>OU426903.1:1250000-2500000 GCA_911387775.1 Thymelicus sylvestris
TTCAGGATGTCGCCGCTCACGTACTCCAGCACCGCGGTCATGAACACGCTCACTGACATGTCGATCTTGTAGAGGAGCACCTCCTGGGTAACACAACTTTCATTATTGCTCTAGTTCTAGTTTATATAAAGATTAGTGTAGGCGTTCGTGAAACGTATCATGAAGCATCAAATTAAGGAGTTTAGTTACAGAGTATATTACTAAAATTCTGTGTTTATCCCAGGTGTTAAAATAAGTAATACATCTGGTTAGCTTCGAATTGATTCAGGCTCACTATAGGCAGGATAGTATCACATAGTATCAGTTATGGCGGTGAGTCCCTAAGCGAACTGCGTCGTGTGGTTGGACTGCTGGACCAACCGTCCCTGGCGGCTGGTCGCTAGTGCAGACGAGCTCTTAATCTTTCTGGCGGTTTTTCCCACGCGCAACGTCTCCCAAGGATTCCCTGTGTCGTAGGTACCATGGACAACACACAGACTAAGAACAGTAATTTAAATTCTTCCCCAGGACACAGGACACAGGACGCGACACGACGCGGCCCAGCACAGTAACCATTAATAATAAATAATAAATAACGCTTCACACTCATAGCCTCACACTAGGATTCCCTGTGTCGTGGGTGTCATGGATAACACACAACATAGACAAGGACATTCACACCCAGACCGAGAACAGAAATTCAAACTCATCATTCAAATTTCCGCCTCGCTGGGAATCGAACCCAGGACCCTTGGTGCGGCGATCCGGCATGATAACCATTGCGCCACACTGGTCGTCGTGCGATTAAGCGAACAGTACCTTCTGCAGCAGCTGGTGCAGCTTGTCGAGCGGCAGCAGCAGCTTGCGGCGGCGCTGCGCGCTGGCCTCGCGCGCGTCCTGCAGCGCCCAGCGGTCCAGCGGCGTCGGGAACGTCCGCGCCACGCGCTCCTCCACGTCCTGAGGATATGAGCTCTGTTAGACAGGGTACTGACGGACAGCAGCGATGTATGAAAGGTTCTGCTATATTCTTGTTTTTTAAACTAATATTATAAAGAGGAAGGTTTTGACTGAAACCCACTTCTAAAAAAGAGGAAGTATTCAATTTGACTGTATTTTTTTTATGTTTGGTTCCTCAAAACTTTCGACTGGGTGAACCGATTTTGATGCTTCTTTTTTTATCGAAAGCTGGTGCTTGTCATGTGGTCCCACTAAATCTCGAGATCTGACGACTAGTTTTTGAGTTATACCTAATTTTGAAGTCGATTATTTTTTGTCAAGAATTATTTGTCGTCATATAAATCATCAAACGTCACCACTCGAAAGTTCTGATTAAACAAACATAAAAAATACAGTCGAATTGAATACCTCCTTTTTTGAAGTCGGTTAAAACACAGGAGTTGCTTGTATTGTCTTAACAGTAAATGTTCATGTATATTATACAAAAATTCCCATTACAAGGGATTGAGTGTGTTTACATTCCAGCAATAAACATCTCACCTGCACTGTAAGTGGCGAAGGCACAGCGCATAGCATGGCCAGTAGCCGCAGACAGAGTGACTCCACATACTGGAGGGCGCTCTCCTCTACCGTTAGCGTGGGGTGGTGTTGTTCCAGGACCTGGGGGAGACAACCAGGTTGAGAGGGGATTCACTGGATCAACGTTGCACTGGGTCTTACCGCAAAATTGATACATACCACCAAGATTGTTTGTATTTTTGAAGTGAAAACTTCTTTAGTACGGGGGTGACTTGAAATTTTATGAAACGAAACTGTCCAGTGGAGATTAGAAATGAGTGGAGACTGACTTGAGTTGAGTGGAGTGGAGTGGAGTGGAGTGGAGTGGAGTGGAGTGGAGTGGAGTGGAGTAGTAAAACCTACAATTATCATCTTCCCGAAATTTTACATTCGTCTCATTATCTTGAAAACAAAATTTTTGAAGGTTTCACTTCTAACACATGTGAATTGCACACATTTTAAAATTTTTTTTCTTTGCTTTGTACTAAGGGCCCTCGCCGACGACGACTTTTTGTAGCGATGCTGTCGCGCGTTTCATGAACGCGCAACAGCATCGCTACTAACGCTTGTTAGTCGCATTTGCAAAGCGCTACAGAAGCGATGCCAACGCACTACTAACGCGCTACAACATCGCGACTGTATCGATGCAACGCGCGACCGTGTCCATCTTGCAACTATAGCGATCGCAGTTACCATGGTGCCGTTACTGAATCGCGTTTGCATCGCGACAGAAGCGCGTTTGTATCGTGACTGAATCTGGACCCGTGGGCGAGGGCACACAGCTAGCGACCGCTTCGCCACTTTATCGATGCGGACGCGCGACAGCATCGCTACAAAAAGTCGTCGTCGGCGAGGGCCCTTAAGTATTACAACAAAAAATACATGGGTTTGCACATAATCATACACCTCACATTTTTAGGATTATCTCACAAAGTATGTACAAAAGTTATATATCAAGTTCATGAAAAGACATTCTTAGGAAATAAGTTTTTATCCAACTGCCAGGAAGGGTTATGTTTTTTACAGGTATTTTGTATGTATGTAATAATTTTTATTATCTAATACCTTCTAAGCTGAACGGATTTATATAATTAGGATATCGGTAAATTCATCTTGATAACCCAAGTGTTCTTAAATAAGTGAAATAAAAAAAATATCCTGGCTGTGAGATGCCATTGTTTGAAATATCAAAAAATAAAAAATAATTCAATGCTGCAATATGGGTATTAAATGAAAGAGCTCATCATAAGGTTTTCATAAATGTACATCATGATAGGTTTTTTTGATGGCAGGCGGGTTTTTTTTAATTTTCAAATTTATATCAGTTTACAATATTTACTATGTAAAATCAAAAAGTGGTCTTAAGTAATTGCTGTTTGTAACTATGAGAGTCAGAAAAAATTGCTTGGGCCATTGCTTATTTTGAGACCATTCTTGACAGAATAATTTTGAAGCCAGGTAGTTGTTTATTTTTCGAAATGTTTCTAAGCTATAGTAACGACAAGCAGCGCTTGTCGTTATTCGTTCTCTGAACGTGCGGACACGTTTTGCGACAAAATTGAATACTTCCTTGCGTTTGAAAGAATAATAATAATCTTCGTTACTCTTTGTTGTTTTATAAATTTGTTTTTGTTGTTGTTTGTTTTGTTAGTTATTATTAATTAGTAGTGATGGGCCGACTATGGGTTTTGCCGATCAGCCGACTAACCGACTAGTCGGCAAGAAAATTGCCGACTATTCGGCCGACTAGTCGGCAATGCCGATCATCCTTACTTCGGTCAAATTTTTACTCTTTACCACCATAATTCATGCTATTGTGCAAAATAACGGTAGAAATGTTTCAAAAGCTATCGATGACTCCTGTTTTAAAGTAGCACCCTGTTTTATACATACACTAGCTGTTGCCCGCAGCTTCGCATACGGAAATTGTTTTACCTTATTTGTACCTCTTGCACAAGGAAATTTAAAAAACGGTGAATTTACATTGAAGTACTTATATTTAGTAATTTATATAATGAAACCCACGATAAAATCACAAAGGATTCCTCCAGGAACGAGTTTTGAAAAATAAGCAATATTCACATTAATTTGTATTTTTTTTCATTGTTTTCAAAATTTTGAACAACTGAAAAATATGTGTTCCATAAATTTAAGCAAGGAACATTTGTTGCTTTGAAGCAAATCGGTTGATGTTTTAAAACTATTCCATACAAACTTTCATCACGTTTCCCGGTGAAACCTTTTAATTTTCCGGGATAAAAAGTATCTTAAAATATGACCCGGAGTATTAGTAACAACTTTATTAATTTTCATCGAAATCCGTTCAAGGGTTTTCATGTGATGCCCGGACAGACAAACAGGCAGACAGACAATAATTCTAAAAAATATATGTTTGTGCTCTAACACGTTATTGAAGTGCCCCCTTATCAAAATTAAAAAAAAAAACTTGAGAGGTGTCAAGGGACTCCCGGATGGAACGAAGTACCTTGCAGTCAGTACTAGGATAGCAAAAACATGCAGCAAGAGTGCCAAAACAAATCTAAGGTACCTATTAAATTTCTCATGAAATTTAATACCTTAGATTTGTTTTGGCACACTCGCTTGCATGTTTTTGCTATCTTAGTACTCTGGCTTGCTTTCTATGTAAAAAAAAACTACGACGGCAAAAAGTGTCGTTACCAGCAAAAAGTGTCGTTACCAAATTTTCCACCTAGCCCCCTTTCGCAACGCGCGATAAGGAACATCGTTCCAAAAATTCTATGTACAGAAAATTTGCCCTTTGAGTCAGGGTTGGAAAAAATCATGATTTTTTTAAAAAATCGAAAAAATCACGATTTTTAGAAAAAATCCTAATTAATCACGATTTTTTTGATTTTTTAATTTTATTTTAAAATATTTTTGTGCAAAAAAGAACGCGCGCTCAAGGGATTGCGCGGACATAGCGCGGGGATTTCTCTTTTGTCTGACATGTGAATGCCAAGCAAACGTGCAAAAGCAAGTGAGTGCAAATTCTAAATTTGTTTTTAGGGTTCCGAAGTAAAATCAGAACCCTTATAGTTTCGTCATGTCCGTCCGTCTGTCCGAAGCAAAGCGCCGAAACCCTTAATGCTAGAAAGCTGTAATTTGGCACGGATATACATATAAATTATTAAAACTCCATAAAATATATTGAAAAACATTTTTTTTTTTCAGGGTACCTCTCCTACAGGTAACGTGAGGATGATTTTTTTATTCGTATAGTGTGGGGTATCGTTGAAAAGGTCCTTCAAAAATGTTATGGATCTTCTAAGACCATTTTTGGAATAAGGGGTCTGTTTGTGAAATATTTTGCTTTAAAGTGCTAATTTTGGGTAGAGTCAAGGGGGACCAGGGAGGGACCCCCCATGTCGGCTAAACAGTTGGAGTTGGACAAGTGAAAAAATTCTCCAAAATAGATTTAATATATTATGATGAATTTATAAGGAAAACTATCACGGCTATGTCAACATAAGTATTTAGTTAATAAGTATTAGTCGATAAACGTACTACTTCGGAACCCTATATTGCTTCTCCGGTTTTTATGTGTGGATTTCTGTAAAGGTAATTGAAATTACACATTTTTGATTAAATCATTGATTTTTATTGAAAAAATCATTTGATTTAAATCGTGATTTAAATCATGATTTAAATCAAAATGATTTATTCATGCCAACCCTGCTTTGAGTTTTATTATAGTATAGATTGGAATTATCGATCAAAGAGGCGTTGAAGCAAAATCAAGGGGCATTGTCACTCACTTCAATATTTTTTTTGTTATTATCTGATTTATTAAAATAATAAATCTAGTTAACTATGTTGATTTTATAAGTTTGGAGTTTCCTTTAACTTTATTTTTAGTAGCGAAAATAAATGCCGACTATTCGGCCTTTTTTGCCGACTATTCGGCGAATAGTCGGCGACTAGAAAACATGCCGAATAGTCGGTTTTCCCGACTAGTCGGTTGTAGTCGGCCCATCACTATTAATTAGTTATCTTGCTGTTATATTGTTATAAGTTTCGTAGTCATGTTAGAATAATGTGTAACTATCATAATTATTATTTCTACGTACTTACAATAAAATTAGTATTAATTTATTCATAATATGAATAAACTAAGTAACTAAGTATATTTTTTCCTAGTAAAATTTTAAAAAAGTGTGACCATTTAAATTCATCTCAAGTGTCCGATGCGCGAAGTTTTTCGCTCAGCGCTCAACCTCCCTGATGCCAACTATACCTACTTTGCTATCATAAATGTAGAATCTATAGAATGTAGTGTTTGAGAAATCCATGGGTCAATCACTTTAAATTCAATCACTAAGGGTGTGAAAGAGATGGGGTGGAACATAATTTTCTTAATTACATTATTCAGTATGTAAATAATAGTTTACTTGATTAAACAAAGCTTTCAACAAAAATAAGTATTCTTATTAATTACTAGCTATTACCCGCGGCTTCGCCCGCGTGTTCAAAGGGAAGTAACAATGTGTTGTTTAACATGCATGACTCTTTCCTAGATAACATAATAATTAATAATAATAATTCATAAATAAGTAACAGATCCAAAATCATATTAAGTATGGAAGTTTGGAAGTATGGATAGTATGGATGGATATGGAAGTATAGAAGAATGGGCAAATACGCATCATAATGGATCTTTCCATGGGAATGAGTTGTTTTACTGCGGTAAAAAGTAGCCTACGTTACTCTCCAGCCTCCTACCTATCTCCACACAAAAAATCTTACCATAACATCGCTCCGTTACGACGTGAAAGACGGACAAACAAACAAACAAACAAACACACTTTCACATTTATAATATTAGTATGGATTATTTTAACTTATTTATCACATTGCTTTACAGCATAATGGATTTGTTTTATTATATAGCAAATTTTTTTATCAGTAATAATTCAAAATTCAATAATATACTAAAGCAACTCAACAATTTCAATAATTGGAAACAAAATCATAAATTAAATAATTATAGAAACTGTAATAAAATAAAAAATAAACCTTTGCACACTCATAACACTGCAGTAGAATCACCTGTGTCGCAGAAAATATGGACAACACTATAAGAGCTTTGACCCGAGTGCAAATATTTATCTATCACATAAATTTCTGCCCCAGGCGGGAATCAAACCCGAAACCCCTTGCTTCACAGGCAGGGTCAGTACCAACTAGGCTATACGGTCAAACTTTATACAGAATAATTACACAACTAATTTAATTGATAAAAATTCATTTAATTTAAGTCCATTCATATCAATCCAGTAATAAAATAGCTATGTCACACAAACATTAGTATGTTTATAATACTTTGGTCGATTGTTCTTTTTTCTCCCACACCCATGTTGTGTGAAGTATTTACTCTCAAAGTAACAAGTAATTTAAAAGAGAATAATGTAAATTTATACAAGCCAAAAGAAACAAATTAAAATATTATGTCAGAAGAGTGTCAGAGGAGGGACTTAACTTTACTCACCTTTTAATTGGTATGTATGATTTTGCAATTCTGTACATGTATGTATTGGTTTTATTACTATGAATTTAAAAGTAATTTTTAGGCAAATGATAAAGAACCGGACCTTTGGAAAGAGACGACAGAATATTGAAATGTCAAGAGTCATATGTAAGACAGGATAGTAGAAATGTAACAAAAGAATATGTAAACAAAAGGGCTTCTTAGCAATAGTAAGTTATTTATTTATATTAAACAAGTACATTTTTGTTGTAATAGTAAGCTCGATGATCTTCAATGTTTTGAGTGAGGTAATGAGGCTGACATGCTGTGTACATACGAACCTTTCGTAAGGAGTTGACGAAGAGCCCACGCCATTTCTCGGCATTGTCTGGCTCCTGGAAGTCGTAACCACGGCTCTCCTCCACCGTGGGCAACATTGCGACCATATAAGCCACGGTGAAACCATGTAAACACTTCCACAGTCACCCTAACACGTTAAACTTAAACATCACTTTATCTCTCAAAAAAACTCAAAGCTTCGACTTTTCACTCACTTAGCACTTGATAAAAACGCTAAAAAATATCGCGTATGCAAAAATATGATAGGAAAATAACACGTTTCCCTAATTATAAAACAATATCTTGTAAAATATAGTCAATCCATTTGAACGGCAAAACGACGCCATTTTCAACTTATTTACTATAGCACCGTTCTCCACAAATATCAATAAGAAGAGTATCTAGTACGCGTATTATGATTGGTCAAAATTTACTTATGTCATTGAAGTTTCGTTAAACTATTGGCTGACAGCATTGACGTTAAACAATGAAGTATGAAACTGAGCAATACGAAGTATTCTGGAAAAACCTCAGTTCTCTTTGAAATATTTCTCTTTCGGCATTTTATGAAATTGACAAACGACGACACTTTGCGCAAAGTACAAAGTGAAAATCAATACATCATCTCGTCAGTCGTCAGTCGTCACGTTGATTTCGATTCGATCTCTGACTTGATTTCATGGCTAATATAAATATTGCCATTGATAATATAAATAATACTCTATTTATTTATAATATGAACTCCAAATCTTTGGAATAAAACAACCATTTAAACTTAAACTAAACTTCAGGTCCTGACTAGAGACGATCTTAAAGCCGATTGGATGCGAAATCAAACGAATGGTCCTCGTTTGAATTTCATCTGGGGAATACATAGAATTAATATTACTAATTTACTAGCGTATAGAACAGACACCGCGAACATTGGGTTCGGGGGTGTGCATTGCAGCCGGCCGGCTGCATTTCATTCTGTCACTCAGCTGTCACTCGGCTGCGCTCATTGCGGCCGCATGACAAAATTGTTTATGAAAAAACTGAAAAAATGCCGTCGTGCGTGCGTAATAAGAATGTGTCACTATTGCACGACAAAAAACAAAAAAGATAATGTTATCACTTTAACATCAGTAAGAAAACAAAATCTTAACTTAAATTAACTAAAACGAATTTAATTAAATTATTGAGCAATGTTCCCGCCATTTTGAATGAAAAAATCATAAGGAGCGTTTGAACTTGGCAAGCCACTAGCGTGTTAATGGACTAAATAAGCTTGCCGACGCGACGCTTGTGACCAATTTAAAGCGTTGGATTTTTTGACACGAATCAATGGTAATTACGTTTGAAATCGTTTAAACGCTTTTGCACGTTAAATAAAGTTGGAGTAAGAACTTGTAAAGATTTGGAGTCGGTGAATGCTTGTCTTGGATCGACAAGTGTCATATACAAAGTTACTCTATGGCAAGTGTGCAAACGAGGCTTCTAGTTTGAAAAGAGAACGGAGGGCAAGCCGGCGGTGGAACACACATTTTGTTTGAGATAGCTTCTCTATGTATAGTACCTCAATGGGGGAATAGCCCTTTTTTTCATACGGGCCACAAACACGTGTTAGTCATGCTATCGCGGGCTACAAAACAAAGAAATAAAAAAAATTGGTTTATTTTCTCAGGTTTTCACGATTATTATAAAATAAAGTACCCCAGATGGGCCAACTACAAAAGCCTGGCGGGCCTCACGTTGATTACAACTGTTCTAATCGTTTCAAAAAAATACATGATATTATATTTTTTTTACCCAATTCTTAAAGAAATGGAAGATTTTCCAAGATGTTTTAAGTTATCAAAATTAATACGAATTTGACGAACGTTTTATGTATTAAATGCGAAAAGTGCGAATAATAAACTTTTTTGCATTCGTTATTCTTGAACATCGAGAAATAATCGATTGTATTGAACGTACACAACAATTTTTATGCCAACTCCAAATAAAATTATACCTATTTGTCATTGTGAATGTCAAATGACAAGTTTCGCTGTCAAGAGTGTCAAGTGTCAATATAATCAGTGTTGCCAGATGGGGCTATTTCCGTTACCGAGTGGCTATCATATTTTACCCGTTGTCTACGTTTAGCTGAGGGGCTATATTTCAGCGCCCGGACTAAAAAAAAGAAAAAAAGGTCATTGGGCTTGGCTTTCTCAACAAAGTGATATGAAATTAACTGCCGATAACCTTTTTTTTTTAACCGACGAAAAAAAAAGGAGGAGGTTCTCAATTCGACACGTATATTTTTTTTTTTATGTATGATCACGCAGAAATCGGCACAGGGTGGTCCGATTTGGATGATTCTTTTTTTATTGGATAGGATATGTTCTGAAGTTGGTCCCATATTTTTTTGAAAATTTTATTCCCACCCTAAAGATACGAAAATAGGGAATGATTGATTATTCACCTGTTTTTTACCCGGAATTTTTACATGTTAACCCCAATAACTTTGTACTGGATGATGCGATTTCGATGATTCTTTTTTTATTGAATAGTGTATACCTTGAGGTTACTCTTGTTTAAATTTCGAAACAAAATTTTACCCCTATAGGTACGAAAATAGGGGATGATTGATATTTCATCTACTACATTTTTACCTGGTAACTGAATCTATAATTCATAAAATCAATAATTTATTATTAATTATAAGTATTATAGCAACTAAAAATTAAAAAATAATTACTTTTTAACAAAAAATAAAACCAACGAAAAAAAAAACTGAAAAGCAAAAAATAAAATAAACCATTTAGTATTATAAATTAAGATCCGAAATTAACAGTAAATAAATAATTTTGAGGCGGTGCCAAACAAATGAAAAAACAAACGGCGAAAAGATGTGCGCCGCGCTGCTGCTGCCGTTGCCCTCATAATATTATGAATTTTATGTAATTAATTTTGGTTGTTTGTTTGGCACGGTCTCAAAATTATTTATTTACTGTTAATTTCGGATCTTAATTTATAATACTAAATGGTTTTTTTTATTTTTTGCTTTTCAGTTTTTTTTTCGTTGGTTTTATTTTTTGTTAAAAAGTAATTATTAGCTACTATACTTCAAACCCTATAAATGTCCTATGTCTAAATCAGTTCATGAAAACCCTATAAAGGAATTTTAATAGCTTGTTGACAAGGATACTGATGCGAGTTTGACTCAAGTTATAGACAAACTACTCATTAACGGCCGGTCTCAATAATGTACTAACAGATGGAAGACTGTGGATAGGGCTGTCATCTGTCATATTTGTCAATTTTTCAGAGGCAAAAATTGACAAATATGACAGATAACATACTAATGGTAGCCCTATTCACAGCCTTCCATCTGTTAGTACATTATTGAGACCGGCCGTAAGACAAAGACAAATATTACATTGTGTTAAAAGTTTCAAATCGCTTCTTGGAAATAAGATTGTCATTGCAAAGTGTTTGAATGATGACAGTGTTATTTAATTTTGTTTGTTTCTACATTTACTCGGATTTTATAATTGTTACCGATCAAAATGTATTTATTTAAGAATTCACAAATACCTTATTGAATAGTTTGTCTAAATAAAACGCATTTGGTGTACAAATTCAAGTCAGTTGGTGAAAACACTAGAAAATGATTTTATTTATTTATTTATTTAACACTTTATTGTTTGTACATCATAAAATAATATTCATAAGAGCACAAGAAAATAATACAAAACAATGGGCGACCTTATCGCTTTTAAGCGATTTCTTCCAGGCAACCCAGTAACAGAAAGAAAACAGCAAGAAAATAAATTTTAATGGTTTGCTTACATTTGTTTCGGCTGCAAATCTCATGGAGTATAGATGGGGCTATCTCGGGGCTACACGCGCACTCTAGCAAGGCTATTCGAGAAAAGATTATCTGGCAACACTGAATATAATTGTCAATTATGTGCTGTGTTTGTAATAACGATACGTTTCTGAATCTTCGTTTTGCGAAACATTATAATAATTATTAATAACCAGACGAAATGATTTTTAGGATAGTTTTAAGTATTTTATTAAGGACAGTGGTAATTAGTGCTCTAGAAAGCAGTTACAATGAGAAAAATTTGACGGAAAAACACTTTATTTATAGTATGTAAGTTACATTGTATTGATATCTTTGATTGTTTACTAATATCATGACATGACTAAGCAGCAATAAGCTTAAATTACGTTAAATGAATTCAGTTCATAAGTATGTTCATCCTCCCTTTAAACTGTTTCTTTTTTATCCAATGTTTGGATGTGTTCTTTCTAATTAAGAGTTAAGTTTTGGCTACATGTTGTTTGTAAGCCCTCTGGGATTCCCCGATTGCCATTGATATTTAAGTTATTTTAGTTATCTTTATAATATTGTTTTCTCAATATATTTTATTTTATGTCATACTTGACTATAATCACTGTTATTGTAAGTGGTAATGAAGATTGTACACCACTTACAATAACAGGGATTATAATCAATATATTATATATAAATATCAATGCCAGTCGGGGAATCCCTAAGAGGGCTTACTTAAAACACTACATGTAGCAAAACTTAACTCTATACTCTTCATTACCGCTTAATAAAATTGTGGCGTATACTACATACACACATACATACATCACGCAGTCATATACTACACACACACACACACACACACACATATACACACAGATATACATACACACAAACACACACACTCGCATATAAATAACCGTACATATATATTATTATAAATATTACAGTACAATTTATTAATGACGGAACGTTAATAACGTACCGGGCGCGCCGGTCGCCGTGCGCTGTGGAAACGGCCTCATGTGAGGTACCGTTATTCATGCGCCGGCGACGCGCCCATGCCGCCCGCAAGCGAGAGCGAGTCAGTCGATGCACAGCCGTCCGACGCGGAACTACTGCCGCTTGCTCTCGTACCGCTCGCTCACGCTTACTTGTTGTTGTGCTTTATTTTCCGTGCTATATTTTCTGTTACTTCTCTCTAGCCCTTCTGCTTTCTTTCTTTCTTTTGTATATAGTTGTTTTCCTGTAGTGTTGTGCTTGTGGCCTATCATTCTATGTGTAATTCTTGTGTACTCGTAAGTAGTAACTGTGCGCTACCGCCATTAAAGGACTATTGGTACGTACGAACTTGTTATTTTTCAACACCTTACACGCATAGTACCACGAACATTATTGCGCCCACATAGCTATCAACCGACTATTGCCACAACTATACCCATAACTGGTGACCCACGAAGAACACATCGGAGAGAATGTCGGAAGCTAGTGACTCTGCCGGTAGCAGCCATGTTACCGTTCGCCGTTGTACACCGAAGCCCAAAGTGCGCGTTTCCACGGAACGTGAGCGAGTGTCGTCCGATATCGCGAAAATGAACGTTAAAGTGCCTCCGTTTTCACCGGACGATCCCGAGATTTGGTTCGCGTTATTAGAAGGACAATTCGATAATTTCGGTATAACGGACGATCACACAAAATACACCCAAGTGATAACGAACATCGGTATGCAGCACGCGAAAGAAGTGAAAGACATTATCGTGAATCCTCCTACTAAACATCGATATGAGAAAATAAAAAGCGAGTTAATCAAGCGTCTCTCAGCGTCACACGAGAGAAAAGTGAAGCAACTCCTCACTCATGAGGAGCTGGGCGACCGAAAGCCTTCCCAGTTCCTCCGTCACCTACAAGACCTGGCAGGACCTACTATCCCAGAGGAGTTTATTCAAACGATGTGGAT
This sequence comes from Thymelicus sylvestris, assembly GCA_911387775.1. Classification (NCBI taxonomy): domain Eukaryota; kingdom Metazoa; phylum Arthropoda; class Insecta; order Lepidoptera; family Hesperiidae; genus Thymelicus; species Thymelicus sylvestris. The sequence continues at coordinate 1,263,081 of OU426903.1, forward strand.
CAATAGACTCCCACATAGCCTCCAGACGGTGTTGGCTTCTCAACCTTCCTGCTCACTTGAGGAATTGGCAGACCTAGCAGACCGGGTACAAGAGGTGACGTCAACCACGCCATACCAGGTGGCAGCAGCGTCGAGCTCCAGGGCAGCAACAAACGACGGCAATCACGGGGAGATAGCAGAGCTCAGGAGGATGGTCGAGCAACTGTCGACGAAGTTAGACAACTTCACGCGTCAGCCACGACGTCCCACCCGCCGAGCTCGACCACATCGACGTGCATCACCATCATCGTCGCGTAGCAGCTCCAGGTCTCACTCCAGTTACCGGCGACATCCATTATGCTTTTACCACTGGAAGTTTGGACCTAGAGCACACAAATGTCGGAAGCCCTGCGATTTTGAGAAGGCGGAAAACTGCACGAGCAGTCGATAATGGCGACCGACGACTGCTCAGCCGCGACGGGTCGCCTATTTGTCACCGACCGCACGACGAGGACGCAATTCTTGGTCGACACAGGCAGCGACCTCTGCGTCTTCCCTCGGTCTCAGCTGCGTGAACGACGAGCACCAACTACATACACGCTTTCCGCAGCCAATGGGTCGACCATCAATACCTACGGCTATCACCACATGGACCTGGATCTGGGACTACGTCGTAATTATACGTGGCGCTTTGTGGTTGCTGACGTGACCAAACCCATTATCGGAGTGGACTTCCTATCAGCATATAATTTAATAGTGGACTGTAAAAATCAAAAGTTAATTGATAACACGACTACTTTATCAGTGACCGCTAGCTTAGCTTGTATACCAGAAATTTCATCTGTAAAAATCTTATCAGCTGTTAATTCTAAGTATAGCCATATTTTGAATGATTTTATAGATATTACTAGACCAGCTGGTACACAACGCACAGTCCCACATAATACAATACACCACATACGCACCACACCCGGCCCCCCAGTATCCTGTTCCCCGCGCCGCCTAGCTCCAGATAAATTAAAGATTGCTAAGGATGAGTTTAAATCCATGTTGGCTAGTGGTACAGCCAGACCGTCGCAAAGTTCTTGGTCCTCACCATTACACTTGGCGCCGAAGAAGGACAATGGCTGGCGTCCTTGCGGCGATTACCGCATGCTAAACGCCCGTACAATACCTGATCGGTATCCGATCAGACACCTGCACGATTTTTCGCACAGCATTGCAGGTTGCAAAATTTTTTCGACGATCGATTTAGTGAAGGCGTACAATCAGATACCGGTAAGCGAAGAGGACATCCCCAAGACCGCCATCACTACTCCTTTCGGGTTGTACGAATTCCCATATATGACGTTTGGCCTGCGTAACGCCGGCCAAACCTTTCAACGCTTCGTCGACGAGGTAACTAGAGGCCTTGACTTCGTTTATTGTTACCTAGACGATTTTCTAATCTTTTCCAGGGACGAGGCGCAGCACGAAGACCACCTTCGACAAGTGTTTACACGGCTCAAAAACTACGGGATGGTGATTAACGTATCCAAATGTGTTTTTGGAGCTCCGGAGGTAACTTTTTTAGGTTATCACATTTCTGAGAGCGGCACCAAACCAGTGGATACGAAAGTTCAAGCCATCCGAGACTTTCCCCCTCCGAAGGACGTAAGGTCGCTTAGAAGGTTTCTGGGCATGGTGAATTTTTATAGGCGTTTCTTGCCAAATGCCGCCCAGACCCAAGCTCCTCTCAACGCCCTTCTCACGGGAGTCGTTAAAGGATCAGCACCGATCAACTTAACTGGTGAGGCTCTACAGGCTTTTCTCAACACCAAGGAAAGCCTGTCCAATGCAACGCTACTCGCGCATCCTCGTTGTAGCGCGAAACTTGCGTTGGTCACTGATGCCTCGGATGTTGCTATAGGTGCGGTCTTGCAACAGCAACACGAGGATGGATGGCAACCGTTAGCCTTCTTCTCGAGGAAGCTTAGCCCCTCGCAAACAAAATATTCGCCTTATGACCGCGAGCTCCTCGCTATATACAAGGCGATAAAATATTTTAGGCACATGTTGGAGGCGAGACACTTCATAGTCTATACAGACCACAAGCCTATAAGTTTCGCTTTTCACGAAAGGAAACGAAACTGTTCACCCAGGCAGTATAGGTATCTAGACTATGTGTCTCAGTTCACCACAGATATCAGACACATCTCCGGCAAAAACAATGTCGTAGCCGATACGCTGTCTCGTATTGATGAACTGACCGCCCCAATCAACTTTGTCGCCCTCGCTAAAAGCCAGGAACAAGACACCGAGCTCGCAGAATACCTCACGGACGGTACATCCCTTCGGCTCACGAAAATGGAGTTACCTGACAGTCGTATACCTCTGTACTGCGACATCAGTACACCGTCTGTCAGGCCCTTCGTGACTAAACCTTTTAGGAAGCAAATCTTCCAAAGTCTGCACTCGCTCAGTCACCCCGGTGCCAACGCTACTGCAAAATTAGTAGCTGAGCGATTTGTGTGGCCCGGTATTCGTAAAGACTGCCGTGACTGGGCCCGCACTTGCCTATCATGTCAGCGTGCTAAAGTAAGTCGACATGTGTCCACCCCATTGGGCAATTTCGACTTACCCCGCGCGCGCTTTAAACAGGTACACATAGACCTCATCGGCCCCTTACCCGTGTCTCAAGGCTTTAGATACTGCTTGACAGCCATTGACAGGTTTACCCGTTGGCCCGAAGTGGTACCTATCGCCGACATTACGGCGGAAACTGTCGCAAAGGCCCTCTTGTCAGGTTGGATATCCCGATTTGGCTGTCCGGTAGATATCGTAACAGACCGAGGACGACAGTTTGAGTCCGCGCTGTTCCAATACCTATCGAAAGCCATCGGGTTCCAACACAAAAGGACAACGGCGTACCACCCGGCAAGCAATGGCCTAGTGGAGCGCTTCCACAGGCAACTTAAAGCCTCCATTACCTGTCACGCCGATCAAAATTGGTCTGAAGTACTCCCATTGGTACTTTTAGGAATCCGTAGTGCCTTCAAGGAAGATCTGCAGGCGTCTTCAGCTGAACTCGTTTATGGTGAGCCCCTCCGGCTCCCCAGCGAATTCTTTCATCCGAGTATTACTGGCACGTCCGACATTACGGATTTCACAGCTAGGTTGCGCTCATTCACTGAGAAACTTCAACCAGTTCCAGCCTCCCGTCACAACAAAGAAAAGATCTTTGTATTCAAAGAATTGGGAACTTCTGAGTACGTTTTCCTCCGTGAAGACTCTACGCGTCCCCCGCTACAACCGGTATATACAGGCCCACACAAGGTTTTGGAGAGGAACAACAAAACGTTCAAACTGCTCATCAAAGGCAAGCCAGTAGTTGTGTCCATGGATCGCCTAAAACCCGCTCACATACTCGCAGACGAAGAAGTGATCGCTGGGCGTCCATCACCATCCGCACCTGCAAGAAAAACCCCGACCTTGTCCGACATACCAACTGCTCCTGTTCAACCTCCAACACTCCCACGTCCACCTAAGTTTACACGTTTTGGACGTCAAGTCCGTTTACCAAATTTTTATCGCCCCTAACCAGGGCTCTGGGGGGGAGTGATGTGGCGTATACTACATACACACATACATACATCACGCAGTCATATACTACACACACACACACACACACACACATATACACACAGATATACATACACACAAACACACACACTCGCATATAAATAACCGTACATATATATTATTATAAATATTACAGTACAATTTATTAATGACGGAACGTTAATAACGTACCGGGCGCGCCGGTCGCCGTGCGCTGTGGAAACGGCCTCATGTGAGGTACCGTTATTCATGCGCCGGCGACGCGCCCATGCCGCCCGCAAGCGAGAGCGAGTCAGTCGATGCACAGCCGTCCGACGCGGAACTACTGCCGCTTGCTCTCGTACCGCTCGCTCACGCTTACTTGTTGTTGTGCTTTATTTTCCGTGCTATATTTTCTGTTACTTCTCTCTAGCCCTTCTGCTTTCTTTCTTTCTTTTGTATATAGTTGTTTTCCTGTAGTGTTGTGCTTGTGGCCTATCATTCTATGTGTAATTCTTGTGTACTCGTAAGTAGTAACTGTGCGCTACCGCCATTAAAGGACTATTGGTACGTACGAACTTGTTATTTTTCAACACCTTACACGCATAGTACCACGAACATTATTGCGCCCACATAGCTATCAACCGACTATTGCCACAACTATACCCATAAAATCATACTTCATCTTGTCTGAAACATATCCTGCAAGATAATTCAATTATATCAGATAAAAATTTTGGTCCATGTTAAGTAAGCTCTCTCAGGGTCTGTGAGAAAAAGGAATAGTAATACTAGAAGTATCCAATATTTTTATGTTTGTATTATTGTGCTTATGTAAAGAAAATATTCTTATGATAATTATTTTACTCTTGACAGGTCCAGCTATGACACCATTATAAATGTTGCAGTAAATGAATCAACGACACAAATACTTGACTTTTATGAGGTATTTTAATTTTATATGTAATGATTTACTTTTAACAAGCTGAAGCCTGCAGCTTTGTTTATGTTAATATTATTTATTATAATAATATACACATACAAAATGTCATCCTCTATAGAACCCCTCAGGGCATGAATTTCTTAGGAGGTTAAAAATCCCACCTTATTGCTCTACAGAGTCTACAGTCTACACTATATAAGGATCCGCTGTGCGTTGTCTGTTAGTAACAGAACACATTCAATAATGTATAATTTGTTACATCTGTACACACACTTGTACTCCTATACTAATATAATATAAAGGCACACAAATGAATAATTTCAAACATGCACAATTCAAGTACAAATATTTATTAATCTGCACACACACTACACAGGCTGTGTAGGCTGATACACTCACTACCAGACTGAGCTATAAATGTTGTTAATATTATGGAAATATTTATTCAACAATAATTTGATTTGGTACCTGAGAACTACATTAAAAGTAGAAAATAGTTTAAATTAGCAGAATATATAATGCTATAATACATGAAATTATAGTTTACAACTGTCTTTCTCATTGTAATATCTACATTATTGTTAAGATAATTTGTAAAATTCAAGTCAATAATGGCATATAAACTAATTGTAGAATTATATTATGTAAATGACAGAGTGTTAGTAAAAGATTTTTTATTTTGTATGTAGATTTTGCTTAGGGACTTTATTGTGGCTGCTCATTAAGTATTCTTTTTAGTAAACCAAAATAACTTTTGATCTACAGTAGACCCCTGGTAATCCGGCCTGTGTCTAATCCGGCACCCCCTGTAATCCGACATGGGCTATTATTTATTTTATTGAATATTTTTTTGACAATCTTCGCTAATGCATGATTGAATAAGTTATAACTTGCACGCACTACCACTATTGTGCTCGACGCGTAGGGTATTGTTTTAATTCTGATTGCTTAGTTTAAATTTTTTAATTTGACTAAATGTGATAGCAGTGCGGTCTAGCGTGTGTTCATTGTTTACTGTAATTTGTCGGATTACAAGGTACACTTTTGTAAAAAATTCCGGACTATAGGGGGTCTTAGACAGTACTCTATAATCCGACAAATTCGATAGTCCGACAGTGCCCTGCAAAATGATTGTCGGATTACCGGGGGTCCACTGTATTTTCCTATGGTGTCTCTTCCCACACCCATCCATAGTTAGATGTGTCCATCCAGACATGTCTTATTTCTTTAGTTGTTAAGAAATGACTTGTACATTTTTACCATCAAGTAAATTATGATATTTAAATTGTAGGATTCAGAGAAGTGGCAAGGATACCCCAGTCGGGTACATGTGCGAATTAACAATTCTTCGGACACTGCCTACCCTCTGTTTGTGACCGCAGCTCAACAAAAGGGTAAGAATAAACATTTAAGACCTTGTTTTTAAGAGAATAAAAGTCATAAACCTGACTTATAAAATTGACAACTACATAAAAATAAAAACAGGTAGGTATGACTCAAATTAGAACCCCTGGGTTCTGTAGTTAGGATAAATGATTTAGTATAAAAACATTAATTATATAGAAAACAGAAAATGCCATATCATATAATTACTTTTTAACAAAAAATAAAACCAACGAAAAAAAAAACTGAAAAGCAAAAAATAAAATAAACCATTTAGTATTATAAATTAAGATCCGAAATTAACAGTAAATATATAATTTTGAGACCGTGCCAAACAAACAACCAAAATTAATTACATAAAATTCATAATATTATGAGGGCAGCGGCATGCGATGCACACGGCAGCAGCAGCGCGGCGCACATCTTTTCGCCGTTTGTTTTTTCATTGGTTTGACACCGCCTCAAAATTATTTATTTACTGTTAATTTCGGATCTTAATTTATAATACTAAATGGTTTATTGTATTTTTTGCTTTTCAGTTTTTTTTTCGTTGGTTTTATTTTTTGTTAAAAAGTAATTATTTTTTAATTTTTTGTTGCTATAATACTTATAATTAATATACTATAGTAAAACTCAAAGGGCAAATTTACTGTACATTGAATATTTTTTAAAAATTTTGATTAGGGGGCACTTCAGTAACGTGTTAGAGCACAAAAATATTTTTTTTAGAATTATTGTCTGTCTGTCTGTCTGTCTGTCTGTTTGTCTGTCCGGGCATCACATGAAAACCCTTGAACGGATTTCGATGAAAATTGGTAAAGTTGTTACTAATACTCCGGGTCATATTTTCTAGGATACTTTTTATCCCGGAAAATTAAAAGGTTTCTCCGGGAAACGGGATGAAATTTTGTATGGAATATTTTTAAAACATCAACCGATTTGCTTCAAATTTGCATCAAATGTTCCTTGCTTAAATTTATGGAACACGTGTTTTTCAGTTTTCCAAAATTTTGCAAAAAAAAAGAAAAAAATACAAATTAATGTGAATATTGCTTATTTTTCAAAACCCGCTCCTGGAGAAATCCTTTGTGATTTTATCGTGGGTTTCAGTATATAAATCTATACTAATAATAAAATTGAAGAGTTAAACTGTGATTTTAAAAATGTTTTTTTCAAGTTGCAAATCGTTACTTGCACGATACCAACACCGAAAAATGAGTTTTTAAAAAAAATTCCTGTCTGTCTGTTTGTTTGTCTCCCCAAATCTCTGAAACCACTGAACAAATTTTAACACGACTTTTACTAAGATATTGAAAAGTCTTCAACTTAGTATTTAAGCTACTTTTTATGGTTCCACATCAAAGGGTTCCTTAGGGATATTTTGTATGGAAAAATAAAAAAAAGGCAGCTGATTTGTTTTAAATAATAAAAAACGTTTTCTCCGTACAAAAAGAGTAATACATGCATATCTTAGTTTTTACTTATATGACATGGAAAGACCATAAAATGCATTTAAAGGTTATTTTTTTCATTAATTCAAATCCATATTACCGAGTGGATATCTGTTTTCTTATTTTCAAATTCAAATTCAAATTCAAATTCAAAATCATTTATTCATGTAGGTATCATTGATACACTTATGCACGTCATTTTTTAATTTACCAGCTTTTCGGAAAGGTGCTTTGTCATGGAGGAGAAGAAAAGCCGAAAGAAACTCCTCAGCACATCTTTTAAAAATAAAATACATTGGTATATTTCTTACAAAGAAGTATCACTAGCCTGTACGGAACTGATTGCAGATCTGGTCATTTCCATGCGTCTTTGTCATTTATGTACTCATCTACAGTATAGTAGCCTTTGCCTAAAAGTTGAGATTTTACATGTTTCTTAAATAATTCCACTGGCAAATCACGTATTAACTTTGGGATTTTATTATAGAACTGTACACCACGGCCCATAAAAGATCGCTTCACTTTAGAAAGACGGTAAGATGGCGTTACTAACTGGTGCATTTTTCTTGTTTGGCGATTAGTGATATCAAAATTTTGTTTATACGCGCTTATATTATTCCGTATAAAAACCACGTTACTATAGATATATTGTGAGGCTACTGTAAGTATACCTATTTCTTTGAACTTGTCACGCAAAGTTTCACGAGATCTAAGTTTATAAATAGCCCTAATAGCTCTTTTTTGTAGTATGAAAATTTGTTCTATACTGGCTGCTTTGCCCCACAGCAAGATGGCATATGACATAATATGTACTGTGAAAATATGCAAAATAAACCATCCTAGCAGTTTCGACGTCAGTATACTGCCTTATTTTTCTAACAGCGTAAGCAGCCCTACCGAGTTTAGTCGCGAGATTTGTTATATGTGGGTCCCATTGAAGTTTATTATCTAAGGTCACCCCTAAAAATACGGTGGATTCCTCCATATTCAATGTTTCATTATTAAGTTTAATAAGTTTATTGACTTTTTTAACATTAGGTAGTACAAACTCTATACATTTAGTTTTTTTTGCATTTAACAGTAAATTGTTAATAGTGAACCAACGCGAGACATACGAAAGAGTTTGTTTTCGAAAGCATGTTTTTTGCGTATCTATGTGCTCCAATATAATTTCAGCATTTTATTAATTTCACCTTGGAAATGGTGGAAAAGCGCAAATTAATTATGTATGAGTAACCAATCGATTACTATCTTGGCCACTAGATGGCGCTGTACATGCAAACCACTTTTTTACCTACAAATAAATAAAATTGAAGAGTCCGTCTGCGATTCCGAAATAACTGCATTTTTCATGTTGTAAATTCAGTTACTTGCACGATATCAAAACTGAAAAATAAGTTTTTGATCATTTTTGTTTGTCTGTTTCTTTATCGCCACTTATCTCTGAAACCACTGAAAGGATTTCAACAGGACTATACTACGATATCGGGTCTTCAACTTAAATTGTAGGATATTTTTTGGGTTCCATAACAAAGCGAGAAAATAAAATATGAGTCGATTTGTTTAAACTTACAAAACCTTTTCTTCATTGATAATAAAATACATAACTTCACATACGTAAAGCGTATTGCGACGTGTCATGAAGCTTAGGATTGTTATTTGAAATAACTGTTTCGTGATTTTTTTATGGAAATAGCCGACAAACGAGCTGACGTTCCACCTGATGGTAAGTGGCTATCGTCGCCCATGGACATCAGCAACACCAATGATCACTGCATCACTGATGAGTTGCCGGCCAAGAAAGAGGGAAGAAAAAGAAAGAAAGAACTGACTCTCAAGCCCTCAGCCGGAATACGACGAATCGTTTGGCAGCTGACTCATGCTCAAGGGTGGTAGCTATCCAGGAGAAACCCATGGAGAAATAATAATGGTATTAATTAACAATTGTAATGCATAATATCCTTAGGAACATCGTGTTGAGAGTTCTGAGAGCTGAATTTTCTCATTTTATGTGAAGCAATATCTCCCCTTTGCCGAATTATTGGTTTGCCAAAACTACAATGTAATAAATGCGAAAATGTGTTGCCTCCTTTATTATCATTCACACATAACTCATCGAATTAACCTTAACTCTCTCGCACCGCTGAACCAATTTTGATGTGTTTGGGTATAGACATAGATTGTACGTTGTAGAAGGATTACTACTTTTTTTAAAGTCTGGGTACTTATCATGTAGGTATGTAATGTGAAATACTGATGGATTAGCCATACGGCATCATAAAAACTATTTATTCAGTGTAATTTACTATGGGTTAAGCAGGAAACACAAACATTAGAAAATAATATCATGAAATAATAATAATAAGTAAAAGCAACCGGCCAAGTGCGAGCTAGGATTGTTGAACCTAACTTAACTATTTAGTGAAACCTAAAGTAGCTGTGTAACGAAAAGATAAATGGAATTAAGAAACAAACATAACTTTGCCGTTGAAAAACTGTCGTCCCCATATATCAACATAGGCCCTGATCAAATTACCAAGTTTGCAAATAGGTGTAAAATCATGTTCTTTGTGATACCTACTTACAAAACAGTTTTCAGATTTTTTCTTTAACCTATGTTATACCTAAGACATTTCTTCTAGCCGAGTGTCTTTTGATTGCGTTGACGACATAGAATATTGATCTTTTCACAGCTGCTAGGGATTGCAGATCTGAGTATTGGATATTAATTTTAATTGGCGGGATATTAATTTAATTTAAATTAATACGCGTTCCTGCGAAAAAAGGTCTTGAGAAACAGACAAACAGACGGGCAATGGAGTGAGTGATCTTATGGGAACCGTGTTTTTTTCTTTTGAGGTAAGGAACCCTAAAATATTGAAACGTTATGTGGTGTATTGACCTTTCATTGTAATGCGGTTCTAATGATCAATCATGCTGCTTTAAGAGTATGTTCTGTAATTTAACTAAAGTACCTACCTACTATTTTTGCCGAAGCGAAGCGAGGGCAACTGCTAGTTACTAAATATAAGTACTTCAATGTAAATTCACCGTTTTTTAAATTTCCTTCTGCAAGAGGTACAAATAAGGTAAAACATAATTTCCGTATGCGAAGCTGCGGGCAACAGCTAGTTAATAATAAATTATTGATTTTATGAATTATAGATTCAGTTACCAGGTAAAAATGTAGTAGATGAAATATCAATCATCCCCTATTTTCGTACCTATAGGGGTGAAATTTTGTTTCGAAATTTAAACAAGAGTATCCTCAAGATATACACTATTCAATAAAAAAAGAATCATCGAAATCGGATCATCCAGTACAAAGTTATTGGGGTTAACATGTAAATATTCCGGGTCAAAAACGGGTGAATAATCTATCATTCCCTATTTTCGTACCTTTAGGGTGGGAATAAAATTTTCAAAAAAATATGGCACCAACTTCAGGACATACCCTATTCAATAAAAAAAGAATCATCCAAATCGGACCACCCTGTGCCGATGTCTGCGTGATCATACATAAAAAAAAAATATACGTGTCGAATTGAGAACCTCCTCCTTTTTTTTCGTCGGTTAAAAATGTATTTTACAAGACTTATCAAAAAATAAAATCTCAAAGTTCTTAGACCTGACATACTTCAATTTTGTATCCTGTAGTTAAGAAAGATAATACGATGTGACTAAGATGGTAGGTACATGTTTTGTATATCTTTAGTGCCACATTTATTTCATCTGTAAGGGAGACCGCACACCAGACATACATTTGTATTACAATAATTGTGGCGCCACATTTAACGCTTCTGTATATTTTTATGCAAGCCCCCACACCAAGGACACATTTGTGGGTGGACTTTGTGGCAAGGCCTTTGCCGAGCCACACGATTTCAAGGTCGAACGCGTTCGTTTTGTAGCTTTCACATGGAATAAACATTTGCTCTTCAGACTTTGGGCCATACTGTTCACTCATTCATGATTCCAGACCAACCAATTACATAAAAGGGATTGTTAAGCAAGTTCATTGTAACATACAATATATCATTGTAATGTTATACTTATACGTACAGGTGTGCTATCATGGGAGCTGCCACTGGTGGTAGCGACCAACCACGGCGAACTGCACTTCGACGACATGGCGAGGACGTTGTGCCCACACGACGCCGGGCCCAGTAAGATCACTGACAACATTTATAAGTCTTAAAATTAAATACCAATAAAATTACTTAAGGACTTGTATGGTGTTTTGGGTGAATCATCTATAAGTCAATACCACTAGCAAATTGCACATGTACCAGAATAAAGGAGAATACCCAATACAGCTTACCATACCATGACTTTGCTATGAATACCGGACATGATGCGCTCCACGGCGTTCTATGTATCTATAATTTAACATCAGCCCATAACTGAGATTTTATTAGTATTTCACATAAATGTCAGCTCTGGTCGATTATCGAAACCTTGCGGACACTTAACTCTCTTTACCGAGTGGGTTACAGGTTCGTCGGGAATTAAATAGAACAAATATTTCGAAAGTCCTTAATATGATTAGCTATTTGTTACTCTGAATCTACACAATGTCACTGTAATGTTATAGATATCACAACCCAAGGCCGGCCAACAGTGACGCTGGCGACCTCGAATCCACAAAACGTGTCGGTTTCGATTAAATTGCGAAGAGTTCAAGATTTTTATTTAGAGGTTAACAAGGTAAGTTAAACGAAAAAGGAAAAGAAAATCCTATAAAATATTATGATTACTAAGCGCTAATCGTTGTACGGATTAAAATGTAACTTTGCACGAACAGATCATATTATATTCAGGATTAGAAAATAGGATAGATTTCATCCAGGTCATATGGTCCCGTATTTTATTTATAAAAGTAACTAACTGAAAATAAAAAATATTTTTATATATCTTTTACAATATTGTTATTTTACACAAATTGGTATAGACACACAACATGGCACGCTTTCGTGGTTCGAAACTTTCGGAAGGCTGTAAGCGCTCACCTCAATAATGACCATTATTTACTGAACTTAGTCAATATTTACCTATACTGATACATATGCCTTCACTCTTCGTTTCACTCGTGTAATTAAAACTATACATGATAGGAGGTGGAGCTGAATGCAACGCCGAGCAGTCCCAAGTACTACTACTTCTCATTTGACAGAGACCCGTGGAATGTCTCCAAGGGTCACGAAGGTATTTTGCCCAGGTAAGATTTTTTAACCGATTTATCATATTGTCATGGGCGTACTGAAGGAGGCCCCACCTGGATTTGGTATGAGTATATACGTAGGACTGTGGTTCGTAAAATATCTTATTTATTATGCGTTACGAGCCTGAGCCATTTTTTTTCATCCTCCCCCTTTCCCCCCTCACCGAACAGAAGCTGCGTAGTTACTGTATTGATACGCTCGCTGGTAGTACTGCGTATATATATTATCAAGTCCTGTAAGTTGACCCAGTGATGATTGCCTGCCTGATTTCACTATGTATTGTTCACCCCTCCAACATACCAAAATATGAACAAATTAATCGACTGAAGCCATTCAGAAAGGTGTTCGTTTCAGGTTCAACTACAGCATCCCGAAGAGCGTGGTGCTAGTTATAGACTCGGACGAGGACGTGTGCGCCGTCGTCTCCATACAGAACAACTCGGTCAGTCATTACGTTTATATGACGCTATTGTAATGACAATAATAAGTAACTATAGTCGGGACACAAAGCAGGAAGAAATTCGTACATTTACTTGTTATTACTGTCATTCCTGTGTATTCTCTGTCACTCCGGCGTAAATATAATGCATCTCGCTCGCACAGTGCAATGGCCGCCGTTTTATGCGAGCGAGACGCATTATATTTACGCGGGAGTGACAGAGACAGGCAATAGCAAGTCAATGTACGAATTTCTTCCTGTTTTGTGTCTCGACTTTAGAATAAAAATGTAATTGATATCAATAATATAATTTAAATCCTAATTAATGATGAAATTAAAAATTGTACCAATGACAATGTTTTTTATTTGGTTCTAGTGTCCAGTGTTTGACAATGAGAAGGACATACTGTACAAGGGATACCATTTCACTATGCTGTCGAAAGGAGGGATTACTGTTACGGTAAGTACCTACAATAACATTGCTAGTTACGCCATTGCCAGTTCTGCCAGTTAGTAAGGCTGAGTATTCGGCGGTGTGTGAGGAAAAATTCCACCAATAGCAAATCTTCACTTTCTTAGCTCGTATTACGGGTATTTGTTTTCATGGATTTTTTCTCACGGTGTACGGTGTGCCTCGCCTCATACAAAGTCTGGTGGTGTAATGAAAATGTACTTTAAGTCCTTTGTCATAAGATTAAAATTCATTTATTCCAGCAATCAATGTTTCCTCGAGGTTTCTACGTGGTGTTCATAGTGAAGGAGAGCGATGAGGAGTGCACCGGGCGGAGCGGGGTCGCTGGGGGGGTTGACAACCCCTGGGCGCGGGCGGGGGTCGGCCGCGAGGGGAGGGTGAAGAACTTTAGGTACGATTACATTATTCAATTTTGGCTTGAGAACCAGTTCTTTCTTTTTCTTCTCTCTTTCTTGGTTTTTGGTGTTGTTGATGTCCATGGGTTACCATGAGGTGGATCGTCAGCTCGTTTGCCGGTTATTTCCATAAAAAATTCAAACCCACCGATTTAGGTGACTTGACCCCTTGACCCCATATTGAAGCCATCTCCTTCGACTTACTTGCCGTATTGAGGCGGCTTAAAATACTAACCCCAATCCCACGCCGGATGAGTGTCGTAAGAGGCGACTGAATGGTAGGGCCCCTCGAGGGATTGTATTGGTAATATTGATTTTAATTGTTAATTAATACCATTATTGGCATTATTATTTCTCCATGGGGTTCGCCTGGAAAGCTACCACCCTTGAGCATGAGTCAGCCGCCAAACGACTCGTCGTGTTCCGGCTGGAGGCTTGAGAGCCAGTTCTTTCTTTCTTTTTCTTCTTTCTTTCTTGGCCGACACCGCGTCAGTGATGCCTTTGGTGTTGCTGATGTCCATGGGCGACGATAGCCACTTACTATGGCTGGTGGTATGGTGGATCGTTAGCTCGTTTGCCGGCTATTTCCATAAAAAAACTTACCTTTCGTGCAAATGCTGAATATTCAACTATTCCTTAAATATTAAGATGTAAAAATGTAATAATATAAATTCTGTTTGTTTGACATTATCATAATTCATATACCTATTAACCATTCAGAACATGTGTGTAGACTGAAGGTGGTAGCAGCGGTCTCATACGCGGAGTACGTGACGGGCGCGGCGGCTGCGCTCGCGCTCATGACGCTGGTGGCCGTGCTGGCGCCGCTCGCCGCCTTCATCAGGTGCTCCTGTAGAGGTAACCATGTGGACGGCTGTGATAGAATGCGCCTTAGTCACCGCGTTACACTGAATTTAAATTCTTTGATGTGTCGAGGAAACCGCTGTCGAAGTTATCCCTCCCCTCCTATCCTCCCCAGCCACGCCCTTTTTGCGTGCTAACTGTTGGCCAAACCCCTTTTAGCGTGCTAATTGTTGGTCAAACCACTTTTAGCGTTCTAACAGTTGGCCACACCCCTTGTACCGTACTAACTGTTGGCCACACCCCTTTTAGCGTGCTAACTATTGGCCACACCCCTTTTAACGTCATCGGTGTAGCAGGGATATTATGTACACTTCTTATAGCTTTATTTACTTTATTTCACAAATAAAATATTTGATTGATTAGGAAATTACAGAAACGGTACATTCGTTTTCAGCCCTTTTGAAATGTTGTCAATAGCTATAATTTTCCAGAAGAAGTGGTGGTGCTAGAAGACACGCCCGTGCCGTCAACTTCTAGAAGTTCCGAGACGAACGACACCGCGCCCATTGTACAGAACGACGCCTACAGCGGCGGTGAGAGAGATCACTCTTTATTGTTCATACACATACTGAATCATATAAGGAGAATAGTTATACAAGTTAAATAAAAACAGTTTAAGGAAACATTTACACAATTTAAGTAAAAACATTTTAGTTTAGGACTTCCTTGTTGCTTCTTCTTCCGACTCCTGAAGCGGCTACTAGAGCGGCTACAGATACTATATCAAGTTCGTGTATCGGCAATAACACATCTATTATAATCCATAATTATTACTTTTAGACTATAGCGTTTATACAAGGGCGTCGTCAAGGGGGGCAGGGAGAGGCAGCTGCCCCCCCCCCCAAGAGATTCTAAAAAAGTTGCCAAATGTAACATAATAAATGTATCTATGCTATTGTTAAAGCTTCATGTGCTCTCGACTTTACATACAATTCATACTTTTCTCATTCTCCATATCAACTTGCCCCCCCCCCCCCCCTCTTGCGTCTATACTTATCGTTAATAGTATAGTCGACATTGCACGAGATGTGTGTGTAACTGTGTATGTTAGAGTATGTGTGTATATGGACAGACTCGGACGCGGGCTCGGAAGACCCGCTGCAGCAGTCGTCGCTGCCGAAGTACCTGACCCTGGCGGGGCTGAGCCGCGCGCGCCCCATCGCGCACAGCCGAAGGTCGGACAGGTCGGTCTCATATTGTGTCTGCTACATCTGTTATGGACGCTGGGCTCAACATCAACCGTCCATTCGATAAGACTTTAATTCTTTTTATATTCGATATTTGACAAATGAAATCCCTATTACATTATATTATAATATGTCGTAGGTATTTCTGGAGCGCGCTCACCGTGGCGGTGGTGTATGCCTTGCCCGTGGTGCAGCTGCTGTTCACCTACCAGAGGGTATGTATTGCAGCTTGCAGACCTAGAGCATACCCCACCGGCCACCACGCTGCTCCAGTGCGGATTGGTAGAGGGGTTCGGCTTGCTGGCCGGCCAGCCTCAGCTACTGTGGCGAGCGTTTCAACCCCCTGCTCCTCAGCTCGCGGGTCGCCTCGCCCTTCCGCGCTTACGCGGGCTTACATTGCACTCTAGGGGTAGGGCAGACAAGGCTACGTGGAGTTTTGCAGCGATTCATATCTTTCACTAACTATTGTATCAGTAAGCTTACGGCATCATAACCGATCGTAATATGTTACTGCTTGGGACGGCAGTGTGTAGCTAAGACACCTTAATATATAAGTTAGGTTAATTCTAATCATTAAGGAGTTCTAATAAAGACATCGTTGAAACAACACGTGTTATTCTTTTCACTGCACTGCGCACGACATCACAGGACATTCTATACACGTCCTAATTACGTGTACCCAGATGGTGTTCCAAACGGGCGACCAGGACGTGTGTTATTACAACTTCCTGTGCGCGCTGCCGCTGGGCCCGCTGGCCGACTCCAATCACGTGCTGTCCAACGCGGGCTACGTGCTGCTCGGGCTCGTCTTCATGCTGCAGGCGCGCTGCCGGCAGACCAGGGGCTTCCACCATCAGGTGACTTGCGACGGGCAGTGATGCACGTTCTGCTCGCTTTCATGTTTCAGTCTCCTGAATAACGTGGTAACGAGGGTGGACTGCCACATGCGTTTTAAAGCCGCCATATATAATTTTAAGTAGACTTTTAAATTATTATTATACTAACATAGATAATAAGGAATCTACTAACAGTATATGGTACATTATGACTGAAGTAAAAATAAATAATAGATAATAATTATTATTGTGTGTGTCCTTAGTAAGTCCTGCCATACCGGCATCCTAATGTCCCTGCTATATCAGTCGTAAACAACACCCGAGTTAATGCTTAACGCGTAATGGCATTTACACGGCTACGCTACGCTCCTTTTAGCGCGTTAAATTTTGGCCACACCAATGCCAATGACCATTGACCATAAGTGGGGGACATTAGAGAGATGAACTGTATGATATAGTTTTTCTGTGGTATTGTGTGTCTTTGTTTCAATCGAAGCAGGTGATATCTTTGGTGGATGATGCAAGACACTAGCCTAACAATAATTTTCATGACTACCACGTTTGATTCTCGACCTTTGTGACGTTATCATAAGGTCTAAATTTAACCAGCACAATATCAACCTAAGTGTATGTATGTGTGTGGTGGGGCAGGAGCTGGGCATCCCACAGCAGACACTAGCCTAACAATAATTTTCATGACTACCACGTTTGATTCTCGACCTTTGTGACGTTATCATAAGGTCTAAATTTAACCAGCACAATATCAACCTGAGTGTATGTATGTGTGTGGTGGGGCAGGAGCTGGGCATCCCACAGCAGACACTAGCCTAACAATAATTTTCATGACTACCACGTTTGATTCTCGACCTTTGTTAAGTTATCATAAGGTCTAAATTCAACCAGCACAATATCAACCTGAGTGTATGTGTGTGGTGCGGCAGGAGCTGGGCATCCCACAGCACCACGGGCTGTTCTACTCCATGGGGCTGGCGCTGGTGATGGAGGGCGTGCTGTCCGCCTGCTACCATCTCTGCCCCAACAAGATGAACTTCCAGTTCGGTGAGGAGCACTTGATTCATCAATCATCACAATCAAACTTTGGTAGCTACTAAAATAACTGTTAAATTAAGCATTTTAGACAATAGCCCGGCGGCTTGTATTGATACTGAGTGGTCGAGGAAGTGAACAGTAAGTAATGTAGTTAAATTGTATCCATACTTCCATACTAGTCCATATTCCATACTATTCCATATTCCATACTATTCCATATTCCATACTATTCCATACTATACTAATATTATAAATGTGAAAGTGTGTTTGTTTGTTTGTTTGTCCGTCTTTCACGTCGTAACGAAGCTGTTATATGGTATGGTTTTTGTGTATGGGGATAGTGAGGAGGGTGGAGAGTAACGTAGGCTACTTTTTACCGCGGTAAAACATCTCCATGGGAAGATTGATATTTTGTTAGTTGCTAGATATTTAGTTTCAGATGTTGTTAATAGATGGCGTTAGTAAAATTCATTTGCAAGTTCTGAATCACGCTATCAAAATATGATACATATAAATTAGTTAAGTCATAGGCAACTAAATCTAACTAAGTAAAAGAAAGTAAGATTTGTAAAAAATCGGTCTTTACCGCGGGTGAAGCTGCGGGCAAAAGCTAGTTGTATCTTATAAGTTGATGCAAAATAATATTTAAATTGTGAATCGTATTGATGATTGTCCCGTAGACTCGTCGTTTATGTATGTGATCGCGGTGCTGTGTATGGTGAAGCTGTACCAGAACCGGCACCCGGATGTGAACGCCAGCGCGCACGCCACCTTCATGCTCATCGCGCTGCTCATGGCCATCGGTATGTACCCTCCAGGGGACACACGACTAGCGAGGCTTACGAACGTCTCCGAACCAACGGAAAATACAGACACTGAATAATAATTGCTAAATAGTAGTAATAGGTTTCAAAAAACGGCTCTTAAAACTTTGTAAAACATTTGCATTTTGCGCAGAAAGTTTTTACGAGAGGGATTAAAGCAATTTATTATGTGAATATTATGGTAGATATTTGAATAGATGACCAGGCCATGCTTGCTTCTTCTTCTACTTAACATGTAGTTTAACATTTTTTCGATTGATTATAAAAATATGTAAAAAGAAGCATGAATGTGATAGGATTATCAAAATCAATTATTCAAGAATAATTTGTGACGTCACAACACCTATCTGACGGGGACATATTAAGAAAACCTTTTTCTATGGAAATAGTACCTGCGACGACGCAGTGACGTCACAGGCGAGTCGAAGAATATGTAAACTTTAATCATCTATCTATTTTTCACCCATTTATTGGTAGATTTCCATAATTTAGAGTTTTGATAAATAGGGTGTTTTGTATGTCACGAAACTTCTCCATTACGTACATTGCACCAATTTGCAGGTCTGTTCGGTATCTCATACCCAAGCGTTTACTTCTGGGTGTTCTTCACTATTCTGCATCTGCTGGTGTGCTTCGTGCTCACCTTGAAGATTTACTACGTTGGAAGATTTAAAATGGGTGAGTTATACGTGGGGGTAACCTTTGACCTAAAATCTTCGTTTAAAATAAATTTAAAAGAAAACTAATTGTAATATCACCTGATACTTCATTGAACGAAAAATTACTGTAATAAAATTATTAATTATGCGTAATATAGTAAACCTGCGAATTGTTATAGAAGTATCGGTGGTGACGCGTGCCTGGTCGGCAGTTAGACAGCACGGATGGCTCGCCTTCCGACCAAACTATACCGCTAGGGCGGTTCTCCTAGCGGTGGCCAACGTGGCTAACTGGACTCTGGCTGGATATGGGTAAATACATCGTCATCTAAAAAAATACAGTTCTTTTAATCATTATAAGCAGTAGTAAATAAAAGTATTTACTATTAAATAACAAACAATCTCACACAGAATACGAATGCTCATCATAGTAAGAAAATTACTACCATTTGGGTCGTTACCGACACGTCAGTTATGGGTCCCGTAAGGTAGAATTTTAGTTCCTTCTCTTTTCCAATTACGTACAGTTGTAGGTAGTGATAATTCCTTATTACAGAACTGTCTCATGTACATAAATCTACAGTAAGAATATAAATTTGAAGATCTTAAAACCCCTCAGTCTGTACGAGCACAACAAAGACTTCGCCCGCCACTTGCTGGCGATCCTGATGGGGAATGCGATCCTGTACACGTTGTTCTACGTGGTGATGAAGCTGTTCCACCGGGAGCGGCTGCGGGCGGCGGCGGTGCTGTACCTGGCGCTGGCCCACGCTGCCTGGGCGCTGGCTGCTCATCTCTTCCTGCAGTCCAGGACCAAGTGGTCGGTAAGTCTTTTATTTCTCAGGTTGGTATAGTATAGGTGTCTATGTCTATATATCTTTGCTTTACTTTTTTTCCACACTCATACCCCCGCAGTAGGTTATTTACCTGTGTCGCGGGTGGCATGGACTACAAATATGACACATCACAATAATAGTGGCATGGACTACAAATATGACACATCACAACACCCATGACCAGAGTACAAATATTTATCTGTGACATAAATATCTGCCCCGGTCGGGAATCGAACCCGGGACCCACGGGCGTAGTCAGGTTTTAGTTTCGGGGGGGGGTTCATGTTTTGGAATGTTCAAGAAAATACAACGACTAAAAGTACATAAAATAACCCTAAAGAAAATTGAGACTTTATTTTTTCTCACGACGTATGTAGTGCCATCTATTATTAGTTTAGTCAAAAAGTTCAAAAACGTGTTAAATAGAAATAAAGCTCCTAAAAATATGTGCGATAGCTCATTCGATTTGGAATGACGTCTAGAAAAATGATTTTTAAGGGTATATTAGCACATAAAAATGTCAGTCCTTAACATTTCGGGGGGGGGGTTTGAACCCCCGAAACCCCCCCCCCCCCTGGCTACGCCCATGCCGGGACCCCCCATTTCGCAGGCAGGTTCGCTACCAACTAGGCTACAGGGTCGTCAAATGCAATAGTGTTCTTATTTTTTTCTCTATCCTATCGCTAATAATTAATAAACGTCATTTCCTCAGCAAACGGCGGCAATGTCCCGGTCGCACAACGCGCCGTGCTCGGCGCTGGGCGTGTTCGACACGCACGACCTGTGGCACCTGGCCTCCGCCGCCGCCATCTTCTTCTCCTTCAACGCGCTGCTGCTGGTCGACGACCCTCTCGCTCGCACGCGCCGCGAGGAGATACCCGTGTTTTAGATGAGAGAGACGGGTGTAGTTGGAACGAAAGAATCGGAGGTATAGTTCCCGCCAAACTTTTTGGCCTTTCTGGCAGGGGGGGGAGGGTTGATATTAATAGTAACAAAGGTGATTTGCTCGGAAATTACCGTGTTTCATTATTTTGAATCTTAATAGCAAAACGAGTGCCGGCATGTTGTATCGAAAAGAACTGGTTTTTTTTATATACAGTGAATTTCATTTATAACGACTTTGGATTTAGCAACCATTTCGATATAGCGACGTTTAAGTCTTAATCCCTTGATTTTAAAGCATACTTTAATACAAAATTCATGTGGCTATAGCGACTTTGGATTTAACGCCGACTTCGGGTGTAGCGACTGGTTTTAATTAATAATTTGTGAAAAATCCTAGGAATCCCATGCAGTTATTACGACCAGAGTTAACTGCTAAAGTTACAAAGAGCTTTCCTAACTTTAGTCAGAATATAGAAACATTCCCAATCCGACAGCTTGTGTATGTCTGAAGTGATTTACTGCGTGTGCGGTGGATGGTTGGATGGATGGATGGCAAAGCTTGTGTGTCAGGTCAGCTATGGTGTCAATAACAAAACTTGGGCGCGTACCTGTTTCCGAGGCCACCATAAGTCATAGATTCCGGTTGTTTTGAGATGGCAGCCGCCAAGCCAAGTTTACTGGTTACTGGTGGTGGAACCCTTACGTTTACTGGCTACTTACCCCTCACCTCCCCACCCCAATGGTGCTGCAAAGTGGCTTATAATATGCTCTAAGGGTGAAATCTAAAAACCGCACTTAGGCTTTTTTCACACTTAAAATGATCTGAACAAAAATAATGGTCCAAAAACAATCTGAATGTTAGCCGTTTTATATGATTTTTAATTTTATTCGTATTAACAAAATGTCGGTCATCGAGTACATTTGAATGTTGTCTGAGCAAAGTCCTAGTCTAAGTTCGATTTATAGATCTGACCCTAAGTGAGTGTTCATACTGAACTCGCGGGCGCGGGCGCGGGCGCGGGCGCGGGCGCGGTCGCGGGCGCGGTGGCGGATTCGTGTTCACACTGGCCGCCAGGCGTTTGCGCGATTGTGACATGTTGTCAGAGGTTGAAAACATGGACGACGATCTTTTTTTAACCGAAAATTCATACCTAAAGTTCCATTTAGGTACTCACCCTCCATATCAGGAAACAATTCAGCAATTTCCTTCCATAGTTTATTAAGAATGTTTCTGTTCATAAGATGCCTGTGTTTACTCTGCCAAATCTGAGTTCAAATCAAATCAGTTCTAGCCTGAATAGTACTAATAAACTCTTCTGTATTGAAGGACATGATCTTAGATGAAAGAACAACCCTTTAATCTGGGGACATAATGAATTCATGTGCTATCGTTTCTAGCGACAAGTTCAAAATGGTTGAACTTACCTGACATAATCGCGCGTTCCGCCGCTAGTTCAGTGTGAACACACTCATACATTCTCATGCGTTTGATATTGCCGCTAGCGGGCCGCGCGCGGTTGTCGCTAGCGTGCCCGCTACTTACACCGCACGTGCGTTTTGTATGTGAACACTCTCATAGTAGTTCATATGTTTGAAATTTCGCGACCGCGCCCGCGACCGCGCCCGCGAGTCAGTATGAACAAGCACTAGGACTCTTCAATGACGAAGAAATTGAATAATGAGTGGCAATGAACATCGGACAATGATTTTTTATACTACTTATTCATTGTTTCTATTTTCTAATTAGTTATGTAAGATTTAACTTATACTTGTGCACTTATTAAACTAGATTTAAGAAATAAAGAAATTATAATTTATTTTTCTTATTGTTAGATAGCAGTTTTAAATTTTGTGAAATTTGTTTTTGTTTTTGTGATTAAAATGGTTTATAAAATAGTGAAAAAATAAATGAGATAAAATATTTTACAAATAAAAAGTACTATTTCCTTCATTTAATAATTGCTGTATTGTCAGTCATTAACCAAAGTTTAAGTACATACGTTAATAAATAAGTAATAGGTACTTTTAAATCAGTAATACTTTTAAACAAAGTAAAAATGAAATTATTAGTGGAGTCACCATTATTTGAAAGTTTATTTTCAAATTTATTAAATTTTGATAACAAGATTATATTTATAACGTATTTTATTTAGTCCAGTCATGATTGCGTAACACTGCAACATTTTAAGATTTGGGAATATTGTGATTGCTCCTATGTAAGGTTTATTAGACAAAAGGGTTGTAAGCAATGAACTAATAGTAAGGTATACATTTTGACAGCATGCTACCCCTACGTTCCACTAGACGATCACAACGATCACGCTCACGACCGCGGTTTTTCCTATTCCACTAGCTTGTGAGCGTTACAATCATACACCCAAGTGGAACGGGCACTTCGACCCACCCCGTGAGGTGGGTTGTTTTGAGCGTGCCGTGAACTGCCGTGAGCGAAATTAATGACGTCATCAATGACGTTTTCACCGCGACCATGACGACCGTGGTCGCCATGTGGAACGCGTTTTGATCGTTGTGAGCGATGTGAGCGTCTACTGGAACGCAGCCTTCATTTTGATTGACAGTGTTGCAACATAATCTTACAATTAACCCACAATTGAGGAAAATTATAAAAAGTGACTGATCCTTGTTTATTATTTTTCATTGTATAAATAGATGTTCAATTAGTGACAACTTGATCAAACTAAAATTATGCCGCGATGACTTATGCCTACGATTAGAAAACTTGAGAAAATGAATGCCTTTCACGAGTAATGTATGAAAAGTTAAAAGCGTAAGGGCTGTGATTTAATTAGCATAAAATATGCAATATTCGCTTGATTATATTTCGTATTTGTAAAATTAGACAATTTATTTTGTTGCTTTTTAGTGTGATAAGAGAATCCGTTCATTAATTTCCAAATATTTGTCTAAGATGTGTGCTAATTAAACATTATTGTTTAGGAGTGTATTATTAGGTTATGTAGGTATATTTACGATCGAAAGAAGTAAAACATCTTGGGTATGATATTAAACATATATTATTTCCTATAACAAATGTCATTTTTTATCAACATCAGACGACGGTTATTTTCAGTGACCAAAGAAATTTCATTTCAATATTTTTTGTAATGTTTATAACCTGTATTTCTTTTAGCTTAGTTTAGTTTAGTGAAGACATTTGTAAAATCTGTTGTCACTAATTTGTCAGTAGAAATAATAAATTATTATATCACATTTTTTTTCTTTAAAAACCCCCTTAAACCCCTTATTCTTAATGCTTTAAATATTATATCTTATGATTTATACATATTCACACGTAAAACTCGCGAAACTTGCTTAAAGCGTAAAAAACTAAAATGTTTTACAGTCCACCGCGCGCCTGATGAATTTTAAATATCGATTTTTTTTCTTAAGAAAAAAATTTTACATCTCAGAACCTCAGTTAAACTACTTATTATAAGTACTATTATTTCTTATGTGGTTATACCCACCAATCTCATGTTGGTAAATCAGCGTGTCATGTTCCGTCTGAGAGCTTAATTTTTTTTAATAAATGCTACACATTCATACTCCCACCATATTATTATGATTCCTAGTGTTGTGGGTGCCACAGACAACACACGTAGACAAGGACACATCCAGACCGAGAACAGAAAAACCCATCATTCAAACTGCCTCGCTATGAATCGAACCCAGAACGATGGAATGATGGTCCGGCATGGTAACTTATTTATTTATTATTTTTTCTTTTTAGGTACTGATACCACTAATGTCCATGGACGGCAATGACCCAATACCTTCAGTTCGCCTCTTCTGTTCGCTTATCGACAATTTATATAAAAAAAAATCAGCGTTTCCACAAAGAAAGAACTATTTTTAAGTATAAAAATAATAAACATGTTCAATAAGCTCGAGGTCAAATCGGTATTGTTAGTTCATATTGATTCTATATTATCAGAGTTTAAAAGCAATTAAGATAACTCCTTTGACCTAAAACAGCGTAAATGACAACCCACTTTTGCCTAAATTAAGTAGGTAGCAATTCAGTATCATTTAAATGTAGGTACACACGGTACACATACCACTTTAAAATCGGTTTGTCGGTTAAAGATTATGTAGCTGGTCCATGAGAAAACGGGACTAGAATTGGAAATAATAAACACTCGCGCACTCTCTTCTACTACTGACGCCAGATCCCTTTTTAGGGTTCCGTAGCCATATAGCAAAAAACGGAACCCTTATAGATTCGTCATGTCTGTCTGTCTGTCTGTCCGTCCGTCCGTATGTCACAGCCACTTTTTTCCGAAACTATAGGAACTATACTGTTGAAACTTGGTAAGTAGATGTATTCTGTGAACCGCATTAAGATTTTCACACAAAAATAGAAAAAAAAACAATAAATTTTGGGGGTTCCCCATACTTAGAACTGAAACTCAAAATTTTTTTTTTCATCACACCCATACGTGTGGGGTATCTATGAATAGGTCTTCAAAAATGATATTGAGGTTTCTAATATAATTTTTTTCTAAGCTGAATAGTTTGCGCGAGAGACACTTCCAAAGTGGTAAAATGTGTCCCCCCCCCCCCCCCCCCGTAACTTCTAAAATAAGAGAATGATAAAACTAAAAAAAATATATGATGTACATTACCATGCAAACTTCCACCGAAAATTGGTTTGAACGAGATCTAGTTAGTAGTTTTTTTTTAATACGTCATAAATCGTAAACCGCATTTTACCTCGATCAAAGTTACAACGAACTTCAAGAACTTTTATATTATGTTACTTGCTGCTACGGAACCCTTCATGGGCGAGTCTGACTCGCACTTGGCCGCTTTTTTTTTCATAATAAAGTATGTAAAAAAAAAATACGAACGTAAAGAATTAAATCATTCATTCATGGAACTAGTTCCACCAGCGGCTTTGCCCGCAGAAGAGTGGTTTCACAAACATATGAACGTCCATATCATCCCATAAGAACGTATAACCAGGATAAAAATTAAAATCTATCCTGTTTTTTAAGTTCGTACGTAGTCTGACTCTGTGCCAAGTTTTATCATAACTGCAACAACAACAATATCTGCAACATTAGCGCATCATGGAAACTCAAATATCTTTGCAAACTACAAAGGTGTATTAAAAGGTTTTTTTGCAAACTCATCCCTTGATAAAATACGATTTTAATTTTACATTGCATTTTGTCTTATTGTTAACATGATTGGATTCATAATAGATAGACTGGCTGGATGGATATCCGACTTGTTTCTTTTGGATGTCTATGACTAGGAACGTATTTGAGATCAGCCTAGAGTTTTAATATACTCATGATCATCACCAAGATGAAACTCCTTATTTTTAAGTCACGCTACTCACGCCTCACGCTACAATGACTATGTATATGACTCAAGCTCAATATTTGCTCACTCAATTCGTATTTATTTAAGTTATCACAATATTTATTACCTACCCAAGTACCTACCTACTTCCCAAATTACTGCAGTCCATAAACGTATTTTATATGCCTTACCTTAAAATAGAAATGCATGTATTTACAATTCACAAGACATGGTGTTGGACATATTATTGTCATTCCTCACATCCTTACGCATGAGTTGTTCACTAACAACGACACTGCAAACGCACATTAGGGTAGGATTGATCAAATACATAGGTACATTTGGTATTGGAGCCGCTTAGGACCTATACCTAATGACCCCTCTCCTATACCATGCCAGCATACGAGGGTGTCGAATAGCCCGCGTGAAGCTCTAAAGGCCAACAGAGCCAACAGCAACTTAACATTCGAAACAAGAAGGGTGTCGTCAAAGGTGACATAAACCGGCCCGCTCGGTGGTAAGCCAGAAATATTCTTATAAGGATTATATTATCATTATTAGCCAGGCTGTTTAGGATACAGGCAAGCTAGCCAGCTACCATCCTCTTGCAAGAGTTCGCCGCCAAACGATTCGTCGTCCTCTGGCTCGGGGCTTGAGAGCTAATTCTTTCTTTCTCTCTTCTTTATTTGGTTACTTATGTCCATGAGTGGCGCTAGTCACTTACCATCAGGTGGTCTACCGTCAGTTTATATAAAAAAAATGTATGTACTGTATACTTGACTAAGTAGGTACTTCGATCCCAAAGTTGTTAGATAGTGTTGATATTAGAACTAGCAGCTATAAATAATTCGATAGATAAAAGCTGGTAAAATGACGGAAACAACATAGTAATCTACATAAAAGTCAGCCTTGCTCTATTTTCCTAACACCTGGATTCCAAAAACAACTTAACCGTTTACCTTCAGTTACGTACAAAATTTAATCTAGTTCAATACTCCGCGACCTAGATAGTAAACAATTATATACGTAGCTGTGTGAGCAATGACCTAGGAGCAGCTTGCAGGGACAGTCGATGCCCCAGTGGCCTAGTTCACCCTGCGAGAACCGCGCATGTGCAATCCAGGCCTGAATGGAGCTTTCTGAACTGCTCGGTAGATAGGCTGCGAGAGCGTCAGGCTTGCACATTTTTTAGGAAATTTATTAAGTGAACTGTTAAGTCACATGTGTTCGAAAAAAAATAATTTATTATATTATTCTTTATTTTAGATTGAGACGGAAAATTCGTAGTAGAGATGGATTTGGTAAATTGCCATCTTCAACGAGAAAAATAAAATACATTTCATCGTCGAATGCAGCAATGGACTTGTGTAAATTCTGTGTAGTGTGTAGTTTTCAAAATTATTACGAACTTTGCAGTTTGGACGTCCGCGTCGCCTTTTTTTACTTTGTTTTTACTAGGGTAATTAAAATTTGTGGAATGGCAACATTATAAGCTGTTGTCTAGAGCTAAAGAAAAATGGCGGACACTCTTCGTAACGTCAAAACTTGGGCGACTGCACAGAGTACTTTGTGGCGATTGCTTGCTATAAAAACGTGTGATTATTCATCGAAATTGAGCGATTGAGTGTGTTTTTGCTATTGTGAATTATTTGAGTGTTTGTGTTTAGTGAATATTGCAATTATTCCGCTCAATACTACATGGTTGGCGAAGGAAAGACAAAATTGTACTGTCGGGTTAGATGCACGGTAAGACTTGATTATTTGTTATTAAATACTACGTTAGTATACTTGCCTTGTAGTACGAGACTTAAAAATGGTACTCTAAAATTATGTATCGTATTAAGTAATTAGGTCGTAACAGTTTTAGGCCGGGCATAATTTACGACTCAAAATACGTGTAGATTGCGAACTTTGTGATGCTATCGTAGCGAAACAAAGGCCATTAGGCCTTGATAATACCATCTTGATAGCTGAAATATCGTTTTAATAACCAAAACATTGTTATTACTCGATAAACATAAATTGAAGAACTTACTCGCTCGATTTGTCAGACGCTACAAATAGATTCTTGTATCAAACAACTTCGGCCTTTATTTGGCCTTTTATCGATATTTTTTAGCCGTATTTCCTGTTTTAAAGCTGTTTATTACTGCTTTATTAAACTATTACTTCGTTTAAACGTAAACTTGCATGTTGTCATTGGAAAACCTCTAAAAATAATGTACACGTAAATACTGGTGTTGTACTGACACATTTCTGAGTGCGAGCCAATTTGACTCTTATTCTTATATGATAAAGCACACTTAGAATATAAGGTTGAAGTTATGGGCACTGTTGTAACCTCTTAGGCCTGATGGCATGCCTATTTCAGATATAAAAAAATTACAACTGTAACAAGTAAATGAATTCATAATAAAACATTAGGTATACTAAAGTGCTAATTATTTTAAATAATTTGCTCAAGGTCCTCACGTAAACTGCTCAGGAAGTGTAAATATTAATGAATTTCAAGTAAATTATCTTGATGTAAAGATACCTTCATGAATAAATAAATAAATAATGCTACACACTCATAGCCCCACACTAGGATTCCCTGTGTCGTGGGTGCCATGGAAAACACACTAGACAAGGACATTCACACCCAGACCGAGAACAGAAATTCAAACTCATCATTTAAATTTCCGACTCGCTGGAAATCGAACCCAGGACCCTTAGCATGGCAATCCGGCATGGTAACCATTGCGCCACATGGGTCATCACAAAATATACAAAACCAAATTCTGTCACTGAAGAATTTCTTATTACAATCATCTCATAATTATGCATAGTATGCATTGCATACATACTACCATTTAACTTGTCGAGTGTTTTGTATACACCATATGTATCACATGAAGCATCTTTGTGTGATCCCTGCTATGTTGCTATGGAGCCGATTCTTGCATATTGATTGTTACTTTACAATATTCATTATCAAAGCAAAAAATTTATCAGCCTTAAAGAACGCAGAGATTTTCTTGACGTTGTATTTCTGTTTAAGTTAATAAATGGCGAAATTGACTGCCCCGATATTCTAAAAAGAATAAAACTAAACGTGCCGTTCAAAACACCAAGACAATCGAAACATCAGCCACCGTTTGCATTAAGCGCAGCCAAAAGTAATCTCGGTCATCACTCTACTCTTAACAGAATACAGCGGCGGTACAACTCTCTGGCCAAAACTACAGAAATTGACTTATTTAGTAACAAAATTTTAACTTTTAAAACTTGTGTAAAGAAATCTCTAAGCAGTAGTCAGCATTGAACTTTTTAATTTAAGTTTGGGTATTTAATTTTAAATAATTTAGCTATTAAAAATATATAGAAATAGTTTTAATGTTATAATTCTTCGTCCACGATGCATGCCGTGGTAACCTATAATTAAGGCAACATTTAGTTCTTAAAATATTTGTATGACGTATTTTTGTGAACTTAATGTGTGTCTTGTTGGTTATCCATAAATAAATAAATAAAATAAAGCCTTAAAATTAAATCCACACTACAGTAAAGTACAGACTAATGTACTTAAAATAATCTATTTTATACCTATACTCCGTTTTTTAGACAAGTCATATTTAGTTAACAAACTTACACTGTCTTTTTATCGCTATTTGTGGTTTAAAATAACGCAGACACAAAATTAAATTATTTGAAAAACAATAAACATTAAATGCCAAAAGTAATATCCGTTTATCATTATTTTTTTTAGTAAATTTTAATTAATATTTCCATAAAAAGTAGTAATAAGTGTGTTTACCAAATAAGTCTCATCTGAAAAACTGACTATATGCCTATGTGGTATGGGGATCTTGGGAAGGTAATAAAACTATATACAACCAGTATAGACAAAACACTCAACGAGTTAAGTTCTGTAAAAATAAAACAATGTGAGTGGGATACCAATAGTAGAATTTGCTATGGGTACCACTTTTGTGGTGGTTATTCTTTCATTGCTTCAATAAGTTGGCAGTAAAAAAACAAATCCCAAATGAAAATTCAATTGTAACGCATGGGATATAAAGCTAACATTTCAGTTATTTTCTTTGAGTTGGATTGGAGTTGACATTTTGTTAGAGTTATATATTATTACTAGCTGCCCGGACAGACTTCGTCCTGTCAAAAGTTTTTATTTTTATTTTGATATGTAAGCTATCCTATCTTTCAAGTTGGATCAAACTGCACACGGTGTGCAAATTTGATTAAAATTGGTTAAGTAGTTTAGAAGTCCATCACAGACAAACAATGTGACACGTAATTTATATATTAAGATGATCTTAAACTGCTCAACAAACTACATTTTTATTACTACATTTAAACAATAGTACAGAAATAATATAAATTTATTTAGTAAAATTAACACTTTCAATTAACACAGATACATAATTAATGCACATACAAAGTGTATCTCATGATAATAATATAAATTAAATTAAAATTTAGCACATAATATTAATTAGTCTTCAGTGTACAAACATATCTCATACTAATATGCAAATTTTTGTGTTTGGATGGAAAAAAGTTACACTTGCAGAGAAGTTTTGCCTATGTAACAAGTAATGACAAGTATTCAGTAATTTAATGTCCCTGATAAAACAGAAGTATTCATAGTAATAGTATTTCAACACTGATTGCAATCAAATGAATAAGAAGTAATGACTAAAGTGCTAGCTGATATTGATTCATGCATTTGCATCACATCTGCTTCCCATTGGGACACTACATTGCCTTCATGTACCCTTGCAATACAATGTAACGCTGTTGATCTATGTACAGTCGGCAAAAGAATTAGGCATTCAGGACATGATTCTAAAATCTTCTGTAATTATTAAAACCTATTACAGAATGTTACTATTATCATCATTATAAAATCATACCTTATGTATGTATATAGGTAGCATTTAATAATGATAATAACAGAAACATTCTGTAATATTAATAATTACAGAAGGTTTTAAAATCACTCCCTGCATACCTAATTCTTTTGCTGACTGTACACTGTCTTCATACAGATGCTCTCTATTCTCAAATGAATAATCAAGGCTATGATGTTGCAGTAGAGATGGAATGATCAATGGGTTGCTGTGAAATTAATAATAATATAAATAAATTTTCAGAAACAAGTTAGTGTCACTATAAACTGGAATGTAGTTGAATATTAAAAAGATAGTTATGACACTAGGGAATTGTGGTCACTTATGCATCTTATGTCCCAACTCCCAACTCAGTCACTAACAGTTACTTATAAAATGGTTACGTAAATAGCTCCTTAGTACAGAATTTGTATGGTGATTCTGTATTAAGGAGTGATTTAAGTAACCGTTAGTGACTCTGAGTTAGGGCGTTAGTCTTAAGTGAAATTTCAGTTACATACATGCGTAAATAAATGCAAAAACAGATGTTAATATATAACGTGTTTAAAATGAAGTATGTTGATAGTTTAGTAATCTCTTTAACCACATGTAGTAGGAAGCAGGAAGATTCTTGATTTTTGGTGGCAGCGGTGGGGTAGCAAATTGTACGGGATGTTTGTAAAAGGTTCTAAAGCAAATGATGGTGCAGATGTGAGGCGCGGGGCATGTGGGGCGCCGCGGCGGGCTGGTGGTGCGGCGCGCTGGGGGCGGCGCTGCTGCTGCTACTCGCGCTGTGCCGCCGCCGCCACAAGCGAGCGCCGAGCGTGACCGCCGAGCGGCGCGTCGAACAGGTGAACTGATGTCTGCCGCACTTAGGGTTATCAACTCCAAATTTTCGGCCTCAAAAGTCCAGACATTTAGACTTAATATTAAGAAAACATCCAGACATTTAAGAAAAACGTACTCTTTAATTATTTACTTAATTCTTTTTACTGGTATAGACATTAATTTAAATATTGGTGCTTTAATTTAGATTTTTTAAAATATTGGTACTCCTAACAAGCCAGACAAAAAGCTGGAATGTCCGGAAAAATCCGGACGGTTGGTAACCCTAGCTGGACTGATGTTTGCTGCCCCTGCCTGCAATCTGCAACTGCTTCATGACGTGTTTAGTGGTATTTAGAAAATATCTCATGCCATAAACGCTGCTGCTAATAACTTTGCGCAAGTGGCAATAAAATTTTGCTGCTCCCCATATTATTTATTTATTTTATTTATTCATTTTCGAAAACTTACAGCTATTACAATAATCAAAATTCTAATCTAATTCCCAGTTGGTGATTTTAAGCGGACGTAGTGAAAAGGCATAAACACGCTGTCTAGTGAAGAGCCATCTAAAATCCAGTGATTATTTTCTCACAATCCATCATGATTTTGTATAAAACGAATAATTTTCTTTCTGTTTTCTCGCGAGCGGTGCGGTGCAAACGATGACCACCTCCGATCGATTTTTTTTCAAAATGTTTTCCAATTAAAATTTAGTTAAAATTAGAAAAGTAAAAAAGTAAAAGTATTAAAAAAATTTATGTTGAAGAGAATATCCTGCAGGTAATTAGATATTAGAGCGTACAACCCTAGCTTATTTTTATATGCATACGTAGTTGTTGTGGAGTAGAAATCACACGAATAAATATCATACAGAACCCAAGCTACAAACGAATTGCCCAATTCGACACTCACATATAGCTGCGTGCGGCCTGCGATGTGTGCTATTTACTCCTGTGGTAGAGATTCTAGATTTTTAATAATAATACAATATTCATTAATTTCATCTTATAATAGTGAACTCTCTATTCTAGATAGTGGCGTATTTATGTATTTTAGTTTTGTGTGTAATGTGCTGTTTGTTTTTAAAATTTTGTACTTTTAAAATTTCACTGCCTTATGCCTAATTATATTTTCTTCTATTGTCCTGCTTAGAGTAAGATTTGCTTTTAGAGAAGTAAAAATGGCGAATCTTGTAAATCGTTTAAAAATAGTTGTTTGTTTGTGTGGTTCGTCTTTAATCATCGTCGTTAGACGTTTTTTTGGTAACAATACATGAATCATCTACAGGGTTACTAGTGCTGCTTGTCGCAGGGATCTTTTCCTCATAGGCACAAGCAAATATTCCTCCCCTCATATGCCTTATGCATTCCTATCCCTTATTCATATCCCTCATTGGTAATATTCTATGACTTTGGCATGCGACACTTACTGCCACGTACGTAAGTATAAATGAGAAATGAGCTTCATCGAATCTCCATTCCATTCCCACCCCTGTAAAGAAGCTTCTTGAGCATCAAATGAAATGCATGATTTGAAGTGTACTAAATACTAACGTGAGTCGCGTATGTCCTTTGTGCTTTTGTGTTTGATTAATAATGTATTAAAACTTATGAGAAGACATTTAAACTTGGACTTTTTTATAGATTTTATGAATCATTGCTTATGATTAACTTCCAGTTCCTTTGCATTGTACCGTGAAAGGATGTGGAAGCCTAAGGAATAGCAGCTTCGAGATCTAGCTCGGCATTTTTCGCTTCACAATTCCACTTGGCTGTCTTAGCGTGTAGTCATGGCATAGGCTCGTGTGAATAAAATTGTGAAAAGTTATGAAACTTTGCAAGTATAGATTAGTAAATATAAAAATATAGATATCCGAGATAGTTGCGTAGATCCCACATCTCAATAGCTTGTTATAATACGTACTCTCGATTTCTCTATATATTCGTACCAAAGTCAGGATATTTTTTGTTCATTTGAATGAATCGTGGTCTCACGGCAAGAATCGTTGCAGTTAAATTATCAGTGTAATATTTTTTTCTTAACCTTACGCGTAAGTAATTAAAAAACCCATTACGATTTTAACGTCATGCATGATGCATGAGGAAGTAATTGAATGACCTGTAAGATGCCGTCGAATTTCCCATTGATGACGCGAAGGGGGAAAATGGCGGTAAAGATAAATTCTTGCTGTAGGGAGGGATGACAATTTAGGGATTTGATACAAGCACATGAATCATATGTATTCTATATGATACAGGGCACAAAATAACGTGGATGAATGATGCTTCAATTTCTTTCACTATGGTATTAAAACGCACTACTAACTTTAGTCAAAGAATATAGATAATATTATTCTCTATCCCGAAGATGCTCATACATATTATAATCGGAGGGGACCTACAAAATGTATCGTATGTATACGAACTCACATATTAAAATTACTGTAGGATTACTGAATTAGAGATTGTGTTTCCTCATTCACAATTTTATGTGACGATTTTTCACTTTGTCAATAGTGGCTCGCTCTAGTATTGTAAAAGAACATTTTTTTTTCTAAAATACGTTATTATTCCTCATTTCGGTCACGTGAAAGTCTGATTGAGTCAATGGCCAATGACTAAGTTTCGGAAATGTTTAGTAGTGGGCTAGTGGCCATGCCAGAATGAATCCACAAGTAGTTTCGATCCCTGAAATAGATGGAGATGACTCATGCTCTAAAATCATTTTACCTGGACATTTTTGTATAGCTCGAGATGAATATTGGTTTGGAGAAAGTTACAAGTCTTAATATCTGCGTAATTGCTATAATTCTTATTTTCATTTTAAACTATACCAGTTGAATTTCCCACGTTGAACGATTTAAAATAGCTATTCAATTGTTTTTCAAGCCAGTATGATGGTGGAAGTACAATTTTTATTAGACACCTGATCAAACATATTATGACGTTGGATATTAGTTGCCAAAGGTAATTTGTACGTTCACTATTGACACATTCATTCTTCATTTAGTAAGTGACAAAGATACAATAAGCTAGGTAGGTATACATTCGATTGTATCCATCCTTCAGCATTTATAGAATCCAATGCTGGATAAGACTCTTAACTTCGGGTCGTCGATCCATGTCTACATGATCGGGGATCGCGAGAAACGATATTCAATAAAGTTTCAAAACTTCAAAACACTGGTTGGCTTCACTGACGATTCAAATATTTTGAGCACTCCGTACATTTTAAAGTATTTCATTTTCGTCATCACTGACGAAATCTATGTTTTCTTGGCTTCAAGGTTCAGGTAGAAACTATCGTGTAACATCGCTGTTCCTCCTTAGTTTCTTAAATTTCCATTAATATGTTTCAAACTATTTCAAATAATACTTTTGTTTGGCATCTACCAGCTTTGTCAATATTGCTCCAATACAATGGTAATACCAGCAATATATTATGTATTTATAACGTAGACTATCCTATTTATAGTTGCAATGTTAATTCAATCAATGTCATTCATATAAATGTTGCATCAATTATGTTTAGCATGCATCAAATCACGAAATATGAGTTTGCATTTAATGTATGACAGGAAAAGTTAGATGAAATCTTCATAGCCCAACGGTTTGAATCAAGTGGTCAAAATCACCGAACGAGGTAAATAGCTTTGGTTGGTCGGTACTCAGTAGTAACTGTGCTTCAGACCATACAAGGAGACTGGAGAAAGACTTGATAGCATTGGGCCGCTAATATGTTGAAGTCAGCAGGAGAAAGCAAGGTATTCGGGTTCAATTCCCGGCTGCGACAGACGGTGATTGAAAATTGCTGCACCTTGTTTGTTTCTGATGACGTGTTTTGTTTACCTGTATTCATGTCAGTGTCACCCTCAACATAGGATGCTAGTGGGTTAGTAAACGTCACGTTTTCGACCTTGATGTTATTTTCACTCAGTTAGGTAAGTTCTTCACCGGACGGGGTCAACGAACCCGCCTCAAGGTCGTTGCAATCTTGCATCAGATTTGAATGCAGCTTTCAAAGAATGCGTCACGGGCAGACGGCATGTCGGTGAATGTTAGGCTGCCTTTTGACAGGGCGGCTTTGACGCGAATACTAATTTGCGGGTTTATATGCCATATCCCATACGAAATATCCCAGCCGAACAATATAGGTACGAACTGGGTACAAAGTCAAATGCTGTTCGTATAAATTTAGCGCTTTACTGAACTAGGTAGTCGTTAATTTTAATATAACAACTACGCATTCACTAATATTACTAGTTATAATACCTGGAAGAAAAAATAGAATAATATAAAATTTAAATTGAAAAAATATTTCTATAGAGTTAGAGTCACGCTAAAGTTGACTTCATTTAAAAATAAATGAATGACCTGCTTATTAAGAGCATATTTATTATAGTTCTATTTTGCTTGCGTTATTATAAGAAAATACCTACATCAGTAAGTCAGCTAAAATCATCGCTTTGTAATCCTAAGCATCACTTTACGTTGAAGACGACGGAATTATTGTAAAAACGCACGTCAACGATAAAGTTGCCTTTTCCGGACTTGGCCTTAAGTTATG
This sequence comes from Thymelicus sylvestris, assembly GCA_911387775.1. Taxonomy (NCBI): domain Eukaryota; kingdom Metazoa; phylum Arthropoda; class Insecta; order Lepidoptera; family Hesperiidae; genus Thymelicus; species Thymelicus sylvestris. Next base: position 1,299,699 of record OU426903.1, read on the forward strand.
CTCGCGTTGGTCATTGTAGCGAATATTCAACGTCGGTAAGGCTGTTTCCTGATTAGTTGGTGCGACCGCGATATTATCAGCAATGTTACAAAGGCTAGTGGCGCGACGAGTGATATAAATGAAGGTATTTTTTAATTTATTTATATGAGTATAAGTAACTATATCCATGGTTGTACCCAGGTTCTTGTTCTTGGGGGTTTCATGAGCTCTTCCCAAAGCTCTTCTCGTCCTAAATCGGTGAATGAATATAATTTTAGTCAATTCTATGTGTTCTGGACTTTTCAACAATACTTAGAACAATCCATAAAATCGCGATTTTCTTTTAAAGTGCGATATTAATTAACCAATCTTCTCTAAATTTCTAAAATATATATTTTTTTGAACGCTATATTTTGGAACCATGGAGAACAAACTTAGAACAACTTCCTGTGCCAACTTCCTGTACATGTTTTTTTTAATTTTCTCTGAAAACATTCTCAGCCCCATGCCGTTTTGGAACAAAGTAGAACAAACTTAGATCAACCTGGAACAACCTTCAAAATGTTTTTTAGATAAAAGCTTGGAATTAAAATGAAATATGCCAGCAAGAAAACACGTCTAATCTATGGATAATCTTCTATACATACTAGTTACAAATAAATAAAATTGCAGTGTCTGTTTGTAATATTTAAATAACCGCTTTTTAGGGTTCCGTAGCCAAATGGCAAAAAACGGAACCCTTATAGATTCGTCATGTCTGTCTGTCTGTCTGTCTGTCCGTCCGTATGTCACAGCCACTTTTTCCGAAACTATAGGAACTATACTGTTGAAACTTGGTAAGTAGATGTATTCTGTGAACCGCATTAAGATTTTCACACAAAAATAGAAAAAAAAAACAATAAATTTTGGGAGTTCCCCATACTTAGAACTGAAACTCAAAAATTTTTTTTTCATCAAACCCATACGTGTGAATCTATGAATAGGTCTTCAAAAATGATATTGAGGTTTCTTATATCATTTTTTTCTAAACTGAATAGTTTGCGCGAGAGACTCTTCCAAAGTGGTAAAATGTGTGTGTCCCCCCTGTAACTTCTAAAATAAGAGAATGATAAAATTAAAAAATATATATGATGATATTACCATGCAAACTTCCACCGAAAATTGGTTTGAACGAGATCTAGTAAGTAGTTTTTTTTTATACGTCATAAATCGTAAACCGTAATTTACCTCGAACAAAGTTACAACGAACTTCAAGAACTTTTATATTATGTTACTTGCTGCTACAGAACCCTTCATGGGCGAGTCCGACTCGCACTTGGCCGCTTTTTTACTAAGTGCATTTAGATGTATACACGGTACATACACCAAAACAACATTTTTTACAATTTTTGTCTGTCTGTCTGTCTGTTTGTTTCGGCTAATCTCTGAAATGGCTTGCTGACGAGACTTTCACTGGCACTTAGGCTACTTTTATTTTAGAAAAAAAAAATAAGATCAATGAAAAATTTAATAATATTAAATACCACGCGGACGAAGTCGCGGGTAACAGCCAGTTATGAATATAGCGTTAAAAAATGCAACTACCACAAGCTGTCAAACTATTCGCGCTATATGCTATCATGAATATTTATAAATCATTTTAATATGATTTACGTAATTAATTAAATGTGTGATATGATTAGGGCTTACTATCCGGATATTCGGATATTCGAATTATCCGGATATCCGCCGAATTTAATATCCGGATATTGAGCGTTTTACTATCCGGATAATCCGGATAATAATTAATTTTATTATTTTATATGTTTCTTCAATTGAAATGTGTAAAAAGCACCGAAATATAACATTTTAAACTGTATTACTGTATAATAGATACAATATTCGCATAAAATACGACTTAATGTCAAATAAGAAACGCCAACCCGATATTTCTTCACAATAAATGCAACTGTACAAGCCATGTCCTAAAAATGTTCGCAATTTCAATAATAGTAACACAGAAAAGAAGCCGTAATCAATGCATAATCTGTAGGTACGTAATAAAGGCAACGTCTGGTCTGGGTGGTTGAGCACTCGCTCACGGTACTCCTTCGAGGAGAAACCTGGTTTTGGCGAATCTACATGCCGTGCCAAGCTTACTATAAAGCACAGCACTGCTCAAAAACTGAGCAGAAGTCGAGCAGTTGTATAGCAATTGACTACAGAAATCGAACAGCGTTGGGAACTGCTGGAGGGAGATATAAAAGGCAAAGCCACTATCACTTTATAATTGATACTTTACTTCTGTGTCGCATCCTTATTACTGAGGGTCGTGCCCTTGATGAAGGTCCTTCACTGGCATTCACTGCTCTTATCAACTCCCTTCACTTTTCCTGGTGACCAACCTTCTCAGGACGATTGCATTGCAACAGTAAACCAAAACACACAAGGATTTCCTGATAATATCTTCGTAAGTCTAGTCTATTGAAGCTACGTTGCCGCGTTGAGCCAATATTGGTAATCTTGACAGACCGTGGTATGCAACGCTTCCTGATCGGACATAAATCTCAAAAGCATCTATTTTCTTTCACTCTTTTGCTCTATGCGCCCATGATTCCCTGGTATATAAAATATCAAGAAAACGAATGTCTTGAGCTGGTATTGGTGACATTAGAGATCTTTAGATCTTGCCATATTTCATTAATTTGCTCATAGCATTTTTAGCCATGTTTCTTGCTTTTGACTCGATTTCCTTCCCACATCCTCTTTGATTGGATATTAAGTACCCTTTCGAGGTATACAAACTCGTTGACGAATTCAACGTACGCAAGTTCTCTACTCCTTGATCAGTTCTGTTGATAAGCATTATTTCTGTTTTCTTCTTGTTGAGCGCGAGTGAGTACGATAAGTTCACTCTTTCGCTCTTCTCTGCGGAAAAGGTGAGCAAGGTCCATCTCCTTTGATGCAAAACCATTGGTATCATCTGTGACTCAGGTTATTGAGCTTTAAGCTACGACAAAGGCTTTTAGCATGGTATACTCCCCATACATATTGAAAAGAATGAGTGACAGAGTACGAAGTAAAAAATTCTGTTCTAGTTGTCAACATTACTGACAACTGGACTTTTTAAGGACACATCCGTGCATAGTTGTGTTCCCGGAACAAGGATTCCTTCTTGCGGGTTTGCCTTCGGTGACAGTATACAGTTTACCAAGAAGTGGAGTTAACCAGACGACCAAAAATGGCGATCTTAGTGACCCGGCTAACTATAGGCCTATAGCGATAACTTCCCTGCTTCAGAAATAATACGCAGATCTTAAGATATGTGGAAGATCATTAGGTGATCAATGATCGACAATACGGTTTTGGCCACGGTCGTTTAGCTGGTGATCTTCTAGTTTATCTTAAGTGCTGATGGGCTCAGGCTCTTGATCGCAATGGGGAAGCTCTGGCTGTCAACCTAGATATCGCTAAGGCATGAAGACCGGGTCTGGCACAAGGGCTTTCTCACGTTAACATCTCTGAGAAGTTATGCAGTTAGGTAGCCAGTTTTCTATCTGAGCGACACATCAAGGTAATTGTAGACGGTTGTTACTCAGATAATTATGAAACCTATAAATACTGGCGTTCCCAAGGGACTGTGAAGACACAAGTTTGCGCGTTTACCGCTAAGAAAACCCCATTTGTCATAACACCTCAATTCCAGGTTACCACGCTCATCGTGAGTTTTGGGACTCTGGGAGTTGACGTCTCGAGTGACGTGCATTATCGGCGTCATTCAGAAGGCAAGCCAAGCTAATCTCCCAAGAAGCTCTCTGTCCTGAACCGGGCTTAGCAGTACTTCACTGCGAGGCACCTACACAAGCTCAGATCAGGCCTTACATATACCTAGTACTGTTCTCACCTCTGGGCAAGGGTGGACAATACCAGCTTAATCCATTCGACGCTATACAGAAACGCGTGGTCCGATTTGTCAACGAACCACGAGTCACTCACAGGTTAAAACACCCGAGTGTCAGAATAAATATCGGTTCTCTCTGGGTGTTTTACCGACTTTACAACGGTGAGTGCTCCAAGGAATAGTTTGACTTGATGCTTACTTCAGCTTTTCATCATTGCACCACTCGCCGAAGTTTCATCCACACCGATTGGACTCGTGGAAAACCTCTATTGTCCGATTCTCACGATCTTATTTGCCATGCACGTGCAAACTGTGGAATGAGCTTCCTTCTGAGGTATTCCCGGAGCGCTATGACATGGGGTTTATTTATTTATTTTAAACAACTTTAGAACCTTACAACTATGTAAAAGGTACAAAGGCTGACTTAATGCTAAAAACATTCTCTACCATTCAACCTTCGGAAATTAAGAGAAACATCGGGGTTCTTCAAAAAAGGTGCAAAAAGATTTTTCCTTCGGGGACTGCGATGCATTGGTGATTCCTCTGGTATTGGTCATGTCCATAGGCGACGCTGACCACTTACTATCAGTTGGCTCGTCTGCTTTTTCATCGGCCGAAAAAAAAACAGTGATACTAGAAGAGATACAAGATCAGAAATATTCGTATGCGTTAGGTTTCAGATAAATACAGTACCAGCTCGACGTGGTGAAAAAGTATGAAGTACCCTAATAACATTGCTCATAAGTTCATGACCAAATGCGATATCAGGGTGAAACAGTTTCACCCTGAGTTTCACTGAAACTCATCAAGCTTATAGCAGCGCGCTGATACATCTAACGAAGTTTTGAATTTAATTTTGAATGAGTCTTTGTAATAAAATCATTGATTTAATTCATAAATTATTTGAATTTAGCCTTCTTAAAGTGTTATTATAATTATTCGTATTATCCGGATATATTCGGATATATCCGGATAGTATTCAGAAATTATCCGAAATATCCGGATACTAAAATAAGCGGATAATTGCATGCCCTAGATATGATATCACCACCGTGTGATTATGTGAACACGACGTTTCTTAGCATTCGTCAGCAGTACTCGTATAGCCTTACGAATCCCGTTCATCATGATACAGCATTTTATTAAGTCTGCACTTAAAACGGCCGATCTTGTTACTGTCGTTAAAACATTTTTATTTAATTTTATTTTTGCTTCTTGATTCGTCTAAAATTCTAAATGATACCCGGTTTACGGAGATGGTTTTGGTGATGTGAGATAACTTTTATTAGCCTGTAATATACTTTGCTTTAAATGTTGTTTTGTGGTGACGGAATAATTAAATGCCATCAAAAACATAACTTGTAAAAAAACCCAAGTCTCGCAACTCAGTTCTTCTACCGTAAAAAGTTGTGAGATCAATGTAATACCAAGTCGGTTAATTTATTCAGTTCCTACTTAAGGTTCCTTCTGTCTTAAGTTATTACGTAATTAGCTAACCTAACAAGTAACAACATCTTATAGTGACCATATCAATATTAAAAATCTTTTATGTTTTAAATAAATAGATCGACTTGATCATCGCATGAAAACACAATGTATCTCACAAGTAATACCTACCTACATATTATATTTGTTTAGTGCGATTGCCAAGTCAATCTATTTATTTAAAACATAAAAGATTTTTAATATTGATATGGTCACTATAAGATGTTGTTACTTGTTAGGTTAGCTAATTACGTAATAACTTAAGACAGAAGGAACCTTAAGTAGGAACTGAATAAATTAACCGACTTGGTATTACATTGATCTCACAACTTTTTACGGTAGAAGAACTGAGTTGCGAGACTTGGGTTTTTTACAAGTTATGTTTTTGATGGCATCTCATTTCTTTTTGTAGATAGTCCTATTTTTTTTCCTTTTACAAGTTACCTTTGAACATAATTATATCTATGTACCTATCTACACCTATTATTCCATTATATTATATATATACATGTACATTCATTCACTGCAAATGTAACTTTGTTATACAGGTACAGTGATTCATTAACTGCAAATGTAACTTTGTAATCCTATACCTTTATATAGGATTACAAAGTTATTTATGCAGTTGATGTATCTAGAAAACTGGAGTGAAATTGCAAAATATTTTAGTTTTTCCTTGATCTATATACTAAACACTAATTGTGTTCCAAATTTGAAGCTTCTATGTCTGCTAGAAGTGCCTTAGAGTTTTGATGATCGGTCAGTCAGTCAGTGAGTGACGAAATTAAGAAACTTTGACTAGTTATAATTCTTAAACTACTGGTTCAAATTGAATGAAATTTGAAATATACTGTGTTTATACAATGCCTGCTTGGTTACTAAAAATTCAGGTTTCTAGTTTTATCCACAACGAAGTTATAGGGGGTCGAAAATGGCCTGAATTGCTTCGAGAAAAGGATGGTACGGCCGTGCCGCTTTTTTGCTCGACTTGGCGGGGGCCCTGCCGTGCCCCCAGATACTAGGTACTTTTCCAACAATTAAAAATGTTTTCAGAGAATCAAGTCTTTTACAATTGCATGTAACTATATATCATCAACTATAGGGAAACCTATGCAAACCCCAATATGAATGTCTAGTAAAGGTCCCTCGTCCCTTAATTTTTATTTTTTCCCTTTTCAGGTGCGTATAGTTTGTGGCGGGCCGGCGCGCGTGACCTGCGCGGCGGCGCCGCCCGTCCCACGCCGCGCCTGCATCGCTCTCGCCGGAGCGCCCGCCGACACGGACCCCGCCCCGCCCGCGCCCCCTCACATCCTCATCGTCCGCGACTACCCCCAGAACCAACCGACACCCCCTACGCCTCAACCTTCCAGCTCCCAACCACGCGATCCACCCCCGTTAGAATACCGTGGAGTCCCCAAGCTGCCGTTGCCCGAGCAGTGGATTCACAAGCGACCATTCGAGTACAAGTACGCTGTAATACCTCGACCTTTAGCTCAAATCGTCGGAGCAGATCTAGGAGCAGATTTGTCCAGGGAGTCCCGTGCGAAAAAGTACAGCGCGACCCGATCTCCCTCGTTAGAAAAAGACGACAAGTCTCCTTTTGTGACTAGCGCGAAGTCGGATCGATCGGACGTGTTTGGTTTCGATCCGGAAGCCGTGAAGAAGTTAGCGGAAGATAGAGAGGATAAGAAAGAGGAGATGGGCGAGAGAGCGCCAGCGTCCCCTGGGGATGATCAAGATGTATCGCCAGGTAATCTGAGAAGATTTCGCTCGGTGAGCACTAGGCTTAACATGTGTAGTGTCAATGAAAATCCGTATCTCGAGGGTCAGCAAGAAAGATTAGAGATGCAAAACTCCCCCAGAGTTCTTGAGTGTAGTTCGGCGAAGGAAAAGTCTTCGGGGACTAAATTCGATTTCTCACCCAAAATTTTTGCCGATAGCGTAATATCGCCGCGATTTTTCACTCCACCAGAAATGGCATCACCGATGTTTTTCACAGAACCCTCTCCGAAATCGGTTTACTATGACACCGTAAGGTCGCCGAAATTTTTCCCCGAAACTCCGCGGGATGCAGAAGTTCCTCAATCTCCTAAGGCTTTAGGCGACCATTTGAATAGAGCTAACGGTTTATCGGATAAACCGAACTCTAAGCCTAGTTCACCGAGAGTACTTAGTGCTCGACCTAGCCCTAAGGTACATAGTTGTAATAAGGAAAATTATTTCACTTTCGATCACGTGAGTGTCGCTGAAGAGGGCGCAGTACGAGTCTCGCCTCGGCCCAGAAGATATGGGGGAAGAAATTCAATAGAAAAAGAGAAATTCACTCCACCCGCGGACAAAGAAATCAAGAAGTACAGAAGGCACAATAGTTGTGATACAAATTGCAAAAATATAGAGTTGAATATTACGAAGCATGATGACAACAAAGAGACTGAGGCTGGGACTAATGTAGAAGTGATAGAGAAGGACGTAGTTGATTGCTGTGCCAAAATTGATTCGTTACAAATTGAAACGAAGGAAGTCGACAAACCAAACGAGCTGATGCCGAGCCACTCGAACTCGGCTCATGCCAGACGACAGAGGCTAAAATCTATATCTCTCGACTCCGATAATGCCAAAATAATCGAACAAAATTTAGGATTACCCATAGCGAAGCAGATGAAAGATCAAATGAATGAAGCATATAAAAATCAGGATGTCAGTGCATCTTTTGAGAGCATGGAACAAAGGTATCCGAAAACACCTTCGACGGAACGGCCGATGTTTAAGTTTGACGTGGAGCCAAAAGTTAAAGCCGAGGAAGAGGAGCCAAAATCCCCGGACCTTAAGCAAAAGAAAAGTCTGCGGCAAAGTGCCACTCAGTCTTTTTTGGATATGCCAAGATTTTCTCCAAAAGAATTCGAAATCACGGTTACATCAGATGATGGGGCCACGATAGCTGCTGATATGCAAACTAAACGAAAAGGTAAGAATTTACGCAACTTAACTATCGATCTAACGAAACGAGACAGTGATTTGGAAAAGGAGCTGTTGGAATTTGAAAAACTGTACACTAATGCTGAGGAGAAGAAAGTGAAGACACCTACATTGAAAGTAAAAGCCACATCGCTTGATTCTTCTGAAACTGTCAATCTGTCACTGCCTCAAAAGAAGTCATTGGAAGTACCGCAAAATTCAATATCCGTTCCTAATACACCAAAAAGGCAATTAAAACGAATTTTGGCTCAAAAGAACGTAAAACATGATTTTTCAGGAGGTAAAGTTGGCCATAATTCTATTCAATGCACGGCTGACCAACGCCGACTGTACATGAAGGGTCAAGACAGTGGAATATTCTTGAGGGAGAATCACGCTAGCTTAATGCTTTATCAACCCGGTCCATCTCGCCTTGCTCCCCGTGCGATGGGCTCCTTCGACGAGAACATGTCTGACTTTGCAGAAACTGCACCAGAAATCAACATTTCCGGTGCCGATTGTCGTCCAACCTTCCATGTGGATTCTGGTCAAACCCTGGGATCCAACTTATTAAATTACAAGCAAAATTTGAGTGTTTCGAGTACAAATCTCAAAACTCTGCCCGAAGGAGTTCCTTCAGACGATTTTGAACCGAGTGCGGAGGATGAAAAAATTGTTAAGAAATTGCACAGAAGGAATTCGAATCAAAGTTTAATGCTGAGCACTCATAGCTTGCAAGGTTCCAATTGTTCTCTAAGCAGTGCCGGAGCGTCGTGTCATAATTTGGCGACAGTACGAACAAGCATATCCAATTTTAGTTTGAATTCAGATAATAGGCAAAAGAAGTTATCGTTAGAAAGAAGAGATTCTAACACATCTATTGTTCCTGACCATGTGACACCGACCACTCGAGTTATTTGCTCTTCTAATACAAATATGTCTGGAGAGGGATCAAAGAATTGTTTATTACAACGGCGAGGCTCAAACAATAGCCTTACTTTAAACATACTATCAACTAATACCTTGAGCAGGCACTCTAGTAACAGTTCTCTAAACAAAGAAGCTAAACTGGTACAAAAGAAAGGTCTGTTAGAACGTAGAAGTTCTAACACAAGTCTGACATTAAACATTAATACATCAAATCCTCAACTATCAACGAATAAGGGCTTGAGTATTTCAAATTATAACCTTAATGGATCAACTTGCAACTTGAGTAGGTATAATAGTAATCACAGTATAGATACCACTGAGCCTCGTAAGGGTATTTTGGAAAGACGTAGTTCGAACACGTCCTTGACGTTAAACATCCAACCTCAGGAGCCTAGAGATTTGGAAATTGATGAGACATTGATAGACGCCAATTTGAAGGACATTCCTCATAGAGATAAGCATAGGAAATCTTTAAGCACGGAAAATCTCATGCCCAAATCGTACAAAAACCGAATGAGTTTGCTTTCATCAGATAAAGGTCTTGGTTTCGGTTCCCATGATAACTTGTGGTCAGCTTCGTTCACAACCGAGCAGGATTATCCGCAAAACTTGACTTATGTGTGTGGAGACCAGGAAAATGAAATTATTTACGCATTCGGTCGTCAAGATAATCCAAGCTTTCAGCCAGGATTCGTCCGTAACATAACCACGAAACCTTTGAGTCCTCAAAGTACGTCAGAAGATTTCCGCCTATACCTTGCGAATATGCAGCATCTCCAAAATGCATCCAGTGTTCTGACGAGACAGCAGTTGAAAGACTTGAATGACGTTTTCCAAAATGGTTACTCAAACGTGAAATGCCATAGTACGTCCGAAGGTCAACATTGTTGTTCGGGTCGCGTTGACTCTGATATTTCGAAAGAGAATCCTCAAATGGTTATTCCAGATCCTGTTTCTACACAACCGTGTTCTGAATATCAAAAGATGCTTCTGAGGAATTTGCATCAAGAGTTTTGGGATATGCCCACGAATTTCCAAGAAAAGCCTATAGTTTCAGGTTCTCATCCAAAGAATAGATATAAAACTATACTTCCCAATGAGCACTCGAGGTTTCTTCTTCGAGCGGAAGCTGGAACAACTACAGAGGGATACATCAATGCCAATTATATTAAGGTTAGTTATTTTTTATAAAAGTATCGTAATACATACGGTATAAAATTATGTTATGTGGTCATGACAGAAGATCAAATTAAAATGATTGTGTCAAGTTATTAGACAGTAGTTCAACGATTCATTTGCATTATGTCCTTAATTTAGCAATTCTTTAGGCCATTTATTGCTGACTTGATAAAGTTCAAATTCTTATTAAGTGTTTCATATTTCCAGGGGCATGAGTACACCAAAAATTGCTACATCGCGACCCAGGGGCCTTTGCAGAATACCATGTACGATTTTTGGTTGATGGTTCATCAGAATACTCTTGACTTTGTTGCCCAAAGACCAGAATCTCAATCAGGGATGCAGAGCATTCAGAAGATCGTCATGCTTACCAACTTCGTTGAAAACAATAGGCAAAAATGCGAGAAGTATTTTCCTTTGGAAGTGAACGAGGAATTGACAATTCAGAGCCCGGATGGGACCGACAGCACGTCCTCCGACGAAGACGAAACGAAGAACAGCTTCCACATTAAAAATTGTGGAATGATCAAAAAATCTGGCTACACGATTCGGAAACTCGACGTCATTTACCGCGAAGTGTCTTGCAGTGATAGTAGAACTATATTGGTGTACCACTACTGGTTCCACAACTGGGCAGATCACAAGTGCCCGAAGGACGTAAATGCGCTTCTAAATTTGAGCTTGGACGTATTACAACAAGAGTGTTACGACTTTAGTGAACTGTGCGAAGAGACCGAGGAGCAGTGTAAGTGTAAGGATAGTCCGAAGCCAGATTCTAAGTTTGTGTTCCCTCCGCTAGAGAGCGCTAGCGTGTCGTGTCCCGTGAGCGTCAACGTGACGTCACCCTTAGACTTTTCCATGGATACGTTGACCCCGCCGACCATCATCCACTGTTCTGCCGGCATCGGTCGCACCGGCTGCCTGATCGCCATCCTCAATGGCGTGAAGCAGCTGACGAACGAACAGAAAGTGGACGTACTTGGCATCGTATGTAACATGCGGCTGAACAGAGGTGGCATGGTTCAGAACTCTGAGCAATACGAGCTGATCCACAAGGTCCTGTGTTTGTTTGAACAAGCCTGCTTGCCAAGTTTATAGCGGGAAGGAGCTCGCTTTTGATTTTCTTATTGAGGAGTTGCTTTGACTGAATATATTTTTTAAAATAGGTTTTTTAAAGCGATACATGGCTCGAAAACGATGTGATAAGAATGTTTTAGATATCAATACAAATCTTTTTTACGATTTAATATTGTTAGTAATCCCATTGAATTGGGTGCTCTTAGGTCATTCATTGAAATTCACGATACATTTTTTTGTCCTAACATTCAGTGTAGTGGTTATTTATTATATTTTAGCAAGCAAAGCGAATTGTCAATGGATGAACCAGGGTCCTATTGTCCTTTCTTACCGAGTGCATACAACTTCAGTGCACTAAATGCTTAACCTCTTTGGGTATTGTATTGAAGGAACTGTACTTTCGTTGAATAGAAAAGGAAATATACAAACGTACAAATTAATAACTCGTTTGAGCTTCAAATACACTCTTAAATAATATGTGTATAGTTGTAACACGTGTAACCAATGGCTTTTTGTTACAAATAATGGAAGAATTTATAATATTTTTATTTTCAGGCATATTTTTGTGTGTATAAATAAATATATATATAAAAATGTCTATTGTCCGAAAAATCTATTTACATGTTAGAAAGTATACCCCCAATGGCCAGTAGTCGCCAGTGATGACATTTAAGTTCCCAATATCTATTTTCACTGCAAATTTAAGGATAAAAATAAATCTTGCACTACTTTGGTGGAAAAATCCAATGATTCATTGTCGTACTTTGAATAGAGCGACGGAGATGAAGTATAATAAAATTGTAAAGTAATATAATGCCAAGCTCAGTGTGTTTTAATGAGTTATTTATAAAAGTCACACATAATGAATTGAAAATTACATACCTCTGAACTACTGCCATCTTTCCGTTGGATCCTTATCTGGCAAAAGGTGATAAAACATTGTGCAAAAAAAAAAACAATTTATGTTATGACAGTTTTCATTTACCTAATATACAATTTGCGATAAATATCTAAGTAAATAATAGTAACTGACTAATAATGTGACTATACCAGAGTTTATGAGCGTTTAACTGCAATTAATCATATTTGTTCCAATCAGGGCAACTTCAAATGTCTATAGGCTGTAGTGGTCACGGCTATAATGGCTGCCATGACTATATTAAAAGTTGTTGTTGGGGCTTTGTTAGTGATTTTATTTTTAAAATTAAAACCTATACTTTACTTAAATTATTTTCTCGTTCCTACTATATCTAGAAAACAAATTTATTTTTATCGACATATACAGTATCATTGTAAACAAGTCTATGCGATATATCCTCAGTTATGCAACATAAATGCAATTTATAATAAGTTAAATCTTTATGCACTTGTTCAAAACAAACATAAGACTAATGTATTTTTTAAGAAAGGCCAAGTATTTTATTTTTGTTAAATATGTAAACGTAATGAGCGAAAAATCTCATGACAAAGAAGTAAATTTTCTGAGATTTTACCGAAAATATATACAAATATTTAAATGCGATTCTGATTTAGAAATGTGTTTATGCTAGCAACTGTTTTACAATAAATCTTATTGGTTATTTAATATTCATTAACCGTGAACTAGACTTATCCCAAAATAAATTAGGTTCTTTTTGAATTTCATTTTTATGAGGCAAGATAAATAATAAAATATTTTATTTCAAGGCGGTGTTGCTAGCATTCGAATGCGAAATGTGGGGTATTCTTTGTATAATTTAGTAAGTAAAATTTTGTTTGGGTTTGCACAAATAGTTTTTAAATAATATTAATTGTAAAGGACTCTTGTGTACATTTTAATTTTAGTGCATAGAGTGACTTAAGCCAGGTAATTTATTTGTATGTAGATAAATTTAAAAGGTTATTATTTATTCCTAACAAAGTCGTAGTATAATGTTAGTCAGCATTTAATTGTACTAAAAGTAAATTATCGCTGTAAATAGGATGTATTGTGTGTTTAAATATATGGACATGTTTTTTATTTTTATTTTAAATATAATATATGCAATGAAATATAATTTATAGTACAAATTATTATCATGCTTTTAGTACCTTCAAATCTCTTGGTTAACTTCTTATTTCCTCGTGCTGTGATTCATTATTTTCTTTCTTTTTCTTCTTTCTTACTTGGCCGGCAACGCATCAGTGATGCCTTTGGTGTTGCTGATGTCCATGGGCGATGATAGCCACTTACCATCAGGTGGATCGTCAGCTCGTTTGCCGGCTATTTTCATAAAACAGCAGCGGGTACTACATGTTATGTAGGTAGCACTGTGGCCAACATTCAGAATTTAATAATATTGACAACATAATATTTACATGTTGACGCAGTAAAATAATATCGAGTATTATTTACCGATTAAACATTACGAAGGAGACCGACTATGGATACAATGTACATCCGATGCTTCCTGTCTTCCACGTTGACATCGTTCCGTATGATACGGCTTTTGTTCCCACTAGTTCTACGGTAGAACTAGTGAGAAAAAAAATTCCCACTAGTTCTACGATAGAACTAAGCAGTAGAACTAGTGGGAATGAACGATAAATCCTAGATATCAAGTACTTGTCTCCCAGCCATGTAGGTAGGTACAGAAGATTCTTATTTATTTATTTCACTTTTATTGTACACCAAGATTAGGACAACAACAATCTAAAAGAAGGAAAATATAAGCTTGTACAAAAGGCGGTCTTATCGCTACACAGCAATCTCTTCCAGACAACCTTAAGATATAGAGTGCTGAATCAGTGACGGATTAACCCTTAATCAAATTAAGCAATTGCCTAGGGCATCACGTCTCGGGGGGCACCAGAAGAAGCATAAAAAGCACAAAAAACCACGTCGACATACGGATAGGGGGTCCCACAGGCGTAGATTGCTTAGGGCATCAGGTAGTCTTAATCCGTCACTGTGCTGAATAGAGCAAGATAGGATAAGGCAAGGTGCACGAATAATATTATGAAGCAAATGATAATTTCAGAAGAAACAAATCTAGTAGGAAGATACAATATGGATGGAGAGTGAGGGAGGATATGAGTTAAAATATCTGTAGATAATGGCTTTACTCATCCGTATTCTAGATAGTGCCCGCAACTTTGCGGCAATATTGGATTTCATCCTTAAAAATCTGTAATACAAATGTAATTAAAGTGAGCGCATCTTCATAGCACATCTTACTCGCTCTGCTACATAGCGTAGCATCAGTGGAAACGGTCACATAGTTCCGTAGCTTAGCTTTTACATTTTCGCAATTGCATAGCACATCTCTGGTGGAAAGCACCCGACTCCCGATATATGCCTGCTACAGGTCTAAACCTGTAGCGGGCATTTGACTTGGTTTCCAATATTTTATGAAGAAAAATTTAGGAAGTTAATGTACCGCCTGAACTCACCAATAAGTTTAAAATATTGACCGTACCTATACAAGCCGGTCAATTGCCTGTTCTTACGCTTCATCGTCGCGTCCCCGTCGGCGCGCTAGTGACATATCTACTTCTTTTTACATTATAATATCATTGGGCACTTCCCCCAAATCTGTTTACAACAAATATAAAGATTTTCTCAATCAAGGTTATGGTTAATGCCTAAGGTTATGGTTAATGCCTAAGGTTATTGTTTTGCGTATCTAAAGAAATAAACAAGGAAAAGTAATAGGTAATATGTTATTGAAAATGTAATAAATTGATGTCCCAATACTCTGACAAGGTCGGATAACCAGTACTATGGTAATAAAAATAAATTGTTTTATTAACCCTAAATTATTTGCATTGTATTGTCCTAATTGAATTTAAATATTACCGAGCAAAAATCACATTTCGTAGTTAGGGGCCAACCATAAATTACGTCACACTAATTCCATGACTTTTTGAACCCTCCCCCCTCCTTGTCACATTTGTGAGACCCCCCCCCCTGCGCCCGTTAGTCGCGTCTAGAATCGATATTAAGATGACCTGACCTCTGATGTCCTCAAACTCTAGCTTTGACAAAATTATGCAAAACGCAGCAACCTTTTTACAATGTCAATCACTAAAGTCCGTAGTTTTCCACGGAAGTAAAGTACCTTGGAATAACGCTAGACTGGACCATAAACATAAACTTATTGCAACATTCAGCTATAGGTGATGTAAAGGCCAAAATCGCCCTAGCAACACGTTGCCAACTCGCCAGCTCTAAACGCAACTCAAACCACGCCTGCTGCCATGCTATGGGTCTCAGTTGTAGATAAGATAAGGTATAATAAATACCTAAACGCTGACATACTCATACCCCCGCATTAGGTGTTTTACCTGTGTCGCGGGTGGCGTGAACGATACATATATCTCACCCTAAGACTGATCCGCTGAATATCGTTACTGATCAGATCAGATCTGATCTGATTCAAAGATTCAGGTCCCAGTAAAGTGACCTGTTGACCTGCAGCTCAAAAACAGATCGACCAGGTCTCAATTCAGCTCAAAGGACCTAAACTGTAATTGCTTGTTCACACTGAACTCGCGGGCGCGGTCGCGAAATATCAAACATATGACCTACTATGAAAGTGTTCACATCAAAACGCGCGCGCGGTGTATGTAGCGTTTACCGCGACCGCGCCCGCGCCCGCGCCCGCGAGTTCAGTGTGAACAAGCACTAACACATCACAATAACACCCATGACCCGAGTACAAATATTTATCTGTCACATAAATATCTGCCCCGGCTGGGAATCGAACCCGGGACCCCTCGCTTCGCAGGCAGGGTCGCTACCAACTAGGCTACAGGGGTCGTCCAAAATTATTTATAAACATCCGTTTATCCAGAATTTTTTTGGCAGAACAACGTTTGGCGTGTCAGTAGTATGAAATAAGTATACTTTACGACCTATCCGCATAATATCTATCTAGATAAATATACCTACACAACACTAAAAATTTCATAAAATTTATAGGTAAAAGAAGGTCGTGGGGCGTCTACATGTCTACAATCTTCTTTACAATGTAAGTATTTACTTACTTAAGTAAGTAAATACATTGTAAAGCTTTTGTAACTTTGTAAATTTAGTGTGCAATAGTGTAATAAATAATAATAAATAAATAAATACCGAAGTGACACATTTGGTACAAAACGGGACTTTTTTGATCTCGCGGTGGACAGCGCGGGACAAACAGCCTTAAAGCGGGACAATCCCGTCCAAAGCGGGACGTATGGTCACCTTACCCATGACCCCAGTACAAATATTTATCTGTCATATCAATATCTGCTTCGGCCGGGAATCAAACCCGAGACCCCTCGCTTCGCAGGCAGCGTCGCTACCAACTTGGCTACAGGGGTTATTTACAATCAGGCATCGATAGCTGGTTTTTTTATGTACAACTTGAAGTGGATTTTGAAGAACATATTAATGTGCTCTTCGATGAAAAACATGAAAAAACGGTTTTTCAAAAATCGCCTTTTAAAATTTTCCATAAATTGACTACTTGAATGGGAATTAAAGAGAATTTTTATTGGTCCAAAAATGTTACATAATTATAATATGTTGTTGGGACTCCGTTTTTTTAGCATCAGTAATGCCTGTGTTAAGGGGTCCCGTTCTTCCATTTTGTGCATCAAGATGTATTGGACTAAAACTTTTAATTATTATAACATAAAAAAGATTACTCATAACAAGATACGAGTAGGATTGGAATTTTACAACAGAAATGCGCTGTCTGTAAGTGTGCATAATTTTGTTTGTTTGTTTGTGTGTGTGCGTGCAGTTAAGCTAATGGCTAAGGGAGGCCATACACGATCAAGTGTACTTGATGAAGCGTCAAGCGGACTTGACGGGGCATCCAGTATACTTGATCGTGTATGGCCACGGTATAGTTAGAGCAGCTATCTGCCATAATAATTATATTTGTCTCATGCATACTGGATGGCGCGTCAAGTCAAACTGCAAAGACAAGTCAAACTGCAGACTTAACAAGTATACTTGATCGTGTATGGCCTCCATAAGCTATTGGTTTACTTGGCAGCGCATCGTGCAGATGCAAAGTGGAGAACTAACTACCGCGAGTATGCGCACTTTGCGCGCTGTGTGCATTATCTTAACTGCGGCGGAGTGCCGACTGCCGAGTGCCGCGGAGTGCCGCGCGTGTTCTGAGACGCTGACGCACGCGCACGCGCACGCGCTGAGGCCGCTGAGCGTGTTCCCGCTGAATATCTACCTTGAGTCAGTTCATCCCTTCGTTAGTTCAAACGTGACTTTCGAGACACACGGACGTGTGGTATACTGTGCTGTGTAGTGATTCCTTTTCCTGATTTTTTTCGTAAGTTTATCTATTTTTGTAATTATTTATGGGCAGTAGATTTTTCAGATATTTATTGTACTAGGTATATATTATATTGACCTTATAATTTAAAAAGATACAATAATGATTGATGAGGATAACATTTCATACTCAGTATTTCATGATCATGGTCAATTATTGTTACAATAATAATAATGGATATTGTTACAATAAAAAGTATACTGGTTGAAAAAAGTAGTACATAAAAAAAATATAATTCTTGACGAAAAATAACCGACTTCAAAATAACTCATAAACTTCTCGTCAGATCTAGCTCAAATTTAAGTGGGACCACATGAAAAGCACCAGCTTTCGATTAAAAAAGAATCATCAAAATGGGTTTAACCTAGTCGAAGGTTCTGAGGTAACAAACATAAAAAAATACATCGAATTGAATACCTCAGCCTTTTTTGAAGTCGGTTAAAAATAGTAAATAAACATTCATGTAACTAAAATAACCTTACCTTCTTTTTTGTTTATAAATCGGATTTTTTTTTATTACAATGGAAACATTAAAACAATACATTCCAAGTTCCGAAACTTTTCACTAAACCTACATTTCATTAAAGTTGAAATTTTTCGAGTTACTTTCGTGAAGCTGGATTTTTTCATCCGAGACCTAAACTACAATAACAAGGCCCTAATCCCATAACGCCTAATTAATGGCAAGGGTTTCTCCTCATTCTTGCCAAGGCCTAGAGAATATTGTAGGGTCGTAGAGTAATCTATCTATTTAAATAAAACACAAAAAATGTTGGTGAAATCCTTCCGATATTATTTATAAATATTAATGTTATCTTTAATGCACATAAAACCTTGTATAAAACTACAAATCAAAATGCTGATCTTAACTAAGTACGCACTTAGAACATATTTTTGGCTGGAACCACTCAAATATCGATCTTTCTCGAGCAGATTTGTGTAAATGCTAAAATATGTGTTCAGCCAATGTAAAAAGTGTTTCTGAAGTAAGAAAAAAATATTGTTCCAATCGCAATAACAAGATCTCTCATATTTAATTTTATTCGGTTAATTATTGTCTGTGCACCGTACCCTTTCTCGTACTCATTACTGTGTCCTCCTCCCAAAGGTTGTCTAGAAGAGATCGCTCATAGCGATAAGACCGTCTTTTGTATCTTATATAATATTTTACATGTTTAAATGTATCAATAACCTATTTGGTGTGCACAATAAAGAGTAATCTATCTATTTATTCTGCTATTAGGGGGCGTTGAACTTTTAGTACCTAAACCTTCCTTACCTTATACCTACATGCAGCTCCAATGCTTTTAGGTTAACGACATCTACTTAAATAAATATAACAACCGGTATCGACTGCAAACTGCAAAGCCCTTGAATTCGAAGCCCGGAAGCGCTCAGTTCGACCATTCCAAAACGTGCAAAATTAAATAGTAAATAAACTACTACCTTTTTGCGATTTTCCACGCTCATTGCCCACTCTGTAAAGCGAAACGATCTGGAAAGATACCTAGATCTATACATTTATTAAAAACTACGACTAAAAATGCAGCTTTAATATCAATAATACGCTGTAGTATTTTTACTGAGATGCCCCACAAATCTCCCGTATTCTTTACCTTCAGAGACTGAAACGCTTTAATTGTCTCTGATGGTAACATGTTTAAACTGAAATAAAATAATTCGTTTACATTATCTTTATTATAGAAATTGCTTCGGTCGGTGAAGAAGCTACTGTTAATGTTACTGGAATATTATGGAAGAGATTTTCAAATGCGCTTACCACAACTTAATCAGCAGTAATAATTTTTTCATTAATTTTTAATTCGTAACTGAAGTCACAGGATTGTTTGTGTGTTCTCACTACTAATTATATTTCAAGTTGTCAGCGACATAATATCAAAAACTTGGTGTCCGTGGGTAAACACGATTCAATTACTGCTAACCATTGAGGAGTTCCACTCTATCTCCGGTACACATCATTAGATTCTGACCATGTTTTTAATTAAGTTCTTAACCCTGAAGCAATCACCTATTCAATATCGTTTATCATCCAAATCTGTCGAACCTTCTTCAAGTAATCGGTGAATATACAAAGAGAAAAAAACAAAACAACATTATAATTTTATTATACGCGACGGATTGATAACGTCATCCTTTTTTGAAGTCTAGTCTGTTAAAAATAACTGCCGACAATTGCCGATTATGAATAAATATAGAATCTAATTTATTTTATTTAGCATTCATGGCTAATCTGAGATGTTTCTGGCTATGGTCAAAATAACTCAAATATAAACGGATCCTTGACGCGTGTGTGGTATTGTAACTGGTCGGTGGCGTGCCCAGAGTGTTGGTAAACAGCGGGTGTCCAAGGTTCTGTTCGGTCGTCACGGCCGGCTGACCTACACCTTGTGCGAAACACTTTAAATAAGTGTTATGTGAATATGTGAATGACCGTGACATTCATATTTCTAATTTGAAACTTGCATTTTGTTGTAATGGAGGGAGGATTGAGGAAACGCTGGGGAAGATTTCACATTGAGTGAAAATCTTTGTAAAAGCACTTATAATTAAACTCTTCGTTAATTTACATATATTATATTTATAGTATATTACCTATATGATATTTAGAATCAAATATTTATTTCATAAATTAATGTATTAACTATTAGGTACTATTGCTTATCAAAGTTTATCAATAAAAATATTTCATGGGCAAATATCTATTTTCCTGTTACATTACCTTTAACCGACTTCAAAAAAGGATAAGGTATTCAATTCGACTGTATTTCATTCTTATGTTTGTTACGTCAGAACTTTTGACTGGATTAACCGATTTTGATGATTCTTTTTTTAATCGAAAGCTGGTACTCGTCATGTGATCCCACTTAAATTTGAGCTAAATCTGACGAGTATTTCTTGAGTTATTTTGAAGTCGGTTATTTTTTTCTTGGTAAAATTCAGATTATTTCCTAGATGTAGTTTATCTGCAACTTTGTTAATAACTACGAAATACTCCATTTGATGCCATCTTTATTCCATAGCAAAAACTGACAAACAAGAACATTTACAAAGGCAAAAACAAAACGATAATAATAAAATCTTCCATGACACCCTGTCAATTATTAAAGTAATCTACATACTAATAACAAAAATAATACCGGCCTAACAACATAATATATAATTCCTACTGTGGTACGAGATCCCCATATCTTTCAACGGTTCAACTGGCTTAGTAATGGAAGCCATAAATGATCAAGTATACTTGTCAAGTCTGCAGTTTGAGACGCGCCATCCAATATGCATGGTACAAATATATGGCAGATAGCTATACGTTGTTATCTATTCATGTGGCTATACCGTGGCCATACACGATCATGTATACCTACTGGATGCCCCGTCAAGTCCGCTTGACGCTTCATCAAGTACATTAAATTTGATCTAGCTACTAACAGTAGACTGGAGACAGACCTCCACCGTGCCTGGTGAACCTAGAACCCTTGGATTAACAATCAGGCATCAGGGCTACAGAGCCAAATAATAATTAAAGTTTCGTTTATCTGATTATTATTCAGTAACACGGTAGCTTCTAATCTTAAGCGGTACCGCGCGGTACATCCAAATTGCTACGTAACACCCCCCTCACGCGCACAATACATACGCTCAACCTGGTTGCGGAAAAATTAGATTTATTCTCGTGTTCACTGAGCGAGTTTACAAGAGTAGTTAACACTTTGTAAGTTGTTATTTGGAAAACTAATTTTGTTGTTATTAAGCAAAATGTGACTACACTATCGCATTGGGAATTTCCTGTAATGGTAGGCTGTATGTTTGAATGTAATAAATAAATAAATAATTTAATTTGATCAACTTGCCTTTTAATGTCTGGTAAACCATCTTCTCCACTAATTAAGTAGTTTCTAGAGCCTATCAACTTCTTAATACATACAACCTTTAATCATGTACAGCTTTGTTAAATGACTACCAAATACTCCATTTGGTAGCATCTTTATTCCATAGCAAAAAGTGACAGACAAAAACATCGACATTAGCAAAAACAAAAGGATAATAATAAAATCTTCATAATACATGAAACTATCGCCACAACTCAGAGTCACCAGCGTAATTCTTTACTAAGGAGCGATTAAAGTAACCATTAGTGAATGTGAGTTGGGGCGTTAGTATCATTAAGCAGCCTGCATGGAACCGTCAAATGATACGCAGTGGACAGCAGACTTAATCCACGGATCAGTCTCCCTGCCAAGATAAATAAGAGAAGTCCATTGTTACCGAGAATCTATGTATAATTAGTTAATTACTAATTAGGCCAAGGAAAGGCATCTTATTAAATTTACTCGGTCAAGTTCTTTTTTTTTTCAAATTAAATAGGAACCTGTTTTACATATGTATTTATAAACCTATATATTGTTTTCTTCGCGTATTTTAATTTGTAACCTGCAAACCAATACATATGCGAAACAGTATAATTCACAATCACAACATTGAACTATGAACTTAAAATCTAAAAAGGAAAATAAGAAAAGATTTAAAGGTCTGCAATGAAATGAAAAAGATCAATTGGAATATTAAAAATAGCAACGGACCTAATATTGATCCTTGGAAAACTCCCGTGGTAAATAATAAAATAAATAAAGATAATGTGTGCTTCTGTGGAGGTTATTACATTGATAAATAACTACTTAAAATTGCATTTTATAAGGCCAACTTATTTTGTTAAGACTATAATGCCAATGTTTATTTATCAGTATATTTTAATCAACGCAATCGAACGTTTTGTCGATCAGCGAGAGGTCATAGAATATACCAATGACATCTAACTTTCCCACGCATCAAAATGTGTTTCTAACGTGTTATGGTCATCCTGCATCAATGGTATTTTTCACTTACTGAACTTACTAACTTGAAACAACTTGGTTTGTTGTAAATATTTTTTTCAAAGATTTTACTACGGGCTGAGTAAGATTGAGTGAGATAGATCCAACCTTTGTGGGGTCGCTTCAAATAAAGGTATTATTTTATCATGTTTCATAAGATCGGGAAAGCTACCATCGTCAATACATTTAATGTTTTGCAATAAATAATTGGTTTTATTAAGTATAACTGTAGAGAGACTCCAGAGATCACTTGACTGATACAATTATAAAGACTCAGTTATAATTTTATCAGGAGTATTTAGTATTTAAAGCTAACTAAATTCCGAAGTTGGCGGAAAATTTGGTAACGACACTTTTTGCCGGTAACGACACTTTTTGCCGTCGTAGTTTTTTTTACATAGAAAGCAAGCCAGAGTACTAGGATAGCAAAAACATACAAGCGAGTTGCTGCATGTTTTTGCTATCCTAGTACTGACTGCAAGGAACTTAGTTCCATCCGGGACACCTCTCAAGCTTTTTTGTTACTTCGAGTGTTATTTACGAATAAATCCTCAAATGTTACTCTTGTTACTGACATTTAAAGCAAAATTATTTATGATCATTAAACTTTTCTTTACTCGTTTCCTTAAATAACGTTCCACATAGTTTTGATTTTGTTAACAGAATTCTTGTCTCTACTTTAAAATAAACGTGTCTCAAATAAATATTATTGTTACAACCTGTAGCTGGAAACACTTATTATTTTTATTTAATACGAGTAACCGCCCTCGCTTTGCTTCGGTTTTCCTATTTTTTTACACCTTGGGTTACATTATTGGAGTTTTATTAAGGATCTCTAATTTTTTTATATATATAATATAGCCTATGTTCAACGGGAATAGTGTAGCGTTCTAACAGTGAAAGAATTTTTCAAATCGGTTCAGTAGTTTCGGAGCCTATTCAATGCAAACAAAAAATTAAATCTTTCCTCTTTATATATTAGTATATACAACATTGCAGGAGAGATGATTATTTTACAACTAGCTGACCCGGTGAACCTAATTTGTACCGCCTAAAAACTCTTCTGCCTCTCCCTCTCCCTCGACTGACAGTTGAAAAATTAAAAAGTTTTCTTAAATTTTCTAATTTTCCGCAGAACGTTCTTAATTTTTCTTTTATAAGAACATTCTCCTGACAATATCAAAAATATTATATGATACGAAATGTTTCCTGTTGTAATCTTAATATAAAATATTGCCACAGGCTTCAGGGTTCCCGCGGGATTTGTAAAAAATCGAAATCCACGTGCGCGAATCCACGTAATAATTAATCTAATTAATTATTTATTTTCGAAACCACTCTACCGCGTGCGAAGTCGCGGGCAAAAGCCAGTAAATATATAAATACTACCTAATTTCAAGACCAATAATTTAAATCCCTATTTCACACTTAAATGTGTCATTTTCAACATCTTATCTCTTGCCCAGGTCATAGAAGGAATCTACTGTCCAATCTCCAAATAACCATGGCCAACCGATGTCGAACTGACTGAAGATAGGCCATGGCTACTCTATTTGGCTACCTTCGGACGCCAACGGTAGCCATGGCAACTATTCCAGCGACGTCGCCATGGCGTCCCGGTGAGGTAGGGCATTTAGAACAACGAGTTCTAACTTCTAGCATCGGTTGGTTCGTCTCTGATAATCCTGCCGTCCTAACGAAGAGTGCAATAAGTCGAGTTTTTGGGCTAATTGACTTAAGACCTTCAGTAGTTACGAATATGGTCTTAAATCAATTTGCCCAAAAACTCGACTTATTGCACTCTTCGTTAGGGCGGCAGAATATGAGTCAGTCACGCGGACTCACGCGAAAAAATATGTTTTTCGCGCCTGTTTACGTTTAAATTATTTTATGATAACGATAATAAATTCATCATCATAATTAATTACATTTTAGGGTTCCGTACGTAAAAACAAAAAGCAGAACCCTTATAAGATCACTCGTGGGTCTGTCCCCCTTTCACAGTCAATTTGCTCCGAAACTACTGGACTAAATGAGTTGAATATGCTTTTTTGTGACCCGAACACGAAAGTATAAGGTACATAACGTATAGGTACAACTGAAATTTGAAAAATAATATAAGTATAACGAAATCATTTAAAAAAAGCTGTATCATGTGACATCAAATGAAAGGGCTTATTACTTATAGGGATCTCACTCAAGTATAATTGTGTTATAGTTTTGCAGTAGATATTTTTGAAATTATTCAAGAAAGAACTTATAATATTCCTTTTCCTTTTGCGGAGCTACTGAAAGAGATTTCGTTTCGAAATAAGTAGTACCCATGTGCGAATCTTTCAAAGATTATTTGTTCAGTGTATAATTGTTTGGTGTACATAAACTATTAAATAAATAAATAAATAAATAAAGAACGAAATCTGAAGACGAAAATTGACTATCCCCCCTTATTTCCGAAACTATTGAAGCTAGAATTAATGGAGCTAGGAGGACAAAATAAATAACATAAAAAAATTACGCTAAATAGGTAATCAACGTACGGAACCCTCTCCACGCGAGTTAAACTCGCACTTGTCCGGTTTATTTTATGTACTGACATAAACAGACACGTTTTTTTACACTACTAATGTAGTGATGAATGCTAATATGATATGTTAATTTTATAACAAGGGATTTTGATATAACATTGAGATACCATTATGTCAAGGTTTAACTACATACTTATTGATATATTTTGCCGTCTTTTTATATTATACTTAATTAAATGCATAAATTAACCAACTTAAAAATAGAAGGCGGTTAACTTATAACTATGCTTGACATGCTATAATAAAAAATTTGAATCCACGCTTGACTCTAACCAAAATTAACACTTAGCCAAATAATCAGTCATCGGAATTCGGAACTATGCAACATGCAACATTTCAATTTCGTAGGATGATAGGAAGCAGTTTTAATGTAACCTGCAAGATTTGACTCAAACAAACATGGTTAGCTAAATAAAACTGTTTAATAAAAAAAAATTAAAATGTGTGCAATTCACACGTGGTAGAAGTGAAACCTTCAAAAATTTTGTTTTCAAGATAATGAGACGAATGTAAAATCAACTCAACTCAACTCGTCTCCACTCATTTCTAGTCTCCACTGGACAGTTTCGTTTCATAAAATTTCAAGTCACCCCGTACTAAAGAAGTTTTCACTTCAAAAAATTTTGTCATGATCCGACACCTCGTTGAAGTCTTTTTTTGATACAACGTGTTTCAACACAAACCACAGACGGAGGGCGGGTGCGGGGTGCGGGGTGAGGGGTGGATTCATGTGATGTGTACCGGCTAGCGATGTTAAGGGTTGTTATTTTATATATAGAACCTTTATGTTCATAAAAAATGTGACAATTTTTTTTTTCACTTCAATATAGATTTTTTTATAGAAATAGCCGGCAAACGAGCTGATCCTCTGGATGGTAAGTGGCTATCGTCGTCCGGACATCAGCGACACCAAAGGTATCACTATTGGGCTTCCGGCCAAGAAAGAAAGAAGAAAGAGAAAGAAAGAACGGGCACTCAAGCCCTCAGCTGGAACACGACGAGTCGTTTGGCGTTGTGTGTTTTTTACATTTATGTTATCAATTTTGTCACAACTTATGTAATGGTAATGTCAAGGAATAAAATAATACCCTTAATAGTATTATCATTTATTATGGTAATGGATTCATGAAATGTACTAGCTAAGATTGCCAGCTGGCAATACTGAAATATCTCGACAAAACTTCAAAAAGTCGGGATTTGTCGGGACATTTTGTATTTTTCGGGCCTTGTACTTGTATTTTGGACTTGTCTGGACATCATGTGAAATGACAGGACTATCCAGACGAAATCCGATTATAATGTGTCTTCAAGGCAAGAGTGAATAGGCTTTTACTAAGTAAATGCGTTTTACCACCCATGACTACATCACCACTTACCATCAGGTGGGATAGTAGTCAAGCATTAACTTACGAGAAATAAAAAAAATGTCTGTAAAGTCGGTTTACGAACGGTAGTTTAACGTGACAACGTCATGACAAAACATTGATGAAATGATTGCATACTTTTATAGATAAAATTGAGCGCTTCGGCCGATCGTAGCCGATCGTGCCTCTCTATCGCTTTTGCCGCTCTCTCGCTCGCGGTACGCTACATTTTTTCGTGCGTGCGCCCGGCGCTTTAATAGACGTTATCGTTTTAATAGACGTTATCACGTCAAAAAATAAAAATATGGCAACCCTAATACGTAATGACGAAGCACCGAACGATCTTTCATAGTGAATAGTGATACGGATTGCATCGCGAATAATCACATTCCTAATTACAATTTCATTTCACCGAGTGTGTGGTGTGCGATGCATTATGCATGTTTAGGTCGCACTCCGCAGGAGTAGGCCAAGGTCGCAGTTTCATAACGTGACGATTTATAGTACTCGATCGCCCGATATTGTCGCGAGGAAATTAGCTGTTATGCGAAACAGAAAAATGTGCACAAATAAATATTATTATGATGTTTAATTAAACGGTAACTGTTACTGACAAATAATGATGTAACAATGTTAGTGTGTGCATGCATACGTAACGTGGACGGGACGGGACGTGAAGTTTTGGAAACATCGTTTCATAAAATGTAAACGATAGCGCATACGCTACGGAGGCACGGACGGGACGGGAACGGGGCACGCACGTATATTTATGCCCCGTCCACGTCCCGTCTCTGTCCCGTCCACGTTACGTATGCAGCGACCTTAAACCAGAAGTATGAAACTTTGTACAGAAGTTCCATATAAATATGTAGTGTGAAATACACTAAAAAAATTGTAAGGCAACGGAAATGCCAACAAAATACAGTGTTTGGCCACCTGGTGGTAATTGTATTAACTACTTTGATACTCACAATATTATGTAATATTATGTATGTAGGTATTTCGCACCTCTAAATTTCAACCTAGTTCCGTGGATCATTCGTGGGCACGTCCAAACCAAAAGTACCAGGATTACAGTAAAATGGGTATAAACGCTTACACACTCATCCCCCGCTACCCCGCAGTAGGTTTTTACTTTTCACCTGTGTCGCGGGTGACATGGACGACACATAATAACACATCACAATCGCGCGCATGACCAGAGTACAAATATTTATCTGTCACATAAATATCTGCCCCGGCCGGCAATCGAACCCGGGACCCCTCGCTTTGCAGGCAGGGTCGCTATCAACTAGGGTACAGGTTCGTCGTATAACTACGATTAGTAAAAGTAAACATCATAATGGTAATGATTTTCAACGGCAACGGATGGTAGTATGGTACGGGGTCGTAAAATTGCAATAAATGCCGTATTGGGGTGGCTTAGAATACTAACCCCAATCCCACGCCGGATGGGTGTCGTAAAAGGCGACTAAATCCGGCCCGCTGGTGGTAGGGCCCCTCGAGGGATTATATTAATAATATTGTCAATATTGATTTTAATTATTAATTAATACTATTATTACTATTATTATTTCTCCATGGGTATTATTAGTTCGCCTGGATAGCTACCACCCTCGAGCATGAGTCAGCGGCCAAACGACTCGTCGTGTTCCGGCTGGGGGCTTGAGAGCCAGTTCTTTCTTTCTTTTTCTTCTCTCTTTCTTGGCCGGCAACGCATCGGTGATGCCTTTGGTGTTGCTGATGTCCATGGGCGACGATAGCCACTTACCATCAGGTGGATCGTCAGCTCGTTTGCCGGCTATTTCCATAAAAAAAAAACACGTTTTAAATCACCAATATCACATCAGTAAAGACATCCATCGTAACTTCTCTCATAACTTGAGGTATTGAAATTTGTCAATAATAATTACATAATTATTATAATTATTAAATAATTATTGTACGAATAACCTTCGCCATTGATAAAATGTGGTCTGTGAAAGATGTTTGTCGTTTTAACCTTTTAAAACTCAATGCCAATGCCAATATGTACAATGAAATTGAATAAAATTAACTATCAATAAAAATAGAGTCGTCATTCGTCATAATAACACTAATGACAACAATCTTATAAAGAAGTCATCATTACCTTTATGAATACTAAATAACAAGTCATATGAGTGATTTATGATGATGCGATAACATATGAATAAAACGTTATTTACTACAAATGTATAAAATGTAGTTATGTATTTATATACCTACAAGGTAATTGCATGTGAAAATCAATGTCTTGTTTTGCGGAAAATTTAACATCTTGATCATAAAACTGGGTAGATGAATCCATAGACTACATCAGAGTTATTTGAAGATGGTTTCTCTAGATAATCTAGGGATAAGAATAGGGTCGACAGAGGCTTTTACATTAACAGAGAAAATATTGTAATTTAGATATAGCAGATTCGACGGACCACTTTGACAATTTTACTAACAAAAAATAACCGACGTCAAAGTTACTCAAAAACTACTTGTCAGATCTCGTTCAAATTTATGTGGGATTACATGTCAGGCACCTGCTTTCGATTTAAAAAGCGGCCAAGTGCGAGTCGGACTCGCCCATGAAAGGTTCCGTAGCAGCAAGTAACATAATATAAAAGTTCTTGTAGTTCGTTGTAACTTTGATCGATGTTTTTTACGGTTTACGATTTATGACGTATTAAAAAAAACTACTAACTAAATCTCGTTCAAATCAATTTTCGTTGGAAGTTTGTATGGTAATGCACATCATATATTTTTTTTAGTTTTATCATTCTCTTATTTTAGAAGTTACAGGGGGGGGGGGACGACACATTTTACCACTTTGGAAGTGTCTCTCGCGCAAACTATTCAGTTTAGAAAAAAATGATATTAGAGAACTCAATATCATTTTTGAAGACCTATTCATAGACACGTATGGGTTTGATGAAAAAAAATTTTTTGAGTTTCAGTTCTAAGTATGGGGAACCCCCAAAATTTATGGTTTTTTTTTCTATTTTTGTGTGAAAATCTTAATGCGGTTCACAGAATACATCTACTTACGAAGTTTCAACAGTATAGTTCCTATAGTTTCGGAAAAAAGTGGCTGTGACATACGGACGGACAGACAGACAGACAGACAGACATGACGAATTTATAAGGGAACCCTAAAAAGAATGATCAAAATCGGTTGGCGTGATATTGAGTTATTCGTAAACTTGTCGCGCACAAACTTAATACAAATTTAAGACTTATATGGTTTTATCATAGATGCCATTGTCAGATCTCAATAAAAATTTTGTGAGACCACATGACAGCCACCAGCTTTCGATTAAAAAAAGAATCATCAAAATCGGTTCGCCCAGTCCAAAGTTAACATAAAAAATAATAATAGGTAACGAACATAAAAAAAATACAGTCGAATTCAGAACCTCCTCCTTTTTTTGAATTCGGTTAAAAAGTGTTGGTATCTTTTGTGGAAAATTAATAGTGAGCGTAAGTGTCGATAATTCAGTTCGACGTGTGATCCACCGAAAAAGTGATTGTTGAAGAAACGTTTTCTCTGGGCATGCAACGGAAAACCATTCGTTACGTTGTCAAAATATTTTTCGATTAACTAGTTAGGTATTGTGTTTGTACTTCATAACTTACCAAAATACCTTCCAATAATGATTCGATGCTAAGTATAATAAATAATTTATATAATTTGTATTTAATTTAAACAAAATAAAGTCACATTTTCATTAAGAAAAATGCATTAATACAGAGTTAACTTGATTTTAAAAGTCACGTAAAAATATTATGTAACTTTTCATAATATCGATAAGAAAACAGCAATGCCTGTGTGCTGGCAACATTTTTGCATTTGAGTTGTCAAAGTGGTCCGTCGAATTATAGATACGACAGGTCCATCATTGCCATCATACGATAACGCTGCTCATGAAGTCATAATCATTACAATAAATAAATAAGTACGACGAGGTTCCGGATTGTCGCTAAAAACAAAACATTTCAACGTTATTCGCGTCACGAGGAAATTAGGATATGTGTGTGAAGTACAATGTACAGAACATTATTCAATTATCACAATTGACACTCTCGTCCCTCCGTCATGTATTCAAGCTCGTTCGTCACTTACATGTTTACGATAAGTATTGAGGGTAATCTGTGATTTTTCCCATATCCAGTCATTGTCCAAACACTATGTTAAACATCTGATTCTGTTCAGTTACTAATAAATTAATAATGTAAACATTTTTCATTTTAACTGAAAGAAATCAATACGATTTATCTCGTCAAAAAGCCGTTTTGCACCCACTCGCCTTAATTTTAAATTAACTCCGTAGCTTAGGCTCTGCCTAGGCAGTAGGCGAGGTTCGGTTTGTTCTGGATTTGTGGGAAATCTGTGTGTCTATGCCATCATCCCATGCCGATGGACCAGGATGTCGTAAGAGGTTACAGAAGACGGCCCTCCTATTTAATGGCAAAGCTTCACGTAGGGATTATAGTATGTATAATGTAACTACCGATGCTTGTATCTTGTAACTTTCCGTGGAGTCAGCTGCCTGCCTGACAAGGTAATCAAGGTGATTGTCTCCGTCCCTCGCTATAGCATAAGGTCATCTTGACCTTCAAAAACGATCTGGGATACGGATATATAAATATAAGCATGACATTTTTTCGCCCACCACGTATGGACCTAAGTAAATATTTAATGAACACTTAGTCTTAACGCAAGGCTGCGTAGTTTTTGAAGTAGGTACTTAAAGTTACGAGTTTCCAGTTTAAAGTATCGATCATCTTTTTTCGATTTTATCTCCCGAGAGTACCCGAGTTGATCGGTCTTACGAGTATTCAATATTTATCAGTGATATGTAAGATAATAATGTTAGTTAAGTTGGGACTTACATAAGTATTTTTAACAGACTTAAAAAAAACTCAAGAGTCTGTTGTATTTTTGTAATGGAGGTATGTAGCTCAGAACTCCGTCATTTATGTTTTTCGTCATTTAGGTTTCATTTTTATCAAAAGTTCTGGTGATGGGATTCATGAGGAATTGAGGGAACTCCCCAATTAATAAAGATATGTCGCAAGGAAATGAAAGAATCTGTGATTTGGTCAATTCCCTTAGGGATGATATAATAGAAAGACGACTCCGTTGGGTGTTGGGTACTTCCACTACAGAATTTCAGTGAATATCATTACGCTAGATTAAGGAAATGATGAAGTAAACTGGTAATGACGATAATGGACGTAAACAAGATATCGTTCGAAAAACTTAACTTATTACTTCGATATTTTTTATTATTAACTTTAGATTAACTATAACACTTCAGGAAGCCTTTTGAATTTCAGTATTGTAAACCGTCCCGTTCATTATTATTTAAATTCAAGGTGTGTAATATATTTTTCAAATTTCAATTGTTTCAGCCGTGTTGGAGCGGCTTTGAATACTATCTATATGTCCCACAGCTGGGCTCGGGGTCTCCTCTTACAATGTGAAGTGTACAGGCCATAGTCTACCACGCTGGCCACATGCGGATTGGTAGACTTCACGCACCTTTGAGAACTTTATGGAGAACTCTCCGGTAATTAACTTCTAATACGCACATAATATTTGAAAATTAAAAGTGCGTGCCAGAATTCGAACTCGGACCCTTGCGTTCGGGAGACCAACGTTCTAACCGCTAGGCTATCACTGCTTATCATCACCCTTTGGTACTTAAAACCCCAATTAAATAAAAAGGATGTTTTCTTGTAATGGTGTTCAGGCTCATTAGGATTTAATAAGGCTTTGTCCAAATTAAACGTTTTCTTTATTTACTTTGGAAAAAATATAATTTATACGTTTCATGACGTGGACGATAAACCTACGTCAATGAATAAATCAAACACCTGCTCTTAAATTGTAACAAACATTGTTTTTGTCTGCTAAAATTTGCATGTTAAATTAACACTAGAAAATGTGTGCATGTACCTACCTACCTATATAGTACATACATACATACCTATGTAGTCCGTTTCTTAGACGAATCATTTTGGTAATCGGTACACAATCTTGACAATACTTTTTAATTTTTATTGAATTATTAATCTAAGTTACTTACCATTAGTTAAAAACATAGTAAATTGAAATAACTCGTCGTGTTCGGGCTGGGGGCTTGAGAGCCAGTTCTTTTTTTCTTTTTCTTCTCTTTTTCTTGGCCAGCAACGCATCAGTGATGCCTTTGGTGTTGCTGATGTCCATGGGCGACGATAGCCACTTACACCTGGTAATGATCGTCATGCTCCTTTTCCGGCTATTTCGATAAAAAAAAACGAAGAATGTTCACAAAAAAAACCGGATAAGTGCGTATCAGGCCTTATATTCCAAGAGCCCGCGACAGCCCTGGGACCTTCCTCATTACGGTTTCAACGGTTTCATCCCCCTGCCAGACACCCCTAAACTTAAAAATTGATTAGAAAGACCATGTATCCATCATAATGTATCAATATTGGATTCACATCAGAATCGGTTGATTACTTACACTGTACCTAAATGTCAATTTTGGTCCGGTGCTTTATAAGTGATTCGATTATACACACTTAGTGGATAACACACGTAGACAAGAACATGCACGCCCAGACTGAGATCAGATAAAATCTAAATTTTACTAACAAAAAATAACCTTCATGTTGTCTCTGTTTGGCCTGCTTTTACCAGGTTAGCTGGTAGAGAATGCATTAAGCATTAAGCTCGCCAATTCACACCTTTTTGGTGGAACAAGGGCTCAACTGCACTTTTGTAATTTTACAGCAGAGCCATTTTAAAGTTTTTTTTTTGCATTCCGAGTCGTATTATTCGTCTTTGTATTGCTTCAAAGTGTTTGTTCTTTGCATGAGATACGACCCATTTATTTGTGATTAAGGCCATGTACTTTGAAGGTGTCAAATATTTTTTTGTTTAATTTTTGTCATTTTACGATTTTTTGTAAGATGTGCCCTTGTACCACCAAAGGTGCGAATTGTACCGTAATATTATATGTTGTGGTCAATAAAAAGTAAATAAATAAATAACCGATCTCAAAATTACTCAAAAACTACTTGTCAGATCTCGCTCAAAATGAGGGACCACATGACAAGCACCTGCTTTCGATTAAAAGAAGAATCATCAAAATCGGTTCACCCAGTCGAAAGTAATGAGGTAACAAACATAAAAAAAATACAGTCGAATTGAGAACCTCCTCCTTTTTTTGAAGTCGGTTAAAAATCAAACTCATTATTCAAATTTTCGCCTCGATGGCTATGCTCGCTGGGAATATAATTTAAGTCAATGGCTGGGAATGGAAGTTATAGAATCCAATCGCCTGTACGCGGCGCGGTGGCGATCCGGCATGGTAACCATTGCGGCACACTGGTCGTCACAAATAATTCAATTAAAAATATAATTATAGCTTAACCAGTTTACTGCTGTTTTTGTCATGCGATTTCCAGGTATGATAATAATATACAGTGTGAGAATGGAAGGTTCCTAAATCATGCTATAGACCCGGTTTATTTCCGTGCCAACAAGCAACAACAATATTCAATTGCATACCTAATTAACTTAATTTTATTATACTTATAGTTATGTTGTATCATCATTATTTTTTCTATATTAGGTATAAAGGCCTATGTCTAGCAGTGGACCTCAAAAGGCTGATGGATGGAGGTATACATAACAATTTCACTGTTGAAATGCTCCTTTTACGAAAAATTATTTATAACATGAATAAATCGATGTTAGTTTGCCAGCTATTATCTCAAATATTATGTGAAAATTCGTTTTCTCCGTATTTTCACACAAAACATCTGCCCATGTAGATACTCGTAAATAGATACATTCCATATATAAAATATTATAATAAGTGCATAGTTTATATATAGATAAGTACTTATAATTTTATTGAAATATGAATTAAATATATTCAAAATTGGTAATCCATTAGTCCCACGGACTCGTTACAATTTTATAACATCATAGCAAACACTGACTAAATCGCTACATTAGGTAAAACAAACATACATAACTTGACCAAGGTCTAAACACTCTGCTTCGTGCTTGTTTGATTTGCAGTTAGTGCTTCGTGCAGTATGTATAAGGCGTGCTACACAAAATTCATGTTCGGTTCGACGAACCCGGGCAGCAAAATCGAATTTGTGTGGATAAAACGAATATGTATGTACCTACCGTGTATGTACGTTCCATAAAAATCCACTCGATTAAAGTCAAACGCATACGTCAATAAGCCATATAAAATCTATACTAATATTATAAAGCTGAAGAGGTTGTTTGGTTGAACGCACTATAGTCAAAATTATCTAAGATGCCCATAATGATAGCTGCCATTTATTAATATGAACTAACATTGCATGGGCGTCTTCGAGCGAAATGGAATAATCATTTACTTGACATGAATAGTTGAATACTTACGGACGAAGGATTTTACCAAAATTTGTTAAAAATCCTTACTCACTTTCATTGGCGTTGATTATAAATCATAGTAAACGTTA
The DNA here is from genome assembly GCA_911387775.1 of Thymelicus sylvestris. Classification (NCBI taxonomy): domain Eukaryota; kingdom Metazoa; phylum Arthropoda; class Insecta; order Lepidoptera; family Hesperiidae; genus Thymelicus; species Thymelicus sylvestris. Next base: position 1,334,859 of record OU426903.1, read on the forward strand.
TAATCTAGTAAAAATCCCTTCACATCATAATTTATGCAAAATTTATTAAAAATATTTGACGTCGAAACAATGATAGATGAAGAAGCCTAAAACAAAACTGACGCAAAGTGATGTGACGGCCTGAAACCGTTTCTAAAACCAATCTTAATCGATACATTACTATAATCGGAATTTAAAAATGAAAATTGATTAATTTAACTACTTTGTTAAAAATGATTTACTTGCATTTGAATTTAAAATTAGGTACCCAAGAATACCTCGACGAATTGGATGCTAACAAAGGACATTTTCCATTATGTATGGGCACTTTGCCATCCATGGAGAGTAAACTGCAGATAATATATTATATGTAATTATGTAGCTTAGCTTTTTGCGTTATTCTTTTTTTTTTCGACAAAATAATAATTATGTATACATGAATGTGTGTTACGAAATAAACAAGAATTTAATCACTGTAGTTTTTTCCCTGACGCTCATAATATTACCTCAAAATATTATTATGAAACTGAGCGGATGAGTTCATTGTATCATGATCTATCTTTCTTTCTTTTTCTTCTCTTTCTTAGCCGGCAACGCACAGTGATGCTTTTGGTGTTGCTGATGTTCATGAGCGACGACAGCCACTTACCATCAGGTGGATCATCAGCTTGTTTGCCGGCTCGGATATTTCCATGCATATCTAGCAGCATGAGTTGTTAGGAAGAAACAAAAGAATATTTTAATAATACGTGGTACGAGATATGTAGCTCAATTGAGGTAGTTGGGAGGTACCTAAACGTTACGGTTTTTAGTTTACAATTTAATTATCGAATCGATTAGAAGGTCTTACAATTTTGAATCGATTTGTTACAAAAATTGGTTTCTTTCGTGAACCGATTTTTTTGTACATCTCTAGTGTCACTGTGATTGCAAACGACAAATTGGGCATCTTAGTTCACGGGGACTATAATCTCAAGAACTACTGGTTTGAATTGGAAAATTCTTTTTGTGTTCGATAGTCCATTTAGCGAGGAAGGCTATATAAAATCATATGTTTTAGTAGTTAGTTTTTTCGACAAATTAACGCGAAACCGCGAGGCACAACCAGTACCTCTAATGTATAAGAATGCTGAATAAGGATGCTGAATGGAGTGCCGGCTCGCACCAGCCAGTTCACAGATTGCTTTGCCGATCGGTTTAAGTCGACTTGGCGAATGTAGAATGTATGTAGTGAGTGCTTCGATTCGGCAATGTTGTTCAGCAAATATTGCCGTATCGAACATGTGTGTAGCAGGCCTTAGACTACAATCGCAAATTGTCAATGTAGGAAGATTCGTACGAGTGCAAATAAAATCAATTACTATTGTCAACTTTATGTGATGTGATATTTGTTTGAAGAATTCTCATGTTTTGTTTTTTATGTAATAGTGTTAGCACATCACTTGTGAATTAACATGGTACCTATATTCAAAAATGTGATAATGACAAGTTTGTAATGGAATTCACGTAACAAAAAATAATTGTTAGGAATTGTTTACGTTTGTCTTTGTGAAGAAATACGATATTTATTGGAACGAAGTTCCTTATCGCGCGTTGCGAAAGGGGGCTAGGCGGAAAATTTGGTTACGACACTTTTTGCCGTCGTAGTTTTTTTTTACATAGAAAATTTCGTGAGAAATTTAATACCTTAGATTTGTTTTGGCACACTTGCTGCATGTTTTTGCTATCCTAGTACTGACTGCAAGGAACTTCGTTCCATCCGGGTGTCCCTTGACACCTCTCAAGTTTTTTTTTATGAAGTCAGAGGTGCAATAAAGAGTGGCTATAAGTTTACGGAAGCTTAGCCTAAGCAGTGGGTGCACGGGTAAACAAGAATTACCCATCCACCCACCAGTGGGTTAAGCCAGTGGGTGGACGGGTAACGGCCCCTAAGATTGAACAGTATTAATATTATTTACTTACTATTATTTCTTCTGTGGTTAACAAAACGAATAAACATAACAACTTTAAAAAATCTAAAGAAATGCATGGAACTGATAAAGTGTTATCTGATGTCACAAATCAATCAAACTCGTAAGCTAATTTTATAGTCTTGTGTCAAATGAGTAGTTGGGTGAATATCAGAAACGTGCAAATTTTTTCAATTTTGGTGGCGAAATTTTCTCTTCAGTTTTCGTGAAAAATGAGGACCTGGTATAAGAATAGAAAGTCTAAGCTAGAAGAACCTTCAAGAGGTCTGAAAATATCTCGATAACTTTTTGAGATATTTAAATTCAAAGTCTAGTGTGACCACCAGAATTGAAAATCGCCCACCAAAATCGAAAGTACCCACCAAAATTGAAAATCAGTGACACCAAAATTGGATTTTTCTGTCACAAAAGCTCTAAAATCAATAAAATAAAGCTTAAAGTGGCTAATCTCACGAGTTCTCGGGAATTATCAAAAATTTTCATCGTTTTATAAAACTCTCTATTGTTAAAAAATATAGATATTATTATTTAACATCTATCAATCCATCAGCCCTTGGAGATCCACTGCTGGACACAAACCTCCCTAACTTGCACCACTCTGACCAGTCATGTGCCTTCTGAATCCAGCGGGTGCCTGCTGTCTTCTTCAGGTCGTCAGTTCACCTGATTGGGGGGCTTCCAATGCTGCTTTTTCCAAGACGTGGGCGCCATTTGAGGACCTCTTCCCCAATGGTCATCGGTCCTTCGAATTATGTGGCCAGCCCATTGTCACTTCAGCCGGCGTACTTGCTGAGCTATGTCGGTTATTCTTGTTCGTCTACATCATTTCTGATTCGATCACGTACAGAAATACGAGCATAGCTCTCTTCATCCACGTATGTCATCACTGGCAATACACACTGCTCGAACGACTTCGACTTCAGGCACTGAGATAGTGTTTTGGACGACAAGATATGACGTAGTTTCCCGAACGCAGCCCATTCGAATTGAACTCTACGAGTGACTTATTTCTCGAAGTTGGACGTACGTAGATATATGATATGGACATTGGACATGATTTTCGTCTTGGCCATGTTCGTCTTAAGATCCACCGATTGTGGCGCTGTTCAAGTCGCCTATCGTTTACCAAGTTCCTCCAGAGATCTTACCAGAATGACTATATCATCCGCATATCGCAAGTGTGTGATGTCACTATTGACCACGATGATACCACGTTGTTTCCATTCCATCAGCTTGAAGACGTCTTCCAATGCAGCAGTGAACAGTTTTGGAGATATGACGTCCCCTTGCCTGACACCTCTCTGCAGTTGAATAGGGTTCGTAGCTGTGTCGTATACTCTGACGGAAATGGTACCTGATGATTACAAACACTTCAACACGTTGATATGAGAATTAAGTACCGATACCGACAGAATCAAAGGCTTTCTCATAATCTACATAAGCAACACTTAACAGCAGATTATACTCCTTGGTCCTGTTGTTTTATAATCTGCCTCAGTGTGTGTATATTATGGTCTATGGTTCTGTCGCCTTTCGGAATCCTGCTTGTTCTGCAGGCTGAAACTCGTCAAACCTGCCATGCGATTTGTGAGCACCCTCGCAAACGGCTTACAAACGTGGTTCAGAAATGCAATGGGCTTTAGTTCTTCAAAAGAGCTTTTTCGCCCTTCTTGAAGAATAGAGTCACCACATTTCTGCTGCACGCTTCCAGGGTAGTTCCAATATTGATGACGGAAACGAACAGCTATTGGAGCGTCATTAATACAGGTTTCCCTCCATCTCTTAGTAGCTGTTGTGAATCCGTCATTTCCCGGAGCCTTGTTCTTTTTAAGCTGTTTAAGAGCCTCTCTTATCTTATACAGGCGGCGTCTGGGATATCCTGTGTGTAGTGTCGGGTCAGTTTAGCTCGCTTGTTATTGTCCTCGCAGGCAGCTGGAGCTTGAGAGGAGTCATACGACCGTCTCTCATAACTTCAGATTTCGACGAAACCATGGTGCTGGACTCGGTCTTCAACCTCGTAAGCTGACTTTGCCCAATAGACAAATCCCTGGCGAACACTTTGAAGCCCCAGTTTCGCTCAAGTGGCTCGTTTTAAATTATGGTCACGCATAAACGCCACCAAAGCCACCAAAATTGCGCCACCAAAATGAAACCATGCATAAAAAAAATCTTTAAAAATAGGGGTTTTATATTACAATTAAATGAATATAACTGTTTTATGCATAACCCAAATCACTACCTATAACGTGTAGCTTACTATAAAAGCACTTTAAAATAAACAGCAAATCGATCCACCAAAAATTGAACATTTCTTGTCCCCCTGTGCCACCCAAGCGGGTACTTTTGTTTTGGCGGGATATCACAGGTCTAATCACATACCCGTTACACGCAAACGCAACTACACAACTGTGCGATGCGAAATATTAAAACGTGAATGATCGCATAATCAAGAAAGTTCATGTTTTAGTAAGTTGAACAAGTGCACCCAAGATTTTGGTTTTTTCTTGGACAAACTTTGATCGAGTATCCTATGATGTTAAATAGGATTTTATAATATGGTTTAATTATTTTTAGATAATGTGTCTTATCCGTATACTAACGAAATTATATATTTTTTATTTTAACTTAAATTGTTGCTGTGATGAATGAAATTATGTCAAAAAATGGTGCCGGGACATACCACCAAACTTGAATTTAAGGGCATTTTTTTTACCCTGATTATTTATATACACATCTATTTAAAAAAACAATGTGGCCCCAATTAAAAGAAGTTACGTAGTTTACTATATAAAAAAATTAGAAACATTCTATCATTTTACACCTCGATTCTCAACGTGGACACGTAAAATTTGCCGATTTGATATTCACCCAGTTGCTGTTGGTCATAGCGGCCTTTACAACTCCATGTGGCACCTTCTAGCCTTAAAGCTCTTGTCTCTTGGTAGAGCGGTGGACTGTAGAGGAAATATAGTTTATGCCCGCCTACCACTGCGAGCGGAGTTGAGTACGGAGTCCGTACGAACTCCGTTCTACTTGCAATACTTAGTTTTCTGGGTAGACCCGCCAACGAGTGAGCGGAACGGACTACACGAGTACAAAGAGTTACAAAATAGGTCGGAATACTTATTGAAATTGGAAGGAAAACAATAATTTTCAGTTTAACTCTTTTTCAGTTAAAGGTTGAAACTCTTTTAGTATTCAGTATTCAGTATTTTATTGCAATATATGTGGTACATACCTATAGGTCTTACATGATGGGTAATCCGTTTCGCCCAGCTATTTCACGCTCATTATTCCCTTCCGCAATTAATGGCGGGTATTAGAATTCTAAGTTTTTATCTGGGGGCGTAGGAGGCGGCGAGACGCCAAGACAAGCGGCACTTCCTACCAACTCTCGAAGCGCTTTGTAGTATTTACAAACCTTCTAGTTTCGGGCTATTGACAAATTTCCAACCATAAATATTTTCTGTTTTTTTTTTCAGATAGTAATAATGGTGGCGAGACCACGATCGCCGGCGGAGGCGCTGATCCCCCAGTTCTATGCTGGAAGGTCCATCTTCATTACTGGAGGAACGGGCTTCATGGGCAAGGTAGGCACATCGCTTGTCAACTGATTAGGTAAAATAACTTTAGTTTAGGTCCTTAAATCTTGTTGATGCTACGAAAAAATAATTATAGGATTTCAATCTCAATCCTCAGCAAGTATAATGCGAGACAAAAATTTGAGGGAAAGAGAGCAAAAACAATGAAAAGAGATTTCAGAAAGAGAGAAAAGATGGTGTTTGTTTTGGACTGCTATTCACTATCTTGCTTAATAAATAAGTGATAGTATATTCATTTTTGGTGTGAAATAATGTGTACCTACCTACAGTATCCATTACTTCCTCAATAATTATATTAATGATGCTACTACCGGTAAGAGTGCCTTCGTACATCGCCTGGTACATTGTATAAAACTGTTGATTCCTAAAAAGGTGGCGTAATTACATACAGTCCACGGAAGCACCTCCAATCAATTTTGTTTATATTGAGAAAATATATAAAATTAAACTGATTCGACAAACGTAGGTCAAGGTGAAAAAATATTCTCGTGAATTCGGTATTGACCATGACAAAGGAGAGCAGACCAGCTGTGTGATATTCTATTAATTAATAGTTATGTGGCCGCCAAATAGGTTACTATACGAGTTAAGTATATTTGAACCTTGTAAAACGTATAATGTATGCTGGTGCCTTGCAAAATGTTGAATTTTAATACAAGTCAGACAATAAAAAGGCCGGAGGATGTGAAGTAAGCTTGAAAGCTTCATCTGATTGCCACGCATACTTTTTTGTCTTACGAGTAATTATCGAAGTGAAAATAGTCTGTTCTACTCAAGACAAATAAAATATTCTTATGCCTTGCTATTTGCTATCCGCTACCCTGTAGATTTTCTTTATTCTATCCAGCTGGATTACCTTCGTACCTAATAGTTTTATCTAAATTATTTAAAATCCTATCCTTCATTATTTTATGCACTATGATGCGTTCATCATGCATGACGACGCTAGAAAGCAACCCGTAACTAACAACTGGTTAGTGGTCATCAGAGCCGACAAACTTTATGATCTCTCGAAATTTTTTTATAAATTGTCTATTTAGTAGAGAAATTATGAATTTTTCTCTGTTTTAGTAGAGAAGTAATGTTTTTTTTTCGAGAAATCAAAAAGTTTATCGGCTTTGATTAACAATTTGATCTTTGCGGGTTAATACGTGTTTGCTTTCCAGCGATTGTTCCAGCGTCGATGATTTAATCTCCGACCTCTATTTGTGTGTCAACGTTCTACCAAACAACGTTCAATTTTCAAAACTCTTGGTTATGAGTACTTACTGCCATACATTGACCTACCTTAATAAAGAGTTATTCATAAAAACTTAAGAAAATACACTTTACTCCCTAGATGTGTTTTGTTTAAACAATATAAAGCACAAGAATCGTTATTATTGACTATGGCCGACTTTGAGTATGTATTAGTATAGAGCGAGTGTATTACACAAATGGTACAGAACACATCGTAGGCAGGTGATCTATAGATACTTATATCGATGCGTGTATGACAGATAGGGATGTTTCAATTACGTGCCGATCGGCAACGAGGTATCGATAAGTTATTTCGATAACTTATCTTATTTCCTACTATTAAGGTGAAGTGAGTCGCAAATTAGACTATTTGACTCTACGCGAAAACCATTATAGACATTGAAAACCAGCTACACATCATTAAGAATATATATGTTATGAAAGGTAATGATATATTTTAGTGAACTATAGGCTCTGAAACACGATTGACTAAACTTGACTCGATAGAAAAAAATCTCAAAGTTTCTTAAAATATTACAATTTTAAGTGTGCTCAGGGGGGGAAAATCAATGGCATTCGGTCATTGTTAAAGATATTTTAACGATAATTTTTTACACTTTCTCAATGAAATGTGTAAGTGAACTATCGGCTTACTTTTTTGTAAAAATAAATATTTTTTTTTTTTAAATTAAGTGAGCATGTAAAAGCAATCATTCAGTTGAGCGCGAGCCAGACGTATCGCTGGGTCCGCGCCTCCCGCTTCGCCGCAGTCGGCCGTAGCGCCTTGTGGAGAGCAGACTTGCACGACTTTTTCTCACACATTGTAATAATTTCATGCTTATTTTATAAGATAAATATTTGTGAGCTGCTACAACTATGGGACGAACATACCTACTAGGTATGTGTGCGTACTCTTGTTACGTCGTTGTATCGTAATAATAATAACTAGCCCTCAGATCAATAAATATAATAGATAACTCACCGCTTTATATGTGAGTGAGGAAGAAAAATACCATGCCGATTTACGTCATCCCTGGTATTTACAAGGAACCAAGCCCATTCATATGTCAAAAACCATGCCGAAAAATTAATTGTTAAGAGAAGAGTGACGTCACATATTATGAAATTTTACACCTAGAAATTATAAAATTAAAACATCAGTTCCGAATTAAGTTTTATTTCCATTAATTGTTTTTTAATATTTACCTATACATACCAATTATTCGATTTTGAAATGTGACGTCACGATATTTAGGACCCCCCCCCTCCCCGTTCTTTTTTCAAACTCTAGAAGGCGTATTTACATACTTGCGATAGAATAACTTTGGATATGGCACTTGCCGAACCACGATAAGCAGTCACTTTTTTGTTCGGGGTGCGTTATCTGCATATTTTTTGATCTGAGGTAATAACTAATAACTAGCCAGACGAGCGCGTGGGGATCGACCCCGCGCGCCGGCTGCCCGTACGCGTCTCCTTCACCCCCTCAAAAGGTTTGTAATCTCGATACCACGTCGCCTTAAACGAGAATTTTTTATATAAATATCGACCAAAAAAATGGACTATAGACTACCTGCGCGGTGCGCCAACTACATGGGCGGACCAGTTCCGATAAGCGCTGGCAGATCGGCGCCGGTAGCCAGCTATCTACGTGAATACGAGTACGCCCTTATGTAAAGAATGTGTTGTGCCTCGCCTACTTATTGGAGAAGATAATTATTATCTAATTGCGCCTTTGCAAATTCTGCATGGTAACAAGCAGGAACCTTATGCTACACAATGTCGATTGGGGTGGTCAATTCATGGTTGCTATGGTCTCACTCACTCTTCCGTGGATGCTCATACATTCCATCTCACTCACACCGAGGCGCAGGAACAATTATCTGTTATTAATGAACTTAATAACTTAGTTAAAAATTCCTTTGAATTAGATGCAATCGGAGTTTCAACTTTACGACGTGACAATACGGCGCACTTGAGAGCAGTACGTATCCTGGATGAAACTGCACGTCAAATAGGCCAACGATGGGAGGTTGGTCTACCCTTCGTCAAAGACGAGTTCTGCATGCCTGACTCCTACGAGTATGCACGTTCCAGGTTATCAGTAATCGTAAAAAATTTTATCGTAAAAAAATTTCAATCTGATAGTAGTTTCGCGGAGAGATACCGGAAGGAAATACAGAAATTATTTGACAACGGCTACGCTCGAGAACTAAACGATTCTGAACTTCCAGCTAGTCAGGTATGGTATCTTTCCCACTTTGGGGTTCAGAACCCTAACAAACCCGGCAAATTAAGATTAGTCTTTGATTGTGCGGGAAAAGTGAAAGGTGTTTGTTTAATTAAATGATTTCCTATTGACTGGTCCCGACTTATATAATTCATTATTAGGAATTATGTTTCGTTTTCGTCAACGTAAAATTGTCGTGACAGGCGATATTAAAGACTTTTTTCTTCAGATAAAAATTCGAGATGAAGACCAGCACGTGTTTCGCTTTCTGTGGCAAGAGAGCCCAGGAGCACCCGTTACGAGATGTGTTATGCAAAGTTTATTGTTCGGCGCTACCTGTTCACCTTTCGTCGCACAGTACATCAAAAATAAAAACGCTCTAAAATACCAAGACTTGTATCCCGAAGCCGTCGATGTAATTATAAATAATCACTACATGGACGATTGTTTGCACTCGTGTGACAATGAAGCTCAAGCTATTCAATTAGTACGAGATATAACAAATATTCATAAGTCCGGCGGGTTCGAAATAACACGTTGGTCTAGTAACAGTAGGGTTGTATTGCAGTCCATTCCCTCCGATGCACTCGCGCCTACTGCCGTAGAGTTCAAACATGGAGCTACGAACACAACTGAGCGCACTCTCGGATTGATGTGGCATCCTAACGACGATACATTTGGATTCAAAGTTGTTATGGATCGTATTTCACCTAAAGTTATGAATGGATCAGAGCCTCCAACGAAGGCACAAATGTTAAGCATTATAATGTCAGTTTACGATTTACATGGCTTTCTATCACCATTCATAATAAAAGGTAAAATTATTTTTCAACTTGTACATCGTAGTGGTGTAGAATGGAATTGCCACATCCATCCCGAGGAACATGCCTTGTTCGTAACGTGGCTTAATGATCTACAACGTTTGAGCTCGCTTCGTATTCCACGATTTTATTTAAATGTACAGGAATGGGTCGATTGTTACTCGACATTGCCAGAGTCAATGTTGCAAAGCACGGACAACATTATTGATACACAAATGCATGTTTTTTGTGACGCGTCGGCTAAGGCGTACGCGACCGTTATTTACTGGCGCTTTACACGATCAGATGGACGTGTACTTATTTGTTTTATAACCAGTAAAAGCCGCGTGAGTCCTTTACGTCCGATATCCATTCCTAGGCTGGAGCTGCAGGGAGCGCTGCTGGGCGCGCGGCTCGCTGCCACCGTGCAGCGCGAGCACCGAGACACACATCCTACTAAAAGGTATTTCTGGACGGACTCCAGTACTGTTTTACAATGGATTAAGAGTGACCCTCGCAATTACAAACCTTATGTAGCTCACCGGTTAGGTGAAATTGATGAGCTGACACAGGCATGCGAGTGGCGTCACGTCCCTACCGGCCTTAACGTAGCAGACATAGCCACGCGGGAAGACGCTTCTCCGCTTGTTTATAGTAGTGACTGGTTTCAAGGTCCTTCCTTTTTGCGCCGCACCGAAGATCAATGGCCAAAGGACCTCAAGCGCAATAAACCGCTACTGGAAGCAATGTGTGAGGAACGATCTGTTCATGCTGTGATCGGACATGACTCAGGGTTATGTTTGCCTAACGAACATAACATCTCGAGTTGGATCACACTAGTGCGCGCTACAGCAAGGGTTCTGTTATTCATTAGAAAATGTCAACGAAAACAGTGCAACTTAGACATTGTTCTAATGAAGGAGGCAGAGGACCTACTGATAAAAAAATGTCAAAATGATAGTTTTAGCACCGAATTGTCATATTTGAAACAAAATAAACTGTTACCGACTAGCAGCCGCTTGTTACAGTTGTCACCGTATATTGATGACTCGTGCATGTTACGGGTTGGTGGTCGCGTAGACAACGTCATAGGTGTGGAGCACCACGCACGGCGCCCCGCTATTTTAGATGGCAACCATAAGATAACACGGTTGTTAGTTGAATATCATCACAAGCAAGCGCTGCACGGTGCTAATGAACTCGTAGTTAATAATTTGCGACAGCAATATTGGATTTTACGACTCAGGCCAACCGTCCGTTCTATCGCGTCCCGTTGCTTGTTCTGTCGTTATCGACGGGCCACGCCTCAACCACAGCGTATGGGTGACCTGCCCGCCGCTAGACTACAACACAATAGGCGTCCATTTAGCTTTTCGGGAGTGGATTTTTTCGGTCCATTCGAGGTCACAGTCGGTCGTAAAAGGCACAAACGGTATGGGATGTTGTTTACGTGCCTCACCGTTCGAGCCATCCATATCGAGCTTACAGAAGATCTCACAACGGACTCCACAATAATGGCCCTACGTAGAATGGCTGCTCGTCGTGGCATGCCTCAGGTAATCATTTCAGATAATGGTACGAACCTTCGAGGCGCCGATGCGGAGCTGAGACGGAGCATAGCCGAGGTGAACCTGGATACGATTCGAGATGCCGCCGCTGTTCGTGGCGTGGAGTGGAGATTCAACCCACCAGGTGCCCCAGAGATGGGAGGTTGCTGGGAGCGGATGGTCCGCACAGTTAAGTCTTCCCTTAAGGTCATTCTAAAAGAACGCGCTCCTCACCCTGATACTCTGAGTACATTGTTAGCTGAAGTCGAGGCATTGGTAAACAGCCGTCCTATTACTCACGTGTCTGATGATCCGAATTACCCGGAGGCGCTTACCCCCAACCATTTTCTAATTGGTACTTCCTCAACAGGCCCACAATTTGGTAAGTATGTTGACTCCGATCTATCTTTACGAAAAAGATGGCGAGTCGCACAGAGGCTGGCAGACATGTTCTGGGCTCGCTGGCTCAAAGAATATTTACCGACTTTACTGCCGCGCCAGAAATGGTCTCAAGAAGCGAAGTCTCTCGAGGTAGGTGATTACGTCATCCTTGTCGACCCTAGTCAAGACAGGGGTTGCTGGCGTCACGGAGTAGTGAGTGCAACCTATGCAGGCAGGGATGGTCGCGTCCGCATTGTTGATGTACGCACACGCACGGGCGTGCTGCGCAGACCGGTCACGCGCGTCGCTCTACTGTCACCACGGGACTGTAGTGCTAGCTAGTTAGCACTAAGGAGGCAGAAATTGTAGGCGACGCAATTAAATATTGTATAATAATTAAATAAAACAGAGCGCGGCCGAGGGACCTCCTTGTCACAGCTGGCACACTGGCAGTTATCTAAATTTAAATGCAGTAGCTAGACAGCGAACTCTACACAGAGTACTAAATGACTAGAGCTCTCGATACGAACACGTCAAGGCCCTCGGTCGCGCTGTAATAAAATTTTCTCGAGTTTTTCTTTCCATCGCCTATAAATCTGATCATACAACATCCTTAACAGGTGATAAATGTTTACAATTTATATAATTTATGGATGACAAATCTTGTTTAGGCAATTGTAATTTATCTACTTGTCGCAATGATATATCATAAAATTTATTTACATGATAACCGCTTATTTTTGTACACATTTTAGGAGCGTCAGACTGAAATATTTCAATACCAAAGGCGTCAATAAATTTAATAGGATTGCTTTGCGATGACGTAAGACCTAACTCGTGTACTAAATCTTTATCAATCATGGAAATAGAAGCACCATCGTCTAATAAAGCATAACAGGTCACCGTACCTTTAGGTCCGCTCAGATTTACTTTAACCACTTTAAGTAATACAGCACTGGGAGTGGAGGGGGCGCGGGCGCGGGAAGTCTCCGGGGCGCTCTCGCGCCGCAGCGCCGAGCTCGTTGCGAGGGAGTGAGCCACAGTCTCGCGGCCTGCAGATGATGATGATTCACCACGTTGACTTTCCGATGACGGCGTCTGCTCAGCTACACACTCCTCTGTTGTAGTTGCATGCGTTCCGTGTGGCTTATTGTAGTGCAACAAGCGGTGATGAGCGAGGCCACAGCTATCTATATCACAGACAGAACCAGGACAATTATTATCTCGCTCATGTCTCTCTTGCAAACAGCAATAACATAAATTATTAGACTTTACAAATCTCCATCTGTCCTTTCTCATAGCTCGTTTAAAAGGTCGACATTCCGGTAACAAATGATCAGCTTTTTTACAATATTTACATAGTCTAGAAGACGGTTCCGTAATCGTAGCTAATACGGGTCGATTATTACTGAAACGAGGTTTATCATCGTTTTTCCGACTCGGTTGTACAAAATCAGGTTTTCTATATACATGCGCAACACCAACAACGGATACCATTTCAGCCTCTCTCTTCAAAAATGCAGCTAGCAGATTGAGCTTCGGTATATCAGATGTTAGTCTAGTGTACGCGTATTCGGTCCATTTGCTCAACAATATACAAGGGAGCTTAGATGTTACAGCAGTTGATAGCTCGGGACTACGCAAGTAATCTTGTTGGTTAAGCGCATTTAATGTTGCGACACAATTATTTATTTTCATAGCGAATACAGTTAAGTCGCTTTGATAATTATTGGGCAGTGGAGCCAGCTTTCTAATCTGTGACGTTAAATGTTGTATAATTAAATTGGAATTGCCAAACCTCAGTTCCAGTGCCTCCATGACGACCGCTGGTGCAGTGTTGCCTATGAGCAAGTCCGTCACTGCCTCCTTGGCCTCCCCTCTGAGGGCTCGTCGAAGCCTCCATAGATTTTCAGAGTCACTGAAGTTGCAAACACGAGTGGATTCTTCATAAGCGCTCTTGAAATGTAGCCACTCGATGCAGTCTCCACTGAAAACTGGTAACTCCCGCGGTGTAGCTAATCTAGTCAACAAGCGTTCTTCTTGCTGGGTGGATGAAGTCACCATTATGTCCTTCAGGGTGCTCGCGAGTTGAAGAATGCTGTCGACAGGAGGGCCCTGGGCCTGTGCGCCGATCGGGTTTTCATTATGTATCCGCGCTGCCTCCGTCGCCGTCGCCGCTGCCGCTGCCACTTCTGGTAGCGGTGGCCGCTGCATCTCGTTCCGCTCCAACCACTCGTTCACAATAGACTCACTCCTATGTGAAGAACATTTTGATGCACGTTTTCTCTCGTGGTCATCCACAGCTAGATCATATTCGAGCTTTTTCTCGATTAGCTCTAACTGGATTTTCGCCTTGGCTTCGGCAGCCGCCAGCTCGAGCTTCTTACGCCTGACGTGTGACGATGATGTCGACACTGAAGACGCCACTACAGACGCCGAGGCGAGTTTATGTACTTCCGGGACTCGTAAATCTTGTTGCAATATTTGTGAACTACTCACTGCAATTTGTTCGCAACGGTCCCCGGCGAGTACTTGGCCGGTCGCACTTTCTATTCGTTCCCTAAGTTCTTCTCGGGCTTTACGAGGCATCAGCCTATTAGATGGTGGTGTATTAAACATAGTAGTTACTGGTAAGATTTGGCACGAAGGATCAGATTTATAGGCGCTGTAATAAAATTTTCTCGAGTTTTTCTTCCATCGCCTATACTTATATTTACATTCCTAGCTTACGTTAAAATACTTTCGCATTATAAATATTACAAAGTATATCATACAAAACAGTAACACACACTATAATGATTTATAATAAATGTCTATAAGATTTTGACTATTAAAGTTACATAAATATAATACGTTGTTCTCATAGCAAACATTTTAAAACATATTTTAAATATCGACTACAGCGTTGGTCGCATCACATCACTACAGTCTCGCGAGGAGAGCGCGGTGCGCGGGCGGTCTTTCCGTGCCCGCCCCTCACGTCTCCTTCACACCCGCGATGCGTGATTTGTTTTCATAAAAATAAATATAAAAATCAACTTACCGATATCTGTATACCTGTATCGCCATGGCACAATTAATGATTTGATCCGTAGGGCTCTTGTCACCGTGTCTGTACCTGCCACGCTAGAACCATGCGGTATGTGCAGAGACGATAGTAAGAGACCCGACGCCGCGACGGTGCAACTCTTGTGCCATGGAGATTAGGTCGCACCTTGGTGTGGGATGTAACATGTGTTGACACTTTGGCCCCATCTTATGTGCATGACACTTGCAGTAAAGCTGGGGCCGCAGCCGACCGCGCCCAGTTTCTAAAGCGTCGCAAATACTCTTCTGTTACAGAAGACTATGAGTTTGCGGCGCTTGCAATTGAAACATTGGGTACGTGGTCGGAAGACATGAAGTGTTTTATGAAAGACATGTCGAAACGACTAGTCCGCACTTCTGGAGACCTGAAGGCTGGCAGCTACTTTGCTCAAAGAATTAGTTTAGCAATACAGCGGGGCAATGCTGCCAGCGTTCTGGGTACAATGCCAAATCTGGGAATTTTGGATGACATTTATCTCTTGTAAATATACTTTTGTAATTTAGTACTTATTTTAGTTAAGATCTTTTTTATTTTGTAAGTAATAGTATTTTATTTTTAGTAGTATTAGTTTAATTAACCTATGATATACGTTGTAATTAAATATGTTAATAGTTTGACTTACCGATGAAATGTGATACTGGATTTCAGTTTTGTGTGTTTCCTACTATCGTTTTTGCAAGATGGAACTGCACATTTGACCATTTTGATACGTAAATATTTAAAAATCTCTCTAGAACCGCACACCGCTAGCAATCAACCACGACTACAAGCGCTCGTCGTGTTGTTCTCACCCGTGCCTACTGTTCCCACTTCGTTACACTCGCTCTATACTAATACTTACTTTATGATGGCCGACTTTTACTTCACTTTGGACTATTTCTCATAAAATAATAATAAAGCTGATATAGTTAAGGACAATTAAGTTAGTTAGATAAGGAAACTTTTCAAACTTTTTGTGATATCGGAAATCCCTCTTCTTATAAAATTGTTATTTAAAAATTGAGTAGGTACCTATAATCTACGCATGCAAAGTTACCGTATACATCACAGTTGAAGGATAACGGCTCAAAGTAATATATTATATTTAATATATGTATTATGATTAAGCCTTATTACTGAATTCGCATATTAATTACTATATATACTCAACTAAATCCACGTATTTTGCGATTTTGAGATAGTACCTATAAACTTTGTGTTCTACTATACACAAATTCACACGTATTTTTTACTAGTAGCCGGCCAATTAGCCGGCTAATATCTTTGGGTTTTATCACAAAAGGCATGATAAAACTTTTAATTTTTTTGTAAATGTTAATCCGACGTCCATTTGTTCCACTGAGTAGGTAAGTTCAACTTTTAATTAACAAAATACTTTTGGGTTTTTAGTAGATAATTATGAGTAGGTACCTATAATGAATATAATGATCATTATCATAGGTAGATACTTACATGTAAAGAAACTGTAACTGATGATGTTTGTTCTGGCCTTATGAAATGAAATGAAATGAAATGATATTTATTTGCAAAAATGTGGTTACAAAAGGTGTTGGCTGGATGTCGTATACATATATCGCTCACATTTGCCAAAAATAGAGGCATGCAAATTATTTATTAAAATAATTATAATCTACTAGCAATGCGATTAAGAATTTGAATCTATATTTATCATCATACATTTAATTGATTGAAGGGCATGCACATACCTATTTACATTGAATAATATAAATTAATTACTTGTCTTATTAATGTCACAATCTTAATTAATTTTAAATAATAAAATAATAAAATTTAAATGTCATATATATATCGGATTCAGTCAAGTTAAAATATGAGTATATAATTGAAATTGTTTTAGTTGATTAAAAGCGAGTTATTTTACATAGATTACTTATTGCTATTAGTTTTTTCGTCCATAAACTCTTTTAAACTATAGTAACACTTTTTGAGTAGCCATTGATGTGCTTGCTTTTTGAACTGATTAAATGTCAGACATTTAAGATGTTCTGGACATTTATTATAAATTTTGACACACATATGATAGGCGTTTCTAGACCGTGTTACTGTTCTTGTTGGTGGGAACCTTAATTTATTGGGGTACCTGCTCAAATAGGTATAAAAATCACCTTTTTTCTCAAAAAGGTTGTTATGTTTCTTTACGAACATAAATATTTCGTATATGTACACACATGTCAGAGTTAATATTTTTAAATCCTTGAAGAGAGGCTTGCAACTTGTATCCGGAGCAGCATCGCACATAGCGCGAATGCAGCGTTTTTGTGCTAGAAAAGCTTTATTTATATTTACTGAATTACCCCATAATACTATTCCATACCTTACCGGCCGGTCTCAATAATGTACTAACAGATGGAAGGCTGTGAATAGGGCTACCATTAGTATGTTATCTGTCATATTTGTCAATTTTTGCCTCTGAAAAATTGACAAATATGACAGATGACAGCCCTATCCACAGTCTTCCATCTGTTAGTACATTATTGAGACCGGCCGTAAATTGGACCCAACATATCCATGATAAGCCTTTAGGGCAGTTGCTAAATTAGTAATCTTTGGTAAGCGCCATAATGCATAAACAAAACGATTAATTTTAGAACATAGCTTGTCAATGTGTTCCTTCCAAGAGCAGCTGTCATCTAACTGAATTCCCAAAAATGAAATTGTGCTTGTTTCAGCGATAGGTTGGTTTTCGTACATTATGTTAAGGTTAGTTGTTTTAGAGTTTCTAGTTTTAAATTGTATATATTTTGTCTTACTTATATTTATTTCGAGGTTATTATCTTTAAGCCAGTGAATTAATTTTTCAATTGTATAATTTATTTCAAAATTGTAATTGTTTTCATTGATGTCAGGAATCGTAAGAGCAATGTCATCTGCAAATAATGAGCATTGATGATTTGTTACCTTTGTTATGTCATTAATATATATTAGAAAGAGAAGGGGTCCTAAAATGCTTCCTTGAGGCACACCAACCCTATTGTATTTTAGGTCTGATTTAAATATTTCTTCCTCTTGACTCATAGGATTTACATTATTTATCTCCACATATTGTTGCCTATCACTGAGGTAGCTACTAATTATTTTAGCAATTAACGCCCCAACTCAGAGTCACTAACGGTTACTTTAATCGCTCCTTAGTAAAGAATCACCATACAAATTCTGCACTAAGGAGCGATTTAAGTAACCGTTAGTGACTCTGAGTTGGGGCGTTGTTATGTATCTTAACAATGATAACTACGTTGTTATATTGTAAGGGGTTAAAAGTTTCTATGAATATTTAAGATAGAAACGTAAAATATTATACACTACGCTCAAGATGACGTCATTTATATTTTAAATTATGGACAGTGGTTAGAATCATCTGCTTTCATAGAAATCTATGGTATATATATACGTTTAATTATTGTAGTGCAGTTTTCGTTGTGGGAGGGAGGGAGGTGCCACGCATGTTTTAAAGTATATACCATCATACATGTTAACCGCGGATTGTTGCAAAGTAGACTAATAATAACAATGGATTTCCGCAAAGTAACGCCTGATAACTATTTCATAGAAATCCTCAGCCAACATCTCTTTTTGTTATGCCTCACAAAGTTATACATCCTGTAGGACCGACGCCGGAGGGAAACGCTTATTAATTTAAACGCTTATTTATCCGTCTTTTTCCTATTCCAGGTGTTGATAGAGCGACTACTAACAACGTGTCCAAACATCGGACGTCTGCATCTGCTGCTCAGACAGAAGAAGGGTGTCACTCCGGAGAAGAGACTCCAGCAAATAAAGCAATCCCAGGTTTGTTCAGCAAGACATACGTTGTCTTCTAGAAGATACTTGTACAGTTGCTGAATGATGATTTGATTCTCTGCAAATTGCAAACTGATTTTCGATAAATGTGTTTTAAGACGTCATATTTCAAGAGTTATCATTATTTGTTAGAAATCTATTTAAAATGCGCTAAGGGGAACAACTGAATACGCCGAATTTCAAGATTGCATCATCTGCGCAATATTAAACATTAAAATGCATTGCTGCAGGTATTTGACGCGCTCCGACAGACTCATCCTTCGCAGCTCAACAAACTGTGCATAGTTGCTGGTGATGTCTCCCAGCCGAACCTGGGCATCTCTGCAGACGACCGGCAACAGCTGCAAGAGGTAAGACCAACTCGTTTTTAACCGACTTCAAAAAATGGAGGAGGTTCTCAATTCGACTGTATTTTTTTTATGTTTGTTACCTCAGAACTTTCGACTAAGTGAACCGATTTTGATGATTCTTTTTTTAACTGAATGCAGGTGCTTGTCATTTGGTCCCACATAAATTTGAACGAGATCCGAGAAGTAGTTTTTGAGTAATTTTGAAGTCGGTTATTTTTTGTTAGTAAAATTTAGATTACGTTTCGTATCCATATGTGCTCTTGCATGTTGAGGTGTTTACCAGCTCTGGTGATTGACGGACCTAAAGCTTAATGCAAAATTCCAGCGCGTTTTGGTAAACGTGCGGCTTTAAAAATAGCATACAGCGCCATCTGTTTTTTTCAAAACTACATAGGTACTTAGCCAACATAAAGACAAAGTTTCTGAAAGCAAAAGTTTAATAAATCGGTTCCTAAACCCAAAAAAACCGAACTTGCAATTTTCATCGAAATCTTCCTCCATATCCTCCTCCATATTCCTCCAACTTCTAGCATTGTAGTTACTCATGAACTCATGAACTGGTGATCCCTCCAGGCAGTGACAGATTAAGACTACTTAATGCCCTAAGCAATCCACGCCTATGGACCCCCCTATCCGTATGTCAACGTGGTCTTTTGTGCTTTTTTGTGCTTCTTCTGGTGCCCCCCCCCCCCCAGACGTGATGCCCTAGGCAATTGCTTAATTTGATTAAGGGTTAATCCGTCACTGCCTCCTCCATATTCTTCCAATCTTCTAGCATTGTAGTTACTCATGAACTCATGAACTGGTGATCCGTCCAGGTGTCAATAGTGTTCCACAACGCGGCGACGCTGAAGTTCGACGAGCCGCTGCGGGCCGCCGTGCAGCAGAACGTGCTCTCCGTCATCCGCGTCATGGAGCTCTGCGACCAGCTGCCCAACATAGAGGTCGGTACCGCTTTGGACTAAACTTGACTAACATTATACACAACTCCTAACACCACAATAGTACTACAGTCTTTAACCATACTCTTTTCACTTGGACTATGTAGCACAGAAGGTAGAAGGAGGGCCATCTCATATGAGGGGAAAGTTGAAAAAGTGTCCAGCTGTTTACTGAAAATAGAGGTTCCAATAATGGCCATTTCAGAATGGCGCTAATGTGTGAAAAATAGATATTCGAACGTAGCTGTTGTAGACCACGCCGCAGCGCCAGTTTTCATACACAGAGATGGCCATCCTTCTACTCTATCCTCCATGACTTGGACCCCCGCTTGACGTATTGAACACGCATCTGATTCTGTGTTTACCCGCACCGGATTCACCATTAACTAGGTACCTACTGTGTTTATAAAAATGTGTTTCTCATGTTAGTGACTACTAATGTCTTCTTTAGACCTAAATCTAAACTACTAAGTTGCAAGATAGGCATGCTATTTTTGTAAAGAGCCAACAACGACGAGTGAGCTGATGCGCGAGATGCACTGCACTGACATGCACTAGGTCTAGCGAGCTACGTGGTAAGTGCTCACCGTTGTCTGACATTAGAGAAACAAAGACATGAGCATGACCGATCAAAAAGTGCAGGAGGTGGACGCGCATAAAACGATAGATCTGGAAAAAAACAAATTAATTGATTAAACAACAACAAGGTTAACACCTAAGGTTAACGACTAGTTTTTTTTAATCGACCTCATATCAAAATGGATAGACTGAATTACAAATTATTTGAGCTACGCTTTTAAATTCACAGTCAACACGGATTTCTCTTCTTCAGGAATCCTAGGGAGGCCATACACGATCTTACTTGGTGAAGCGTCAAGCGGACTTGACGGGACAATGGACATCCAGTATACTTGATCGTGTATGGCCTCCACTAGAGCATACTCCACCACACTGCTTCAATGCGGATTGATGGATTCTCTTATTTACCCTACTTCTGTATTTCCTCAGGCTTTAATCCACATGTCGACGGCATACAGCAACCCAGAGCGGACGCTGGTGGAGGAGAAGATTTACCCCGCGCCCGCGCCACTGGACAATCTGCTGGCGCTGGTGGAAGCTCTTCCTCAGCCGCTGCTGTCGGAGATTACACCACAGTAAGTACGCGGGGGTTAAATGATCTAAGAAAAGGGTGCGTATACTTTTGTACGCGCGTGAGAAGTTATACTTCTTTGACATAATTAAATAAATATTTAACCCCCTCCCCCTCCCCTCCCCTGTCAGCTCCGACGCACGACTGGAGTTTAACGCCACGGTAATGATGATAATGTTTCACATCATCAGAATAGGATGCACCTACCAATATTATTATTATTATCATTAGATGGCTTTGTTATTGATCAGCCATCCAACGCCATCTAGATTCTGTATCACGAACTTCAAACGAAACGGAAAAAAATTGATTTTACTCCTCATAAAATTTCATACCGCGGGTATAAATATGAAATCGATAGATAACAAGTTAATTTCCAAAAATTACCTATTTCAACGAAAAAGCGTTTGAAAATCCATTTTAGTGAGAGTTCTTCTACTTAAATAATATTTTTCCAGATACATCCAGCCAAAGCCCAACACCTACACATTCACAAAAGCCATGTCTGAGGAAGCGGTCCGTTGCCATGGCAACAAGGGATACCCCATCGCTATCTTCAGACCCACCATAGGTAATGTAACATTTATTAGCCTTTCATTATTGGAAAGGTGTTTTATAAGAATTGGCGAAAGAACCATAATTACTGTGATTGCATGAACTTTGTTTGTTCTTTATTCTTTTAATTATTTCTTCTTTTGTCTTTCGTCGTGTTTTCTGTCGTTCTTTCTAGACCGGCAACGATGATTCCTAAGGTGTTGTCGATGTCCATGGACGATGACCACTTACAATCAATCGCTCGTTTGTTCATTTGTCTGCAATTTGCATAAATAAAAACTCCATTTAGCTGATGGAACAAGACGAATTGTTTGGTGTAGGCCAGCTCCTCAATGTCAACTCTATTTAAAAATTGAAGAACATAATAGGACGATTTCTCAGGATTTGGGTCCAATCCAATTGTCCGCTATTCACCAGGAGCTATACGTATACGCCAGGGGCAATCGTGACTTTATTATGACTGTATTGAACGGACTGAAGTTTGTTGGCAATCGGAGAAGCATGAAACAAATAGATTATACGTTTCCGTCCATGTTCCAGTGGTGTCCGCCCTAAAGCACCCGTTCCCGGGCTGGATCGAGAACCTGAACGGGCCGAGCGGCGTGGTGGCGGCGGCGGGCAAGGGGCTGCTGCATGTGTTCTGCCGGAAGACCACCGCGCGCGCCGACCTGCTGCCCGTCGACATCGCCATCGACACGCTCATCGCCGTCGGCTGGGAGACTGCTGTTGATAAGTAATGCCCCAACATACACATGACCTGAACATAGATCTGGGCAAACTGCGGCTGGTCATCTCCGATCGAACTGTTGTAATCTGGCACGCAACCATCTAGTGTCGATGCTTTTTAGAGGGGCTTCGCGTTTGAGTGAATGGGCGCCAAAAAACGCTACCTTAAAATTTTTGTTTGTCTATTATTGAATTATTAAAATGTTAATCCTCTTTAGTTAGCTCTGCTACCGATGTCGGTTAGATTTTACTTTTTTATTTATACCTGCAGTAAGTGTGGGGTAGACAGGACGGCTCCTGACACTACACTCAGGTTTGGATCCAGAACCAGCTCCTTAACGGTTAACAGCACAATGACATTTTTTTTAATACATTCAACTGTATAATATCTTTGAATTTTGTTAAAAGTGGTGACCACTAAAGAATCCCTCCATCCCTGCAGGCCAGAGTCAGTACGCGTGTACAACTGCAGCACATTCGAGAACCCAACGCGCTGGATCGAGTTCGAGGAGCAAATCCGGCAGAACCTACGCACGCACCCGCTCGACCACGCTTTCTGGTACGTCGCCGGCGCCGGCGTCGAGAATAGGTGAGTGGCTTAGACTGCTAAGCAACCAGTAAAAACTTCTTAGTCTTTTAGCAAAGATAGAACTCCGCCAAGCGAGGTGGTGTTGCCTGGGGGGCAGCCCAGACTGATCTAGTAGACTGATCAGAGTCTTGTATGTACTTCAATAGCGTGATTCAGGTCGGTGGGTCGTCATCGTATAACGTGGTAGTGTGATAACGCCAGACTTTGATGAGGGTATTTGTAGAACAACGTTGCTTGCCAATTAACTATTTGGTTCTTATCCTAATCCTAATGTTTGAGTGTGTGTGACATAAAGTGGCCAAAAGATAATAAAATTCACACGTCCAATAGACGGAATATCTGCGTAAGCTAAAAATACCACTTTGGAACTAATTGTGAGGTCATTTTCGCTCGTCTATTCGAGAAGTCTTAGGCGATGTAATTCATTCGATCACAGGAGACAGACATAGGTATTTCAATACGCTCATAACACTTCCGCTCTCTTATATTTATCTGTGTTTCAGAAATGAATACTAACTGTATTTCTTTTGCTCGACAGACACATGCAGAAGATATTGGAGTTTCTGTTCCAAACGATGCCGCTATACGTTGCGGAGTACGCCGTGCGAGCGCTCGGCATCAAGATGAAGTGAGTGGAACCTTCCTTCCGTATTGTTGTAGCGCTCGTCGCATAGACAACTCGGACAAACATAACGCCACCATGCAGCATGATGGCAAATAGAAGAGGTCTCCTTCTCTGTACCTACGTAAAATCATGTTAACCCCGACATCTTTCTCCAAGGGACGTCCTAAGCCGAGATCCAAATCCCAATAGCGTGCCCTTAGGTCATTCGCATGCCGTACTTTTCGCAAAAATTGTCTTATCGGTTGAGCCTTTCCAAGAGTCGCCCTTCTGTCCGTGTGAAGCTGTTAAGCCTCTAGGGCAAACAGCAACGGTCACCATTTGCAGCAGAAGTTTCGTTTTTCCTTGTGGTGTTTGATGTTGACAACTTCCATCAGATTCGTCTGCCCAGCCAACCATGCCGTGCCTTCCATGGCCATTTGAAATTAAGGTTAAGTTTAAGGTAAGCTTCCCCAAAATTGCAAAGCTTTCCTTATTGTCATCCATGATATGTTCCAGACTGAGCCTGATCACAGCGGAGCAGAAGCTGCGCGCCATGAACCAGGTGCTGGCGTTCTTCGCGCTCAACGAGTGGCACTTCACCACCGGCAACGTGGCCCAGCTGCGCGCCAGGCTCAGCCCGCAGGACGCCGCCATCTACAACCTCGACCCCAACACCATTGAGTGAGCACAACCACTAAAGAGATACTTTCATTCTTTATGTTCTCTCTTTCTTAGCCGGTATCAGTGATTCCGGTACCCATGGGCGACGATAGCCATTTACTCTCTGGTGGATCGTCAGCTCGTTTAACGGCAATTTCCATAAAAACATGGCTTCAAGTTTCAACCCATTGATGGCCCAGTACTAAGCACGGGTCTCTCCTCTTGAGGAGACGTAGAGCATATTCCACCACGTTGCTTCAGTGCAAATTGGTGAAGGGGTTATAGTGGCGTTAGCCCAAGCATTGCAAGTTTTCATACTTGGAAGCCTCCGAGGTGGTTTGTTCTACTTATAGTAGTGACAACATTATTTTTTTATATTGACAAGTTTTGACTAGTACGGTTTTAAACAAAATATTTTTTTCTTTTATTTGCAGTTGGGATGATCATTACACCAATTTCATAAAAGGTACCAGGAAATATCTCCTTAAGGAAAAAGATGCAGACATACCTGAAGCTAAGAGGCATATGAACAGGTAACTATATAATAAAGGATGGCGTATCTACTATGGTAAACTCATCTAAAATCACGTGACTTATTTTTTAATTCCGAGATAAGTATGTATTTGACTTGACTTTTTCTATGCTGATTTGTTATCAAACGCTTTACTGAAATCCATTTGATAACTATTAATACTATATTCTCATAGCAATACACTTTTCACTCGGGGAATTAAAAATATGATCCCTGTAGCATTCATTTTGTGTTTCAGATTATACTACATCCACCATGGCGTGGTGCTTATTTCATGTCTACTGTTTGCGCGTCTCCTGCTCAGCAACTCCTCCATACGAGACGTTGTACACAGCACGCTGAGACTCTTGTTATCACTTCTCAACGCCGCGTATTCATATATCACGACACCGACTCTAGTGAGGTAGTTATTAAATAACTTGAACACCGTTATTTAAGGTAAAAACAATAAACGTTATTGTGAAAATTTCATGTTAACAAGCTAAAAGTTCAGTATTTTTCAAAATTTCGTCATTGCAGTTATTGCAGTAATTGTTTTATTCATTATTTTATTTACAATAATAAGATTTTTTACATTCCATTGAAGAAGTTTCGTGATGTTGTAAATACTAAATACTATTTAACGTAAACAAATTAAATAAAGCGTGTAAAAAATAGATCAAAACTGATGTCACCCTGTGAGTCACGCCGTAGAAAAATTATGTGTAGGGAAATCTTTTTCATTTTTAGATTTATTATTTTATTTATCTATTTTACAAACTTTGTACATAAATAGTAAATACAGTTAGAGACGTAGTAACAGATTTTTTTAAAAAAGGTGCTGTTAGGTTTTTAATGATTCTTTCATAATTTTTTTATATTTCATGTGACCCAAAATTTAATGGTAGGTATTGACTACCGCATACCTTTTATTCTTTAAATCTGTGACCGTATATTACTGGCATTGTAAAAAGTGGTAATCGATAAATATTAATTGAAAAACGAAAGATTATAGTGATATTTGGCTGCATTGGTGACGGTCTTGTAAATAAGTTATATTAATTAATTAAGAAATAAAATGTAGATTAGTGTTAATAGTTACTTAATAATTATGTAAGAGTTATAATTTATATTTTTTTGATGTGATCATTTATTGGAAATAATTTATTGTTAAAATAAAATGATAAAATTGCTCAGTTAAGATAAGTAATAAAAGATAATGACGTTATTTTTATCTGTATTTCACCTGGATATGCCCGCAATTTTATCATACCTTCATAATGTACCTATTAAATACCTACTGAAAATAATAGGATTACAAAGAAACCGATCATAATTTATTATGGTTAATTCATGGTAGGTATCATTTGAAACATTCACAACACATGTGAATGTGATAATTGTAAACATCTTCTTGTACGTACTTATTTATAAGATTTATTAAATATTTTTTATTTATTATCTAGGCAGTTTTATTTGTTTTGTGACTTGACTGGGATCCCACTGGGTACTGGCTTCCGCGCCACACACCACATACGTGAAGTTTTTCGTGAAATACATAGATGTCGCTAAGTATGAGATTAATTTCCGCTGTATCTGAGTGTGCTTGGTGTGAATTTTCCTTAATAATAACGACGTCACGTAAACTATGTAAAAAAGTATGGGACCCAAGCTGTTTCAAATTAAGATGATTAATAACAGTTCACCCACTCCATACGTTTATGTGACATCTTAATTTGTTGTTATTATAACAAACTACCAAGCATAAATCTAGATGACGTTATTACTGATTTGACGATGATGTCAATAGATGGTTGACGATAACGTCAATAGATGGCGTTGACCAGCGTTAAGGTGTTAAAGGGAAAGAAAAAGACCACGTTTGATGTTTAATTAATTTATCTATATTATATAACTCATGGAAAAGAAACAGAAGGAATGCCATCTCTGTTTATGAAAAGTGTCCGTGAAAACGCGTAAAATTACGGGTGGCGCTGCGATGCGGTATCTATTTGGCGGAAACTAGTGCCATTCATTACGGGTGACTCTGCGGATGCACTAGGCATAACTCAGCAAACTTCACTACGTCTTTAAGTTCATATCGTAATTCGTAGTCATTCGACGCCAGCGCTATTGTCATAGGATGGTGGTAGGTATTGGAACCTCTATAGAGAATTGAGAAATAAACCGACCAATTTCCGCTTGGTTTTGTGCACTTTTCAAACAAAATATATTTTATAACGTTTTATAACTTTACTATAACCACTGTAAAATCACTAATAATTAAATTAAAAATTCGCACTACTACAAATCACGTTTTCGACTACGTAAATAGTTGAGGTTTTGTATACTGGTACTACTGGTACTATGATTTTTAGGGTTCCGTAGCCAAATGGCAAAATACGGAACCCTTATAGATTCGTCATGTCTGTCTGTCTGTCTGTCTGTCTGTCTGTCTGTCCGTCCGTCCGTATGTCACAGCCACTTTTTTCCGAAACTATAGGAACTATACTGTTGAAACTTGGTAAGTAGATGTATTCTGTGAACAGCATTAAGATTTTCACACAGAAATAGAAAAAAAAACAATAAATTTTGGGGTTCCCCATACTTAGAACTGAAACTCAAAAAATTTTTTTTTCATCAAACCCAAACGTGTGGGGTATAGTCTATGAATAGGTCTTCAAAAATGATATTGAGGTTTCTGATATCATTTTTTTCTAAACTGAATAGTTTGCGCAAGAGACACTTCCAAAGTGGTAAAATGTGTGTCCCCCCCCCCGTAACTTCTTAAATAAGAGAATGATAAAACTAAAAAAAATATATGATGTACATTACCATGCAAACTTCCAACGAAAATTGGTTTGAACGAGATCTAGTAAGTAGTTTTTTTTTTAATACGCCATAAATCGTAAACCTCAATTTAACTCTATCAAAGTTACACCGAACTTCAAGAACTTTTATATTATGTTACTTGCTGCTACGGAACCCTTCATGGGCGAGTCCGACTCGCACTTGGCCGCTTTTTTTAAGTATTTGAACTCAGCAAACTTCACTATGTTCATGGTTCACATCGCTATTTGTTTCACACTAGCGCCATTCAGAAATGGCCATTAATGGAACCTCCATTTTCTGTAAACAGCTGGACACTTTTTCATCTTTCCCTTCATAATAGATGGCCCTCCTCTAGGTTGCCATAGCCAGAGTACTTAATCACTACGTGCCATAGTTCCGAATCATGTTTATAAGCTGCCCGAATTTAGTGGTAGAATTTATATGTCTGTGGGTAGAATGCACAAGAACCTTTGTGGCTGTATACATATTATCATTGCAATTCCTCTTGCGTTGGAATTTATAAAGTAAACAAAGGTCTGTTGTCAGAAGTGTCAAGTCAAAATTGACAAATGACAATTCAGTTGAAATTTTAAGACGAGGAGGATGTGCTAAAAGTTTATACACAAAATCTACGAAAATGTTTAACAAAGTTCTCCAACGGGCTCTTAAATTTCGTTTAAAGAAGAGCTATCCCACGAACATTTATGATTTGAACCGCGGTGCTGCCATTGCGGTTCACAGACCGTACAGCGACGAAGTAAAACGCGCGCAGGCGAGTAGCATTGCTTCGCCGGGTCCTACTATATTCGACAAAATAATCTCAAAAGAGATTAAAGCGGACATCATATACGAAGATGACCTATGTTTGGCTTTCAACGACATTTCTCCGCAAGCTCCCGTGCATTTTCTCGTGATACCGAAGCGAAGAATTCCTCGCCTGCAAGACGCAGAGCCAAGCGATAAAGAGGTGAGTCGACATTGCAATTTCAGCCGTAGTTGGTATATTTCAAAGTTCCATTGCGATTGCAGGTTTAGTGTGATAGGGAAGTTAGAATAGAATTTGCCCTTGCTATGTAGTACGACGTGTTAGTCCAAGGTAATTTTTACTTACGCCCAAAACGTTACGAATCAAATTGTATTGCACAAGTTAACGAACTTGAATGTAAATAAAAAAAAAAAAAATACAATTCATGGCATACAGAAAAGTTTATGTTATCAAGTCCTAATACATTTTCAGTTTTACATTCTGTGTTATGATGTAGTGGAAATACATATTGGAATTATGATGATGACTCAAAAGCTGGTTATTAATTATGCAGGAATTTATTTTAATATATTCATTACACATTAATAAACATTCTTCAGCCAAGTGGTAGGACATGTTTACAGCAGATTTGTTTTATTTGGAGTTTGATCATTGACAACAGTTTTTATAACAAATTATAAAAATAGTAAATCTCCCATTTTTCCTTAAATTAGAAGAGATTTTTTAAATTGAACCCTTTACGATAAAAAGGTTAGCTTAAGTAGATTTATCTACAGACTAGCTTTTGCCCGCAGCTTCGCTGCTTCGCCCGCGGAATTTTACTAATGCCATCTATTAACAAAATCCGGGGCTCAGCTTTAGAACAGGGAATGTCGAAAAGATGGTTCAAATATTTTTTTTAGGTAGATTATATTATTAAAAGACGATTACGAAAGTTTCACTTTACGGAAATTAATAGTTTATGAGATATGAATTTTTAAAATATCGAATTATTCCCAATTATTTGCTTACATTTATGACATAATACGTCAAAACGCGACAGCCATCTTGAATTTCGTGTCAATTTAACGGGTTATCCGTCAATTTAGCTTCAATTTCTGACAGTAGCTGTCATAAATCAGCCATGACAGTCGTCAAATATGTCAATCTCACCATTCATCGTCTATACCACAGAGTACATATTTTCGTGTCCATTCTCGCGTGTGAGAACATTATTGTGATCGCGCTTGAGAAATTTTCGTTGAATACAACCACTACTGAATTGAAAATAACAAATTGAATAGCACAAATATTTTTAGTTAATATACAACTATGTTAAAGTAAAATCAAATCAAATGAAAAAACAACTGAACTCAAATCGAAAGAAGGATATGTTAGGTTATGGTTGTCTGATTTTATTTACGAAAAAATAGGAACCCCGCGAAGCGGGGTTCCGTCGACATCTGTGGCGAAGCCCCCGCTATGAAAAAACAACTGAACTCAAATCGAAAGAAGGATAGGTTAGGTTATGGTTGTCTGATTTTATTTACGAAAAAATAGGAACCCCGCGAAGCGGGGTTCCGTCGACATCTGTGACATAGTCTTATTACGGCGTTACTAGAGTAGATTAAATCACATAGTATCTGTGACTGATACAACAGTTTGATATACCTTTGTCATTTCTGGCGTTTAATTTTGAATATAGAGCCTTAATTTTGTACTGCGGTTAGAAAAGTTATTTTCCATTTTCTCAGAAATGATGCGTCGCTGAGAGTTGCAAAAGGTATCGTTGTAATCAGGAGCGAATCCTTTATAACTGTTTGATTAATAAACACTGAAAGCTTGATAAACTTACACCCAATTTTTATTTTCAAAATTTTTTTTCTCGAAAACTAAAAGTTTGCGTAAATTGCGGTATTCAAAAACGTGTTGTACACCCCCCCCTCCCCCCCAAAAAAAATTTTCATCGAAATTGGCGTAATTCCCTGTTCTAAAGTGCTTCCAAATCCGGAACTAAATATCTAGTAACTAACAAAATATCGATCTCCCCATGGGGATGTTTTACCGCGGTAAAAAGTAGCCTACGTTACTCTCCACCCTCCTCACTAACTCCACACACAAAAACCATACCATATAACAGCTTCTTTGCGACGTGAAAGACGGACAAACAAACAAACACACTTTCACATTTATACTATTAGTAGGGATTTCTTCATAGACAATTGTGACTTACATATACAAATAAATTAAACATGGCTTTTGCCTGGATTCAGTTTTCTTTGAACTTCTCAATGAGTCTCATTATTAAAATCATTGGTGGCAGCATCAACGCTGTAAAATGCAAATGCCGTATATCAAGCTTTCTTTCTTCCATATTCTTGGTCGGCAACACGTTGGTGCTGTCTATGGTAATACTGATGTCCGGACTCCGGGCAACGATGGCCACTTACCATTAGGTCAGCTTGTTTATTAGCTAATTACATAAAAAAGAAGCAATAAGAAATATTAATTGGAAGATTCCATCAGAGTCCTGACAAAGAAAACTATGTATAAAAAAATTATGTGCAAGAATTGCAAGATGATGTTTGTGAATAAATTATTCCTTGTAGTAATAAGTTTCCTTTGTAAGGTTTTCCCCTGAGTGTTATAATATGGGCTGTTCAATGTAATAAGAGTTTGAAGTCAATCATAATTTCGTTATGTCATAATTATGTAAGCATCCTTCACAAATAATTGCCATTAGATATTGCTCCATTTGATCATGTCTTGCAGCTTATAAAATAAAAATATCAAATTATGGTTGTTTTGTAGCTTTTGCTTTTAAAAAAGATATCCAAGCTATTTAAGAAAACATTGAGGTTTGTTTGGTTTTCTTATCAACTAAAACATTCGCGTCATTTCGATGCATGTGGGAAAATTTTGTTATTATTTCAACGCACTGTCAAAGGTGCCACTGTAAAAGGTAGAACCTCTATATGGTTCCCTGGGGCAGTACCACGGCCTCACCTGTTTGTGCAATGTAACAATATAATTGTCTTATAAGCTACCTCTACCCCTGCATTTAGTGCGGGCCAAAAAAATTGGATTTGGACCCCAGATCACAAGCTGAATATGTGCATGGCCCCTGCTCTGAAATCCTTCGAAATCCTCTCTTGCTGCCCGACAGCATGTAGTAATCCTTACATTACTTTCTTCCCGAGCCTACCGCTCGTTTTCGCCATACATCTCTTTCGTGATTCATTTATTTCATATCTGTGTGTCACCTTAAGAGAGCATTCATTAATGACTTAAAGAAAATTTTGGCCATTTTTGACCCTCATACCCCAATGTAACACATAAGATTTCTCAGACTCCCCTTTCCCCTTATTACGTACGATTTTTTTTGGTTTTAGAAAAGAATCAATTGCACTAAAATGTATAATATCAAATATTGGTATATCAAAGATTTGAAGAATCCCTTCCTCGGGATCCTCACGTAATTAACGAACGACTTCTAAGACCCTAAGCGCCAGGCGCCGGAAAATTGCCCTATAATTTCAAAATAGTTTCTTTTTCACTAGTACGTGTGTGAATGTTTTCACATAGTTATGCTAACGTGCCCGATACCTTATCTGTTATCTACGATGTGTCTGTCTCGTATGACCGCCTGAAATGCCTGTAATTACACAGCAAACATCGGTATGCGGTTAGTGGAAACGTGTAAGAATGTCTCCGCTAATTCTTTTATAAACTAATATCTGTCTTTGTAACTATGCAAAGACAGGTGATATATAGTAATATACTACTTTAAGACATATACAAAAGGTGATATATACTAATATATCACCTCTCGTTATTGTTAATGTTTGGACTTTAAATTCTTCTTGACCACTATTAATCAATACGATTTAGTGGTGAATTTACAACGAAGGACTCCAACTTGACATAACACTAACTATCTCACTTCAACAACAAGGTCTGCCGTCTTATTGCACTGTGCGTAACAGAGAAGCGGTCCAAATATTTAGCGTTCACCCATCCAACCCAATCGCATCCACAGTTGGTCGATAAATATACATACGAACTATATTGTGTACAAGAAACTGAACAGCCATTTTTTTTTCAGCTGCTAGGCCACCTGATGCTAGTAGCGCGTTCCCTGGGCTCGGAGCGCGCTCCGGGGGGCTGGCGACTGGTGGTCAACAACGGCCGGCACGGCGCGCAGTCGGTCTACCACCTGCATCTCCATGTGCTGGGCGCCAGGCAGATGGGCTGGCCTCCAGGCTAACTGGACCCCAGAGTATTATTGTAGCCGTTGTAGGTAGGTTTTTGGTAAATTGGAAATAATTGGGCATCTAACGAGTTTATTGGGGGAAATGGTGTCATACAGCAGTTCATATACCATTTGGTAATGTAAGCTACGTTCTATTTGAGTTATCAGGTGATATGAATAGTCTTAAATTTTGGATTTAGGCCACAAATTTTACTTCGAAATCCTGCGGCACCGACCCTGCACGAAACGATGTCTGTAATAAATATACGAATTTTATTAGGTGCCGATGACACCAATAGAATTCTCGCTCGAAAAAAAATTTGGTTGTACCTTTCCAAGAACCTGTACAGTTTACAGTCAATTCACTGAAACAATTATTTGTGCTACATACGAGCGTGTGCCTTAGACAAGGTTGTTACTCTTAGCACATGAACGTACAATCGTACTTACACGCAGTTAGAAAATAAAATATACTTTAGAAATCAAACGCTCAAACCTTTGGGAAAATTGGATTGATACCAAAATTTTTTAATGTTAAATTTTATATTCGCGAGAAGTTAAAAAAATTTGCTAAACGCAAAATCATTCTAACTCCGCAGCTCCGAGTGAATCATTAAATTTACAATTATCATTCGCATACCGTTAAGATTACAAATGAATTGTGCACGTCTCACGCACGTATGGCATTTTAATGTGTTCCTAACACTTGCAATTTGAAATGTTAACCAAGTTCAGACACAGACACGCTCTGCCTGATAACGCTATTAAATTCCGTGATAAGAATCTGTGACGTCGGCGGTCGGTTCCGTAATAGCAACATAAAATATATTGAATTTGTGCTTGTTTGTCGCAAGCTGCTCGTTACAAAATTAATTATGCTATCTGTGTGTTCATTTTCAATAATGTGTTGGATTGAAGCGAAGCTGTGATAGCATAATACTTTGAAAATTAATATGTATCTGCGTTTGAAATCTGCAAACACAGTTACATATTACATAAAAACACGCCTTCACATTCATATGTACTTAGTATTTGAAATTAATGAAGAACACTTACTTCAGTGTAGGATTCATCACTTTAAGAAGGGTTCTCGATATTCTCAAAAGTGTGTGAAGTGTACCAACCCGAAAAGCATGTCATTTAAAAATCCCATTATAAAGAGAATGAAACTCGATATAATTATAAAAGTAGACCTTGAAGTTTTATCTACAAGTAATCCCTACTGAATGTATAAATCAATAATTAAAGTGCATGTGTGGTACATGCAATGAGATCTTAAGTGTAGTTATCGCCCAAAAATTTGTAATTTGATATCAAAGAGTAACTAAAGAAATTGTGTCATATGTATGTCTACACTAATGTACATATATATATAGTTAAAGTTGGCTGTAAACATTGAAACCCAATAGATTGTATTTAAGTGTCGAAACGTTATGATACATGTCTAAAAGCACTTTGTATGTTTTTAAAGTGTACTAAGAAAATGGCGACATAATATCAAATATATGAAAACATACAAAATTTTGCATGTTTCCCATTATTTCTGTTATTTACTATTCATAAATGATAAGGAATCAAAATATGTACATCTATTTCAATTAGCTGTTTTTATGTGCAGCAGAATATCCTTACAGTGTTCCATTTCCTTTCTAAATTTAACACAAAAATGTCAAATCTGTTAAAATGGCAAGAAATCTAAAATTTTGTAGTATGCTATTTAAATCAGTTTCTTTAAATTACCAACCTTATTTTTCCAAATAACTCTGATAAAAAATATTTCAAGGTTATTGATATTTGGAACCCAGTGACCATAGTACAGTCAGGACAAAAAGTTGATGTTTAAAAATACTAAAGTAACACAATCAATGGGTTATGTTTACAAAAATAATATAATTGTTTACCACAATGAAGATGCAGATTCTTATAATCAAGGAGTTCAAGTCCATTCCCTTTATTATAACTAGCTGCTGGCTGTACTGTCGATGCAGCAAGTCCATGCATCAAATCACTTATTCATTAAATTGGATTCTCACGATGCAGAACGCCACAGTTTGAAGGCTTAAAGCTCAGAATCTCAATTAAAATTTTATTGCATAACAATGAATTCATAGTGAAGCAATTTTATTGTGATGTAACCTTGAGTTGGTAATGTACTGCGATTGCTTTGATTCTTATTATCCAAAGTTAGTAACACTAAAAAAATTATTAAATAATACAAAATATCTTAATGCGTGTAAAGTTTACTGGTGTAGTCCTCGTAGTAAATGAAATGAAACGTATTTAAACGTACCTAGTTAACAGCAAACAAAATATAAAACATTTTAAATTTCAACTACCTAATAAGAATAATATTTCGTTAAGATCAAGCAGAGTTGCCGGATAGCTATCATATTAATATTATATTTTCGCAAACAGAGTTTCTGGAATAAAATATCTACCTCATTTTAGATCTTAATATTATATTGGTATAAGCCAGAAAGTAATGGAAATTACGAATAGTCTAAGCATACGCTTTATATTACCTAAACCAAAGATTACATTACAATTTATGCTTTTAATAATTTGTCGTAATTAAAAATTTTATAATCTAGTCAAAAATATTTTCAAAATTTTCTGTTTAATTTTGTTCTAACAATAATCATATTTTTTTCATCTTTTATTTCTGTTTTATGTTATTTTAGACAATGGACAGTCTCAAACTGTGGTGTTTTGATAATTTTATTAGATATTATGCAACTCATTTTATATTATATTAATCTTTAGTTTTAAATGGCAGCAAGAAGTTTGAGAATCGCTTGCTCGTATAATTTTCTCAATAACGCAGCGTCAATCAAACTTCTTGCTTTTAATTATAATGTAACTTTACATAAAATTATTAAACGTACCTACTAAAGTGTGCCTAGGAATTGTAAAGAAATTATATTTATAGTATAAATCATGCCATATTTGGCCAAAAATGTTCCGTAAAAACTTGTATGTTTAGAATAATATAATTGTTATTATGTTATGTTACAAGTATTATGTTATTTAAATGTCGCATCCGATCGTAGTGGCTCTGGAATATACAAAAAAATATAAAATCTTATCATACACATTTTTACAGCTTCTAATAAAATTGTAATGATAAACTTATTTAGAGTAAATACTTCTTACTTCAATGAAAACCGTGATATTTTGGAATATTTTGGAACCAACCACGGGCCACTAACGAAAAAATTAGTAGGTAAAGCAATATTGTAGAATTATCTAATATAATATTATGTTAAGTTACAAAACATATAGATTTCCTTCCATTGCTTTTGTATTGAAAAACAATGTGAATGACGTATGTTTTATGTTGTTGTTTAGAATTTAATTTGTTTTAAATTCTGTAACCAAAGGTTTATAATAAATTTTGTTAAGTATTTTAAATTAGTTTTTTATTGTAGTCCTTGGTTTACATCCCCAGTATTTTTTATTTTACTTTAATTGTTGTTGTTGACTTAGTAGAATATCCAGACGCCTAATAATTAAATAATTGAACACAATATAAATAATTCGACATAATAATATAAGGTATTTAACACAATAAAAATATATTTTACAATTAGTAGATTCTGCTATGTTGTATTTTGTTTCGGAATTGAATGATAGTATTTTTGCTGAGGCAAGTTATATTCATTAAGAATAAAAATGTTTAGCTAAGGATATTTCCGGACCTTAATCAAGTCAGATTTTTAGTTTTATTTGTACATTAAAGTTTAGGTATTAAAAATCAAGCTAATTTTAATAATATTTGCAATCGATCCCTACTCAAAGTAGATAATAACTTATCTGACTATATCAAGACAGTAGACAGCACATAAAAATCGAACTTTTTTGTATAGTTATTTTAATCGATAACAATCGCATAGCTTATTGTAATGTCCGGAACTACATTTAAGCCCAATTAGGTACTTTGATTGCCAACTAATTGATTACTTCAAACTTACACCTAACCACTACCCTGTTACATACCTACAACCTATAGGTATATACATGTAGTGGCGGGGGGCGCGCTGTAGACAATGGGCGAGGCGCAGGGGCACCCGGCGGGCAGGGCGGACAGCAGGGGCGCCGCGGCCGCCAGCGCTGACGTCAGCACTGTGGGGAGCGCGGCCTCTAACAGCGGGGGGAGTGTGGCCGCTAGCGACGATGATATAGTGGACGCCAGGAGCGGCGCCAGCGCTGGGAGCAGCTCTGCGAGGGCACAGGGTGGCAGGGCGCAGGTGGGCGGCAGGGCGCAGGTGGGCGGCAGGGTCAGCGGGGCGCACGCGGGGAGCACCTCCAGCGCGGGCGGCGAGAGACAGTACGCCGTCGCCGGGAGACATTGCGAGTATGCTTGCTGTAAGGTTTAACAGCGGTTAGGTATGTTACGATTTTTACACGTTTTACATCTTGGCTATAAGGGAAACTATCATTGTTGCACCTCGCTCTGTTTTTTATATAGACTGTAGATAAACATAAAAGTCAAAATCTGTTCTGGAAGTCCAGCTCGCTTGCTAGTAGTACCTAAACCCTGCTGAGGGACGAAACAGCAGCATATACAGGTACCTACCTTCTGTTGAAGGTACACAGTGTTGCACATCGTCCCTCATCGGCCATATGCGGTACAGAATCTTCATACCCTAGCTTTTTGTTCAGCATTCATGAACAAAGATCTTGGACTCGAAACCTTTTGGTCACACTGCTAATCGAGGGATCGAGGGTAGGTAGATGAGTAATTAATAATTGAAATAGTATTTCTCACCTGCAGAAGCGCCAGGGAAAAGAGGACAGTTAACGCGTTCATGTTGAGCTCTTTGTTCAGGCTCCAGGTGCTATGGTTATGAGAGGCCGGCGCTGGCCTATATTCCATCCGTTATCACAAATGTAATGTCATACGAAATCTGTTACCTAACATACGTCTATTTACACAACATTTAGTTCGCTTGGACGTGTCTTTATTACTTGTGTTGTCATTTTTGTAACACTACTAGAACCAAGTCGGTCGGTCAACAGATTTGTAAAACTGTGAAATATCGCAATCCTAACACACGTTCTTTAGAATAAGTACATTTGATTTTGACACATATATTAACTATGGGCAAAATACCTAATTAAGCCATCACCAACACCCACCCTAGAACATTTATCACTCACATTAATATCTCTCTTTATCGGGAATCGAACCCGGGACCCTCGTTTCTGACAAAAGCAAGAGTTGGGAGTTCGTGCAGAAATCTCAGTTCCAAACGAATGTAAAATTTGATTTTTTTACTAAATAAATTAGCTATGCAATAGGTAGTAGGTATACTTAGATACAATGGTAGGTCATCGTCTTATCGAGAAGTTTTATTAAAGTAGACCGACATTAAAAAAACTAATAAGGATAAGCGGTACAAACAGTTTTAAAATATAAAACAAAAACAAAAATACCGATTGGTACTAATGACAGTAAAGGTTTTTTACTACGTATAATTATTATGATATTACTCATTGGTAGATGTAGATAATCCGTTTTTTATGTAAATATTATTTGATAAACAATCTCCGTGGATCGTATCATAATTTGTAATTTAAAAATAAGCTCTCGTCGTGACACAGAATTCCAATATTCAGGTGCTGTCCACCGTAGACCCAGGAGTAACCCAGGATTACAATGCTGAGGGTAACATGGTCATACATTCGCAAACAACTTATTTGCCTTGCCTTTGAGTAAATATTTGTGAAGGCCTCCGAGGCAAATACTTTCAGTTCTCGGATTTTACTTATATTTTCCACGCCATAAGAACAAGGTGCGTGTATTCCCGGGTACAATATAACAAAATATTTAACTTTATATTGCCCACATAATGCTTACGTGACAGACACCACGTATTATTTTTTTGTTATATTATCATTCATTAGAGTGAGCGCGGCACAATGACGTCATATGGACGTAATTTGCTGGTGGTATCCGATTAGCAATACCGACTGCATCATGAAAGATAAAACCGGAATTCCTTGTAGATTGCGTCATTCACATTACGATAACACAATTCAATCGTTTTGAAAATGTAATTGTTTTTAGTTATAACTTATACTTCAGTACATAACATAGGAATCATAGGATGATAGGACCCCATGGTCAGTTAGTTGCCTTCCATAATGGCTGGGGGTAACCAGAAGACGTTTTTATACCCATAAAAACGAACTGGTTAGCCCCCCCCCCCCCCTCCTTCCCCCATGTAAGACCACATAGTGTGGCACATTAGATTTCTCGGACTCCCTCTCCCCCTTCCCTTGTTACGTTAAGGTTCTTTCTGGTTTAAGAAAAATATCAATTGCACTAAGCCTCGTAACTTGAGGTAGGTACATAAATCAAAGGTTTTAAGTATTTATTAGTATTTTGAGGACCCCCCCCCCCACTCCCCTTCGGGGCATTTACGTAGTTTATGAATGGAATTACCCCTTATTTCATTGGTTTCTCCTTATGGTTGAGAAGCCCTGACGAGTTTTGTACCCACTCCTCCACTCCGTCTGCATGATCAATCAATGCCAATGTCCAGGACTTGTTATAGGCGAAGCGTGTGGTTGTAACAGCTGAATACGGGGAACAGAGCACTAACATTTATCTGCCACACAAATATCTGCCCCGGCGGGAATAGAACCCGGGACACCTCTCTTCACAGGCCGTTACCATATCAACTAGGCTAAGGAAAGGGACCCAAGATTTTTCTCTTTGTCTCACTGACCAATATCAGTAATTGACCACAGACCACTGATTGTCTCAAAAATTGGAATCCATTCACTCACAAAGTAAATTAAACAACCATAAATAATTAATTATTATGTATTTATCTATTGTATCCATAACATTATGTAAATTATACATATTAAAATAATAAATAACATACACCCCATGTATCCCGGAAAGACGGGCGCGCCGCGGGTGAGATTGCTATCGGAGGTGAACATTGTTGCGGCAAGTTTCAGGGGGTGAACAGGACCGTGTTAGGTATGAAAGAGTCTTTGTTAGTATTTAATATGTATCTCTATGCGGCTAGTGAATATATCGGATGTCAAGCGTTTGCAAACTATCCGATGCGTTAACGTTCAGGCTCCTTATCCAATATCGGACGTAGTAAGTACAAGTTGACTTGTTCTTCACATGTCCACGATATGTCCGACTGCAAGCGATATCTTTCAAATGCAACGGAATTATATAAAAATATCCCGCAGCATTAATTAAAATACAAGCCACTCCTCACAATGTTTAGTAGTAGAACCCATTTACATTTTAATGACATTTGGGTTTACGACGAAAAATGGCACAGATTTAAGGAAATTAAAATTTAACCGTTAGCATTTTAACCATCAAGTATTTTTCTGTCTTCAGTACTAAATCCATCACATATCACTTCGTAAACATCCTTGTTGGTTCTTTTCTTTATACAGACGATCGGACAGTGTGAAAACGCCACAAGTTTTAATAGTTGAGCACAGCATTAAAATAAAAATGTAATATTAAAATTATCATAACGCACGCATATCTTCCTACAACTACCCTCAAATACCTGCAAAGCAGGAAGCAGTCGCCCCAATTAGCCTTTGCCCTTACATAGTATCCATTATTATAATATGCGCGTGCGCCGGTGCCGCGCTGCCGCGGTGGCGGTCATGTGCTACTGTACAGATTGCCGTGCAAATAATTACAGAACGTCGTTTGCATTCTTTTATTTATACACGATCGATACCAATCAGATTTATTAATCTCACTAGATTTACATAATTATATACCACTAGCTAATCTGGCAGAAGTTGTTCTGCAACACGTTTTTATACGTAACATAAAAATATTACTCAAATATAGCTTATGTCACTCATAAATACCTGGCGAAAGAATTTTTGATATCGGCCCAGTAGTTTTTGAGTTTATCCATTACAAATAAACAAAAAATCAATACTTTCCTCTTTATAATATTAGCTTAGATTAGATAGGTAGGTTGTTATAATTATATGACCAATGAAATATGACTTTACGCCCCAACTCAGAGTCACTAACGGTTACTTTAATCGCTCCTTAGTAAAGAATCAAATTCTGTATGATTTGGATAGGCCTGCCAGAACAGTCGGTGAACCTAATAAGATCCATAAATCGTCAGTAAATAGTCCGATTAATATCTAGCCTGTGTGACGACAATTTTAATTTTAGATAAAAAAAATCCACTATACATAAGCAATTTGTAAAAACATAGAATAATCTTTTGCACGGCAAAATAACTAGTTCATGGGTCACTACTTAACAAATAATGTACATTGCGCGTCATACGCAACAGCGTACGTCGCGGTCGTGCGTTATATTTTGAACACACGTAGATCACATTCCATCAGCGGGTGAAAACACAGTTTCGGCGGGTGAAAACCGAGTTTCGGCGGGTGAAAAACCGAGTTTCGACGGGTCAACAAATATATTGCTTGTCTCTGTTGCTTTTGTGCGTAGATTTTTTTTTTTACGCGAGATATGAGTACGTGTCTAACGTGCCGGGCGCTCGCTCGAGGTACTGCTTGTCGATTAGGGCTTCGATACACTTTTTGATCATCGCCACCGAGGGGGCGAAGGAGCCGCGCGCCTGTGAGACCACTTCTTGAATCAATTCCGTGTGACGGAGTACCTGAAATCATTAATGATTAATTTTAATTTAATTAATAATTTTAATTAACTTTAATAATTTGTTTCAATATGTTGGATTCTTTACGAGGTTTACTTGATGAAGGCCGCGTGAAGTCGGACAGGGAACTTCGCCCCGTACATACCCCCTCACATTGGTAGTATGTGGGAATGTCGGCAGTGGCGGTAAAATCGTAAGTGGTAGTGAGGCAATGACGGTGACGATGATGGCATTACCTTCCTCTGCTTCATGATGCGCACGAGCGCGGCCTGCAGGTACATCTTGCGGTCGTCGTCGCAGTGTGTGGCCTCGCTCGGCGCATTGCCCGCCGGGTTCGTCGGGTTGCCTACACACACAGACACACATCGATACGTTTAACATTTAAATAATTGTTTCTACTCTTATACATCCGTTAAATAGTATATCGATACATCATACATTTTTCTGTGTACTCACAACTTAATTAATAACAAAATTTACAAACCATTAGCCGTCGCTTCACGAAATACAAACACAAAAACATCACAATGAACTGCCGGTAAATAAGTGAAGCTACAACGGACGCATTCGGTAGTTGGATGGGTGACCGGTAGTGGCAAAATTGTCTTAAGAGCTTCCACTCTTCGGGGAGCATATAAAGCCGGTACTTGTTATCGTAAGATAACAGTCGTTAAGCCACGAAGGCCATCTGACAAACGAGCTGATCATCCACCTCGTAAAAAGTCGCTATCATCATAAACATCAGCAACACCAAAGCCATCACTGTACAGTTCGACCGCTGTATCTTGGCGCGTCTGAACACAGGCTTTACGAACTTTAGCGCATGTAAGACAGAGATGGCAACACGACCATGCTAAGGTATGACTGAGACATAATACACCGCGCATCGAGTATTGGCGAAATATGTTACTGCACAGCCTTCTGCTCGAGACGCGGCAAGATACAGCGGGCGTACTATACGCGGGTAGCACGCACCCTGCGCCCCGATGTTCGCGGAGCACGTGAGCCGGATCCGGGTCCGCTTGCAGCTGAAGGCCAGGTTGAGCGCCAGGTCGTCCCCGTCCGCGGCGACCAGCCCCGCCTCGAGCACGGGCCGCGCGTGCCGCTGCCAGCCCTCGCCCTCCAGCTGCAGCGCGTCCTGCGCCTCGCGCACCGGCACGCGGTCCGTCGTCTCGAACATTAGGAGCAGGGCGCACTGGGGGACGCGGAACGGACAAACACGGTTAATATCCCTATCTCGGCTCCAGGGCCCTCAGATGTTATAATTAATATAATCGTTACAATAATTAATGTAATTTTTACATACAATTTGACATATTTCAGCCTCAAACCGAATCTCGAAGTCGCAAAAATCGATCGGTTTATTAATTCAGGCCTGAGGGAAATTTATCTACATCGAAAATTTATAAACATAAAATCTTACTTCCTGAACAGGATTGGGTTATAATGAATATGATAACATTTGAACTCATTGGTACTCTCAATTTTTATAGCAGCTGAAGATAGATGAATCCCCTTACACCATTAACTAACACCCAACTTTAACTCAATAACACTCTGAGATCCTCACCTGTGGTGTAGTAGCGCTAATGTGGTATACTCGCTGGGTGTACCGGGTTCGAAGCTCGCCCGTACAAAGATGGTGTAGCCAGGCCAATCTCCGTCCACTGAACGAGGCCCGGTAGAAGGCCTCGAAGAGGCGCGCAGGCCTTTCCAGTTGTGCGGGGGGCGCTAGCGGCGCCATGGCCCCGCCGAGAGGCCACGCGCCTGCCTGTAGAACCTATAGAAAAGGTTGTTTCAATCATAAAACGCTATACATTTTTGTAGGAAAGCTAAAAGCCCATTGTTGGAAAATTAACTTGGAGACATAAGTTCAGAATCAACGCAACCACTTTGACCACTTTGACACTTTGGTGCAGAACTCATACTAGTAAAGATGTTTCACAATCTAATCAATTCCCCATCTGAATTGTTAAATTAAAGCAACAAATGAAACCACGACTTTCCCAATCTAAACAGAAACACAAATACATGAGTAGGATAACGTAAAAGTACGTATCCACCTACGTGAATGCGAGCGCGCATTTATTGCAAACTCAATTTTTTTATGAAAATCGAGCTAATGATCTGACCTGATGATAAGTAGCCATCATCACTCATGAACATCAGCAACACCGATACCTTA
Organism: Thymelicus sylvestris; assembly: GCA_911387775.1. NCBI lineage: Eukaryota > Metazoa > Arthropoda > Insecta > Lepidoptera > Hesperiidae > Thymelicus > Thymelicus sylvestris. The sequence continues at coordinate 1,378,265 of OU426903.1, forward strand.
CCGGCCAAGAAGGAGAGAAGAATGTAACTCCCGTCACCTGTATGTTGAAGCCGGTGTGCGTGGCGAGCCCGTTCTCGCGCAGGTGCTGCTGGAACTTGGTGTTGAGGTCGGCCGACACCGCGATGTCCGTGAACATGCGGTGCAGCTTGTTCGTGAACTCGTAGCCGCACGCCGCCTGCGCCGCACCACACAACACAACACAATGTACACACGTCGTTTATAACACACTTGCAACTTACATTACAATAATAAACATATGTTCATTAATTACACATGCTTATGTTTATCAATAACACACATTACATTATATTACCTTAAAATTAGTTGCTGATCTAGAAATCAGTAGCTTATTCTACTCGGCTATCCGGCTCGAAGGACAAATTTAACTATTAAAGAATTAAACAATTTTTATTGGTCTAAAAATATGACACATTAACATGTTGTTGGGAACTATGGAAGTTGATGTTGATTTAATAAAGTTTATATTAAAGAATAATTAAAAATGTTGTTTAATGAATGATAGTGAGCACGCGAGGTTTGCTCGTTTCCCGAAAACGGACTAAATTTAAATCAAATAATTACAGCGTATGGCACGTTATAGCGCATAGCTAAGCAAAGAGTGTACGTTACACCGTACATGTGCCTCGTTCACTCCGCTCTAATGTTCGGTTTAGACATATTAAGTAGTTAAGTAAATAACTAAATAAGTGAATAATTTACTCTTTAGTTCATACAATTCTACTTAAGCATTTTACTAAATTTTAACTAAAAAGTGCCTGTCCAAACGTGTTAAGTGATAAGCTCCGCCCACCTACTTAACAGAAAATAGAAAAATTTCTAAATTACTTGTCTACTTGATTACTCCGAATTGTCCGTTTACACGTATTAATTTACTTAAAATTTAACTACTTAATACGTGTAAACCGAACATAACCGCCACATCTCACCTTAAGCCTGTTAATCATGGCCTCCTCCTGCTCCATGGAGGCGGACAGCTGGTGGATGAGCCGGCGCGCCAGCGCGCGCGCGTAGTGCTTCTGGAACACGTCCTTGTCGTCCACGTACTTGAACACTACGATCGCCGCCGATAGCTTGTCGTCCGCGTCTGCGTCGGCCGCCTTGCGACGGAGTAACGCGTCGCAGTATCTATACAGAATATTGGGGTGAATCAAATTATCATTAAAAATAAACAACTTGGACTTCATCGCCACTTACCATCAGGTGGGATTGTCGTCAAGCACTAAGTTATTTCATGTAAAAAATAAAATAAAAAACACAATTTGTGCAATAAGGACAAACCTTTTTTTTCTCGCTTCCACCCCAACAATCTCTGTCTTGACTCTCTCTTACTCTCAATACACTTTCGTTCAAAGTCAAAGTTCAATACTTTTATTTAAATTCGGTTTGATACACACTCTTTTCTACTCACTTTCGTTTTTTCCTACTCAAAGTTACAGAAAGCACTTAAACTAGTACTGTACTAGCAATATCTTATATAAAAACTCATGCCCAAGCAGTCTTTTCATTTAAATACCCATCAAGTTTGTCTTTATTTAAAAGAATGTTTTTGACATGAGTTTTAAAACAGTTTGTCATATCTGTTAGTCTAAAGTCCTAATGGAATTTCATTATACATATTATGTTCTCTCTGTATCCCTCTTCATAGCTGATACGCTCGCTATCTCCCACTAACTCATTCCCTCTTGCTCTCTCAACACATGTCACACATGTCACACAGTACGTGACTCACTTGGCCAGTAGCTCGGGCGCCTTCGCCGGCTCGCCGGGCCCGCGCGCGTTCACCACCGAACTGCACGCCTGCCGAAAAACAACACTATTCTCATTTCATTTCATTTTTACATTGCATAAGACTATGTTGAAGGTCGCCCATGGATAGTTTTTAGGGTTCCGTAGCCAAATGGCAAAAAACGGAACCCTTATAGATTCGTCATGTCTGTCTGTCTGTCCATCCGTATGTCACAGACACTTTTTAACCGACTTCGACAAGGGAGGAAGTTCTCAATTCAGTTGAGATTTTTGTTTTGTTTTTAACCAACTTTAAAAAAGGAAGAGGTATTCAATTCGACTGTACTTTTTTATGTTTGTTACCTCGGAACTTTCGACTGGGTGAACCGCTTTTGATGATTCTTTTTTTAATCGAAAGCTGGTGCTTATCATGTGGTCCAATTAAAAGAGCAAAATCTGATGAGAAGATTTGAGTTTTTTTGAAGTCGGTTATTTTTTTCTTGGTAAAATTCAGATTATTACATTGCATCATTTGATACATAACATTGTCTTGAAGGTCGCCCATGGATACTTATCGACTTCGACAAGGGAGGAAGTCCTCAATTCTGTTGATTGTTTTTTTTTGTTTTTTAATGTTTGTTACCTTTAAACTCTGTCATTTATCATCCGACTTTTTTAACTTATTCTACATGATTCATCCCACATTTATCAAAATTAAGATGTGATAAGATATTGAGGGAACTTCTTAAATACAAATGGCACATATATGGCGATTTTAATATATTTTAGCGTTAATTTTAGGTCCTCAAAAACTATTTCTTTGAAGTTGCTTATTTTTATGTAATATTTTGATTATAGGTAACAACTAGCAATACACTCGCAACTCTACTGTATCGCTACAAGAAATAGCCTCATCTATCCAGCATCGAGTATGCGTCACCGATGTATGTATGTATGTATGTGTGTGTGTGTGTGTATGTGTGTGTGCGTGTGTGTACCTTGTCGAGCGCCCCGATGAAGGCCTGCGCGCCGCTGAACACGTCGTTGAACAGCTGCGTGTACTTGCCGTGCAGCGACAGCATCGCGGTCACGAAGTGCGTGTGAGGCTGCAACGTACATATATTTAATTAATTTATTTAATTGCTAGTAAAGTTTTTTTTTTCATTATACCTGAACACTCAAATTTTCTTTCTCTTCTAAAGAGTGCCCCTGAAGACCTCTAACCCCCACCGACACCCGACCGAGATCCGAAACTCCACTGTTTTTTCTTCTGAGTCCCCTGAAGACAGTAATCTATACCTAAGTCCTATAGGACCTACTGTAGTAGTCGCAGTATCTCGCTGCCCTCATTGACGTAAAAGTGCGAGCAAGGCAAAGCATATAGCGGCTCAGTGCGAGCGCCCGCTATCAGTCCAGACTCCGTACCTCGTCGTTGGTGTGGTCGGCGGCGAGCAGGTGCAGCCCCTCGCGCGCGGCCTGCGCGTGCGCCGCGTCCACCAGCGGCCGCAGCGCCTGCGCCCCCAGCGGCTTCAGCAGCGTGTACAGCCGCCGCAGGTCATCGCGACGCTGCACACACAACAATAACATTGTTCTCAAACAAAACACAAAAAATATAGTTTGATTCACTGATTCCTCATTCTAATATACTTTCATATAGAAAGTTTATTAATATTACCCATACAAAGTAACATAACCATGAGATTTACAAATAAAACAAAAGTATGCCATAGGTCGCTGGTTCAAATCCGGCTCGAAGGACCAAAATGAATGTACGGCGTATTTCGTACATAGTATGGTGAGTGCATTACCAGCGAGGCCGCCGCGTGTCGGCGTAAGGCTTAGGATTAAAACAAGTGACTAAGCCGACTGTACATGTTTACTGCACCGATTTGAATTGTTAGTTGACATGGGTTTTATTGGTGTCAGATGAGTGGTCACGCCAATGTACGGTCGGCCGCAGAAGTTACTTAACATTATACTACTTTGTAATATTAACTGTTTCAACGGTTTCCTAGCAACATCTATGACAAATTCAAGAAATGTAATGTGACAAGGTACTAAAATGTTAAGCTACTTCTGCGGCCGACTGTACGTGTCTACGGACTTAGTGCGCCAATGTAACTACATACGTGCTTGGCTCAAGGACAAAGCACAATGTACGAGTAGTCAACTTATTCACGCCAACTACGGATTGTATTTGTTTTGTTTTTTTATGAAAATATCCGGCAAACGAGCTGACGATCCACTTGATGGTAGTACAAGCAACCTGTTCAGCGCGCGGATGGTCCTCGCAGGCCTCCCGCATGAGCCGCTCGGCCTCCGCGTGCAGCGCGGGCAGGTGCGCCGCGACGTACGCGCGCTCGTAGCAGCAGCGCGCCGCCTCCACGCTGCCCGAGTGCAGGAAGCGGGTCGCCAGCGCCACCTCGCGCTCCAGACCTGGTGGGCAAGTGGTTAGATCTGGTTCGTGATGGTCAGGACTGGTTTTGGGCAGCTTGAAGTAGTTTCGGGTACACTAAATCATTTAGGGTGGATTCGACCAAACTTACATTTATACTCGAGTAACTATACTAGAAATAATCTATTCTGTGATTATAATCTCGAGTAAATCCATAGCCGTTTTTCCACGTAATCGATAGTATAATTGCGTTAGGAATAACAATAAGCGAATAGCAGAGTGAATGGTGAACGAAAATAAAACCCGGCAAATAAATGTTGTCCTACAACGGGATAGTGTAAAAGCATACATCATGTCAACTCGATTTTGCCGTATTATAGTGTGAAAAAATAGCTGTCATGTAAGCTAACTAGCTGTCAAACGTTTTATTTGTTGTTTGTTTGAGGGAATTGTCAAGTTTTGTCGTGTGGTGACCATAGACATAATACTACTAGACTAGACAAGCGGGCCTTCTTTGCGTCACGCTATTAGGAAGAGAAAGAGACCAAGTTGACTCGCGTAACTAGTAAGTAGGACAAGGATAGGTTTACCTCCTGCCTTTCTTCGCAGCGTGACGGTTTCACTTACATATGCTCAAATACCTTGCCTAGTCTAGTAGTATTATGTCTATGGTGGTGAGAGAAATCAGATGATTGGACTGACTGACGCAATTACATTATTCTAGGAATAGCTCCGTTAATCCGTGCGAAACGGCAGTATAGAAACAATTCCCGAATAGGCCTACTATTCTTAGAATTGTAGATGGTAAAACGTAAAATTGATTTACTCTTGTTTGGTCGAATCCACCCTTAGTCTGCAAACTGGCTATCCAATGATTGTGAATCGTCATCAATGGACATCAGTAACACAAAATTGAGCATTGCCATAGTATAACAGGCATCTCACAACACGAATTCAAGCTTTTCTCAAAGTGAATTCTAGGAAGGTTGTAGACTCATAAATATCTTACCACCATGCATGAGTACCATTGAACTAAACTATACAGGGTGGATTTTTGAGACGGGTCAGTAAGGGCAGGTACCTTAACCGTTATAGTTACAGGAAAACGTTCCTAGGAGACTATTAATAACTTTTTAAGATATTCTGAACTGCATTCACATATTTTTGAAAAAATGTACGGTCAGCGAAAAAAGTGCTAAAATCCAAAAAAAAATTAAGCGATTAGCGATTAAAAGATTCTTTAAGGCCTATTGAAATTTAAATAGTAGTTGTAGTAGTTTTTGTATTCAAATTTCAATAGGCCTTAAAGAATCTTTTAATCGCAGTAAGAAATAGGATTGTTTGGCGATAAAGAATATTTCGAGTTGATTTATCGTTTTTCAGTACAAAATGTATGGAAAATGTTTTTAGCGTTTTCTGACATTTCTAGTACTCATACCTTAAATGGTCCCATAGAGTATTTTGATCCCCATACGAACTAGGATCGATAGGCATAAAATTTTTTTTTTGGATTTTAGCACTTTTTTCGCTGACTGTAAATTTTTTCAAAAATCTATGAATGCAGTTCAGAATATCTTAAAAAGTTATGGATAGTCTCCTAGGAACGTTTTCCTGTAACTATAACGGTTAAGGTACATGCCCTTACTGACCCGTCTCAAAAATCCACCCTGTATAACACGGAATCCAGTGACGTCCAATATAAGAGACTAGACACCAAGCTAAGCTACTATGAACAAAAAAATTAAAAACGAACATCAACATACTGACCATCCAACACCCGCTGCATGTATTTCGACACATCCCCCTGCTGCAGCAGCTCAGCAGCCAGCGTGGCATGATGCGCCGCCGCCGCCGACAGGAACGGCTCGAGCACTAGTCTGTGGTACAAGGCGAGCGGCGCGCGCACGCGGAACGACTGCACGTGCACCGTCGACATGATGGCCTCCCGTAGCGTGTCCGCGTCCCGCGGCTCGGGGGGCCCGTCGCGCGCCGCCCCCAGCGCCGCTACTACGCGGGTCGTCAACGCCGTGCCTAGTGTGCGCAGCAGCACCGTCTCCCATATCACTAGCCCGAGCTCGCCTACCTGGAAACAATTTGCGATTTAAATATCTACATTATATATTATAGGTGTACCAGAATCTGATGGCAAAATGGAGAAGTTAAAATTGGGAGTCAGCAGCACTGGGGAAATTGGAATGTAAATATAATTGTAGATTGTCAATTCAATTCAATTTATTTGCCCGAATATGTGTTAATACTATGTACATATGTATGTATGTATGTATTCCGCCTTATAAGGCATGCAAACTTTATACACAAATACACATTTAAATACACCTTTTTGTCACATGTTTTATAAATTTTGAAAATGAAAATAATATTTCTTATTTATGGTCGCAGTTTTTTCGATACTATAAAGAAATAAATAATATTATTTTATTTATTTGTACAGTGCTTCTAACAGATACCGACCTCGAGTTGTCTGGAATCATGTTCAGCGCAACTGACTGTGGCAGCGGAGCCATAAATTATTTCTGCGTCGGACACCTGTAACATAATACATCCATTATAACTGGCCGACTTTGTACATAATAATGAAGGATTGCAGGCTTTACAGAGCATGAAGAGTGTGAGAGGAAAGGAGAAAAACATTTAAGTTTGGTTTCCACTGTTCTGATTTGTAAAGGGGAACAATAAAAATACATTCAAAACTAATGTTAGTATATTTTTTAATATTGTTGAGCCAGTAGTGGGTCATTATTGAAGCCAATGATCAAGAAGTTCATATGGATTGTACCAGTAAGTACAGTCACCTGCAGAGAAAAGTAACCCATCTGTTTATAAATATACGAACAGCAATGTTTCCGTTGCCTGTTGCGTTATAAACAGATGGGTTACATTTCTCTGCAAGTACCAGGACAACATAATCAGTGGTGTACCTTCTGCCGCTTGACGTGCTGCAGGTTGAGGTAGGAGTACAGGCTGTTGAGGTAGGCCACGCCCTGGCTGTACTCGTTCCACGCTGTTACGTACCTGAGGAAAATAATTAAAATTACACACTATACACATAGTATATCAGACTTGAGAAGCACTTAGAAAAATGCATGTTTGAAAACACAATAATTTATAATACCGATTCTGTCAGTGTTAAAGTGCTGAAGATTGAAAACCATGAACCACAAACCGGGCAAGTGCGTTCCGAAGTAGTAAGTTTATCGACTATTACTCATTAACTACTTATGCTAACATAGCCGTGATAGTTTTCCTTGTAAATTCATCATAATTATAACCAATTTTTGAGAACTTTTTTACTTGTACAACTCCAACCGTTTAGCCGGCAGGGCGGGGGGGGGGGGGGGGGGGGGGGGGGACGACGACACACACTTGACTCTAACCAAAATTAGCACTTTAAAGCCAAATATTTCACAAACGGACCCCTAATTCCAAAAATGGTCTCAGAAGACCCATAATATTTTTGAAAGACCTTTTCAACGCACTGACACGCATTTGGCCGGTTTTTGTAATGTTTTTGTGATACCACGTAACTGCAAATTATTATTTCAGTTGTACGCGCCAGCTTTCGCTAATCGAGCAATACCTGGCGAGCAGGCCGTCTCTGAAGTCGGAGCTCTCGAGCGAGGCCTCGCCCCGCACGCGCACCAGGATACCGCTCACGTGCTCCTCGAGGAACGCTCTGGAAAACCGAACACACTCTGAGCTACTGACTGACTATCAGGGACCCTGTGATTATTTATTTATTTTTATAACACATAAAGGATACAAAAAGCGGACTTAATGCTAAAAGCATTATTTGCCAGTCAACCTTAGGGCAGTGGGAGAACAAAGAAGACGGTATGATTATCATGAGTATCATGACAGCTATGATTTAACGTTGTATTTAGAATGAGTTCGTACATGAGAATGGTTGCAACTTGTAGAGGTTCTAGTAGATCTCTGAACTCGCAGCTCTCGGCGAAGCACCGATTTCGAAAAAATTGTAAAAACTTTCCTAATCTCAGTACTAAAATATTACAATACTTAAAATTAAAATTAAACGCCAGAAATGTCAATAAGGCACTTTTTTATTAGGTTCACAAAACGACAAAATTGCACTTTACAAACTTAGTACATCTGTTAAATCGGTTATAAACACAAATATGTCGGGTCTGTTCAAAACACAACAACTTTTCGTCTCGCAAATTGTTTTAAATTAGAATTTAGTCGAAATTTTTCGATTCCATTCTAAGATTTGGTGCTTGTTCACACTGAACTCGCGGGCGCGGTCGCGGGCGCGGGCGCGAAATATCAAACATATGAGCTACTATGAAAGTGTTCACATCAAAACGCGCGCGCGGTGTTTGTAGCGTTTACCGCGACCGCGCCCGCGAGTTCAGTGTGAACAAGCACTTGGAGTAATGTCTCTCGCGTCATACCTGGTCTCATCGTACAGCTTGTCCGCGAGCGGCTCTGGGTGCGCGACACACAGCGCGTACACGTCGGAGAAGCGCGTGTTCCACACCGACCGGTCCACCGCCTGCAGCGACACCACGCCTGCCACCTGCGTGACCACACACACACACGTGCACGCATCAAATTATAGGTTACTACTAGCTTTTGCCCGCAGCTCCGCCCGCGGTAGAGATCGATTTTTTCAAATCCTACTTACTTTTTCCTAGTTTTAGATTTAGTTGCCTATTTCTTAACTAATTTACATGTATCATTAATTTGATAGCGTGATTCAGGAGTTGCAAATGAATTTTACTAACGCCATCTATTGACAACATCTGGAACTAAATATCTAGCAACTAACAAAATATCGATCTTCCCATGGGGATGTTTTACCGCGGTAAAAAGTAGCCTACGTTACTCTCCACCCTCCTCACTATCTCCACACACAAAATCCATACCATATAACAGCTTCGTTGCGACGTGAAAGATGGACAAACAAATAAACACACTTTCACATTTATAATATTAGTAAGTATAGTAAGTATAGTAAGTAGTATGGATACTATACTGTTACCATTTATTTATTATTATTGTTTATTTATTTATTTTCGAGTAACAGAGACCCATATTTGTTAGTAAGACTTATAACTATGTTAGGACCTAACCTAAACAAAACAAATTTCTAGTATAAGGTAATGCGAGTCACTACTTATAGACGAGACTTATTTATGTTTTGTTAATTGTTAATGTATAAATAAATATAAATTTACTATCGGTCTTTAAATTATTTTCATTTTATCCTTAAATTATTTTTAAAATTACCGAGAAAAGACCCTGTATGATTGTTTAGTAAATAAGATTTAAAATAAATGGACTATAAGGGACATCGCATACGGCTACTTTTAGAAGTGCGAAAGTACCGATACAATCGCACTTCGGTCAAAACACAAAACTAACACGGATAAATCATAGACTCCTATTTCATTTAATTCAATTTCATGGATAATAAATGTGTTATATGTTTTGCCTATTATCACAACAATACACTTAGCTACTTATATAAAAGCTGACTGCATTTGCCATAGCAAGATGTCTTTATCAGTAAATACGTACGGTTTCCTTTAGTTTGGCCCATGTCTCGTCGAAGTCGACGTGTCGCGGCTTCAGAGACATCATCAGGACTGTCTCTGTTTCTTCAACCTGAAATCAACAATTTTTATTACGTAAAAAATTAAATTTATCATATAAGCACCAGCAATAAATCAGCCAGTCATAGAATTTGTGCATTCTGGGTCATGAGATTCACTGAAAAAATCTTACAAAAAATATTTATATCATTGAAATCAGGACACAGAAAACAGACGTAACAATCCAAGTAATTAAATTAACAAATTAGTTCACGATTCAATGAATTTGTAAACAATGGATTAACCCCAATTTTTTTTTTTAATTTTTTTTTTATTGTAATTGCTGGATTAATAGATCTTATTTACTTGATAGTAAATACAATTATGTGGTCTTACATATTACAAGAAGTACAGATATAATTTCATCTAATGAAAATATTTTTAATGTTGGCATGAATTTTTCTCATTATCCTTTGTGGATATCAATAATGAATTAATCAATAAGGACAAAGAGACATATAAAAAAATTTGATTCTGTTTTGAACACCAGTTCAAATAAATTATAATTAAAGTACCAAAAGTGATACACAAACAGAGTTTCCAGAATGTCTATTTCTGTGTCAACACAAAACATTTTGAATACAGACATTTTGAGCTAAAATTAGATTGCTTTTGTCCTAATAAACAAGTTCTACTACTGTACAATAAAACAACAAAGGAAATTATGTAGGGAGTTGTTGTGTTAGTCTAAAAATAGGCATAAAATGGGAATATCTTGAAGTCTTCATTTTGTAACATACATACAACGTTAATTAGTAACTTGCATCAGCTCATTTGTATTCGTTTATATATTAATCTAAAATGAAATAAATAAGTGTTAATAATAAAATTCTACCATTTCGCGTGACCTGAACATTGAACTTCAGCATCAATCCTTGTCACTCCATGTGGAACCCTAGCTCAATATTTTTGCTCTAGAAGCTGTATTTACTGCTATATTTATCAGTGTCGTAGCTAGCCCTAAGGAGGCCCCATATCAATATTTGTTTTGGGGCCCCCTCGACGTTAGCTGTCAAATATATAAAGAGTGACAACTCTAGCAGCTGTAGACCGCTGGCAAGCTTTTTTTTGGGTGTGTTAATGGAGGCCCCTATATGCTGGGGGCCTCGTATAGTTGATACGGCTGATAAGGCTGTAGCTACGCCCCTGATACTTATTAACATTTATGTCCCACTCCTTCCAAGCATGTGAAGGTTGATGATGAAACTTTATAATCAGAGCTTTAAAAAATTACAGCTAGTAATAAAACATCAAAACAAGTCAGTGAAGTATTTCAATAAAATTAGTTGTCAATGGAAATTGCGACACAGAAAAAGACCTTTAGTCAAACCCTTCTACGGTGTGTTATTGTAGATCTATTTTGTTGTTTAGCGAGTTGTAAACACTTACAGACGAGCTAAATGTAATCAGAATACTAGTAATTAAGAGATTTGGGTCACAGTAGGTTTTAACAAGTCATTTTAACATAGTTATGAAGGAAGGACCACTCGGAGAACGGGAAAAGGAAAGTCCAAGTGTGGAAGCTTGGACAAGCGAGGTCAGGGGTCTTTCTGCCGCGCAACGAACTTGGCAGTGTGACAAAAACGAAAACAACTCCAACATCTCCCGGACCGAAATTACTCAGCATAATAACATAACAAAATTCACATTCGCAATTCACTCAGATAAACCTACCTTTCAAACTCTTGTAAAACAATCACACACTTGCTCAGTTAAAACAACAATTGGCTGATTTTAATTAACAAGTTTCTGTTTCGAATTGCGTTAGAAATGTATCGTAATTGTAATCAAATAAATATTTCGTGAAGTTCGCAAGATCGAAAGAAAATGCACGACAGAATAAAATTTATTCTGGATGACGTTTAGTTTTTTAATCTGTTCCAGAGTTACAGACCACAGAGTATTTGAACCACAGAATATAATAACTTCTTTCGTTTTGATGAAATACAGGTTAATTATGTGCTACCAAGAACTTTATATATATTAACCTAAGCTTCGAAGAGGTGCCTGAAGACGGATCACGTGAGATTGCGACACTCCAGTGGAGTGACTCCTGTCACAGGAGTCCTATGACTCTACGACGAACGCTCCACTGATCCACTACACCTACGTATCGTGGTCCATTTACCGTGGACTGTTTTGGGAAAATTTATTAGTTATGTATGTGCTAATCTAATACTAGTTTTGATCTTATTATATGTATGTGTCCAAGACAGGATTACAACAGTAAATAATCCGTGGGGGTCGATTTTCAAACCATAAGGATATTACTAATGTAGCTTTTTAACTTATGTTATAAAAACTTTTACTAACAAAAAATGACCGACTTCAAAGTTACTCAAAAACTACCTACTTGTCAGATCACGTTCTCACATGACAAGCACCTGCTTTCAATTAAAAAAAGAATAATCGAAATTGGTTGGCGTGATATTGAGTTATTCGTCCATTTGTCGCGCACATACTTAATACAAATTTAAGACATATATGGTTTTCTCATGGATGCCATTGTCAGATCTCAATAAAATTTAAGTGGGACCACATGACACGCACCAGCTTTCGAGTAAAAAAAGAATCATCAAAATCGGTTCACCCAGTCGAAAGTTCTGAGGTAACAAACATAAAAAATACAGTCAAATTGAGAACCCCCTCCTTTTTTGAAGTCGGTTAAAAAGAAAACACAATATGTTTACTCATTGTTTTATTTGTATTAAAAGTTGACTTACATTTTCTAATCTGTACAGTTTTGTAATTTAACCACAAACCTTGAAGCGGAAATCTAATTTCACCAAAAAACCTACGTACATAATCAAATAGTTTTTATCGTTGCATTAAACGTTATGGATGCATCTTTATATCATCAAATAAATAATAATTATGGCATCGACGACCCAGTAGCCTAGTTGGTAGCGACCCTGCCTGGGAAGCGAGGGGTCCAGGGTTTGATTCCCGGCCGGGGCAGATATTTATGCGACAGATAAATATTTTTACTCGGTCGGGTCATAGGTGTGATTGTGATGTGGTACCTATGTGTCGTCCATGCCACCCGCGACTCAGGTAATAACCTACTGCGGGCGGAGGTATGAGTGTGTTAGCGTATTAAGTAACGAGTAAATTAAATTAAGTAATAATTAATGTCTGACTTTTATGATTTCAGTTTAGTTATATTAAAATATTACATAGTTTAGATGGGCCGTTACCCGTACGCCCACTCGCTTCACCCACCGGTGGGTGCACGGGTAATTCGCGGTTGCCAGTGCACCCTGGAATTTTAAAAATATCGACACCACTTTTAGATACCCTATACTTTTATAAGTAGGTACGTACAATACTTATGTAGTACAACAGTACACTTAGTACTGTTGTATATAAGTAGTTTGATATACGATGAATTTAAAAGGGATTGCAAGTTAGAGTAATATTCGATCAACTCGCAATTACCGAACCCTACCCCACGCGTGACCCGACACTGTAAGATGGACAACTCTAACAATGTACAATATTTTTTGTACCAATTTGATAACTAATTTATTTGAAAAGATTCATAAAAATTTTAGTCATAGCAAATAATCGATTTGTTTAATGGATTTGGTTGCTATATAGGCAGAATAGTTTCACTCAATTATTACAGTAATACAGTTAATATTCAATTTTAACGTATAGCAGTTAAAACGCAATAAACTTTCTAGAATTAATTTTTTTCATACACAGCAATATCTACTAAAAATTCCATTCCATCCATTTCTATGTTCAATTCTTCTATTAATTCCTCGTATTAAAAACAACTCCAAGATCAATTCCAACAAGGTATGAAAAAAAATTTAAACGAAGTAAAAAAATATACCTACTCCAGAATCCTAAAGAATCTGTAAAAAACGAAACAAAAAAAAACAAAAAATAAGGTTTCGATAATAATTGTGTAATTCTTACTTATTAATTAATTATTGATAATAATAAAACATTAGTCTTCTTCTTAAATGGCAATACAATTTTGAACATTAAATAAAAAATATCTACACGACGATGGTACAAATTTCACAGTGTTGCTACATACACGACATCATTATAAAAATGTTACTTCTGGGACTTGGCAACACTAGCATACATGCGTCCACTTATATTAATATTGTTACATGTTTTGCTTAACTTTACCTCCTTTGGTCAGAGTTACAAGCAAAAATATACACATACCTTAAATTAACCACATTGCAAAATGTTACCTTGACATTTTACACTTTGTATTCCAAGTCTCCATTCATCGAGTTAGTTCACATTTCGTTACCATCATTACGTTACATAATTTACAATATCAATAAACAATACTTTATGTCCCCAACAACTAAGACTACCCTCAAAATAACATTCAATTGAAAGATACAGTGAAAATAGTAGTTATAAAATTGAACGTCCATAAATATTAGTCAGTTATAATTTCTTTACATTGATTTAGATGTAGAATTATTTAAGGATGCAAAAAGGACTAACCGAGTCGTTCTGAAGGTAGTCTGATGTAAGTGTTGCCAACTTCGAGTTTCCTTTTTCTCCGACAGTTTATTTCTTAAGTATATAAATAGTACAGTTATAATAATTGTGACATAGATACTTAAAAACTAAGATAACATTGACTTACCGGACGTTAATCACATTAATATTTATACGAGTTACGAGTAGGTAATTGATCTGAATCGATTTTGAAAGGTACTCTGTCTTACGGAGGATTGACCACGAAAATAAATAAAAGCGAACAACACATTAAAATATACGTTATACTAATGTTGAGATTAAATTAAGATTCAAAGGATCACACATAAAAGATCTACATCAAATTAAAGTATATCGGAAATTTGTCAGCTTTTTTGTCATAAAAATATAATAAGGTACTGTTGTCGTTGTGTGGTGGCTCAACCCACTGATGGCCCACTACTGGACACAGGTCTGCTCTTAATGAGGCCCAGAGCTGTCGGACAATAAAACTTCTAAATTATAAAGATAATTTCACGTAATACACACCTTGTGCGAACGGCAACAAACTTCACCCAAACAACATAATACCCCCAAAATCGATTTACACATTACAAAATCTTAATAATTACAATAATATAACACGAAGTTATCATACAAAAGTCAACTATTTACAGGGTAAAACATAGAACTTACAACAGTTAGAAACGGCTTTATCAATAAATGGAATGGTCATGTTCTTTGCTGAACGCCTTACAGCCCACCAAGTAGACATAATGATAGTTCAAGAAACTTTTTTACAAGCAAGCGTACAATCCCAAAATATGTAATGGCCACGTTGTGTTCAACAAATATTATTTGTTCGTATTTTTAAATCGCGTTATTCGCGTTTCCTTCGATTAATATTTCTTCTGTTTCAATAGTATTATAAAATTTCTGTAGAAGAAATATACATTATAGAAAGTTTTATTCTTAATATTCCCGTGCTCTTCGAAAACTAAATGCTTTTCTTCGTTTAATTAGCGGGACTTGCGCATGTATAACATTTAGACATGCTAAACTCATTTCTAAGGCTATTTCTAAGGCTCATTTCTATCTGATGTAAATTCTATGGGTTAAAACATTGTTTGGTTAACTCGATTTACGCACATACTTAACGAGATGTTTTTGGAAGTTTCACTGCGTTAGCATTTTAAAGTCTGTTACCGCAACCGACGACTTATATCAATAAATGTATAAATTAAATAACGTGCATTATCGTTAGTTAATATCATTGTGACGGTCTTCGACCATTGTGAACATAGTTATCTTCCACGTTACAGCTCTATTACTAAAGGTTATCCATGGTCCTTCGAGCAGGATTTTATGGTTCGCATCTTAAACACTTTCAAGAACATCTGGAATAAGTTGCGTACATTGTTACATAAAAGCCAAAAATAACGTTTTCTGAATAACTCACTATATAGACAAAAAGACTCGTGGAATGATATATCTAAATGCAATACAACAACAATTTTAATATTTCTATGATGGCAGTAGAAAATCACTCTTAAAAAGTTTATTTGATTCTCAATGTCTTTCAATGTAAGCCATTTTTGAATAATACCTTCCTATATTGAAAGAGAATTTACTATTAAAAATTAAGAACAAACACGCCTTTGACATGATTTGACATATTCAAATTTAAAGAAGAACAAGAATGGTAAATAAAATGAGTTAATACAAATTAGATCACTTTATAGTGAAGAATACGTAAGAAAATACAAGTCAGATGCTAATTGCAATAAATTGGAGACTATTTTAAAATATATAATCTCTATTTATTATATTTGATCATAAATACAGAATATATATAGATATAGAGAATTATTATTCAAAACCTCACCTAAGAGTAACAAACGTTTCAATCAATCATCAATTCCATAATTTATCGCAGTAACAACTTTTACATATTGATAAAAATATCAAACATTACAACCAAGTCAATTATTCACCTTCGATTAAAGATTACATCGATACATATTGCTTGAATCCTAATGAGTTTACTAACATATGTGGTTATAACCGCCTTTAATTCAAATGACGTCACAGTTATACCATAACCATAATCTTGAATTAGTCATGCGATGATCATTACTCGGTTTTTTCTCTCTGGATTGACCACAGACAACGAACTCATGCCCAAGTTCACAATACTCGAAGTAATGATACTTGTACAAGGCTAATGTGTTACTGTTTTAGTTTTATTGCCAAAGTCTGTCATAAATAATTTTTTAGTCAATTGAACTATGCTGTGTTAAAATAAATATTCTTAAGATTTTAAAGTCAAGTCTGGACTGGATATTATGTTATTAACGAATTTACCGTCTCAAGAACCATAGAAAATAAATCAAGTTGCTAAAGAAGATAACATCGCTTCAATAAACCACAACTTTGAATTTGCAACTAACGTATTTTTATCTTGGTAGTTAAACCATGAATAAGAAAAACACACGTTGATTGGCTACGAAATCATCATAAAACTGTTATCTAGTTAAGTAGTTAAATATCCACCGCCACAGAAAATAAAAGTAGAAATATTTCACCACTTCCTTTTGTCAATGCTTCAAAAGCTATCATAACCACATGTTTATCGATCATTTTATTACTACACACATACTAATTTGCATATGAATTCACTGTGGGACTGTTTGATGACGTCATCGGCTACCTCGCTAAACTGTACCTTGATCCAGTGTATCAAAGTCCTCTAGACTCCGGCCCTCTAGGTCTCTTCAGGTCATCAAGTCTGATATCGATCTTGAGACCGCCCTAAACATAGACAGAGAATTATATAGACTGATCGGTGTGACCAGAGACGAGCGATAAAAGCATTAAAAATATAATAAAAACTGTTGAAGCGATAGAAAAGGACACTTATTTATTTATTTATGACGGAATTTTTACTGAGGTTTAAGCATATAAAACTTTATTTGACAGTCAATGCTTAAAAAAATACCTGTAACTGATTATAAAGCACACCGCATTGTCTATAGCATCCTCTGTCTACATCGCTAGTCACCAAGCTCGGTGTCAGAGTCGAGACCGGCGCGGGCCTAGCTGTCGTCCGCGGGGGCGGCGGCGGGGGCGGGGGCGGGGGCGGCGGGCGCGGCGGGGGGCGGCAGGCTGTGCAGCTGGCTGACCATCTTGCTCTGCATCATGTTGAGCAGGATGTCCGAGTACTGCTCGATCAGCGACATCGCCGGGTTGTTGCCTGACGTGGACTCTGGAAAGAGTTCAATGCTTATTTAACTAATTGCACTAGAAACCGGAATTCAATGCGTCAAAAAGTTACATCACCGATACGGACGACGCGCTTTGCTTTGTCTTTTATTATGCGTACCGCAAAGGACTGGTATAAATTGCCCGCGTCGGTTTGTGTCTTCGAGTGAATTATGTTTTTACTTTAGTTGCAGTAGTTAGTACGCTTTTCTATCAACGACTTCATTGCCACCGATGTTGATGGTAATCACGATCAGGTGAGTTTGTAGATAAGCATTAATTTTATCCTACTACATAATATTATGAATGCAAAAGTTTATATTATATGGATGTTTGTTGCTTTTTTACGCAAAAATTACTCAACAGATTTTCATGAATTTTAATTGAATTCAATTCATATATTATTATTATTTAACACACAGATAGACAGACCATTATAAATACTAATATTATAAAGAGGAAAGATTTGATTGTTTGCACTGAATAGGCTCCGAAACTACTGAACCGATTTGAAAAATTCTTTCACTGTCGGGAAGCTACACTATCCCCGGGTGACATAGGCTATATTATATTTTCAAAAAAATTAGTGATCCTCAAAAAACTCCAATAATGTAACCCAAGGTGTAAAAAATAAGAAAACCGAAGCAAAGCGAAGGCGGTTACTCGTCTGTAATAAGTTTAGTAAATAGGGCAATAAGTGTTATATCCCGGGAAACGCAGTCAGAGCCACATACCCTTGGCGACGAGGTGGTCGAGCTTCTGCCTGGCGCAGTCCACTCGGTGGTCGCCGTCGGTGGAGGACAGGCTGCTCAGCGCGTGGTCGCCGTTGTTGGTGGCCCCGTGCCGCACCGCGGCCGAGCGGAGCACCTTCTGCGTCTCCAGGATCGCTGCCTCCAGACCTGGCCAGTATGTATAACGATATGTTTACAACGTGACGTTTCGTACATACATGTAGAAACAAGTGCGTGTGTTTGTGTCATTTCGTGTACACCATATACGAAGGGAAACTTCTTAATTTTTTTTGTTTCAAATTAAAACAGATTTTTTTAAATCACTACTTATTCAATTTTAAATTTACTTTGTTTTGTTGGTGTTGTTGCGGTATAGTAATGCAGCAGTGACAAACAGTGTAAAATGTTACAAGAAAACGTTGCATTCTTTGTTGCCCTGCTTCCATAACCATTCTCTATGTTCAAACAGACCAACTCGGCAAATCGTTAACTAAACTCAAATCTGCGATATATGTACAATACGACATATCTTGGCGCGTCTGAACTTCCCGTAGAAGGCTGCGCAGTAACACAATTCGGCAATGCTCGGTACGCGGCGTATTATGTCTCAGTCACACGTTAGCATGTTCGTGTCGCTATCTCTGTCTTACATGCGCTAAAGTTCGTAGAGCCTATGTTCAGACGCGCCAAGATACGTCGGCCGTACTGTATATGTGTGCGTAGCGTGTGATGTATGTGTGTAGTGTGTAATGTGTGTGTGTGTGTGTGTGTGATGTGTGTGTACTGACCGCTGATGTCTGCGGCGGCGTTGGGCTCGCGCTGCAGGCTGCGGTACAGCTGCACCACCTTGCTGGCCGTCTTCGTGAGCTGCTCCGTCAGCGCGGAGCACAGCTGCGACGACGACACTGTACACAAACAGACATACCGCGGGAACGTTAGCGGAACACTTCTTGGTTACACTATAGTATGGTCGATATTATAGATCAAAGACAACTGTCAGTCTAGCTTCAAAACATTGATCACATTTAATAAATCGATAGGTACATATTTCAAACAACTGTGAAATGAATGCTATGAGAAAGTAGCTATATTTTTAACTTGATTCAAAATAATAACTTTTTACTAATAACTTGTATTTACAAGGAGCAAACAATGAAGAGCCTATTTACATATAAATAAAATTACTATATTTTTGTCTACTAAGATTTAGATTTAATCAGTTCAACCATCTCTCCTCATAATTTTGCGCCAGCATGCATGTCATTACGCTCGAGGGGTTGTCAAGTTTTTCTGCAATTTTCAAGGTGTTCAAGTTACCAAGAAGGCAATCAAATAACATAAGTGCTTGTTCACACTAACTTGCGGGCGCGGTCGCGAAATATCAAACATATGAGCTACTATGAAAGTGTTCACACCAAAACGCGCGCGCGGTGTATGTAGCGTCTACCGCGCCCGCGCCCGCACGTTCAGTGTGAACAAGCACTAACACCACATAGCAAAGACTCACAGTTGGGGTCGGTGGGCGAAGCGTCCTGCTTGGGGCGCGGGCGCGCGCCGGCCGTGAGCCGCGCCGTCACCTCGCGCGCCTTCGCCGACAGGTCGCGCTCGCTGCCGCTGCGGCCTGACCGATACATAACTTACATTAATATCCAGTAAACGATTGGTGAAAACAATTGAAAGACGTATGCATGTTATGAAGTTTGATGAGCTTTCCGATATTATTATTGTACAGTCCCCTGCAGAGAAAAGTAACCCATCTGTTTACAACGCAACAGGCAACGGAAACGTTGCTGTTCGTATATTTATAAACAGATGGGTTACTATTCTCTGCAGGGGACTGTACTAATAGCTCCAAACCTATTATTAACCCAGGTTAAAGTTATACTCAGTAATGAGTTGTCTGTAATGCGTATACAAACAAAACTTAGGGTGACATTATACTAATGTAGCTGCTCGAAGGACCAAGTATAACTTTTGAATTAAACATTTAAACTATTACTTACAAAAGATAAGTTATCATTTCAATCTTGAAAAACACGCTTTATAAACAGAACTAAAGCAAAATATCCCAACATTTGAGAACGAGCTTAATCAAAGTTAAAAAGTAAGTTACCTAATCTCCTGCCAGTGCGGTCGGCGGAGGCGGCGCGAGGCCTCGGCTGCGGGGCCTCCGCGGTCCCGCGCTCGTCCGCCTCCGAGCTGGACTCGGAGCGCGCCGCGACGTTCGCTGCGGGCGGTATTGCGTTAATGCATGCGTGTGAGGGCCGTTACTGTTATAGTGGGGGACTGAGGCAGGTGCGGGCTCGCTACGTCGTTTCTAACGCTTGGAATACTAACATCTCATAACATGTAAATTAACTAAAGTCAACTTTTCAATTTTCAGGACTGTTAAAAATCAATTTTTTGGCCCAGTGTACAACACAACAATACAATGCGGTTACTACATTATTTTAATAACATTTTTATAATACTTTTTATATGGCATATACACTGTAACCTTGATTTTTTGCATTCTTTAGAGGATGATATGACTGTCTAGCGCAGTCACAATCTTTTCGAGATGTAATATTCCAAGCCAAAGGGTAAATCTTCGCTGTTAACTCACTTCACTTGGGTTTCATGTGGTATTAACTATGTCTACGTAATACGGCAGTGAACAAACCCGACACGGGGGGTAACGGGCAATGTTAATACAGGCCTGACTACAATCTGGGAGTAAGGAGGCCGCACTCTGAGACGTCCATTATAACTGAATGACTGATGACCATTTGTACTGGCTCAAGTTAATTCTAGCACTTTGTTTCTTTATTTTTTAAGTGAAGTAGCAGACCTTGTATTTTAAGATGTATTTATATTAATAAAATATCCATTCAATTATTGAATGATTGCAGAATGTTATCCCCCAAACTTGACGGTACAATAATATGAATTTCTCAAATTATTTGTGTTCAAACTTAACTAACAACATACACATTGAATCGTTGAACTTCCAAACATAGATCTCTCAAGGTACGTATGTAGGTAGATCTACATCTTAACCCAGTGTATAAGATATAAATAAGATGAAAAAATTAAGCCATCATTATAATAATCACCAGTGTAACGTAAAAGACGTCTCAGAGCGCGGCAATGTGTCATTACACGTACCTGTGCTGTAAGCATTGGGGAGGCCTCGCCGTCTCGCAGTGTTCGCCGCCGCCTTGTTCATGGAACTGATGGTAGGCCTCATGAGGCCTTGGGGCCTGGAGGGCGCGCGGGACGGTTGAGGATCGGATTCGGAGTCGCTCTAATAGAAACAAACGAGTATTTATTTATATTACGTGTATGTTTAGGGCATCAAATCAGATAGGGTTTTAATGTAGATTGCAGTCCATGGCCGGAGAAAATGTTTTTATATTAATTGCAGTCATGATGCAGTCCATGGCCGTTATAGTTAATCTTTGGTTGGTGCAAAGCCTTCGATGACTAGAATTTTGGTCTTATAATATTAAATGGATAGGATAGGTACAAACTGCAGCTTTATGACCACTATATAATTTACTACGCTGATGAGATGGCGTTAAGTAAGTTTGGTACGTGTATAAAAAAATCGGATACACGCAAAATACATGACTCCATCTTTATTGCGTAGCGGCAAAATGCCGCATTGAGCAATTTTTGGTTGGCGAAAAATTATGGGTTCACGTCACCGAAATGCGCGTCATGCTTAGCACGTAATACGTCAGTCTAGCGACGCGTAGCGGCCTGTGCCCATGTATATTTTAATCACTGACCTGATTGTTAAGAACGCCGACGCTGGAACTCCTGGTCATGTTCGACTTGTTGTTGTAGCGGGGGGCGGGGCGCGCGAAGCCGCTCGGCGACTTGCTGTTGTTAGCGCTCGGCGGCTGCGCCGGCTTCGATGAGCCTGAGTCAGTTGGATAGGTGGGTATTCATTTACATATGTTTTGGGGTTAGAGAAGCAC
The DNA here is from genome assembly GCA_911387775.1 of Thymelicus sylvestris. Lineage (NCBI taxonomy): Eukaryota > Metazoa > Arthropoda > Insecta > Lepidoptera > Hesperiidae > Thymelicus > Thymelicus sylvestris. Next base: position 1,400,457 of record OU426903.1, read on the forward strand.
TTTGGCTACTCACATTAAAAAGATCCCGGTAAGAATACAATCTGGGATCTCAAGCTGTAGATAATTTTAAGGGTATGTAAGTACCGAACCTAACTCCTCAGTATTTACAATGAATAATATCATGATCACCATCAAATAACCACCAAATAATTTCGTCCCCTTGTACCTATTTTTATTTTCCATCATGTTTCGGGGAATGAACATGCAATTGCAAAATATTCTCGCATGCACATTCACATGACAGTGTGTGTGTGTGTGTTGTTCAATATGGAACCTACACTACCGGTATCAAACCAGTTAACTTATATTTATGACTAAAATTGAATGAAAATTAATGATTGCGGTCCATGAATTCAAGAATTTCAAAAAAATTATCTAAATTTTACTAACAAAAAATAACCGACTTCAAAGTCTCAAAAACTACATAGTTGTTAGATCTCGTTCAAATTTATGTGAGACCACATGACTAGCGCCTGCTTTCGATTAAAAAAAGAATCATCGAAATCGGTTGGCGTGATATTGAGTTATTCGTCAATTTGTCGCGCACATCTTAACACAAATTTACGACTTATGTGGTTTTCTCATGGATGCCATTGTCAGATCTCAATAAAATTTATGTGGGACCACATGACAGCCACCAGCTTTCGATTAAAAAAAGAAGAATCATAATCGGTTCGCCCAGTCCAAAGTTCTGAGGTAACAAACATAAAAAAAAAGTACAGTCGAATTGAGAACCTCCTCCTTTTTTGAAGTCGGTTAAAAATGATCTGTTTCGATAAATACGTAACTGTCGTGTAATAAGTTGATGTTCAATATAAATCAATGAACCAAAAATCATAGATGTTGCTGTATAAAATTGTAGATGAAGATGTTGTAGAAAATTGCTTTACTTTATGTAAAATTTAAGTACATTATATTACATTGCATAATTTAATCGATAAAACATCGTCCTATAGAGTTACAAATAACACAAAAAACGTTAATACAAAATGAGCTAATATGATTTAATCACAACAATTAAGCAAACATGCAATCATGCAAAAATGTATGCGAGTCACGCAATAAGACACATAAATTAGTAAAAAACAAAGCTGTTCCACCTTTAGACGGGAGAGACGCGAATATCTTCTGTATCTTGTTAATGCGTAAGGAATAGAAATGCTTACGTCAATATGATAAACTACAACATTGTGTATTTGCCTCTTTCAACAACATTGCTATTTCGCTTTGAACTATTTTGTAGCAAAAATTTCGGTATGATAAAGATTTGTTGCGTCTATGGACCTCATGAGGCCTTGCTGGCGAATCACAGAACGAAAAACGCAATCCATGTGATGTTGTTTAACGGTTGACCCAAATCAGTTGATAATACATCCCCATTCCACAGATAGAAAATTAAACATCCCATTACTATTTATCATTTACCACAGTCAATACTTGAATTACCACCTCCACCAAAGAAAATGATAGTTTTCAATACAATTTTGTTGTTAGAAACAGTAGCTGAATGCGAGATTCATAAGGAAATTTCAAGGTTAATATCAGTGATTTTTCAACATGATCTTTATTTACCTATACACACTTTATACTCTGTATAACAAACATTGAGTGTACACACATGTCTACTCTAGGTAACATATTCCCTTACACACCAAGAAATCATTAATACAATAAATGCTTGTACCCTAATGACGTATGTATACAGAATATAAACCTGTGTATATGTAAATGAAAATTCTGTCGAACATCACTCGACACGTTGACTTGAACTCTGAACCATTTAGTAACGTCCCGTAACCACCAAATTACCCAACCGTCCACCGTCCACCACCCACTCACAGGGCTCCGTCACCCACCTTGCGGCGTCCGCGGCGCCGGCACGGGCTTCGCCGCGAGGTCGGACAGCGAGATGGCGCGCCGCATGCCCGCCGCCGCCTCCTCCGCGTCCGAGGGGGACAGCAGCGAGCGGTTCGCTGTCCAATACGTGTTCGATTAGCACATGCGCGCGCGCATAGCGGTCCGATGCTGATGTGGAAAGGTCATGGCGAAACTTACTGTTAACTGTAGCTTCCTAATGAAGCTTTAGATAAAAAAACAACGATTTTTTGATGAAGACTATTTTTCTTGAGACCTTTTTCTTCGACCATTATCAGACCGCCTGCGCCGTTTGGGACGATAAGCATAACAATGTAAAATCTAACACAAAAATAATCATACGTGCAGTGAACAAATCGTAATAAATACACACGACATTCAAAAAATAAAACTATGAAAATTCGCAAACCATGCTCACATTGCAAATAAGTCGAATAAAGCCATGATTTGTGATATATTGTGAAGTGCCTCTATAACAAACTGAAGTAACACACGGATTCATCACACAATGGACCACGGTCTTGCATACAATCGCAAGAAACCCCTTTTACACGCAGCTTTCAACTATTGCGTAATTGGCATTTACATGTTGGACTTCACAAATGAAGGGCTATCCTCACAAAAGATCACAAAATATTAAACATTGTAACGCGCTGTAGAAACAAAGGATCATAAAACTATCGGTATAAAGAAGCTGAACCAAAGGTAAGACGACATCTAAAACTTTCATGCGACTCAAACCTGGTTGAGGCGTGAATTTCGATGGCAGGACCTGCACCTGGATCGGCACTTTCCTTACCAACCCCCTTACTACATTCCCTGAACATATCACCGGTCTAACCCTGCCAGGAAAATTCTGATTCTCCATACAAAGTCTAGGAGCGGGACCTCTCAGGACTTTTCGAAAGGGAGTTTTGGGTCTATTGAAGCCGTAAAACGTCATCCGTTTAGGAGAATTTGTGCAGCTGGAGCTAGTGGTAGACGATTCGTAGTTTTCACTGTCCAAATGCACGTCAGTCTTTGGTATTACCATTTCGTTATAGACTCTTTGCGGTAATGTTTTCAGGGGCCGTGCTTCGTTTTTAATTGTGTTATTTAGCTGTGTTTCTTGTTCTTGTCCATGTTCAAGATTTTCGTTGCCGGCGTCGTTGGACACATCCACTCCTTCCATTGTGAGACCTATCTGGTCAGTGTCCAAAATGTCGGGCAAGCTTAGATTTCGTTTAATTTCCTTGTTATCAGGAGTTTCAGTATCCGTATCGGCTTCTTCAAATGTCAAAGATGCAAAATTGGGCACTGTGGTTTGCTTAGTCGCTAACTTTTCGAACTTCCTAGACAGAACTTTCACAACACCTTTACCGTCATTGATATTTGCTTTTAGAGGTCGCATTCTCCATTCCTTCAAAATTTTCTCTTGCAATATCTTTCGCTCTTCCATTTCAACTAGTTTATTGATAATCTGAAGTTTCCGTTCTATGTATTTATATTTTTTAACTTCGTCGCTTATGTCTGGTGCAATATTCTCTTTCGACTCTATAGTATTTTGGCGACTATGGGACGGTACTGTTTGGTCATAATTATTTTTACTCAATCGGAGATTGATGTGGTCCTTGGAGTTTTTACTATAATTGTACTTGTCTTGTTCCGCATAGTAATCTAAGGAATCTTTCGCAAAATCACTTTGATTATCCTCTATAACGTCTAAGGAATCCATGCTAACTTGATTCATCCTATCCATTCTTTGCATGGCATACACTTCTAAGCTATCCATTTGTATCTCTGATTTATTTTCATTTACATCCTTTTCCTTAACGAACACGTCAAAAGTTTTCTCTGCATTATCAATAGATTCTACTTTATTAGAATTTTTGTCATGTTTTTTATTTGAAATGTAATTTTTATTTTGAAGACCATCTAACTTAGCTTTATATTGAGATGAAATCGATGAGCTCAACGTACCCTTCTCTAAACCTGCTTTAAGTCTATTATTTAACTTAATGGAAGATGTTCTTTTTATAGGTTTCGGGGGCTTATGAGGTACGAACTCCATCGTTATTTTTACATTATTATTTTTCTGCCCTGAACCTCTTTCCAAACTTTTTGTAGTATTGTTACATTTAGTACCATTTGCTTTTTCCTTGTTAAGTTGGTTCTTATTGATCTTAGTTTGAGTATTCTTTCTAATTTGATCTTCGAATTTCTCCAAATTCTTTTGCACGTGGGAGTTTCGCTTCTCCATCAAATTCTTTAAAGGATTTGGTTTAGACGCCGGTTCTAGAACGACTTCAAAGCTACAACTCTTCGACTTCACCATAGCATTATTGTCACAACCTTCCATTTCACTTACATGCTTATGTTTATCCGCAAACTTTGGCTGCAATGACTTGGTAGTGTTGGCCATATAATCCCCTTTGTTTAGTCTTGGTATCTCATCAGATTTCTTCTTGTCACTAGAATATCGTTGTACATTGTTTCCGTCAAAATAATAAGCAATATTCTTAGCTGGCGGTGGAGGCTGTTTCGAAGCAGAGTCATAGAGACTTCTAGATCTTGTCACCGTTTTATGTCCCGAAAACTCGGATGTAGGAACTTCGAAACCATATACTTTCCGGATTGGAGGCTTGGGGGTTACTATAGGCGGGGCTTGTTCATGATAATCAACTTTGGGACTTGAACTTTCACCCATGTAATTGTTGTACATGTAACCGGTCAAATAAGGCACATTGTTGGGACTGGATCCATAACTTTTAGATGTGTTGTCAAATTCATAACAACTTTTACTGTTAGGAACTCCAATGGCTTGTGATTTCTTTCTCGGTGGTCGAGCTGCTTCGAACAACATTTCTAATGGTGCACTCTTAGTACATTCAGAGTCATCAGATAAAACGCTTTCTAAAGAATTACAGTTCGTACGAGAAAGTTGGTTGTCATTGTCCAAGAACTCATCAGACAACATGGATTCCTGACTACAACTCGTTTTCATATATTTCTTTTGATTCAAGAAGAAACTAGCGCTGCTGTGTCTATGGGTCTCTAAGTATCTCTCATCTGGTTCATGAATATTTTCAAACGAGCAATTCTGAGAATCGTTTAAATTATACCTGCTGTCCATTAACCTAGCTTGCTGGAAGGCAACTTCGTTACCGTACTTTAGGAATATTTCGTTCGAAACGCTAGAACAATTGGAGTTGTCACTCAAAACCGATTCATTTGATCTGGTTACACATCTTTTGGTTAAAACACTTTGACATCTATACATGCCGTAGTTCGGGTGCATGGAATCTTCGTCCATAATATCATCAAGATTAGACGGCATATTACGTGGCAATGTGGAACTCTTTTGGCCTATGCACGTTGGTTTCATTGGCACAACAGGTTTCTCAAATGTACCACCATAAATTTCGTAATTGGAAACAGATCTACGAGGCATGCCGTTCGCTTTGGCTTTAGTATGCTTCTTACAAATTTTCTTAGAATACAACTTATTTTTGCAACTAACATCTTGGCTTAGACTACAATCCTCGAGAGAATCGGAAGAGAAATTGCCGTCCTCTTTCTCTTCCACTTCCTTACTTGGTTTTAGATCCAAATTACCTAACGCGTTAGGTTCAAAGTCGTCTAAATCTCCGTACTTTCGCGTTATCTCTGCTATCATTTTTTCGGTGTCACTCTGAATAGTATCTACGATGCTCTTACCGCTATTTTTGATCCTGCTATCGAGACCAACGAAAAAGCTTAAAGAGTTTCTTTTTTTAGGATCTAGTGGATTTGCTTTAGGCTTTTCTTCATTCTTATTTTGACTCTGAACCACTTTGTCAGCCCATTTACATTCCTCTGAAACCGGTGACACGGGACACGATTTGTAATTCTTGAATATGCTTCTAGCGTTCGGCTTCGGTGTTTTAGGTTGAGGTTTGTCAGTCAAATTAAGAGGTAAATTTCTGGACGGAACTTTCGGAGGTTCCTTGTCCTCGTAAGCGTTCGGAAAGAGTCTGTTGAATACTTTAGAAGGTACCGGTTTCTTTCCCATATCAATAGTGAAAGCTAAAGCCTGTTTTTGCGGTATTTGGTCCTTCGAAGGATTTGATACGTAAGGCATATTATGATTTCGCTTATCCTGAGTTACATTCGCATGCGCCGGTATGCAAGTGGGTATGCTATCCAAATATTCAGGGATCAGTTTGTGATTTAAGTTAGCGGGAATGGCGTAAGGGTTTTTGTTTCGAAAGTCGAGGTTCATAGTTTGATAGGGGTTGAGACTATCGAAGAAGTTACTGTTGAGACTGTCTAAGGTCTCCTCGATAGAAATAGGGGGGTTAGTTAGTCCTGGCGAGCGTTGGGGAGAAAACGGTTAATTGTTAGTATGACAACGGTTATAGCTTAATGATACATACTTTGTAATGGTAATGTTAGTGATTGAAAGTAGCACTTTTTCGCTTGTCGTGTAGTCAATTATACCTTTAAATACAATAACAAAATTGATTTAAAGTAATTTTGGAAAAAGAATAATCATTTCAATATCTTTATTATATATATTAAAATATAGTACCATTGACTACATTTTTACTTCATTTGTATTATCAAATGCATATTACTATAAAAACTTGATTTTTTTACTATCAATGTGTACCTTATCATGTCATGTGACATTAATTTTTATTGCCGTATAATTTCTCCTGAAGCTATTGGAAATCTTTTTGCGCTCTATTTCTATAATCCGTCTTATTTTATGATGAATTTAATCCAAATAGATTAACAAAAGAATGACGTAAACTACACTATCGGTAATAAGATAGAACTTCAAAATTTATACTTCATTTAAATTCAGCATTTGATTATACTTTAAACAAACCAAGCATCACTTCAAAATTTTCGATGTACTCTAGTTCTTAAACAACTCACCATAAGGTCTGGAATTGCTCGGCACTGCCATGGAGACGGGCCGGTTTCGTCTCGAACTGTCCTTCTCCGGTATGTACGATAGATCAGTCGTCGATTGACTTGATTTCAGATTTGAACGGAAGGCAACCTGCGATTGGAAAGTTATTGTGAACTACGAAAGCAACAAAAAGGCATCATCCGTTTTTTATGTAAATCGCTTTTGTTTCTTTTATTTTATTATTTATTATTATATCCCTATTATATTATAACGCAAAAGGGTATAAAATAAAGCTTTTGCATCAAGAAATAATATGTCGTAAGACAAATTACAATTAGAAGAAAAACTATTCATTTTTTTTATAGTTCGTTGGGATTGTTATGAATTGGAATTTTATTTGTTTTGACTGTTATTAATTTTAATTTATTTGACATTTGATATTGTATACCTATCACAGGTAGGACATAGCGATCTCCATTGTATCTCACTATCAACTATATTATCATTGTACCTATGATCCACAATAAATTATCTTTGACTTTGACTTCATACAAACGCCGAAGTACAATCGTTAGCGTGATTCAAAAACTTGAACAGCGCCATCTAATTTTGTATAATTTGATTTTTTGTTGGTCTCATAAATTATATTAAAGGATGAGAAAAAAAAAACGTCCAAATTGTAGATAAAAAAACGTTCCGTAATGTAGAAATATATAATACAGAATTTAATGTATAATACAGAATGTTTTTGTTACTATCAATGTTCAATCATATAAAGGTAGCATTTACCATTGGCAACCATAATACAAAAATCATTTCTGTATTGCCCAGCACACCTAACTACAGTACGGCCGAACTAACATAGGCTCTGCGAACTTTAGTGCATGTAAGACAGAGATAGCGATATGAACATGCTAACGTGTGACTGAGACATAATACGCCGCGTACCGAGCATTGCCGAATTGTGTTACTGCGCAGCCTTCTGCGCGAAGTTCAGGCGCGCCAAGATACGTCGGCAGTACTACAGTAAACTTTGCCGGCAAAGTACACTTTGCCATGTGTACAGTGTAGACACTACAACAGTGACTCACGCTCTCGAGCTGGCGGCGTGTCTCCAGGATCCTCCGCTGCAGCTCCTCGCGCCGCCGCGCCGCCTCGGGGTCGGTGCGCGGCGCCGGCGTGCGGGACAGGTGCTGCGCCGACAGGGACGTGTTGCCTGCGCGAGAGAGATAGAGGATAGAGGGGCGTGGATTATGAACGGTGTTCAAACGTTATGAAAGCTGTTTCTGATAACCCAGGTTTTATAGATAATCTATGTTTTAAAATTACCACTTTTATTTTATTTATAACTTATTGCAAAATATCAAACGTTTAAAAACTATGCGGGCTAACGCGCTCAAGCCCGTCGCGCTAGACGCACACTCAGATGCGACGGACATCCTATTATAGAAGTGTACGGACGTTTTTTACGAGCGTCCATGCGTGAGTGTATTTGTGTTCGTGTGAGTGAATCTATCGGTTGAGAGTAACCTCCAGTGAGCGTGGAGTCGATCTCGACGCCGCTGAGGCTGTCGAAGGCGGACTTGATGTACTTCTCGCGGCGGCCGGCCGTGTCGATGGACTCGCACGAGCCCGACAGCGGGTTGCGGTCCGCATTGTCACCGGACGGCGTCGACACCTGACGACGCACAGAAATTAAGACACTAATAAGAAAAAAAAAGAAAACCCTAACCAGCACGCTTCATAAATAATTGAATCTTCAAATCAAATCAAATTAAAATATTTTATTCTTATGCACGTCATAATTTTTTTATCTACTAGCTTTTCGGAAGGGTGCTTTATCATGGAGGAGAAGAAAATCCGTAAAGAACCTCCTCAGCACATCTTTTAAAAAAAATATTACAAAAGAGAAAATATTACAAAAATATTTACTAATCTGAGCGGAACTGGTTGCAGAACTGGTCATTTCCATGCATCTTTGTTATTTAACTACACTACACGTCTACACTATAATATCCCTTGCCTAACAATTGTGTTTTTACATGTTTTATGAAAGGTTCTTGAAGTGATTTATGATAGTTCGCTTATGAACCATATCTCACATTCAGCTCACAGTAATATTGAGTAAGTAAGGCCCCTCACCTCGTCATCGGAGTCGTGCGGGGAGCCGCTGAGCGAGGCGGCGGCGGCGGGCGGCGGCTCGGCGCGCGGGGACGCCGCCCCCCAGCGCTGCGCGCGCCGCACCGACTGCCGCAGCTCCATCGCGTCCATCGCGTTCACCATGAACTCACTGGGGAAGGGGAGGGAACAATTTAAATTTTAGTTTTTTATTTTAACTTAAACATTTTAACAGAGCTTCAAATTCAAAGTTACTGAACATTACATCAAGAATTGGGGTGTAAGCTTCCTGTAGGTCTCCTTAACTTACATTGATTAGGCTAACATATCTTATGAAGTATATATTAGTAGATTTGCATTTTATATATTTACGTTATGTATTCTATAATACTCTATATGTATTTCAATTTATTTTGCAGAATAATATTGTCATTTCATCGTATTTTACGATTCCGTTTCCATCTTCTATTTCTACTTTTACATTCCATTTTGTAAGCCTTCACTGTTCTCTATTTAAACCAAAGGTCGACTGGCAGAGAATGCTTACAGCATCGAGTTCCACCTTGTGTACCACTTAGCTTTAAGGGTATAATAAAGTGTAAATAAATAAATAAACTAAACTTAATCTATACAGCGAGCACAATAAAGTCCAATATCCAATAACCTGGGTGTCTCGTCGTCGTTGTTCCCCGGGTAGTAGGTCGGTCGGTTGCCTCGCTCGGAGGACGAGGTGCGCTCGCCGTCCGATATGTCTTCGATGTCGCCGTCGTGTTCGGTGGACTCTTGGTCCTGGGAAATATATTTATGTATAAATAAAAGACACGGGCTGCGTTCCAGTAGACGCTCACATCGCTCACAACGATCAAAACGCGTTCCACATCGCGACCACGGTCGTCATGGTCGCGGTGAAAACGTCATTGATGACGTCATTAATTTCGCTCACGGCAGTTCACGGCACGCTCAAAACAACCCACCTCACGGGGTGGGTCGAAGTGCCCGTTCCACTTGGGTGTATGATTGTAACACTCACAAGCTAGTGGAACAGGAAAAACCGCGGTCGTGAGCGTGATCGTTGTGATCGTCTAGTGGAACGTAGGGACGATAAAGCATACGTGAGGGTACCTGGCAATAAAACCTATCAACATTAGCAACAAAATCATACTTTTACGAGTAATTGTTCTCAGTTACAGATATATAGCTACTTCTGGCGACTAACATAACTACGTTTGTTTTGCATTTGAGTGACGTAACGAATAAAGAGTACTCCTAGGTATCCTAAGATAAGATAGCCACCTCACTACATTATCCCACTACAACCAGGCTAGTTATAATTAACTTAGTATTACATATATCTACGTGAACTTCCTGTATTAGTGACACAACTGATATATAAACAAAAAATAACCTCAAATTTGAAACTGCCGAGCGATGAATCGTCCGTGTGGTGTCGCGTGCGCACCTCACTCGTTCGTATTTTCGACAAATTTATCGTTACCTATTGCGAATGGTAACAAAATGAAAAATAACATAAGAAAAATAATATGAAAATTAATAAAATATAATAAAGCGGTTTACGTCTCGGATTAGTCAGTGCGGATACAAACAACATGCCTTAGTGAAGCGAAATTAAATGTATTACTAGTTTATCTTTAAAACGGGTGTTTTATATCTATTTCTTGTAAGCAGTACACAGTATTCATAAAATAAACTATAACAGCTATCAAGTGTCAATGTCAAATACATATTTTGATTTTCATCATCGTTATGTTTGGATGGTGTTCAATATTATCCATCTCCCTTGTAGCAAATAATAGGTATCTAAATTGAATTTACACATCGCAAATTGAAATAAAATTATTTATAGCATTGATATGTTTTAAAAATTATAAATAGGATATAAGATACTTTCTTATTCACATTTTCTTTGTATTTCTTATACAATAAATTAAAGTTTTTGACCAAAATTAAATAAATCCTTTGAACGGTAATTAGCTTAAATAAAAAAAAAATCTTCCTGGCCGCTAAATAAACCATGCATGCATGCAGACGTGCAGACATAACAATGCGTTATAACAAACAAAACATGCGCAACACAGCATGCAAAAGCAATGATAATGAACTACTAACGTCTATTTTTAATTGTCAGGACCATTGTGAATAATATGTAACTAATTAACAATGCGCTCAGTGAAAGTACTTACTACAGAAAGTAATTTTACAAATAATTTTGTGAAACTTTAAAACTACATCAAACAAAATTTTTTTAGCATTACTACAAATTTAAAAATATGAAATAATCAGGAGTCGGAAACAGAAATCAACTTTTAATTTATATTTTTATAATATTCTAAATACGCAGAGGATGTGATACATATCAAAAGCGTGACTACATCACAACAATGCGTGTCGATACATACAGTCGGGCATGGATGACGGTAGATGCTATGAAAGGAACAAAACTTGCAAAACATACACAAAAAAAAAAGAAAAACATAAAAAAACCTTCTCTACTCTCGGCGAAATGGTCAAAATGTCATATGTGGTTTTCATTTTGGCGTCAAAGTTCCTAAACAGCGCCTCCACACGCGGCAACTGGGATAGGTTGAGCGATTTCGGCCTCTAGTTCAATGGGAATAAGGACCACAACCGAGTGAGTGAGTGAGTGAGTACAATACTTGAAAGGGGTTGCTTCAAATTTATTACCAAATATTAAAATTCATAACAAAAATATGTCTGTATTGTCAAAATACAACTAAAAAAAAACAAAGTTCACAAATTTGAAACAACGTAATAAAACAAGTTAACAATAAAAAACAAAACCATCCAAACACGTTAAGGACACGAGGGTACATTGAAAACATAAAAACACATTAAAACAATTGAAAGAGTGAATGGGTGAACACATCAATTCTAAGGTTATAAGTGTGTAGTTTGATATATTGTATCACTTTTGTATCACCGATAGATACATTTGTTTCTTCCAATAATGTACAAAGACACGTTATGAATTCGTTCCTTCACCAGGTTAAATTAGATGAATTACAAAATACCCAAAAACCAAATTATTTGTATACATGTGCAGAAAATTTCAAAGTGCTCTTCATTAGAATATAATTAATTGAAGTCATTTATTAGACTAACTACTAACACATTATTCGTTTTGTAAGTTGACCACATCCACAAAATGTAAACTGTAGTTATTATACAATTTTATTGATAAAGTCATCATGTTAGTTATACCCAAAACCACTACAATCATTAAAAATTATCTCGCTGTAGCTGATATAACAGTAGTTAAACTATCGACTCACTGAATGCAAGTCAAGTGCTATACATAAACACCAGTTATAAACCTAATAATAGGTGTACTATATCTTTAACATGAGAGTTATGTATTCAAATTCATTGGAAAGCGACGTCTCTACCACAGAGAAGGTATCTGACTGAACCATATACTCGTACTTTCGTAGTGACATCAACCATCAGCAGTCAACAAGAAGATTATAAAGGTGCTGACATACCTGTTTGACGCTCTGCTCCCGCCGCGTGTACCGCGTGTCGGTGCCGCTGTCGATCGAACTGTCCTTAGATCCGTCTGAATCTACGCGTTTATCTGTAAACAACATAACTCGTGTTTACACCACATACATATAACTGAACGATCTTTCAGAACAACTGAAGAACAAAACACCACCTTTCGTCACTTATTTCTTGGCTGGTAACATTCCGACGAAATTTTCTGTAGCAGCTATGGCAACTTTTGTGAATTTAACTCACTAAGGGGAGTGGCTTAATTCTATAAATCACTTTTCAGTGACACTAACGATCGGACCTTGAGTACTTTAAAATTAGTAACTCGCTTTTGTAATTTTAGTAAGATTGTAAGACTTCTTTCTTCTTGACTCCCGAGATACAAGTCAATTATTGACTTAGTTTTAGAGACAGAGTTAAACCCACAACACCACAAGCCCAATGCATACGTAACGGGTATTTTCCGAACGGCCACGTTCCATACGGGATTTCCCTGCGTATGCACTATCGTATACATTTTCTATGAATGGATGTTTCAATAATCTAAATTTTACTAACAATAAATAACCGACTTCAAATTCTCAAAAACTACTTGTCAGATCTCGTTCAAATTTATGTGGGACCACATGACAAGCACCAGCTTTCTATTAAAAAAAGAATCATCGAAATCGGTTGACGTGATATTGAGTTATTCGTCAATTTGTCGCGCACATCTTAACACAAATTTACGACTTATGTAGTTTTCTCATGGATGCCATTGTCAGATCTCAATAAAATTTATGTGCGACCACATGACAGCCATCAGCTTTCGATTAAAAAAAGAATCATCAAAATCGGTTCGCCCAGTCCAAAGTTCTGAGGTAACAAACATATAAAAAAAAAATAAAAAAAAATACAGTCGAATTGAGAACCTCCTCCTTTTTTTGAAGTCGGTTAAAAACTGCACGTCCCGTCCCGTAGGAGAAAAAACCCGTTACGTATTGGGCATTGGGATTAAGTTATAGTACAAATTAATAGTTGAGGTCATGAAAATAGTAATCTTTTCAAAATTCAAAATCATGTATTCATGTAGGTATCATTGATACACTTATGCACGTTATTTTTTTAATGAACCAGCTTTTCGCAAAGGTGCTTTGTCATGGAGGAGAAGAAAAACCGAAAGAAACTCCTCAGCACATCTTGCAAGAAAAAGTTAAATAAAGTGAAAGTATGTATGTATGTATACCGGGCGCGGGCAGGATGCGTGTGGCCCACTTGCCGCGCGCGGGCGGGTCGGGCGCCGGCGACTCCGCGGGCGCCAGCTCGTCGCCCAGGCTCTTCTTGGCCCACGAGGGGAGCCGCCCTATCCTCAACCTGGATCGACAAACGATGCATTAGGGCATTTTCACAAAAAAGGGTATAGGTGTAAAAAAGTAAGATGTAATTTCAACTTCATTTTTTATGTGAGATTGTACTTGTTTATATTATCTCAAACTCTATATTTTACGATTCCCAGCTTAAAATCAATAACTAATCATGTAATTATGAGAAATAACATAAAATATAGGGCAAGTCAAAGATATTTCGTCAGGTTTGTTACTTCAATTAAATGCGAATAAAAAATAAACAATGAAAACAATCAAATTTTCTTTAATACAAAATAAAAGAACACAAGTTGGATGAACTAAATCAATTTGAGAAAATACGATATATTATAATATAACCAAGAAAAATGCCTCATAATTAAAATTTTGTTACCAGTGATGCCATTCGAACATTACTATATTCTATTATTGAGTTGAAAATACGAAAACATACAATATGAATATAAAATTATCCTTTTATTAAAATTTTACATTTAATTAACTTCAGAATTTAAGTAATAAATGCTTTAAATTATCAATAAAACAGATTTTGTTACTTGAAAATTAGGGGGACAGTAACAAAGCTGACGGTAACAAAATTCATAAGAAGCATTTACACTAGGCTATGTTTTCTTAAGTAAGTTTAAGTTACGCAGTGATAGCCTAGCGGTAGAACGTTGGTCTCCCAACGAAGGGGCCCGAGTTCAAACCCTGGCACGCACCTCTAATTTTTCAAATATTATGTGCGTATTACAAGTTAATTATCACTTGCTTCGGTGAAGGAAAACATCGTGAGGAAACCTGCACACCGGAGAGTTCTCCATAAAGTTCTCGAAGGTGTGTGAAGTCTACCAATCCGCACTTGGCCAGCGTGGTAGACTATGGCCTAATACCCCTCACATTGTGAGAGGAGACCTCGAGCCCAGCAGTGGGACAATTATGGGTTGTTGCTTTGCTTTGCATGTTTTCTTACTAATGCATAGACTTAAATATAATTGACGGGCTGTTCCGAACAAAATCCGTGTAAGATTTTTCAAGCATTTTTCATACTCTGTGATAGCGCTTCGTTCGATCAAGTTCGGTTCAAGAAAGGCGGATATCAAATATTTGGCACTAAATAATTTTTAAAAATGTAGGTAAAAATATATTTATTTACCAATTATGCAAAGATTTTTACCATAGATTTGTTATGTCCATACATTACGAGGTTCAGTTTTCGATCCGCGATGACATGTCATAATTGTCAAAGCTTATCATAGAGTAGTCAGGCAGAAGGGACACTGAATGAAACAAATAGTTAGTATATATTAGGCATAATATTATTATTGTCATTTAACATTTTGAAATTATATTACACAACAAAAAACTTAAAGTAAGTAAAAAATACAATAACTTAAACGAAATTGTGTCTGATTTTGATAAGAAGAAAATAATAAAAACGGCTACTGTACGCGCTGAAAAGTTTGACCTAAAAGTTATCAGACATAATATATGTATTTATTTTTATTTTGGTTCCTTTCCTCCAACCCTCGTGTAATAAGGAAGTGGCATGAAAATAGTTATATATAGTTACAGTTATATTTAACCTTTTTATTTTACGAACAATCTAAAACTTGATATCATAATAAAATTAGTTAAGAGTTCAAAAAATTGGGGATATACATATTCATTATAAAAAGATTTCATTTGGTTCAATTTGCGAAATGTCTTAAATTGACTTTTATGCCTAGATTTCACTTCTGCCTTATTAGTCTATGACGAATGGCATGTGCCTTAATACATTTAATATTTTAATCAATTTTAAAAGAAATATTATATATTAGTAACAAAATTAAACATAACGTTTTATGTACTTGCCTATGGTATGTAACTCCATCATTCTTATTGAATTTGGAGAAATGATTTTTGCAAAATCTCAAAACACAACTCGGCATTTTTGTGACAACTACAGACAGCCTCTCTCTGTAGCATCTATCAACTGTCTACAATGAAATCGCTACACTTGACTAGATTCGACTGACTTAATTTCAACGCCCTCTCAGCACATCTACCTCCCTATACATACAACATCATTGCAATTATGATTTAAATAAACTCAAATAAAGTTCAAACGTAAATAATGAAGACGTTTTAACTATGCACAATAAACAATATGAGTTATTATGTGTTCTGGAACGGTCGGAGTTTTTCATAAATGACATCTACTTGTCTCGCTTGCTCGCAGCTGACTAAAATTCGTTGGCACCGGCATTTCGTGAAGATAATTTGATGTTTTTGGATAAGTTTAACACAATTTAAACTTATCCAAAAACATCAAATTATCTTGATTAAGAAAAGTAAAAAAAAAATCAACAATATACCTCATTAGTACATAGACAGGTAATTAAAAATAAATAATTGTTTTATACACTTCAGTGAACAAATAAGTATACCTACACTTCTTTTTATAGATACTATGATATCATTACCTCCCTTAGACTAGACTAAAAGTTGCTAAAGTAGCATGTGTAAACTTCTTAACGGTCAGTTTTGTTACTTTGCTTGTCAGGCCTATACGTTACCACACAAAACTGACGTAACGTTACCTTACCTTTGCACGGTTTATATTTAATTTAAATTGGTACAATTGCAGTGTTTCGTCTTTAACTATTTATTTATGGAGCTAGATGTAAAAGCTTTCAATAACTACCACAATCATGTGGTCTACATATTGAATTATAAAACATTTTGGTAACTTACCTTGACAGAAAATTTTCAACCAAGCGATGAGTGCTACTACACACGCATAGATTTTCACAGTTCTAGGGCAAAACTGACGAAATTCTAAATGGTGGATGACTTAAAGCTTCTGGTTTTGCTATTAGATAAAAACCAACCAAAAAAATTTTGTAATTCATGGAAAAAATACGGTAACAAACCTGACGTGTCAGGTTGTTCACAATTTGATTTCTATAATTAAATTCTCATAATTTAATAAATTAAAAATATAATATTTTAATTATGCTTCGAAATAGTCTACTACAATCTCTTGAATAAATAAAATAGTATGCCTGTAGTCAATTCTAAGGATAAAACACAATTAACGTATATTCAATATAGCTGCATCGTCCGGGGACAAGTCAAAATGCTGTCTCCCTATCACTTAATTAACATTTAATTTAAATAATAGTGTACTTGGAGAATTAAATTATTAATGGAATAATAACTAGATGTCTACTAAACCTAACGGTACTTCGTTTTTTGTTGATACTGGTAATATTAGATAGGAAAAACGACAATCTTTTCGAGGGACAGGGCTAAAATGACACTTACCCATTTTTGTGAAAATGCCCATTAACAGTTTTGTTATACTTGTACGTGTGGAAGGAAAGGGTAGTGCACGTCTTGTGAGAGGGTTACCGGACTGTATAAATCACAATTAATATTAAATACACAAATAACGCTACCTCTCATAGTCGGACACTAGGATTCCCTGTGTCGTGGGTGCGACGGACAGCACACAAAGACAACATCACACATCCAGACCGAGCGCAGAAATTGAAATTCATCACTCCAATTTCTGCCTCGTTGGGAATCTAACCCCGGAACCCTTAAACAGCCCGCATTGTAAACTTTACGCCACGCGAGTGACAAGATTTGAAACAAAGCCATATTACCCCGCAAGCACAATAAGCCCGTTTAAAACCAAACACATTGTACTGACGTGTAGTCCGGCACGACGGGCGCGGCGAACTTGTCGTCGGCGACCTCCCGCGGCGGCGACCCCAGCCGCGAGTCCGTCTCGCTCTCCAGGCCCGACATGCCGTTCGTCGGCGCTTTCCTGTGTTCATTGTGAGCAGGGTAGGCATTTTTATAAATTAATAAATAAATAAACGGTTCCACACTCATACCCCCGCAGTAGGTTATTACCTGTGTCGCGGGTGACATGGACTACACATATAAAACATCACAATAACACCCTGCACCCGAGCACAAATATTTTTCTGTCACATAAATATCTGCCCCGGCCGGGATTCGAGGTCGGGAGGTCGCTACCAATTAGGCTACAGGGTCGACTTGTTGGTAGCGATTTTTACATGATAATAGTTTTTAAAGGAAAGAAAGAACTGGCTCTCAAGCCCCAGCCGTAACACGACACCCTTTGGCGGCTGACTCATGCTCAAGGGTGGTAGCTATCCAGGCGGATCAGATGGAGAAATAATAGTAATAATAGTATTATAGAACTATTAAAATCACCAATATATTAATCTCTCTGAGAGACCCTGCTACCAAAGGGGAAGATTTTATCGCCTCTTACGGCACCCATTCGGCGTGTGAATTTTTTTTAATAAATTATGGGACTATAATCTCATCGACGTGTATAACTAAGTTATTAAAATAACGCTGAACACTAGTGCATACTGACTTTCGTAAGTTGGTGGCAGCAGGACCAACAGTAGGCCATTTAAAATGTATTACTAATGTCATTGCTTGTGACATCGCCAATATATAATTATGTAATGTAAACAGTATAGTATAGTATAATATAGTATAGTATAGTATCGTGGTCGTCCCACCTGCCCTGTCGGATGGCCTGCTGCGCGAGCCGCGCGCGCATGGTGACGACCATGTCGTGCGGCACGCGCCACACGAAGATGCAGCCGTCGCCGCTCGCCGACACCAGGTGCTGGCAGTCGGGGGTGAACCTGCACGCGGGGGGACACACACACACATATCTATACATACATACACATTGACAGATAGTTAACAACAATAATAGAGTTAAGACCAATGCGTACGTAACGGGATTTTTCTCGTACGGGATTCCGCTGCGTATGCACTATCGTATACATTTTTTATGAAACGATGTTTCCAAAACTTCACGTCCCATCCCGTACGGGACAAAACCCGTTACGTATGCATTGGCCTTTACTTTTTACTGAAATATTAATTTGGGAAACCGGCTGTGGTTTTAATCCATTTTTTTAGACGAGACTTATTTGGTAAACTAATTTAGCACCACTTTTTAAGGAATTATTAAGTTAAATTAATTAGAAAAATAATTAATGGTGGTGGTGGTGGTGGTTGATCTTAAAAACTTCGATAGCGTGATTCAGGTCGGTTTGACGTAATCATTAAATAAAGTGATAAGTAATAGTGTGCCGACCTGAGTCCGGTGACGATCTCGGAGTGTCCGTACATGGTGGCCATGCACTCGCCGGAGTAGTAGTCGTACACGCTGAGGATCTTGTCGGTGCTGGACGTCGCCAGGTAGATGCCGCTGCTGTCCAGCGCCACCTGGCGATGTAGCCCAGAACGGTCATTGGCAGATTACGTATCATATCTAATTCTTTGGGGGTCATAATGTTCAATAAATCCATAATCAATCAGTAACCTAGTTATCATCAAGTTAACCAAAGATTATGGAGATCAAATTCGATGGGTAAGCCTCCGACTATATAGACTACACTATTCTTTATATCTGGTCCAAAAAGTCTTAATTTTAAGATTTTTAAGATGAACCGTAGAGAATGAACGCACACGTCCGCATAGCATATCTGAAGGTGTGACTACCCACATCAAATCTGAATACGGTCTTTTCCGTCAGGAGGGTATGGTACAGACTGCCAGATGCAATCAAAGCGCGTTTTTTTGTCATCGATATTATGTAACGCTAATGTAGTTTGTATACGTATTGTAAATTTCGACGGAATCAATGTTTTCTTTCTTATGGTGGCCACTCACGGTCGTGGCGTTTGGCGTGGCTCCAAATGACATATGTCAAAATGGCGCGATTGGACATACAGATTTTTATATCACGCCATCAGTTTTTCACATTCACGATCAAATTTTGGCTGTATATCACGCCATTTGACGCGATGAACTGACCGTGAGTGGCCACCATTAGGGTTATAGATTGCCATTAGGTTTGTTTTCAAACAGTGTGTGTGTAGTGTAGTGTAGTGTGTGTGTAGGTGTACCTTGATGAGCGTGCCGTCCTCGGCGGTGGTCCCGCGGAACGTCTTGGTGTGCCGGCCGTGCGCCGCGCTGTACACACGCACGTTGCGGTCCTGCGCGCCGGACAACGGATACGTTCATTAACAATCACTACATAAACTGTATTAAATTATGATAATTTTATTTACATCATATTATTATTGTGATTGTAATACATGTCAGCAATAACGTCGTACAAATATTTTGAGTTCATTTCATTACACTTTTTTTATGGAAATAGCCGGTAAACGAGCTGACGATCCACCTGAGCTATCGTCGCCCATGGACATCAGCAACACCAAATGCATCACTGATGCGTTGCCGGCCAAGAAAGAGAGAAGAAAAAGAAAGAAATTTATTTCCAAAATGTATCTTTTGATTAACATGTGAAAGCAAACTAAACAGCGTGCTACTATCACTATGTGTACATGAGTGGGCACTGGGCGCTCACCTGGCAAGCGGTGAGGATGTGCCGGCCGCCCGCGTCCACCTCCATGTCGTACAGCGTGGTGCGGCCCGACACGTTCTGCCCGCGCGCGAACTGGTAGCCGCCGTCCGCCGTCTGCAACATCCAACCTAAAACTGTGAGATCTTAACATCTTGAGATCGTGAGATCTTAACGAGTGTGTCGAGTATTTTTTTTTAAGTTTCAGAAATTTTCATTGTCGAACGTCTGCCCGGGCAGCTATTTAAGATATACAATTCTCGTGTCACGCTTTTTTGAAGTTGTACTCCTCCGAAACGACTCGACCGATTTTCGTGAATCTTTGCGTGCAAATCGGCTAGGGTGGAGAATCGGACATCTATTTTTCATCCCCCTTCCCCTAAAATTTTTTTTTGGCAGAATAACGTTTGCCCGGTCAGCTAGTTACGATATAAAAACATTGTATCCCTTCACCCCACTCCCCCCACTCCCCCCACTGACCACTCACCGTCCTCAACTGCCGGAACAGGATGGTCTTGTCGGCGCCGCACGACACCATCTGCAGCCCGCCGCTGGAGCTGAGGAAGCGCACCGCCGTGATCGACGACGAGTGCTCGTCCAGCGTCTGCAGGATCTGGTAGCCCTGCCACACACCACACACACACACATTCAGGTTATACTCGTAGTAGTTCATGTTGTAGTAGTGACAGTGCAATGTGCAAGCAAACTCGTTGATAATATGTCACCTGATAGACCAGGCCGTCTGGCGACGGTTTCTACTTCAAACCTACCGAATTTTTATTGTCATTAAAGGCCAATGCATACATACGTAACGGTTTTTTCCTGTACAGGACGGGACGTGAAGTTTTGGAAACATCGTTTCATAGAAAATGTATACGTTAGTGCATACGCAGCGGAATCCCATACGGGACGGGGCATTACGTATACATTGGCCTTTAGCCGTTACGTCTGAATTGGCCTTTAGTTTTTTTTAGACAACAAAATATAACACAACTATATCATTATTATATGACTGAATCTAGTGAAACTAAAATCGATATCGATTTTTGAAATTACATTCAGTTCACATAAAACAAAGATGAAAGAAAGTTACAAGTATTATTACAACTTAGATTCACTGTAGCATTTTCTCTATCTGTCTCTCTAGCTCTAATCTCTTTCTCTGTCAATACCTGCTCTCTCCTTTTATATATATTTTTTCTCCGATCCATCCTACTCTATACTGAGAGGCCCTCACCTCGTCCACAAGGAACACGTGCACGAGCCGGTCCCGCGACGCGGACGCCAGCAGCCGCGGGCGCGCCGCGTACTGCAGGCACAGCACCTCCGCGTCGTGCGCCTCCAGCGTGTGCAGCGCGGCGCCGCGCGCGTCGTGCACGTGCACGTTGCCCGCGCGGTCGCCGCACGCGATGTGCCGCCCGCACGGGGAGACGCACACGCATCTAGTGGTACACGGTATTAAGATGGACGGTAGTTAATTTGACATTATAGCAATTAATAGTTGCATAGTACACCAACAAGCAACTTAATGCTAATGTAAATGTGCAAAGTCGCTATCTAGGCCAATTGTATATTCCCCTCAGATGACTGACATATTTATAATATGTTTGTGATTTTATGTAACCACTCTTTCGCAGGCGGCCAATATAATCTAAAAAATAATATACAATGTACTAACCTTACGCCAATTTTATCGTCATAGGTCTTCGACTTGTCCTTATCGCTGGTCGCCGTTAAATCCATATCTTTCAGAAACTTTAGCTCTGGGTCGATATATAATATTTTGCCGAGCTCCTGTAACAAACGTATGATTCATATAACTCTATTACCCTCCTTCTAGAATCAATGCTTCGAGGTTCTTGTCACATAAACTTTAACCAGGGCTAAGAATCGAACCCGGGACCGTAGCTCGGCAACCAATCTTTTGTCAACAGGTTCGCCGGAATGCAGCGCGGTTTACTTGGGCCGCAGATGTTGGCCACACCTGCATAACGTCATTCTGAACGCGTCGGCTCGCAGATTTCGCAGGGACATAATAAAACTCGTAATGTTCGTAAACTCGTAAAATAAATTCGGAGTCCCTCAAGGGAGTGTCTTAGGACCATTTCTTTTCCTTATGTACATAAATGACCTTCCAAACGTTACTAAACATAAAACAATCCTATTCGCTGATGACACAACGGTTGTTATAAAAAATAAAGACAAAATTGCATATGCAAACGAAATTAATAAGACTTTAGACAAAATAATTACATGGCTTAAAAATAATAACTTAAAAATAAACATAGGAAAAACTAAATTAATTCAATTTAAAACTTATAATAAAAAACCCATTAAACTCAATGTAATGTATGACCACACTGAAATAGAAGAAGTCAATCACACTAAGTTCCTAGGAATATTAGTCGACAAACACTGCAACTGGAAGTCACACGTTGACTATGTATGCGATAAGCTCAGTAGGTTTGTCTTTGCGATAACAAGACTCAGGCTGTCGGTGTCCACTGAAGCAGCACTAAGTGCATACCACGGATACGTGTCATCAGTGCTGTCGTACGGTCTTTTGTTGTGGGGTAACTGTGTCGATATTATAAAGGCATTTCGAATCCAAAAAAAATGCGTAAGAGCCATTTCAGCCATATTTTGCCACTGGTTTGCATGTATATTAGAGACCTCTGTATTTTTGTCAAAAAACATCCACAATACTTCGAAAAAAAACCGAACTCAAGCAGAAACAAATTTAAACTGTGTATACCAAAATGTCGACTAGAGCTTTACAAACGAAATGTCTTTATGAATGCAATCTTAGTCTATAATAAACTACCGAATTCATTTAAAGACCTCACCATAAATAATTTTAAAAATAAAGTTACGTATTGGCTCGCGGAAAATTGTTTTTATGACATTAAGGAATATATGACCTATAAGCAGAGGAAGCTGCAATAATGCAAATTTTATAACTTATTTATTGACCATTGTTATTTACGATTATTATTTCTGTAATTTGTAATTTATTTCATTTTTTATTTTATTTTTTCGTAATTTTTAAATCATTTGACATCGTAAATTATATTATTAAAACTTTGACATTCTTAATTTTACATAAAAATTTATTGACATTTGTTGAAATTTACATATTTATTGATATTGATCCAAATTGAATGATTTTGAATGATTTAATAAATAATTTAATAGGAAAATTGTGGTAATTCTAATAATTTTAAAAGTAATTTAATAAGTTAAGTAATTTAATAATAATTTTATAATTTACTATTGCATACCATACATGGTTGAATGTATTGGACTTTTATGACATGTACCACCTATATAAAACATACATTCTGGCAATAAATGATTTTGAATTTGAATTTGAATTTGAATGTTCTTATCGCGTTAACACGCAAGTATGATACGGATATTTATTTTTTTACTTACAATAAGTTAATGCTTGACCACAATCCCAACTGATAGTAGATGTGGTCCAGGATGGTGAGCACACAAACTTAATAAAAGCCTATTCACTCTTTTATTGAACACATCTAACTGAACATAACTGAATAGCCCCTCTATACCCCTTTTTGCAAGCGCTTACGCCAAAGTCTGGCTTCAAAATGTATGGAAATGACAACAGGTGCAGAAAAATTAACACCTGACTTTTGTCAGTGTCATCAGTGTCATTTGTCAGACGCAGCACACTCACATGGCTGTATATATTGGGCTGCGCGGGCTTGAGGTTCCACATGCGGACGGTGTCGTCGCTCGAGCAGGTGAGGAAGCTGCCCGGGGGGAGGGGCCCGTCCGCCGACACCATGTCCACGCCCCAGATGCACGCCGAGTGGTACAGCGCCGAGTGGGACTTGCCCACCTGTGGGGTTATCGAATATTTGGTTGTAACACTGATGTGTGTATCACTGAAAATAAGTTGAATATAAAATCTATCCGTACATATTCTACAGCATCATCTATCTGGTTGCAAAATACAGGTGTTTAGACCTTACAGGATCACTAACCGACACAAAAACAATTTTATAAATATTAAGTGAACTTTATTATTTTTGATTCCGAAATGAAAATCCCAATAACATCATTAAAATTAACACTACACTAACAATAATAATTGAGATAAAAATATAGAGAGAATGGAGTGGGGAAGAGCAAAGGAGTGGAAGAAAGGAGTGTGAATTGAAAGAGAGGCACAACAGTTACCCGCTTGATATCCCTGACGTCCCACACGTAGAGGCTGTGGTCGTTGTAGACGGCGGTGAGCTTGTGGTTCCGCTCGTCGTACGTGAGCGCCACCGCGTCCGGGTAGCGCGCGCTCGCCGGCTGCGTGAACATGTGGCTGGCGGCCGACACGGACACAACACGTGTTACAACTCTTGTACAGTGCTCCCCAATCTTTTTGGCCGGGCTGTGTCCCTTCAGCCCGGCCAATAAGTTTGGAGATTACTGTACACAACTAGTACTTAAAGTGATGTAACATTCGTCATACAATTCGCGTTAATAGCCAAGCTGACTCGAGCAAGAGTGGTAGCTAGCCAGGCTTCAGGAAAAAATAATAATACCAGTAATAACTTAATATATTAATATAATCTTTTTGTGAAGCGTTACCGCTTGATGGCAGACGGGGACTGTCGTATTTTACGACACCCTAGTATGCCGACATGGTATTGGAGTCAATATTATAAGCCACTTCAATACGGGACCTTGGCCCAGGAATCTACCCCTGGCGGAGGCAGACATTTATGTGACAGATAGATATTTTATCCTCGGGTCGTGTGTGCTGTCAGTGATGTCTTATCTGTGATGTCCATGTCACCCGCGACCTAGTGCTGGGGGTATGAGTGTATAATATATACCATTTTAACCGTTTACGTTCATTGTACTCACTTAATATTAACCCCCTGGGCGATATCCACCCCCAGATAGTGCGTGCGCGGCAACGTGGTGATGTAGCGCAGCGAGTCGGGCGCGAAGCACCGCACGATGCCCTCCGCGCACCCCACGAAGATGTAGTTGCTGCCTATCGCCATGCAGTTTGCTGATGTCGTCTGGGAACGTTGTAACAATACAATTTGGTATAAATAAATTTAATTGAGAATAAAGTGATATGGGACAAAACCAGTTTTTCAACAAGAAAATCATTCCCCGAAATTGTATGTGGCTACAATATTCGTTCGTGTATATAAATGTTTGTGTATATAAATACCAAATGCAACAGAGAATCAAAAGCAAGTACGAATATCAGTGTTCTAACTGACTGTAGCTAAGTAACTGTTGTAACTTGATTTTTAAACTGATATTTGTTATCATAATTATGTACGTAAATGTGCATGTTGGTAAATTGCGTGTATGTAGTTTGTCGCATAAATGTGAAGACATGTAAAATTTTAATAAACTCTTAAAAATCAAATAGGCCATCACTCTTATCTGTATACGTAATAGAGGAAGATGGGGCACAATATAATATAATGTTTATGACATTTGCAGTAGTATTTGTCCTATGTCATATTTTATAATGTTTATTAAAACTTGACACATATTCACATTCATTCTTCCGTCGTCGCACTATATGTGTATCGGTATGCACGTGTCCGTGTCCGTGTCCGTGTTCGTGCGTGCGTGTGCATGTGTGCGTGCCATCTCACCCGCAGCTCCACCCACTTGTCGAGCAGCCGGCGGCCGTTGAACTCGCAGAGCAGGCCGCCGCGCGTGATCGCGTACGTGCTGTCGGCGGCGGCGCCGCGCCCGCACGCCACGTCGCAGAACTCGTTGTCCTTCTGCTCGCCGAGGATCGCCGAGCGGCCCATCAGTGGGACTGGCTCCTTGAACTGATTATAACGAACAACCATGTACATGCGAGTAAAAAAAACGTAAAAAAAAACAAATCCCTACATTTATATATTTTAAATTTTTTCAATAACCTTTATCGGTAAAACGCTTAAAAGCTTACACACTAATACCCCCGCAGTCTATTTTTACCTATGTCGCGCATGGCATGAACGACACATAACACATCATAATTTACATAAAAATATTTGTCTGTCTTAGGATAGACACTTCAAATGTGCACTGAAATGATATGGTAAAATTAAATGATACCATAATTATAATCACCTTAGCATTCCTAGAGTACTCCAAATACCAAAACTTGACGTGTCGAAAGCCAACCGTGACGAAGTAGTTGCCGCTCTCTGAAAAACTAACCGCCTTCACTCGAGACGACACCTGGAACATTCAAACAAAAGTTTACATACAGCACAAGCTGCGACAAGATACGAAAATATTGGTATCTTTTCTGCAGCTGGGGACCGGCTTCTGTCGCCTCTTACCACAACCTGGTGCAGGCATGATTAGGGTCAGTTTTCTGACTGCACCACTACCACGGAATACCAGTTAAAGGTCCTTTTATCAAAGAAATTTGTTTACAAATAACATATCCTTTAATTTAAGAGTATGTATGTAATAAATAAGTAAGTTATTTTTTTATGGAAATAGCCGGCAAACGAGCTGACGATCCACCTGATGGTAAGTGGCTATCGTCGCCCATGGACATCAGCAACACCAAAGGCATCACTGATACGTTGCCGGCCAAGAAAGAGAGAAGAAAAAGAAAGAAAGAACTGGCTCTCAAGCCCCCGGCC
This sequence comes from Thymelicus sylvestris, assembly GCA_911387775.1. Classification (NCBI taxonomy): domain Eukaryota; kingdom Metazoa; phylum Arthropoda; class Insecta; order Lepidoptera; family Hesperiidae; genus Thymelicus; species Thymelicus sylvestris. The sequence continues at coordinate 1,427,268 of OU426903.1, forward strand.
GGACCACGACGAGTCGTTTGGAAATAGTAATGGTAATGACCTTATTGCTGGCCAGCTTGAGGTTGGCGCGCCAGTCCCACACGTTGACTATCATGTCGTGCTGCGAGCCCACCGACACCAGGTACTTGGAGGACGTCGAGAACGCCTGCCGAACACAACATAACTCTATTAGGGATATTAAGGTATTTTATTTATAAAAGAAAAAACAATTTACATATAAAATCACCACTAGTACCAATATTACACCCAGTAATAATACATTTATCCTTTAAACAATCTATGCATGACAGAAATAAACAAGGATTATTAATATTTTTCCTTAGCTAAAACCTTTTTTGAAGTAAATAGCCGACTCACGAGCAGACGAGCCACCAGATCGTAATTTTATTATAAACTAGCTTTTGCCTGCGGCTTCACCCGCCGCACAAGTCGATCTTTTACAAATCCCGCGGGAACCCTGAAATTTTCCGGGATAAAAAGTAGCCTATGTGTTAATCCAGGGTATAGGCTATCTCCATTCCTAATTTCAGCCAAATCGGTTAAGTAGTTGTGGCGTGATTAAAGAACAAACATACGTAAACATCTTCACAAACTTTCACAACAATAATGCGTATATTAATAGGATGACGGTAAACGTCGTGATTGGACATCACTGACATCAGTAACGCCAAAGGCATCACCAATCAAGAAACAAAGGACAAAGTCAGTGGAGTGTACTAACCACGCAGTTGACTCCATGCGTGTGCCCCGGGAACTCGGCGATCTGAACCGCTCCCGACGCAGTGGGGTCCTGGAATAACAATATAATTTAGTCACATTAGTATATAATATGGGTGACGGACGACGGTGGCTATCTAACATAGGACCAGGTAATCTGATTATTATCAATGATATTTAAAAAAATATAGATACGTTATACCCTTACAAATCAACCAAAAAAACTGTTCCGAATATATGTAGCTAGGTTTCAAATATAAAAAGAATTATCAAAATCGGTACACCATAGCTTCATAACTTTTTACACTGAAAAAGTTTGACATACCTACAAAAAAAAATTAAGTCGAATTGAGAACCTCCTCCTTTTTTTGAAGTTGGTCAATTATTTTAATTTTTTATCTGTTATATGACAACAAAGTCTGTATCGAAATCAATAAAAACATAGTTTAACATAACATTGTAAACAATTTTTTCTTATTTCAAGTAAGGGGCTGATAACACTGGTCGGCAAAAAAAAATAAAAATCAGGGAGCAAAGAGTTCACTATGTGATTTCTATTGGCTTTGGTTTGCTGAGTCGTAATCTGTTTACAAATTCCTTCTATCACGTCTAGTTTTTCAGATATTTACATTTAAAGAAAATACCGGTCTTAATCTAAAATAAACATGTATTTATTTTAGAAAGAAAAAAATACACTGATTAATGACTTTTCGTTATATTAAATACCTTCGTTCTAATTAATACCTCATCAATTTGCTCACCCGAAGGAGGAACTGGCGCTGGCTGCTCTTTGTTGCGAAGAATTGGTCTTTGAGCAGAATGAAGGTTGAAATATTTTAATTTGTGTTTATTTTTTCTAGAGAATCCTTTAATTTCTGTCATACAAAAATAGCAGTCGTTTATATGGTTCTGTGGCTATCTCCATATCATAGGACGACTAAATCGCAATGATTTTTTAGACCCCTTCAGCCAACCAGTCAGAGCTATTGCACATGTTTTGCAACATATCTTTGGCAACCAGCTTTTCTCTCTGTCATGTATTTCCTGATCAAAATAACAATGATAAGCCTTTTTTATTGAAGGTGTTAGTTTTCGTCGATGTAAGGCTATTACAAAATTACCAAAAACATAACAAAAATTGTGTGGAGAATTTTTGCATGAACGTGGCATTTTTTTGCCTAAAACAATCAAAATAAAAGATATTAAAATGTTTTATATTAAATTAATAGTATATATTGGTTAATTTGATCGATAAAAGTAAAATATTGAAACCAACTTACCAAAACTTATAAAAAGAAAACTAAAAAAATGAAATAACTCGTTTAATGTTTTTTTTCAACTTTTCACACGTACGTCGCTCACTTGTTTAATGCGTTTGCGCATGTCAGTTGGTTAGAGCAATAAACAATAGCTTGTTGTTTCTTTCTAACACACAGACAGACACAGAACACAACTAAATACATGTACCAACGTTCACAAATACCGCTGGCTGCAACAATAACACAGCAATTCCAGTGCAAACAAAAAGTGGTATTGCGGCGAAATTAGACGTGCTAGGTGAATTCTAACTACATATTTGGATTTAACGTATCCATATGTATTACGTCCACATATACTTTTTTTTGCTCTTTTTTTATGCCGACCAGTGTAATCAGGATTAGGTTTTATTGGTGACTGCGTAGTTTTATATTATATTTTAAATAATTCAATAATAATAATAATTCAAGCATAAGAAGTCCCGAGACCAAACATATAACTTTGGTTTGGCTACTCGTTACTAGATGTCGCTGATGAGAGCACAAGAAGGTTACCACTGCAGCATTAAGCGCGCGGTGTATGTAGCGTTGTTTACCGCGACCGCAACCGCGCCCGCGCCCGCGCCCGCGAGTTCAGTGTGAACAAGCACTATGGGGCAATTGCGTGCGTGTTGTTACTGGGTGAGGCACGGACCGTCCGGTATGGTGCTCCTTAGGGAGTTAGGGTTATACATCCCAACAAAAGCCCCAACCGTTGAATACAATGTCCAACAGCAACCCACCTGCAAGTCCCACACCCTGACAGCGGGCGCATGGCCGCACTCCCCGGTGGCCAGGTAGCGGCCGCACGCTGAGAACGCGACGCACGTCACGCTCTTGCGCGACGCGTTCAGCACGTGCGACTGTCGGTTCTTGCGCACGTTGTACAGGACCACTGTGCACCTGGAAATTACAATATTGTTTTATTAACAGCTGGTTAGAGGTGATCTTCGATTTAACTATGGTAACGGGACTCTCGATGATCGATACGGTTTTTATAAAATAAAATCATTGAATTCCAAATTCAAATGTAAACTATAAAATGTAATTAAAAATACAACGCCATCTAGTATCGAGTAGAATAAACAATTAAACAGGCCAGTCCTTTAAAAGTGTTTGTCGTAATTTATAAAGTGAATAATGCTTTTTCAACACGGTCATCGTTAATCCCATAGTGCGCATAGGCATGGAGTCGGCATAAGCTCACGCCGAGTAACGCACGCCACAGGAATACTTACTGACAATTAACATGAAACAATGGTTTCGTTATGGTATTCGGCGCTACCACTGTGAATAAGAATCAGCGGTTTTGGTCGAGATCCCAAACCGATCCACTGCTAATTATTATTATTTTTATTTTTGTATTTAACACAATCGAGCATCCATGGGTTGAAAATAGATTCATTTTGGGTCGATTCAATTTATCAAGCGCATATTAAAAATATTATTTAAAACTGTGTGAAACTAAGGACATCCTTAATCCTTCAACGGCAGAAGTTTAGTTAGAAAACTTTGGCCTATGCCTTATTCTTGACAAACAACACAGTGATGTGCTGAGTTACAGAAGTAAATGGATGATGACCACAAAAATAATACTGCTATCGTATTAAATCATCATTATGTAGCTTGTATTCATAGCTGACCCGTCTATAGTTGACGGATGTTGGTCGTTTATATAGGTCTATCCAAAGTGCTCCGTCGCTACCCTATCCGCTCCCCGCTCCGCTCGCCACCACGCCACGCACCCCCCATGAAGAAACAACCTTATTCGTATGTATGACAGATAGACAGCCGCGGCCTTTCTCACGGCCGCGTCGCCGGTACAGTTGTCTAAACATTACATTAGTCGTTTTTCAATTGCCGATACAATGGAAGGAGCTAATTTAACCTCAAGTGTATTGACTTAAGAGAACAGCCAAATAAACACGCAACATTATTGACTTAGGAGATACAGCCAAATAAACACGCAACATGCCATGATTATTATGTTAGATACAGATCTTAGACTAAATAGAAAATCATGCCTTAATTATCATTTATCAAGTAATTTAATAGTGTGTACACTGATTAAACCATTTACATTATACTTCAATGCTCTTAACTAGTCTTAATATATATAAATTACGTGTCACGTTGTTTGTCCGCGATGGACTCCTAAACTACTAAACCGATTTTAATCAAATTTGCACACCGTGTGCAGTTTGATCCAACTTGAAAGATAGGATAGCTTACATCTCAAAATAAAAAAACTTTTGACAGAACGAAGTCTGTCCGGGCAGCTAGTACATATATTTATGTAAGTACCTCATAAGCATGGTATCAGGTATCTTTATGCAATTTGAACATCTTGTTAATACTGCGAAATGGAATTCCTAATTTATATCTTCTTTAAAAATAAAGAACGGCGTTATCATTGGGTGGCTTAGAGGTTGGTGTCACCGCGAGCCGTCACAACCAATACTACCATCAAATTCCCCGTACCTATGCAAACTTGGCCCGTGACAAGCAATGCACCGTGGGACCACTGACCATGGCGCATGGCGGTGTGAATGAACTGTCATCGTAACTTATTTTTCTTCACTACGGCATTTGTCTCACTGCAAGATGTGAACTATGACCAAAGGACCAAAACAATGGGTACCAAGTAAACATCGACATCATGTTGAGAAACGACACGGCTTGTAGGTATTTCTTGTTTGGTTGGTATTATGACGTTCAAACTTAGAGTACTAATACTTACTTTATGCGTTCAAAGATGCCTTTTAATTATTTCATTTCGACTATTACAAACTACTTTTACTTCAATGAAATTAATTAATGGGAGCATGAATAAAAAAATGAAAGGATACCTGCATGCATCAGCACTTAATTTTTTTGTTACTCAACTCAAAACTAAGGTAATATTTGACCACAATCCCAACTGACGGTAAATGGAGATGTGGTCCATGATGGTGAGCACAGTAACTTAGTAAAAGCCTTTTCAGTCTTTTCTTGAAAACTTTTTACAACATAGAAGTAGGTAGGTACACTTAAATATTCTTTTTAAGAACAGGATTCCAAAATGATTCAAACCAAATTGTATGGTGATGGATCTGCTTCCTATCCCCATGTCTAACATGAATTTGCATATTGATAATATTGTTTTCAGCTTTCAACTCTTAGTTACTCGCCGTCCGCCGAGTCTGGAACAATGAGCTACACAGACGCACAATTATTACGGTAGTTTTTTTTTTCTTTTTTAAGACTATTCTATGGTCGGCCGACAGACGACAGTGGACACGGACAAATGCAATTAGGCCGTTGACAAGTTTTTCTGTGTTCCAGCTATTTTTTCTCTTTCGATATGGCTTTATGTTTCAATCGTGTCGATTTGTGCTTATTATATTTTATTAGCTGTGACAAGTTTTTCTATTACCTAATAACTTTTTATAGAAAATAGATAATGCAAATAAACAAACATTGCATGTGGAACCAATTAACGAATAATTTACAAACATCTGATTTTATTCATATTCATGTTTTTTACATGACAGTAAATACCTATTAGGTGCCTATTGATGTGTTTTAATAAGTTGTCATGTCAAAGTACTCCAAGTGACGTAAGAATTTCCGACTTTTGTTTTTGGTTACAATCATGTTACAATTGTGACACTTTTCCACAAAGAGCGTGTCGTTATTACGCTCAAATCATGACCGTGGCCACATCTGCCCAAAGCCTTAGGTAGATAAAACTCAATTCAGGGGTGAACGACATTAAATTTAAAATGATACAGCGTGTAAAGAGGTAGTGTGGGCGCGGCCGGGTGCCGGGACGCCAGGGACCCGGGCGCGGTGTGGGCGCACCTTTAAATCGATATCAAGTACGGAGGGTGGATTCTGATAAGTCATAGGTATCACTGCACTGCATTTTAGTTATATTTTATATTGGTTACACACATATACCCCTTCGAAGAACATGCAGTTAAAATTCTATGTCTGCCAGACAAATATCGTTCCGGTCAGGAAATGAGCACTGGGTCCCTCTCCGATAGCATAACACAGACAATTCCTACTAATATTATAAATGCGAAAGTTTGTGATAACGTATGGATATTTCTTACTACATGAAATATGTACTCAATACGCAAAAATTACGGCATTGATTTTCATCGATGTGGCATCACTGGCATCGGAAGGTGTCCAAGTCCAAGCCAAGTGCATGACGTCACGCTCCCATACGAGCAGACAGGCGACATAACAGGCGCTGTTATCATTATTATGCTGTCGGCGTGGTCATGATTGACGCTGACGGCGGACCATCCACTCCTGTTAAGGCTGCGTGTTATCACGAACGGAAATACTTATTCAGTTACATATTATGACTGAGTGTTACACTATTGGTAGCTAACGATCAGGCAGTACAATTGAAGAGTCAATGAACGCCACCTGGTGGTTCAATCGCGATCGTAAATAAAGGCACAAGCAACAATAGGCGGAGACGTCAATAGATCACAGGCCTGGGATGAACCCTCTATTTATACCATTTCTGAATTAGCATATAACCAATTAATATCAGTAACCAACCAATCGATATATTCCTATCAGATGTTTTGAAATTTACTAGGTCTAATGTTAATTATTATTTATACCTACTAATGTTAACGTAACATAGTCTGGTTACCTTCAGGCTAACCGTTAAAAAAACTATTACAACGATAGTTTAAATAGTCACTTTAAATAAGCTTAATTTTTTTAATAAAAAAATTGTCCCTAACGCCACGGCCGTGTTATATCGAAAAGATATTATATTAAAAAGTAAGAGATAAAATGTGAAAAATATTGCGGAGCTAGGTCGAGTCAAGTGCGAGTGAGTTCAAGTCTCAATTAATGTAATTTAAAAACGGTATCGGCCGAAGCATTGCGGGGTCGTGCAGCGGGGCAATTTCCCAAAGTATATCCGGTGCCAAGCCTACGGAAATCGTATGAAAGTATATTAACGTTTTAGGGAGCTAGTGCACTTGCCGGAGCCCCTTTCATATTATATCTCAGCAATGTCATTGAAAAACTTGTCATATTTTGAATCTACCGCGTCTTAAACTTAGTTAAAAAGTGCTGGAGTGACCTCTCAGCAATCAGTAGTAAAATAAAACCGTCTTTCGATCCTACCAAAAGCTAACACAATAAAATACAATCGTATTCGTAAAATTAAAGATGCATCATTTGATAGCGCTTGGACGGGAAACCAACATTCAAACTACTAGGTACTACTACTATGAAGACCTTAATTAAGTATTCTACATAAACATCGTCAGCGTACTCGTATCCAGCGAGGCCCCTGTCTGGGGCCCCAGCAGCGAGGCCGGACCGTGTATCATCTCCCCAACACCGCTAGCACCCGACCTACTGAACTGACCCGCGGTATAACTGCATGCATATGCACGCTCGGTACATACTACATGCGCGTCGAGTGCTCACAAATTATATTCATGCAGCCGCCCGGCCGCCTCAACCAAGACACTTTAAAAATTGACGCAAATACGCGACGAAGCAATTATGAGGCCAACTTCAGTATAAAATGTTTTATGACGTTTACTGAATGGGTAAAAAGTGTTCTCTAAAACATAAAAGTGGCATTTATGAAATAAAAATGTTTATAGAAAAAGACGTGAGCAGATTTTTTCATCGCAAATACCAGGCTTCTTTCTTGCTCTAAAACCTCGTAGTCTAAAGAATTGATTCTTGCCATGGTAGAAATAAAAATGTACCAGACGGTAGCTTGAAGCACTCGAAACTAACGACAGAAATCCTGCCTAGCAAATAAGCAGAAATTACCTACGACCCATAATAAAGTACGATGAATGGATGGAAGTATGTTTATAGTTTAAAGATGACATTAAAACCATATGTGTGCTTGTGTGCGTGTGTGTGTGTCACATATAAATATAACATAGTTAACGGAGTCAACACTTACCCAGCGGGATAGGCCACCACCTCCGTGTTGGGGTCGCAGTCCAGCGCCGCATTGCTGCCCACGGTCAGACCGAACACGCTCTCTAGCTTTATCTGTCGACAAATTAAAACTATATGTTAATTATTACACTATATATAACACAAAGTTTAGGAGTGAAATACGCCGAGGGACCACGAACCGCGGACGAGACGAGGCCCGTACGGGGTGAGACGTGCTCAACATTGACTCGACGATGTTTTAACCGGCCCTTGGTCTCTTCCGTATATTATTTTCTATCAAACGATACGTGTGCAGAGACCTTTAATCATCTTGCGTATTTTTTACGGTTTTTTTTTTACAAAAAATAAAACATTGACCATTGAGGACACATCGATTTTATACAAAGGTAACGTGATTTGCAACGGCGCCGGCGCGGCAGCGTAGGCAATACACGTACCTAGAAGTTTAAAGGTCTTATGGCATTCTGTTTACATTCTCTAACGACTAAGACACACTAAACTCCATATTTTTCCTAGGCCACACCATTATCTGTCATGATAAGTAAGTTTGCATACAAGTTTGGTTGGATTTACAGGTCACGTCCAAAATAACTAAGCTTATGCAAACGTACAGATTACATTAGTAAACTAAAACTGTGCATTCTTCAAGGCTCAATCTGGGGCCTCTGTTTCACCCATAATAATTTTAATTCATTGTTTAATGTGAAAGAACTATGCATTATCATTATTTTGTGCAGTCTTACAGATATTTTTGAACGATCATTAACAAACGCAATTAGGTATATTATTATTATTATTATAAAAAATATACTTATAATACATTCATATTATTCATTATAATTAATATTTTTAATATGCCGCTCTACATATTAATTAAGTATAATAGGCTGACCTTTGTACCATAATATTTTTTTATTATTAAAATGATAAACGCAACTTTTAATACATGACTGGTAATATATTCTTTTAATTTATACTCTTTAGTTTCACAAAATTAAGAAAATATCCACAACGAAATTTCATAAATGTAATAAATGGGATTTGATAAGCGGCGCCAAGTCCAAGCAAAATGTTATTTTGGAAAAACCAAAGCAAATTATTCAATCAATATATTCAAAATATTTTTACGTTTACCATAACAATATTTGCCAGCTAGTACTGATATAAATAACAGTCCTTTAACTGTGAACAAATAATAAATAAAGATTTTTTATGTTGCCATTAACAAACATCACAAAAGAATGCCTCCCACACAGATCTGCTGAATTGAGATTGGCTCTCGTTTAGTACAAAGACTTTATAAAAATAGTCCAAAATCTCATCGCTAGGGGTTTCTACAGCGGCTATAATAAAAATGGCTTCCTCTTTCATCTGCTGAAAATTATTTACTTTGATGTGAATTTTAATAATGACCTTATTTCAGGCTTATATGCTTTTAAGTTCGCAACATTATTACGATAAGATATCCAGAGAGAAAAGTAAATCCTATTTAACAAAAATATGATTTCCTTTAAGTAACACAACACACTGTTTCATAACGATGAAAGGAGGTTTAACATGATCACCCAATCTCAAAAGCTTTTTTGAATTCCCATTAGCGGTCACCCATTCAAGACTCGACCAAACTACTAAACTCAGCAGATCACATCACCAACCAGCACACCATCCTATATATAGAGCAGTTCCCATAAATCCATATTGATCCCGAACCAAAAACTGTATCGCACAAGGAGCAGTGTATATACCGTAGCCGTACAACACCCTTTTGTTGATAAACAAGTCTTCAGTGCGTCGGAGAGCGACCTTCACAAAAACTCCGACAACGAGAAAACCAGTTACGTGCGTCAACAAAGATGGCGGACCGGCCGTCCTTGGCGGATGTCATACAATACACAACACTTGGCTAATTTTTTACACGACTTCGTTTTCGTTACGGTAAAGGATCATTATTGGAGGTTGAACAACTTTTTATGTTTATCGTTTGTTAAATATATGTAAATGTTATATCATAATTATAATTATTATTATAAATTAGGTACAACACCAAATTTTAATGTTGTGCGATTAGGCCAACATGCCCAACATTGATGGCTGCCACAGTCTGAACATTTGCAAGGATTACATCTGTGTCAGCAGTGTCAGGGTTATGTTAGCCACGCCTTGTTTGATAAAACCTGTGGATAAAACACACATTACAAAAGAAATTCTCTAAAACCTCATTGGAGATAAAACATTTTTGATTATGAGTAGCCTGAATCAAAAACAATTATTTCGTAGGTTACATGAAAACAAGAATTTTCGAATTAATTTGTTAGCGAGAATTCTGTTAATTTTAAAAGGTGGCTTGCTACTGAGTATGTATCTACTAAGTAACATATTAGTAAGAGACAAACAAGACAAGGATAACTCAATTATTTTTTATCACTAATATCTGGTTAAAGTTAAGATTTATGGTCGTTGCGACCATTAAGATTAACACTACACATTGCGGTACAGTGTACACGTTAGTACTAGATCATGTGTAAAGTGGTTATCGGCCCGGTTCGACCGATAATCACCGCCGGCAGTTCTTGCCTGCGATCTAGTGAAAGCTGGTACAAATCCGCTACGATTATTAATTTTTATCGACACCGTTTGAAAGTTCACGTCTATCTGTATCAACCGTAAGTCCGTAATGTAGCTTGAAATATGCTATGATTCACACGGATTGAGGTGTCTAAGTCACGGTTGAGTCAATGCCGTCAATGGTACAGTTACTAGATACCAATGAACTAATATACTAGTTACTATATCATGACTGGTAAAAATAATTTTGTGATAATAAGAATCGACTGAAAAAATATCCGAAAAAAATAAAAAGCCTAATAAATTATCGATTCATCTTTGTGGGAACGAGCCATAATCTGTGAAGAAATTACAACCAATTTTTATTACAATGAAATTAAAATATTTCACGAAATTTTATACATATAAAGCGACATACATAAATACTTTGAAATCACTGCCTTAGCACAACTCATAATCTCAAGAGTCTCATGACCTCATCTCTGCGAATGCGAATATAAGGACATAAATTCACATCGAGACAGTGGCACTGAGTTATCGAGCTCTAATCCAACACATCTCACCTCAAGTGGATTCCCCGAATACTGACAGCATTGTTGGAGCCGGAATGCGGCTCAGTGGGCGGAGAGCAGGACGGATACCACTGGCAGGCTCCGGCTATAGGACCGCATTCGGCATCATAATAACGTTGAGACTTTATATAGGTCGAATTGATCCAATGCACGTTTCAAGGCTTCTGTTTATATAGTGTTCGGTTAATCCGTTAATTGGTTTTATAATCTCTTAACTTTAACTTAATTTCTTTCATATCAAACTGTTATCTGTGGTCTGCCATTAGTCTTGGAGCTAGAGCCTTGTGCTGCCACATGTGTGTCACATGATCACATCTTCATAATCATCACAACCCACCGCGGGATTAAATTAACATTTTAACTCTGACGAGTAATCACGGTATGAAATAAAAAAACCGGGCAAGTGTTTGTCAGGCCACGCGCAATGTAAGGTTCCGAAGTAGTAAGTTTAGCAATTTAAAGCCAAATATTTCGCAAATGGACCCCTAATTCCGAATATGGGCTTAGAAGACCCATAATTTTTTGAAAGACCTTTTCAACGATACCAACAAAACCCCACACTATAGGGTACTCGACTACGCGACGAATAAGACCTTGTCCAGAAGGGACAAATTCGCCGCGATTCTCTCGTGCGTATCACGCGCGACTGTTGCGTCCAGAAGGAGCCTGCCAACGCACGAATATTTAGGCGTTCCATTTCCCTTGATACGTGCACCTCACTCTGTTGTTCGACTTGTTCGCGCGTTAACCTGGACGCAACAAGGCGTCTCTAGTATCTCGACTCGCGCGCAATACGCGCGAATGACGCGCGAGTCGAGAGTCTGGCGAAGTGCACGCGATTTACGCGCGTATTTTGAATTCGCGCGATGCTTGTGGACGCGATGTATTGGCGCCTAGTATCTCGCTAACGCGCGAATGAATTCGCGCGAAACGTTTCGCGGCGAATTCGCCCCTTCTGGACAAGGTCTAAAAAATTCATCCTCACGTTGCGTGTAGGGGAGGTAACCGGAAAAAAAATATTTTTCAGTATTTTATTCTACGATTCTGGAGATTTTAATAACTATGTATATCCATGCCAAATTACAGCTTACTAGCACTAAGGGTCTCGACTCTCGGCGCTTTGCTTCGGAAAGAAGGACGGACATGAAGAAACTATAAGGGTTCCGATTTTATTTCGGAACCCTAAAAATTGTGCGTACCTTTTCCAGTTAGACTCCTAACTATCCCACTACAGGACTAGAGTCTATCAATGCGGATAAACAACGCTGACTGGCTACGAGTTCCGCTCACCATAAAACATCCTACACGACCATAAAATGCGATAATGACATGCAAATAGCTATACTATGCACATGAAAATATCTGTCGCGACTCCATAACCTACATCGGCATGGCGGTTTATGGCTGTATCGTAAATTACTTAACACCACAGTCCACAGGCGTAACGGCAGCCATGAGATAAACTATCGTTATGAGATGTTCCGCTATTTGATAACAGAGGGCGCCAAGCCAAACCTGAATATCTACTGAATATTTAGTACGGAAATTTTAAAATATAAAACAACAAATGTTGCATCGAACACTAAAAGGTATGTATGTGTGGATGTCAGGAATGCATACATGTGAGCAGATTTTTTTCCATCGACATTACACGCATGACATTGAATGCCCATTGGCGTGATAGGTCGAATTTAAAATCTTTTAGATTAGCAATTTTTTTTGAACATTACAAATAAGTAATAATAATAATAATAGCGCGGTAATAACAGCGCGGCCCGCAAGTACAAAAAACTATTATTTGTATATGAATAGTTTCCTAGTAACAATTTTATTGTAATGTGTTTACAATAGTAAATCATACAACTGATACAAACCAACAAACATGTCCAGTCATTTCTGGTCTATCTAACTAAAGCCTAAGCTAATCTTTTAGATGTCGCGGTCGCTTCGCTAATAAATCTACAGTGTTTTAACCGAGGCCTGTCTTCGTATGAAAATTACTGGTCTAACCAAGGCCTAAGATAATCTTAGACGTCGCTTCCCTAATAAATCTACAGTGTTTCAACCGAGGCCTGTTTTCGTATGAAAATTATGAACGACGCTTGCTGTTTCCGATATATCATACATACATAGATCAGCAAGCGTCGTTCATAGTGTATCATGTAAAATAACAGGGTGTAAGACAGTCTTCTAGTTCTTGCTTGGCAGAACTCCCTGGTAGACTCGGTTTGTACCCGCTGAATAACTGCTGAGTTGGGTACTTTTTATCTGTGCCATTTATTTTAAATCGGACATCTATCAACAAAAATAATAAATACCAATGCTTTCATCCCCCCTCTTCATCTTCTAAAAATCAATGGTCAACTGTTTGAGCAGCAGTTCTAAAGCCAGTTAAACGGTGACGCTCCTGGTCCATGGTACATGTGCACGGGTACTGTGATGGCCGATGACAACATAGTTACCCATGAGGCCATGACCATGAACAAACGTGACACCAACGCTGCCGTAATGCCGTACCTATCAACCTTCTTAACGCTTAACTTTAATTAATAAAGCGACCTGTTATACATAAAGTGACGGACTCGAGTAACTTGCCCGCTTCGGCTTATGTAGGTTTTTACTTACAATTAGTCTAAAACCGCCACTTACCCGAATATGATTATTGCTAAACATTCCGATATAATTATGGTTAATGATTAATCACAGGTTAACATGTTAGTTTTAATTACCGACGGACTATTATTAGAGAATGACAGATTTAATTAGAATCGTAATAGATACAAGGATTCAGTACCAACTTCCATTAAAAATAGCCATCATCGAGTACGATTACGAATTACGATGTATCTCGATCGGCTTGATGACAAATGATACCGTACACACTAGCACATTAAATCGATCTCACGGCCTAAAATAGACACAATTCAGTGTTCTAAGAACATAAATACAAGTATAATTACTTTTAAACGGATGTGAGACTGTATAAAAAGTGCATTAAACTAATTGCCAACTGATCCACACCGCTCGTCTAGCCATATATAAACGGTAGTCGATTGTGTCGGCATGCTCGATGCGATCTTGGCCCTGCTTAGTCGTGAGCACGGCATTGGCCCAGCTTTATGATATTATCCATCATCAAGCAATCATTTGACATATCTTATGGACATGAAATAAACGGTCAAACTCTTATCCCCCCAGTCCCCGTGCCGCATGCATGTTGTAAAGACTATTAAAACATCACAAAATTGTTTAATCCAAAAAACAAACATTTATTAAATCTATCATAAATGCTTAGCCTAGTCAGAACTATTACTTTTTGCACGACAAGCAGGGAAACCCTGCAACGGGACTGCAATGTCGTCCAAAGTAAGTTGCAAAGGATTTAAACATCTTTACTATTGGAAGTTGAGTAAAACTCTGTGTACAGTTATGAGAGCCTCAACAGCAAGCCTTTGTCCAACAGTGGACATAAAAAGGCTGATGGATGGATGAATAGCAAGTTATTAACCGCAATGTCCAGTGAAGTCACGGTTGGATAACTGTATGATTGGCCCAACATTAACATGAATTTCAATTGTACCCGCGTGGGATGTTATGAGGTCACATTGAACTAAATGGACACGCAGTATAGAGCGTTGAGTGAACATAAACATAATGTAAACACTCTTTGAAGTTATTCACAAAGGCATTCCTACTGGCGACGATAAAACTAAATCGTAAAGAACGAACCACACACAACCCTCGACTATAAACGCAAAGCTCGTGATAGAAACACTTGTTGGTGCTCTGGTACCCAGTAACAAACGAGGAGTATGGACCATGGTATATGGAAGTATATGGAGAATGAACCAACGCCGTTTTCATTGGAGGGTATTGGAGCGAAATGTCGAAGCACAAACGCCTGTATTGCGGAATGCATTTGGGAAGGACATCAAATACATAAATATAATTAATCGCAGTGGCACACCAGAAAGGCGAAAACTTGCATACCATGTTCGCCCACACATTTTTACATTACATTAAACCAAAACGTAAAAATTGGAAGTAACTCGATTCTCTTATACGGAACTATAATTACAAGTAATATCAAAAGAACGAACGCTTAGCAACGAAGATTCATTTAGCATTAATTAATTTATATCAGTGTCGTGATAAAATTTAGAGCATGCGATAATTCAGCAGTGAATTCGCTCTGCCAATGCGTGTCGGATGCTGCAAATTGTTTCGTTTCCGTTTTCACTGAGTTACTAACCGATTTCTTAAATTAGATTTTGTAAATTTTTACATGAGCTTTTAGAAGGCTTTCTTATCTAGATTATTTCGTTAGTTATCGAATTAATAACGTTTCACTTTTCGATGATATTTGTGAAGCAACGGATGATGATAATTCTACAATCAATTCAAAGCCTTGAAGATGGCTGATCATGGAAACTACGTGGTACGCCGTACGAGGGGAGCAGCCTTTCAGGCATGACTTTGGAGAATCACCGTCCCGCTGCCGCGCTGGCCCGGTATATTAGTACAACTTGCATTTATGTTAGACGGCTGATGGAATGTTTCATAATATTAATATCTCACTTGGACCTGAATTCTTCCTATGCTAATGTCGGTCGCGTACGCCGGCCGCGCGTACCAACACTACCAACTACCAATATACACCGCGACCGACGTCAGTACACAACCACGCAAATATGGTAACAAAATAACTTACTCGCTGCGATATTCTAACGATTGCACGTAAAACACCCCAACTATGTGCGATTGTGCGTGGGAGTCTCTTTAGCATGACATCTTCATGACAAAGCATAATTGCGAAACGATTGTATGAAATGAATAATTTGGTACAAATACCAACACATTTTGTCACTAAAATCCCACACAAGATCCTTCGAAGACTTCTGAAACAAAGACTCACCTCATACGCCGGCGTGTGAAGACTGTCCTTGATGACCGGCGAACTATTCCTGGGGCCGATATACGCCATCATCGCATCTTTTGTACCACCACTGACACCTATCTTCACTCAACTGCTACCACTGTCATCGGAGGCACTCCGTGATGCGACACTCGCGGCCATACTTCAGCGCACAGGGCACAAAACACATTCTATTTGATCCAGTAATCGGCACTTTTAAGGGCGCTATCTATCCCTATGTAGAATATTATCATAGTTTAATAAGGTGTCTCTGCTCATAGGTAGAATTAAAAACATTGAATCGAATTAAAATAACACTTGATTTTGAGATTTTGAGATCCAATGTTAACAATGATTCTGGTATAAAATAACATTACAATAATTCAATGCCAAGAAAAAATATACAAGTAACAGATACGATACTTGATATGGACGAATATAGACCCCAGAATTCTACTTACTTTAATTACATGCATGAACCAATACAATAAATATAATGTAAAAAAATGTATGTGTGTAGTAGTATTGTAGTACTACTAGATGAGGCACATGAATAGTTGAATAAGTATCAGAAGCATCTACAGATACAGAATGTAGGAAAAATTTTGGTACATTAATTTTATTGGATAAAGAGCATTGAAGTTACGTAGTTATTCCATACACTTCCGTCGTACACATACCCGCATGACATTGAACAAGGCTGCGCAAATTAACACGGTTTCTTTAACGATAACGATGTAATTGATATCTTTGATGAATAAATAATGAAAAAACTTATTACCTAACGTTATTGCGCATTTATAAACTACTACATTTAATTAGTAAACGTAAAAATATGATGAAACCTGTATTAAACCACAGAAGAAACAATAGTACTTATAATATTAAACGACATTGGTCATAATCTTAGGTTAAATCGACATCACTAATTTTGTAACGAGGCATAATAACTCGGACAAGATATAACCTGGTATGGCGGTAATTGCACCTAAATCGAATGCTGACACGCAATATTTTGCTATAGCCAGAAATGATGATAAATTGTCACCATTCGTCCCTAAGCAAATACCAAATAGGAAATAAGGAAATGAGGAATACTAAAGAAAGAAAACTGTTTTTGCAACCTGACTTGAATCAACACCAATCTGTACAAACTGAAACGTAATCCGTAATCATATAATTATAATGGTTATGAGGTTTATAATCGGTGGGTACGCTAAATTATTCCGGTATAAAAACGTTAATAAGTAGCTAGTAAGGAAAACCTTGTGCTTGTACATAACAAATGTCGAGTCGAATGTTCACGCATCCCGTTTGGAAACTCGTTAAATTAATGCTAACACTATAAAGAGGAAAAAGACAGACAGACACAGAGATAGAGAGAGAGTGAGAAATGAGTGAAGGCGGAGAAAAACAAAGATTTCAGAGAATTTATGAATAAAAACAAGATAAGAAGAAGAACTAAGAGAATTTAAAAATTGGTAAGTCCAAAATTCTGTTGTTTAGTTTGCATAGTGCACAACACTAAAAACTAATCGGATATATTAAGTTACAAAATGTAATATAAAGTCATGTTTTCTTATATTCTCATGTGCATCCGAAAGTATTACCCTTGCAAAAAATTGCAGACCCTGATGTTTATTCTAATGACCATAAAGTATAATCTGCATTTATTTCGCGCTTGTATTGTTTAACTGAACTGAAAATAGAATAGATCAGTACCATAAATACACCCCGTATTTCACTGAAGGTAGAACACTGCAACCTCGGGGCAGGGGATCGCTTTGATAAACATCCGTTTTTGTGCTGGCTATTCATTGTGTTAGGATGGTTAATTAACTGAAATTTTAAAAGTGCAACTTCATACAGGGAATATTGTGCTTGTATTTATGGTGTTGACTAATTAACTGAAATTTGAAAAGTGCAACTTCATTCAACTTCAAAGTATGCATGGTGTTGACAGGAATTGGGAACAGTACTAATTACACATCAGTCGTTTGTCTATTACACGCGAATAGGACGAATAGTTAAACTATAGAGATATTATAAACCTTTGAGTCACCAAGATTTGGATCTTTCTAAATTTATGGATAGATATCCAGCACTTCCCAATTCCAGCAATGAACTTCAGAGACATATTGTGAAAGGAGGAGGCAACAGGTTCGTCCCTCACAGGCGCGGACTGGGCATTGGGTACTGGTCGGCGGTGTCGCGGTCGCCGTAGAAAGCGAGTCTCAATTAAACTGCATCCATTTCTCTCGGTGAAAGTGTCCGCGGCAGGTGCAAGGGCTCTAGGTGCGCGGCCTTCGGTGCGCTTTGTTCGGGGCACGTTCGTAATGAACGATAAGGAATGAAAACATTGAAGCCCTTATAGCTAACTTGGTCGAAAAGTTTCCCTTACAGGATGAACTAGGTTCGAATTTGAGAGCTCGTCAAATTATTCAAGGTTTGTCTTTTACGTACGATAAATTAACGTTTAGAGATTTTAATCCTTCTGTATACGAAACTATGTTTGTGATGATGAATGATTATATTGATACTGACGACGCCAAAGTAATGATTATACAATATTATGTCGTTGACACCGCTCCAAGCGAGCCTATTTAAAGTATTCAACCACCTCAGTATGGCGGCGGCGTGGTGTCGTGCACAATATGGCCCAGCCAATCATAATTCACCGCGAGTCCATTCACCAAAACATTCATTAAACACGACAACACACATTGCATCACACCGTTACACTTTAAAATAAAGGTCGATACTCACTTAGAACTTATAATATCACGATGAAATACCCATCACAATCATCATGGTTATTTTATTATAGAAAACACATTATACGACAAATTATTATATTTCAGTGAGAAACAGTTTCTTTTTGAAGTGAAATCTTCTTTAGTACGGGGGTGACTTGAAATTTTATGAAACGAAACTGTCGGTGGAGACTAGAGATGAGTGGAGACTGACTTGACTTGAGATGAAGTCAAGTCAAGTCAAGTCAAAAGTCAAAAAAGTCAAAAGTCAAAAGTCAAAATTTGTGGAGTGGAGTGGAGTAGTAAAACCTACAATTATCATCTTCCCGAAATTTTACATTCGTCTCATTATCTTGAAAACAAAATTTTTCAAGGTTTCACTTCTAACACGTGTGAATTGCACACATTTTAATTTTATTTTATTTATATGAGATAACTTCGTGATTGGCAAATGAAAGTAAGTGGTGATGCAGGATGCCAGTGGGATGAAGTCCAGGATGTATCTTCTAAGTATCACTCTCTCATCAGACCCGATCCGAATCCAAACGTTGTATGTATCGACCCTAAGATACGCCAGTACGTAACGGTCACGACTATAACCCGGGACTGACAGAGTGGAATGCGAGCGAATGTTTCATTCGTATTATTCAATAATTTTAAATGGCACAGTGGTCTATGGATATCCCATAGAAGTATGCATAGATATTGTGATAGTTTTATTGAGGTCCGTGTCCGAGAACCAACGACTGCAATACCTTGTAACAAGGCAGAGGCTTTAATAGATTCAAGGAGCCACTCATCTAAATATGAATAAAGTCATAAAAATAATAATACAAAAAAAAACTCTCGCACTCTTCATTAGTCTTCATACAAACTGTACACAATGAGCAGGAAAAAAATTGTTTAAAATCAGTTTTTCATCCAATTATGAAAGTACCTCCCAAGAATGAAGTTATTGAGTAACGTCAGCACAAATGAGGCGTCATTAGCGAGCTCAAGGTCGTCAGAAGTGGGATAGGCTATTAACGATATTATTTTTATGTTTGATTTGGGCTTACTGAGATCTTTATTACAAAGATAATTAGAGAATTAGGGGAAGAAGAAGAACAATACATAATATTTAGAAAGATTTTCAAAATGAAAAATGCA
This sequence comes from Thymelicus sylvestris, assembly GCA_911387775.1. Taxonomy (NCBI): domain Eukaryota; kingdom Metazoa; phylum Arthropoda; class Insecta; order Lepidoptera; family Hesperiidae; genus Thymelicus; species Thymelicus sylvestris. The sequence continues at coordinate 1,447,183 of OU426903.1, forward strand.
ATCCTTATTATAATTTTAACCACTTTAGGTGATGTATTTTTTTATAAGATCATATCCCATCAAAAACATGAATGTAAAGAAAAAGCCAATTTAAAAAAAAAAGAATTGAGATCTAAATGGGTGCCAAGTTCTGTATAGAAAAGCCTAAAATTTTAGTCACAATAACATGTAATTCAAGCTCCACATTTGACTTGGTTAGTTTTCACGTACCTATCTTCTTCTTCTTCTTTGCGCATTCCCACGTTATGTGGGGTCGGCTCTCCTAATTTTTCTGCGCCACGATGATCTGTCGTGGGTTGTCGGATCGGGTAAATTATTAGTTTTAAGGATTTTGGCCATACTGGTCCACCAGGTGTACGGGGGTCGTCCTCTTCCTCTCCTGTTTTCTGGGAGATCTAAAGCTTTTTTGACAACGTGATCGTCACCTCGTCGCATCACGTGCCCATACCACCTTAATCTGCTTTCATTGAGCTTTTCGGCTATAGGAGCTACCTTAAAGCTGCCACGGATATACTCATTCCGGACTTTGTCAAGTTTGGTTACTCCTCCAGACCACCTCAGCATTTTCATTTCTGTAGCATGAAGTTTTTGTACATGCGTCTCTTTCACCGTCCAGCATTCCGCACCGTACAGCATCGCCGGTCTCACCGCAATTTTGTATACTTTGCCTTTAGTTTTTATGGGCATATTTGGGTCGCATAACACTCCAGTTAGAGATCGCCATTTCTGCCAGGAAACACTAACTCTATGTGTCACATCTGCCTCGATATCTGCATTGTCAGTTATTACAGATCCTAGATATTTGAAATGTGTTACTTTCGGTACCGATGTTCCATCAGGATAGCATATGGTAGCTGCGTTTGTTAGGGCATTTTTACTAAAACGGCATTCAAGATGTTCAGTCTTTGTTTTGCTAACTCTTAGTCCCGCATTCTCTAGAGCATTAACCCAGATGGACAGTGTATTTTGGAGTTCCTGGGGTGTTTTGGCGATAAGGACGATGTCGTCGGCATATAGTAGGTTCCAGGGTAATGGTGCTTGTATATCTTTGGTGATAAAGTCCATAACCAGATTGAAAAGTAAGGGGCTCAATGCAGAACCTTGATGAACTCCCACGCCTACCTCGAATTCTTGACTAAATCCCGCTTGCGATCTGACTCTTGTACGGACATTCTGGTACATGTCTTGTATCAATTGAATATAATATTCAGGCACATGTTGAGCTCTTAGTGCTTGCCATACAAGTTTGCGCGGTATCCTGTCAAATGCCTTCTCAAGGTCAATAAAAACTAAATGGAGGTCTTCTTTATTCAGGCGATGTTTTTCTGTTAGTATTCTAACAGCCTGTATTGCATCAGTTGTTGATTTTGCAGGCGTAAACCCAAATTGGTTATGCGTTATTGAGGTAAGCACCTGAATGCGTTTATTTAAGACTCTCTCCCATATTTTAAGAGTATGCGAAGTTAACTTAATCCCTCTGTAGTTGCAGCATTGTGTTACATCCCCTTTATTTTTATAAAATGGAATTATAAAACTGAGTCTCCATGACTCTGGCATTAACTTCGTAGTGAGTATAATATTAAACAATTTTGTAAGCCATTCTATTGCGATGGAGCCTAGTAATTTCCATAATTCAGCAGGAATTTCATCAGGGCCTACAGCTTTTCGATTTTTCATCTTCATGACTGCTGTCTTAACTTCCCCAATTTCAATCCCTTTTATTGGCCCTTCGACTGACTTTAGTTGTTCCCTGTCTTTACTTGGAAATTCCTCGTTCATAAGTTCACTGTAGTATTCTCCCCATCTGTTATTTATGTCATCATTCTGAGTCAGCAATATTAAATTTTTATTTTTAATGAATTTATTTACTGTAATATCCTTTGTTGATCGATTTCTATTTTTAGCTAGTTTAAAAATTTCACTATCTGTGTCTGCTTTCTCAATCTGGTCATAGTACTCTTCTCGGGACTTAGCTCTAGCCTGTGCAACCGCCTTTTTTGCTATAGATTTAGCTTCTCTGTATGCAATGTGGTCTTCTTCTGATTCAGATATTTGCCAAGTCTTGAATTTCTCCTTTTTTACTTTAACTAACTCCTTGACTCTTTCGTTCCACCAGGTCGGATCTTTGCCTGTGCTGATACCTCCTTTTGAAATTCCCAATATATTGCTGGCTTTGCTATTACATTCAAGTTGAAAATTAGACCACATCTGCTCAGCACTACTATAGGTGGTCTTAATATCTTTTTCCAGATAGCTGCGCATCGATTCGAGAAGTGCATTACCCTTAGATCCGGCAAGTTCTTTCCATTTTATTCTTTCTGTACGATCAATGGTCTTCTTAATAGGTCTTGGCAACTCATAAGTACCCACCAAAATTCTATGTTGAGCGGTTAACGCCTCCCCGGGTATTATTTTACAATCTTTAAATCCGTTTTTAATTTTACTATCAGCCAAAATGTAGTCTATCTGTGAAGATTTACCTCCACTTTTGTACGTTATAAGATGCTCCGCTTTCTTTTGAAAATTTGTGTTAACTATTGTAAGGTTGTGTCGTAAACAAAATTCTAAAATGTGTCTTCCCTCTTTATTTTCACTACCGTACCCAAAACCCCCATGAACACGTCTATACATAGTGTTACATTCGCCAACATGACCATTTAGGTCTCCCAGTATTAATTTGGTTTCTACCTCTGGGATGTTCATCATCAGTTCATCTATTTCCTCCCAAAATGCTTCCTTATCAGTTTCTTTGGATCCCGTTTGGGGTGCGTAAGCGCAAATTACATTTATAATAGGCTGGTTGTCCAGTGCTAATTTAACTGCTATGAGACGGTCTGTTTTTCTGTCGACATTTACTATTCGATTCTTAAAGTGGCTGTCGAGAATGATCCCTACCCCGTTTTGTTTGTTGTCTGTTCCATAGTAGACCAGTTGGTATCCGAGTCCTAGGTCTCTGGATTTAGCTCCCTTCCAGTGCGTTTCCTGTATACAGCATATATTTATGTCTCTCCTTTTCAGAGTCTCTGCAAGCTCTTGACTACGTCCTGTAAGGGTACCCAGATTCCACGTTGCTATTCTAATCTTATGTGTAGACTGCGAACATCGATTCTTGTCCTTCTTCCCGTCGCTTCTGGGGGACGCCCTATCATTCTTCGCATTCACAATGTTCGCGTCGCTTACGGGGTACGCACTAATACTATTACCCTTATTCACTCTTGATCTGTCTTTCATAATTAGGAGAAGGTGTTTTTGGCTATAGTGTTTTACGGCCGGTTGCCACCTGACGCCAAGGTTGTAACCCTCCTGGAGGGCTTGAGAGCCGCCGTTGACCTTTTGGCTCATCCGCCGCCATCTCTACTGCCTGCTCCAACCCGAGCTCGCAGTACACCCACACGACCTCGCCTCCGAATATGTCGGAGAAGCTCGTGGGTGAGGTTTGTTAACGGAGTTTCCATCTCCGGCCTTGTGGTCCGCGGGAGGTATTTTATTTCCCTCCTACCCTTCGAATAGGTAACCTATCCGAGAGGGAAATCCCCTATCCGCCACCTGGGGACGCGGTCTCTAGGGAATAAGGCTACCCCGAGACTCTAGGGAATAAGGCTACCCCGAGACACGTACTATTTCACGTACCTATCTAGGCTATAATATTATATTTGTATAATTATCTTTGTTAAGTCTGTTAGGTTGATGACCTATGTTACTTTTCTAAAATTTGGTTTGTTGGTTGCTAACTAATGAAAACTAGCCAATTCAAATGTAAAGCTTGAATTACATGTTCTTCTGACTAAAATTTTAGGCTTTTCTATACAGAACTTGGCACCCATTTAGATCTCAATTCTTTTTTTTTTAAATTGGCTTTTTCTTTACATTCATGTTTTTGATGGGATATCATTACTTTTTGTACAGAAATTATTAGTAGGTACTTATTCATAACGTTACTGATTAATTTTGTTACCTTATACATGAATTGTAATAGTGCCCTTCAGCTAAATCCGTAGTTAGTGCACCGTGGTCCAAAATAAATATTACTTCATTATTTATAAGTAATGATCTTCTACTATTAATGTCCGCTAAATATTGAAATAATAATTAATACTAAATCCCAGTCTGTTATAATAATAATAAATACGATACGATACGATAGTAGTAATAATAATAATAAATACGATAAATACGATAGTCGAATATACTCTTATTAGTTATAAGTAGTTTGTGTTCGATGAGATAACGTGCCATAATATATTTGGAAACAATACTTCGAATCACTTTAAAATGGTGTAATTTCGGAAATAATACAAAATTTAGTGGTGTACATGCCATACAAGATAAGAGAAGAATAATTTGTCATACATTAAAAATGAAACAATGCAATACACTGGAAATAACGGCTACTGACGTCTCACTAATCTGTACGTAAATAATACGTACGTACACTGAACATCTTCCCCCGTTAGAAGCTTCATAAAGTACTAAAACTGATATGTTTCGATTAAAAAAAATTAAGGGTGGTATTCCACTCCTTATATATATTCCACATAATGGCCACCTGTCATCAATTTTGATTGCTGTTCATAAATTTCAGGCGTTATAAGTAAGTGTTCCTAATAGAATCAATTTTTTGAAAAATTATCATAAAATGATAAAAATTTACTACTTTCAGATTTATTCCTTTGTATTCACCCTACTACCTATCTGCATGCCAAATTTTAACTTTCTAGGTCACCTGGAAGTTGGATATAGTTTTGATCTAATGGTCAGTCAGTGTTAAATTTCTCGATTTTTGGACGTTAATATCTAAATAACCGTTTGAGATGTGTTTATGAAATTTGGAAGACGTATGTATTTTCCAAGTTTTAATAAATAAGCCAAATTTGACATGTTTATGTTGAATAGTTTTTAAGTTATGAGGTGGTCAAAAGTGGCTCCAAATGGTTCGTGTAATATTACACACGGTGCTGCTCGCCAATTCTGTAAGCTTGAAAATTGGCTTACACGCTACCGCGTGTTTAGATTAGGAGTACCGAGAACATTTTGACTGCTTAGACATTACATTACATCACACATACATAAGTCCATTCAATACGGTCACAAAGTTTATTTACTTTGTGATACGATCGCCCTCGAGCGACTGACATTTTGGTCTGAAAGGCAACCTGTCTTTAAAACAACGGCTCTGCGGATAGTTGCGACAGCCCCACACATTGGGCTCTCTAATGTTTGTTCTATTGTTTGTACATATCGTTTGTTTTGTAAAGTTGATGCAATCTGAAAGCTATTTGTTGGCAAGTATGCATGCATATGCATATATTAACTTCCAAACAAGTACATAAAGTAAACAAGCGTGTCCGTTAAATTAAATATTCTTGTAATTCCATGAGAATTGTTATTAGAATTACAGCGAGAAAATGATGTCAAAATTATATCTGATGATGCATCATCATCAAAAGCTCTTTCTTCCAATGGCATGCCTTCATGACAAAAATTAATGCACTACAATAATAATTAACGTACGCTCTTCACGAGGTATGCTTACGTTATCAAGTTCAATTATATCATTAAACCCTGCGGTCGAAGGTGAAGTCAAGCCATCATGTAAACCAGGCGACCGGTCGTGAACGGTCGCGTTGTTCGCGGCGATATGGCGAGCAATTTGACTTTCCAGTTTTCTTTCGAGCGAGGAATGTTGATTGTGGGCGAAGTATTGGGAGTACCGGGGTAGGGACCGACCATTGAAGCAGTTTACAGCGTGAGAGGTTACCATTACGAGACTCGTGAACGACATAGCGGTGAAGTAAGTCTAGGATTAGTGTTATAGCCTGTTGTAAGTAGGAGACCTTTGCGTATGAATACAATGGAATCTTGCAGTTTCCATCGCCATCCAGGCTTCGCATTAATGTATAATATATGTAATACAGATGTGTTAATAACTGATAACAATACAGTAACTTTATGGGCAAGATATGGAATTCTAAGTATGACCATACATTCATGATTTATTCTTTCTTTGTAACATTCTATTGCTACATTCGCTACAAAGGGCGGATATCACTTGACATCCTCTAACAGTCAACCAGGAGCGAAGGTGAGAATATGTGATAGATGTCAACATCATACAATAAGAAAGGAAAATGTTAATGCGTGAAATAATATTCATTCAAATTATACGAATACAAGATTTAACAATTCATAAAATAATTTTAATCGATTACCCTTGGATCGACTAGACTCGATATAGGTATAAGTTGGAATCTTCGCATGTGTCAAAGGTTTACTTGTCAGAGGGTTACATTTGTATATTATGCGTGTGCGCGAAAAACATAACCTCTCCTGGCAGGAGGGTAAAAAGTGTAACATGAATGAACACAAATGAAAATATGCACATTGCACTGACGGCATCATGGCTCTCGGCACTCGAGTCAACTTTCCTCCACTGATTGCGTTCGCATTTCCGTCATTACGCCGCAGAAGCGACGCCATTTTCTCAGAGACTGCATATTGGTAATGGGGTGAAAATATTACTTGAGATGACAATTAAAGTAGTTGTTTTATAACAGATGAATAGATAGAGGGGTCAAAGCATTTTAAATGTCTAGAAAAGTTTAGATTACATTTTCTTTTTTGGATTTCGGTGTTATGTGGTGTGATGTCCACCTATGACAGTGACCACGAAATATCAAGTCGCTCATTTCCTCGTTTGTCGTCTAGTGAAAACACATTTACAAAATTTCCACGTCTAGCATTCGCAAACAAATTAACAAACACGTCACTGTCAACCTGATAAATATGCATTATAATGCGGCTCCCCGAGGAGGCTGAAGAGGCATCTCTCGGCATCTGACGGCACGGTGCCGAACTGGGTCGAGCCGTTGCTGACTCGTGTTTACTTTACTAACGACTTTACCTAGCGCTTTGTTAGTGCTGTGAACAAACACGTGAATTTGCACAATGGGGAATGATCTTCCGAAGGCATACCCAGATCGGTAAGACACAGACTTTGTAGTCTTCCGTCTTGGATGTATGATTGGAATGTCTTTGGGACTTTGTCTACGAAACCCAAACATTACTTGTGACGAGTCACGAGAGTTAACTTTTATAGGCTTTTTGCCATCTTAAGCACATATGAATCGTGTGGGGAGCTATCCAATAATACTTCTCACCAATAACTTTCACGATTGCGTGCGCCGGTTACATCACTAGCGTGCAACAATAGCTAGTGGTGTGCGTGTACGCCGGGCGGTACGGTGCAACCTGTGATAGGTGTGACATGAGGAGAGATTTTATACTTATGGCAGGACAGTCTGGTAAGAAGACATAGCGAGAGAAATCCTCTTAAATGAAACGAATTGGGAGATAACATATTAAATATATGATAAACTAATGGAAACAAGGAACAGGCAAGCTACGCGCAAGGAACTACGCTAGAAGGAAATAATTGAAGATTCCGAGTGACTACGCGAAATCAACCGCAACTGGCCTGCAAGTGGTAGGTGAGGACAAAAATAAGATATATCGTGGGCATGGCTACGGTAATTTAGTAAAATCTCTTACTAAACAGAACGTGCTAAACAGAAGTTATGTGAGTATGCAGCCACTATCATCCATTGCAGGCTGCAGTAATATTTTAATCTAATGAACTGCAAGTGTATTATACTGTTATAGTATACAGTATAATGCAATAATCGTAATCTACGCAATGTCGAATTGAAATTCGGACCGCACAGTGCGGCGTCTAATAAATAAAACGACTGCAGGATAAATTGAATTAATTGAACATTAATTTCTTAGAAACTCACGTATTTCACGTCCACCGACACCAAGTCGCCATGTTAGGTCAACTTAACTCGCTAAAATGGATGTTTATGACTGCATTTTTAATTCACCATGTCTAGAGGCATGGTTACGCGGTCCCTATTGTCCGTAAGTTAAGATTGAGAATAGCTCGCGCTTGTTGTGGTGTTTACAAATATGGCGGACAAGTTCCCGCGCAAAACGGTGCTTGCGGTACTTCCGGTGCGAGACTGTTTCCGGTATTGCGCCCTCTACCTGCTTCCATACTTGGATCTTGTTAACGGTTTTGTTGTTCAGTTTTATTGACGCGGTGGGTTTTAGTTATGTAACAATAATAGTGGGCTTCTGGCTGAATGAGATGTTCTACGATGGGCTGAATACGTTAAACGCCATTATCATAATTATATTTATCGTTTTATAAATATCTTAATTCTTAATAGAAAACTCACAAGTTGCCAGAGATTTTTCACCCTAGGTTTTCTAATACAGTCTTTTGAGTTAGCGTAATAGCATAAGTTCAAAGACTTCAAACTCATCTGTGTTGAAAGTCACGAGCCCTCCATGGAGCCACTGATGGATTCCAGCTGTGCGCTAGCTGTAATATAAGTTGCTACGTAGCAAAGTGTTTAACAACTAAGTAACAAAACGTAAGACACGAAGACATCGTTTTCTCCGGCGAATGAGAAATTTGTTAGTTCGTATTGCAATATTGCAGTAGTCGACTTGTTCGCGAGTAGAAAGTTCGATCAGCTGTTAGATCGCCGATTACGCTTAAATACCAGCTAGAACTTGAAATATTGAACAAAGACAGTATTTCGTACTAATCTATTTTCTATGGTACCTAATAATTAGTGCCAAACAGACAGACCACGATATCATGGAAATATTGGACATACGTAAGATTTGGAGCGTCATTCGCAAATTACTAGCTATGAAGCAGTGAACGAAATTATTAACAAAGCAAGACCGGTGAAGGACCGTGCCACTATATACCTATTATTACTCTCAGGGGCTAGTAGTCTTTTACATACAATATCCTCAAACCTACAGTGGTCAACAAGATAACCCATCGAAGGTAAGATGAGAGTGAAAGATGGATTGGATGGCACTTTAAATAAACGTAAGATTAGGAACACCCAATCGAAGGTCATAAAAATTGGTAATGTCATCTTAAACCTTGAACTCTTTACAGTCAAACTACATGTAGATATCACAATCACCGCCTATATGATAAATTGCATTCATGCGTCTCTCTGGGCATGTTATTACGGTATGAAAAATGATACTCAATCGTCGCTTAATATACAAAAAGCTAATCGACCTGTGTATTACGTTGCAGTTCATACGTTGAATAGGTTTTCTTGCCATTTGTCTGAATTTATAAACTACGAAGTAAAGTCGCATGTATGAGGAATACTCAAGGTGATAGTTTTGTGTGAAATTCAAATTTTGCATTACAGAATTTATTGTACACGAGTAACCCTCGCTTTGCTTCGGTTTTCCTATTTTTTTACACCTTGGGTTACATTATTGGAGTTTTATTAAGGATCCTTAATTTTTTTTAATATAGCCTATGTTCACCGGGGATAGTGTAGCTTTCTAACAGTGAAAGAATTTTTCAAATCGGTTCAGTAGTTTCGGAGCCTATTCAATGCAAACAAAAAATCAAATCTTTCCTCTTTATATATTAGTATAGAAGTATAGATAACGTAGATAACGATAATAAACCATTCTCTAGAAACGCATGATGATAATCACTTACTGTTAATTCAAAATGTTATTTAAAAGTCAAACTACGGCGACCTTAGCAAGTGACGCTACAAGAAGTCTGAGCAGAAGAAATACCCTAGCACTTCCATATAAAACTTCTAATTCAGTCTCATAAGTAATCTGGGCACTCGACGTTTGGTCATGTTTTACTATACACCTGTGATAATTACATACATACACACTGGTATATCACAAGTTCACACAACAAACAGGTCAGCTTAATATAGTACAACTTTCTATCGATATCTAGTTGATATCGTTTAATGGACACTACACGTTAAAGACTTTCAATTAACTTTTTGTTATACTTATAACTGAAGCGGCCGTCCAACCCAGTGTTAAGGTGGCCACTCACGATCGCGCCATTTGGCATGGCTCCAAATGACATATTATGTCAAAATGGCGCGATTGGACATACAGATTTTTATATCACGCCATCAGTTTTTCACATTCACGATCAAATTTTGGCTGTATATCACGCCATTTGACGCGATGGTCTGACTGTGAGTGGCCACCATTATACTCGTTGTACAGCTCTTACGGCCAACGCAAACCTTCACGACGCAAATAGACGTGTCCTGGTACCGCCTGTCACGATAAATCTAGCTCGATAATTTAACCTCTAAAATGTTCATTCTAAAGACCTAGTAGGTCATTCGTGAAAAATAATGGCTGTCAATTTCTTTATGGATATGAGACCAGCTTACCCACACTCACCTATCCGTAAGTGGCATGGTTCGGTGATAAAAAGTAAATAAAAAGTTTATTTGCTATCAACAGTTTATGCATTGTAGTGATACTATACCTACAGTCTACCATAATTTTACATGACTTTTAAAAGTATTATTATTTAAAGTCAAGAATGACACGAACATTTTTTATATTTTAATTTAGATGTAATGTGAAATAATTCAATAATTTTAATATCAATTCAAGATTACATAAAAAATATAAAAATGTACCTAACTAAATTGCAAATGAAGATTCTATTCTAGTTATAGTTTCAAAAGGCACTACCCATCCCTTTAACCAATTAGCAAATCATAAATAGATTATTGCCGCTCATCGAATAACTTCATTGATACATTCGCCGGCGAGCTACGAGCCGGCCTCAAGATACCAATCCACTTGGAACCAATTAGAATGCCCCCACCCCGAGCTCTCTAATTACCGCGGTAATCCGAGATGATCGCGACCACTTGACACGAGGGCCTTACACTTCGCTCCCCGAGCCCCCCGCGCCGCAACGCGATAGCCCCCGCTCACTTTCATCTACATTTCTAGTTGATTGATTGTCGATTTCTTATGGATAATTATAACAAGATACGATACAAGTTAATAAGTAGCTCGTAGAATGATCGCTTCGATTAGAAATTAGTTTGCCACTGTAAAGGAAGGAAAACTTGACAGTTGATATAATGATCTCAATGTGTAAAGTCAATCTGATAAAATCTGCGATATCACACACACATTATAGTGTAATTTTTGACCGCAGAGCTGGTCTCTAGTCTAGTATCTATTTTTCTAATGATTTGGATATTATTAATAATAACCACTTAGTATTGGTATGAAGAGCTCAAGTTTCGAATAATGACATCATCAAGTGTTCAATTGGCCCCAATAACTGTCTCCTAGAATATGTGTGCCTGCGTCCGTGTTCACGCCAGCTTACGACGTGAATGCAAAGTGTGAACAAGCTTTAACTAAGTTAGTGCGCTAACCATCATGGACCACATCTCCACTTAACATGAGGTGGGATTGTGGTCAAGCATTAACTTATTCTTATAATGATCATTAAAAGTCCACGACAGGGCATAGGAAAGCCCATGACGGGGCGTAGGAAATAAGGCACTCAGAGGTTAGTGTGAACAGGCATACGCATATTGCAAAACATTTGTGGAATCCCCAACCAATACGTTTTGAAAACAATGGTTAGGCGGTCTTTTTGAGCAATACAGGAAGCAAACAATTAGTACATAACATGATGACATATCAGGGCAACCATAAAACAAATCCAGACATTCATTACCAAGCCTCATTACTTTGAACACAGTTGCAAGTGTTGGCGTCGCGTGGGACGTCGCCGCGTCGCTCGTCAGACAGTCTGCGCGTCTCGATACAAAAAAAACATAGTTATACTTCTGGCGACTCCTATACCTTAACAATAGGATACTACATAGTAGTATTCGCTTTCCCCTTGCATTGCAAAGGCAACTGCCTGCATTGCAAAGGCAACTGCAACTTTTCGGTTGTTGAATTGTCTGTGAAACACAGCGTTATTCTAACGGGTTTTACTGCGTCTTTCTTAGCAGCTGACGCGTTTGCGATACCCCTTTGCACATGTTTCAAACTGTGGAAAAGGACAGCGGTATCCTAGTAACCACAAACAATCAAGTGACCTGCTCGTTTGCTACCATATTAAAACTAAAATATAGTAAATATAATGGAAGACAATCTAGGCATTCTACACCTGAACTAGGGAGCTTCATCGAGGAAAATTATAAATCGTAGCCACAGTAGGTGTTAAGAATTTAATCAAACTCATTATATACCTACGTAAGAAATATTTGCAATGACCATGAATGTCATCACGACCCACACTCACGTACATCTGATTAAAAATGATGGAATAACAAAGTTACGCAAAGGACCGCTATTTGTTATCTTGTAGATTGCTAAGCAGTCACTGTTTCCGATACACATCTACAACATCAGTTGATCAGTGACAGTCAGTGTCATAGAAGCGTGGAAGCTGTTTCGGAAGGGTAAGAAACCCTGAATTTTCCCCTCGCTTTCTCAAATGCCAGTTACACACGAAGACGATAAAAAAGGTGTTTCCGTGTTTGGCACTTAAAGAAATGTAAAATGTTTTCGGGCCACTGTTTTAGGGCCAAATAAGATGACAGGTATGTGACTCAATAAGTAAACAGCTCTAAATAGTAACGGAAGGAGCAGTCGACTGACAGGAGTCACACGATGATGCAGTGACCTTGTATGACGTTATGGCGCCCACGCAGGGGCCGCGGCCGCGACTTAAACATTAGGATTAATGGAGAATTATCTAGAAGACTTTCATCTAAGTGATATTTTGAGGTCTGTAACGGTTTCCGACATAGATATTGACAAAATAAAGTATATGCTAAGAGAAGTACCTACGGATTAGGTACGTGTTTTGCTTAACGATGATTTTATCCAAATACGACGTTCGTGTTTCCGTCATAAAAATGTAAAAAAGATAACAATGAGGAGTATATTTTGTTTGTTGAAATAATAAAACAATATTGCCTGTTGTGTTACAAGAATTATGTTTTCCATTTCATGACTCCAATTTATATTTTGCATTTTAGCACTCTCAGCAGCAAATATAAAATTACATCGTATCATATTAAAATTCCGAAAAGGGACAATATTTAAGGGCAATTGGTGTAAAAGACGAAGAAGAAGTACCTACGTTAAAAACTGAGTAAATATAATCATTGTTTTTCAAACCCCATAGAAAATTGTATTCAAGTTCAAACAATGGCCCTAATTAAAGCTGAACGAGATGTAACGCTTCATCGTTATTAAGTATCAAAACAAGGTCAAAACTGAAGCCAAAGCCTTTCAAAGTTTCTAGAAACGAGGAACTTGAAGCTGTCTTCAAGTTCCAATTCTGTAATTGGCAGCTCAATTCCAGGCGAATATTTCAAATATCTAACAGAATTATAGTTGTTTACTAACTCATTTATTATGCAAGCTCAACTCCACTTCGTCAGTGAAGTAACAACTAATGGTAATGCACCTATATTCTACGTTTACAATCCTCGCAATTCACGATTCATGCATTTTAAAATGTTAAGCATTAACTACTCTAAATTAAGTAACACTATTTTACATATTTTGTAAAAAAAATTAAGCAAAAATCATGTACCTAAATGTTTGCGTACACTGCATGTCGTCATCCATATTATGCAGCAACATGCTTCAGAAGCATGATTGTTTGTTAAAACTCCTTCTTATCCTATGGAAGAAAAATTTTACGTGTTGCTTAAGTTTCAATGAAAATGGATAATTGTGATAATCTGTAACTGATATTAAACTCAAGGCTCCAGACGAGGGAACTCGTTAACAGTTACGCATTCAATTATGATAACTTCTAAACTCTATTTGACCGCCACTCTCAGAGTTGGCTTCAGATCCTCAACCGTAAATAGCTTAGTCACAATTTTTATAAATATTTCACATTTTGTTCTCTACCAGTCCCTCCGAGTCAACTTAAGCCCAGAGGCAATAGCGGCACCGAGTCGCCGTGTGATAGCAAACAAATTAGCTTACCGGGAGCGATTTAAATTGGACAGGGACTGGGTATTCGAGATCTTCAAACTAGATTGCGTTACGTCCCTCGGATCTCAGTGGTTTACGCAATATTAAATGGTAAATGTTAAAATATTGTATGCGTACATGATATGCCAACGAAGATTAACCACAGCTAATGTAAAGTGGTTTAGACCCGACGTGACTTTAATTGTAATATGAAATGGGATTGGATTCCTTGACTTGCACTGGGACTTTGGGAATTAGTGGGAATGAATACAGGCAAAAAGCAGACAAATTTTATTTATTACGACCACTTGTGTACACACCCGACCGACCTAGGTGTGCTACCAATGTGAACGTTTCAACTAAAATCTCCATAATGACTAAAAATCTTCGCAGCTCATCATTAAAAAGTCGATTACTAAACTAATAGTTACTTAGAAATTAAAATAGAAGTACTTAAATTCCATTTACGATAGTTTGTTCAATATTTGGCGAGCACAAACCAAGTTCCAATATCCTTTCTCCTGTTTCCACCGAGCGACACCGTTACGCAACCATCGCCTCTAGCTCACACCTACGTCCAACGTGTGTGTAACACGTGACATTAGCATATCACTCATACTTATTATATCAACCAGTAATGATTACTGATATCCTTGACATACTGTCTCCGAGCGAGCCATTGTCTTAGGACAACGTTCATTCTAATGTCAAAGCTTAATCTGCGCGGTTCTTTGATGGATGTGCAATTAGGGGATATAACACATTTGTTACGTGGTCTATGCGACCAATCCATTATTAGTAATACACATAATAGACCACTTAAGTCATGCTTTTTGTTGACCTAAGTAGTCCTTGCTTAGATGTGTTACTAAAGTCGAATGTTTTATAGCTAAATGGTGTGCATTAATAGAGGAACTCAATCACGCCACTTTACGCACGGAAAAGCGTGACCTAAGTGCAGGCTTAGGTCACAGACTATAAAATATATTATTTAACTGTCATTAGTTAATGAGTCTTATTAGGCAACACCGCAATAATTAATTTAAATATAGGTATAATATAATATTTCTTATCTTTAATTTAACTGACTTATGCCCCAACTCAGGGTCACTAAAGTTTACTTAAATCTCTCCTTACTACAGAATTTGTATTGTGATTCTGTACTAAGGAGCAATTTAAGTAACCGTTAGTGACTCTGAGTTGGAACGTTAGTACTAAATATCCAATGATATTATGTGTATGAAAAGAGATAATGTCACTACTTTATAACTATTGGTAATAATAACATAGAAGTTCCGCAAAGCACCATCAGCTTTTTTTGCATTTTTCACATTAGCTTCCTAACTTTCTAATTATAAAATTTCTATAATTCATAATTTGGCAGATATTTATGTGACTGTTGTTCATGCCACACGGGACATAGGCAAATCTACTGCGGGGGATAAGAGTAAGCGTTTAAAGCGTTTAGCCGATTGTCTCCAAGTAAACAACCCGTGGCATACAACCTGTGTGTACAACATACGACCCAATCAGTGCGCTAACCCCACACTGACAAGTAGCCAGTGCTAATTGCGCTGGCTCTCATAACCCCCCGACCGGAACATGAGTGGCGTGCGCCGGCGCCGGCCGGACTCTTGCGATAACATTTTGAGTAATCTCCAATATTACATACGTCGTAACTGTTGTAACTATTACATATTCTATTCAGTATATTTAACTCGCTGTTAAGCTATGTTTCAGTTTAAAAACTGCAGTTTAGTCTACTCTACAGTGAAGTAAGTTTAATATTTACAGTTCCTAAGGTTGAGAAATTAATGCGCGTAATACGGAAATTAAATCATAATAAATGGTACCAGTTTTGTTTTTTGTTGTAAAATTATGCTTCTTCATAGTTGATGGAAGGAAGGAATTTTGTTCAGTGGAAGTTAGTTCACGTTACGAAGATTACCACGGAACTGCTGACGCCCGGGGCGGTGCAAAGTTTGGAACTCTGTTAAACTCGGTTTAAGACGTTGTGCGGTGGACGTACATCAAATTCCTGTTTTACATTTAAAGTTATTTATAACCACTACACACATACATAGGTTGACTGGTAGAATGCTTTTAGTATTAAGTCATTACGTTTCTGTACAAACTTTGTGCAAAAAGCAATCTATAAAAACAAATTAATATTTAAATTATTTTTTTAATTCTAATTATTAATAAATCAGGAATACGTGTGGAAGCCTGCATAATCTAAACAGCGTTGTTGACTACCGAGATAAATGATTTTGTGCGATTTTGGTCTTCTAATAAGTCTAATAACCCTTTATAATTTCGTCCATATATTACCGTCTAGTGGTATCCAGCGTACGTTGCTTTCACTTTTAATCCCATCCGAGCTAATGCACCGTGCACTACAATTACACGGTACGCTGTACGTTACGTCACAACAAATCTTCGTTTTGTAATTACTAGTTTTTTTTTTCATTCGCAAACTCGCAACGCACTTTCAATTCGCGGGGCTCTTCGTCTTGTTTGAATATAGGGTTGGCAAAATTTACGGATGTATTTTTAATCCGTTGCATATTTTCCGAACACTTCAGCTTAAAGTTAGACATTCAGTATTTGTAGGTAAGTACCTGAGAATGGATAGTACCTAATTGAATTTATTGGAATAAACCACAGAGGACAGAATGAGATGTATGTAATTTACATACAGTACTTACATCAGACATGAATTTTAAAAGTCATCAATCAACCAATCTAATCATCTGACTAAACACCGAAAGAAATAACAAAAACTATTGACATTTAAAAAGATATCGTAAGCTAAGTAAGATATCGTAATTTACAAAATCCAAATACAATATCCTACTCAACATGACCGAACACAGATTGCCAAGTCAAGTGTTTGCCGAACATAATACAACTCGTTTCAAAAGCAGCGTGTAGTAATGCCGATGTATGTGCGCCTGCGCAACTGTTGGCTCTTGCGATTAGCATAGCGACCGTCGACCGACAGTCGGTGTCTCGGTGGGCAGTGGACGTAGGTTGTCTTGAAGGGTGAGCTGGTGAGCTGGTGACATGGTGACAGGTAGGAATTTTTACAACTTAATTTACAAATACATGTTGTGATTGTCCACTTGGTGTTGAAAGACCAATGCTACGACGAGACGCCATTGAAGTCACAAACTGATGTAGAAATACTGGCGACTACTATAAGTAGTATTGCAAATTAACATAATCGTTTAATCATATTTTTTATGTGGGCTGTGTGGCCTGTGTGCGCTGTTTCATGGACGCAAATGAAAAAAAAAAATTTATGATACACACATAATAGGTATGTATGTAGGTTAGGTACCAAATTTCGAAAAAATCGATTATCTTTAAAATATCATGTGGGCATAATCAATCTGCTACGAAAGTGACTAAAGACAAAAAATCGATTATCTTTAAAATATCATGTGGGCATAATCAATCTGCTACGAAAGTGACTAAAGACAAAAAATCGTGAGTTCTTCATACAAAATTTTGCATACTAAGCATCGACGAATGAGTTTCGGTACCCTCAATGCTGACGGCGAAATGTTCGACGGCAAGACGAAACAATTAAACCACACACGTAACACCAACAGTCAGTAACTCAGCAGAGGTGGTGCAAGCGCTCTTCTATTTGTAACACGATGAGATAACGCAGCCTCTGTAATTGCTGAGTGCGAACTGCGAATGCAATTACCCATACCCTCGTACGATGAAGAATAGAATGAATTTGTAACACTCATGAAGAGTGAAAATCACTCGAAGAATCGGGACCTTGACCTTTTAGAACATTTTTTTGGAAATAAAAACCTCGTAACATGAAAAGGGTTAACTTTGTAATGTATTGCTGTGCGAAGTGCCATACTTTTTCATTTGGCTGCCCAACTTTGCAATAAAGTTTTTTTAGAACATGTTATCTAGGCGGGCAAAATAACTTGACCAACAATCTTTTTGCGGTTGGATGATGGAAGGTGGAAGATGCGCTTCAACAATCTTTATTAATTGCCGTAAAGAAACACAGAATACCAGTAGATTACAAACATATTATAGTTAATTAATTAGAATTCGATACAAATAACATTATAAACCATAGCGACCACGCTACTGTTAGTTATTAGAAACTGCTTATTGCTTAAAACCTAGTTGCTCTCACACCGATATGTATGCAGCACTATCAGTTTTTGCAATCATTGAACTGCTACTTGATGCCAACCCCTGCTGAACACCACTAATACGCTGAAGGTAACAACAACAAAATATTATAATAACTACAAATCCGCGTCCATGTAGGTCGTTCACACCGCGCAACAGTTTAGCCGGCGAGATTCTCCTCGGTCTGCCGCTTCGCTGCCGGTGCCGTCTTCGGTTGCGTGCCACCAGCTGTGACTGTCGCGACCGTCACGGTACCATTCCGGAGCCGCCCGTTAGGGAATCCTCAGCGCTCGCGGTATTTGGGGCAGTTGTTACAACTTACACGGCTACGTTCCGATCAAAGACGACCTAAGCATTCACTGAATATTTTCGCACCGTTATTTTCCCTTTAATGGCCATGTTTTCTGTCTTTTGATACCGAAGCCTGGGCGTTTGAAGGGGAAGTGTCTTGAATAAGATAGATTCTTCCTCACATATAAGCCATTCGGCCAGACTTAATATAACAGATGCAAAACGGATAATAAATTCTAAATTGTTGTTGATTCTCATCAGTGGAAATAGCCGTTTGAGTGACTAAATTATAATGTTTATCATCACCATGACGTGATCCTTTTACTTACCCATAAGTATTCGACTGCAAGCGACGCGACATAGGAACGTTAAAAGAACATTTAAAAAGAATTAAGTACCAGGCTCCAGGTATCAAATTTTTGAAGCCATCATTAATTTAAATAATTATTACAATACGCACATACACTGGGCATTGATTAGTTATGTAAGCCAAATGACACAAACGACCAGAAAGATCTACGCGGGCATCCAAAGTTCTGTTTATGGCACACGGACGCCCAGGCGCCCTGACGACGTGTTTACGATCACAATCGGAACTTATCATTAGCCCCTCAAATACTTGCAACAACTCAGCGGGGATGTTATCTACAATTATGAATATCTTAGCCTCAGTCGTATGACATCATAGTGTATCTGCGCAGTAAACTCGTCGCGCTAATTTATTAATGGACACCTTATTACTTTATAGCTGCGTACAGGCTGTTGTACAGGCACGAACTCGAGCTGGTAAGCCACCTACAGATATAATTCTATGAAATAATAAAAATCAGTGCTGTTATTAACGCTTATATTCTAGAAGTCTTTCGAGCAAAATACCAAAGCGTACCCAGGTTATATTATCATCATATATGACTGCCCTGAAGAACACACATTCAATTTGAAAATTGTACGTCTCAGCCACTTTCATCGTTAAGTTTAATTAATCGTCTCGAGCCATTTATTTCTATATAAATATAGTAATGAGTCCGATAGCGAGTAATAAAACTTTTATAAGTATCTAATCTAGGTAGATAACTAATTGTAAGTAAACATGTTATCATCATAACATCTTTACATAATAAATTCAAACATACCTCACAGAGTCTAATGAGAATAACACACAATCCACGCCACGTAACACTTAATATTAAAATTGTAGACCGAGCAATAATTTCGATTGCTGATTAAACAGAACAAAACTACAGAAATAACTTAGATCGGCTTAATAATGACTTGTAGAATCTATCTTTCTTCAGCTAGAGACTATAAAGCAATCACCAATTTTTTAATTTTAATAAATCTTTGACAACAAAATATTTGTAGAAAGAGGATGGAAAAGTATAATGGTCTTCTTATTGTAACCCCTTTAACTTCGTAATATCTTTAAAAAATTGAGCCATATACTGAAGAGATTGATATACAAATCCTACCAACAAGAGCATATTACGCCATTGGTCAAGTGCGAAGGCACTTCATCAATCTGCCGAAGTAGAAACATGACATTGAGCACCATCGTCACTATCAAGAGACGTTAAGTGATTACAGCTCCTTGTGACCCAAGTGATGACACTCAAGTTTAGCGTAGCGTTGGTGCCTTCTCACCTCCCTTTATTAATGTGTTCGTTTTCAAGATCCTGTAGGGTGTAGTCACCTTGATCCTGCGTAGCCTGCCAAGTGCCAAAGCAGATATTCATTTGGTAAATTCACGTTTAGATAGGTA
Organism: Thymelicus sylvestris; assembly: GCA_911387775.1. NCBI lineage: Eukaryota > Metazoa > Arthropoda > Insecta > Lepidoptera > Hesperiidae > Thymelicus > Thymelicus sylvestris. The sequence continues at coordinate 1,467,266 of OU426903.1, forward strand.
TTGAAAGAAAGATGTGACAGACATGTCAAAAAAAATGTCTTTCCCTCTGCTTTGTTGATCTCGTCGTCCACATAATTATGACCATGCCTCTCGCGAAACGGAATCCTTTCCAAGTACTCCTTGAACGAACGTATAGTAAAACTATTTCAGAGGTTAAGGATTGTGGTTGTATCTTTTATGTCGCACTTCGTCTTACATCAATTTAATGGTAGTTTTACGATTTGTAATTGTTGACTTCAATAGACGGTTAATTGTGACCTTCGGCCGATCATAACGCGCAACGCAGTCAGAAACGTTTAGTTGCACTCCAAGTACTCCAACTGACCAATCGTACGACACATTGCACGTGCCTTCGAGTTGCTGCATGAACTGCATAAAGTATTACGTTATAATTACTATTATTATAGACATTACTGTTTATCATTAAAATATGACATAAAAATCGTGTTTATTGATATTACAACGAGCTGATCTGAAGTTACGAAGATACTCATATAGATAAATAAGGGAAATCATTCGGTTAGTACCAGCATCGCCTAGTCGCTTAGAAATGATGCGATCCATATCAGCCCTGAGAAGAAAAATACACATCCTTGACCGACTTCAAATAAAAAAGATTCGACACAAGGTTGAAGAGCCTCTTTTAAAAAATAATTAACAAAGTCTTTAAGTTTCAATAGTTAACATTTGTTAAGGTACGTTCCGTGATGAAGTACTAATATTGAACGTTCTCAGAAACTACACTCATAAAATTCATTGGCAATTAAATTTTATTTAAGAAAAACAGTTCGCATGAATTTGCTAACATGTGTAAGTTTATGAGGAGTGCTTTTGACTTTAACTCGGCAGCCAGGAGCCACAGAATTTTCCACCAGAACAAATAAATCTCAACGAACATCCCCTACAACTGTACTCGTACAATTATCGACGCACGTAACACCTGCGTTACATTACAGAACCATTACATTTCTCGCTACATTTGAATATGTAAATATTGTAAAGAGGCAACCTCGTCGGGATGTCGATCACGTACATTTGACGTTCTTAAGCAGATTGTGAGACAGTCTTACAGTGATGGGTTTGCAAATATTATTGTGAATTACTGCCATTACACTTAACATGTATTGTGATACAGCTGTATAGACGGAAATATCAAACTTCTTGTGCATTATAAATAAAAGCATTCTCCGGCCACAAAGGCGAGAGCACCACTCGGCGCATTTCTCGGTCGCTTCCATTTCCCTCAAACGCTGCTCTGTCGGCCTATTCGAGGTTGGCTTTGACTTTGACTATTGAACAATGATCGCGATAAAAGTTTTAAAAACAACTTGGTGCTGAATGAATACTTAATAAATATATGTTACAACAAGAAAATTTGTTTGTCTCTCCGAATTGGAGTATCTCAAAAGTTTCGATAATTTCCCAATTAATTCACGGGAATCCAAAAAGTCCAGTAATAAAATTGTTTACAATAATCTAAATTTTACTAACAAAAAATAACCGACTTCAAATTCTCAAAAACTACTTGTCAGATCTCGTTCAAATTTATGTGGGACCACATGACAAGCACCAGCTTTCTATTAAAAAAAGAATCATCGAAATCGGTTGACGTGATATTGAGTTATTCGTCAATTTGTCGCGCACATCTTAACACAAATTTACGACTTATGTAGTTTTCTCATGGATGCCATTGTCAGATCTCAATAAAATTTATGTGGGACCACATGACAGCCATCAGCTTTCGATTAAAAAAAGAATCATCAAAATCGGTTCGCCCAGTCCAAAGTTCTGAGGTAACAAACATAAAAAAAAAAAAATGCAGTCGAATTGAGAACCTCCTCCTTTTTTTGAAGTCGGTTAAAAAGACTAACGTGTGTGAAGTGTTAAAAAATTGGCTCTCGTACAGTAAATAATCTTCGGATACCTTCTAATATGAACCAATATTAGACACTAATGCTGAGCTACATTATTAAAGAACACATAGAACAAAGACCCATCGAGTCCGGTAGTGGCCACGAGACAATTCAGTGTCATAGAAGTAACAAACAAAACTGCATTAGGAGCGGCGTTAGAATAACTTCCTATCGAGCTACTACTATGTAATGAGATGCGATGCGAGCCATGTTTGCAGTCGGAATGCAAGGCAAGTGCAGCGACTGCCATATACAGCTGTGGCCACTTTGTTTACTGCACCGTGCGGGAAGTGCGAACGGATTGCCAGTGCCACCGAGGTTCTGTATAAATTTATAGCTGCTGCCCAGTTGATAGTGCTACTGTTGGTGAAAGGTTCCGGGTTCTGCACCCATTGGTATAAGTTACTTAGTGATAAGGAAACGACATGTTATAAGTTATGGATTTCAGAGTGGAGTATTCAGACTATAATTGGCAGTTATGCCGAAATGTACAAGGTGTGGACGACCGTTGTTCAAATTCTGATATTAGCAGTCACCCAACTGAACAATCCTCCACCAACAACGTTTTGGATCCACTAATTTTAAATGGACGGTCAGGCAGTAGGCTGGTCAAATACACGTCATATGTTCAACAATAACTATCCTACTTTTCTAGGAACCATTGTGGGACAACCGTCGAACAGTCCGCGCAGTTAAAGGGAAGTCGATCTAATTGAGACTAATTCAGCGAACCAAGCTATTCAATTCAACCAAATTGGACTGCATCGACGTATGCAAATATCTGAAGCTAACAGTACTTACAGCACTTCATAGTTCCATATTGTCGACGTATAACTTGTAAAACACTTCACGATATGTGCTGAACAAGTATGGCGGATATTAGGTTACTCATCTTAATATCAGAGAAGGTTGAAGTGCAGCTGAGAAACTATTAAGTTTATGATAATGGTTTCTTTTCTGCGCATTCATTTCTTGTGTACAAAAAGGTAATACATACTTGGTAGAAACCTGTCGTAGCTGAATAAATGTGGTAGACCTTGTAACTGAACAAATGGCTTCAATTCCCGGCCAGGGAATGATTCATCTCACACATAGAATGTAAGGTATATTATCTCTAAGGTCGTAAATATTTGTGATGTCTCATTTTGCGTGCCACCCACGACATAAGTAATGTGACCGGACTCGGAGAAATAAATAAACGATAAAAACAAGATCTTTTGCATACTGTAAATGACATGACACTAGTCTCAGACATACATAAAATGAACAGAGAACACTAACATTCCAGATTTAGGTTTTTATACATGAATGATAAGTGTGTCAACTGGGGACAAGACCCTACGCTGTAGAGATCTGACGTTTTGGTCGAGAGTTCACTCGAGAGTAATGAAATGAAGGTTGTTCTATACTATACATTAACCGCCAGCTTCTAAAATCGAAGTAAATTACTTAGGAACTGTAGCTAAGAAATTCAATACTGAACCTACATTTCACTAGTCAACAAAAAAACAACTTTTGCATGTAACATGAAAACTTTTGTCTAGTTATGTTTAGGACAAGGATAAGGATACTATAAATAAAATTAAAATTCTTTAAATACGAATAGTTTTTTTGTAATACTATTTTATAACATTTTAGAAATTTTGAATTTATATCAACCAAAAGAAGTTATTTTGATTTATTGCAACGTTTATATGAATTTACTTTTATGATTTTCGCCTGTACTTTGCTTCAGGAACGTCTCGTTTTAATGTCCAACAGTAATCCGATAAAATACGTGGGCTCCATTTGCCCTGATATCGTTTTTCTATGGTAGAAATGTCTTGATGGATTCTTTCACCGTGTTCATCGCTGACGGCGCCCAAATTTTTAGGAAAGAGTCTAAATGTGAATGAAGAAAATGTATTTTCAACGACATGTTACAGCCCAAAGCTTTATAAGTAGATAAAAGCTCCGCGATAATACATTTATATTCACTTGATCAGTGATTTCCTAGAAAATTGGCAGTTACTTTCATGAAAGATTCCCAAGCTGATTTTTCTAAATTACTAAGCTCGGTCTTTTAGCTGATGGCAGGCCAGGATACTTGATTTTACTTCTTGTTTTAATTGTAATACCTTTTGTATTAGTAAGATAAAAATAACAATCAGTTGAGTGGTTAGTTGGTTCCATCCGAATCATAGGGATTGCAAAAGGCATAGATCGAGGTCTTTTCGCCCATCCAGTGAGAAGACCCACACATTTAACACAACACATGTGTGGAACCCACGCTTTGTCTTGTTGTCCAATGGCAAAGCCAAAATACAGTTCATATAACTTAGTTACTAATGTTGCCAAATTCCTCCGCTGAGTTTTGAAAGTAATGTCGCCACAAATGTAACAAAACTTGTCAGGATCATTTTTACACTTTCTTGACATTATTTAAGAATCACTTAACTCTAAAACAGAAAAAAACACTACACTCTTTTAATAAAAAAAATCTCTGAATGCGAAAGTGAAACGAAAATGGTTAATTTTTAATTTTGTGGGAAGTAGCTGTAACACGAAAACTAGACCTGATGGAATCAAAATAAATATGGTAATAAAATGAGGATAGGTAGGTTATTTAAAATTAGCTAGCACCTTTCTTGTTACAAAATTTTGTTGACCAGTGATTTTACCCTTTCATAAGATGACTGTTAAAAGCTTTGACTTGAGGCATTATTAAAATAATGTTCTTTGCTATAATTGACAATTAAGATCATGCTCATTTATCATTATCTTCTACTCTCGATTAATTTCCCTTTATTGTCGAAAAAAGTTCATGATACGATAAATGGCGAACTCGAACAAACTTCTGTTTTATCCCGCGAATAAATTCACTAACTCTGGAGTTATTCTAGCAGTCTATGATATCTTCGACTGGTCACCCGTCTTTCCTCACGGCCTCTTTCTGCACCATCTGAACGTTATGGCAAACATTTGTTCCACGTTATCAAGCACTCATTTGTTGACTCTCATGCGTAGTATAATCAGCCATTACTAGATTCGCTGTTATCGCCTCAACAAACATTGTTTTCCATATTTGTATGCTACGCGGAAAATTGCTGATTCTGATACGGCCCTGTTGAAGTTAGTTGTGCAAGTATGAGGAGAAGACTACAGAAGGCTACTATCTAGGACAATATTATTTTGTGTGTAGCAACTGTGTGTAATATAACATGTAGTGAACCTGCCTGAGGGATCCCAGCTTCGATTTCCGGCCGGGTAAAACATTTCTGTGACAGCTGATCGACAAACTGGGACTGTTTAGTGAGCTGTTATCAAGTAAACGCATCTTTATACTCAATATTCCTCAGCACATCTTTTAAAAATAAAATTAATATTCGTTGAATGTAATGTACAGATGAGCGATGCAGGCACGGGACGTATTTATATTGGTGGTAGGCTTCACTTTAGGCGCGCCAAAGGCCGCGAGAACCATTAGGCATTAGGTAGATAATATTTAAATTAAATTCAATTGCGACACTGCCTTTTATCTTCGTACAAGTTGGGTGAGAATTAAATAGGTATGGCTATGTCTACGTTATTATGTTAAAGATAAATATGTTTTTGTTTGTATGTTTATTTTATACAAATGTTATCAGTATACAGATATACATATTGATATAATATATTATGTAGATAGACTACAGAACAAATGAAATATGCTGTGTCTAAACTTCTAAAGAACATGGCAACTAAATTCAAAAATATTTACGAATTACGTGTTCTAAGCCTGTCAAGTGATAGGTCCGGGTTCGATTCTCTGTCGAGACATTTAGGTATACGACATATGTATATTGTAGGTAAGCACTTAATTGCTGTAATAAGGTCAGGATTGTTTGCGACGCACGAAATTTTAATTTTATTATGTGTAAGCGTTTATTTCTATTGTTATTTTGTTTAATTGGCGCAATCAAACATTAAACTCAATCATAAAGTTATTACATCTTATTCATAGCACAGAATAAATTATAGTGTAACGCAAGATGTCTTATGAACCTACTGCAGATATTTTTTTCCAAGAAAAAAATAACCGACTTAAAATAACTCAAAAAGTACTCGTCAAATCTAGCTCAAATTTAAGTGGGACCACATGAGAAGCACCAGCTTTCGATTAAAAAAAAATCATCAAAATCACCCAGTCAAAACCCAGGGTTATACGTTTATTTCTTCACGCCACTTCGAATTCATAACCGAAAATATCCTATAAGTGAATGCTGAAGTGGCGGGGATAGAGAGCAGGAATGAAATGACTTTAATTTGTTAAATCCCAAAACAAAAATAAGGCAGACCAATGACCAAACATGCGTTTGACTCTGTCAATTAGACATTGACAAGTTCGGAACGCAGTAAGATACGTTCATAAACGCTACACGCTATTGCATCAGTCAAAAGAATAAAAAGGCACGTTCATAAATTTTTAAAATAAAAGATTTGTTTGTTAGATTTCGGTGTTCAAAATATAGTATTTTTGCCTATTATGTGTTTCTTCAATAGTAAATATACATAGACTCGCAATACAGTACAATATATTATAGTACGGTTGGCAACCCTATCAAGATATCATATTTACTTAGCAACATTAAACTTAATCCGTTTTTCTTGTTACTGTGTTTTTGCGACGGTGACGTCATCTTTATCTACCTACCTACTGATAAAAAAATAATAACATTATACAGTAATTATATCATACCGCAGTACATAATCAGTAAAGAACTATATTATTCATGAGATATCATTCGAATATAAAAATGAACTTGTTCACAATAAATAGCCCATGTCTTTGGATTGCTTTAGAAACTTCAGATTATCTCAAATCAGAGGTGAGGAGTCAAGGCGACAGTTATTGGATGTCCATATCGAGAACGAGATTAAGTGTACTAATTTCTGCACATTCTTAATTCTCAGCTTTGATAAATTGCAAGCTTCGATTACATACCATATGATATGAATATTATATTCGATAACAATTTATTAATACGCAAGAAGACTAAGCTTATATTATTCCATTCCATCCTCTAACATGAAACCGAATCAACAGCGCTGTAAATCAATAACCGTGATGATTTGAATTTGCGAATCAGCATCTCCAAACCCTAAGAGCAAAGACACCTCCATACCATGACACCTCACTGCACAAGAACAGCCACCGGGCACTGCACTCACTTGCCAAACTGACACTTACACCCGATACAGTGCATGTAACGCGATTTCTAATTCCTCACTTTTCTCGCGTCTCGACTTCTCGGCGCAACTTGTGAATAACTAACTCACGTCTGTGAGCCAATTTCCACCAGCAATACGTCAACCGCGCGTGCCGTTCAGACCGTAACTGATCATTTAACCGCTGAGCTAGGTGGGAGTGAGCGATTAGGGCACACGTTCCAGCGATGGCCTGTTAACGAGAACTGTAGAATAAGGATATCAGGAAATGCCATGCGAGGAATATCATCCCGGAGTCAGAAAATAATGTAAGAGGCCCATCCATCCTTAAGTGTAGGCTGGCCTGATCCTGCACCTGTTACGCTGTTACACAATGTTCGTGATTATTCCTGTAGAAAGTCGCTGAGCTTACTACCACCAGGTTTGATCCAAGCAAAGGTTGGGCTACTCTTGTATGATTGTAGGATTTTGTTATAGGTACGAGTATAAGATTACCAGCTTTCCAAAATCAGTGTGTTTTGTTTAAACGTGTTGCTTTTTTCTTGCCGGTAACAAACACTATCAGTTACATGACCTTAACAAAAATGATTACTTAAATTCTTGGATCGCCTGAAAACGGATCAATCAAAACATTTTGTTATTGATCACAAAATCCTAACTAAATATATGGGTATAATAACTACGTATGGAAAATAAGTGAAGACGTCAACTTCAACAAAATCAACATTTTCTAATCATCATCTAAGCCTTAGACAGTGCAAATATTGATGGCGACTCTGCCAAGCTGCCAAGTCTACACAGACAGACTCATCGCTAATCGCTGTCGCTGCGACATTCTCGGCAAGAGGAGGGTAATGCCGGTAATGTGTTATTCAAATCGACGGATGTCGACCACACGACCTCCTCCCGTTTATGACTTCTTGTTTTTACATTTTAACACCGATTTGGACATACCGACATGTACAATTCCATCACATTGTACCACTCTTCTCGTATGTTAGTCCTACTGGGTAATCTGGGTATATTAATAACCATTATTATGTTAAATGATAATACATACAACTTTAGAGAACTCTCAGACATAAGGGTGAAAGGTTATTCAATAAGTCAGCTAGTTGGCGCACTTCTGAAAATCATCCGTGAATTTTAAACGTGTTTTCAGTGGACTTCAACCTATTAATAGCTACTACAGCCACTACACGGGCTACACGGCACGACTCACTCCTCCTTTTTATGCCCTTTCGTACTTTTTATGTTGCCCCAGGGTCTGTGCTTTCACACAATGTAACAAACGTGTAAAGGTATAAATATGAGCGTAAGTATGTAATCCACAGTATTCTGAATTCTCCGTCATATATAAATGTCGTAACAGGTCGTAACGAGCTTTCCTCCCGTTTTTACACCAGCAGACATTGAGACTAAAAAGTTGCTAATAAATCACTTTGAAACATCCGTAGTGCGTGTCCTTGATTCGAATCTAGACATTAACCCACTAAGTTATCAGCGCACAACTCCGGAATTTACCAGATGAGATATTATTTCATCCAACGTAACTCCGTGATAAATATCACATAATAAGTCAAGTCAACAATTCAACGGATTAAGTATCTGAATGAACTCAATGTTGAGGCAAACATTACGTAACACTTGCGAAAATACAAATGTTGACTTCACTCCTCAGTCCTTATTTATACTCGGATTACAAGGTCGTTGAGAACATCAATTCATCACTAATGGGTTAGTGTTATAACAATAACTCCAAAGTGGTTGAAGGACTAGAAGGCAAATGTGGAAGGTCATAGTCCAAAGTGGCCAAGTGGAGTTTTGGCACTTTGGCAGTCTTTTACAGAATTATTGCTAACGTGTCTCCAGCACTATATTATGTATGCGATGCATTGAATCTGCGATGAAACATTGACCAATGCACTTTCTACTTCACTCGCTGATAATTTTTCTATTTTACTGACCTCTGGAGCACAGAAGCATTTACACATTTTCTACAATAACGAATAATAAAATATGGTACACAGTAAAACATAATATACATAATAAGAAGTAATATAGACAGGCGCCACCCTTTAACAGGAGGAACCTGGCATCGTAGCCTCATCCGTTTAAAAACCTGTGTCCGGATTATTAACACCGGTAATATTGGTCCAGTCCTCAATATGAGCTTAACTTCTTATAAACATACTACAACTTTCGACCTTAATCTAATCGAGATTATACCATCATTAGCCACGTCCTCAAAACGCATGAAATCTTCAAAGCAAGTAGGTGTCCGGCAACTCATTAACTGGTAATTGGTAACGCAATTAGTTTTCTATATGGAGAGTCAGATAATTAGAAGACCGAGTGACATCAGATAGGTACGTGACGTTTGCGAGCGCTGATTGCGGTGCTCAAAGTTGTTCAAAGAAAATCGGGTTAAATGTAGGCCTTGGCACTCGCGCGTCTGTATTGCGGACGGATGATGACTGAGCAATAAATGTCCCTAAGTTATTCGGTAATAACTTGTCGTGGTCTAGTTTGCGCATTTCTTGGTCGCGATACAATTTCGTACCGAATGTGGAATGCCGCCGTTAAGATGCTCCAAAAACAAACACATTGTTAGGCCGGTTTATTTCAACATAATGCTGTCAGGCTGTTTTGTGACATCACGAATAAAATTTAGACCCTAAATTATTATACTCTCGTCAAGTGCATTGGGGGTCCTCAAACATGTCGGAAATGTTCATAAGTTAAATAATCTTCAAGTACTTCGTGCTCGTTATTTCGCGGTATAGTCCTACAGAGTTTGGTAACCTTACGACCTATTTTAATTTTAAACTAGTACAACGCTTACTCTTCCTACTGGGTCACGATGAGTCTGCTGACATCACTGGCTATAAATCATCCGAAATGCCTAGTTGGAACATCGTAACACTTGCCCATCATTTCCCCTACTCAGGGACGAAAGCTTGAATCAGATTAGAGCAAAATTTAATTATTGAATGTTTCTATATTTATAACCCTGTTTTCAACCAAACAGATATATTCAAAGATCACTCTGAAATTGTTTATTTAAAACCGTCTGCGTTAAACTCATCAAAATCTTGCAAATATTACCATGTCAACACTGCATCAAAGGATCGAAGCTGCTACAAAACGTGGACTGGATAAGTTATTTATTATTATTAAACACTACTTACAAGTCGAATTGTGTCACGCAATCAAATCGCTATTCTAGTAATGTTCCGAACGTAACACAAAGATTTCAATCTACGCAGAGGTGACTAGCAATCATTTACTTACGGAAACAAAACTTTAAGGACATCTGGGCAGTTGCGTACATGCTGATAGTCTGTATATTAATTAGGCAGATGATCGTTGTCTTAAAATTTTATAGCTCAGTTTACCTGAATAACTTAAAATGTTACGAAATCTCGTGTTGAGAATCCATTCATTAACCATTACCCCATACTGTGACATCTTTTCTCAGAATTACGAGTACGAGTATTATGTGGCTACTAGACACGCATTTTTTCATAAGTCTATTTGGTAGCATTCATCCTTCGTTGTCCATACTGTCTATCGTATTTTGTGATAGAATATCTGTAATAGTCCAGTTGTCCTATTCTATCATTTCTACACGAATTGAAGTAACGTGTTAATGACAGGTGTAGAGATAAATTAAGTGGGTCTCTCATTTCCTTCTTGGCTGGCAATCCGTCAATGATTTCAAAAGCAAATCCTGCGATATGTATGTTATTTACTTTTTGTTATACCAGACCAGACGGCCTGCTGACCTACGGACGGAACAATGGCGCTTAGCTCTTCCATTTGCTTCCAATTAGATGGTGTAGTGACAGTAAATAAGCAGGTTCCTCACTTCTTTCTCGTCCGCCACCACTTCGGTGAGACCATTACTTTTAAACTTACAGAAAGGCGGTACTCACTGCTTTATATAAAAGCAACGCGAACGACGAGATTCCGTTGGTGCAGACAAGTAGAAACTAATTACAGAAGAACCTGTCAAACTGTCAACTATCAACTAAATCATCATTTTAGATTTTCACGACACAATCCGTCGCACATTTGAAAGTCGTCAAAAAAGAACGCAGTGAGGCACCAGCAAATATACTTCCGTGCAGCCATTTCTCATTGATCAGTTGATCACACACGAACACTCAAGAACGTTCGCCAAGGTCAAGGTTACGCCACTATCAAACAATTAGCAGACATTTTGATAGCAAACCGGTTCAGTTTTACTTTTAGCTCGACAGGTGAATGATAATTTCGTAGTCATCAATGCTTATACAAACTCCGAACACGTGGGATAATGGCGCCATGCTCGGAATTCGGAGGACTGGACAACTTAACATTTATTTACATCAGCTATGTTATGAACCGTTTCACACTTTTTAATCCCTTCCTACACATCTACCTAATATAGATATTCGACCTACAAACAGACATATAGGCGAAAACGAAGTTAAACGCAATAAATCGCGAACGAAGTAACATTTTGAAGTAGGTCGTAGAAGTTAAAAGTATTGTATGTTTATTTATGCGTGAATTACAAAAATGATAATAACTGTTTCTTAAATGAAATAAATCGATAGCGAAAACTCTTGAAATAATGCAAAGTAATAGATATCAAGATTTAAACGATAATGTCGATAATGCTATTTTAGGGTAAGATATAAGCATTATAAAATTCCATCTTTCTCGACCATACTAAGCGGCTTTCGGTGCCGACGAACGTCTTCAAGACAGCCGTCGAGAGTGCTTACATAATAATATCTTCAAGATCTCTTGTATTTGAGGCCGGCTTTTGGTTAGCGCCGAATTAAAGGGCTGTTAACTAACTTGCGAAAATGGTGATATACTAACATCGTCCTCCAGCTATGGAGACATACAGAGTTCTGAATGACAGGTCATTAGCTGCGAATGTAAACATCGGGAAAGAACGTGCTTACCTGAAAGATTCCGGTGTTTGATATCGCCAATCTAGCTTTGACAAACGTGATGTACCTACTCGTTTGTTGGTGATGATAAGAGGTCAGGTACTGGGTATAAGTCGCCGTAAATAACTTCAAACAGGTCTAGGAATCTAGATAACGGTGAGTGTTCCTTTTAAAACACTAATAATAGGGAGCCAAGCAACAAGCTATTAACAGCTGTTATCGATGTGGTAATAGCCAAAACGAGATTACGTCTACTTTTTTATGTGTCTACTTTAACTAAAGAATGTCTGTACAAAACTCGAAGAGAATTCCAATTGACCATAAGAATTGATATACTCCTAAAATTTAAAATAGTCGTTGTCAATAACCTATATCTATACTTAATGCGGCTAACGATCCGTATCTTTTTGTATTAACTTCCTTTTCCCTGTTTATCAGTGTTAAGTTATAGTCCCTCTGAGCATTCGATTTCATGAGTACCTCGTTTAGTTAGTTCAGGCAAACCTTTGTTATACTGCGCTAATCGATTGCCGGTTCATTCAATATTTGGTGGCTAACTTTGGAAGGTTATTCCACATTGGCAACACTATTTATAGTTTCCCTGCCGCTGGAAAAAATTATTACGGTGTTTTTCGAATTGCCAAGCTAGATAGTATTGTGTGATAACTAATAAAACTAAAAACAATAAATATGAACAAGTTATTTTGGCTTTGCTTCCATAGATTTTCATTTCAATATAAAAGGAGGTCCAAAGTTCCTATAAAATAGGCTTCAAACATATTCCTTATTCCAATTTAGTTGTAAGGATAAATTAAACGGCTATTTAATATTTTACAAGGTTACTATACGAATTACGTTTTCAACTATCCTATTTTTTATGATATATTAATAACTAAGCAATTCAGTATACGACAACGACAAAAAAGCGTTATGACCGTGACCCTCATACATAAATTTGTGCCGCAAAACGCTTTGTCTTCTCCCTCGCGAAAATATTTTACAAATAAATTGCATGTCAATTCCAAAAAGAAAACTTTAACGAGGTCAGAATCACCAAACTCGTAGATTTAGGTATAATTTAATCCTCTTAATAACTGATGTATACTTGGAATGTATACTTATACCTGCTGCACCACCGTGCAAGGCTAACACTGAAAGTCTATGAAGTGTTGGACCTTTTCAGGTGATTTGCTACAGTTTGGTTTAGTAGGGATTTATTTTTCTCTTTTCTTACATATAAAGGTCTATAAGTTCAAGGCACCTAAAAAGTTCAAATTCAGTTTTTTCTGTATTTTGTTATGCCTCGGTAAATACTTTTCTTTTTATCTCTTTTCTTTGAAGGTTGGGATATTTTACCTGATCGACCTTTGATATAGGCGAGTTACGAATCTCCTTTATGAAACGTGCCCATGTAACTATGTAGTGTACACCGAGCCACGATAAATATTTGTACCTGGCGTTAGAGGTACGAAGATGTTATCAAATGACAGGTTTCTTTAGTCACTTCTACTGCATACGCCTCCATTAAAAATATCATTGATGATAAAAAGAATAGCAATGATAAATCTTTCGCAACGTTAGAAAAATAAAGCGTCTCGAAATGCAGCCCTGCGAGATGCCCGTTAAAGTTGATGGAAAGGATGATCCTTGTTTCAATACCATAAATAAGCAAACACTTTGGATTTTTCACAAGTTAACCTAAAAACTACACATAAAATCGATGAAGTAATTTAATAAATAAATAATAAGTATTTCTCACTCAAGTTATCAAATGCTACAGAAAGGTTACCTTAGTAATAATATTTTTTATAAAATTCACAAACATTTTGAGAATGATTGAAGCTACTAAACTCAACTTTCTATTTTACTGAGTATGATGTGAGTTAGTTACACAATTTATTTTACAATTAATATAAAAAAGAATTTATCTTACCCGATCTGAGATGGCCTCCTCCATCTTCCCGCGTTTGAGCCCGGGCGCTCTAATCACATTTGCCGGTGGCGCCACAACGGCGGGCGGCGGAACGTTTCCGCCCGCACTGCCGGCCGGTACGACCGGTATAAACCCGGCCTCCATCACGTCACCTACTACTCATCTCCGCTACTCGACAACAGATGGCGCTGTATACAGCACGAGAATAAATCAATTTCCCATAGCCAACAATAACATTCCTTTTTATATCACAAACACGTTATAACTTATTCTATCATATAAAAACACGAATCAATTCACTTTTTGGACGTATTACACGGTCGGTAGAGTCACTAGCCATTGCGAGGAACTGTGTTTTTATTTATGTTTTGAGCACTTTTATGCACGTAAACAAATTTGAGCACGTTACGAACGGAATGTGATATTATTGACACAACGGACGCACTTTAGTCCCTTATATTTGTCACTAAACACTATGGAACACAGATTTTCGGAATATTTTGCGTTAAACGGACACGATCACAGCTAAATTTACACGGTTTCTCGGCGGCGGCTGAACTTGCTATGTCGTTCGCTTCGGTTTCACTCACACATTCTGTTCCTGTCGCTGTCGCGCCGTCATACCTGCGAGAGAGACAACAACATTATTATGTTAATTGACAAAAACAGCATCGTAACGCGAATGATACAGGTTCCGCTCATAAAAGCCGTAAATTTACAATAACGAAGATCAAGGTCTTTAAAAACCTGTGTGTGGTTAACTTTAATACTGAGCAGGTTCCTTCTTGAAAGGAAAGAACAATGCCAAACTTCCATACATAGTTTTATTTCATTTTCAACTTGAGCATCTTAAAATAAAAAATATTCTAAAAAATGCAGCATTAATTTCTGAGCTTAGATATATAAGAATTTTCAGCAGGCACACCCCAGAACCAAAGTATTTTGATATTGAATGTTTTTTAACCATAGAAGTATTATACATAGAGTACCTGGTACACAACAAAACAACGATGCCGGAAGAGTATGTGATGTCACGAATGTCACAATGTGATCACTAAACGTCAACGTCAATTTTAAAAACGATTCAAAAGTTGCCATTTTGCTACTACTGAAAGATTAAATTACATATAAGAATTTCATGAACATGGAGAAAGTAATATTTTTAAATGTAAAAATAAAAAAGTTCAAGCAGAATGTTATTTATTTATGAAAGATTGCCCAAATTAATCACTTTACACAATATGAAATAATTAAAATCAGAAAATATGTACGACTATCAAAATATATTTTCTACCATTAGAGTATAAAAGTATGAAATGGTATCATTTTTACCGAATGAAAATGGACAATATCGACATCATGCATTGTTATTATAGTCAATTCATCACTTATTATTGAAATTATTTTACCCTGGGTAATACGGGTACAAGTATTAATATTAAAATACGTAAAAAAATATTGAATTGCTTCGGTATAACTGACGTTTTAAGACGCTACAAAAAATAAAAATAATTTTTGGGCATTGTTCTTTACAAGTTTATTAAAAAAATAAAATAAGCGTCTAATCGATTTGCTATAAGCATTTCTAGCAGAAAAAAGAGAAATGAGTTTTGTACGTAGGTGGATAATTAAATGCTCTGCCATATGGATAACTTAATTCACTTGTAGGCAGGCCCTGTCATGAATGACAGCTTTATTAAGTAAAGTTTTGCTTTTTAGTTTTGTTGTTAACTCAGAGTCACTAACTGTTACTTAAAACGCTCTTTAGTACATAATCACCATACAAATTCTGTACTAAGGAGCGATTTATATACGTTAGTGGACTCTTAGTTGGGGCGTTAATCTTTTCAAGCCAAGCATTAAATTGAATTTAGTTAGTCGGATTAATGATACGTGGGATTGGATCCAAAATCCAAATGTTCCAAAACAACGACAGTTATTGATTGTGTACTAAATCCTCTACTATGATTATAAAATTATCCTTATTTTTCCCTTAGGTTCTTAATTTATCGCAGTAAGTAATTTCTAAATCGCAATAATATTCTGTCTTTATTTCTGTTAATAGGTTTCAAGCTGAAGATTATTTCCAAATTCCCAATACAATATTATTGTGTGATGTTATAGCGATTACCTACGCTAAACATCTCATATTAGATGAGCACCACTAAAGCTAAAAAATACCTTAATAATTATTATTGAGTTCAATCCAAAAAAACGGGCAAAATGAGACGATATGGAAAAAGTTATGCTAAGTTAAGATGAATCGCATTGACCAAACATTTCTCAACTTCACCGAGGACTTGGAAGAACAATTTCAACTACTTACCTAATCCTACTATCCTATCCTACGTTTATAAATGCAAAAGTAGATCCTCAATCTATGGATCTTTGTTAATCTTTAGCGCTAAAACTACTGAACGAAATCGAAAAACGAAGCATAATCTGGATTAAGACATTAATCTTAGTATCTTGGAAAACGCAGACAAAGACGCGGGCAGAGAGTTAATAATAAAATATGTAAGCTATCATGTCCTTTCGATAAAACGACAGCGGTGTAAATTACCTGCATCTATACAAACACAGCGAGTTATCGTATTTACTGAATGAACAACCTTTAGTTACGTATATTATCATCTCAAATGACGCATCTATAGACAAGAACGTGACTAAAACAAAGATTGACACAATGACACTTTATAGGGGCATTACGTACAACAAAGTACAAACTCACGTAAAACAAATTATATTGTTTTTGTTGCTTTTTTGTCACTACATGAACAGAATAAGTCAGTTGTTTCGATACTTGCTTTCAATCCCTTCAAAATTTAGATTTTCTGTTTTACAGTAAACTAGCTACCCGGACAGACTTCGTTCTGTCAAAGTTTTTTTTTTATTTTGACATATATAAGCTATCCTATATTTCAAGTTGGATCAACATGGTGTGAAAATTTGATTAAAATCGGTTCAGTAGTTTAGGAGTCCATCGTGGACAAATAACGTGACACGTAATTTATTAAGATTTACACGCAACGGTCTTCGATTTCGAATGTTTTAATGACTAGCAGTCTGCTCCGGCTTTGCTCGCGGTTTCCGGCATAGTATGTCTCATTCCTGATCATGATCTACCTGTGTGCTAAATTTCATGAAAATCGGTTAAGTAGTTTTTGTGTGAAAGAGACAAAACATCCCCACAAACTTTCACATTTATAATATCAGTAGGATTTATTAGCGCATTCGACACTCGATAGCAATGTTCTAAGTTCTTACTATCCTATGATTCTTACTCGATACCTCAGATTATTGGGCTATAATCTGATCGTGATACGATCTGAATCAAATCTGGAATAGATTCACAATAGTGAATCTGTAATAACAGTAGTTACGCGATAAATCGTTATCATTTCGAAACTAAAAATTGATGATGATAATGTTGAGGACGAATGACGTCCTCAGTAGGAGAGTAGAATTCATGTCTAATGTGAACGGCCGTTACAATCATATTACGAAAGACTAGTTCGACTTTGACATAAAAACCAGATTTTATAATTTTATACCGGCTCAGAAATTTCTGAGGTAATTCATTAATCTCTTTAAATTTTATGTTCGGACAAAGCCAGTTATGTAGATATATACTCACACCAGTGTCTACCAGGGAGGCACTCAAAAGCAGTTTAGAGGCCATCAGAGACAAAATTAACTATCATAAGGTGTTTAGAGCTTTCTAGGGTACGTTAGGTGGACGGAAAACACTAATTAAGTCTTACTGGTAAAATGAATTTGGAGATTTAAAAAAATAAATAAATAGGTTTTAGCAAAAGAATGCAAAAACACTTTAAGAATCTAAAAGGCCTAGCAGCCGGCCAGGTAGGGCAACAACGCCTGCATCGTGGTCAGTTCAGGTTGACCTTTTGACTACCTCTGAGTAACACCGGGATTTAGCTGGATGATACTAACCATACTAAGAACGAGGGACCTGATGCCACAGCCGCATTTGTTGACAGCAAATGAAAAAGATACGAAAAGAGACCTTTTCGACATGAATTTGATTGCGGGTTGATTGCCAGGGATCGTTGAACCCTCGTAAAACCACTACCCGACCCTATAGGATCAAAGTATACCTCAGAACGCTAGCTCTAGTATATCATAAATATTATCGTTATACTCCACACGAGCTAGGCGCGGAGCGGGTGTCGTCAACTACACGGTCTACACGCTGAAGTAGTCCAAGAGCGCAAAACGCCCAGCATTGAACGCGTCCGCTCGCGCGTGTCCAAGATACCATTCAATACTGTGCCCATTCGCGGTGCGCCAGCTGTATTGTACGCTTTGACTATTGTTCAGTATTCTCAATTATCTTAGTAAACATGATGGTGACAACGAGGGTGTAGGCACAGTACGACATAGGAAAGTGTTTTGGGTTAGTGTTATATTCATTAAACTATAAAAAAACATCTTTACCAAAAGCTAGAAATATGAACACGTCCGTTTAAAATAAAATAAGGGGTCAACAATCGTCCACATCCAGACTAAGGCAGTTCCCAGGAATTTATACATCTTTGATGTATAGCTGTCAAATTATTCAGGTTGTTTCACGATATTCTCCTTCACTGAAGTTAATTTGTCATACGTGCATATTTTCAAAAGTTTAGTTTGCTTGATTAATTCGAGCTGGCTTAGTAGGCTTACTTCTAGGATCAGCTTATTTTCATTAACTACGTTTTTTTAATACTGATTTATGCACAAATCGAGCACAATATCAGCCAAAGTATTAAATTGAATATATTTCATTAGCCATTCGTACTGAATTTTAAGGTATTTTTATTGGAAAATGCTAATTAAAGGGCGATAAGTAAAGGTAAAAAATATTTTCTCTATAACTCATCGTAGGTTATCTTTGAAGTATTAATATATTTTCATCATCTCATATCACGAATGCCATTGGATACGTTTACATAAGACAATACACTGAAGCGTCTAATCAACCGTCCTCAACGCGAGCAGCGTCGCCAACGGAAACTGTCAACCGTTGCATGCTCCAATTAACCAGCTATCTGTGTTTAATGATGGACGTTATGATAATTTGTTCTGTCGCAGAGAATAACTCATATCCATTATGCTATACATTAATAATCCATATAGCTAGGGATGTTCTTTTTCGTTTAGAGTCATAGACACAAGAAATATCAAATAATGTTTGTCATGATTGGTTCATGATTTTTTATCACATTAATAGTTATTATAATTTACAGTACAGCAATACCATAACATTTAGCAGGCTTAAAAACGTCAAGAACATATTGATATTATTTTAAGGTTTGTGAAGTATATTCATTACACTTGAAGTTATGATACCTCGGCTAACATATTAATATCAATCGAGTCGATTTAACACTACGCACATACATGATGACTGACAAGTATCTTGGGTCCTGCTGAGTACTACGATGACATTCATATCACTTGCTCTAGATTAATTTGCTCCATAGGTTTATTATTCCATAAATAGTTCCAGGTAAAACTTGGCCACAACTTTAAGACTACTTAATTCTTCGTATCGCATCGTTACAATCACACATTTCGCATGCATTGCAGCAGACAATCTCAAGCTACAAATGATGCAATACTGAATTGCATCTCATCCCATTTCCTGTACAACAAACAGTTGGAGGCCCGGCCCTGACCTCTCGCTGTTTGCACTCGACGAGCACGGTCTGACGATTTTAATTAATTTCTGATGAGAGGATAGGAGAATCCGAGAATCGGTTAATATTGTAATACTCCAATTCGGAACATAACTCCAATTGGATTGAAAAGATTAATGGAAATTTGCGAGTAAATTCATAAGTTCAATCAGTTCATGGTAATTTTAAATTTTACATGAACTGAAAATGATGATTTACATTGTAATGGACAGTATTGACAGTTTTGCGCCTGAACGAATTAGTATAATTTTCAACATTTAGAGTAAGGGCCGTATATAAATATTATTACGATAAGAATTGGAAATCTTTTTAATTCAGAGATTTCAGTTCAGAGCTACTTTGAGTATAATCCATCCATCAATCAGCCTTTGGAAGTCCACTGTTGGACATAGGGCCCTCCTAACAAGCGCCACTCTGACCCAGTCCTGAGCAGCGATACCCGCTGTCTTCTTCAGGTCGTCAGTCCACCTGGTCGGGGGGCGTCCTGTGCTCCTTTTTCCGAGGCGTGGTCTCCATTCGAGGACCTTTCTTCCCCAATCGGTCCTTCGAACTATATGGTAAGCCCATTGCTACTTCAGCTGGCTTATTCTCCGCACTATGTCGGCCAGCTTCGTTCGTCTAATGGGCGCCATTGACGATGCGATCGATCGGTTCAAAAGTGCCACTCATGAGCGGTAACAATCTTAACATACACTACCGATCCGTCGTTGCGATCGGTCGGCTACGACGGATCGCACCGATCGATCGCATCGTCAATGGCGCCCATAAGGATTTCCTCATTTCTTTCTTTCTTCTATTTATGTATCAACGATTGGTTCATCTGCCTCTGCAACAGGTTGTCTTTCGACAAAGGCCTCCTCCAAAGATTTCCATTTATATCTGTCTTTTGCTATTCGAATCCATTCTGGACCAGCTACTTTTTTTAAATCATCCTCCTAATGCTTATTCTGTCTGCCTCTGCCTCTTTTGTTTTCTCTAGGGTACCATTCTGTTATGATATTTGACCATTTTTCTGCCTTCTCTCTCAACATATGTTCCGTCCATCTCCATTTCAAAGTATTGTAGGTTGACACCATATTTTTGAATTTTGTTTTCTGGTTTATTTTTCGTAGTTTTACTCTATCGCTTCTTTTAACCCCAACTTTCAACTTCTTTTAACTATAACAATATACTATACCTACTATATTTAATATAGCATCCTATTGGTGAAATTTTTGAAATCGGTCCAGTAATTTTTGAGTTTATCCATTATAAATAAATAACATTATAATTAAAAATCAAAACTTCCCTCTTTATAATATCAGTTTAGATCACATTTCTGAATTAATGAAGATTTCTTCTTTATCTCTTCATCTCAGTTTCTTTCTCCTAGGTCGATATAAATAAATCTCGGTGCATAATCGTCAATGGCCGGTCACGGACAATTTCATGCGAGACAATTATTTGAGGTCACGGCTCAACGGACTGCTGCCAGCTGAATGGACGATCGTATCAATATGTATACAGTACATACCCCTTTATTGTAATGTTCTTCTTTGGTTGATGGTTCCTTTTTATTTTATGGACGTTACTAAGGATGGCTTTGTCCAGCAGTGAAACTGCAAATGCTGATAGATGGATAGATGGAACTAAGGGTGTGCGAGATCTCATATACTGTTTGATAAGGAATCCAATATCCCACCTACTATTATGTATCGTAAAGATCGCAAGAAATAAATCTTTTCGAAGTAGGTACCTATTACAAATAAGTATTACTCTTCATCCGTTTCGACGGTTTCGGCATTAAGAGAAAGCCATTTAATTCCCATAACACTGTTTAAATGCAGATTTGGAACATTACATAACTATAGCAGGGAACCAAATAGCTAAATTACCATACCTTTCAGATCGAAATTGTTGAGGCAATCGTCTTATTTAGCCCCGTCACATTTGATATCTCGTCGGTAGTCTATATCAACTTGTTACTTACTAATATCTTAACTTTTTAATATATAATAATTTTCTTTTTAACAATATTATTAAAAATCTAGTAAAAGTATGTCTTACTTATAACAGCGTAAGTTAACCACCAGCGTAACTCGTATACTAGATTTTGAATTTTATAATTCAGAGATGATATTTTATTATGACGAAAAACATGAGAGTATAGTACCTACCTATGTAACATTAAAAACATTTATTACCCAACCTTTTTGAACAGCATCAAGTATTCACGCCCCTAGCGAACTTTACCAATTTATCATTTATCAACCATTGAAGCTAGCAATATCCTCCAGGGAACGCCAGTCTAAACTATCTGATTTATTTTTAAATTTTTCCTCCTACAAAACTGAGCTGGAATTATGCTTTTGCTGTCACGGGTTTTCCTCATTCGCAAGTTCGTAATCCGTGTTCTAGACTCGTGAAATAAATGTTTAATACGGCTTTAACAAATATAATTAGCTCTACAATATTTAATTTTTTGCATTTGATCTCGTCTCTCGTATTAACTTAACTTTAGTCGATTTACAATACCGAGAGGTCCACCACCAACGAAATAGTTAAAATAGTATAAATATATTTAAACTTTTTGCTTAATAAAAGTTTTAGTTCCGCGAATATAAATAAAACAAAGTAAATTTGATTGACGTAGAATAGTTGCATTAGCTTATTAAGAAACAAATGCATGTGTTGCATTTAGCACTTACTTATCATAACTGAACAGCTGCAACACTGATAATGTATGCGGACGTTGCGGACAGTGGACACTACTACGGTTCCGATATTCTGAACTTTTCAAGGAAAATCAAAATTTTACTAACAAAAAATAACCGACTTCAAAGTTACTCAAAAACTACTTGTCAGATCTCGTTCAAATTTATGTGGGAAAACATGACAGCCACCAGCTTTCGATTAAAAAAAGAATCATCAAAATCGGTTCGCCCAGTCCAAAGTTCTGAGGTAACGAACATAAAAAAATACAGTCGAATTGAGAACCTCCTCCTTTTTTTGAAGTCGGTTAAAAATAACTGAATGATATACGAAGAGCTTTGCCTGTACTTTATTTGCTTGCCATCAAATGATTGTTTTTACAAGATACAGTGTGTACTAGGGCTTGTAATATCGGAAGGTTTTCAATATCGATATTGATTTTCGATATTTGATGCTAATATCGGAATTCCGATATCAATATCGGAATTATACAATTTTTTTTTCAATAATTTAAATTTAATTTTATATTGTAAAGTAGGAAGTCTTGGATAGCAAAAAGGTTTTTAATCAATAGGATAATGAAATAATACCGTCTTTAATACTGTTTTATTCCCGTTCGTTGCAAATGTCACCTAAATCTATTCAATTCGGTTTTGTTTTCGCGTTAAAAATTCCCTACCTTAATTTTTTTTTGGATTTTTGAATCGCAAAATAGTTTTTACTGATAGATGAAATTAAGCTGCACCAAATGTGACAGCTGTACGGCAGAAGCTATGCTTTATACAAGGATAAAAGCTGAAGTGACTTGAAATATCGCAACACATTTGCTAGGACGCCTAGTTTCCTGGCAGTTGCGTTAACTTTGGATTCAATAAACCGCTCAAATTTAAGGTTCAAGGATACCTCAATTTCTTGCGGTGGGAGTATTTCAAGGATACATTCTGAAAAGTAGGGCCAAAATAAATGCTTCTGTTTTTGTGGCGTTGAATTTCACAAGGTTGGCGTCACCCTATTCGATGACTTCAGGCAGTGATTCACTCTTTCAACCCGGGCCTCTCTTCAGACTGTATTTTGGTCGTTACTGGTCGTTACTGGAATAGAATTCTGGAGATAAAAGATCTCTGAGAAAGTCCGGCATTGTTTGTAATATGTGATGTAAGGTTGCTTGGGACGAATAATAATCGTTGATAACGACTCTAAATGAACGTTCACTCAGAAAGTCTTTAACACAGCTGATCAGGCCAGGGAATAGGACATAAGCAGGAAGCATGATCAATAGGCTAACATGCTAAACCGTATCGAAGGCCTTCGAGATGTCAAGGGATAAAGGCAACCGCCTCTACATTATTCTTAAGGTCCTCGCCCCAGATACGAGTGGGTGAGATACGCTAGAATGCGGTAGAGAGGTATGCGTTAGGCTATAGCGCTAGGGTCATTGTGTTCTAGGTATACAACGAGGCGCATGTTCAATAATAATCTTCCTGAGTATGTTGGTAATTGAAATTGGCCGTTAATTAGCAGGGTCAGCTCGATTGCCATTCTTGGGCACGGACTGCACGTTGGCAAGCTTCGACGCATGAGGCACAATGCTCGTCTTAATTGAGAGACGAACCAAGCGTGGCAAAACAGTAGATAACTGGAGAGAGCTGGAATACCATCTGGTCCACTAGCTTTGTTCACGTCTAGACATCGTAAGGTTTTAAAAACCTTTGTTGTAGATGTGAACCTCCGATATATAATGGTCAATGAGGTATCTGCGTTGAATGGCAATTGACAGTTAGATGCAAATTCTCAGCAACTAGAGATTCGTACAGATGATCTGCAGAAGATGATGAAATTATTGACTTAGGTATACCGAGATTAAGGAGATAAATTATGTTTGGAATAGATTTTTTCCGTATCGCATTATTCGTGCAGTAGGCTGAGCAGACTCACAACAGGAATACGGTTAAAGATATTAACTCTACCTCCCTACACAGCTAAAATATTTATACTTACTTGCTCAATTTTATGACCTAGTGGCCAATATACCTTGTGGCACGTATTAAAATCATTTTGTTTAAATTAAAATAAAAAAATTACTGATTCCGATATTACGATATCGAATCACTCAGTATCGGAATTGTAATATCGGGTTTCACGGTCCGAGATTCCGATATTTCGAGATTCCGAGATTCCGATATTCAAGCCCTAGTGTGTACTGTGTACACTTCACCTGAGCTTACTAACGCCTGGCACAGTAGCTTGAAATAATCAAAACATTCTAACAATATTGTACAGTATGTAATTTAACTTTAATGACAAACTACCAAGTACATTAAGCTATGTATTCCCGTCCGTGACTAACGCAAAACTGGCGTTTAGCCAACCAACTTCAAATTAAGCCCTTATAGCGTACAAAACATTCAATGCCCAGTCTACGAGAAATTACGCAAAAATAATTCTTAGTACACTGTCATACGTTGCATTGCTAAAGCAAAATTTCAATGAAATGGAAGTCGGGGATAGGAAAATATGTTTCATTTCTGACAAAGATGGGTTATGCAAGAATAAACCCTCATCCATAACAATAAGGTTCATGAAAAATAAGCAAATCTGGCAAAAACAATTTTGAACAAGTACTGAATGCCTGAACTGTTTTTTATTTGTTTGAATAAAATACGTCTCTATTACGTCAAACATGGTAGCTTTCCATAACTTACCTATACTCTAAATGGCAGTAAATTGAATTCAAATATTTAACTTCGAGTTTTCGGTCCTTCGAGCAGGATTGAATATCTTTTGTAAGGGCGTGCTGAACTGTTCACGTAGGAATTTGAGCCGTGTAAGACTGACATGTGGTTGAAAATAAATTCTGTTCACAGCTTTTGTTTATGAAAAGCTTAAAGGATCCATGGTCTAAACTTAGTCTTCAATTCTCGAAAGTTCGTTTTGTACAATTCTGAGCGATTTTTATGAGCGATCTGAAGTTCTTAATTTATTTTTTGTAAAGTCTGGCTGTGTTTGCGTTTTTTTAATCGATACTGGCAGCAAAGCATTGCAATGTGGCTTATTCTTTTAACGTTTAAGGGGACTATCTAAGCTTGGAATACAAGCCAACCTTCATTGCTCCTGGTGTGTCCTGTGGAAGAATAAACGAGGTTATGGCTCCAGATTTCTTCTTTGAATCATCCAGTTTAATCGACCAACGGTACAAAGGTAGAGGTGGGTTATTACCCATCGGGCTAGGTCCAACCTTTCTTCTAAAATCGACTGCAAATCGCCAATAACACTACTTTCGTACCATCGTCGCTTTCTTTTCACAGAATTTTCATTCGGTAGCCGTTAGATAGTTGTTCCTCCTAATTCTGCACCTTAGTTTGTACTCGTATTTCTTTTGAATCGTAATAATGGCAATTAGTTAAAATTGCAAATTAAGCATTAATACGTTCAAGGACAGCGGTACTCCGAAACTGTCTACGGGCCAAAGTCCCCATGCAATACCATATGATTAGGCGTATAACAAATGAAGGTATGGCATCAACTTGTAACTACAGAATATAGACAAGGCATTAGCGTCGGTATGCTACTTCAATTTAATGGATATTTGCTCAACTCTCACTTTCTCTTAGAATATTCGTTTTTTCTCACATTCAATATCTAAACATTCTATCGAGTAATCTCGATGAAAGCTTTTAAGGTTGCGATGAAATATGATAAACATTAATGGAATTTCAACTTTATTTCACTACGAAAGTGGTCTTTCCTTATGTGGTTAGTGGAGCCAATGAGCTACAACTCATTAAGGTCCACCTAAAGTATATCGAGCTTTTTCGAAACTTAGAAAGTCTGCAGCGTACTGGTCTGTAAATTGTAAGAGTTTGAAGCCACATAAAATATCAGAACAGCCTGGATCGACGTCTTATGTTTTAAATTATCTGACTAATCGATTTCCATCATCACCATCTAAATATTGATCTGGTGTTGCTTATGACGATCTATCAATAGAAACAACAACAAATGGCATTGAACTGTAGTATTTAAGGTAGTTTTAAAAGTATCCGTTTCATCCCTGAATGGATAAAATTGCAGGATCATGACAATAGCTATCAAGCGTCTGTCGAGACACTCGAGACTTATCCCATTTGAAGTAGCTCAGCGTAGCAACCATAGAGTTAACAATAAGCAGAAACATCGGCAACTAAACAAAGGCAGGATACGTAGTAATGAATTTTTAATGCAATCTCCTCTCTGAATAAAGGCGCTGGCACTCATTGAGCGATAACACCAAAAAACTATAGTTTTGAAGTCTAAAGAAATATAGCCATTCATGTCTGTAATTTAATTAATGTATTTAATCACGATGTTTATGTCTATGCGAACCGACTGAAGAGCACTTGAGTCACTTAGAAGATAAGTGAACATCATAGACTCGTTACTGATAAAGAAGGAAACAGAACACCTAATCACTTAATAAAAGTCATAGAACTTCTTAGAATCAGGGTCTGGTTCTAAAACTCAAGTTGAACTTTGCTATCGCTATTTTCACCTCTTTTTATCATGTAATCCCAATATTTCATTCTCTGATTTCCCTCACGAGGATTCAAAGCTTACAGAATTCATGGACTTTCCACAAACATTTACCCGCGTCAGACATACAGGAGTTATTCTACATTTTGGATACAT
The DNA here is from genome assembly GCA_911387775.1 of Thymelicus sylvestris. Taxonomy (NCBI): domain Eukaryota; kingdom Metazoa; phylum Arthropoda; class Insecta; order Lepidoptera; family Hesperiidae; genus Thymelicus; species Thymelicus sylvestris. The sequence continues at coordinate 1,494,306 of OU426903.1, forward strand.
AAAGGTAGGAGAGGTAATTAAAGGTAGAAATTAATAGGAGCAATACAGAGTATCGCAGTAGCATCGCTATCAGTCCAAGCCACACCCAAGCCACGTAGACGTTCAGGCGCTGAACGTATATAAATAAAGAAGCCGCGAGGGAGGCGTCTATCGCATGAATAAGGAATGCGATATGTGGGCAAAATAACTTAGTTCACGGAATCTCGTGAATTGTTTTTTTAGTAAAGGTGGGGAACTTTATGTAAGAATTTGCCTTTTTTGATGGAGAAAGTTGTTTCTTACGAATCCTACGATGTTAAAGTAATAAACGAGCGTGTGGTATTGTAGTTTGAAGTTACATAAGAAATTATTTAATAATTGCTTCGGTGAACTGAAGCAAAAGCATTGTGCTTTATCTATAAGGTTTTCTTAATAGAACAAAGATTTAAGAACTAACAAATTGCACTATTTCAGCATCAAATAGTGGAGGTAATGTCATCAAACATTGACGAGATCAATCTGGTAGGTATAAAACTAAGTAATTCCACAGGCTAAACAAAAAATCTTTTCGTCTGGTGTTTTATATACCGTGTGATTTATTGAGAAGTACGAAGTATCCAACATGGAAGCGTTAGTCTGCAATATTTGCATCACAGAATTTGCATGCAGTTTGCAGCAGAATATTCGCATTAAACCTTAATTTTCCTGATGTGCAATTGAGAGGATTTTTACGTTGTAAATTGTAATAGTTTAATATGATATTTAGGTGTTCGAGCCTTCAGGCTTGACCCATTTGAGATTGTCTCTTGAACATCAGCGCCATCTAGTACTATATACCGGTGGGTATCGATATTGTAGGCCCGCTAGGGGGCGGTAATATCAGTTGACAGTTGCAAGTGACGTTTGTTGGTCGGTGCCGGAGATATTTGCTTCAGTACGCTTTTGAACTCCGGCGTCATCAGTCGTGTTTCAAGCGAGAAATCCTATCACAAGTAAGTAAACAAGACGCTTATTACTAGTTTAAGCTTCCATAGTTCGATATGGATATAGCTTATACTATGGTGCAAGCATCTCACAAAGTGAATGCTGGTGTCTTACACTAGACACCGGTTGTCGCCTCACTACGAGCACAACCATCGGGAAATATGAAAAAATCCCATCGCACCTAGACACTTCGCATGATCGACGCATCGATTTCATGCGACCTCCTATGCGACACCATACGCTGCTCAGGCGGCAACGATTCATAGGCGCCCGCATTGACCCGCCGCATGAAAAAAAAAAAAAATAAAAAAATAAAAAAATCCATACGACACTGTCGTATGGACCGCACCGCTTTATCAACTAACATACGAACGTCATACGACGTCGCATGAACATCATACTACGTCGCATGAAAATCCATACGACGTCACATGAATGTCGCATGAAACGTACGCGTCGTATAAACGGCTTAAGACGTCGTATGTCGGAATATTGGATTAACGATCGGAAAATATTCTTGCGACATCGCATCAAACACTTAATTCATTCAAGGTATCAAAGTTCAACCGGAACTTATATCTTCTCGTCTTTAATTTCCAGACCATGGCAAGCATACACGCAACCACGATGCAAAAACTGGCCGAGGACCTCCCCCCGCACGATGTAAACACCTTCCGGAAACTCATCGAAGCGCTAGATAAAAACTATCCCAGCGATTGGAGGACCTGGAGGGTGGTAAACGTACCATATGAGGATTTGTTTGGTACAGACATCTCTTCAAAAATAGAGGCCAGACTACGATTTGCCCTGCCTACGGACGATATCAAAGAAATCTTCTACGGCCCCGGCGGCACGCTAACTGAACGAAATTATAAACAAGCTCGCAGAAAACTTACGGATTGGCCTTTAGGGAGGGCCATTATTTATTCCCCCCACGTTATAATGGCCAAAATACATGCCAGCCCTCCGGCCTATGAGACGTTCATGGAAACGGTTAGAACACTCAAACCGAAAATATATTCGATTAGAGGATCTTCTATCGACCGCCAAATGTCATCTTCAGAAAACCCCATAGAGCAAGTTCAGAAGAGACCAGCCTCACCACCTCATGATCCTTCACAGTCAACACCCAAATCAAAAAGAGGTTTCAGTACCGCTGAATCAAACGCACTTACCGGAATAGTCGAGCTTTTATCTAGGCAAGCCGAGGCATTAGAGACACTAACGCAAAAAGTCAATCATCTCGAACAAGCACAAACTACACAAGATCTTAACCAATCTTTCGAATCAGAACCAGACAGTACAGGAACTGCGGACTCAATCGAGGAACAAAATAATTCCTGGCAAGCTCCGGCATTGCTTTCCCCTCAGGCAATCGAAAGCGAAAAGAAAGAAGAGAGCAACACACGAGAAGCACAACTTCGTAAAATTATATCAGATGCACAACGAGAACTCGCGCAACGGTCATCTCAGGTTCAAGCGGATTCCGAAATATGGGATTTCAACCCATCAACAACTGAAGCCGAAGCTAAAGTCACAAAGGCAAATCCAATATTAGTCGACCAAGCCGTAAACTGCCAACGGTTCGGTGAAGATGGCTGGAAAAACATAAGATATGCTGACGTACAAAAAACATTCCAAGCAACACCAGCCTTTTGCGCTCTGAAAGTAAACAGTCACCTTGCATCAAACACACCGAACTGGCAGTCGTTGAATCATCTAGAAAAATTTGATTTGTCATTAGGAGCAATCACTCACGGTCTTCTGCAACAACGAGAAGCCTTAAAAGAAATATACAAAGACCTGAGTGAAACCACTCGTAAAGAACTCGGTCCCAAGCTTTTCGGCGAATCAAAATTCAAAAAAATTTCAGATCAATTACTACAATATACTTGCGGGAGACGAGCCGAAATAATACAAACAAGAAGAGAGACTTATAAATCAAACAATAAAGTCCTCAATGACATCTTGCACGATATTCCACCTTCGAAGACACACCTGTTTTCAGAAGAAAAACTAGCGGAGATCATGAAGGAACAAGGGGGGGCGTATAAGTTTTTTCCGAGGAAGCCAACAACAACAGCTACCTCCAAGAAAACCTCAAACTACACAGGCTATAAAAACGTTCGGGGGCATAATAAAACGAAAAAACCAACCCGCCAACAGCCGGCCCAACCACGAAAACATAGGCAACAAGACTATACTCACCAAAGAAAGCCAACTATTAACAGGAAACAATAAGGTATTTAAAGCAGGTCAACTATTTACCAAAATTTCTGTATGGAAGTCGCTTGGTGCTTCAAAAACTATAATAAATGTACTAACCGGTTACCGTATCCCTTTCATTCGTAAACCGCCTCTTGCTGTCCTATCACCTAATATATCAAAAAAGATTACATGCGTAAATTCAGTACACATGGACGACAAAATCAAAGAGTTGCAGGAACAAAAAGTAATTACCCCAAACAAATTTAAAAGAGGTTTTCTCTCACTAATTTTCTTACGAAAAAAACCAGACGGCTCCCACAGACTAATTTTTGACCTAAAGAAACTTAACGATTACGTCTATTTGCATAAATTTCGACTCCTTAATTTGACAAAAGTCGCACAAATTATAGAAATAGGTGACTATTTAGTAAAAATTGACATATCCAACGCATACTATCACATTCCAATAAGAGATTCGCATAAACGGTACCTCACATTATGCCACAATAATAAATTATTTAATATGAACTGCCTTCCTTTCGGATTAACAAGTGCCCCATATATTTTTGCCAAACTAACCAATTGGGTGGCCAGATTAATTCGCGAAAAAGGCATCAAAGTGGTTGTTTATTTAGATGACTTTTTGCTTATTAACAGTAACGCTGATATGCTACATATAGAAGCCAGATGGGTGTGTAACCTACTAACAAAATTAGGATGGCACATAAATAAAGATAAGACAGATCTAACACCGAAACGCCGCATTGAGTACCTGGGTTTGCTTTGGGATACTCAACAGAACAAGAAAATACTTCCAAAATCTAAAATTGAAAACGTGATAAAACACATAAAATGCATTATTCAGAAAAACAAATGGTGTTGGCTAGACGCTAAGAAGATCCTCGGTAAGCTCGTATTTGCTTCTAATGCAGTCCCCCTCGGACTTCTTCATTGCAGATACATCCAAATTGCATCCAGACAACTATCAGAAAAAGAAAAGCTCCGAACGTCACCACTGCCCTCTCGAGTCACGAAAGAACTCCACTGGTGGCTACACAATCTGTCTCGCTCATCAGAGATCAAAATAAACCCTCCTTGCACCTTCTTGACCACAGATGCCTCAGACATAGGCTGGGGAGCAACTTTAAACAGCAAAAAACTAATTGGCACCTGGGAAACCTATCAAAAATCCTGGCACTGCAATCAAAAAGAGTTGTGGACATTATTGGAAGTCTTAAAACAAGAAAAAGATTATCTTCGCGGCAAGACACTAATATTCCAAACAGACAATCGCACTGCGGCTACGTACGTCAGGAGACAAGGCGGAACGAAATCACTCCGCCTAATGAAAATAGCATCAAAAATCCTGAGCCTAGCTCAAGAAAACGGCATCAAAATAGTAGCAAAATACCTTCCAGGAAGATACAACGGGCTAGCCGACAGACTTTCCAGGAAACAATCACAACAGGAGTGGCATCTAAGTCGACACATACAGAAAGTTATTTTCCAGCGAATGGGAGTTCCAGAAATAGACCTATTTGCATCCAAGACGTCCGCCGTTGTGAAACGATATGTGAGCGAGAACGCTTGGGACAAACAAAGCGAGTACACAGATGCATTCAGCAGAACGTGGGTACACAAACTAGCCTGGATTTTTCCCCCGCCGGCACTAATACCACGTGTTCTCCAACACTTGAACAAATCACAGGGCAATTACATATTAATATGCCCTACTTGGAAAAAAGCCTTTTGGAAGCCCGAGGTGAAGAAACGGGCTATTGCCCCTCCACTGAGAATCAGGAACCTGAAGGCTCACTTAATAGACCTCAACACCAATCAACCTCCACGGGACATAAGCAACCTGTCTTTGGAGGTATGGAAAATACGGGGTGGATTAATGAAATCCAAAATTGGACTACCACCGAAAAAGAAATCTTACAGACAGCTTGGAGAAAATCAACGTTAAAAACGTATAGGCCTGCTTGGAACTCCTGGCTTAAGTGGTCAAAAATGAACAAAACAAACCCAGGAGAACCGACACCAAACGACTTAGCACGGTATCTGATATTCCTTTTAAACGAAAAGAAACTATCAGCAAAAACCATAATGCTTCATAAATCTGTGGTCGCCACATTCACCAAACCTTCCAATAGTGATGCTATGAGTAGTCACCCTCTGGTAAAAAAGACTCTGCAGGCAATACTACTAAGAGCTCAGCCCAGTCATAAACCAAGCACATGGGCTGTAAATGACTTAATGACATGGATGACAAAACAAACCGTAGATGAATCTAACATATTCCAGGTGTCACAACACGTAGCCACACTACTACTACTCTCCTCTGGCCGCCGTATCCACGATCTAACTTTACTTCACATAAACTCCACGCAATGCAACATTTCACACGATAAAATTATACTCTGGCCTTCCTTCGGATCCAAAACGGACAATTCTTTATACCGTCAATCTGCATGGATACTAACAAAATGTAACAACTCAATATTTGACCTCTGTCACTGGCTTCCCGTACTCATCAACGTTACGAAACATCGAAGACAAGCTAATCCATCATGTACAAATCTATTTATCACAACAAGAGGGAAAGTAAAAGCCGCATCCAGAACAGTCATAGCAGGATGGATCAGACACCTGCTCGCCCGAGCTCATATTAAAGGATCACCCGGTAGTTTTCGAGCCGCAGTAGCTACAGACAACTGGACAAATAAACACATGAATATAGATGAAATCTTACAAAAAGCCAATTGGCGAAACGCGAAAACTTTTCTTAAACATTACTTCAAAGAAATAGACCCTAATGGTCAAGATAATGAATTCTCTAACTCAATTAGAATGTCAACCTATTTCTCGACAATTTAATTCTTGTATGTGTGAAAATTATGAGTTAAATAAATACTGCATGGATAAAGTGTTTTGTAAATTTTCACCAATACCTTCCAAGAGTTTAAAGGGTTCACAGTACGCATTTAAGACCCGTTGGTCAGCGCCGACAGATAATAAACAGATCTCAAATGGGTCAAGCCTGAAGGCTCGAACACCTAAATAGAACCGTTTTTCCCCCAAAGGGTAAAAAACGATTATTTAGGTTTCAGCCGAAAGGCTTGACCCATAGTTTAAAGCCTGCCGGCTATACTGCAGCCTTCGTTCTTCACGTACTGAAGCAAATATCTCCGGCACCGACCAACAAACGTCACTTGCAACTGTCAACTGATATTACCGCCCCCTAGCGGGCCTACAATATCGATACCCACCGGTATATAGTACTAGATGGCGCTGATGTTCAAGAGACAATCTCAAATGGGTCAAGCCTTTCGGCTGAAACCTAAATAATCGTTTTTTACCCTTTGGGGGAAAAACGGTTCTATTAAAACAAGAGTAAAATAAAACATTGTGTAGTATGCGAACGGTTTTCAGTATCGTCGACCACACAAAGCGTAAGGTCTCCATTCATTGCATACAAAATCTGTGGAACATCGAGGTACGAATTAATTGTTTTATCGGTCCGATGACATGGCATCGAAGAGAACAATACATAGAACAACAAACATTACAGATAAATAATACTTAGACACAAATTGAAATCAATAATTGCAATCAAAAAGATTTCGATGAACATTAACAAGTTAAACAATTTTCGATTAATCAAAGATCATTAAAATTTAATTAAGCTTATAACTCTAAACAGCGATCAATTTTGCTAGTATATTAATAATAAATTGTCATTAGCTAGTTCCAGTCCACATTATGTTCCAACACTTCCAATCATACCGTAGAAGAAAGGATCGAAAGTATTAAATCGACATCTCGGGAGAAACGCGAAAATATCGAGAAACATTAACTAACCATTTGTGGTACGTGGCTTCTTTAGTATTAAAATATACGATGACTTCTGTTTTCCATTATTTTCTATTACTGCGTAAGGACCCGGTCGACGTGCGGTCTCAAAGTGGCACTTAAATTGGCCTAGGGCCAGTTGTTGTCGTAGTATGTAGTATGTAGTAGCGTTGTTGAGTATGCTCTAGGCCTCCACAAGAGGACAGACCCGTGCTCAGTACTGGGCCATGGATGGGTTGAAGCCAATATATGACTACTTTTTAACCCTCGATAAAAAGAGGGGTGTTATAAGTTTGACGTGTCTGTGTATCTGTGTCTGTCTCTAGCATCGTAGCTCCCAAACGGATGAACCGATTTTGATCTAGTTTTTTGAAGTGAAAACTTCTTTAGTACGGGGTTGACTTGAAATTTTATGAAACGAAACAGTCCAGTGGACACTGAGTTGAGTTGAGTGGAGTGGAGTGGAGTAGTAAAACCTACAATTATCATCCCGAAATTTTAAATTCGTCTCATTATCTTGAAAACAAAATTTTTGAAGGTCACTTCTACTACGTGTGAATTGCACACATTTTATCTGAAAGGTAACTTAATCGAGTGTTCTTAGCTATGTTTAGTGTAAATCAAACTGTCGGGGGTTTTTTAAATTTAAATTTAAGATCATTGCTTGTATGAAGAGCATTTGAGTGGAATATTTCGACAGGCCAATCCTTCCTACTAACATTATTGCAAACATGCGACTGAGCACACTTACTACGCACATGCACAATCAGCACCGCCCCATCCGTCTGACATCCTTGCCGGCGGCCATTACAGTCGCTCCAGTCCGTATATTGCGTTGCTTTTCCTGTTTATCACAATGCGTTGCGATTGTTGCGAGTTGCGACGCAACGAGTATATTTTGTACGATTGTGTTCCGACCGGTAAGTAACGAAGTAAGCTCCGATTGTTTCTGGTGTCTTGAATGCAACTTAAAAATGGAGTTGACTTGTACAATCTTGTATGTTCCGGTGTGAATCAGCTGGTTTATTTAACTAATATCTGAGGCTAGAAGAACAGACTGAGGAGAAGTTAAGTTGCTACTTCAGACAAGAAACATCTGAGATTTTAATCTAAAAATTTTATTAGCCATGGCAATTGTTGTGGCGTTTGCATATCTCCAATTTAGCTTGACGAAAGCAACAGCTTAACGTACCTATCCTCCGAAACATGGAATCGCTTGTACATTCACGATTAGCGGTCAATCACCCAGGAACTTTGAACAAACATCTGTCACATTAATGTCTGCCCAAACGCGAATCGAATCACATCGCAGACAAAGACAGGGTATCAACTGGGTTATAGATGTCTGGGAAATTGTAAGGGGTGACGATAAATTACAAACAGAAAAAAAGCGGCCAAGTGCGAGTCGGACTCGCCCATGAAGGGTTCCGTAGCAGCATGTAACATAACATAAAAGTTCTTGAAGTTCGTTGTAACTTTGATCGAGGTAAATTGCGGTTTATGATTTATGACGTATTAAAAAAAAACTACTTACTAGATCTCGTTCAAACCAATTTTCGTTGGAAGTTTGCATGGTAATGTACATCATATATTTTTTTTAGTTTTATCATTCTCTTATTTTAGAAGTTACGGGGGGGGGGACACACACATTTTACCACTTTGGAAGTGTCTCTCGCGCAAACTATTCCGTTTAGAAAAAAATTATATTAGAAACCTCAATGTCATTTTTACGTGTGGGGTATGGGTAGGGTTACCCATACCCCACACGTATGGGTTTGATGAAAAAAAAATTTTTGAGTTTCAGTTCTATGTATGGGGAACCCCAAAATTTATTGTTTTTTTTTCTATTTTTGTGTAAAAATCTTAACGCGGTTTACAGAATACATCTACTTACCAAGTTTTAACAGTGTAGTTCTTATTGTTTCGGAGAAAAGTGGCTGTGACATACGGACGGACGGACAGACAGACAGACAGACAGACAGACAGACAGACATGACGAATCCATAAGGGTTCCGTTTTCTGCCATTTGGCTACGGAACCCTAAAAATGTTTCGCGAAAAGTTAATTTACGATTAAAAAACTGACAGGTGCTGTAAATTAAGCATTTACCGAAACAGATAATCTATGTAGAAGCCTATTTCTCTAGAACACTTGAGTAAAATTTATCATCCAAGATTCGTGATTTGACTGTTTAGAATATAAAGATTACGAATATTAAATATGATACAGATATTATTTAGCGTGTGTACATTTCTCACAGCCGTGATGTCAGCCGGCTACCGTTAAGTCTCGTTGAACCTGCAGCCACGCCCGGTTGTACCATTATAAGTTATAACGTGTTTATTAACATTTAAGGCGAGCGTATTCGACCGTTGTAGGCATTTTGTTCACTGCCCTTTACCCCGCTCCCCTGAGTGTAAACTCGACCGCCACGCCGTGAGCCGGCCGCGCGCGGCTGTGAGGTTAATGACCCCGTGCGTAGCTGTAGATCCTACATAGCCTAGTTGGTAGTGGACCTGCCTGCGAACTGCGAAGCGAGGGGTTTCGGGTTCGATTTCCGGCCGGGGCAAATATTTATGTGACAGATAAATATTTGTACTCGTGTCATGGCTGTTATTGTGATGTGTTATATGTGTAGTACATGCCACCCGCGACACAGGTAAATACTTGTAACCTACTGCGGGGGTATGAGTGTGGAAGGGTTTTATTATTATTTTGGTTTTTTATTTATTTTCTCTGGATATACCAGGTAGTCATAAATAACACGGGCTTACACCAAGTGTTATTTACAATAGGTAAGTAAACTAATAGATTATTATTATTATTATTATTATTATTATTAGTAACTGCTCTGAGTTGGGGTGTAAGTATACTTTATTTTGATTTATTCATTGGAATTTTAGGTGTAATAAAATAAGAGTAATGATAATTTTAGCTTATCCAGTGGAGACTAGAGGTGAGTGGAGACTGACTTGAAATTTTATGATACGAAACTGTCCAATGGAGACTAGAGGTGAGTGGAGACTGACTTGAAATTTTATGATACGAAACTGTCCAGTGGAGACTAGAGGTGAGTGGAGACTGACTTGAAATTTTATGATACGAAACTGTCCAGTGGAGACTAGAGGTGAGTGGAGACTGACTTGAAATTTTATGATACGAAACTGGCCAGTGGAGACTAGAGGTGAGTGGAGACTGACTTGAAATTTTATGATACGAAACTGTCCAGTGGAGACTAGAGGTGAGTGGAGACTGACTTGAAATTTTATGATACGAAACTGTCCAGTGGAGACTAGAGGTGAGTGGAGACTGACTTGAAATTTTATGAAACGAAACTGTCCAGTGGAGACTAGAGGTGAGTGGAGACTGACTTGAAATTTTATGAAACGAAACTGTCCAGTGGAGACTAGAGTTGAGTGGAGACTGACTTGAAATTTTATGAAACGAAACTGTCCAGTGGAGGCTAGAGGTGAGTGCAGACTGACTTGAAATTTTATGAAACGAAACTGTCCAGTGGAGACTAAAGGTGAGTGGATAACAAATAAGTAGGTACTTACATACAAAATTGACTAATATCATCTAAATACTAACAAAAAATAACCAACTTCAAAATAACTCGAAAACTACTTGTCAAATCTCCCTCAAATTTATGTGGAACCACATGATACGCACCAGCTTTCTATCAAAAAAAGAATCATCAAAATCGGTTCACCTACAAATAAGTAGGTACTTACATACAAAATTGACTAATATCATCTAAATACTAACAAAAAGTAACCAACTTCAAAATCGAAACGAGCTTTTTTTTCAAAATGGCGGACTTGTAGGTATGCCAGGTTCCGTACAAAAATCTTCAAACCCTTTGGATAAGATATTTTACAAGTATGTTGAGAATGATAAAAAGTATAAGAATAATTTAAAATAAAATACCTAAAGATACGTAAAAAATAATAAAAACAAAAAAATTAAAATGTGTGTCATTCACACATTTTAGAACTTAGAAGTGAAACCTTCAAAAATTTTGTTTTCAAGATAATGAGACGAATGTAAAATTTCGGGAAGATGATAATTGTAGGTTTTACTATTCCACTCCACTCCACTCCACTCCACAAATTTTGACTTTTGACTTTTTTGCCTTTTTTGACTTTAGACTTTAGACTTTTTTGACTTTTTTTGACGTTTTTGACTTGACTGTTGACTTTTGACTTTTTTGACTTTTTTGACTTTGACTTTTCTTACTTTTTTCACTTTATTGACTTTTTTGACTTTTGACTTTTTTGACTTTTTTGACTTGACTTTTTTTACTTTTTTGACTTGACTTTTTTGACTTTTTTGACTTTCGACTTTTGACTTTTGACTTTTGACTTTTTTGACTTTTTTGAATTTTGACTTTGACTTTTTTGGCTTTTTTGACTTTTTTGGCTTTTGACTTTTTTGACTTTTGACTTTTTTGACTTTTTTGACTTTTGACTTTTGACTTTTGACTTTTTTGAATTTTGACCTTTTTGACTTTTGACTTTTTTGACTTTTTTGACTTTAGACTTTTGACTTTTGACTTTTGACTTTTGACTTTTTTGAATTTTGACTTTTTTGACTTTTGACTTTTGACTTTTTTGACTTTGACTTTTTTGACTTTTGACTTTTTTGACTTTGACTTTTTTGACTTTTGACTTTTTTGACTTTTGGCTTTTGACTTTTTTGAATTTTGACTTTTTTGACTTTTTTGACTTTGACTTTTTTGACTTGACTTTTATGACTTTTTTGACTTTTGACTTTTGACTTTTTTGAATTTTGACTTTTTTGACTTTTTTGACTTTTGACTTTTTTGACTTTAGACTTGTGACTTTTGACTTTTTTGACTTTTGACTTTTGACTTTTGACTTTTTTGAATTTTGACTTTTGACTTTTTTGACTTTGACTTTTTTTACTTTTTTGACTTGACTTTTTTGACTTTTGACTTTTGACTTGTTTGAATTTTGACTTTTTTGACTTTTTACTTTTTTGACTTTTGACTTTTGACTTTTGACTTTTTTGAATTTTGACTTTTTTGACTTTTGACTTTTTTGACTTTTGACTTTTTTGACTTTTGACTTTTTTGAATTTTGACTTTTTTGACTTTTTTGACTTTGACTTTTTTGACTTTTTTGACTTGACTTTTATGACTTTTTTGACTTTTTTGACTTTTGACTTTTGACTTGTTTGAATTTTGACTTTTTTGACTTGACTTTTTTGACTTTTGACTTTTGACTTTTTTGACTTTTTTGAATTTCGACTTTTGACTTTTTTGACTTTTTTGACATTTATGACTTTCGACTTTTTTGATTTTTGACTTCAAGAAGTTTTCACTTCAATAATCATTTTTTCAAAACAATTTTCCATTTATTTCATAACGCGCCTAAATAAGGTATAACTTCAAAAAAGAAAACTGTCTCTCAAGCTCCCAGCCGTCACGACGAGTCGTTTGGCGACTGACACATGCTCAAGGGTGGTAGCTATCCATGCGAACCCCATGGAGAAATAATAATAGTAATAATGGTATTAAATTTAAAATCAATATTACCAATATAATCCCTCGAGGGGCCCTACCACCAGCGGGCCGGATTTAGTCGCCTTTTACGACACCCATCCGGCTTGGGATAGTATTAGATAATAATTGTGTAATTAGCACTTGACTTATACCAATACCCAAATACTATAATAGTAACTAAAGTATAAAAACGAAAAATTTTTATTATTTCAAATTACAGCAGTGTGGATACTTTGGACAGTACCTAATACGTAATATAAGTTCAGAAGGCGCGCGCGCCAAATTCGAAATTAAAATTAGTGTCGGAAATTCGACAACGTGCGGCTGCGATGCCGATTAGCACAGGTCCTACCTCGAAGGCGACTGGCGCGAGAGTAAAATTGAGTAAATTAACGCGTCGGGCGTTTCGTTGCTCGTGGAAAGGGAAAAAATAGAAATTGAAAGGGAAGTTTTTCAAAATTTCAAATTATGATCAGAAAGAAATATTGGTATCTATAGGACCTATACTGTGGTATATTTTTTATTATCTGGAAGCGATTAAAACGCGAATAAAACGCCATTTTTATGCCAGATTAGACCCCACTTTGTGATTTATTTCTATCCAATGAAATAATTGCTATCGTGTATCAAGTATGAGGGAACGAAAGAACAAAGACTGTAAAATAACATATATTTTTTTTAGAATTGTATTATGTACCATTTATGAACAAAACACCTTCAAAAATACCATTTCTTGGGATAATATCGCCTTAATAGGAACAGTCCTAATTACTAAATACCAGATGCCAAGTTAAGTTGTCACTTGGCTAACTGTCCGCGTCGATGCTTTATGCGTATGGCAATGTAGAGTAACAATTCAATGTGTTTTTGTTGATAAAAATTAATGTAAGCATTTTTACAATTCATATGTAATTAAATTCAGGTATTGTATTGTGAGTAGTAATGCCCAAAATCCTTCTTTATAGCAAGCAGTCAAGCAGTAATACACACGAACATTGTAACATTGTATAACTCAATCCTTATCTTCTGTTTAGTATAAAAATATGTTGTGTGTGTGTTCAGCCAGAAATAAATGTTTTCTTTCTTTCTTTCTTTCTTTCAGTAGCAGAGTTAGATAGTCCAGTCATTTTAGTCAAAATTAGGTAAGAATTGCGGAATGAGAGATACCCAGCTGATTTTTTTGTATAAAGTTGTATTTTGGCATTCTAAAACTTGTCTCAAAACCTGCATATGGTAGGGTGACCGCGTCTATTAAAAATTTGAGGACAAAGGTCACAAAAATCGGTTTTTTGCAAATATCTCATTTCCTATGAGTTTTTCGCTATTTATATCTTCATCAATATTGTAGAGAATTAAATTCCCTACAACTTTTGTTTCAAAAAAATTTTTATACGTTGAATCGTTTTCGAGATAGAGGGCGGAGAGCGCGCGGTTAGAGCACAATGTAAAGTCAACCGGTACAGTCCCGGTCAAAACATGCTATATTAAGTTTATTAATTCTATCTATCTAACAGCCTTTTAAAGTCCACTGCTGGACATAGGCCTCCCTAATTGGCGCCACTCCGACCGGTTCTGGGCCCTCTGAGTCCACATCGTTCGAAGGACAGATAACCAATGGGGTTGCAAAGTCTTCAAATGGCGGCCACGTCTCGGTAAAAGGAGCACTGGTCGCTCCCCGACCAGGTGGACTGATGACCTAAAGAAGACAGCGGGAAGCCGCTGGATTCAGAGGGCCCAGGACCGGTCGGAGTGGCGCCAATTAGGGAGGCCTATGTCCAGCAGTGGACTTTAAAAGGCTGTTAGATAGATAGAATTAATAAACTTAATATAGCATGTTTTGACTGGGACTGTACCGGTTGACTTTACATTGTGTTCTAACCGCGCGCTCTCCGCCCTCTATCTCGAAAACGATTCAACGTATAAAAATTTTTTTGAAACAAAAGTTGTAGGGAATTTAATTCTCTACAATATTGATGAAGATACAAATAGCGAAAAACTCATAGGAAATGAGATATTTGCAAAAAACCGATTTTTGTGACCTTTGTCCTCAAATTTTTAATAGACGCGGTCACCCTACCATATGCAGGTTTTGACACAAGTTTTAGAATGCCATAATACAACTTTATACAAAAAAATCAGCTGGGTATCTCTCATTCCGCAGTGAATTCCTAAGATGACTGGACTAAGAATACAGTGCGGTTAAACGAACGATTATGCCAGTAAATGAAGGGACGACAGACTGATGTCAAGTCCATGTTGGCTCTGGCAGGCTTTGAACTTTTAAGACCCTTAAAGTAAACGTCTGGTACGTCACGCACTCGGTATGAGTTTTAACAAATTTTACTATGTATCGCAGAAGCAGATTGAGATTTGATTACGCGAACACTTCGAAACATCTGAAATATACTAGTAATTTCAGTTCTACACAGGAGAGATGCTGATCAGGCGATTGTCGAATCACCAGTGTCACTACTAAATACACCACGCTGGCTGAGACCGTCCAATATGGGGTTATAGAGATAAATGATAACCTCAAACTAATAAAAATAGCGGTGGGTCCAGGAGTGTCCATGGTGCGAACCAAGAACATCGGAGTCAGTACGGAAGCCAAGATGCCGTAGAAAGGCATCGCTTACAGGCTTACATACAACTAGCCAGCTCCGTCACCGGATTAATGGCCACTTGACGGATTATCGGTTACGTAAACCTTTATCGGTTATGGATAACAGTTCTATTTATATATCATGGAAGTCGACGTTTTTAAATGTAACATTTAAGCGAGACAAATAAATGCTCATGTTTTAAGACACCTGTATTTCTGAGTTTTTCATTCAAGCTCTGGAGAGCTGGGATGAAAAGTATGCAGATTTGCTGTCTTTGGATGGATCCAAAGACAGCAAATCTGCATACTTTTCATACGGCAAAAATGTCGTATGTCCATGTATAGTTCACAGTGAAATACTTAAATTCATTATCCGCCCAGAACATTCAAGTACATAAAATTATATGTTCATAAGACACGCGTGAAAAATAACCCTTTCCATGCAGCCGGGTAAATAGAGAACTCCTAGCTTATCGATCGTAGGAGTTAGTAGTAGCCGTCAGCAAAACTTTTAAAAGGAAGTTTTTTTTTATATCTTATAAGTTAATGCTTGACTACTATCCGACCTGATGGTAAGTGGTGATGTAGACATGGGTGGTAAAACGCAGTAACTTAGTAAAGTTAAGTTTAAAGCTTTATTAAGTTAGTGCGTTCACCATCTTGGACTTCATCGCCACTTACCATCAGATGGATCAAACTGCACACGGTGTGCTTTGATTAAAATCGGTTAAGTAGTTCAAGAGTCCACGCGGACAAAAAACGTGATACTTAATTTATATATATTAAGATAATTATTTTTTTGTTTATTGTTAGTTCTCTATGCTATCTTAATATCGCCATCGATGTTTGCCATACTTCCCGAAGGTTGACTGGCAAGTGGCAGAGAATGCTTTTAGCATTTTAAGTCCGCCTTTGTTACTTTTATTTTTTGTAAGGTTCAAAAGTTTAAATAAATAAATAAGTAGATACTTTTATTAGTGTTTTCTTGCTTGTATAAAAGAGGAGGGTGTGTGCGGAAGTTACCGTCATGTACCTGCCAGGCTATGTGCGCGCCACGTGAAAAACAGACGTATCCATTACGCGGAAATCTTATCAACGCATTAACCACAGATAACGCATTATCAATAAACACTGGTCTTTATCTGTCAAACCTGATTGCATATACATAACATAACATCTGTAGCATCTGCCCTATATGTACTTAATGTTTTAGGATGGATTAGGAGCTTTTTAATTAGCTATAGGTATGTCTAGAGCTGTTGATACGAAATATGTGTAATTTTTGTTTAAAATTTTAACGATTTTACATTCGGCAATTAATGACCAACTACGCTTATAATATAGTGCTTCTTGCCAAACTGCAATGTCAATCATACTTTAGTGTGGAAAGTAATTTCAATTTAGCAACTGGCAAATACTTAAGTTAATTACAAAAATTAGCGCTATTGCTTAATAGCGCACCTTTGGTGGTACAAGGGCTCAACTGCACTTTTGTAATTTTACAGGAGAGCCATTTGAAAGTTTTTTTTTTGCATTCCGAGTCGTATTATTCGTCTTTGTATTGCTTCAAAGTGTTTGTTATTTGCATGAGATACGACCCATTCATTTGTGAATATGGCCATGTACTTTGCAGGTGTCAAATATTTTTTTGTTTAATTTTTGTCATTTTACGATTTTTTGGAAGATGTGCCCTTGTACCACAGAACACCTAATAATTAGTTAGAAAGGGCATAGCGCGTAATTTGTATGGAAACCACTGTCGCCGTTCCGATCCCCTCCATTTGCTTACTCCTACAAAAATGAACAAATACGCACGAGGGTCGTTATGTGTGCGTGAGAGGCGTGACACTGTAGCTAAGGATTGACTGACGTAAACTTTTATCGGTATTTATTGTCGTAAGGTCGACAGATATGTAAAATAAAGGTAAAATATCATAATTATTGGAAAATAATATAGGAAACTTGCTACGTATGTCAGATTCAGATTCATTTGTTCTTCATCATACTTATTTTATTAAATATACTTATCTTCAAGGCAAGAGTGAATAGGCTTTTGCTAATTTAGTGCGTTTTACCACCCATGACTACATCGCCACTTACCATCAAGCATTAACTTATAAGATATAAAAAATAGGATTAAAAAAATATATAGGTATATAAAAAATAGGATGTAAAATACGTCAATGTTCTTTCAAACTATATTTCAATGCATAAAATATTAAATTTATCTGGCCACATGTACATTATTTAAGAAAGTTGTTTTTTATTATAACTTCGAAAGAATCTATCGAATATCGATGTCATCTTTTACTACGCCCAACGCTAGAGCTACTGCTACGTGATCAATGAACTAATATACTAACGTACATACGTGATACATTACGCGTTCTCATTGATGTGTTAAAAATGACGAGCGCATGAAGCCCGCAATGTATATTTTTTGTGCAAAGAATCATTTGAAGGACATTTTTAAAGATTTAAACTAAAATATCCTAGTTTTTTACTTAACGATGAAAAGCTTCCTTTGTTTATTTTAAGCATTTCGCTTCTTGTACGGCAAGTAATTACCGTACATGTAGGCATTTATAAGTAATTTAGTCGCAGTATTTCGCAGTACTTTTCTCCGTTGGAGTTCGCGAGTCACTAAACAGCGCGATCGCGTGTTTTTGAGGATTGTGCTCGTTTGCGCCTAATATTGGCGCGCCTGCCACGCCCACAACGCCTTTCTAACTAATTATTAGGTGTTCTGTGCCTTGTACCACCAAAGGTGCGATTAGTTCGGATACGCATTTCTCTATTTATATATTTCTGGATTTCTGTAGTTTCAATACACCCGCAATATTTTTCGGCCACTTTCTCGATATAATAAAAATGTACCGTGCATTACCCACGTCATGTTATTAGCTATCTAGTACGAAAAATTTTGTGAGCTATAGTGTGACGGATGAAGAGACCGACAAAGCGAAATACACAAATATTTTTGATTACGAAACCGTCAATTACCATAATCTTTGATAAGGGTATATTTTTAAGAGGACACCGTCATGGGAATTTATGCATAAAGTAGGCGTGGCCACCATCTTTTGTTTTCTATGTTCAGATTTCCGACCGTCATTCAGGTCACAAGAACAGCACAGAAAAACTACGGAGTAGTACTTATTATTAATTTTTATTGCATCTAAAAATTATAAAACAATTACTTTAAAAAAAATTGAACCAACGAAAAAAAACTGAAAAGCGAAAAATAAAATTAACAGTAAATAAATAATTTTGAGGCGGTGCCAAACAGATGAAAAACAAACAATTGCGGATCAAGGATAGTAGAGTAATGTAATGACTTCTTGTATAAAAATTGTCAGACAGCACCTACTAAGCGTGTGCTCGGAAGCGAACAACATAAGCGCCAAACTTTTTTTATTTGGTTTTTAAAAACTACTATATGGATTTTCACAAAAATATATGTGAGTTTACATTATTTACATCATATTATAATTTTAAATTTCAAATGTCAAGGGAAAACAATAATTATTAAAAATTTCTTTTTTTCTTTTTCTTCTCCATTTCTTGGCTGGCAACGCATCAGTGATGCCTTTGGTGTTGATGAAGTCCATAGGCAACGATAGTTACTTACTATCAGGTGGATTGTCAGCTCGTTTGCCGGCTATTTCCATAAAAAATAATTAAAAATCGTCATATAAATTCTTTCATTGAATAGTAGCATTTGTCAGTTAACCATTTAAGTAACTCTTTTTAAATTAAGTGAAAGTTAAGATTTTAATGTTTTCAATGATTTTATTGTTATATCATTACACACATGACGTGAGTCGAATTTTTTGAACGTTTCGCTGATCGAGAAGGTGGTACCATGGTACACATTAGGGTTAGGGTATCTGGTTGCAAAATAACAATTATTTTCTTTTCCTGAATAATTACTTTTTAACAAAAAATAAAACCAACGAAAAAAAAAACTGAAAAGCAAAAAATAAAATAAACCATTTAGTATTATAAATTAAGATCCGAAATTAACAGTAAATAAATAATTTTGAGACCGTGCCAAACAAACAACCAAAATTAATTACATAAAATTAATTACACATCTTTTCGCCGTTTGTTTTTTCATTGGTTTGGCACCGCCTCAAAATTATTTATTTACTGTTAATTTCGGATCTTAATTTATAATACTAAATGGTTTATTTTATTTTTTGCTTTTCAGTTTTTTTTTTTCGTTGGTTTTATTTTGTGTTAAAAAGTAATTATTTTTTAATTTTTAGTTGCTATAATACTTATAATTAATAATAAATTATTGATTTTATGAATTATAGATTCAGTTACCAGGTAAAAATGTAGTAGGTGAAATATCAATCATCCCCTATTTTCGTACCACCTATAGGGGTAAAATTTTGTTTCGAAATTTAAACAAGAGTAACCTCAAGGTATACACTATTCAATAAAAAAAGAATCATCGAAATCGGATCATCCAGTACAAAGTTATTGGGGTTAACATGTAAAAATTCCGAGTAAAAAACGGGTGAATAATCAATCATTCCCTATTTTCGTACCTTAAGGGTGGGAATAAAATTTTCAAAAAAATATGGGACCAACTTCAGGACATACCCTATCTAATAAAAAAAGAATCATCCAAATCGGACCATCCTGTGCCGATTTCTGCGTGATCATACATAAAAAAAATATACGTGTCGAATTGAGAACCTCCTCCTTTTTTTTCGTCGGTTAAAAAGGTGCAATCTCATATATGCATATGTAGAGTTTACCCATAAAACTATACCATAACTTATATTAGAGGCAACATCAACATAGCCGTGGTAGGTTTTTAAGGTTGCTGACATATTACTTATTTTTGGTAGAACGAAACGAGAAATTTTTGTACAAAGTTTGATGATGTTGAAGAGAATAAATAATCTAGACACGGGGTAGCATGTAAAGCCAATTTCAAGCTAACAGAATTGGCGAGCAGCACCGTGTGTATTATTACAAGAACCATTTGGAGCCACTTTTGACCACCTCATAACTCAAAAACTATTCAACATAAACCTGTCAAATTTGGCTCATTTATTGCAACTTGCGAAATACATACGTGTTCCAAATTTCATATACACATCTCGAACGGTTATTTAGATATTAACGTCCAAAAATCGTCACTCACTCACTATCACTGACTGACCTATAGATCAAAACTCTAACTCAGTTCCAGATGACCTAGAAAGTTAAAATTTGGCATCCAGATAGGTAATCGGGTGAATACAAAGAAATAAATCAGAAAGTAGTAAATTTTTATCATTATTATAATATATAATCCTAGACTTACCACGTAGTGAACTATATAATTGTTCTCCCAGAAGGAGGTGAGATGGGACTTTGTTGTCTATGGCGGGTTTTCTCCATCTCCCCCCGACACCTCGGGAAAAATCTGACATTTCACATTTTCAAGATGGCGGCCGCTCTGTGATTTTCAACTTTTTTGTTTATAGCTTTTTGCGAGATTGTTTTAGGTAGTTTCATAAACTTTTGAAGGAGAATTACAAAAATTTTAGAAAAAAATGAAAAAACAAGATGGCCGCCGAGATATTTCACTTTGAATTTTTTCGATTTTAGAGGTCACTTTGCGGGGTCGCATCGGGGTGGTTTTCCAACTTTTTTTCAATGTTTTTTGTGTGATCCCTCAAAAGTATCCTCAATTTTGATATTTTGGGGATATTTATTTTTTCGACAAGATGGCGGACGCGGTGGCGGCCATTTTGAAAAATGGACGAAAAACGACGTTTTTTGGGTGAATTTTTCTTCGGGTTGGCAACATTTGAGCGGGTGTCTTTGTTCCGGGCGGTTATGTAACTTGACCCAAAGTGTTGCCAGGTTGAGTTTTTTTTTCTTTTGTTGGTACATTTTTTTGGACTTTTTATTCAAAAATATGAAAAGTAGAAGGAGCAACATTTTTAATCAAAATGTCACACGGGCAAACGTGTCGTGGTTGTCGTAATGACATTTGACCATTTTCGTCGATGTCAGCTGGCAACACTGGGTGCTGGATTTTTTTTTTTGTTTTACGAAAAGTCGAATTGATCTCCCGGAAGGAGTGGTGGGAGGTGGGTACAATGTATGTGAAAATTTTTGGTTTGCCTCCGTGTCTATGGGAAAAATCCGACCTTTCAAAAATCCAAGATGGCGGCCGAGTCGAAATGACCAACTTTTTTTTTCACTATGCACCTACCCGAGATTGGTGTCGTTTTCGGCTAATGTTGGGATATGTGTTACGATGAAATTAGAAAAAAATAAAAAAACAAGATGGCCGCCGAGATATTTATATTTAAAATTTTTCAATTTTCGAGGTGACTTTGCGGGGTCGGATTGCAATGGGTTTTCAACTTTTTTTCGATTTTTTTTTCTTAATTGCCTCGGGTCTATCCCTAATTTTGACGTTTGGGGTATATTTTTTTTTTCTTAAAGATGGCGGATCCAATGGCGGCCATTTTGTAAAATGTATGAAAAATTGCATTTTTTGAAGAAAAAAATATTTGGGATGGCAACAATTGAGGGGGTCACTTTGTATGGAGCGGTTGTGGAACTTGGTCTGAAGTGTTGCCAGGTTACGTTAATTTTTTTTTCATTCATACATTTTTGTGAACTTTCTATTCAAAAATATAAAAAGTAGAAGGAGAAACATTTTTAATCAAAAAATTGCACCAAAAAATTTCTCGTGGCCGTCGTAATGACATTTGACCATTTTCATCAAAATTAACTGGCAACACTGGGTACTGGATTTTTTTTTCACGTTTTTTCACATTTCGAATAGCACAGCCGAAAGTATTGGTGGGGGGTAATAATAATGTACGGGGAAGTTGCTTGACTATCTATGGTCATTACAGGAAAAATACGACCATTCGAAAAATCAAGATGGCGGCCGCTCGGCGATTGTCAACTTTTTGTTTACTTTGAGCACTTACCCGACATTGGTGTCGTTTTCGGTTAATCTTGGGACGACTAATGTGATGAAGTTGGAAAAAAATGAAAAAACAAGATGGCCGCCGAGATATTTTAGTTTGAAATTTTTCAATTTTTGAGGTGTGTTTGCGGGGTCGCATCGCGGTGGTGTTTTAACATTTTTACTATATTTTTCTGCTTTTGGCTTGGGTCTATCCTTAATTTTGACATATTGGGGATATTTTTTTTTCGACAAGATGGCGGATCCTGTGGCGGCCATTTTGTAAAATGTACGAAAAATTGTATTTTTTGAAGAAAAAAAATTGTACGTTGGCAACATTTGAGGGGGTCACTTTGTATAGGGCGGTTGTGTAACTTGACTGAAAGTGTTGCCAGGTTATGTTGATTTTTTTTTCATTCATACATTTTTGTGAACTTTCTATTCAAAAATGTAAAAAGTAGAAGGAGAAACATTTTTAATCAAAAAAATATACCAAAAGATTTTTTATGGTCGTCGTAATGACATTTGACTATTTTCATCTCAATCAACTGGCAACACTGGAGTCCAGAATTTTTTTCACTTTTCGAGTAGTTGAGCCGAAACTATAGATCAGGAGTATAGAAAATGTATGGGAGATATTTTTAAAATAATATATTCATTTTAGAAAAACTATAAAATTTCAGTGTTGCCATACAAAAATAATAATTTTCATACAAATTTATTTTTGGATCGAATATTTCGTTATTATAATGTATGGGGCATTTGTAGTTAATGACATTTTGTAAATTTTGGTGAAAAAAAATTCAGTGTTGCCATACAAAAAATTATAATTTTCATACAAATGTATCCTTTTTTCGAATGTTTCAGGCTATTGTCTCCATTGTATGTCTTTATAATGTATGAGGCGTTTGTAGATACTAAAGGGCCGGACACGTTGGTGTAACCAATGTTTAGTGATGCCATACAAAAAATAATAATTTTCATACAAATTAATTTTTTGTACGTAATATTTCAGGCTTTTGTCTCCTTTTGATGTCATTAAAATGTATACGACGTTTGTTGCTACTGATAGATCGGTCACATCCGTATAAACGTGTTTCAGTGTTGCCATAAAAAATGAGAAACTTTCAGTGTTGCCATACAAAAATAAGTATTTTTCACAAAAATCTATATCGAACATTTCGGACTGTTGTTTGCATTTAATGTCTATAAAATGTATGAGGCGTTTATAGGTGCAAATAGACTGCACATTATATGAGTGAAAAAAAACTGTGTTGGCATACAAAGAAATGTTCAATCTAGAAATCAAAATTAACGTGTAAATATTTGAAATGTTGAAATATAATTCAATAACATTTTATATTACTTCATACATTTTACACATTCAAGACATTATTTTGTACCACTATAGTGTTGTTATTATTACCTACTGGTCTGGTTTGGAAGTGATTGTCCGTTTCTTGACTCTTCTATCGGATAGTTTAGTTTGAACCCGTTTTTGTCATTTCATTTTTCTTGATCCACGGAACCGTAAACTTAAGGCTTTAGTTAAGGGATAGGTTTTGATTACCTTGCGAGAGTCGAAATAAATAAATAAATAGGGCATAAGAAAGAGTTTTATTATTGCGTTGACTTTTAAAAGCTTGATTTTTTCACAACTCTAAGGGATTGCACAGCAGACCTAAGAATTCGATTTTAATTTCAAATTAATACCTCCACGTATTCCTTAGTGAAAGGTTTTTGATAGACACACATACAGACAGACGGACCTTTTACCTCAAAAAGAAAAACGGAAAGGAACCCTAAAAATAATAATATAAAAAAATCTAAGCTACTGGCAGATACATTAAACATCCATACTAAAATATACCCTCCTTTATCCTGATAGAACAGATCCATTCCCGTTATAACAAGCATCCTACCTTTTGATGCAGGTCTTAAACTATCTGTGAGACAAATTTGTGAAATTTGTAGGTTCACTGTTGATTAAATAATATTGAATAAAGAGATCCAAATCACTAAAATATATTGGTAGGATTTACATAATCTCCAGGTACGTGATAAGTATTACAGTATAATAAAATTACTTTTTACAATGTATGAAACATAACTATGTACCTATATATCAAAGTGCCGTTCTTTAATTAAGTTAAATTACAAGTCACATTATACTCGTAATTATAAGTATATTGAGTACTTTTTAGTTTTTACAATAGAATAGAGAACATTTATTGCGAGATTCTTTACATTTTACATTTTACATGTTGATCTTTTTTAAGTCTTATTATACCTACTCGTAGGTCCTTAGAAAGGATTTAACTCCAAAATACATCACACATAGATGAAGTTGTTAAGTTATGGACTGGTTGTTCATAAACATAACATTCCTAAAAACGGATTATTATTTATGCCTCACCACTGAGATGCTCCAGTCTTTATCTCTGGAACCCATCATCAGATCCTTCCTATATTAACTTGACTTGGGGAGGACTTGCGTAGAGAATTTAGGGTACTGTAGTTGTAAGTTTATCGACTATCACTTCACTATTAAGCTAACATTGCCATGAGAGTTTTCCTTTAGAATTTATCATATTAAATTAATTAGTTACTGCCGTGGATATATTCACATGTCCAACATCTACCATTTCGTTGGCACTACCCGAAAAAACTTATAAAGATTTTATTTTACCATTTTGTAATTTTGATAAAATGCTAAATAAATTATCGCGTAATGAATGTAGTGTTACTTTCAAGTCTAAACTTTTGTAGTTTTTGTAGGTTTAACAAATGTGAGATCATTCAATTCCCTCTCCCTCTCCCTGTCCCTCTCCTTCTCCCTCTCTCTCTCCATCTCTCCCTCTCCCTCTCGCTCTCCCTCTCCCTGTCCCTCTTCTTCTCCCTCTCTCTATCTCTCCCTCTCCCTCTCGCTCTCCCTCTCACTCTCCCTTTCGCTCTTCCTCTCGCTCTACTTCTCCCTATCCTCTCACTCTCATTCTCCCTCTCGCTCCCCCTCCCCCTCTCGCTCTCCCTCCCCCTCTCGCTCCCCCTCCCTCTCCCCCTCTCCCTCCCGCTCTACTTCTCGCTCTCCCTCTCCCCCTCCCGTCAAAAAGTAGTGAGAAACCGAACATGTCGCAAACAGACCTGTGAATCGAATAAATGAATTTCTCAGACCAATGATATCTCTCTCCCCTTTCCCCCTCTCTCTTTCCCTGACCGTCTCCCTCTCTCTCCCCAAGTCCCTCTCCCCCTCTCTCTTCCCCTGTCCTTTTCCCTCTCCTTGTCCCACTCACTCTCCTACTCCCTCTCCCACTCCCTGTCCCTCTCGCTTTCCCTCTCTCTCTCTCCCTCTCCTTCTCCCGCTCTCTGTCCCTCTCATTCTCCTGCTCCCGCTTCCTGTCCCTCTCCCTTTCCCGCTCCCGGTCCTTCTCCCGCTTTCCGTCCCTCTTTCTCCCCCACTCCCAGTTTTTCTCCCACTTTCTATCCCGCTCTTTCTCCCTCTCTCTCTCCTGCTCCCTCTCCCTCTGCCTCTCCCTCTCGCTCTTCCTGTCGCTCTCCCTCTTCCTCTCCTTCCCCGGTCCCTGTCCCTCCCTCTCTCCCGCACCCGCTTCCTGTTGCACTCCTTCTCGCTCTCCCTCTAGCTCTCGCTCTTACCTCTCCCTATCCTTTCACTCTCCCTCTCCCTTTCCTCTCCCTCTCGCTCTACCTCTCCCTCTCCTTCTCCTTGTCCCTCTCCCTCTCCCGTTACCGCTTCTTGTCCCCCTTCCACTCCCGATCCCTCTCCCTCTCGCTCTCCCTCTAGCTCTCACTGTCGCTCTACCTCCCCCTATCCTCTCACTCTCGCTCTTCCTCTCCCCTCCCCCTCCCGTCAAAAAAATAGTGAGAAACCGAACATGTCGCAAACAGACCTCTGGATCAAAAAATGAATTTCACAGACCAATGATATTTTTGAAAAAACAATTTTTTTATTTGTTCTTTTGCGGAAGAAAAAGGCACGCGCGCTGCTTTAGCAGCGCGCGCCCCACGCAAAACCTAGTTATATTATATAATCCTAGACTTACGGGGAGTGATCTATATAATTGTTCTCCCAGAAGGAGGTGAGATGGGACTTTGTTGTCTATGGCGGGTTTTCTCCATACCCCCCCGACACCTCGGGAAAAATCTGACATTTCCCATTTTCAAGATGGCGGCCGCTCTGTGATTTTCAACTTTTTTGTTTATGGCTTTTTGCGGGATTTTTTTCAATATTTTTATAAACTTTTGAAGGAGTATTATGAAAATTTTAGAAAAAATTGAAAAAACAAGATGGCCGCCGAGATATTCGAGTTTGAATTTTTTCGATTTCAGAGGTGACTTTGCGGGGTCGCATCGGGGTGGTTTTTCAACTTTTTTTAAATATTTTTTTAGTGTTGTCGCGAGTGTATCCTCGATTTTGATATTTTGGGGATATTTATTTTTTCGACAAGATGGCGGACGCGGTGGCGGCCATTTTGAAAAATGTACGAAAAACGACGTTTTTTGGGTGAATTTTTCTTCGGGTTGGCAACATTTGAGTGGGTGTCTTTGTTCCGGGCGGTTATGTAACTTGACTCAAAGTGTTGCCAGGTTGAGTTTTTTTTTCTTTTGTTAGTACATTTTTTTGGACTTTTTATTCAAAAATATGAAAAGTAGAAGGAGCAATATTTTTAATCAAAATGTCACACGGGCAAACGTGTCGTGGTCGTCGTAATGACATTTGACCATTTTCGTCGATGTCGGCTGGCAACACTGGGTGCTGGAATTTTTTTTTCGTTTTACGAAAAGTCGAATTGATCTCCCAGAAGGAGTGGTGGGGGGTGGGTACAATGTATGGGAGAATTTTTGGTTTGCCTCCGTGTCTATGGGAAAAATCCGACCTTTCAAAAATCCAAGATGGCGGCCGAGTCGAAATGACCAACTTTTTTTTTCACTATGCACCTACCCGAGATTGGTGTCGTTTTCGGCTAATGTTAGGAAATGTGTTACGATGAAATTGGAAAAAAATAAAAAAACAAGATGGCCGCCGAGATATTTTACTTTAAAATTTTTCAATTTTCGAGGTGAATTTGCGGGGTCGGATTGCAATGGGTTTTCAACTTTTTTACGATTTTTTTTCGCTATTGCCTCGGGTCTATCCCCAATTTTGACGATTGGAGTATATTTTTTTTTTCTTAAAGATGGCGGATCCTATGGCGGCCATTTTGCAAAATGTACAAATAATTGCATTTTTTGAGGTAAAAAATTTTGAGGTTGGCAATATTTGAGGGGGTCACTTTGTATGGGGCGGTTGTGAGGCTTGGTCTAAAGTGTTGCCAGGTTACGTTAATTTTTTTTTCATTCATACATTTTTGTGAACTTTCTATTCAAAAATATAAAAAGTAGAAGGAGAAACATTTTTAATCAAAAAATTGCACCAAAAAATTTCTCGTGGCCGTCGTAATGACATTTGACCATTTTCATCAAAATTAACTGGCAACACTGGCTGCTGGATTTTTTTTTCACGTTTTTTCACATTTCGAATAGCCCAGCCAAAAGTATTGGTGGGGGGTAATAATAATGTATGGGGAAGTTGCTTGAGTATCTATGGTCATTACAGGAAAAATACGACCATTCGAAAATTCAAGATGGCGGCCGCTCGGCGATTGTCAACTTTTTGTTTACTTTGAGCACCTACCCGACATTGGTGTCGTTTTCGGTTAATCTTGGGACGACCAATGTGATGAAGTTGGAAAAAAATTAAAAAACAAGATGGCCGCCGAGATATTTCAGTTTGAAATTTTTCAATTTTCGAGGTGTGTTTGCGGGCTCGCATCGCGGTGGTGTTTTAACATTTTTGCTATATTTTTCCGCTTTTGGCTTGGGTCTATCCTCAATTTTGACGTTTGGGGTATATTTTTTTTTTCGACAAGATGGCGGACCCGTGGCGGCCATTTTGTAAAATATACGAAAAACTGCATTTTTTGAAGGAAAAAATTTGTATGTTGGCAACATTTGAGGGGGTCGCTTTGTATGGGACGGTTGTGTAACTTGACTGAAGGTGTTGCCAGCTAACGTTGATTTTTTTTCATTCATACATTTTTGTGAACTTTCTATTCAAAAATGTAAAAAGTAGAAGGAGACACATTTTTAATCAAAAAATTACACCACAAGATTGCTTGTGGGCGTCGTAATGACATTTGACCATTTTCAACTCAATCAACTGGCAACACTGGAGTCCAGAATTTTTTTCACATTTCGAGTAGTTGAGCCGAAACTATAGATCAAGAGTATAGAACATGTATGGGAGATATTTTTAAATTAATATATTCATTTTAGAAAAACTATAAAATTTCAGTGTTGCCATACAAAAAATAATAATTTTCATATAAATTTATTTTTGGATCGAATATTTCGTTATTATAATGTATGGGGCATTTGTAGGTACTGACATTTTGTAAATTTTGGTAAAAAAAAATTCAGTGTTGCCATACAAAAAATTATAATTTTCATAGAAATGTATCCTTTTTTCGAATGTTTGAGGCTGTTGTCTCCATTGTATGTCTTTATAATGTACGAGGCGTTTGTAGATACTAAAGGGCTGGACACGTTGGTGTAACCAATGTTTAGTGATGCCATACAAAAAATAATAATTTTCATACAAATTAATTTTTTGTTCGTAATATTTCAGGCTTTTGTCTCCTTTTGCTGTCATTAAAATGTATACGACGTTTGTTGCTACTGATAGATCGGTCACATCCGTATAAACGTGTTTCAGTGTTGCCATAAAAATGAGAAACTTTCAGTGTTGCCATATAAAAACAAGTATTTTTCACAAAAATCTATATCGAACATTTCGGACTGTTGTTTGCATTTAGTGTCTATAAAATGTATGAGGCGTTTATAGATGCAAATAGACTGCACATTGTATGAATGATAAATAATCCGTGTTGGCATACAAAAAATATTTTATTGTTCAATCTAGAAAACAAAATTAACGAGTACACATTTAAAATCTCGAAAGATAATTTAAGACATCATTCAAGATATTATTTTTTTGTACCATTATAGTGTTGTTATTACCAACTGGTCTGGTCTGATGTGATTGTCTGTTTCTTGACTCTCCTCTCCGATAGTTTAGTTTGAACCTGATTTTGTCATTTATATTTACTTCTCTCTACTCTGCCCTATACTGCTCTGAATAGTTAATATGTGTGTAGGCACAATTAATTTTGAGTATAATTATTTTTCAATCATAACTAAAAGGTGATAAATACTGGTTAAGCCCTACCTACTAATAGAAGCAAAAAGCGTTATAAGCGTTATTCTACAACACCACGACAGCGTACGATTTGTTTGTAAATCGTCTCGCATCTCAAGTGTTGCCAAATAAATAAAAAATATGCACATTTTTTGCATTTGCATTTGCATACATACTAAAATTGCAGCTAAAAATATAATAAAAAATAACACGTCATGCATGACGCAGAATATCGGTTTAAGTCAGTTTTATTATTTTACTCCTAAACAGTTTTTAATAAATTATAGTTAAGAACCCTCAGCATTAAACGAAACTGCATCATAATCGGTCTATTCATTTAGGAGATACGACGCCACAAACAGACACACATACAAATAATAATTCCCCCCTCTTTTCGCGTCTAGAGTTAAAAATTGTACTCGCTTTTACCCGCAGCTTCACCCGCCTTAATGACTTTTTTCAACATTTTTTGGAATTTTGCGATAAAAAGTACCTGTTCGGAGTTAAGTAATTTTGCACGTTATTGTATACATATTTAGTTTCGTCGATCATCACTAGATGGCGTTGTACCATCGGCTGAATCACGCTAACGAAAGTTTAATGTAGATCCTATAAGTGTCGAATGGAATAAATATTTTTTTGTACTCGCTTGCACATTGTTTCATTGCGATTTGCAACCCTGGGAACACTGGACATATTTTTGGTCCTTCGAGCCGGATATTAGACCTTAGTGCCATATCAGTCCGGTTCCTAATTTTTGTTACGGCACGGAAACCGGTGGTGGATCGTCACCGAAGTGCTACCAAGCCAAGTCAGGCGCGCTAGTCGGCTAGTAATAGCAGTGCTGGGCAAGGTGTCTCCGGCAGAGCAGAGGGCGCCACTAGGACGTTTCGGCAGTGGGTGCAACTAGGACGGTCCGGCAGAGGGCGCCTCCAGTTGGTGGTGACGACCAAGCAGGGAGCCGCGGCAAGGAACAGCGGGGTGTGGAGGTGAAGTGACATAACAGCAACAAGGTGTGAAGTAAACAAAGGAGGTTTGACAACAGACATCGTGAGTCATCTTTGAATTATTATTGTGCTCAGTTAATTGGACTTTAAAAATTCCTAACACTTGTAAAATTTTCATTGTTTGTTAACATAATTTGGACTTAGAATATTTGAGTGAATAATTTGAACTTAGAATATTTTAAGTAAATAGTTTGGACTTAGAATAGTTTTGTTAAAAGTGATCATACGGGGAATCCATGCCCAATTTCCTATCGGTGTTATTTCATTTTAAACACTTGTAAAATTTTGAGTTTCCATCCTTGGGACTTAGAATAATTTTGTCAATAATACGAACATAGAATATTTTGTGAACAGCTTGGACTTAGAATATTTGTATCAAAATTTTGAACTTAGAATATTTGTGTAATATTTAGGACTTGGAAAAATTGTTAGTTTAAGTTAAAGATTTTATACAGTTAAGTAATCAAACATGGAATCATTAGTTAAAGTACAGTTAGAGAATAAGAGAATAATAGAGAAGGCTCAAAGTAATTTTAGAAAATCACCTAAGGAAAGGCTAACTCAAGCTTACATTGCGACTAGATTAGAATTTTTAGAAAGTAAATGGCAAAATCTTGTTAGAACACATAAACAAATAATAGAAATTGCGACTGGTGATGATTTGAAAAACACATATTTTACTTCAGAGATTTATGACCAAACCGAAGAAGTTTATATAACATATAAGACTGAGTTAAAGGAGCGTGTCTTGGGTAGAGTACCGGTAGATAGTGAAAACGAACAATCAAATATTAAGTCAAATTATACTAATGTTAAGTTGCCAAAAATTTCATTGCCAATATTTTCGGGACAATATACGGAATGGACTTCGTTTCGTGATTTGTTTTTGTCACTCATCGACAAAAATGAAGCATTAGATGACGTCCAAAAACTTCACTATTTAAAGAGTCATTTATCAGGAGAAGCAGAGCAATTATTACGACACACTCCGGTAACTGCAGCTAATTATGGAGAATGTTGGTCGATTTTAATGAAGCGTTATGATAACAAAAGGTTTTTGGCAAATTGCATGTTAAAACGTCTTATAAATCAACCAACAATTTCTAAAGTGTCTTCAGCATCGATTAAGAATATTTTAGATACAACAGTCGATTGTCTACATGGTCTACGCACCCTTAATATTGATGTAAGTTCTTGGGATGCCATTGTTATTTTTATTATTAGTGCAAAACTAGATTTTGAGTCGCGTAGGTTATGGGAGTCTCAAATAAGCTCAAGCGATGAACTGGCTACCATTAATGAATTCAAAGAGTTTTTGGAATCAAGGTTTCGATCTCTTGAATTTTTAGATGGTAAGTCTGGACGGTCAAATGTTTCTCAAACTAATGTAAAAACATTCCATGTTGCATCTCAAACATGTATTTTATGTTCCGGTGACCACAAATTGTGTCATTGCAAAGAATTTGCTAAAAAGGACACCGACTCTCGTCGCGAATTTGCTCGCGTCAGCAAATTATGTTTTAACTGCCTCACAAAAAATCATAATGTTTATTCTTGCCGTCAACCTACCAAATGCCATTTATGTAAAAAACGGCATCATACACTACTTCACCCAAAGTTCCCCAACCCTGCTGCAACGGTCGATACAACAGCAGGTACGAAAGCTGTTGTCACAGCAGTAGCCGCGTCTCCAAATACAAGCGAGCCTACCAGTAATGTTTGCTGTTACGCAGGTGTTCACAACCATGGTCTGCTAGCCACAGCCTTGGTCAACGTTGAGTCCAAGACTGGTGCCACCGTTGTCTTAAGAGCCCTGATGGACCAGGGCTCTCAGGTCTCTTTTATTACAGAGTCCGCGGTCCAGTTGCTTGGCCTCAAGAAAACACCCGCTCAGACTGATATTGTTAGACTAGGCGATGATGAGGGTGTTGCAATGCCCTCAAGATGGATAGTTCATTTTCAAATACAATCACGTCTAGATCCCAATTTTGTTCTACCAGTGAGTGCCTATGTCTTGAAAAGGCTCACATCACGTCTTCCTGAAAGCAAAATTATTCAGGTTTTACCTTCATCGTTTGCGTCTTTAGAGTTAGCCGACCCATCCTTTGCTACGCCTAGCAAAATTGATTTGCTGTTAAGCACACGCGTAGTTGGTGAGATTCTTCAGGAGGGTTTGGTTAAGGGTCCGCCTGGTACGCCCATCGCTCAGCAGACTAAGCTGGGATGGATGCTATCGGGTGAGATCAACACAGCGATGACGATGCCAGTATGTTGCAGCGTAGTTGCGCGCACAGACGTTAACGAGCTCTTGCGGAAGTTTTGGGAGTTAGAATCGGACGAGTCTTCAGCTCACAAGGTCATATTGACAGAGGAAGAGCAGAAATGTGAAGACTTGTATTCTGATTCCACCAAACGAGACGAAACTGGAAGGTATATTGTTCGGTTGCCATTCAAGTCCGAAGATCCACAATGCCAATACGGCAGATCAGAGGAGATAGCTCGTAAACGATTTCACATGCTGGAGAAAAAGTTGATTAGGAATCCTGAACTAGGCATGCAATATAAGGCGGTCATTCAAGAGTATCTTCAACTGGGACACGCTGAATTGGTTCCCCAGTCGGAAATTGAGAAGATTGCGGTATATCTGCCGCATCACGCCGTTGTACGCGAGGATAAAAGTACAACTAAGGTAAGGGTTGTCTTCGACGCTTCTTGTTCGGGATGCAATGGAGTTTCGTTGAATGATGATTTGATGGTAGGCCCCACCTTACAACAAGATTTACGTAATATCATCATGCGATGGCGTCGCCATCCAATATGTCTGATTGCAGACATCGTTAAAATGTACCGACAGGTAAGGATATCTGATGAACATGTGGATTATCAACGTATCTTGTGGCGCGAGAATCCTGACGCTGAACTGCAGCATTTGCGATTATTGCGTGTCACTTTTGGTACGTCCTCAGCTCCATACCTTGCGGTACGCACTCTCCAACAGTTGGCACGTGACGAAAGAAAAGATTTTCCTTTAGCCTCAGAACGGGTTCTACAAGACTACTATGTCGATGACTTTTTATCAGGTTGCGAATCCGTCACTGATGGTGAAGAGCTTTATCGAGAGATGAATGAGTTACTTGGTCGAGGAGGTTTCCAGCTGCAGAAATGGTCCAGCAATAGTGACGAACTTTTATCTAAAATACAAAATGAGAAATCGAACGGTACAGAAGTTTTGGATTTTAAAATGGACTCATTGATGAAAATTTTAGGCTTAACGTGGAACCGAAATTTAGATGAATTTCAATACACTGTCCATCTTCCTCCACTGGAAACACCCGTGACCAAGAGAAGGGTGATCTCAGACATAGCTCGTCTTTACGACCCTCTCGGCTGGATTTCACCAGTTATCATAATAGCCAAGGTATTTATTCAACGGCTTTGGCTCTCTGGAATCGAATGGGACGACGAACTACCTGATCACTTGTTAAAGGATTGGCTGGATTATAGAGGCAATCTTCATCATCTCCAGAATTTTCATTTGCCAAGGTGGATTCACACAAGCCGTCACGACATGCATCTCGAATTGCAAGGGTTTTGTGACGCGTCTATGACTGCATACTCAGCTGTCGTCTACGCTCGATCTGTTGATTCCAATGGTAATGTTCACGTCAGTCTAGTGGCTTCAAAAACTAAAGTGGCTCCGATCAAACAGGTGTCTATACCGCGTTTGGAATTGTGCGGCGCTGTGCTGCTTTCAAAACTTCTTTTAGAAGTTTCAGAGACTTTAGGTATTGTGAATGATAATGTGCACGCCTGGACTGACTCTTCAGTGGTGCTCTCCTGGTTGAGCAGCCACCCCAGTCGTTGGAAAACATTTATAGGCAATCGAGTGTCGGAAATTCTCAGCTTCATGAATATCAATCAGTGGTCACACGTGCAGTCCAAAGATAACCCTGCCGATTGCGCCTCACGTGGAGTGAATCCTTGTGACTTCAATGAATTAGATTTGTGGGTATCTGGACCTGGTTGGCTAAAAGATGAAGTGATCGATTATAGTAAGGGCGTAATTGTTCAAACTAACTTAGAGGAGAGGAAATCTTTTGTAGCTAATGTAGTGACCGAACGAACAGAAGAAAATGAGTTAATATCGAGGTTTTCATCTTTACGTAAATTAACTGGAGTAATTGCCTACTGTAGACGATTTTTAAAACTTAAAACTAAAGCAAAGTTTCAACTTAATTTAACATTCGAGGAAATAGATGAGGCTTTGGTGTCGTGTATCAAGAAATGTCAGTCAGAATATTTTGGAGAAGAAATAGATAGCTTGAAGAAAATAGGAGAAATTAATAAGAAGGGAAAATTAACTTCATTAAATCCTTATTTAGATCACGACGGAGTTTTGAGAGTTGGTGGCAGATTGCAAAGGGCAAACATTGAACAGGACATTAAACACCCTATGATTATTCCTCACAAGTCACATCTCACTACGCTCTTGATAGCAGACGCACATGAACGCACGTTGCACGGAGGACCGCAATTGGTACTTAATTATCTAAGATCCAGATATTGGATCATTCACGCTAAAAGTGTTGTTCGTCAACATATACATAGATGTGTGACTTGCATACGATACGCAGCCCGGCCAAATCAGCCTTTGATGGGACAGTTACCTGCGTCAAGGGTGAATGCTAGCCGACCTTTTCGCAAAAGTGGCGTAGATTACGCAGGCCCAATCAGCATAAGACCTACGAAGGGTCGCGGTTATCACTCCACAAAGGGATATATTTGTTTGTTTGTGTGTATGGCCACTCGTGCCATTCATTTAGAAGTGGTGAGCGACATGACGTCACAAGCCTTTATATCCGCTCTCAAGCGTTTTACAGCTAGAAGAGGCCATTGTGATGAGTTGTGGAGTGATAACGGCACTACCTTTGTAGGGGCTGACAAGGAGTTGCGGGTCTTATTTCACACGGAAAGGTCCGGTGTCGCTGCTGACATCGCTGATTGGCTCGCAGTCAATGGCACTCAATGACACTTTATCCCACCCCACTCTCCGAACTTTGGAGGGCTTTGGGAAGCTGGGATAAAGTCCACAAAGCACCACCTCAAACGTATCATAGGCACCAACACACTTACGTTTGAGGAAATGACTACAGTCCTCGCCCAAATTGAGGCCTGTCTAAACTCCAGGCCTCTCTCCTCAATTAGTTGCAGTCCAGATGATCCGTACCCTTTGACCCCTGGTCATTTTTTAATCGGAGAACCGTTGGTACTTGTGCCCGAATATAACTTTGAAAAGTCAAATATTAGCACCTTAAAAAGATGGCATTTGACTCAACGTCTTGTCCAAGATTTTTGGCGCAAATGGTCTCGTGAATACCTCGTACAGTTTCATCATAGACACAAATGGTCTCGCCATTCTCCTGAGCCTAACGTGGGTGATGTAGTGTTGGTTATGGAAGACGATTTGCCCCCTGCAAGGTGGCTTTACGGGCTTATTATCGAGAAACACCCTGGTTCGGATCAGGTCACGAGAGTCGTGTCTTTGCGTTGCAAAGGGTCGATAATAAAACGACCGGTTTCAAAATTAATTGTGCTTCCTGTTACTAATTAATTAGCATTTAACAGTTTGTGAGTTAATTCTAAATTGAATTTGTAGTAAGTTTATTTATACACAATTTTTCTGTTACACGTTTTTATTTCTTTTAAGTTTTTTTGTATACAGTCCGCTAGTCTTTACAACGCCCCACAGTTAAATGTTTTTCATGGTGGGCGGTGGATTTTAGTTAAATGCATTATTATGCAGTAATTTTGTATTAGTTATGGACTTCCGTCCATGGCGGGCGGAATGTTCGGAGTTAAGTAATTTTGCACGTTATTGTATACATATTTAGTTTCGTCGATCATCACTAGATGGCGTTGTACCATCGGCTGAATCACGCTAACGAAAGTTTAATGTAGATCCTATAAGTGTCGAATGGAATAAATATTTTTTTGTACTCGCTTGCACATTGTTTCATTGCGATTTGCAACCCTGGGAACACTGGACAGTACCCTATGAGCTATTTCAGGTTATATTCTACCCGTTTGCCAAATTTGATCGAAATTCGTCCAGTGTTATTTGCGTGAAAGAGTAACAATCATACCTCTTGAGGGTTTACAAAAAGCATCTCTTAGTGCTCCCCTACACTCCCAAAGGAACATAATACATGCCAAAAACTTCTTGCCCCCAGTAGCTTCGGCTGTGCGATTGATTGTAAATTGTAATGTAATGTTACTACAAAACGGTCTTCAAATTTTTCCCTTACGACATTGCTTCTCACCACATTTCATTTTTCTTGATCAACCGGAACGTAAACTTAAGTCTTTAGGGGATAGGTTTTGATTACCTTGCGAGTGCGAAAGAATTAAAAAAAAAGCATAACAAAGAGTTTTATGATTGCGTTGACTTTTAAAAGCTTAATTTTTACACAACTCTTAAGGGATTGCACAGCAGACCTAAGAATTGGATATTATTTTTTAAATTAATACCTCCACGTATTCCTTAGTGAAAGGTTCTAGACGGACACACATACAGACAGACGGACCTTTTACCTCAAAAGCAAAAATGGAACGGAAAAGGACCCTAAAAATAATAATTAAAAAAAAATATAAGCTACTGGCAGATACTTTAAACATCCATACTAAAATATACCCCATAACCTAATATAACAGGTCCATTCCCGTTATAAAAATCGTCCTTCCTTTAGATGCAGGTCATAAACTATCTGTGAGATAAATTTCATCCGAATCCGTTTAGCCGTATTAGCGTGACTGAATAAAGACATACAAATTTTCACTACAATATGTTCGTAGTATTTACATAATCTCCAAGTACGTGATAAGTATTACAGTATAATAAAACTACTTTTTACAATGTATGAAATACAACTATGTGCCGTTCTTTAAGTAAGTTGAATACAAGTCACATTAAGATTTAATTGAGTACTCTTCTAAGTCTTAATATAGGTCCTTAGAAAGGATTCAACTCCGAAATACATCACGCATGAATGGAGTTGTTAAATTATGGACTGGTTGTTGAATAGTAACAGTCCCGAAATTAAAGATTATTATTAATGCCTCACCACTGAGGTGTTCCACTCTTTATCTCTGGAACCCATCATCAGATCCTTCCTATATTAAAGGAGGACTTGGGTAGAGAGTAGTTGTAAGTTTGACGACCATCACTAAATAACTATTTAAGTTAACATTTTCATGAGTTTTCGTTTGAAATTCATCATATTAAATATTCTACTGCCGTGGTCACATGTCCAACATCTACCATTTCGCTGGCATGGCACTACCCGAAAAAACTTATAAACATTTTATTTTACTATTCTATTCTAGCGCTAATGATCTCGGCGCTATATAGTCCAGTCATCTTAGGAATTCACTGCGGAATGAGAGATACCCAGCTGATTTTTTTGTATAAAGTTGTATTTTGGCATTCTAAAACTTGTCTCAAAACCTGCATATGGTAGGGTGACCGCGTCTATTAAAAATTTGAGGACAAAGGTCACAAAAATCGGTTTTTTGCAAATATCTCATTTTCTATGAGCTTTTCGCTATTTGTATCTTGATCAATATTGTAGAGAATTAAATTCCCTACAACTTTTGTAGCAAAAAAAAATTTATACGTTGAATCATTTTCGAGATAGAGGGCGGAGAGCGCGCGGTTAGAGCACAATGTAAGGTCAACCGGTACAGTCCCGGTCAAAACATGCTATATTAAGTTTATTAATTCTATCTATCTAACAGCCTTTTAAAGTCCACTGCTGGACATAGGCCTCCCCTAATTAGCGCCACTCCGACCGATTTTGGGCCCTCTGAGTCCACATCGTTCGAAGGACAGATAACCAATGGGGTTGCAAAGTCCTCGAATGGCGGCCACGTCTCGGTAAAAGGAGCACTGGTCGCTCCCCGACCAGGTGGACTGATGACCTAAAGAAGACAGCGGGAAGCCGCTGGATTCCGAGGGCCCAGGACCGGTCGGACTGGCGCCAATTAGGGAGGCCTATGTCCAGCAGTGGACTTTAAAAGGCTGTTAGATAGATAGAATTAATAAACTTAATATAGCATGTTTTGACCGGGACTGTACCGGTTGACTTTACATTGTGCTCTAACCGCGCGCTCCCGCCCTCTATCTCGAAAACGATTCAACGTATAAAAATTTTTTTGAAACAAAAAATGTAGGGAATTTAATTCTCTACAATATTGATGAAGATACAAATAGCGAAAAACTCATAGGAAATGAGATATTTGCAAAAAAACAATTTTTGTGACCTTTGTCCTTAAATTTTCAATAGACGCGGTCACCCTACCATATGCAGGTTTTGAGACAAGTTTTAGAATGCCAAAATACAACTTTATACAAAAAAATCAGCTGGGTATCTCTCATTCCGCAATTCTTACCTAATTTTGACTAAAATGACTGGACTAATACTGCGGTCGGACGGAGAGACGGACATGAAGAAGCTATTATTATTTACTAGGTGACCCGGCGAACTTCCTATCGCCTAATGCTAAATAAATTATCGCGTAATGAATGTAGGTTTAACAAATCAGAGATCATTAAATTCCCTCTCCCTCTCGCCTCTCCCTCTCGCCTCTCCCTCTCCCCTCTCCTTTTCCCCTCTCCCTCTCCCCTTTCCCTCTCCCTCTCTCTCCTTACTCTGCCCTTCTCGATCTCTCTCCTTCTTACTCTGCCCCTCTCCCTCTCTCCCATCACCTTCTCCCGCTCCCTGTCTCTCTCTCCCTCTCGCTCTCTCCCCCTCTCCTTCTTACTCTGCCACCTCCCTCTCTCTCCTTCTTAATCTGTCTCTCTCCCTCTCTCTCCTTCTTACTCTGCCTCTCTCCTTATCTCTCCTTCTTACTCTGCCCCTCTCTCTCTCTCCCATCTCCCCCCCCTGCTTCCTGTCTCCCTCCCGCTTCACATCCGTCTCCCGCTCCCAGTCCCTCTCCCTTTTTCTGTCCCGCTCTTTCTCCCTCCCCGCTCCCTGCCCCTCTCCCGCTCCCAGTCCCTCTCCCTTTTTCTGTCCCGCTCTTTCTCCCTCCTCGCTCCCTGCCCCTCTCTCTTTCCCTCTCCTCTCGCTCCCGGTCCCTGTCTCGCGTCCTGTCCCCCTTCCCCTCCCCCTCCCGCCAAAAAAATAGTGTGAAACCGAACATGTCGCAAACAGACCCGTGAATCGAAAAATCGAAATTTCTCAGACCAATGATATTTTTGAAAAAAAACTATTTTTTTATTTGTTCTTTTGCGGAAGAAAAAGGCACGCGCGCTGCTTTAGCAGCGCGCGCCCCACGCAAAACCTAGTTATATTATATAATCCTAGACTTACGGGGAGTGATCTATATAATTGTTCTCCCAGAAGGAGGTGAGATGGGACTTTGTTGTCTATGGCGGGTTTTCTCCATACCCCCCCGACACCTCGGGAAAAATCTGACATTTCCCATTTTCAAGATGGCGGCCGCTCTGTGATTTTCAACTTTTTTGTTTATGGCTTTTTGCGGGATTTTTTTCAATATTTTTATAAACTTTTGAAGGAGTATTATGAAAATTTTAGAAAAAATTGAAAAAACAAGATGGCCGCCGAGATATTCGAGTTTGAAATTTTTCGATTTTAGAGGTCAATTTGCGGGGTCGCATCGGGGTGGTTTTTCAACTTTTTTTCAATATTTTTTTAGTGTTCCCTCAAGTGTATCCTCGATTTTGATATTTTGGGAATATTTATTTTTTCGACAAGATGGCGGACGCGGTGGCGGCCATTTTGAAAAATGTACGAAAAACTACGTTTTTTGGGTGAATTTTTCTTTGGGTTGGCAACATTTGAGCGGGTGTCTTTGTTCCGGGCGGTTGTGTAACTTGACCCAAAGTGTTGCCAGGTTGAGTTTTTTTTTCTTTTGTCGATACATTTTTTTGGACTTTTTATTCAAAAATATGAAAAGTAGAAGGAGCAATATTTTTTATCAAAATGTCACACGGGCAAACGTGTCGTGGTCGTCGTAATGACATTTGACCATTTTCGTCGATGTCGGCTGGCAACACTGGGTGCTGGAATTTTTTTTTCGTTTTACGAAAAGTCGAATTGATCTCCCAGAAGGAGTGGTGGGGAGTGGGTACAATGTATGGGGGAATTTTTGGTTTGCCTCCGTGTCTATGGGAAAAATCCGACCTTTCAAAAATCCAAGATGGCGGCCGAGTCGAAATGACCAACTTTTTTTTTCACTATGCACCTACCCGAGATTGGTGTCGTTTTCGGCTAATGTTAGGAAATGTGTTACGATGAAATTGGAAAAAAATAAAAAAACAAGATGGCCGCCGAGATATTTCAGTTTAAAATTTTTCAATTTTCGAGGTGACTTTGCGGGGTCGGATTGGACTGGGGTTTTGATTTTTTTTAGATTTTTTTTCTTCATTGCCTCGGATCTATCCCCAATTTTGACGTATGGGGTATATTTTTTTTTTTCTCAAAGATGGCGGATCCCATGGCGGCCATTTTGTAAAATGTATAAAAAATTGCATTTTTTGAGGTGAAAAATCTTGAGGTTGGCAACATTTAAGGGGGTCACTTTGTATGGGACGGTTGTGAGACTTGGTCTGAAGTGTTGCCAGGTTACGTTAATTTTTTTTACATTCATACATTTTTGTGAACTTTTTATTCAAAAATATAAAAAGTAGAAGGAGAAACATTTTTAATCAAAAAATTGCACCAAAACATTTTTCGTGGCCGTCGTAATGACATTTGACTATTTTCATCAAAATTAACTGGCAACACTGGCTGCTGGATTTTTTTTTCACGTTTTTTCACATTTCGAATAGCCCAGCCAAAAGTATTGGTGGGGGGTAATAATAATGTACTGGGAATTTGCTTGACTATCTATGGTCATAACAGGAAAAATACGACCATTCGAAAATTCAAGATGGCGGCCGCTCGGCGATTGTCAACTTTTTGTTTACTTTGAGCACCTACCCGACATTGGTGTCGTTTTCGGCTAATCTTGGGACGACTAATGTGATGAAGTTGGAAAAAATTTAAAAAACAAGATGGCCGCCGAGATATTTCAGTTTGAAATTTTTCAATTTTCGAGGTGTGTTTGCGGGCTCGCATCGCGGTGGTGTTTTAACATTTTTGCGATATTTTTACTCTATTGGCTTGGATCTATCCTCAATTTTGATATATTGGGTATATATTTTTTTTCGACAAGATGGCGGACCCCGTGGCGGCCATTTTGTAAAATGTACGAAAAATTGCATTTTTTGAAGGAAAAAATTGGTAGGTTGGCAACATTTAAGGGGGTCACTTTGTATGGGGCGATTGTGGGTCTTAGTCTGAAGTGTTGCCAGGTTACGTTTATTTTTTTTTCATTCATACATTTTTGTGAACTTTCTATTCAAAAATGTAAAAAGTAGAAGGAGACACATTTTTAATCAAATAATTACACCACAAGATTGCTTGTGGGCGTCGTAATGACATTTGACCATTTTCATCTCAATCAACTGGCAACACTGGAGTCCAGATTTTTTTTTACGTTTCGAGTAGTTGAGCCGAAATTATAGATCAAGGGTACAGAAAATGTATGGGAGATATTTTTTAATTAGAATATTCGTTTTGGAAAAACCATAAAGTTTTAGTGTTGCCATATGAAAAATAATAATTTTCATACAAATTATTTTTTTTATTGAATATTTTGTTGTTATAATGTATGGGGCATTTGTAGGTACTGACATTTTGTAAATTTTGGTGAAAAAAAATTCAGTGTTGCCATACAAAAAATTATAATTTTCA
Source organism: Thymelicus sylvestris (assembly GCA_911387775.1). NCBI lineage: Eukaryota > Metazoa > Arthropoda > Insecta > Lepidoptera > Hesperiidae > Thymelicus > Thymelicus sylvestris. The sequence goes on from OU426903.1 coordinate 1,536,473, forward strand.
TACAAATGTATCCTTTTTTCGAATGTTTGAGGCTGTTGTCTCTATTTTATGTCTTTATAATGTATGAGGCGTTTGTAGGTACTAAAGAGACGGACACGTTGGTGTAACCAATGCTTAGTGATGCCATACAAAAAATAATAATTTTCATACAAATTAATTTTTTGTACTATGTATTATTTCAGGCTTTTGTCTCGTTTTGACGTCATTAAAATGTATATGACGCTTGTTGCTACGGTCACATGTGTATAAACGTGTTTCAGTGTTGCCATAAAAAATGAGAAACTTTCAGTATTGCCATACAATAACAAGTATTTTTCACAAAAATCTATATCGAACATTTCGGACTGTTGTTTGCATTTGATGTCTATAAAATGTATGGGGCGTTTATAGGTGCAAATAGACTGCACATTATATGAGTGAAAAAAAAAAACTGTGTTGGTTGGCATACAAAGAAATGTTCAATCTAGAAATCAAAATTAACGTGTAAATATTTGAAATGTTGAAATATAATTCAATAACATTTTATAGTACTTCATACATTTTACACATTCAAGACATTAATTTGTACCACTATAGTGTTGTTATTATTACCTACTGGTCTGGTTTGGATTGTCCGTTTCTTGACTCTTCTATCGGATAGTTTAGTTTGAACCCGTTTTTGTCATTTCATTTTTCTTGATCCACGGAACCGTAAACTTAAGGCTTTAGTTAAGGGATAGGTTTTGATTACCTTGCGAGAGTCGAAATAAATAAATAAATAGGGCATAAGAAAGAGTTTTATTATTGCGTTGACTTTTAAAAGCTTGATTTTTTCACAACTCTAAGGGATTGCACAGCAGATCTAAGAATTCGATTTTAATTTCAAATTAATACCTCCACGTATTCCTTAGTGAAAGGTTTTTGATAGACACACATACAGACAGACGGACCTTTTACCTCAAAACCCTAAAAATAATAATATAAAAAAATCTAAGCTACTGGCAGATACATTAAACATCCATACTAAAATATACCCTCCCTTATCCTGATAGAACAGATCCATTCCCGTTATAACAAGCATCCTACCTTTTGATGCAGTTCTTAAACTATATATGAGACAAATTTCATCCTAATCCGTTCAGCCGTATTAGCGTGATTGAATCATCCCATCCATCCATCAGCCTTTGTAGGTTTACTGTTGATTAAATAATATTGAATAAAGACATCCAAATCACTAAATATATTGGTTGGATTTACATAATCTCCAGGTACGTGATAAGTATTACAGTATAATAAAATTACTTTTTACAATGTATGAAATATAACTATGTACCTATATATCAAAGTGCCGTTCTTTAATTAAGTTGAATTACAAGTCACACTATACTCGTAATTATATTGAGTACTTTTTAGTTTTACAATAGAATAGAGAATATTTATTGCGAGATTCTTTACATTTTACATGTTAATCTTTTTTAAGTCTTATTATACTCGTAGGTCCTTAGAAAGAATTAAACTCCAAAATACATCACACATAGATGAAGTTGTTAAGTTATGGACTGGTTGTTCATAAACATAACATTCCCAAAAACGGATTATTATTTATGCCTCACCACTGAGATGCTCCAGTCTTTATCTCTGGAACCCATCATCAAATCCTTCCTATATTAACTTGACTTGGGGAGGACTTGGGTAGAGAATTTAGGGTACTGTAGTTGTAAGTTTATCGACTATCACTTCACTATTAAGCTAACATTGCCATGAGAGTTTTCCTTTAGAATTTATCATATTAAATTAATTACTGCCGTGGATATATTCCCGAAAAAACTTATAAAGATTTTATTTTACCATTTTGTAATTTTGATAAAATGCTAAATAAATTATCGCGTAATGAATGTAGTGCTACTTTCAAGTCTACACTTTTGTAGTTTTTGTAGGTTTAACAAATGTGGGATAATTAAATTCCCTCTCCCTCTCCCTGTCCCTCTCCTTCTCCCTCTCTCTCTCTCCATCTCTCCCTCTCCCTCTCGCTCTCCCTCTCGCTCGCTCGCTCTCCCTCTCCCTGTCCCTCTTCTTCTCCCTGTCTCCATCTCTCCCTCTCCCTCTCGCTCTCCCTCTCACTCTTCCTCTCGCTCTCCCTTTCGCTCTTCCTCTCGCTCTACTTCTCCCTATCCTCTCACTCTCATTCTCCCTCTCGCTCCCCCTCCCCCTCTCGCTCCCCCTCCCCCTCTCCCTCTCCCTCCCGCTCTACCTCTCGCTCTCCCTCTCCCCCTCCCGTCAAAAAATAGTGAGAAACCGAACATGTCGCAAACAGACCTGTGAATCGAATAAATGAATTTCTTAGACCAATGATATCTCTCTCCCCTTTCCCCCTCTCTCTCTCTCCCTGACCGTCTCCCTCTCTCTCCCCAAGTCCCTCTCCCCCTCTCTCTTCCCTTGTCCTTTTCCCTCTCCTTGTCCCACTCACTCTCCTACTCCCTCTCCCACTCCCTGTCCCTCTCGCTTTCCCTCTCTCTCTCCCCCTCTCCTTCTCCCGCTCTCTGTCCCTCTCATTCTTCCGCTCCCGCTCCCGCTTCCTGTCCCTCTCCCTCTCCCACTCCCGGTCCTTCTCCCGCTTTCCGTCCCTCTTTCTCCCCCACTCCCAGTCTTTCTCCCATTTTCTATCCCACTCTTTCTCCCTCTCTCTCTCCTGGTCCCTCTCCCTCTGCCTCTCCCTCTGCCTCTCCCTCTCGCTCTTCCTTTCGCTCTCCCTCTTCCTCTCCTTCCCCGGTCCCTGTCCCTCCCTCTCTCCCGCACCCGCTTCCTGTCGCACTCCTTCTCACTCTCCCTCTAGCTCTCACTGTCGCTCTACCTCCCCCTATCCTCTCACTCTCGCTCTTCCTCTCCCCTCCCCCTCCCGTCAAAAAAATAGTGAGAAACCGAACATGTCGCAAACAGACCTCTGAATCGAAAAATGAATTTCACAGACCAATGATATTTTTGAAAAAACAATTTTTTTATTTGTTCTTTTGCGGAAGAAAAAGGCACGCGCGCTGCTTTAGCAGCGCGCGCCCCACGCAAAACCTAGTTTTATTATAATTTTTCAAAAAATTGTTTCTATTAGAAACACTTATAATGCCTGAAATTTAAAAGTAGCAATCAAAATTTGATGACATCTGGTCATTAAGTGGATTTCAAGGTGAATATATAACGAAACATATCGGTTTTAGTACTTTGTAAAGCTTTCAACGAGGGGAAGATGTTCAGTGTTCCAAGTGCCCGTGGGAAAGTGGATATCATTTACGTATATTTAAGTGCAGATTAGTGGTTTGTCCAGAGACGTTATTTCCAGTGTATTACGTAGTTTCATTTTTAATGTGTGAAAAAATATTTTTTTCTAATCTTGTACGGCGTGTACACAAGAAAATTTTGTATTATTTCCGAAATTATACCAGTTTAAAGTGATTCAAAGTATGTATATTGTGGCACGTTATGTCATCGAACACAAACTACCTACTTATAACTAGTAAGAGTATAGTTGACTATCGTATTTATTAATATTACGATATTATAACTGGGATTTAGTATTAATAATATTTCAATATTTAGTGGACATCAATAGTGGAACATTATTACTTATAAATAATGAAATAATGGGTATTTCGGACCACGGCGCACTAACTACAGATTTAGTTGAAGAGCACTATAACAGTTCATGTATAAGGTAAATAATTAATCAGTAACGTTATGAATAAATACCTTCTAATAATTTCTGTACAAAAAGTAATGATATCCCATCAAAAACATAAATGTGAAGTGAGAGCCAGATAAAAAAAAAAAGAATTGAGATCTAAATGGGTGCCAAGTTTTGTGTAGAAAAGCCTAAAATTTTAGTCACAAAACATGTAATTCAAGCTTTACATTTGAATAAATAATAATAATATTATCGTTGGAAGGTCGAGGAGGGTCATAGGTTTTACAGTTGGTTCCTCTTAGATCTTTTAAATTTTGGATCTGTTACTTATTTATGAATTATTATTATGTTATTATATCTAGGAATGAGTCATGCGTGTTATACAACTCATTATTACTTCCCTTTGAACACACGGGCGATTCCGCGGGTAATAGCTAGTACTGTATATACGTATATTTACAATCTGAGTGTGGGTGTATGTTTTAAATCTTTATAAATCATGTATTGACTTCCCTTTAAGGGAGGATTTTCAAAAACATGGGTTAAAGTTAACTTTGGTTCATAACAATTAACTTACATAAAAAAAAATATTACTGTTAAGGTACTTGAACGCAGCCCTCTGTGTTAGGTATTGAGGTATGTAGATTAATATTATAGCAGCAGGTAGCAGAGCGTGGTTAGGTGGATAGGTTCAGTGACAAATAGATATCTTCTCCGTTAAATATTTGCCGGTAACCGAGTTATTTGCCGGCCCGGTTAAAGTATCTCCGAAAATGTCTTCGTGTTCGTTCAAATTGAAGAAGTTGACGGGACGAGCGAATTACTCTTCATGGAAGTTTAGTGTGAAAACGTATCTACAGCACGAAAACTTGTGGGATGGCGTAGAACGTCCGGACGGCACCAAACCAGATTCAAGTAAGGACGTCAAAGCCCGTACAAAAATCATCCTTCTTCTCGACCCCGTGAACTAAGTGCATGTTCAAAATGTTGAGACCGCGAAGGATGTATGGATGAATCTTGAGAAAGCCTTTGACGACAACGGCCTGACTAGAAGAGTCGGACTATGGAAAGACTTGGTCACAACTACGTTAGAAGGTTGTGGTAATAGTATTGAAGAATACGTGAATAAAATAACAAGCTGTGCAGCATCAACTTTCAGATTGAAGACGAGTGGATTGGTAGATTGATGTTGGCTGGACTCCCCTTATACTCCCTTATATATACTCCCTTATACTCCCCTTCATACTTATAGGCCAATGATCATGGGTTTAGAGAGCTCTGGAATACCCATCACTGCGGAAGCTATAAAGACAAAACTAATCCAGGAGGTTAAAAGTATAGAGCCCTCGCCTTTTTAAACTAATAAAAAAAAGTATAGGTCTGCACGGGGCCAAAGCCCTCGTTGTTTCAATTTCACTAAGCATGAACAAATAAGCCGATACTGCATAGCTCCGAGAAAGTCCAGTACTAAAAATGATGTAAAGGGTCAAAAGTGTAAGAATTATAATACTTTTATTGCAGCTTTTTCAGCATTCACGGAAAACAGCATGAGCAATGACTGGTATATAAATTCCGGTGCAGCAATGCACATGACGAATAGGAGTGATTGGCTGTATGATATTCAGACTCCTCCTATATCTAAAATTACTGTGGGTGACAAGAAGTCGCTGCCTGTTGTGAGTATGGGACATGTTAATGTAAACTGCGGTGATAATAAAATAGAAGTTCGAAATGTCCTCTATGTTCCAGATATAGCTGTTAACCTACTCTCAGTAAGTGTAATTAGTAAGAGTGGAATCAAACTGTTGTTCAACAACAATTACTCTAAAACTGACGAAGTTGGTTTGTATGAAAGTGACTTCCAACCCCTATTTTTACCCCTTAGGAGATGAATTTCAAAAAATCCGTTCTTAGCTGACGTCTTCCTGGCAATCTCCTTGAAAAATTTCATTTTATTCGGTTCGGTAGTTTCTTACATTTTTATGTAAGAAACTACCGAACCGAATAAAAAGCGGCGAGTCTTCTTTTGCTTTTATATATATAGACTAGGTTTTTGCGTGGGGCGCGCGCTGCTGAAGCAGCGCGCGTGCCTTTTCTCTTCCGCAAAAGAACAAATAAAAAAAAAAATTTTTTTCAAAAATATCATTGGTCTGCGAAATTTCGATTTTTCGATTCACAGGTCTTTTTGCGACATGTTCGGCTTCACACTATTTTTTTGGCGGGAGGGGGAAGGGAAGGGGGACAGGAAGCGAGACAGGGACCGGGAGCGGGAGGAGAGGGAAAGGGAGAGGGGCAGGGAGCGGGGAGGGAGGAAGAGCGGGACAGAAAGCGGGAGAGGGATCGCGCGCGGGAGAGGGACTGGAAGCGGGAGAGGGACTGGGAGCGGGAGACGGATGTGAAGCGGGAGAGAGATAGGGAGGAGGGGAGGGAGATGGGAGAGTGGAAGAGGGTAGAGTAAGAAGAAGAGATAAGGAGAGGGGTAGAGTAAGAAAGAGAGAGGAGAGGGAGAGGGGGAGGGAGAGGTAGAGTAAGAGGGAGAGGAAAAGCGAGAAGGAGAGAGAGAGAGGGAGCGGGAGAAGGAGATGGTAGAGAGGGAGAAGGAGATGGGAGAGAGGGAGAGGGGCAGAGTAAGAAGGAGAGAGATGGAGAGGGGCAGAGTAAGAAGGAGAGAGAGGGAGAGGGAAAGAGGAGAGGGGAAGAGGAGAGGGGAGAGTGATAGGGGAGAGGGGAGAGGGAGAGGGAATTTAATGATCTCTGATTTGTTAAACCTACATTCATTACGCGATAATTTATTTAGCATTAGGCGATACGAAGTTCGCCGGGTCAGCTAGTGAATAATAATAGTTTCTTCATGTCCGTCTCTCCGTCCGTCCGCAGTATAGCGCCGTTAGATTCCTATATTCCTATATTCCTATATTACCAGATCGCCGCACCGAGGGTTCTGGGTTCGATTCTCAGCGAGGCGGAAATTTGAATGATGAGTTTGAATTTCTGTTCTCGGTCTGGGTGTGAATGTCCTAGTCCAGTGTGTTGTCCATGGCACCCACGAGACAGGGAATCCTAGTGTGGGGCTACGAGTGTGAAGCTTTATTTATTTATTTATTTTATACTTATTTATCGAAACTACAAAGTGGTAAAATAAAATCTTCATAAGTTTTTTCGGGTAGTGCCATGCCAGCGAAATGGTAGATGTTGGACATGTGACCACGGCAGTAGAATATTTAATATGATGAATTTCAAACGAAAACTTAAATTGGTAGAAATGTTAACTTAAATAGGTAGTTAATTAGTGATGGTCGACAAACTTACAACTACAGTACCCTAAATTCTCTACCTAAGTTCTTCTTTAATATAGGAAGGATCTGATGATGGGTTCCAGAGGTAAAGAGTGGAACACCTCAGTGGTGAGGCATTAATAATAATCCTTAATTTTGGGAATGTTACTATTCAACAAAGCAAAGCAAAAGCAACAACCCATAATTGTCCCACTGCTGGGCTCGGGGTCTCCTCTCACAATGTGAGGGGTATTAGGCCATAGTCTACCACGCTGGCCAAGTGCGGATTGGTAGACTTCACACACCTTCGAGAACTTTATGGAGAACTCTCCGGTGTGCAGGTTTCCTCACGATGTTTTCCTTCACCGAAGCAAGTGATAATTAACTTGTAATACGCACATAATATTTGAAAAATTAGGGTGCGTGCCAGGGTTTGAACTCGGGCCCCTTCGTTCGGGAGACCAACGTTCTACCGCTAGGCTATCACTGCTTTTCACTATTCAACAACCAGTCCATAATTTAACAATTCCATTCATGCGTGATGTATTTTGGAGTTGAATCCTTTCTAAGGGCCTATATTAAGACTTAAAAGAGTATTCAATTAAATCATAATGTGACTTGTATTCAATTTACTTAAAGAACGGCCCTTTGATATATAGGTACAGAGTTTTATTTCATACATTGTACAAAGTAGTTTTATTATACTGTAATACCTACTTATCACGTACTTGGAGATTATGTAAATCCTACGAACATATTGTAGTGAAAATTTGGATGTCTTTATTCAGTCACGTTAATACGGCTAAACGGATTCGGATGAAATTTATCTCACACATAGTTTATGACTTGCATCTAAAGGTAGGACGATTTTTATTACGGGGATGGACCTGTTATATCAGGATAAGGGGTATATTTTAGTATGGATGTTTAATGTATCTGCCAGTAGTTTATATTTTTTTATATTATTATGTTTAGGGTCCTTTTCCGTTCTATTTTTGCTTTTGAGGTAAAAGGTCCGTCTGTCTGTATGTGTGTCTGTCAAAAACTTTTCACTAAGGAATACGTGGAGGTATTAATTTTAAAAATAATATCCAATTCTTAGGTCTGCTGTGCAATCCCTTAGAGTAGTGAAAAAATTAAGCTTTTAAAAGTCAACGCAATGATAAAACTCTTTGTTATGCTTTTTTTTAGTTCTTTCGACACTCGCAAGTTAATCAAAACCCATCCCCTAAAGACTTAAGCTTACGTTCCGGTTGATCAAGAAAAATGAAATGTGATGAGAAGCAATGTCGTAAGGGAAAAATTTGAAGACCGTTTTGTAGTAACATTAGGTACATTACAATTTACAATCAATCGCACAGCCGAAGCTACTGGACGCAAGAAGCTTTTGGCATGTATTATGTTCCTTGGGGAGCACTAAGAGATGATTTTTGTAAACCCCCAAGAGGTATGATTGTTACTCTTTCACGCAAATAACACTGAACGATTTTCGATCAAATTTGGCAAATGGGTAGAATATTATAACCTGAAATAGCTCATAGGGTACTTTTTATCGCAAAATTCCATGGGCTGAATCAATTTTGATAGAACTCTCACTGAAAGGTTCGTGAAAACTAAAAAATGTTGAAAAATGACATTTAGGCGGGTGAAGCTGCGGGCAAAAGACAATATATTTAAACCTCGACGCAAAAAGAGGTATGTGAGTCTGCTTGTGGCATCGTATCTCCTAAATGAATGGACCGATTATGATGCAGTTCTTAACTATAATTTATGAATATCTGTTTAGGCGTAAAATAATAAAACTGACTTAAACTGACATTCTGCATCATGCATGAGAGGTTATTTTTTATTATATTTTTATCTGAAATTTTAGTACGTACCTATGCAAATGCAAAAATGTACATATTTTTATATAAGGTGCAACACTTGAGATTTTCGTCATCAGACAAAGATGCGAGTCGATTTACAAACAAATCGTACACTGTCGTTGTGTTGAATACTGCTGCTATAGAATAGAATAGGTAAGGCTTAACCATGTAAAGTATTTCTCACAGTTTAGTTATGACTTAAAAATAATTACACTTAAAATTATTTTTGTCTATACACAATAACTATTCAAAGGAGTAAAGAGCAGACGACATGACAAAAACGGGTTCAAACTAAACTATCGAATAGGCGAGTCAAGAAACAGACAATCACTTCCAGACCAGACCAGTAGGTAATAATATATAACAACATTATAATAGTAAAAATGTCTTGAATGATGTCTAAAATGTATGAAGTACTAAAAAAATGTAATTGAAGTTTTTTTCAACATTTCAAATGTTTACACGTAAATTTTGTTTTCTAGATTGAACAATAAAAAATGTCTTTGTATGCCAACACTTTTTTTTTTACTCATAATGTGCAGTCTATTTGCACATATAAACGCCTGATACAACAAATGCAAACAACAGTCCGAAATGTTCAATATAGATTTTTATGAAAAATACTTGTTTTTGTATGGCAACACTGAAAGTTTCTCATTTTTTATGGCAACACTGAAACACGTTTACACGGATGTGACCGATCTATCAGTAGCAATAGACGTCGTATACATTTTAATGACATTAAAAAGAGACAAAAGCCTCAAATATTACGTACAAAAAATTCATTTGTATGAAAATTATAATTTTTTTATGGCATCACCAAACATTGGTTACACCAACGTGTCCGGCCCTTTTAAACCTACATACATTATAAAGACATACAATAGAGACAACAGCCTCAAACATTCGAAAAAAGAATACATTTGTATGAAAATTATAATTTTTTGTATGGCAACACTGAAATTTTCTGCTCCAAAATTTACAAAATGTCAGTACCAACAAACGCCCCATACATTTTAATGACGAAATATTCGATCCAAAAAAAAATTTGTATGAAAATTATTATTTTTTGTATGGCAACACTAAAATTTTACAGTTCTCACAAAGCAATTATTCTAATTTAAAAATATCTCCCATACATTTTCTATACCCTTGATCTATAGTTTCGGCTCAACTACTCGAAAAGTGAAAAAAATTATGGACTCCAGTGTTGCCAGTTGATTGAGTTAAAAATGGTCAAATGTCATTACGACGCCCACAAGCAATCTTGTGGTGTAATTTTTTGATTAAAAATGTGCCTCCTTCTACTTTTTACATTTTTGAATAGAAAGTTCACAAAAATGTATGAATGAAAAAAAAATCAACGTTACCTGGCAACACCTTCAGTCAAGTTACATAACCGTCCCATACAAAGCGACCCCCTCAAATGTTGCCAACATACAAATTTTTTCCTTCAAAAAATGCAGTTTTTCGTACATTTAACAAAATGGCCGCCACGGGGTCCGCCATCTTGTCGAAAAAAAAAATATACCCCAAACGTCAAAATTGGGGATAGATTTAAGCCAAAAGCGGAAAAATATAGCAAAAATGTTAAAACACCACCGTGATGCGACCCTGCAAACACACCTCGAAAATTGAAAAATTTCAAACTAAAATATCTCGGCGGCCATCTTGTTTTTTAAATTTTTTCTAACTTCATCATATTATTCGTCCCAAGATTAGCCGAAAACGACACCAATGTCGGGTAGGTGCTCAAAGTAAACAAAAAGTTGACAATCGCTGAGCGGCCGCCATCTTGAATTTTCGAATGGTCGTATTTTTCCTATAATAACCATAGATAGTCAAGCAACTTCCCCATACATTATTATTACCCCCCACCAATACTTTTGGCTGGGCTATTCGAAATGTGAAAAAACGTGAAAAAAAAATCCAGCAGCCAGTGTTGCTAGTTAATTTTGATGAAAATGGTCAAATGTCATTACGACGGCCACGACAAATTTTTTGGTGCAATTTTTTGATTAAAAATGTTTCTCCTTCTACTTTTTATGTTTTTGAATAGAAAGTTCACAAAAATGTATGAATGAAAAAAAAATTTACGTAACCTGGCAATATTTCAGACCAAGCCTCACAACCGCCCCATACAAAGTGGCCCCCTCAAAAATTGCCAACCTCAAAATTTTTTACCTCAAAAAATGCAATTTTTTGTACATTTTGCAAAATGGCCGCCATAGGATCCGCCATCTTTAAGAAAAAAAAAATATACACCAATTGTCAAAATTAAGGATAGACCCGAGGCAATAGCGAAAAAAAATCGTAAAAAAGTTGAAAACCCATTGCAATCCGACCCCGCAAAGTCACCTCGAAAATTGAAAAATTTTAAAGTAAAATATCTCGGCGGCCATCTTGTTTTTTTATTTTTTTCCAATTTCATCGTAACACATTTCCCAACATTAGCCGAAACCGACACCAATCTCGGGTAGGTGCATAGTGAAAAAAAAAGTTGGTCATTTCGACTCGGCCGCCATCTTGGATTTTTGAAAGGTCGGATTTTTCCCATAGACCCGGAGGCAAACCAAGAATTCTCCCATACATTGTACCCACCCCCCACCACTCCTTCTGGGAGATCAATTCGACTTTTCGTAAAACGAAAAAAAAATTCCAGCACCCAGTGTTGCCAGCCGACATCGACGAAAATGGTCAAATGTCATTACGACGACCATGACACGTTTACCTGTGTGACATTTTGATTAAAAATATTGCTCCTTCTACTTTTCATATTTTTGAATAAAAAGTCCAAAAAAATGTATGAACAAAAGAAAAAAAAACTCAACCTGGCAACACTTTGGGTCGAGTTACACAACCGCCCGGAACAAAGACACCCGCTCAAATGTTGCCAACCCGAAGAAAAATTCACCCAAAAAACGTCGTTTTTCGTACATTTTTCAAAATGGCCGCCACCGCGTCCGCCATCTTGCCGAAAAAATAATTATCCCCAAAATATCAAAATTGAGGATACGTTTGAGGGATCACACAAAAAACATTGAAAAAAAGTTGGAAAACCACCCCGATGCGACCCCGCAAAGTGACCTCTAAAATCGAAAAAATTCAAAGTGAAATATCTCGGCGGCCATCTTGTTTTTTCAATTTTTTCTAAAATTTTCGTAATACTCCTTCAAAAGTTTATGAAACTACCGAAAAAAATCCCGCAAAAAGCCATAAACAAAAAAGTTGAAAATCACAGAGCGGCCGCCATCTTGAAAATGTGAAATGTCAGATTTTTCCCGAGGTGTCGGGGGGAGATGGAGAAAACCCGCCATAGACAACAAAGTCCCATCTCGACTCCTTCTGGGAGATCAATTATATAGGTGAGTCAGTGGTAAGTCTAGGATTATATATTATAATAATGTGAAGAGTAATTTAATTATTCATTCTCTTACATATCATCAAACATTTTTATTTAAATACAAATAATAAAAATATAAATAATTAAACAAAACTACTCCATTTCTCTGTGCTATTTAGTTTTCCCCATTTAACGTTTTGACAATCATAAGCAAATGTCAAAAACTTTATACGCTACTTCAAATTCTATATTAAAAATCGTGTAAAAAATAGCGCAGAGAGACATACGTCCGACGTCCATGAAGACCGCAGTCGACTGAACGCACATCATAAAGACAGTGTGGGAATGAGTTTTTGTATGAAAATTGTGAGACAGCTATACTGAGCGTGCGCTCGAAACTGACCGACGTAAGCGCCAAACAACGTTTTTATTTGGTTTTTAAAAACTGCTTCATGTTTTTTCACAAAAATATACATGGATTTAGATGTGATAATGTTCTATGTTTTAAAAAGAATTCCGTGCAAAAATTACTTAAAATATCGCGGTAGCAAGCTATACTGTAAATAATTAGACCCTACTTTATGATTTTTTTCTATCGAGAAAATTTCACGTTATCGTGTTTTCATTTTCGAGCAGATTTAAAGTAGATAGTCAAGAAACATATACCTAAGTATTACACTAATAGCGTATAAACTTTACGAGATATATGGCAAAGAATATCAACCAAACGGGCGTGGTAGCGCCTTAACGGCACACTTTATTTCCCGCTTTCTCGTCTCCGTTAATATCAAATGACTCAATAGGCATAACATAATAAATTAGCCCAGATCGAATTATAATCATTACTTAATAAAACATTACAACACGCAAGCCACTCGAGTGGAAATTAATTGGACAGCTGATTTGTACGATGTTTACAATTTGTACACTGCACGCATTCATAAACCGTTTTAAGATATGCAACGTGATGGTCACTGAAAAGGAATGTTTTTATTCGACACAGGTTTTTACAAACATTTTAATTTGTATCGTTTATTTATTTATTATGTTTGAATAACGAATAGCGTGTAAGTTTCAAGCTTATCGTCAGCGGTACTACACAGTAAATTACGCACGCACATTAGGATGCGTATTAAATCATTACAAATATGTATAATTGTATATTGATAACAGAACTGTCTCCACATGTTATATCCGCTGTCTACTCACGTGTCAGATGACTCATCCTCCTGAATGCCTCGTTGTTTTGACTTAATTCTGCTATTTCGACTTCATTTTGTCTGTCTGACTACATATATTCAGCTCCATAACACCATGCCACCACCCTAACGTTACTCGCCAAGTCGCCATGCCACCAGGCCCGAAACGTGTGGTAGTGTCTGTGTCAGCCCTCATCGGTTATACGGCTGATTGAATATAATTTAATCCTACTTTCCTCTGTTCGTGAGGATGAAAAGTTGTTTGTTACCCTTTCACGCAAAAGCTGAACAGATTTTTATGAAATTTTGCACAGAAGTAGACCATGATCTTGACTAACATAAAGGGTACCTAATATACTGAAAAACGCAGGCAAAGCCGGGGGTAGAGCGCTAGTTCAACATATTATTATTTGTACTGTCGAAACGACAATTAATAGCTATGCTAAGTACCGTTGTATGCATTCAAGTCCAGGCATTTTAGATCTAAATATAAAATCATAATTTTATATCATAGAATGTTTCGCGGACTTAATACCAATAGGTACTACTATGTATTCTGTGCCCTGTGGTAATCGTTTAACTTTGTAAATCCCTGCATATTTTGAATTTCCATTTCACCCGATTTGGATTATGATTATGACTTATATAATTGTGCGCTGCATTCGTAAATAGTGACGCAAGCAACAAACCAGGAGATCTTAAGGATTTGTGATATTACAATGAATCAATCACAAATAACAGCTTAATCCGTTCAAAATTTTACTAATGCGTTGATGTAACAGTCATAAAATAATTGCTATCATAAAATATTTATTAAGGAGCTGAATAATAGTAATGTTATCTGCGATAAAAGCCCCATTTATCACATCGCATCGCGAATTGTGGGATATTACATAATGAAGGAATGTATTCGGAGATACAGACAAGACACAGACAGAGTCGGACAAGACAGCACTGTCCGTCTCTACGAACGCGTTAATTGAAAACTACTAAAATTATTTTAAAAAAAATACAGTCGAATTGAGAACCTCCTCCTTTTTTTGAAGTCGGTTAAAAATAAATAAACGCTACACACTCAGAGACCCCACACTAGGATTCCCTGTGTCCCTTGGAGTCGTGGGTGCCATGGACAACACATAAAGACAAGAACACGCTCAGACAAAGAACACAAATTCAAATTTCAAACTCATCATTCAATTTTCTGCCTCGCTGGGAATAAAACCCAGGATTCATGATCAGATTCAGGTCGTTTAAAAATCATGGCAGGTACTGAAAAGGGATAATAAGATTTCGCTATACTGGGGCGGCTTAGAATACTAACCCCAATCCCACGCCGCTCCGGATGGGTGTCGTAAGAGGCGACTTAATCCGGCCCGCTAGTGGTAGGGCCCCTCAGGGAGATTATATTGGTAATATTGATTTCAATAGTTTATTAATAACATTATTAAGTACTATGTATTATTATTTCTTCATGGGGTTCGCCTGGATAACTACTACCCTTACTTGAGTCAGCCGCCAAAAGACTCGTAGTGTTTAGGCTGGGGGCTTGAGAGCCAGTTCTTTCTTTCTCTTTCTTCTCTCTTTCTTGGCCAGCAACGCATCAGTGATGCCTTTGGTGTCGCTGATGTCCAAAGGCACATCAGCCTTTGGACATCAGCGACACCAAAGGCATCACTGATGTCCATGGGTGACGATAGCCACTTACCATCAAGTAGATTGTCAGCTCGTTTGCTGGCTATTTCCATAAAAAAAGAAACCAATATTTTGTTTGGAATAAACCTAGTGACAATAGTGTTAAGACATCTTAATCAGTGAAATTATTTCATTAATTTTTTTATGTGCAATCATTTAATGCAATGGGTCGAGCTCTTGGTGTGGTATTTATGCAACAAATAGTAATAAAAGAATTATATGCAACGATAGATAGGTACAGAACAGTGTGATTATATTTTATTTATTTACTAATTGATTTTTCATGGAGTACTTATGTACATTTAGATACAACCTGAATAACACAACTAATTAGATTATGCAGCATGTAACACATGAATGAGCTGACCTTAAGACATGCAAATTAATGCAAACAACATGTTATGCAGCTTTCAAGTAACACACATGAGCAACACAAAACATAGTCTTAATTGTCAGCCTGCCTCGGCTCAGGTCTTTGTAGAGGACAGTCACTGTAACTGTAACTTCAATGAAGTGTAATGTTCTTTTTTTAGGGTTCCGAAGTAAAATCGGAACCCTTATAGTTTTGTCATGTCTGTCCGTCCGTCTGTCCGAAACAAAGCGATGAGACGATTAGTGCTAGAAAGCTGTAATTTGGCATGGATATTTATGTACATATTTATTAAAACTCCAGAATCGTAGAATAAATTTTTTTTTTTTCAGGGTAAGTACCTCTTCTACAGGTAACGTGAGGATGTTTTTTTTAATCGTCGCATACCCTATTGTGTGGGGTATCGTTGAAAAGGTCTTTCAAAAATATATAATAAAAAAATATGGGTCTTTTAAGAACATTTTTGGAATTAGGGATACGTTTGCGAAATATTTGGCTTTAAAGTGCAAATTTTGGTTTGAGTCAAGTTAACCCCCCTGCCGGCTAAACAGTAAGAGTTGGACAAGTGAAAAAATTCACTTTATTAGCTTATATGATGAATTTACAAGGAAAACTATTAGGGCTATGTTAGCATAAGTAGTTAATGAGTAATAGTCAATAAACTTACTTTGGAACCCTACATTCCATGGCAGGCCACAAACTTGCCCAGTTTTTATACTGTCATGAAATAATTAAGATATTTAAATTGTCTTTTTCATGTCAATAAAATGTCAAAAAAGTTGATTTTCATACTGGTAAATGTTCAACAATGTCACCATCACCACTTGTTGGTATAGTATAGAAGTCACATTAGTAGCAATATATAGGCGTAAAGGCCTTACCTAGGGATGGCCATGAATAAAGTTTGTAACATAAATTTTTAAGGGCACCTACATTTGTTTAGGAAGCACTTTAGAACAGGGAATTACGCCAATTTCGATGAAAATTTTTTGGGGGGGGGAGGGGGGGGTGTACAACACGTTTTTGAATACCGCAATTTACGGAAACTTTTAGTTTTCGAGAAAAAAAATTTTGAAAATAAAAATTGGGTGTAAGTTTATCAAGCTATTTCAGTGTTTATTAATCATACAGATATAAAGGATTCGCTCCTGATTACAACGATACCTTTCGCAACTCTCAGCGACGCACCATTTCTGAGAAAATGGAAAATAACTTTTCTAACCGCAGTACAAAATTAAGGCTCTATATTCAAAATTAAACGCCAGAAATGACAAAGGTATATCAAACTGTTGTATCAGTCACAGATACTATGTGATTTAATCTACTCTATTAACGCCGTAATAAGACTATGTCACAGATGTCGACGGAACCCCGCTTCGCGGGGTTCCTATTTTTTTCCTAAATAAAATCAGACAACCATAACCTAACCTATCCTTCTTTTGATTTGAGTTCAGTTGTTTTTTCATAGCGGGGGCTTCGCCACAGATGTCGACGGAACCCCGCTTCGCGGGGTTCCTATTTTTTCGTAAATAAAATCAGACAACCATAACCTAACCTATCCTTCTTTCGAGTTGAGTTCTGTTGTTTTTTCATAGCGGGGGCTTCGCCACAGATGTCGACGGAACCCCGCTTCGCGGGGTTCCTATTTTTTCGTAAATAAAATCAGACAACCATAACCTAACCTATCCTTCTTTCGATTTGAGTTCAGTTGTTTTTTCATTTGATTTGATTTGACTTTAACATAGTTGTATATTAACTTAAAATATTTGTGCTATTCAATTTGTTATTTTCAATTCAGTAGTGGTTGTATTCAACGAAAATTCTCAAGCGCGATCACAATGATGTTCTCACACGCGAGAATGGACACGAAGATATGTACTCTGTGGTATAGACGATGAATGATGAGATTGACATAATTGACGACTGTCATGGCTGATTTATGACAGCTACTGTCAGAAATTGAAGCTAAATTGACGGATAACCCGTTAAATTGACACGAAATTCAAGATGGCTGTCGCGTTTTGACGTATTATGTCATAAATGTAAGCAAATAATTGGGAATAATTCGATATTTTAAAAATTCATATCTCATAAACTATTAATTTCCGTAAAGTGAAACTTTCGTAATCGTCTTTTAATAATATAATCTACCTAAAAAAAATATTTGAACCATCTTTTCGACATTCCCTGTTCTAAAGCTGAGCCTTTGTTTATTAAACTCATTCAGAAATTGCAAAATACTTCAAAATTCATACTTTATATATATAACAGTCTGCTACTTATAACAGATGAGTATTGCATGTTTGAATTATTAAGATATAAAGAAAAATTTGATAGAAAGCCTTGGGACATTCCTTGTAAATAAGATTTATGATATATCAATCATTACCTGTCCGCTGATTAAATGTAGTGGACAGCATTTTACACACGAAAGTTGAATAAGAATACCTATACGCCGTGGGGTAACTATCTCTTATGAAATACAACCTTGACGCGATAGAAATGAACTACATTCCTGATCATATTATTATAATTAAAGCTATTGCCAATTCGAACCTATCACTTTTTTCCTAATGGGCCCCATTGACGATGCGATCGATCGTTACGATCCGTCGTTGACGACCGATCGTAACGACGGATCGGTAGTGTATGTTGTGATCGTGAACGATTTGCTTGATCGCAGACGATATCGGCGATCGCAACAAAAATCTATGCAATCTTGAATATCGCACCGATGAATCGACAGTGTGTGGACCTTTGCGATCACCGATGCGATCGATCGTTGCGATCGATCGTTGCGACCGATCGTTCGTGTATGAGGGGCATAAGCAATTCACAACAACGATCACGATAAGGTAGAATTCATTTAGAAATGAAAGGCCGAAACAATAGACTATTGTCCAGTCCAGTAATGGCAATGATTCTTTCAGTACTTTCACCATTAAGGTTGAAAGTTAACCGTAGGCTAAATACCGCACAACGGCACAATGTCATGTACAATAGTAAAAATAAACTAAACTATCACCGTAAACATTCATTAATAAGTTCTATAGTTAGGTAGGTGCTAAAACAGTTTTTGTAATTGTGTTTTAACTTAAAACTACAGCAAAATCGCTCACCTGAGGATATTACGTGTTCGC
Organism: Thymelicus sylvestris; assembly: GCA_911387775.1. Taxonomy (NCBI): domain Eukaryota; kingdom Metazoa; phylum Arthropoda; class Insecta; order Lepidoptera; family Hesperiidae; genus Thymelicus; species Thymelicus sylvestris. The sequence goes on from OU426903.1 coordinate 1,555,012, forward strand.
GGACGTCGTTGCAGTAAAATCAACAAATATGATAAAAATGCAGAGCCGATAAAAAGCAATACACTAAAACCTTTTGTCCACCGAAACATAAACGTTGGTTGGTTGGTGTTTACGATATGGACACTCACTTTGTTTTGTTCACATGGCGATTTCACGAAAAGATAAACATGTTCGTCGCTTGTTATAATTTACGTAACACTAGTTAAATAGGAAAGGTTCAATAAAAATAATCACAACGACCACATCACTTCATGCCGCCACCAGCAATGATGTATCATTGGCCACCAGTACAAAACCTTTAAATTGATTGATTTGATTGGATTTATTATTCTCTCTGGTTGAATTTTATGATGATTTATTGCCTATGCTTATAATCGAATACCTACACCAAATAATCAATAACCTTATTTAAAATAATTTATTAATTCACACTGTAACTATACCAAACAATACACTTTAAATTATCAGCACATCAATATTTTTATTTTTTAATTTCATTTTTGAATAGATTGTCAAAAATTAAAGATAATAGTCGATCTATTTATTAGTTATTACTCAATGTATCCGAACTTGAAAAGTTTCCCCACAGTATGACCATATTTTTTCCAAATATTCTACCACAAATAATATAAAATGTAATATTGATTTTAATTGTACCATTATTACTATTATTATTTCTTCATGGGGTTCACCTGGATAGCTACCAACCTTGAGCATGAGTCAGCCGCCAAACAACTCGTCGCCGCGTCATGTTCCGGCTGGGGTCTTGAGAGCCAGTTCTTTCTTTCTTTTTCTTCTATCTTTCTTGGCTGGCAACGCATCAGTACATTACCATGCAAACTTCCACCAAAAATTGGTTTGAACGAGATCTAGTAAGTAGTTTTTTTTTTAATACGTCATAAATCGTAAACCGCAAAAAACATCGATCAAAGTTACAACGAACTACAAGAACTTTTATATTATGTTACTTGCTGTTACGGAACCCTTCATGGGCGAGTCCGACTCGCGCTTGGCCGCTTTTTATTTTTTATTATTAATTTTATTTATTAATGTCTCAAAATTATTGTATTCCAACATAATAGGGATGTTGACTAATTTTAGGATTCAATTTGATTTAATAGATAGAACCTTAAGATTCACGAAAAAAATATTATAAAAATAATAATCTTCAATTTAAAAACAAAAATTGATAAATAAAAATCATTTTCAAATTTCCCGCCAAAAACGTCACGTGACGTCACTAGCCGATACTTCAATACTATCTGTCGACTGAAGTTAGTTGCACTTTCATATAAAATAGGAACAATGACGTCATAAGCTCTAAATGGCGTTTGAGGTCACGTGACAGTGAGTAATATTTTTAACATTTTAAAATAATTATATTTAATTTGTTGTGATTGATTTCGACAAAAGAATAATATTTTAAATCAAATCAAATCAAATCAAAATCTTTTATTCATATAGGTATCACTGATACACTTATGCACGTCATTTTTTAATCTACCAGCTTTTCGGAAAGGCGCTTTGTCAAGGAGGAGAAGAAAAGCCGAAAGAAACTTTAGGTTTTTAAATGTTATCCTTGATACTTTAAACAAATTTATTTTAATTTACTGATAGTGTCAACATCCCTATTGTATTACCAAAAGTAATTGAAGTTAAACGAAATAATTTTGGTTCAAATGCATATGATATGCATATATTTGAAACGCATATAAATATGAAACGCTTCATATTTATGTATGAGTTTGTTAGAAGTTTTCTAGAATCAAATTATTACTACTATAAATCGCATAATTATTATCATAAACTACTAAAAAGTTAAAATCAACTAAATGTGCTAACACAGAAGCTAGCTTTGAAGTTGAGGCCTTTGAGTTTGGCATCTTCAATTGTCAAATTGACAATGACATGACGTGTACTTGCTTTGCTTTGCGTACGCAGGTACGCTAAAGAAAGATATTAAAAATATAAAAGTAAAATAAATAAATAATCTGGGCTCGTATAGATCTATCGATGAATTGATTTATTATTAAATGACTGGTTAGTCAATATACGTAAAACATCCCTGTCTAGTAAGTAAGAAAATCAGTAGAATGGCAAACGAAGAGACACCAAACAATCCGGAAATTATAGAATTCAAGAAACCTGCATTAGTCGGGAGAGTTGGGAAACTACCAAGAAAGGTAGACACTAGCAGCAGTGATTCACAACGGGCATCAATTTTAGACGGCAAAGGAGGTTCATCTGAAGAGAGTGCATCTGGGAAGAAAAAAGATGTTGCAGGATCTAACACAAAGGCCTTAAACATTGCTTTTCCTTACAAGGAACCGAAGTGGTCAGGACTGTGCCCTGACGGTAAGTAAAGACATTCGTTTAGGAATTACTTGGATGTAACTCATTTGTTAGAGCTATTTATTACATAGCTGATACACATTCCAATAACCAAAATGCAATAATTTTTAGTTAAGTTGAGGCATCTGTGGTGAATTCTAGAATTGAAAAAACATATTGTCTTTTCTGTTTCCACTGAAACAAGTTAACAATATGTTTTTGGTATGCACATAAAATTTATAATTTTAAGTTAAGACCTTATTGTTTTTGAATTCACGTTAGGTACTTATACTAACTGTATATCATGATTAATTTATTGATTTTGTCATTCATAGGTTCAGGTTATGCCCTGGAAATTCTCAAGTCTGGTATGATACTTGAAAGAGTTGAGCTGACAAATCAGGCCTACTATGTGTTCGGGAGGCTCGCCAACTGTGATATTGTGATGTCACATCCTACTGCGTCCAGGTATTTTATTGTTATCATACTTATTAACTAACTGCTACTGACTGACAAAGAAAAGCCTAAACCAGTACTATAAACTTCCTAGAAGCATGAAACTTTATATAGAAGTCTCTTATATTGCATGGAGAAGCACTAATATATTTTTATACATTAATAAACATGATGTGTTATACTTTGTATGTTACTTACCAGGCATCATGCAGTACTCCAGTATAAAGCCTTTGCTGGAGAAGGAGAGCCTCCTTCCGGCTGGTACCTGTACGACCTGAGCAGCACACATGGCACGTTCCACAATGGAACCCGGCTCAAGCAGGAGCATTACTCCAGGGTGCGAGTTGGACATCAGATCAAGTTTGGAACCAGCTCTAGAACATATATATTGATGGTAATTTTCTCTCTTGGAGTAGTCCAAGAGGCTATTGGCCTGAATAAGATTTTGTGTTTTAGGGAGACAGTGTAGTAATATTGCCATGAAAAATGATCTTGACCCTAATAATACCCTAATTAAACTCTCCTTTCCTAATGACATTAACACAACACTCTGCTCAAACTGTACAAAGGATATCAACATGTGTAAAACATTGTCCAATGTCTTCAGGGGCCGGATTACGACTGTGAAGGTGAATCGGATCTGACTGTGACGGAAATACAACAGAAGGCGAAAGAGATGAAGATGGAAAGGGACAGAATAGTAAAAGAAGCCATCAAACAGAGGGAGATAGATAGACTGCAGGAGGAAAAGAAGAAGGAGGAACAGGGGATTGATTGGGGAATGGGTGAGTGTTATTGATAATACCTTGTGGAATCAATTAATAGTGTTTATACATTAAAGAAAATATACTGGAACTGGACGATCAATCGAAACAAAGTTCCATATTGCATGTTAACCTTAGCAAAGATGAACTAAGCCGAATAATAATGTAATAAGATTTTGAGCAAAATGATATTATTGTAATAGTTTTAGTTGCAAGCTTATGTGAATGTGTGTAGAGTCCAGAATCTCATTCAACTTATATTCCATAAAAAAACTTCTTGAGCAATGAGTCAAGAGACAAATATGGATATCCATATATCTATATTTTCTGTGATTGTATCTCACGGCTATATTTTATTGTTGAAAAGCTATATATTTTAGGACGCCTAATGCTGCCGGATCAAATCAGTGATCTAGAACCCAAGACATTGTATACCACACAAACTATGACTGTAGCAGCCTTTGAGAATGTCCTTACTTAATTCTCAAATCATAATATGTGGCTGCTTTATTATTCCCTCAATTTAGGTACATATATTCTGTTATTTATACCCTCTGCAGGGGCGTAGTTATCGCAGTATCAATGAATGAGGCCCGTGAGCTACTGGGACCCCGACATGTGCAATCAAAACTCCGTAAAATATCGGAACATTATACGAGCCCCATTGGAGCGGGGGACCGTCAACAAATTTTGACACGGCCTATCTAGGGCAATCGTACTGACTCCGTGTATAAGGTGAGGATTACAGGATACGTAGGGCAAGCTATGCTAACTCCGTGTATATCTGCAGGTGAGGACGCGGAAGACGAGCCTGACCTGGCAGACAACCCGTACGCGGTGGCGGCCAACGAGGAGCTGTACCTGGCTGATCCGAAGAAGACCCTGCGCGGGTACTTCGAGCGCGAGGGACACGAGCTCACGTATCACTGCGAGGAGCGCGGCGTGGGGCAGTTTCTTTGTAGGTGAGGCGGTGTTGATTGGTATTCATACTTACAATATACTTATACAATATACTTACTATAGTTACTTTACTTATTTATACTTAGGTACAGTTCGTCAATGCTAATAATAATATCTATAAAATATGTATACGTTATTTTTGGTGTGTGTGTGTGTGTGTGTATGTGTTTATGTGTGTGTAAACCATGGAGCATTGAGGTATTTTCCATGGTGTAAACGCGGATTTTGACATTATTCGTAATACACGCGGAAGGCCGGAAGGTGACATAATGCATAATGTCAAAATCTCAAATAAATTGTTACACTCATAAATTGTCAAAAATGTCAAAAATAAAAATAAATCTCCTTACTTATTGAATGGCCTCTAATCGAAATTATATGACTACTTATTTATAAGTACTATTATTTAGTATTTATGAGTACTATATGTATATAGCTGACTGTTAAAATTGGCGGATAAAATATAATCTAAATTTAATTACTTAGTTCTAACTATTGTTCTCAAGTAAGTGACATACTTTTTGTCTTTTTTTGAGAATAAAGATTCTTTAAACCTTAAACCTTATTATTTCTTCTGTGGTATGACTATGGACACTAAGGTGTATATAAATGTATTATATTATAAAGTACAAATGGTGAGCACCCGTTGCATTGAATTGACCATGACAATATGTTGTGTGCGTGTCCAGGGTGGAGCTTCCCATGGACGACGCGCGCGGGCGGCCGCTGGTGGCGGAGGTGCTGCACCGCGGCAAGAAGAAGGAGGCCGTCGTGGCCTGCGCGCTGGAGGCCTGCCGCCTGCTGGACCGCGCGGGGCTGCTGCGACAGGCCACGCATGGTAGGCCTCGCGCGATCATACTTCACTTATCACTTCACTTATTTCAGTTAACCATGACTGTTTTAAATGAAAAAGTGTTTAGTTTTCCAATCTTTCCATAATCGTTGTACATAATTATTATTTCTCCATGGGGTTCGCCTGGATAGCTACCATCCTTGAGCATGAGTCAGCCGCCAAACGACTCGTCGTGTTCCGGCTCCCTAGCTGGAACCTCAAGCCCCTACTTGAGAGCCAGTTCTTTCTTTCTTTCTTTTTCTTCTTTCTTTTGGCCGGCAACGCATCAATGATGCCTTTGGTGTTGTTGATGTCCATGGGCGACGATATCCACTTACCATCAGGTGGATCGTCGGCTCGTTTGCCGGCTATTTCCATAAAAGAAAATCATATCGCATTTAATTCTTCGAGCATCATCTTTAATATTGGTAAACCTAATGCACGTGCAGAGTCTCGGCGTCGCAAGCAGCGCGACTGGGGCGCGGACGACTACTACTCGTCGGACGAGGACTCGTTCCTGGACCGCACGGGCACCGTGGAGCGCAAGCGGCGCCGGCGCATGCGCGCGCTCGGAGCGCTGCCCGCGGAGCACAGCCAGCCGCGGACGTACGATGACCTGGTTGGTTTATAACTCCTTTACGACTGCTACTTATGTTTTATCCACCCATAATCTCTTTCGCTCGTTTTCAATAACCTATCTATGCATTATCTCTGTCTTTATTTATGCATTATATCATTATTTCTTTATAGTATACATACTTACACCCCCTTATCCATCCATAATCTGTAGTTCCATATTTTTTTAAGAGTCCTATTTAGTAAACAATCTTACGCCCCAACTCAGAGTCACTAACAGTTACTTAAATCGCTCGATTAGTACAGAATTTGTATGATGATTCCTTACTAAGGAGCGATTAAAGTAACCGTTAGTGACTCTGAGTTGGGGCGTTACAGTGTCTATAAAAAATAAAGTTTTGATTAAATACATTGTACGCCATATGAGACGACATAGTAAAAATCTATCCATTGTCACCTTTATGAACATGTCCACATACACACGTATGACTTTGCATTGCAGCTGAAAGAAATATCTGAGATAGAAGGCAAGATCGCGGCGGAGGAGAGGGTGCTGGCTCGGCTGCGGGAGGGCGGGAGGCAGGCGGCGGAGGGGGGCGGCGGGGGGGACGCGCTGGACGAGTACATGAGCGCGCTGGGGCGGCAGGGGCAGACCATGGCGCAGAAGGCCGAGATATCTAATGCTAAGGTGAGACGACTGCCTATATGACATATTGTGTCATTTGTCAAACTCTTTTGATTCATGGACAGATAGTGACTATTTTCAAAAAAAAAAAAGTTGTTTCGTTTATGAAAGGGTTTATCTCGATAATTTGGGGGCGTCCATTATTACGTGAGGCGTTTTTAGCGATTTTCTGACCCTTTCCCCTTCCTGGTGAGATTTGGCTCAATCCCGCCCCATCCCCCTAATCTCACGTAATTTTTCAAAATATGTGTACGTACACTCGATAGACTTTGTGTGAAGAAAAAAAAATCTAAATGTGATTTTTCATTATATTTTCATTTTGTGCACTTCGTAAATGTGCAAGGTCCTATCTGTGGTATTTTAGGAAGGAAGCTATTTTCTCGTAATTGATTCACTCTGTTTCTTACAAAAAAAATTGATGAGATTCGATTCGACCTCCTCCCTCCCCTGAAAGCTACACTTAATTAATGGACGTCCCCTTAAAAAAGTCCAAATTAGCTTCTGATACAATTTCGACTTAAGGACAAGAAATAGCCAATGAAGATTCCTCTGCATATAAGCATTTATAAGCATTCTTTCGCTTCAGTGTGTACCATACATAAATGGTCGGTAATTGAGCACCAAAAAATCGATGTGCGTCTCATCTTTAACTAAAGATACTACATATAAAGATCAGGGGCGTAGCTGCCGCCATATCAATTATACGGGGCCCCCAGCGTAAAGGGGCCCCCATTAACACTCTCGAAAAAAGCTCGCCAGCGTTCGCTACAGTTGGCACTCTTTTTATATTTGACAGCTGACATTGAGGGGGCCCCACAACAAATATTGATATGGGGCCTCCTTAGGGCTAGCTACGGCACTGATAAAGATACTAGTAAACACACGGTCGCCCCTCCAGCTGTCGATCCAGAGGCTGAAGGGCGAGCTGTCGCGCACGCAGCGGCTGGCGCAGCTGGCGCGGCCGGCCGACGCGCCGCCGCTCGTGCGCGACGACAAGCGGCTCGTCAAGCTGCACAACTCCGTCGTGTACGGGAAGCGGTCAGTTGGCTTTCACACATTCTAATTAGTTATTACACGAGTAACCGCCCTCGCTTTGCTTCGGTTTTCTTATTTTTTTACATCTTGGTTTACATTATTGGAGTTTTATTAAGGATCCCTAATTTTTTATTAAATATATAGCCTATGTCACTCGGGGATAGTGTAGCTTCCCAACAGTGAAAGAATTTTTCAAATCGGTTCAGTAGTTTCGGAGCCTATTCAATGCAAACAATCAAATCTTTCCTCTTTATAATCTTATCTTAATATATATAAATTACGTGTCACGTTGTTTGTCCGCGATGGACTCCTAAACTACGTAACCGATTTTAATTAAATTTGCACACCGTGTGCAGTTTGATCCAACTTGAAATATAGGATAGGTTACATCTCAAAATAAATAAAAACCTTTTCACAGAACGAAGTCTGTCCGGGCAGCTAGTATTAGTATAGATTAATTACATTTCTTTATAGATTTCTATATACATTTCTTTATAGATTTAGAGCTATATTATGATTAAAATAGTTCTAGATTTGTTATGTCTAATGTTGTCTCATGCAAGATTTGTTAATTCATAACTCAATTTTTTTCAGGATAAAACTCAAAGATGACATAGATAAAAAACCAAAACCTAAAAAGGAGGTTAAAACAGAAGAAACAGAGTTTGTTGAAGAAATGGATTCAGATGAAGAAGAATCAAAGTCAGATGTCAATGAAAAACAGAAAAAGGAATCTTCGACAGTAAAAGCGGCTGTAAAGAATATACCAGAACAGACGGAAGATGACGACAAAACAATAGATGATTCTTTAAACGAAACACCAAAAACACACACTAAGAATGAAGACAAACAGTTACAAGCAAAAGCAGACAGGACAATTGAAAATAATGTGGCACTAAAGAAAACTACAGATAACAGAAAAGAACAGAAGAATAGTGATAGTACGCAAGATACAGAGGATACAGAAGTAAAGAGAGTTTTTGGTCCGATGAGACCGCCAGAGAACTATGTGATACCAGAGAACTACTTTGACCAGGAAACAGACAGAGATCTACCGGAGATCGAGGAAAATGATACAATTTAACAAAATGTTGTTGTAATAGTTAATGTAAGATTGTGTTTGTGTTTAAATGTAATGAAGGGAATGGTGAATGTAAAGGTTATATAAGAAAATGAATTGATAAGTGGTGATTCTAATTGGCAATATATTCTACCAACCTGGGTCCATGTCCACATAAACCAATAACAGTACATACGGTACATGCAAAATTTTTACGTTTTCTAATGTAATGTATTATGTAATAAAATGCCTCAAACAAATGAGCTTGCGTCTTTCCTTCTTCTTTTTAAGGGTTCCGAAGAAAAATTGGAATCCTTATAGTTTCGAAGAATAGCGCCTAGACCCTTACTGCTAGAAAGCTGTAATTTGGCATGAATATGTAATACATATTTATTGAAACTCCAAAATCACAGAATAAAATATTTAAAAAAATGTGCGCAATTCACATGTGGTTAGAATTTCACCTTCAAAAATTTTGGTTTCAAGATGCAAAATTGACAAACTTTTCAACGTCAATCCATTAACGGCCGGTCTCAATAATGTACTAACAGATGGAAGACTGTGGATAGGGCTGTCAACTGTCATATTTGTCAATTTTTCAGAGGCAAAAATTGACAAATATGACAGATAACATACTAATGGTAGCCCTTTTCACAGCCTTCCATCTGTTAGTACATTATTGAGACCGGCCGTAAGTATCACAAGATAAAACAACAAATTATTGATTCGAAGCAACTGTTTATTGTTAATATTAGAAAATGGGATGAATGTATTTAACAAACGTCAATAGAAACAAAATTTACTAACAAATAATTTATTGATTATCGCTTAATGTAAACATTTGTAATTATTCTACAAAATGATTTGTCCTATCGCGTTTTGCTTACAAATATAAAGGTAGCTCACTGTAAAACAAGTAGCAGTATCAATATCCTGATAAATACTTGTCTGGATAGACCGTACTGAAAATCAGCGCGTATTTGCTTTGGACTGAGATTAAATTTTAACTTACAAATATTTATTTATTTCATTTTTGTATCGGAAAAGTAGTGAGGGGAGCTTCCATAAATAAATGTTGTTCGGAAAACTACTCAATACTGGTTTTTGTTTTACAGCGATTGACAATCTTTATTACCACAGACTGTTTATTGAACTGGACTTTCAGTAAAATCGCATTTATTTAGTTAGTACCTTACACTGGCGTCGCCTTCATAAATGTTGTATAACGCATGCCATGACGTCATAACTAGTTGAATATGATAGTAATCAGGATGAAGATAGAATTTATTACTTATCTAAGTTCATTTTATTTGTAGGTATTCGATACAGATACATCAGTAGCACCCTTTTACGTTATCAAGGCTGAATTCCCAAACACAATACGTTTTATTTGCTAACAATATTAAAGTATAGCGCGGTATACTTAAACAGTTCCCATCACTACCATACTATCAGCATGAGAGCGAAAAGAACTCATACACAACGCCCAGCGTTGACTAGTTCAACTACAGCACAAAATAGAGAGTTAAACAGAAGTATAATTCCATACACCGTGCGCTCGAGCGACGCACACACGCACGAAACGCGGTCCGTGTCCGTGAACGGTGTCTTATGTGTGCGTTACTCAAACGCACTACAGTGCCACCAACTTATCTGTGAACTGGAGGAAGGTGCTGTCGGACGCATTAGACCAATCATTGGACGCAATTCGAGAGGTAGTAACAGTAACTGACAGATGAATGACCAAAGAGTTTATGAATGAATTTTCATTAGTTCCAATTTTCGCCACTTCACGGATAACTTGGTCTGGCTCTGTATCTATGGAGTTATCCTTCTGTATCTATTTTATGGTTACAGTCTGTGGTGACTCGTGTGAGCAGCAGGTCTATCGGTCGATCTCTCCGAACACGACGTCGAGTGTCCCGATAATGGCGACGATGTCGGCTAACATGGAGTTCTTGCCGATCTTCTCTAATGCTGCGAGATGAGCGAACCCTGGCGCCTTAATCTTGCATCTACGAAAACAACGATACTCAGTTTATTTACTTCACATTTTCAATCTTTACATATAACAATGTCAAATATGTTGCTTTTCCACATGGAAGATAGACGAGACCTATCTACCTCAATACTCCATGCTTTTCCATCGTGTCAAAAAGGTGGCTTTAACATTAAAGGAAGAACGAAAAAATCTTCTTTTTTTGAGTCTTGTGTTGTAAAAATTTCACCATGAGTGTTCCCAGGAGGATAAGCGGCAAAAACCTACCGTAGCAAAGAATGCTATTCACAGTTACCACTATGCACCTATTTATTCTTCTGTCTTCAAGTTCTAATAGACTTGTCTTATATCCTTTCAACGCCTAAAGCTTGGAGGAGTCCCCCCGCGAAGTTAAAAAATTCGAACGGGTACCTATAAGGTTTAGATCCTCCGTCGGACACGAGGTATACGCCGAATTCGCCCTTGGGCGCCTCTATAGCCGTGTAGGTGGAGCCGGGCGGCACCTGGTAACCTTGCGTGAACAGCTTGAAGTGGTGGATCAGGGCCTCCATGGATGTCTGGAAAGAAAGTGTGGACGTCAGATGATTTAAAATACATTTTTTAAAATAATAAAGCTGTAAAAATTTTTGGTCCTTCGAGCCATATGAACACATTGTTCGAACGTACCTTCATCTCCTCCCTGGAGGGCGGCGTGAGCTTGGCGTCGTCCGTCTTGATCTCACCCGCCGGCATCTGGTTGAGACACTGCTCGATGATGCGCAGCGACTGCCGCATCTCCTCCACGCGACACAGGTACCTGGGAACATTATAATAAAAATCCTACACCCTCTATCCAATAACGGCCCACTACTGAACGCGGGTATCTCCTCTTGAGGACGCCTAGAGCATTCCACCACGCTGCTCCAGTGCGAATATTACCTGTCATAGCAGTCCCCGTTGGTGCCGATGGGTACGTCGAACTCCACGAGGTGGTAGGCGTCGTAGGGCTGCGACTTGCGCAGGTCCCACTTGATGCCGGACCCGCGAAGCATCACGCCGCTGAGGACAATGCCACAAATTATAATGCGGACATTTGTTAAAAATATGACGACCCTGTAGCCTAGTTGGTAGCGACCCTGCCTGCGAAGCGACGGGTCCCGGTTTCGATTCCCGGCCGAGGCAGATATTTATGTGACAGATAAATATTTGTATTCGTGTCATGTGTGTTATTGTGATGTGTTGTATGTGTCTTACATACCACCCGCGACACAGGTAAAAACCTACTGCGGGGGGTATGAGTGTTTTTTTTAAAGTAGTATGTATCTCCAAGAGAATCGCCTCGCCGCGCCGCCGAACTTGTTACATACAGCTGGCGGTAATGTTCGGTTTAGATGTATTAAGTAGTTAACTAAATTTTAAGTGAATAATTTTTAGTGTGCGTCCACACGTAATAATTTAGTAAAGCTCTTTAATTCATACAATTCTACTTAACTACTTAAGCATTTTACTAAATTTTAACTAAAACATGCCTGTCCAAACATGTTAAGTAATAAGCCCCGCCCCGCCCAGCTACTTAACAGAAAATAGAAAAATTTCTAAATTACTTGTCTACTTGATTACTAAACTACTAAAATGTCCGTTTACTCGTATTAATTTACTTAAAATTTAGTTAACTACTTAATACGTGTAAACCGAACATAACAGTAATATTAATATAATAATAAATACTTTATTTCAGACCGAGAGTCCATATTTTGGGTTAGTCTACATTATTCTTAACACTATGTTAGTTACATATCTAAAAACAGCACATGGGTTAGTATTAAAACAAACTTAGCCTACGTTAGTATTAAAATTAAACAAAGAAAACAGTGCAACGCCTGAGGGTTTAGAGTTAGACGGTTCACCTGAAGCCGTAGTTGAGCGCGTCCTGCGCGGTGACGACGCCGATCTCCTTGGTCCGCTGCACCCAGATCCGGTTGCTGGTGAGCACGTCCTCCACCTCGTCGAGCCGCTCGCCGAACTTGGCCGCGAACTCGTAGATGTCGTCCATCAGGCCCAGCGGCATATCCTGCATTATTGCATGAGTTAGTACGTAAAACAATAACAAACACTATTGATTTTTTGACAGCTGTTATGTTTGGTTTACACGTATTAAGTAGTTAACTAAATTTTAAGTAAATTAATACGAGTAAACGGAAATTTAGTAGTTTAGTAATCAAGTAGACAAGTAATTTAGAAATTTTTCTATTTTCTGTATAAGTAGGTGGGCGGAGCTTATCACTTAACACGTTTGGACAGGCACCTTTTAGTTAAAATGTAGTAAAATGCTTAAGTAAGTAAAATTGTATGAACTAAAGAGATTTACGGACACACACTAAAAATTATTCACTTATAATTTAGTAAACTACTTAACTACTTAATATGTCTAAACCGAACTTTAGACTTTAAGATAATGTAATATTAAGAACGGCCACAAGGCAGTCAGATTTAATACGAACTGAGCCTCACGGCCGTTCAAACTATTCCATATTATATTCAATATTGTTGTTGTGGGCGGTGCTTACAAGCGCCACGCCCCCGGGGCGGATGTAGGCAGCGTGCATGCGCGCGCCGCTCACTCGTTCGTAGAACTCCATCATCTTCTCACGCTCTTCGAACAGCCAGAAGAACGGCGTCAGCGCGCCCACGTCCAGCGCGTGCGTGCCCACCGCCATGATGTGGTTCAGGAGGCGGGTTATCTCGGCGAACAGCGCTGGGGGTAGTAGTAAAGATGTAACAAGGTGTATAAATAATCTAAATTTTATTAACAAAAAATAACCGACTTCAATGTTATTAAAAAACTACTTCTCAGATCTCGTTCAAATTTATGTGGGACGACATGACAAGCATCTGCTTTCGATTAAAAAAGAATCATCAAAATCGGTTCGCCCAGTCCAAAGTTCTGAGGTAACAAACATAAAAAAAATACAGTGGAATTGAGAACCTCCTCCTTTTTTTGAAGTCGGTTAAAAATAGTTATTAATCATTTGTGTGTCAAGTGATCCTCACTCCTAATATACTTGGCCCGCAGCGGAATGTCGATGTTGAGCAGTTTCTCGACGGCGAGGCTGTAGCACTGCTCGTTGCACATCATGGACACGTAGTCCAGCCGGTCGAAGTAGGGCAGCGCCTGCGTGTACGTCTTGTACTCTATCAGCTTCTCCGTGCCGCGGTGCAGGAGGCCGATGTGGGGGTCGGCGGCGCGGACCGTCTGGAATACGACACACTGGTTGTAATGGTTATTTAATAGCTGTCATCTGTGTTAAATTTTTCTAGATAAAATGTTTAATATCCTTCTTTGTGCTCTAGGCAATATTGTTCTTATTTATTCACTTCACTTCCTATACGAATAAGTATGGCCGTTTTACCTCACCATCCAGTTCCAGCACTAGCCGGAGCACCCCGTGAGCGGCCGGGTGCTGCGGCCCGAAGTTGAGGATCATGTTGCGGACCTGCTTTTCCGTCGGTGACACGATACCTGTAGAAAACGGAACATTGGTATCCGACTCGAAGGACCATGCGACATACATATGTAATTTACATAAATAGAGACATACATACATAAAAAGATACCTATAGAAAATGGAACATTGGTATCTGGCTCGAAGGATCACATGACATATTTACTTAAACAGAGTATTAATGTGAATGATGATGAAGTATGAATATCCGTGACGTTTCCTGAGAGATTGCTTCCACTATTTCTTCACTTCAATGATAAAGCACTTGTCCAGAATATGAGTGTATTGATGAAATCTAAATCATTCCATTATTTTGAATTTAAAGTAAACAATAGTAGATAACCGATAAGAAACCTGGGAATCTAAACTTAACCATTTTGACGTGATAACGTCTATTAAAACGATGAGCGCCGGGCGCATCTATGAAAAAATGTAGCGTTCCACGAGCGAGAGAGCCTCAAAAGCGAGAGAGAGGCACTATCGGCTACGATCGGCGTATCGTAGCCGATGCCGTGTGCGAGCCCTAGGCGATCGTAGTTGAGTGGAGAGGAGCGGGGCGGGGCGGAGCTTTGTCATGATGTTGTCACGTTAAACTACCATCTGTAAACCGACTTTACAGCCAACCATTTTTTAATATACAATTTGATTTTCTAGTAGTAGCAAATAATATTGCTGAATATGAGATTATCCAGAATTTCTCTTGTACTAAATAGCTAATGGTATTGGTTTGAGATAACATAACATACTGTTGTATGGTGGCCGCTCCAGCATCGCCGTCAAATCATCAGGGTACATCACTGCCCCCTCGAACTGCTTCATGAAGTCTTCATCTGGCATCCATTTTGCGGCATTTCGTTGTGAGCTGAGAAATTACATTATTGTATTCAAAGATTAGAAAGAAGGTTACTCGTGTGGAAAAATTTGAGCATGGACAGACTACTATCTCCCCTTTCTACCCTCAAAAGTTACCAGTTGAGGGGACACAACTCTAAACCGATGCCCAAAGTAGCTTAAATTTATGTCGCTTCCACATATAAATGAATGATACTCTCAATTGCCTTTTAAAAAGTAGTCTATGGCAAAGTTTTATATTTTACTAGCTGCCCGGACAGACTTCGTTCTGTCAATAGTCTTTTTTTTTGAGATGTAAGCTATTCTATCTTTCGAGTTAAATCAAATTTGATTTAACTCGAAAGCACACCGTGTGCTTTGATTAAAATCGGTCAAGTAGTTTAGAAGTCCATCACGGACAAACAACGTGACACTTAATTTATATAATATATTAAGATTTATTGATTACTAAAAACTATACAACACAAGAATTACATTACTAACATCCCAAAACCTGAGAGTTAAATACCATCAATACAATATCACTTGTTCATTAACAATTACACATTTAACAAATGAATAAATTTTTATCTGTATTTCTTATTCCGTAAGCTGTGTGCTAGTAACAAAACATTATGGAATTTTTATACAATCTCATATCTTTATTAATTTTATCCAATATCCTAATATTTGGCTGTTCTTAACAATAATTATTGAATTAAGACATAAAATTGCTAACATACCTAGCTCTAATGTTTGACAACGAAAAATTGGTCGCAATTTTAATTGTCATAATGTTAGTTCTAAACACCATTTATTTTGGTTTCCTGTAAAATTAAGGTGCGAAGAGTTAATTTTGGTGTCGAAAGTTAAAAAAATAATCACAATATTTTTTAATATAAAAATACTAAATAACTGTCGTGTGCTCGTGTGATAAATTACCTTAAATGTTACATAATTTTGTAACATCAATTTATAACAATTATAATACTGTTTATTTGAAATATATTAAATAAATACTTACTTTACATTATAAACTGCTGGAAGGTTCTTCAATAAGGCTTTTGTGGAGCTTAAATTTGCAGATTTTCGCAACAAAACATTCACCAACGAAGCCATTTTCACCGACAGTAAATGACAGGAGTGACAGATTCTGATTTATGACAGAATACAGATGTCGATGACAGCTGCATGCTAGAATTGACAGTGACAGAAAGTTGATAACATGACAAATGCCAAATGTGTTCCTTTTCACGCATTTGCTTTGCTTATCGTTTCTGTTTCCATACAACTTATATAATCTGTATTGTTGCATACTCTGTTCTGTATCTGATATCTGTTTAACTTTATATTCTTGATTCTTCATTATCTGTCAATATCTGTGATTTGATTTATTTACGCATGGCACAGAGTACATAATCACTACGTTTTAGCATGGTGATTGATTGATTAGCGTCGTTCAATTTTTTGTAATTTGAATAATTACCTTTTTAATTAAAGTTATTGATTATCCTATATCCTACACGTAAGAAAATAACAATTATATGCGACGCGTATCAGTTACAATAGTTTAGTTTGTTATATTTTTTGTGTCACATACAGTGAGTAAAACGCCGACTCGGCTTCACCTACAAAATGTCTACGGCAATAGTTGAAGAAGGTGGAGAAATTGTAAGTGCTTTATTTCATTTATTTATATCTTTTTTGTAGACATAATCACAGACTGGGCACTTGCACATTTGGATCACAATTTGTCATTTACCGAATAGATTTTAATAGCATCGAATGCTAAATAAGCGGCCTTCAACACCTCTAGCTAAACGTTTAATTTGAAAATATACAATTCTGCAGTCAGTTTCTGTTAAACATGTACATCAAGTTTCTGATTCATGCTCTTGTGTAATGTGTATCTAAAGAAATGCATCCAAACATTAAACAGTTCATCATCACTAGAATTGGATTGGTGTGGTATATGGCTGAAAAGTCTTCCATCTGATATGCTAATCTCTCTTCTTGTACCTAAAATTGTACTACTCCTTGACAAACCAGTAGGTTTGGCTATAGTATGTCTGTTGTATAGTAATATATTGCACTGGCTTTTGCCCGCAGCTTCGCCCGCAGTAGAGATCAAATTTTTACAAATCCTACTGACTTTTACTTAGTTAGATTTAGTTGCTTTTGACTTAAGTAATTTAAATGTATCATTTTTGATAGTGTGATTCAGAACTTGCAAATGAATTTTACTAACACCATCTATTAACAACATCCGAAACAAAATATCTAGTAACAAACAAAATATTGATCTTCCCATGGGGATGTTTTACCGCAGTAAAAAGTAGCCTACGTTACTCTCCACCCTCCTCACTATCTCCACACTCAAGAACCATACCATATAACAGACAAACAAACAAACACACTATCAAATTTATAATATTAATATGGATTCTATTATTGTTTATAGGACTGGGGCAATGAACGTCTCTCGCGAGCGCAGAGAGCAGTGGAAGCGAACATCTACGATGTGGACTCCTGGTCTCTCCTCATCCGCGAGGCGCAGACCCGGCCCATCAGTGAAGTCCGCACCATGTATGAGAAGCTCATCACCGCATTCCCAACCACAGGACGCTACTGGAAGATCTATATTGAACAGGAGGTGTGTATACAGCAGAATCTATATTCATAACACATAAAAAATGTTTTTACGGATGTTCTCTATAGTCTTTGAAACCATCCAACCAATGTGCCCCAAATTAGTTTCATTTGAAAGGCAATAATGCGAAGATGGTTTGAGACCACTAAAACAATGCAATGTGCATATTTTTGATTTTCGACTTTTCCCTTACAATTTTTTTTTTGCATATTGTGACTTAAAACCATTTATAAAAAATATATGCTGAAATTATCACAGCCCTGCACTCGGTTTTCCTGTCCTGCATGCTGACATATGTAGGTCAGTCCACTATTACCCCTTACATCAGTCAGCAACGCATTAGTGATGCAGGAGTGATGTCCTTGAGCAACAGAGATTTATCATAATATGTATTTTCACTATATTTATGCCACTTGCAAAACGTTAAACGTTTAATGCTGCCATGGGGTATGATAGCGCTAGCTTTTATCTTGATTCAGAATCTGTTGTGTGTCTTAGTGGTCAAAGTGTGAAAAATCAGAAAGATCAAAAAGATCAAAGGGTAAACCCCTTATGAAGCTTTTTTTTTTTGTTTTCAGATGAAGGCAAGAAACTTTGAAAGAGTGGAAAAGGTTAGTATAGGTACTGCGTAAGTCTGTTCTGTTTTGTTAATAAATGTTTCATATGTGATATTAATTTTAAGAATAAAGATACAATTAGACCCTATGATACTGGAGTCAAATGGTATTCCTGATATTGATTTTTGGTCTGTGATATTATAGTACATAAGTATTTAGTTTTAAGTTGAAAATAAATAAAACATAACATAAAAATGATATTTTCTTTCGGTTAGGGTGTCTTGTGTTCAGACATGTTGGAGGTGATTTTTTTGGCAATAGTAATAATACATAATGGTATTAATTATGAATTAGATATGTAATACATGACGTATGTACAAATAATGAATATGAAAATGTCTAATCCATTCCTAGCATATACATTGCCAACATCAAATGCTGTATCAAGGCAATATATCCAACTTTTGTTACACATTTCAAAACCGAAAATACTTGCTGTTGCTGTGTGCTTGTATTGCCATCAAAGGTCACTTTCGACATGTAAAATATCCCTATAATTTGAATATTACTTACTATTTGATATTCCGTACAGTATTCACAATTTATACAGGTTGATTTAAAATACAAATACCATTAGATAGCTTCAATAATAGAAATCTATTTTATGGTGCCTCAGACATTTATGATACATTCGTGGAATAAAATCAATGAATATTAAAACTATACACGGCGTATTTTGAACGCGCGTGCGCCGCAAAAGAACGCAAATCTCCGCACACGTAGAAAGATTTCTTATGCGCCTTCGTGTTTAAAGGTGCTTCTTCTTCCCAACTCTCGAATTGCGTTCTGCCAAAGAAGCTTTCGAGCAGACAAAAATATACGAGACACGTGTTCTTCTATGGCACAACACGCATATCGTGCTGCGGCCAGGGTTTGCGTTCCGTTTTCATATTACTACGTACCGTTTCCAAACGCTTCTATTAGCCAACAATACAGGCACCGTCCCTATTTCATAGCCCTGTCTGAGCCCGACGGCTGACGCTGGCAGTCTCTACGTTATTGATGTCTCCGGGACCCCTCTTAGCGGGGCTCCTGTTACTCGCGTTTCCTTCCATTTGGGATAAGTACGCAGTTTTATGCTGGCTGGGGGCTCCAACGTCGCCCCGCTTTTTATGATCATGATAAAACACTGAATGACACTTATCAGTTACACTCAAAGAAGCTTTAGAAAACCAGTTATTCCGCAAACATGCAAAATGCAATTCTTTCAAAAAACCTTCTTTGGCACAGCGCCATACTAGTATTGGTAAGAAGAGGCATTTATAAACGCGCTATTTATTTTAAATTGAAAGAAGAGAAGAGTCGAAAAAAGATTAGTACATCAATTCTATAAGGTGCCCAACTGCCCACATTGGCGACGCATACTGTGCGATAAAACGTCGCAAAGCGAGTCGATCCATTCAATCGCCGACGAATGGTGTATTAACAATCTGATGATCGACTTCCATTCTACCACCAGTTACCATCGATCGATTGTATCTGTCCCACTAGTCCCGTTGAGTTGTTCCGTGACCGGACAACTGACACTGTTTAGTACATCTGAGTCACTTGTCCCATCGTTGGGCAGAAAGTCATAGAAAATAATTTGTTCCATCCCATTATTTTCGTGGTGTTGACTTAAAAAATTGATTGTTGATTTAAAAAATATGTTGTTGCCGAGGTCAAAAAATTTGAGAACGGGACTTCCGGCACTAAAATCTGAGTTTCAGTAGTTCAACGGGACTAGAGGGACTCAGATGTGCTAAACAGTCTCAGTTGTTTGGTCACTGGACTAGTAGGATACCTTATTGTTTAATCAAGTTAGTGCTTTAATCAAGAACTGTCTTAATTGATTGAACACATGAATACACATTCACAATTCCACATAAGTTATTTAGTAGGTGTTAAACAAAGGCATAATGATCTGATCTAAAACTACTGATCTCAAACCATACTGTACGGATATCCTAGATTGGAAAAAAAAAATGCCTTGTAAAACATGTGTTACGGATGGGCCGTAGCCCTAGAAGATGTTCGGTTCAGGGTAGGTATTCTATTCATGCATGGTACGATTTTAAGAAATAACATGAATTCGGCCTTAAGTAACGTATAATTGGTACACTACAGCTGCTATACCCTGACTTTTTCAAGTGTGCGTGGATGGCCAAATTCGGAACGTTTATTATTATTCTAAGTTTGAAACTATGGGAATAACGAAAAGTGGTCAAAGGAGTCTTGGGGCCAATTTAGATGAATGAAATGAAACTGCATCATTAGATTTTTGAAAAATTCATCCTTTTCCTGGAATTGATCCCGTTGATTTTGAAAAAAAAAACTCATCCTGTGTTTTTTACACCATTCGATAGTGTTGCTAACAATGATCAAATTCTGGGAAGTAATGACGTACGGCAAACTTAAGGAAAGAGCTCATTTTTAACAAAATCCATACTTCCATACTAATATTATAAATGTGAAAGTGTGTTTGTTTGTTTGTCCGTCTTTCACGTCGCAACAAAGCTCTTATATGGTATGGTTTTTGTATCTGGAGATAGTGAGCAGGGTGGAGAGTAACGTAGGCTGCTTTTTACTGCGGTAAAACGTCCCCAGCCATGGGAAGATCGATATTTTGTTAATTGCTAGATATTTCGTTCCGGATGTTGTTAATAGATGGCGTTAGTACGACAAAATTTATTTGCAAGTTCTGAATCACGCTATATGATATGATTATGATACATGTAAATTACTTAAGTCAGAGGCAACTAAATCTGAGTAAGTAAAAGTAAGTAGGATTTGTATAAAAAAATCGACCGCGGGCGAAGCTGCGGGCAAAAGCTAGTTTTTAATAAAAACATTTAAAATGCAGCAGTTTTTTAAATTCAACATTTGATTAAGTTTTCCGTTTGGCATTACTTCCCAGAATTTGATAATTGTTAGGAACACTATCGAATGGTTTATTAATACACAGTGATTTTTTTTCGAAATCATCGGGTTGATTCCTGGCCAGGAATATAAATTTTTCAAAAATCTAATGATGCAGTTTTAGTTTTCATCAAAATCGGCCCCGAGACTCCTTTGAACATTTTCCGCTATTCCTCATAGTTTCAAATTTGACCATCCACGCACACTTGAAAAATTCACCATTCATTCATTTTCTGGTGGAAAATCAACTAAAGGATAAGAATTCCTTAACGGTTCCTATAAAGTAAGTTTAAAAGTCATCTATTTCAATCATTCACAAATTATTATTGACCCAGATCAACATATTCTCGATTGTGGGGCACTAAATGTTTTTTTAATGTCATTAAATGTCCAGTATCTGTTCACTCTTTTACCCACATAGTTTTCCGTGCTAAACAAAACAAGGAATATTAGGTATAGGTCCATAACTTATTTTGTTTCTGTTATGAAAAAATATTAGTGTCCCTTAAATCTTCAAATGTTAGTTATTGATAAAACCACGGTAAAACATGACGCAGATTTAATATTAAAATAATTTTTTCGATTTTACAGTCATCACATCACACAACCCAAAAGGGTCTCCCCACATACCGACGCAGAATCGGCAAAGCTTGTGTATAATTATGTATTATCGCATTAAGGGCTTTCTTCCTTGTCTTCTCTTTCTTAGCCGGCAATGCATTCATGATGCCTTTGGTGTTGCTGATGTCCACAGGCGACAATAGCCACTTATCGGTTGTCGGCTATTTTTATGAAAAAAAAAACGATTCCAACGATGTATGTTAACGAGTTTTAATTCCTAAAGCAAGAAAAGAGATCAACAAACTGATCATACAAACACACATAGGTGGCAGACTTCACACATCGTTGAAATAATTAGGGATGGTAACATGCAAAACCAAAGGCATCGTCACAATCTTTTTCACTGCTACACGTTAACAATCATCGATAGATCTTTTTTTATTCTTGAGTGATTTTTATAATTTATATTCTGATATTTATGAGCTTCATAAAAGAAGCTTCAATACAATTCAATTTATTTGCCCGAGTATGGGTTAGTTACATAGGTATTTTTTTATATTCGCCATATTCCGCTATAATAAGGCATGCAAACTTTATAAACAAAATGTCAAAAAATAATCTTAGTATCTGTTACAAAATCTCTTATTAGCTTCGTAAATGAAAGACGTTTCTCAGTGAAATCCTGTATGGTGACTCATTCGTTTTTTTCCATGGATGTGTAGCTCTTCCAACGTTGCCTCATGAAGATTTTAAACATCGAGCTGTGGAGGCTGTACCTCAATTACGTCAAAGAAACCAAGTGTATGCTGCCCACTTACAAGTAAGTAAAGCTTAGTGAAGAATATTGTAAATTAATTATAATTACTTATATACTAAAACTCTTCAGCAGCCCACTGCTAGGAGCTGGTCTGTCTTCTAATAACACCAAAATGATATTCCCCTACCTCCTATCTCGTTGCCTATTTTTACCTCACTACAGCGCTCTCTGGTGGTATCTAAGTATGCCATAAAAACAATACTAACGCCCCAACTCAGTTACTAACGGTTACTTAAATCGCTCCTTAGTACAGAATTTGTATGGTGATTCTTTACTAAAGAGCGATTTAAGTAACCGTTAGTGACTCTGAGTTGGGAGGTAAGTATGTAACGATAATATTTACGCGCAACATCTGCCCTCATATTGCATTCCTTACGATTGCTCATGACGTGGTTTTACTTGG
This sequence comes from Thymelicus sylvestris, assembly GCA_911387775.1. Lineage (NCBI taxonomy): Eukaryota > Metazoa > Arthropoda > Insecta > Lepidoptera > Hesperiidae > Thymelicus > Thymelicus sylvestris. Next base: position 1,577,969 of record OU426903.1, read on the forward strand.
TAAATCAATTTATATTTTGAATTTTATTTTATTTTGTATCTTTGAATGCTAAGGGTACTCACGATTCGTGCCTTATAATACCGATATTTCTACCCAGTTACGTGGATCGTGGTCACGGCGAGACTTTGATATCCGAGTCTCGAATACCCTTTGCATTTTTTTTTGTGTTGCCGCTGATATAAGTTAAAAACCTAGACTTCTAGATCATGTATAAATGTTGAGGGGCCCCCACTACAACGGGACTCCTGTACCCCAGGGCCCCATATCATATATACAACTGTAGCTACGCCCTTGAATTTAAGAGGATGTAAGTGTGTAAGTTAATTTGTGTTAAATTATCTCGGATCATGGGAGATGTCAACAATTTCCAGGGAGAAAATGGCTCAAGCGTACGACTTTGCGTTGGAGAAAATAGGCTTGGACATCCACGCGTACCCGATATGGAATGATTACGTTACTTTCCTCAAGGCGGTTGAAGCCGTGGGGTCTTACGCTGAGAATCAGAAGATTTCTGCTGTTAGAAAGGTAAATATTGTGATATGCAATGGTGTCAATGTACCAACAAGTTTCAAGTTCTGCAATCCCTTCCGCTTCATATCATTACTCCCACTCACTTGTCTTCGACCCTCTCTTTCTGCGTTAATACAGTCATGATAGACATACGCAGACTGTGTTAAGAGGGTATAAACCCAAAGGTGCTACAGCACATCTGGTCCTTGCCTGAAACTGGAGAGATTTCTCCAGTTCCAACGCCCAAAATGAGTACCGTGCCATATTTTCTTCCCTATCTTATACCTAATAGTCCTGTGGAGTGTGGGGAGACTGGGGAAGAGTTCTAGTAATGCTACTGCTTCCTCCAGGTGTACCAGCGGGCGGTGATAACGCCTATAATCGGCATTGAAACATTATGGAAGGACTACATAGCGTTCGAGCAGAGCATCAACACTATCATTGGTGATTATGACATTTTGTTACCTGAACAGTTACTATATTTAAATAAGCTTTCGTTATTTCGTGAATACAGATACTACCAGTTTGTATCAATCTTTAGAAAGATAATATAAAAAAAAATTAGCGTGACAAATGGGGTTTGTTGCCCGTGTTTCTACCAGTTTTACTACCAGTAGTAATATTGATACTAATGTCTTAATTGTAATTGTGTTTAATCAAGGGCGTAGCTACCGCCGTATCAGCCGTAGCAATTATTCGGGGCCCCCAGCGTATAGGGGCCCCCACTAACGCTCCCAAAAAAAGCTCGCCATCGGCCTAAGACCGCTACAGTTGGCACTCCTTTAATATTTGACAGCTGACATTGATATGGGGCCTCACAACAAATATTGATATGGGACCTCCTTAGGGCTAGCTACGCCACTGTGTTTAATACGGCTTTAACCGAGCACCCATGTACCATGTACTCATTAGGGCACGGGTCTTTCCTCATAACTGGGAAGAAAGAGTCTCGACTGTTGGACATCGCCAATGTATGGTGATTGGTGACGTAACTGTTGGATGTGTCCGCAGCCGAGCGGATGGCCATGGAGCGGTCCCGGGAGTACATGAACGCGCGGCGCGTGGCCAAGGAGCTGGAGACGGTGACGCGCGGCCTCAACCGGAACATGCCCGCCACGCCGCCCACCGTCGACAGGGAGGAGATGAAACAGGTGCGGTAGCTGCACATATTCATTTTTATTTGTGTAATATTGTATAAGGTAATAACTTAATAAGTACAGGTAAGTGACGTGATAACTGAAAGACGGTGGTGCGGAACTTCATTTTATTAAGGCTACGTCCGCACAGACAGGCGGCTTGCTTAGCGCCTAGAGCCTAGATAATGAATAAACCCTCGTGACCTCCTCGTCACCAGCTACTCTGTTGAATCACCTGTTGATGTCCTGTGGTAACGTAGTGGTGTGGTGTGTTGTGGTGTGGCGTGGTCCAGGTGGAGCTGTGGAAGAAGTACATATCGTGGGAGCGCGGCAACCCGCTCCGCTCGGAGGACACGGCGCTGGTGGCGCGGCGCGTCATGTTCGCCATCGAGCAGTGCCTGCTGTGCCTGGCGCACCACCCGGACGTGTGGCACCAGGCCGCGCAGTTCCTCGACCACTCCGCCAAGCTGCTGCAGGAGAAGGGGGTCCGTATACCACACATTATCTACCCTTTTCTATAAAAACAAGCGAAGTTATAGAACGCGTTGTGTTTTGTTTCTTTTACTCTTATGGACAACGATAAAGATAATAGGTATTATAACAGAGCAGTACCTAAAATAGCTTTATTAAAGCTATTTTATCTATTGCCAATAGGTACTATTATGTATTCTGTGGTATTGCACTATTATAGTATAATTAATTTTTATCGTTTTTCATGAGAGTGAAAGAGATAAAACACTTTATAAGCGTTCTAATTTCTATAATTTTGCTTTATGAATAAGATGGTTGTACTACACTGGTAGATTAGTAGAGAATACCATTAGGCATTAAGACCGCCTGTTGTCTATACTTAGCTTTAGGTTTTTCAATAAAGAGTTAAATAAATAAATACTTGGAATTTGCTTCCGTAAAAATGTAAACACGTTTAGGAAGCATACTCAAGTATTAGGAAATTACGATAAGCTAGTTACAAAGTTTACATTTAAAAATATATGTAGTGTATGTTAATTACATATGTTACTTACGTAAGTAAAACTTACTGAGTGACGTGTAATGCGATGTGACTAATAGTGTATGTTGTGTGTTGTGTGTGTGGCTGCGGGCAGGACTCGAACGCGGCGCGGCTGTTCTCGGACGAGGCGGCGGCGGTGTACGAGCGCGCGACGAGCGGCCCGCTGCAGCACTCCACGCTGCTGCACTTCGCGCACGCCGACTACGAGGAGAGCCGCCTGCACTACAACAAGGTATACTACTTTTAGAGGAGATGGACAAAACAAGTTAAAAAAAACAGATTCCAATTAAACCTAACTTTATTTTAAGAATCATGAAGAAATAATTTTATCACAAAGAAATTGTTCACTAATACAAATCAAATATCCATTAGCATTACATTATTAATTTAAAATAATTAATCATAGAAAAAAATTTAATTGAAGAATATACTCGTACACACACTACACCTACCATCTTGAACCAAACGTGACCGAACGAAGCGCTGTCACAGAGTAAGAAAAATGTGACACGGGTTTTGTTCGGAACAGCCCGTCTATATATTTAAGTCTATGTGATAACCTCTGTACTACACTGTAGCGTTATTCACAGCATATATGCAGCTATAATATGTCGGTTGGCTTGGTCTGCGCAGGTGCACCAGGTGTACACGCGCTACCTGGACGTGGCGGACATCGACCCCACGCTGGCCTACGTGCAGTACATGAAGTTCGCGCGCCGCGCAGAGGGCATCAAGTCCGCGCGCACCGTCTTCAAGCGCGCAAGGGAGGACCCCAGGTCTGTATACAGATAGCCACGCCATCCATACCCATCGTTATAATCATATTCACCATCCATCATTATAAATTACTAGCTGTTGTCCGCGGTAGAGATCGGTTTTTACAAATCCCGCGGGAACCCTGAATTTTTCCGGGATAAAAAGTAGCCTATATTTTAATCCAGGGTATAGGCTATCTCCATTCCAAATTTCAGCCAAATCTGTTCTGTAGTTTTCGCGTGAAAGCGTAACAAACAAACTTACATTCACATTTATAATATTAGTATTCGCACATTTTACTATGTAATACTTGAGGTAGGTATACGCAAAGAGCAGTGTGCAGTGTCTGCGTTCGCTTGCAGCTAGCTACAGACTGAATGATGGTGCAAGTAGTGTCTACAACTAGGATTATCTGTGTTGTGAGTGGCATGAACACAGATAAAACATCGCTAACACTCATGACCCGTGAACGATATCAAAAACCAAGATTTTACATATAACCTTAACTTGACCCCATGTATGGCTTTTTCTCTGTGTCGTGTGTAGCATGCATAACACAAAGACATGCACCCAGATTGAGAACAGGAATTCAAATTGTTCTAATTTGTACCTCGCTGAGAATCGAACCTAGGACCCTTCGCACGGCGATCCAGCACGGTGACCATTACGCCACGTCGTCAATTATCTATTTGTAGGAGATCCGATGTGCATTAATATAATCATAGTTTCACTGGCTCGACAATGCCTACGTATTTTAATAAAGCACCTCATTCCTGTACGTACGCGCCATTAGGCTTCCGCTATGTCAGTGACCACAGGGTACGTCACCACTCCGTAAGTGACAGTGACGTTTGCCATTTAATACATAAACACGAGACAGTGTATGTATGCTATCACACATACACTACACTATTCCATACAATACAAAACGTGTATCGTATCGCAGGTCTCGCTACCACGTGTTCGTAGCGGCGGCGCTGATGGAGTACTACTGCTCCAAGGACAAGAACATCGCGTTCAGGATCTTCGAGCTGGGCCTCAAGAAGTTCTCGCACATCCCCGAGTACGTGCTGTGCTACATCGACTACCTGTCGCATCTCAACGGTGAGCATTGTAATGTAACGTTTTATCGTCACGACTGAAAATGCAATTTCAATAATTACACGCGGAGGGGGTATCAAAAATGCAACGTTTTCTTGTAACGTTTGTGAGGCCGTTCATTAATTTATGGTAAGGGTTTTGAAATGGGAACAAGGGGTCTCAAAATCTCTACATGCCCTTCTTTTGGATGGGGGAGGGGGTAAAACCATCTTTACGCTATATATTTTAAAGTCAAAATACTAATAATACAGACTAAAAATGAGTGACAGACGGACGGACAGACCCACCATTGATCCTATAAGTGTTTAAAGTCCCGACGCCAAGCACGAAGAATTTCGTACATTGACCTGTTATTACCTCTCTCTGTCACTCCCGCGTAAATATAATGCGTCTCGCTAACAATGCTCGTACAGTACAATGACCGTCGTTCTATGCGAGTGAGACGCATTATATTTATGCGGGTGTGACAGAGAGGTAATAACAGGTCAATGTACGAATTTCTTCCTGCTTCGCGTCCCGACTATAGTTTATTTTTTCGTACGGAACCCTAACAAGTGTGTACCGTGCAGAGGACAACAACACGCGCGTGCTGTTCGAGCGGGTGCTGTCGTCGGGCAGCCTGAAGCCGGAGAGCTCGGTGGACATCTGGAACCGCTTCCTGGAGTTCGAGTCCAACATCGGCGACCTGGTCTCCATCGTCAAGGTCGAGAAGCGACGACAGCATGTGCTCGAGAAGGTTAGTGATGTCTACTGTAGTTGATAGCGTCTAGCGTTATACGTTATTCTATTATTAAAGTGGTGTTAAAGTGAAACTTTTATTCTATTGCCCCAAAATTTTTCGTCCATCTATCGCATGTCGCATTACAGCCGGTCCTGGAGTAAGAAAAATAATGGAGATTCAATGATTTAAATAAATATTGCTCTTATTTTTTAATATGCGTCTATTAAATGATTGTATTAATTATGTATTCCGTACTGTAATACGCAAATTGAAATTTCCCATTATTATACCCATTTTTCAATAATTAAGTTAAGAATTAAGATTATAAATGCAATTTTAATACCTTAAAAACTTTTAGTTAAATGTCTACAAACCGAAAAAAGTTTCACTTGCATCGTGGTTTCATAAAACCACACAATATTGAAATTAATTTTACGGGTTCCATTTCCGTCAAGCAAGGTTGAGCCAATAGGGATGTTGACTAATTTTAGGATTCAATTTGATTTTATAGATAGAACCTTAAGGTTCATGAAAAAAATATTATAAAAATAATAATCTTCAATTTAAAGACAAAAATTGATAAATGAAAATCATTTTCAAATTTCCCGTCAAAAACGTCACGTGACGTCACTAGCCGATATTCAATACTATCTGTCGACTGAAGTTAGTCGCACTTGCATATCAAATAAGAACAATGACGTCATAAGCTCAAAATGACGTTTGTGGTCACGTGACAATGAGTACTATTTTTAACATTTTAAAATAATTATATTTAATTTATTGTGATTGATTTCGAAAAAAGAATAATATTTTAAGTGTTTAAATGTTTTCCTTGATAGTTTAAACATAAATTTATTTTAATTTACTGATAGTGTCAACATCCCTATGGGGCTACTGGTATAGAGCCGACATCGTGTTAGTTAAAGTGTATGTTGTGGGCAGATCAAAGAGTTCGAGGGCAAGGAGACGGCGCAGCTGGTGGACCGCTACAAGTTCCTGGACCTGTACCCCTGCAGCATCGCCGAGCTCAAGTCCATCGGGTACACCGAGGTCAGCTCCACACACACACACACACACACACACACACACACACACACACCAGTATATTTAGTGTCAATGTCTAACCGCTGACAATCCACGGCGGAGCAGCGTGGTGGAGTATGCTCTAGGCCTCTTCAGTCATGAGGAGGGACCCGTGCTAACCCATTAGCAGATTAAGATAGTTTGATGTTTCTTTTAGCACCTGTTCAAGCTACTCAACACTAGAGGTCACTCCTATGCACAATTTGGACTTACGAGTATCTCGTCATGTCTCGTCATACAGTACCAGCACCAATAGGGTCCATTTATCACGTCATGGGCAGCCAATCGCGTGGCGACTTATGGACCCCTCCGCCGAGTCTACGCACGTTGCATTTTCACACGCATCTTACACGCAATCCTATACGCATTAAATTAATCATCTCGATGTTAGCAGTTTTCAAAGAATTTGTAAATTTCTAATAATTTTCGCATTATATTCCTTGGAAAAGCTTCGGGTCTTTCTCTTCTGCTATCCACATTCAACATTTTGGACCTACGAGTCGGATTCAAGAAGAAGAAGCCAGAAGACGCACCGTTTGGGAGAGAAGTCTACGTGTACCCAAAGGCCTTTCGTGAAGCTGCTTCCTTGGAATATTTACTGCAGTGTTCAAGTCGGTAGACGGACGAGGGTGTCGTGGTCTGTGACGCGTTAATTTTGGTGTTTGCATACTGTAAGTACTCAACTTTCCTTACCTTCCAAAATGTCTACGGGCGATCATGAAAAATCTGATGATAATGCTGCTATTAAAGGTTTAAAGAAGCTAAGGGGTTCTATTAAGGGTAGACTAACGGTATTTAAAAACTATGTTAATTCTTTTGAATCTTTAGAAATAACGTACACGCATCGCGCAGAGTTAAAATTACGGTTACAAGGGGCTAAAAACTTATATAATGAATTCAGTGATGTACAAAATAAAATAGAATGTTTACTCCCAGAGTCTGAGTTAGAATCGCAATTACTAATTCGTGAGGAATTTGAAAACAATTATTATAGTGTCATAGCGAAGGCGGAGTGTATGATCAGTGACGAGGAACCACCCTGTGACAGGTCCTCATCAATAAACAATTCATTCCAATCAGTTAAGTTACCTACTATCTCGCTTCCTACCTTTAACGGTAACTATGACCAGTGGTTAGAGTTCCGTGACACATATTTGGCTCTTGTTCATAATTCTCATGAAATTTCAGATATTCAAAAATTCCATTATCTCAAATCTTCACTTCATGGGAGTGCAGAGCTAGTAATCGATTCAGTTGAGTTTTCGGCACGCAATTATACAATCGCTTGGGAATTACTCTTAAACCGATATAATAACAGCAGGCTACTTGTGCATAATCATGTTAAATCCCTATTTAATATTCCTAATGTCAATAAGGAGTCACCGGCGGTGATTCGCAAGCTTATCGACACAATACTGAAAAATATTCGAGCCCTTAAATTACTCGGCGAACCAACAGATCAGTGGGATACGCTTGTTATTTATTTAGTTGTAAGTAAGTTAGATCCCGGAACGGAACGCGAGTGGGAACGGTATAAAAGTATGTTGTTGCCTTCTGCCGCTGACACCGATACTGTAACTAAAATTAAATTGGACGATTTGATTACATTCTTACGAGATAAGGCTGATATTCTGGAAACTGTATCATTAACACATTCAAAATCTGGAACCTCACATTCATCCGATTTCAGGCGTCATTCTATTAATACACAAACACATCCAAAGGTACAATGTAATGTAGTCAATAATAAGTCTAAGCCGCGAGCCATCCATACTACAAATTCACGCATAAAAACTTGCTTGTTTTGTAACGCACCACACGCACTATATTCTTGTCAACAATTTTTAAATTTAAATCTACATGAGAAACTCAAGTTTGTACTAAATAATCACTTATGCGAAAACTGCTTGCATCCTGGTCATACAGCTAGTGAATGTCGATACGGTCCTTGCAGGAAGTGTGATAAAAAACATAATTCTTTGATTCATCGTGATTCTGAAGCGAGCGGCGCGGAGATGCGCTCCCCATCGCTGCTCTCGGCTAATGAGACGGGTGATCGCGGGTCCGGCCCGTCACACCGGCTGCACGCGCATCTACAGCAAGTAAACAACAACACACCTGCAGTTACATGCACAAATACGTTACATACACACTCACATTCACAACCTGTATTATTGTCTACTGCGATAGTCGAGATAGCCGACCGAGTAGGCAATTATTATAAGATTCGCGCCATCTTAGACAGTGGCAGCGAACGAAGTTTTATATCGCAACGTTTATGTAATAAACTCAATCTACAACTAAAACAGTCCACTGCACAAATCAATGGGGTTGGTAATGTAATCACAAAAAGCACGCAAAATTGTGATGTACAAATTAAGGCGATTTGCGGGACATATAACATGCGCATTTCATGTTTGGTCTTACCACATATCACTTCTAATTTACCAACTTTCGCAATTCATAAAAATAAACTACACATACCAATACACATTCAACTTGCGGATCCTACATTTTATGATAGCCAACCAGTCGACATGTTAATCGGCGCGGATCATTTTTGGGATCTTTTGGAGGAAGGACGGTTGCGTCTATCGAGTGGACCTTTCCTTCAGAATACAAAACTGGGCTGGGTGGTATCAGGTCCTATTTATCGCAGCGGGCAACCATCACAAGCCGTTTCTTGTAATTATAGCACACTTGACACGCAAGCTATTGATAAACAGGTACGTTTGTTCTGGGAGCTCGAGGAGTTGCCTAGTGATCGCACGTCAGGGGATTCGCGCAGTGAAAGCGAACGTCAGTGTGAGAACCACTTCCTTCAGACAACACGGCGCGGTGCTGATGGTAGATTCTGCGTTCGTATTCCATTTAAACAACCACCTGACACACTGGGTGAATCATATTCGCAAGCGGAGCGTCGTTTTTTAGCGCTAGAAAAACGATTGCAGAGCAACCCTGCTTATAATCAGCTGTACCGTGATTTCATGCACGAATATGTACAGATGGGGCACATGAGTCGCATCACAGCTTATGGTAGCCCTCACTACTTTATGCCACACCATGGTGTATTCCGTGAGCACAGTACTACGACGCGCTTAAGAGTAGTATTCGACGCCAGCGCAGCGACGTCGAACGGAATATCACTTAACGATTTACAGCTCATTGGGGAACCATTACAGGGAGATTTAATTTCTATTTTGCTCAGATTTCGTGAAAATCGATACGTCGCCTGCGCTGACGTCGAGAAAATGTACAGGCAGGTACTCGTCGACCCTGAACAACGTCCCCTGCAGCTGATTTTATGGCGGGACAGTCCGTCTGAAGAACTTGGTATCTATCAATTAAACACCGTGACGTACGGGACCGCTTCTGCGCCTTTTTTAAGTTGTAGGTGTTTAAAACAATTAGCACACGATTGTAACAATGTCGATGTCGCGAGAGTAATCAATAATGATTTTTACGTCGATGATTTAATCTGTGGGGAGGAAAGCATTGAAAAGTTAATATATTTATGCGAAGAAGTCTCGAATACTTTAAATAAGGGATGCTTTCCCCTTCGCAAATGGATTTTTAATTTCGATCACGATAATTATATCACAAATAACACCGTAAAGGAATTATCTTTGGGTGAACACGCACACAGTAAAACGTTAGGATTAGGTTGGCACAATAAATCCGATTATTTACATTTTAATACACATTTCGATCACAGTAATAATAACATAATTAAACCTACTTAACGCATAATTTTATCCGTGACGTCACAGATTTTTGACCCTCTTGGATTATTAAGCCCTGCAATAATATTATCAAAAATTTTATTACAAAAATTATGGGTTTTACAATTGACTTGGGATGAGGATGTACCTAGTGATATAGCACAAGAATTTTTTATATTCGTAAACAACCTTTCAATTCTTAAAAACATCAGAATACCGCGTTATGTTTTGTGTGAGGAAGTAATTAGTAAAGAATTGCATATATTTACTGATGCGTCACAAGTAGCATACGGTGCCTGCGCCTATGTTCGCAGCGTTAGTAAGGGATCAGCTGTGACAGTTCGATTGTTAAGTTCCAAGGGCAAGGTCGCACCGCTCACTCCCACCACTATACCTCGGTTAGAGTTGTGTGGAGCTCGATTAGGCGCTCGTCTGTACTCTAAGCTTAATGAATCACTCAGAGGTCATTTTGATAAAGTGATTTTCTGGACTGATTCTACCATCGTTTTAGGCTGGTTACGCATGTCACCTAATTTATTAAAAACATACGTCCAGAACAGGGTTGCAGAAATTAACGAGCTTACAAGGGACACGTTATGGAGGCATGTCAAGGGTCGCAACAACCCAGCTGATCTTATATCGCGCGGAATGCAATTAGACACATTGGCTAACTCAGCGTTATGGTGGAATGGACCGCCATTCCTCCATGAACCTCAATACGATTCTTCCTACACAGACATAGATTCTAATTCCGCCGACTTGCCAGAAATAAAATCGAACGCTGTTAAAGTATTAACGTGTAATCAAGTTACTCATGATTCGCTATTTACATTTTCCAGGTTCTCTCAGTTCGGTCGCATGCAGCGTGCCGCAGCCTATGCGCTTCGGTTTATTCACAACACCCGCTGTAAAAAACAACATCGGCGGTGCGGCGCGCTGACTGCGGACGAGCTGAGTGAATCCACGTTAACTCTTGCGCGGCTGTCTCAACGTGAGGCCTATCCTGATGTGTACGGGCTTCTTATTAAAAATAAATCACTACGTAGCACTAGCGTCGCGGAAAACCAAGCGAAATATTCTCAGACAACGGGAGAAACTTTGTGGGTTTGATAAGTGATTTTTCTAAATTTCTTAATTCTTGTTCTGAACACATTAAAGATTATGTAGCCTCTCAAAATATTACATTTCATCTGATACCGCCTTACGCCAGCCATTTTGGAGGGTTATGGGAAGCGGGAGTCAAAAGTTGCAAGCATCATTTGCGACGCGTCGTTGGCAACGCTCACTTAACGTACGAGGAATTTAATACGGTTTTAATTCAAATTGAAGCCGTATTGAATTCCCGTCCTCTCAGTCCTTTATCGACAGATCCAGATGACCTGCAACCGCTCAGTCCAGCGCACTTCCTGGTTGGCCGCTCCCTGACAGCTCCGGTTAGCGAGGATCTCCACGACAAGCCCGTCCATCTTCTCACGCGGTATCAACGGGTGGAGCAGATGCGTCAGCATTTCTGGTCCAGGTGGTCGAAGGAGTATGTATCGGAACTCCAGATAAGAACCAAATGGAAGCAGCATACAGGTGACTTATCAAGGCATACACTCGTGCTCATAAAGGATGAGAACCTTCCGCCATTAAAATGGAGTCTTGGCCGCATTATCAAGACGTCTCCAGGCCCTGACGGCATTTCGAGGGTAGCCGACATCAAGACATCGACCGGTACTGTTCGACGTGCATTTTCGAAAATATGCCCGCTACCAGTTGATGAAGAATAACATTGGAAGGCTAGCTGCTTCCAAGGCCGGGAGGATGTTCAAGCTACTCAACACTAGAGGTCACTCCTATGCACAATTTGGACTTACGAGTATCTCGTCATGTCTCGTCATACAGTACCAGCACCAATAGGGTCCATTTATCACGTCATGGGCAGCCAATCGCGTGGCGACTTATGGACCCCTCCGCCGAGTCTACGCACGTTGCATTTTCACACGCATCTTACACGCAATCCTATACGCATTAAATTAATCATCTCGATGTTAGCAGTTTTCAAAGAATTTGTAAATTTCTAATAATTTTCGCATTATATTCCTTGGAAAAGCTTCGGGTCTTTCTCTTCTGCTATCCACATTCAACAGCACCTTTTCTTTCTTTTTCTCTCTTTCTTGGCCGGCAACGCATCAGTGATGCCTTGATGATTGCTGATGTTCATGGGTGACGATAGCCACTTACCATGAGGTGGATGGTCAGCTCGTTTGCCGGCTATTTCCATAAAAAAAAAACACTCACGGAAAGGATCAGGTCTGTCCAGGTTAAAGCGATATGGTCCCCAATGTTTTGTGTTCCTATTGATAAATGAATAATGAGAGTGTGTAATTCAGGTAGCGTCAATGTCCAACAAGTCGTGGGCACTGGGCGGCCCCCTGGCGGGCATCTCGCCCGAGCTGGCGGCGGTGATCCTGGGCGGCAAGGACCACGACCCCAACAAGGACATCGCGCGCCCGGACACTAACCAGATGATACCCTACAAGCCTAAATCCAACCCACTGCCTGGGGAGCATCCTATACCCGGTGAGTTTGGTCGGTTAACTGGCTCTGACAATTTTCAAAAATTATGTGCGTATTACAAGTTAATATAAATAATATAATTATATATAATTAATATAAATAATATAAATAAAGCAGTGATAGCCTAGCGGTAGAACGTTGGTCTCCCGAACGAAGGGACCCGAGTTCAAATCCTGGCACGCACCTCTGATTTTCAAATATTATGTGCGTATTACAAGTTAATTATCACTTGCTTCGGTGAAGGAAAACATCGTGAGGAAACCTGCACACCGGAGAGTTCTCCATAAAAGTTCTCGAAGGTGTGTGAAGTCTACCAATCCGCACTTGGCCAGCGTGGTAGACTACGGCCTAACCCTCGCTTTATGATAGGAGACCCCGAGCCCAGCAGTGGGCCAATTATGGGTTGTTGCTTGCTTACAAGTTAATTAATTACCGCTTGCTTCGGTAAAGGAAGACGTCGTGAAACCTGAATACCTGAGAGTGCTCCATAATGTTCTTAAAGCTGTGTTAAGTCTACCAATACGCACTTTTAGTCGTATTGGGGCGGCTTGTGATGGTGTTGCTGATGTCCATGGGCGACGATAGCCACTTACCATCAGGTGGATCGTCAATTCGTTTGCTGGCTATTTTCATAAACAAAAATTTGGCCAGCGTGGTAGACTTTGGCCTATGCCCCTCGCATTGTGCGAAGAGACCTGAGCCCAACAGTTATGGGTTGTGACTTTGACTTCAAGCCTCGTAGCTTAGAATACTTACTCTGATCCCAACTCGCATGGGTGTCGTAAGAGTTAACAAAATCTGGCCCCCTGGCGGTACTCGGTAGAGCCTGTATGCCTATAGAGTAAGGAAAATCAACATTTTCCTCTTTATAATATTAGTTTAGATGTATTACTATTGTTATTTTATCCGTCCCCCAGGAGGCACGTTCCCGATGCCGGCGGCGGCGGCGCACCTGTGCACGCTGATGCCGCCGCCCGCGTGCTTCCGCGGCCCGTTCGTGGCCGTGGACCGCCTCATGCAGCTCTTCAACAGGATCTCGCTGCCAGACAAGCGTGAGTGTTGTCACCATGGAAAACAGAGGAGAAGGAATGCCATCTCTGTATATAAAAAGTTTCCGTGAAAACGCGTAAAATTACACTAGCAGCTAGAGGCACTAGCGCCATTCATTACGGTGACGCTGCGGATGCACTAGGCATAACTCAACAAACTTCACTCCGTCTACAACAGCTATGTTCATGGTTTGCTATTTGTATCACACTAGCGCCATTCAGAAATGGCCATTATTGGAACCTCTTATTTACTGTAAACAGCTGGACACTTTTTCAACTTTCCCTTCATATGAGATGGCGCTCCTTCTATATATCAATGCTCCATGGTTGTCACGTCACACGTTGACATGCAGTTATCGTTGTTAAACTACTATGTTTAGTACTTCAATAAGTATATTGATGTACCGACAAGCGAGGGTGCACGTAATTATATACGTGCTAAAGAACGCGTACATCCGGTTTGTTCGCGTGTACTACAGCGACACAACAAATTGTCACACTTCGACTATAATTAATATCTTTCTCAATGATTGTGATCGACTCTGATTGCATGTGTAAAGAGAAACTTCGTTCGTCTAGTACAGGGGTCGGCAACCTTTTGAGTCGGAAGAGCCAAAAATTACAATTTACAAAATTTCAGATTTTAAAGAGCCACAAAAATTTTCCTTGCCAACCATAAATAGTATGTACTTACTTGCAATTTTTTTTTATAAAAACACTAATCTATTTATTCACAAGAAAAATATATGTTTATTCATATGTAAGTAGTGTTTTTAGGGTTCCGTAGCCAAATGGCAAAAAACGCAACCCTTATAAATTCGTCATGTCTGTCTGTCTGTCCGTCCGTATGTCACAGCCACTTTTCTCCGAAACTATAAGAACTATACTGTTGAATCTTGGTAGGTAGATGTATTCTGTAAACCGCGTTTTAAGATTTTTACACAAAAATAGAAAAAAAAAGGGGTACCCCATACATAGCTCTGAAACTCAAAATTTTTTTTTCATCAAACCCATACGTGTGGGGTATCGATGGATAGGTCTTCAAAAATGATATTGAAGTTTCTGATATCATTTTTTTCTAAACAGAATAGTTTGCACGAGAGAATGATAAAACTAAAAATATATAATATGATGTACATTACCATGCAAACTTCCAATGAAAATTGATTTGAACGAGATCTAGAAGTTTTTTTTTAATACGTCATAAATCGTAAACCGCAAAAAACATCGATCAAAGTTACAACGAACTACAAGAACTTTTATATTATGTTACTTGCTGCTACGGAACCCTTCATGGGCGAGTCCGACTTGCACTTGGCCGCTTTTTTCACAACAAATTAGAATCTAATTTTTATTAAGTATGTGCGCGACAAATGGACGAATAACTTAATATCACGCCAACCGATTTCGATGATTCTTTTTTTAATCGAAAGCAGATGCTTGTCATGTAATTCCACATAAATTTGAACGAGATCTGACAAGTAGTATTTGAGTAACTTTGAAGTCGGTTATTTTTCGTTAGCAAAATTTTCTTTTAAGTTTAAAACACGACTCTAAATTTTCATTTGTTCGTTGGTTAGTTAGTTACATAGAAACATTCGACGATGGCATCATTCAAGAACTTCGGACGGACTAACGACAGTGACGACGCGTGTCACGATTTGATTTGATTTGATTTCATAGCTGAAAGATAGAAATGGTGCCTGATACTTTTTTTAATGTTTTTTTAAATGTTTTTTTTTAATAAATATTATTTGCGTATGGAACTAAAGAGCCGCAGCTTCACATCCAAAGAGCCGCATGTGGCTCGCGAGCCGCAGGTTGCCGACCTAGGGTCTAGTAGACTAAATCCGTTTGTATTAAGTTAATAAGTAAAACATAAATAATAATGTATTGTTGTGTGTCGCAGCGCCGGCGCCCACGCAGGAGAACGGCTGCGACACCAAGCTGTTCGACCTGGCGCGCTCCGTGCACTGGATCGTGGACGACGAGGGGATCACCACCGTCTCCAACAAGGTAACTGACAACCATGCCATGTTGGAGACCCTCGGGTGCCATGAAAAACTTCCAACACTTATATAAATAGGGACCATCAGCTTACGTCACACTAATTTCATGACCATTTGATCCCCACGTCCTTGTCACAGCTAGTCACATTTGTGAGACCTCCCCCCCTAGTGTGACGTCACTTATTATGAAATTTTACACCTAGAAATTATTAAATTAAAACAGCAGTTCCAAAATAAGTTTTCTTTTGTTTTTATTCGATTTTGAAATTTAGGACCCCCTCCCACCCCTTGTCACACGATACCACGATACATCGACTCCCTCCCCCCCCCTAACGGCCCTATGGATGGCCCTATAGGTTGGTCACTCCATTAATCCGCATTGGAGCAGCGTGGTGGAGTATGCTCTAGGCCTCCTCAAGAGAAGATCCGTACTCACCTAATAACATGATACTCGTGAAAAACATAACCCTTTCCTCGCGGAGTAAAAAAAATAACGTGCCAAATGTCCTCTCCAGGTCCGCAGACGGAAGCTGGGTGACGACTCGGACGAGGACGAGCTCGGGGTGGCGCCGCCCGTCAACGACATCTACCGGCAGCGGCAGCAGAAGCGCGTCAAATAACCCCTCCCCCCCAACACATGCAGCTCGTCTACAAGATCAGTGAGGGATGGTCGTTAGTGAACGAACAGTGACATTGTAGGACAGTTTGAAACTATAGTATTCGCAGTATATCACTGCACTCAACATATTGCGCGCTCACTCGCACTTAGACCTAAGACGTAAGTGAAAGTGAGCGCGCAATATGTTTATAGTGAGTGATACTATAATACTATGAATACTATGCATGTACTATTGAGTTATATTCTACAGCTCTTTGTTTCGGACTGACATTGAAAATGTGTATGTACTGACAATAAATATGATTTTATGAATGAAATAACGAAGTTTTTGCTGTATTTTTTATCTCCTTACAATCTCTATAACATAAGCTTTCTAAATAAAACAAAACTTGAGGGGTAATTATGATATAAATACAACTTTTTCACACGCAAACATTTGCTAAAAAGTTGCGCGTAAAGTTTCTGCGCGGTGCGTACCTACATTTTCAACTCGTGTTTGTGTAAATACTAGAGACCGACCGAAGGTTCGGTTTCGGTTTCGGCCAGTTTCGGCCAAAAAATCTAGTTTCGGTTTCGGAAAAATTTGGCCGAAACTTTCGGCCAAACCGAAACTCTGTGTCCGTGAATTTTCGTGCGTCGTTCGGGTAAGTTCGTGGCTAACCCGTGGGCGCTGACTTTTCAAGTGAAGTCATTGATTTAACATGTTTATTATATCTGAAGAGCTTCTGACAGGGTGCTTTGGCGCTTGATTTTAGCCGTTTTTTGCTTGATATTAATAACGGCAACAGGTAGAAAAAGGTCATAATATAGTGTCTAATGCTGTATAAATGATATAATGATACGGAACTCATATCCAAGCATGGTAATGAAACTAACTGGAAGATATTTAAGTAAAACTTTTACTAGGGGTATTAATTAGACGTAATAGATTATATAAAAAGTTGTTTTCGTCTATTTGTCTCTGCTTTTTTTCTGGCTACTCTCAGGAACGACATAACAGATTTACCTGCGGTTTTCACTCCCTTATAACTTACAATACATACGTATTGTAGTGAGCTTTGGTTAACATTTAGTGGTTGGTTTATTTCAAACGGTTTACAAATAAATAAATTACGTTATGTCAATTTCACCCATACTTACATTTATTGAGTGAGGGCTTACCGAAAGGTTTACGGAAGCCAAGCGATGGCATGCACTAGTAGTATTTTCGAAGTCTAAATCCCAAATCATCCATTACAATGAAACGGTAACTGATCGATATGTCTGTACATGGAAGATATTTGAGAAAATCTATTACGAGTGGTATTTGTCAACGCAAAAGAGACCATAGCAATTATTTTCGTCTGTTTGTATTTATGTGCTTTTGTTCAGGGTAATTTCAAAATCGGCTAAATCGATTTGCATGCGGTTTTCACTGACGTATTTTAGTAAAATGGGGCTAAGATTTAAATGATCTAGCTATTTAAATGATGTTAAATTAAATTTGAAAAAAAAACCCCCCGACAGTTTAATATGCAGTATACACTAAACATAGCTAAGAACACACCCGATTAAGTCACCTTCATGCAAAAAGAAACTAGATCAAAATCGGTTCCTCCGTTTGGGAACTACGATGCCACAGACAGAGACAAAGATACACAGACACGTCAAACTTGTAACACCCCTCTTTTTTCGTCAGGGGTTAAAAACAGCGTTCATCCATAGGTACCCATATTTTTTCGAATTTTGTCGTTTACGTTAAGATAAGTTTACCGAACTGAAGGCAGTTAATACACATAAAAATGTACAAATAAAAATGTGTAAAAAAACACGCTAGATTTCAGTACCTATACAGGGTGTCCCGTAAGTAGTGGGTCAACGTTAGGGGATAGATAGCTTGAGGGTTGACCTACCTAATGTCAAAAAATGAGCTTTGTAAAATTTAAAAAGTTCGGCTCCTTTAACCTACTTTTTTCTGTTGAGTCCACAAATGAGCAGCTCAAAAAAATACCCTAATGGTGTAGCCAGACGAGCGTAATTTTTGAGCTGTGCGTCGCGTAAAATAGCGTAAATCGTAAAATCGCGTAAAATACAAATTTGAAAGAATTGAATTAGAACTTTTGTATGAAACCAGCTTATTTCACGTGACTCACAGCACCAAAAATACGCTCGTTTGACCTCACCCTAAGTTTCGGTTTCGGTCGAAACTGGACCTAAGGCCGAAGGTTCGGTTTCGGTTTCGGCTGAAAAACCAGATTCGGTCGGACTCTAGTAAATACTATTAGCGTCTACCTCATTTTGTATTTACCATCCTAAAGCTACGACATTCGAGAATAGAATGGTATGTACATGAACGTACATGCATATAATTTACTACATATAAAACCAAATACCTCAGCAGGTAGATAATTCAA
Organism: Thymelicus sylvestris; assembly: GCA_911387775.1. Lineage (NCBI taxonomy): Eukaryota > Metazoa > Arthropoda > Insecta > Lepidoptera > Hesperiidae > Thymelicus > Thymelicus sylvestris. The sequence goes on from OU426903.1 coordinate 1,596,642, forward strand.
TGGAATCAACAGTGTATGATAATCTTTATTTGTCGTACAACTAATTCAATTAGCTATAAGAAGATGAAATTGCGATTCTATTGACGTCAAATACCTAATGAATCTATAGCAAATCAACATGTATCAGAAAACGTTTACAAAGTTTATGAATTTTTGCCTGGAGCGCGCTAGTTAAAAGTCACGCGTCTACGGTCTACACGGCGTACACAGGTTGCTCGATTTTTGCACGGAAATTTATGTGCTTGCTTTAGTTTTATATCGAAGTGTTTGTTCAGTATGTAATATGTTGAGGTTATTCGAATGTTTTTAGGAGGTAGTGTTTTTTTATTATTTATATCGAACTATTATTATTATTATGTTATATCTTCATATAACATAATAATAACTTCATGAAGTTGATTGTAAAGGATAATATTATAAGTTTTTGATCTAATTCTAAAAATTGAGTTACTAAATAGATAGGTACTTCATTCCCGAATGACATAGGCCCAATAGGATGTACTACAAATTAACGAAATTGCATGTTGTATACGAAAAAAAAAGTTACTAAAAATAAGTCCTAAAAAAGGATGGGTCGTGAAATGAAAAATACGCAGATATACTTAACACAATTTACATTTATTAACATCTGTACAAATAAATATAATTGGAGTGTCTGTTTGTAACATTAAAATAACCGCTTTTTACTAAGACGTGTATTTCGATGTATGTATACACGGTACATATACAAAACAACATTTTTTACAATTTTTGTCTGTCTGTCTGTTTGTTCCGGCTAATCTCTGAAATAGCTGGACCGATTTTGACGGGACTTTCACTGGCAGATAGCTGATGTAACAAGGAGTAACTTAGGCTACTTTTATTTTAGAAAAAAATAGTTTGTTAGGCGATACGAAATTCGCCGGGTCAGCTAGTATATAATATGTAATTGTACAGTCACCTGCAGAGAAAAGTAACCCATCTCTTACTGTGTTTATAAACAGGTGGGTTACTTTTCTTTGCAGGTGTCTGTACATAGATTCAGATTCATTTATTCTTTATCATAGGTATTTTACTCAATGAATGTCACATTTTTTACTCTACCACAGGATTCTATAAAATTTACATTTACCTATTGTAGTAGTTGTTGTACTTACGTGCTCCATAATATTTGGATATAGTGATATGGTTGACTTGCATTAGCTCGTTACGACACCAGTAGGTAGGGAAACACGTCTGCTCGCGTCTACGGCTCTCTCTCGTGACTGACCCAGTGTTGCCCCACTACCCGTGCTCCCGAGATAACATGATTACTGCTATAACTATAATAGCAGTACAAACACTACACCTATGTTTATACGATTTACATAAGCCAATATTATACATAATAATATACAATTTACATTTATTTGAAATGAAATGAAATAATTAGTTTTATTCGAAGTAGGTTTGTTACAAACACTTTTCGAAAGTCACTCAACGCCATCGCTTCAACAAATCCCTACCGTGAGTGGTCCCGGTAGAAGAAGCGGCAAGAAACTCCCGGGATTTTTTTTTCCTACTCACAGTTACAGACAGCACTTACTACTACTTATTACATTATTTAATAAAAAAAAACTCATGTCCAAGCAGTCTTGTCATTTAAATACTCATCAACTTTGTAATATGCTTTCTTCATGAGAATACCTTTTACATGAGGTTTTAATTTACAGTATGGCATTTCTGTTAATTCTAACGGGATTTTATTGTAGATTTTTACACATCTACCCATGAATGAGCCACCAGTTTTTCTGAGTCTAAAACTAGGCACAATCAGTCTAGCCTTATTTCTTGTGTTAATATTGTGAACATCACTCTTTTTAAGAAAAGTATCGGAGTATTTTTTAACATACATAATATTTTTCAAAATGTATTGTGAAATAACAGTTAGTATATTGATTTGTTTAAAGAGTTCTCTAATACAGTCCCTAGGCCTGAGGTTGTAAATATCGCGAACTGCTCTTTTCTGTAATACAAAGATTGACTCAATATCTGCAGCTGAGCCCCACAACAACAAACCGTAGGACATTATACTGTGAAAGTAGCTGTAATAAACTAATCTTGGTGTTTCTACATCAGTTAAGAGCCTTACTTTCTTAACTGCATAAGCAGCGTGTATTTACTTTTATACAATTTCTATTGTAACATTTTATTGCATTATGGCAAATAAAATTTGAACATGTGCATTGAAACATGTGCACCACAGGGCACAGAGACATTGGTGAGGCGTGCAAACCTCAACGCCCAACCGGAGACTAGCACAGATACGAAGGGTATCTGGATCTAAGAGTGTACCAGATGGATCAGTAAGTATGATAATCTATAATTATATCATCTCTTTATCTCTATTGATGACAATATCATATTGTGATAGGTATAATTCACACTTATCGTACTTTAGTGCTAAACAGATGTTACAATTATTTTTGGTAGGTCATTGAGTACTGTGTCAACTTTGCCTGCTATGGACCCATCGTCCAAATACCAAACATTAAAATATTTCCAACTCAAATACCTACAATCAGAATGAAATGTATAATACCATCGTCAAGTATGGGAGATCCATTGGATCTATATCATCATGTGATAGGTATGTAATTCACACTTATCGTACTTTAGTGCTAAACAGATGTTACAACCGGGATCAGGACACAACACACTTTACATTTCTCTCTCTTCTCTTATTCATATCCTCACGCACTCTTATCAATCACACAGTTAGAAAGTAACTATTGAACTGACTCTGCCAGTCTGAGCTGAGTTGGTAACAAATTTTGTAGCCGAATTCAGAATGAAATGTATTGTTACGTCCTACTCGTGGGTGGGTTCGTAAAGGATACCACTGATGGTACCGATGAGTACTTTATTACACCAAGAAGGTTGTACAATACTACTACAAACTAAAAATAACACTAACAACCGCGTAAGAGCAGTGGCGTAGCTAGCTAAGGAGGCCCCATATCAATATTTGTTTTGGGGCCCCTCGACGCTAGCAGTCAAATATAAAAGGATTGCCTACTGTAGCGGTCGTAGGCCGCTGGCGAGCTTTTTTTTAGAGCGAGTGTTAGTGGGGGCCCCTATACGCTGGGGGCCCCGTATAATTGATACGGCTGATACGACGGTAACTACGCCCCTGCGTAAGAGTCACTCGCTCACGAACGTGTAACACCCTCTTACTATCGCCCTGGATACGTATCGTCCCGACCTGGAGTCTTCAGCCTGACTCCCTTCTTTCGCTCCGATTACCTTATCGCTTCGCATTGTACATTATATGTAACTTTTCTAACAACACACTACATTCTCTATTATTCATATCTTCGTTCATTTCACTCTTACGTACGTCTCATTCATATCTTCAGGCACTCTTTTCGATCACACACCTTACAAACGCTCCAAAGTGTGGTAATCCCGCCAACATTTCCCTAAACACAAAGGGGCTTGGCACAATTCGCACCTAATTGTGACCTCAGTCCGCTTTTTTAGGGCAGAGCACCGAACACACCGCAATTGCTTGATCTTCTTCTTCCCGGGTTGTCCAACCGGTTCATTATAAACCGGAAAGTGCTTACCAGGAGACAAGCGAACACAATTCGAAATGTTCGGTACTCTGGATGGCACCGATGACTCGCGCAAGTTCCGGCTTAGCAGCCCTTCGGCGACCTTCAACCTAAACTGGCGGTGAGAGTACGTACCGCACATGGGGTTGCGCAAGTAAATGATGTAAGCATTTAGGAGGCTGGTGTTAAACAGCCTCCTAAACACTTTCATGTACCATTTTAAGTTCCTCTTGCGCTCGATCAGGAACATGGATAGTTTCTGATCTTTAAGATCTACCCCCCCCATGTAGCGATTGTAATCTAAAACCGCCATAGGTTTCTCGATCGCCTGTCCTGCACGTCTCCGCGGTACCATCTCATGTTGGTGGTAGGTCGACACTGTGGTGACAAGGCTCACGTCTTGCCACGCCACCAACGCGATGTCACCGCAATGTCTCGCTACGGTCTCACCACGCTTCAATTGCTTCGGGTCTAAATCCTTGATGGCGGGCGGGATGTGATGTTGGCGGCGACTAATTGTACCCAGTACATCTGTACGCCGGCTTTTCAGATACCTGGTCAAGGGCAATTGGTTGTACCAATTGTCCATGACCAGCACATGCCCTGCATCCAGGTACCCCTCCATGAGCTGTAGGACAACCTTAGCGGTTTTGTTGTCAAACCCATGAAGAGGTCCGGGATGCATGGCAGTATCTTTGCCAGTGTACAGTCTGTACTGAAGTAAGTAACCAGTCTCCGCCTCACACAACTCGAAGGATTTAACGCCGAAGCGAGCAGCCTTCGAACGTATACACTGTCTCCAGCTCAAACGACCCTTCCACAAAAGTAGAGACTCGTCTAAGCTGAGGTGCTGAAACGGTATATACAGTTCAGAGAACCTTTTGTTACAGTGATCAATGATGGGCGCTACTTTCGAAATTTTCCGGTTATACCCACTGCTTACCAAATCTTCGTTATTCACGAAGTGCAAATATTTGTTAAGCAGTAGGAATCTATTCCGTGACATTATGTTACGGAATCCCGGCATTTCCAAGACCCCAGTGTCCCAGTACTCGAGAATTTTGGATCGATGGCAATGAGATAAATAAATCAGCACGGCAAAATATCTGTACAATTCCTCGACACTGGTTTCGGTCCAGAAATCCATGTAAGCTGGAATGCCGGTACCTAGCTCAGGGTCGGTAAGTTGCACGAATTCCTGCCATGCGTATTCATTCGTCTGCTTGACAATCATCTCCATAATTTCTCGATCCCAGATGTGACAAAAGATGTCAGTGGGATCATGGGAAGAGATAGTAGGGCCGGGCGCCCGTGAATATGTTTCCTTCTGGCCTCTAAAAGATGTAAAATCTTCCGACCAGACGTAATCCACATTCACGGGAAGCCCTTGATCCTCATTCATTCCCTCATCCTCCACTTGCATCTGCTCATCCTCATCCGCTTGCACACCCTCCTCCTCATCGTCAAACAATTGTTCCACAACTTCCACACCCTCCATTTGCATGTCCATATCTTCTCTCATTCGCTCTTTCCTATCAAATACCATCCATGCATCTTCTTCCTTCCTCTTCTTACCTTTCACTCTCTTCTGATCCCGGTTGACATTGGTTCTCAGTTGGATGGGGACTTTCGGCACGTCGTCCTCCTCGCTCTCGCAGCTGTCCCATTCGCTTCCTGACTCAAGTCTGAGGCACGCCTCTGTGTCCTTATCGCTCAGCTTCAGAGCGCGACGACGGAAACGCTTCTTCGAAACGCCCGCAGCCACGCCCTGTTGCTGAGAGACAGGGTCTGGCGTCCCCAGTCTCGAGGTCGAAGGAAGTACCAAAGGCTAAAAAGAATAAAGCACATTGAAATATCTTAATGTTACTAATACACTAATAATAATAATACTATAATAATAGTCAAACGGAAAGCCACTGCGAATTTGTTCACAGTTGCCCATGGGCGGCAGCAATCACTTGTGACTGCTGAATGCTCGTTTGCTATCTTCAACACATAAAAAAAAATTAAAATGTGTGCACACGTAGTAGAAGTGAAACCTTCAAAAATTTTGTTTTTAAGATAATGAGACGAATGTAAAATTTCGGGAAGATGATAATTGTAGGTTTTAGTAATGAAAATAGTGATGCCAAGTTAGATAATTATTTTACATTTTATTGGTATACTATATCACATAATTATATTTATTCAGACACAGAGCTTACATTTTCGATAAATGATACAAGAGGCTTATGATAACTAAAGTATGAAATGCTCCCCTTTACCTCCCTCTCCCCTCCCCTCCTCCCCATCCCTTCCCCCACCCCTGTACAATGCTTACTCCCCCTCCCTCCCCTTCCCCCTCTCCTCCCCTTTCTCTCCCCTACCCTCCCCCTCTTCTCTCCCCTCTCCTCCCCTTCCACTCCCCTCCCCTTCCCCCTCTCCTCCCCTCCCCTTCCCCCTCTCCTCCCCTCCCCTTCCCCACCCCTACCCCTGTACAATACTTCCTATCTCACTTTAGAATTTATGTGTCTGTCTTTTATTACTGGACAGTTTCGTTTCATCGAATTTCAAATCACCCCCATACTAAAGAAGTTTTCACTTAAAAAACTTTGTCGTTTTGTAAAGTACTTACAGAAAGGCATCCGTCGTCCGCTGACGCGGACAGTGTAGCATCGCGTTCAATTTGTGCCATGCCCCCCGGCACGATCATCGCGACCGGGTAGCACGGCAACTGGTGACTCATCCCCGCACCCGCAGCCCCGCTCGGCCCAGGGACAGCCTCAGTCCCCGAACCGCAGCTCGGCCCGGCGACGGCCGCATCTGCGGCGACGTCGTCTGCGGCTTTTTTGTTGAAACTCATGTCTGAAAACAATAAGCCATTAACAACCAAGTTTCTAGAAACCCCAAACACACCGTTTCGACCGAGTTTATACACGAGACCCTACAAATGACGCGCCTGTTACCAAACGCACAATTTTTTTTATCTTTTGTTATGTGTGTGCAGCAGTTTACTGAAATATGCAGCAATAAAAGATGAAACAGTAATAAAAGTTAAAAATATTTATATAACTTGCTATAACAGTGACGGAAAACATCACGAGGAAATCTACATGCCGGAGAGTTCTCCCTAATATGTTCTCATAGGTGTGTGAAGTCTTCCAATCCGCAATTGGCCAGCGTGGTGGACTATGGCCTTAACCTTCTCATTCTGAGAGGAGACCCATGCTCAATAGTGGGCCATGATGGATTGAGGTGATGATGGTGATGAATAAAAGTTAAAACTAAGAACAATAGTAATAGTACGTAATAGCTTTTTTTCCACCTTCGTATATATTTCGAAACGCAGTTTCCATATGTCTTACTTTTCTAAATTCACTCGTTTTATATTTCAATATATACTAAAAACTAGCTGACCCGGCGAACTTCATATCGCCTAACAATTTTTTTTTTCTAAAATAAAAGTAGCCAAGTTACTCCTTGTTACATCAGCTATCTGCCAGTGAAAGTCCTGTCAAAATCGGTCTAGCCATTGCGAAAAATGTTGTGGTATAAGGACCGTGTATAAATCCAAATGCTCTTAGTAAAAAGCGGTTATTTTAATATTACAGACACTCTAATTTTATTTATTTTTACTACGCGTTCACTTCAAGTTTGCCCTTACCTCCCGTCCCGCTCCTTGTAAAGTAAGTACTTGCAAGAATCACATGAGAGCTAAAAAAAAAAAGGTTATCGACAGTAAATTTCGTATCATTTTGTGGAGAAATAGAGGCATGTTTTTTTAGTTCCAATGCTAAACCGATTGGCAGTACAGTAATTCTGTGTGAGTCTTTATAAAGTGCACATATCAAAACCAGGGAAACTACACACAATTTCATCGATGGAAAAATTGCCAAAAAAAATTTAAAAAAATTCAATTTTTTATGAATATTTTAAAATTTTAAGTCGCAGCTGCTAAACCTATTTAAATAAATTGTTATAAGTTTTAAACTGAATGTCCTATCAAAATGGAATTTTAAAATGATGGTTAATAATAGGCCGTGCCAATAAAGTAATAATTTTGAAAAAAATAAATGCCATAAAATAATAATAAAAAGGTATATGATGAAAATCTGGTATTTTTTTCATCATTTTTACAATAATTTTAAAATTTCTCGAAAAATCGCCCCCTTTATCCTACTTTATTTTTATTTTTAGCCGACTTCAAAAAAGGAGGAGGTTCTCAATTCGACTGTATTTTTTTTGTTTGTTAACTCAGAACTTTGGACTGGGTGAACTGATTTTGATGATTCTTTTTTTAATCGAAAGCTGGAGCCTGTCATGTGGTCCTACATAAATTTTATTGAGATCTGACAATGGGATCCATGACAAAACTATATTATAAGTCTTAAATTTGTATTAGGTATGTGCGCGACAAATGGACGAATAACTCAATATCACGCCAACCGATGTCGATGATTCTTTTTTAATTGAAAGCGGGTGCTTGTCATGTGATCCCACATAAATTTGAACGAGATCTGACTTGTAGTTTTTGAGTAACTTTGAAGTCGGTTATTTTTTGTTAGTAAAATTTAGATTATAAGATATTCTACATCGTATTAGCTTTATAATGGTAAAAAATTACTCAAATGCAACTATTTCTATGAGTGTTTAAAAAGCCCTCGCTTGGCGCATCGTTTCACTACGCACCCACCATGGCCACCATTGTTTATTATCAGGCAGGTAGAAACCTTTTTTTTTTTGGGTGAATCATTGTAGAGGCGAGCGGGCTGTAGGTGCGGGTGCGGGGAGGGGTGTGAGGGGTTAGCTTTATAATGGTAAAAATGCACGTTTGCCGTTTATTCCTCAGATACAACTTTTTTAATTTTGAACATTTGCTTCATTAAGCTATTTGTTTTTAATTAGTTTTAATAAATAGTACCGTTAGCATGTGAAATCGTAACGGTCGACGAGGGCAAACTTGAAGTAAACGCGTAGTATAGAAAATACACTAATGAAAACCAAAAACCTACTTTCTCTAATTATATCACTAACAAAAACGAAACGTTGTATACAAAAACCGCGCGGTAGTAATGGCAATGAATGCGAATTCGCATTAATTTCATAAACATGCGAATTCATAAGTATTAGCATGCTAATTGCTATTGCTATGCTAATTGCTAATACGAAATTAATTGATAAAAATCAAGTATGTGATTTTTGTTTATGTGCGAAACTGCGAAGTGCGAACTGCGAATTAAAGGGCGCGTTCGCCGTTTTAGCTTGCTGATAACGTTATACATATTATACTAATTGCACTTTTATGTTATTAAGATAATGATAATATAATTAAAATTTAACGATTTAAAACCTTTTATTATATTATTATAATATTTTATGAACTTTCCTTCATACTTTATCCAGGCTTAGGACTGGCAGTAAAATGTTATATACTGGCGTATTTAGCCAATAATCCCATATAGGATTGGTTCCGTGAGACATTGTTATTTACACTTTCAACGTTTATTTACACTTTCAACGTTTATTGACACTTTCAATAGTTTATTTACACTAAAATAGTTGTACATACAAACTTATAATTATTATTTACACTTTTAAGTTTTATACCTATATACACCTTTTCACTTAATACACATTTACAAGTATGTATAGTAAAGTTCACACTATTTTAAGTACAATAATAAACAAATGACGAAAGAATATAATTATTCAATATTGAATACGAAAATTAAACTCTCACTATCACTTTCCAAAACGCACTGAACTTCGACACAATATGACGCTAGCACTTGAGATGCCACAAAAATATTATTGAACAATCACACGCACTCAATATACGACCCTAAAGACGAAAAAATCAAAGACAATAACTTAATAATTGTTAAAGCTCGTTTTTCGTAGTTCACATCACCCAGCTTAAAATTTAAACGAAGTAAATAATCACACGTATTCATTCAATATTTGACTCTAAGTCTAAGCGTATTAAAGATAATAATTGCTTGACCTCATTGTTAGCAACATCTGCTAAGTTGCTAATGCTTTCGCATGAATTTTTTTCACTGACTCACAGTTAAGATTATCGTGCGTGCGACCGTGAGCACACGCTGCCGTTGCATGATAATTATAATAGTATGAAATATGAATTCGCTTCGCACTTCACAGAATTTCGCAACCAAATTTAATTTGCTAAATGCTAATTTAGCATTAACTTGCTAAATATGAATGCGAATGCTAATTAGTCCATCGCTACCGCGCGGACTCACGTCTCACGCACACATGCAAAGGTCATTGCGTTAGTGTGAGTGTGGAATTTGAAATTTCACCTCGTAGTTTTTGTTAGAAATACAAAAAAACCTATACCTATTAACTAGTACTGGTAAAAATAGATTCTACATGAATTTTCCTATATGATGAAGTATTTGCTATCGTATTATAATGAGAAATATGCTACTTTTATCGTAAATAAAATCTTGACAACAATGACACGTTCTTTTAATCTTTCATCTGAGCCCTGAGGACGCGTCTTTCATCTGAGGACGCGTTGTTCACGGCGGAGTTTTTTTTTGTGTCGTTTTTATCAATGAAAACACAAATCAGCACTGTTAATTTAACTTAAATCAGTCAGAAATACTATATATTATAGTAAATAAACATTACTTACCAGTTTATTTCACTAAATTCCACTCAATGCACAACAAACTAGGTGGGCGCAAATGTACGTATTGCAACAAGCTTGGCCGTGGCGCGAAATGAACAAGAGAACAAGCTATACATGTGTCCGCTATAGCAAAACGTAACTGAAAACGGTTGACATGCCTCTAACGTACCGTATCGATATTGATATAGCTAGCAGCCGCTATCAGATATCTAACTAACTATGACGCGACGCTGCCAACTGACATTTTAACAGTTGACAATATCACAATATTGAAAAACCTAGCGATTTTCAGCGATTCTCGTTACTGGTAGGTAGCCGAACGAACAATAACTAAAATAATTATGCCTTCTCTCTCTTTCTAAGTGCTTCCTGACGTGCAAAACAGAGAAGGAGCGAATATTAGCTCTAGCTAGCCTATAGGCTTAGTAACCAGAACCAGCAACATTTTACGAATATTGATTTATAGTATAAACCAAAGACAACCTTATTTCTATTACATTAAGGCTTAACTGTAGTAAGCTTCGATAGATCATAGGGATCAAAGTTTATTGGACATCGGTGACGACAAACCGTTCATCATAGTTTGACCTATGAAAGGTTATTTTAGCTATTTAGAGTTAAACTCTGCTGCAATAGTCATAAGGCCCTGATTGCTTTACGAAGTTTGCGATATTCATGTCACGTAGAATTGGTTTTTGTGAAAATTGCGCGCGCAGGTAGCGTCTAACGTGTTTGTTCTGTGATTTTGTCTAATTTAAATTAATTAAAAGTTTGTTTTGTTGTGCGTTTTAATATTTTTTTTTTTTTTGTTTTTCGGATTGTTTTAGACTTTGATTGAGGTGTGCGTGTGTGTGAGTATGAGTAGGTACTTTAGTTAGTTATGATACGGCAGCTAGCAATATATTTACACTATCGACTAAACAACAAACGAAAACGATGCGTGTTTAAGTTAGTTGAAAACCCGCTTTGATATCGATATTCAGCAACGGTTACCAATACCGGTATTGAAACCAAATATTGGTTAGATAGCCGTTGCCAAAAATAGTTGATAACGCCCATGTCTAGAACAAGCAAAGCAATAGGTAATTATTGCGTCTTTTTATTATGAAAACCATCGAGTAAACGATTTGAGACTGTGCTGTGATTGGTTAAGAATTTAACACAAAAGTCCCCAAGCAGAATTATGTTCTATACTATATAGATATAAGGCCGAAACTCGGCCGTGGTACTGGAACATACATTCACGTCCGTGGTAATATCGGTATTTTTAGTTTAGTTCAGTGTTGCCAAAGAAAATTTTTGGAAGGCCGTGTACATTAGATATAAAAGCCGTGTTTATATGGGAAAAGATCAACTGTGGGCCGTAGCTAACCAATTACGCCAGTATATACCATCGGTTCAGTGCTCGAACTAAAAAAAACAAAGGTCATTGGCAGTGAATTTGATGCCCACCAGTGTTGGCAACCGTACGATAATTATCGTACATGTACGATAATTTGATACCACCGTACGATGTACGATTGCGATTCATTAACGTACGCAAATGTACGATAATTTTCGAAAATCCATTTTTTTTTCTAAACAAATTAGAAGATCGAAGTTTGAGCAACCGGAGCTTTCCAACAATGACACAGAGCGACACTGGCGACACAGTGGCGATATTTCCGGTGTATTCATTTGTCTGGATTGGCTGATTAAACCGGAATTATCGAGCATATCTAGTTGGGCCCAACCTAGCCAATCGGAGACGTCATTTAGTCCCTGCCATTTTTCATTCGTAGGTTGGTTCTTTCAGTTCGTCAGCTCATAGGTCGGTGCCAGTGTTGCCAATGCTACGGCAATTACCGTGTTCTACGGCATTTAGGCCAAAAAATCACAAAATCCACGGCCTACGGCTGGAACCCTATCGCCACGCCGTAGCAAAATCTACGGCTTTTCGCAAATCCTAGGGTCTTTTATTATTATTTTTTTTTGCAAATATTTAACGGATAAAACTCTTAAATCAGCGCCACTAGGCTAATGTTGATGTTCCTGATAGGCTAACGAAAAGTGTTTCTTGTTTTATGAACATCAAATTCACTGCCGATTCGGAAAATGACGTGTCGGGTGGTCGAGCGCAATTTAAATTCATGATGAATATCTATTTTTCTTAATAACTAACGCGTTTTTACGTTATTTGAAAATGTACGATAATTTTTCGGCAGGTACGATAATTTTACGCCCCTGGTACGATCAGCGCATTCTTCCAGGTTGGAGGTTGCCAACACTGATGCCCACAAAACAAAGAATACTTTTCATTAGCCTACAATAACATCAACATTAGCCTAGTGGCGCTGTTTTAAGGGTTTTAACATTGGTTAAATGTTTGCAAAACGATAAATAAAAAAAAGACTGTGGAATTTGCGAAAAGCCGTAGATTTTGCTACGGCAATAGGGTTCCAGCCGTAGCCCGTAGTTTTGTGATTTTTTGGCCTGGAAGCCGTAGAACACGGTAATTGCCGTAGCATTGGCAACACTGGTTTAGTTCGAACGTACATTCACGTTCCTGGTAATCGATCCATGGGCGAAGATAATATTTTAGCCACCTTATAGTCCGTGAGCCAGATAGTATTTTTTGTCAGTCATTTCCTCTCAAGCGATAACTCGTGAAATACTTCAGAGAGTTGCATTATATAGCATGGTGAACGTCAGCTGCCGCTCCAAGGGTGGGTAGGGGGGCGGCAGCCTTTCAATCATGTAGAAAAAAAAATTGTTTTCAGTCATTTCCTCCCGACTGAAAATTTGTTAGATGATAGATAACGTAATTATTTAAAGGTAAAAAAAAGTCAGCTGGCCATACCGTGGTGGATTATATGTCAGCTGGGCACGCGAACATGCAAAAAAAAATTTTTTGTTCAGTGATATCCTCTCACTTGAAAATGCGTCAAATGATACTTTACATGTTATTTTGAGTAATTAAAAACGTCAGCTGGCTGTACGTTGGTGGAAAGGTCGTCAGCTGATGCAGTGAATGGTGGAGCTCAGAAGCCACCAATTTTCAAAATAACTGTAGTTACGTAATTTCCTCTCACTTGATAATGTGTCAGGTGATAGTTTACGCGCTATTTTGAGTAAACAAAAACATCAGCTGGCTCTAAGTTGGTGGAAAACCCGTCAGCTGACGAATGTAAATAAGCGATCGGCGCTCACGCCTGGCTTCTGAGCTCCACCATTCACTGCATCAGCTGACGACCTTTCCACCAACATACAGCCAGCTGACGTTTTTAATTACTCAAAATAACATGTAAAGTATCATCTGACGCATTTTCAAGTGAGAGGATATCACTGAACAAAAATTTTTTTTTGCATGTTCGCGTGCCCAGCTGACGTATAATCCACCACGGTATGGCCAGCTGACTTTTTTTTACTTTTAAATAATTACGTTATCTATCATCTAACAAATTTTCAGTCGGGAGGAAATGACTGAAAACAATTTTTTTTTACATGATTGAAAGGCTGCCGCCCCTTAGAGCGGCAGCTGACGTTCACCATGCTATCTATTGCAGCTGAAGTATAATCCACCACGCTATGGCCAGCTGACATTTTTTTACCTTTAAATAATTACGTTATCTATCATGTAACAAATTTTCAGTCGGGAGGAAATGACTGAAAACAATTTTTTTTTACATGATTGAAAGGCTGCCGCCCCCCTACCCACCCTTAGAGTGGCAGCTGACGTTCACCATGCTATATAATGCAACTCTCTGAAGTATTTCACGAGTTATCGCTTGAGAGGAAATTGGTCAGGAAAATCTGTCGCTAGCTCACGGACCATTAGGCCTACCTTTTAATGAAGGTTTGAATCATGGATCGCTCGTTGCTCTTTTGTCGGATATAAAAAAAAAATAGGGTTATAATCTGTGACTGTGTCTTTCGTATTCTGTTCTCTTGTCAACTGTCACCTCAATAACCCTACGTTCCACTAGACGATCACAACGACCACGCTCACGACCGCGATTTTTCCGTTCCACTAGCTTGTGAGCGTTACAATCATACACCCAAGTGGAACGGGTATAGTGAGCGACGTGAGCGTTCAAGCCACAGAGTACTTACACTTTTTAGCCGTTGATACAAAATGTACTCTATGTTGTTGAGAATAAGACAAGTCTGAAACATTAGAGGTTATGTTATAATTTTTAAGCTATAAATAAACGTTACATAATTAATTATCTATTTTATTTTTATACCTACTAGCAAAAAAGTATATCTACAAACAGAACATTTTTTTTATGAAAAGACAAATTAATATAATAAAAAATTGCATATTAATTATTTTAATGATATTGACCGACGAGGAAAAATGTATACATGGCTATATGTATAGTGATTTAAACATTAAAATTATTTACATAATTTAACATATTTATATCAACTTGTGACCCCACGTCGAGCATCTGCTGGAGAAACTACTATAATTCACTAAAGTATCTCTTGTCGAATCGTATACAGTAATTATTTCCATCACAATCCTTATCTTTTATAAAATTGCGCCAAATTCCTATCGCAATCAATTTCTACCCAGTGTTGCCAGGTCTAAAAACTGGCGAGAGTAACTTCATCGTATCTGGCAACACTGCAATTCGACCACTTCGACCCACCCCGTGAGGTGGGTTGTTTTGAGCGTGCCGTGAGCTAAATTAATGACGTCATCAATGACGTTTTCACCGCGACCATGACGACCGTGGTCGCCATGTGGAACGCGTTTTGATCGTTGTAAGCGATGTGAGCGTCTACTGGAACGCAGCCTGAAAAGTGAAAACTGTCTTGTCACTAATGTCATTAATCTCACTATTGTCCCCTACGTTCCACTAGACGATCACAACGATCACGCTCACGACCGCGGTTTTTCCTGTTCCACTAGCTTGTGAGCGTTACAATCATACACCCAAGTGGAACGGGTACTTCGACCCACCCCGTGAGGTGGGTTGTTTTGAGCGTGCCGTGAACTGCCGTGAGCGAAATTAATGACGTCATCAATGACGTTTTCACCGCGACCATGACGACCGTGGTCGCCATGTGGAACGCGTTTTGATCGTTGTGAGCGTCTACTGGAACGCAGCCGTCAAGTCTTGTCCGAGTTGTCAGTTGTCACTGTTGTCAGTATAATGTTTGGGTTTGCGGTTTGCCCCTTGGGTTGTTGTGTTGTGTTCAACTGTGAAATCTTTTGATTTGAAGCCGCCAAGCCAAATAAATAAACAAAAATGTTATTTTACTCGTTCTTCAAATCATTAGTCGGCAAGGACGTTGTAGTCGAGCTGAAAAATGACCTTAGCATATGTGGAACACTGCATTCGGTGGATCAATATTTAAACATTAAACTCGCAGATATAAGCGTCATAGATCCCGACAAGTATCCTCACATGTTATCGGTTAAGAACTGTTTTATCCGCGGCTCCGTGGTCCGCTACGTGCAGCTGCCGGCCGACGAGGTGGACACGCAACTCCTGCAAGACGCCGCTAGAAAAGAAGCCACAGTTTCAACCAGATAGTTTTTATAACCTCAAACTAAAGTTTTGGATACTTTTCTAAGAGAAAGAACAATTACGAGAGATGTTTGAGTGTAAATATGTTGTAATGTTTAAGTGTAAGCAATAAATTTAATTAAAGTGTTTTGGAAAGAATTCATTTAGTTTTAATAAAAATAAACATTTTGGTATCATCATGTATCAGTAACCAGTGATAGGAAGAATTTTGTACATATATCATTTTGTTAGACAGCTAATGAGCTCCTCTCAAACTAGTTTACATGGAAAGCAACTGCTTAACCACCTGTTTTTTTATTCTTCGTGGTCCAATCATCTATCTACTGATCCTCTGTATTTTAGATCCGAGTACATCTTATTATATTGCATTTGTGTTAGTAAATTATGAAATATCATTGTTCTCCATGGACTCGTATACCATTCTCCTAATATACTATATTTGTTGCTTAAAATAACTTGTCCAGTCCGGTTATTAAAGATTTTAACATTTATTATATTGTTCCTGTCCTATTTTAAAATTTTACTAGATTTCAGATAGTATACTCATATAGGTCTATAGACTTCAGCACATACAATTCAGAAAAGCTGACTTATTCAGCCACCACTTCTGTAATCTCACAAAGAAATAATCCTTATCTAATTTTGTGGTGAAAAAAAAAAGCTCATTATTATGTAAAATGTAAATTTTAAATGGTTGTGTTTATTACAAACAATTAATTGGATTATTAAAAATCACAGAATCTCTGGCTGGTGGTACTGTACCCTTCCTGCTGAGTGAAGCATCTTGGGTTTTATACCTATATTACCATGCCGGATCGCCGTGCCAAGGGCCCTGGGTTTGATTCCCAGTGAAGAGGTAATTTTAATGATGAGTTTGAATTTCTGTGCTCGGTCTGGATGTGAGTGTTCTTGTTGTTGTGTTGTCCACGGCACCCACAAAACAGGGAATCTTGGTGTGGGGGCTATGAATGTGAAGCATTATCTATTTATTTATGCCAACCTATTTTAGGCAAACATTGTGACAGGAAAATGCAAGTTTTTGTATTGTAGATTATGAGATTTAAGGAATACCAAACAGATCACACGAGTGGAATATCTACTGGCCACCTGCCCACCTGTAAAAAACAAAAACAATAAGCTGACACAGTATTTGAACATAAGTTATTGAATAATATTCAAAAATGTCTCGAAAGCTTTAGAACAATCATTTTATCCGGACAACTTGGATCGGTAAATATGTCATTACCGAAATCAAAGTGTTGGTGGAGGACCGAGGAATTATTCTGTAGTGAAGCAACATTTGAATTGCGAAAATTTTTTACAAGCGATATCGTACAGAAAACCGTTAAGGTGCGTAGACAGACATATTTTAATGCAGATAAAATGAATATGCTAAATTTAAAATTGTGCGGAACCTACCTGTGTGGACTGAAGTGATGAAGAACCCAAATTATTTAAAAGTTATTCTCACAGAGTACTTATAACTTCATTTTTTGTTTAAAGTTCAATCATAGTACTCTGTGGTATAAGTAGGTATGTCATGTTCCATTCCGCCGTCGTTCCGCTGGATATGCACACTGTTAAAATAAGGAAATAATTTTATATTCACATAAAATGGACATACTATTCAAATTAAAAATACTATTATTAATTTTATTATTAAAGTGCTTTTATAAAAATAATTTTTAAATAGCTTTGGCTTGGGAATGGCAACACTTCATAATCTTTTTTTCAATAATCAGAGTTGCTGTCTCATTAAAACTAACTAAAATAATGGGAGAACATACGTATTGTGAAAATCATAGCATTTTTTATACGTTATAATATAAGGCCAGCCTCAGCCACTGTGGCGAGCGTTAAAACGACCTGCTCCTCATTCTTGTGCTACCTTGCCCCTTCGCGCCTACGCGGGTTTACATAACACTCTTAGGGGTAGGGCTGACAAGACCCTTGTTGAGTCGGTTTTGCAGCATTTTGTTTCTGTCACTAACGTTAATGCTAACATTCGGCCAAAGAACAATTATTTGGAATTTTTCTAAATTATACAAAACAAACTTTATTTATACATTTTGAAAATTAAATTACCTCATATTAAACTAATTGTATATTACTTCAAATATGCATTGTATAAAATGTTCAATAGATCTTGTAAAATGAAGAAATATGAAATTATAGCAAAAAATTATTATATCTATTATATTATATATTATTAAAGAAAGTATATCAAGGCATCAGGTCAAATGATCGTTTGTACATATGTTATCTATTGACTGTTCCGCACCCGATTGACTGATTACTTTTATTAGTGTTATTTCTAAAGAGACTAGATAAATACGATTACGTATCTTGTGTAATACATAAAAGAAGTACTTATAGTGAATTAAATTTTATATTCAACACTTTTTGAAGTGTTATGTATGACTTAGAAATGATTCCTGCAGTGGCATTATCAAAGTTGTAGGTGTTTAACATAATAATATTATTAATCTATCATATTTTAGAAAAATTTAAATTTTTAAAACTATGTATGGCAACACCACTACCTTCAGATTGCATTGCCCTGCAGTGTTGCCAGATGGGGCTATTAAATGCCAATGGGGCTATTTCCGTTACCGAGCGGCTATGATATCATATTTTACCTCTTGGCTACGTGTAGCCGGGGGGCTATATTTCAGCGCTCGGACTAAAACAAGGAAGAAAAGGTCATTGGGCTTGGATTTCTCAACAAAGTGATATGAAATGGACTGCCGAAGACCTTTTTTTTAGCTCCTATACTTCGAACCCTGGATGGGGCTATCTCGGGGCTACACGCGCACTCCGGCAAGGCTATTCGAGAAAAAATTATCTGGCAATACTGTTGCCCTGCGCTGTACGGAGTGGCGAGTGCTCGCCCTGTCTGTTGCTGTTGTTATATTGTATACCATTACCTTTCTATCTGTTTTAACTGCGATTTTGCTTTTATATTTCATAAAAAACTACCTACATGAGACGCGAGTGATGCGCCGTGCCTATAACAACATCCTAAATAATGAACTTATGTTTGTGTTTAAAGTTAAAAGCCCATCGATATGAATGAACTCACATCGGAGACATAAGTTAAAGTGCCCTAACATGTGATTACAAATGTAAATAATTAAAACAAGACGCACAAAATGTATTTGAATGTGATCGTGGGTGTAAGTGATTCTTGTTGTTTAGTTTAGTTCATGGTTTTGGAATATTATAGTCAAGGTTTTTTTGTGCGGAGACGGGCGACGGCTTTGACGTATAAGCACTCGTCATAGCCCCGCGAAAGCTTCTGAAAAAGTAAGTTATTTTATTTTCTAATTTATGTAGTCATAATCTTATTTCACGGTCCCTTTAACTTAATATCACATTTTATTTGACATCTCAGGATATCAGTGGAACTATTCATTTTAAAACTTAACACGAATGCCTACTTTTTATTGCATAGAAAATTTTTTTTCCAAGTTTGGTTTCTAAATGTTATTCACGCACAAGAGAACTGAGATTAAAAACGCGGCAGACTATTGCAGAATACACAATAAAATCATACTTCATTAAAACACTGATGATTCATACAATGTATAGTGGCATTTTTTTTGTTTTGTTTACACGAGAGATAATTTCCCGACATCTCATTGCCCGCATTATCGCCAATTATCTGCAGTTATAATTTATTTCCTGCATTTGATTATTAGGTCTTAGCTCGGGTTTAGTCTCCCAAAGTTGGTATCTCAATTTAGATAGTTTTTTTTTTCGGAAACTACCCCCTAATCCCCTCCAAAAAACCTAACAGAAGAAGAAGATTTTTCCTGTTTTGGTGTGCTATGTATACCTTTAAAGCACTCACCTACTTGCTTTTTTACTAATTAGTAATATAGTGAACTAGAAACTTCTAGTCCTTATAAGAAAATCTAGACACGCGGAGCGTGTCAAGTCAATTTCTTAGCTAACAGAATTGACGAGCAGCACCGTGTGTAATATTACACGAACCATTTGGAGCCACTTTTGACCACCTCATAACTCAAAAACTATTCAACATAAACCTGTCAAATTTGGCTCATTTATTAAGACTTGCGAAATACATACGTCTTCCAAATTTCATAAACACATCTCAAACGGTTATTTAGATATTAACGTCCAAAAATCGAGAAATTTAACACTGACTGACCTATAGATCAAAACTATATCCAACTTCCAGGTGACCTAGAAAGTTAAAATTTGGCATGCAGATAGGTAGTCGGGTGAATACAAAGGAATAAATCTGAAAGTAGTAAATTTTTATCAATTTATGATAATTTTTCAAAAAATTGATTCTATTAGGAACACTTACTTAAAATGCCTGAAATTTAAGAGTAGCAATCAAAATTGATGACATCTGGTCATTATGTGGATTCCAAGGTGAATATATAACGAAACATATCAGTTTTAGTACTTTCTGAAGCTTTCAACGGGAGGAAGATGTTCAGTGTCCCAAGTGCCTGTGAGAAGTGCACAGCACATATACATATTTACGTGAAGATTAGTGGTTCGTCAGGAGACGTTATTTCCAGTGTATTACGTCGTTTTATTTTTAATGTGTGGAAAATTATTTTTCTCTAATCTACAAGATTACACCACAAAATTTTGTATTATTTCCGTAATTATACCAGTTTAAAGTAATTCGGAGTATTGTTTCAAAATTTATTGTTGCACGATGTCATCGAACATAAACAACTTATCTGTACTAATAGTATAAAGAGGAAAGATTTGATTGTTTGTTTGCATTGAATAGGCTCCGAAACTACTAAACCGATTTAAAAAATTCCTTCACTGTTGGAAAGCTACAATATTCCCGGGTGACATAGGCTATATTATATTTTCAATAAATTAGGGATCCTTAATAAAACTCCAATAACGTAACCCAAGGTGTAAAACAATAAGAAAACCAAAGCAAAGCGAGGGCGGTCACTCGTAACTAATAAGAGTATAGTCGACTTTCGTATTTATTACGATATTATAATTGGGATTTAGTATTAATTATTATTTCAATATTTAGCGGACATCAATAGTGGAAGATCATTACTAATAAATAATGAAATAATAGGTACCGTATTTCGGACCACGGCGCACTAACTACAGATTTAGTTGAAGAGCACTATAACAGTTCATGTATTAAAATTAATCAGTAACGTTATGAATAAGTACTTACTAATAATTTCTATACAAAAAGTAATGATATCCCATCAAAAACATAAATGTAAAGTGAGAGTCAATTTCAAAAAAAAAAGAATTGAGATCTAAATGGGTGCCAATTTCTGTGTAGAAAAGCCTAAAATTTTAGTCACAAGAACATGTAATTCAAGCTTTACATTTGACTTGGCTAGTTTTCTTTAGTTAGCAACCAACAAACCAAATTAGAGAAGAGTGTCATAAGCCATCAACCTAACAGATTTGACGAAGCTAATTACATAGATATAATATAGCCTAGGTAGGTACGTGAAAACTAACCAAGTCAAATGTGGAGCTTGAATTACATGTTCTTGTGACTAAAATTTTAGGCTTTTCTACACAGAAATTGGCACCCATTTAGATCTCAATTCTTTTTTTTTTGAAATTGACTCTCACTTTACATTTATGTTTTTGATGGGATACAGTTATACAATATTCATCAATAATTTCCTTAGTTAAACCAAGTTCTGGGTGTGTGTGCTTGTGTATGTATTCAAATATTTATGTATGTGTGCAATACCACCATGCTAATTTCAACTCAAGCGTGTGTATGATAATATCAGGGGGATATATAGTGTTTATGATTAAAGTTTAAAACTGTAAACAAATAAACAGTACGTTCAAATTATTTTATTACATTACATTATAATTATTACTTTATTTGTAGTCGATCTAGAAATCAGATAATTCTAGGTTCATGCCATGCTAATGCCCAATGTCTCACTAAACAGTACCTACTATCATAGGTTTTATAAGGAAATATAATTCTTGCCAAAAAAACAACTAACTTTAAAATTAGGGATAACTCAAAAACTACTAGTCATATCTCACTCAAATTTAAGTGAGACCACATGACAAGCACCAGCGTTCTATTAAAAAAGAATCATCAAAATTGGTTCACAATAATTATAATGAACATAGGAAGTAAATAAATATGTAAAGGATTGCTATAGTTTTAAGTGATAATATTATTTAATTTATGTATCTATTATGATTTTGCGATATTTAAATCTCTTGCATTGAGATTCTCGCTTAAAGAACAATGGCATTGTTTATACATTTTTGCCCCATTGTGTATTTTCCATCATTGTGTCACTGCTCACATGGTGATTGTATCACACACAAAATTTCTAAGTATAATTTTATTATGAGAGTTGATGATATATGAGTTATGAGAGAGAGATGTTTTATTATGTAACTATGTGAAAATAAGTATGGTAGTGTGTCAAATGTGTGTGTTTAGAAAGTGCTTGACTTTCTTTAAAGTCAGAAATTCATGCCTGTGAATTGTAACTTTTGTAAGAGAATGTTATGCAACTGACATCTAGTCATTTTGCTATAATAAAATATTTTTATTCGCCCAGCCACTGAAGTGACTCCGAGCTAGGTATTCAAGTTATGTAAGAAAAGCAAATGATAATGGATAATAAGTTTATCTTAATCATAGAAGATCGCGAATATTTTAATATGTAACTTTTTTGTTTGTTGATAAGTTTTACAATTACTATTCTTTTCTCTCTTTCTTTGCTGATGCCATTTTTTATGAACGTCAATTAGGGACCGAGGCCACCACTGACATCAAGTGGACTGAAAGTTCTTTTTTAGGTCTTGTAAGTAAATTAAATAATAAGTCCGCATCGGAGATCTTACTGGCGTGATATAGCATTCAGTCCTGCCACCTAAATGTATTCAGGAATATTTTTTAAGGTTTTATATTATCATAATTTCTTGTATTCTATGAATAACGAGCTTTTAGCTGCTTTTTCTCAAATGTGTTTTCAAAAGGAACGCGAAGGGATTTCAGTTGATGTAGGTACGGAATTGTAAAAACAACTGCTTGTCATATTTTTTTGTCAATACCTGCCCGGGCAAAGATCGCACCCGGAAACGTTCGAAAGCCAGCACGTAGCCTCACTAGCATTACTACGAACTGGTCTGTGGATATTCCTCATGTTCCACTGGGAGTCGTTAATTATAAACAAGGAATTAATTAATATAACTAAGCCTTCAAAAGGGCTGGCGATCATTAACATACTGGTGATAAGGGGCTGTCGACATTACGCCGTTAGTAAGGATGTGTGACGTTTAGGTGCATAGTGCATTATAGTATTATAATGATCTTATGTATCTTATGATTACGATTCATGAGACTTTGATTTCCAATGGTTGGGTGATACGTCCCGATTCACCTTTGATTGGGATGGGACACTGATTAACGAGAACTTTCACTAACTCTTTGAAAATCAAAATTATTTTACTCTTCTGTCACGACATTAGACACACTGGACCTGGGAAATAAATTAACAGCCCTGAAGTTCACCTCATTATTACTAAAGGGTCTCACTAAATCCAACAGCTTCAGGTTTTTTAGCCTTACACCATCAATTTTTGGCCAGATGAATGGAGACCGCATCGCGTCACATCTGATCGCCAGTTATGTAGGTTTCATTTCCTAAAAGTTAGTCAGTTCTTTATGGAGAAATCTCATATTAACTAAATGATATTTAAAACCGCTCAGCGTAATACAATTGTCTTCTTGCAACAGACGGGGAGATGCTGTCTAATCAATCTCATCATCATGCTTCTTTTGAGATTCCAATTAATTAGGCGTCGCGTTGTGTAATTTTCATCATTCACGCCTGACATAATTGCTAATGCGACGTAAAACAATCATGAATGGAGGTATTCGAGAAGTCTTGTCCCTTTGCTGTATAAAATTAATGAATGCTGAATTAAACTAAGTGGTACACAGTTAGGGATTGCAATCCGGTGTCATTTTCAATCCGGCCGGATTTTACCGGATTTTCACCAATCCGGTCGGATCCGGCCGGATTGCTCGCTTCACACTCATAGATCCACACTAGGATTCCCTGTGTCGTGGGTGCCATGGACAACACACAACATAGACAAGGACATTCACACCCAGACCGAGAACAGAAATTCAAACTCATCATTAAAATTTCCGCCTCGCTGGGAATCGAACCCAGGACCCTCGGTGCGGCGATCCGGCGTGGTAACCATTGCGCCACACGGGTCGTCTTATTTCAATATAGACTGTTTTTGATGTAAAAATTTTTTTTTCGGATTATCATCCATCCATCCATCCATCAGCCTTTTGAGGTCCACTGCTGGAAATAGGCCTCCCCTAATCTACGCCACTCAGACCGGTCCTGAGCCTTCTGAATCCAGCGGATACCCGCTGTCTTCTTCAGGTCATCGGTCCACCTGGTCGGATTATAAAGGAACACAAATGCGTTAAGACAAAGTAAATGCAAACGAGCCGTAATAATTAATACTCTCACACTTCAAGCCAGGTAGCACCTAATAACAAGCATGTAATACTTAATATTAATAAGAGTAATCTACAAGAATAGACAGGACGAAAATCATGTCGAATGTCCATATGTCGCACCCGTACCGATTGTTGTTGACGGCGCTTCTTTCAAAGTTGTAGATGAATACATTTGGCAAGTGATCCAAATGGGAAATGGAGATCCAAATGGTCCAACTTTGAGAAAGAAGTCACTCATAGAATCCAACTGGATCGCCTGCGTTCGGGAAACTGCGTCATATCATGTCGTCCAAATCACTGCCTCAGTGCCTGAAGACGAAGGTGATGACATACGGATCCGAGACGTGGTGCTTCACTATTGTCCTAATACATAAGTTTAGAGTCGCCCAGCGGGCTATGGAACGAGCTATGCTCGGTATTTCTCTAAGCGATCGAATCAGAAATGATGAAATCCGTAGACGAACGAGGGTGACCGATATAGCTCAGAGAATTAGCCGGCTGAAGTGGTAATGTGCTGGCCACATATTTCGAAGGACCGATAACCGTTGGGGAAGAAAGGTCATCGAATGGAGACAACGCCTCGGTAAAACGAGCATAAGACGCCCCCCGACCAGGAGGATCGACAACCTAAAGAAGACAGCGGGTATACACTGGATTCAGAAGGCTCAGGACCGGTCTGAGTGGCGGGCAGCCCTATGTTTAGCAGTGGACCTATAACGGCTGATGGATGGATGGATGGAATAAGAGGAAAGTTTTGATATTTTATTTATTTTATGTAATGGATAAACTCAAAAACTACTGAACCAATTTCTAAAATTTTTACACCAATAAAAAACTACATTGTTCCTTAGTTACATAGATTATATTTTATTGTGATTAATAATATTTTTACTTCATCACAAGTAAAAATGTTTGACGCCCAGCGAAGTGTACCACCTCGTTTACATTCAGCTCATTTGAGCAGGAAAGTAGGTAGGGAAGTGGGCAGGACGAGTATGTGAACACGATACTTCTCATGCTCCTACCACTGCTACTCGCGCTGCCCGGCGCTCCCCAAAAGAGCGGTTTTTCAGCCAGTGTTGCCAATGCTACGGCAATTACCGTGTTCTACGGCTTTCAGGCCAAAAAATCACAAAATCTACGGGCTACGGCTGGAACCCTATTGCCGTAACAAATTCTACGGCTTTTCGCAAATTTTCACAAAGTCAATTTTATTTATTGTTTTGCAAACATTTAACGAATGTTAAACTCTTAAAACAGCGCCACCAGGCTTATATTGATGTTAATGTAGGCTAATGAAAAGTATTACTCGTTTTGTGGGCATCAAATTCACCGATGACCTTTTTTTTTAGTTCGAGCGCTGAACCGATGGTATATATTGGCGTAATTGGATTGCTACGGCCCACACTTGATCCTTTCCCATATAAACACGGCTTTTTTATCTAATGGGCTCCATTGACGATGCGATCGATCGGTTCAAAAGTGCCACTCATAGCGGTAACATACACTACCGATCCGTCGGTGCGATCGCACCGATCGATCGCATCGTCAATGGCGCCCATAATGTACACGGCCTTCCAAAAATTTTCATTGGCAACACTGCATTCAGCTCCGTCGCAGTAATATTTCGACGTCTGCCATTGCCGAAAGTCGAAAGCGATGTGAGTGGTAGGGCAGTATGTAAACACTACACTTCTCTCGATCCTGCCACGGCAGTATCAAGGGGATTATTGCCGACAGCGCGAGGAGCAGCGGTAGGGGCTGAATGTAAACGAGGTGTTAGGTTCAACTAGTTTATTATATTATACCTGCGTCTGGATGTAAACAGTCCGACAACTGTAATTTTAGTAAGAAGTAGAACAGATTAATCAATATAACTTGTCTTCTAAAAATATATCAATTGCTATATTTTTTCCTCTTTATTTTCTTTAAGAAGGGAGCCAATAACAAGTGAACAACTACACATCTTTATATTATGTTTAAAGGTTGAAATACACCTATATCTTACACCTACATCCCTTTAGGGCAAATATTACAAATTATAAACAAGAAGTAATATTAAAGAAAATATAATTTCACGCTTATACAACTTTAAATTTATTAATTCAGTGATTTGTGTTGTACATTGTAATGTACAACACACCTAACGTTCAATAGGGATACATCCCCAAAATACCCAAATGCAATACTAGATTAATTACAACATCTATACCAGGCATTCAAAGCATCTGCACTAGCAACAGGGTGATTATTTTGCCAAAAATTGACGTGACCGGATCCGGTATGCGTAAATAACGCCGGATCCGGCCGGATTACCGGATCCGGTTTTCCGGATTGCAATCCCTATACACAGTTAACTGTTTGTTAATTCCTCCGTGTTCCGGTGCCAAGAGTCGGGAGTACCAAACCGAAATGTGTTCGTATTTGTGTATTATGCAACGTTTAATGCTTTTGTTTCTGATTCCCTGTTCATTGTACACTGCGGGCCGATAAAATGTAGGAGTTATGTAAACATTTGCTACATAATTGACTACTGTTTTCTGGTTCGCTCTCAGTATGAGGGGTCCAGGCGGAGTCAGTGCTGGCCAAGTGCTATTTGGCAGATAACGCACACTTAATGACGGAGAACTTTTATAAGCGCAGTTTTTATAGTCAGTGGTACAATGGACGTAACACGTAACTAATTTGTTTTTGATATTTGATTGAAAGTTCCTATTTATTTTGAAGACTACCTCTAATATCTAGTCCATGAATAATAAATAAAAACATTCTCAAGGAAGTATGTAATATTAATACGATAAAAGAAGAACAAACAACACTATAATGCGTACGAGATGTTTTATGTATATTATAAACAATACAGCAGTTAGCACTTTCATCTGTAGGTTGTGATAAGATAAACGAGACACTTGCGGTATTTTATCGAACAAGTCGCTTGGGAAAAACAATGCAAATAATATTGTTTCACAATGAATTTGACAAGTCAAGCTAGACTTAAATTAATTTTTCTAGTTGAAAATGACAACGACAACACCAAAAATCTTAAAAAATAATCTTTTGAAAGTTTTCGCTAAAAATTGAGGCAAAAAATAAAATTGTGCTTTAAAAATAATTTGATTAGCTTGTCACTAAGTAGCTACTTTATTACTTGAAAACAGATTTGTGCTATTCTGCCCCCGATAATTAAAAAGACGTATCTAACAAAAAGTAAAAACGGAGAAATAAATGTTTTAACGAATGAAACGGGAAATCGTTAGCTGTCTTCGAGTGAATTAAAATATTTACATACTGGAAGTTGACAATAATGCCCACTAATAAAGGCTTAAACTTGGTTTAGTAATAATATGAATTTATTAAATTATTATAATAAAAATAATGAAAAAACAGATTCATCTTAGCATAAAAAATGAAGAAAAATATTACATACTTAATTGAATAGACGTAAATGGCTAGATGCGTCCTTTAAATTTCAAACGCTTTTGGCTGTACTTTTCTTCTAAGTATTTAGTTTATCTATCTAGTATATGGTTTTAACAGAAATGGGCGCATATAGGTATATCCGCCTTTTTTCTTAAAAATTAGAAAGTATGTAGATAACCCTTGGCTTAGATAAAATGGTTTTAAAATTATTTTATAATCCTTTTATCTAAGGTAGTATATCTGAAATAGTACAGTAGGTTCGTGGTTATCTTATAAGCCATATATTAAGTATCATATTGTATTTTTTTATTCAACGTAAAGTATTAAGATGCATAATACAAATGCGCCTATGCTAAAATAATTTTACGAAGAAAATAGGGCGCAAGTGGTCAGATGTGGCTTTTATTTCTTAATTCTTTATTCTTTTATTTCTTAATCTAGAGTATGAATCTGATTAAAATATCTGAAGAAATCAAAACAATACTTAAATCAATAATCAATAGTAATATCAATAATAAGGTAACATCAAGAACTTGACGGGTATTGTTCCCTTAAATTATCGTAAAATTGTCATTACAGTTAGTGAAGTAGGCTTACAGGGGAAACCATGGTAAAAAAACGCGCCGAGTACACTACCTCACAGGTGGCGTGGAAATGTGTGCATATTATGTATAATGTGACTCTTAGAATCGCGATATCTCAGGAATGGTAACTCTTAGGAAAAAATCATGAGACCATTTTTGTAGAGAATTTTAAGATCTACAACTGTAGTTTGAGGTTTTTTTTTTTGATAAATCTTACCCTTTTTGAGAAAAATCCAAAACACCTCAAATTTTGACCTTTGACCCCAAATAACTATTGTAGCACACATATAGGATCGATGGGAATTTTTAAAACTTTATTTGTAATGGTAAACTCCAGCTCTCCACCAAAATTTGGCTGTGTGGGAATTATTGTTATTTCAAATGTCTATATTGACCGGACTATAGGGACAAATATGCGCCTTATATATTACTGAACTAAAAAAAACTATAAAGTATAAGGATATTATCTACATAAATGCGACTTTTTAATTAAGTTTCACATAAATTCGTCTTTTCATCTTCAATCGGGTGTAAAAAAATGTATAGAAGCGCCCTATTTTATTGTGCTAAAACCGCACTGGAAGAAGTTACAGAAATATTAAAAATACATGCAGATGCACCTTTTTTTTCTGATTCCGGCAATGTATATAACTCAAATCTGAAAAAAATGTTAGATACGTCTTTTTTACTATCGGGGGCAGTATTGGAGTTATCGTCTTCTCATCTATGACTATTTGAGTATCAAAAAATCCAAATGAACCAATTATCGATCACGTTACCCAATTCGACTACCAATCTCATCCACCAGTGTCGACGCGACGCATGTGAGCATGCACAAATCACAATCGGCCGGAACATAGACCGCGGTACGTGCCCAAGTGGCGACATATTGACCGAGCGACGCCACGCCGCGTGTGTACTGTGTGTGGCGACTGGCGCGGGCGTGCCTGTGGCGACGAGGGGTTACACCGTGACGTGTACTGTGGTCTAGATAAGTAGTTTATGTACCCACAAGTACCGTGTATATAGGCGTCAAAAGAATCATAAGACCCTAATTTGTGGATGAATAGTCAGGAACTTGGAGAGCTTTTGTCTTCAAAGTCGTAATTATGGTCTCGTTGCTGATAATGTTATAAAGGATGTCTTGTAACTCGGTTGTTATTTTGCTTGTCAATATTCAAGCGACGTTCCATTATTTTTCATGTATGTAATTGATTGATTGTAATTATGTGCAACGAGTGGTAATACAATGTATTTCGCCAAGAGTTATCAAGTCTCCGTTCGGTCGGGACACAGGACACACAGCCTTTGTTTATCGCTTTCATCAACTGGCTCGAGTGTTCCCACACCCAATAGACTAGAACAAGCGTTCAAACAACGATATCAATGAACAAACAAACACTAAACACTGAGCGCTAACGACATAGCGCCGACCGGCGCGGCGGCGACCAAATATAACTTGATCTAATAATAAGTTTACTTCGTGTTACTTACAATTTATTAGAAGAGGAATAAATTAAAATTGTCGCTCACACCCTTATCATATGTTAGGATTTACTCTGTTCCGGTATTGTCAATATCGCCTCGGATATAGAGAAGCATGATGATTGATGACAGAAATAAACCCTTCGGAGCATAATGTGCTAAGCAAAATGAACACAACTCGCAATATGTACAAATCGCAAAATGTGCAAAACGCAAAATGTTAAACACGTATGTGAGTGAATATGTGATTGTTGTGTATTCGATTGAGTAAATTTAGTATCTAATATAATATTAGAATGTTAAGACTAGTATAAAGTATATTATTGTTTTGTTGAGATGATAGTGTTATTGTTATGATAGCATCCGAAACTCTAGTAACTGTTAACTTATCGAATCGACACTGACAAATAACACATTTAAAAATGTTTTAGAAAATTTGAATTTCGCAATTTTTTCAACTTTTTTGTAGCATGTCGCTGTTATTTTTGTATTATTCATAAAGATAAGCGCTAGTTTAACGCTGTATCAGCTGCAGTGTGCGCTCGGTTGATGCTTCCAGCTCATAAACTCGAGAACAATCCCTCAGCATTAGAAAGATTGCATATCCCACTTCCCCTTGAGTGCCGTTTAATGCACTGCCGATATCTATTGTTTAGTTAATATAAAAAGTACACCTAACATCGAAATAATGGGTTTCATTAGGACCAGAAGTTGTTTTATAATTGTGATGATGCTTGTAGACATTAAAAGAATATGATTCACATATTAAGCATTTTAAGTCTGAACCATTTAATGTATGTATCTTGGTTATGGTGAGACTTATCATTTATTTACCATGATCCATATGTGGGTCGTAAATGGAATAAAATCAAAAATAGTGAGTATCCGGACATTTAAGTAGTAAATGGAATGTAAACTCCGGTTACACATTATTGTGTACTCACCACATAACTTTGGCGACTAGGATTTATAAGATAATATTTTGTTCAAATAGAACTGTTTACTTATAGTCTCGCTGATAACAGAATGGGGTAATAGACTGTAATTAGTTTTAGTAAGCAGCTTTTGTAAATATTGGATTATGATAATATGATGTTAAGGATACCGAATATTTTCTTATTGTATTTAATTAAAGTTATATGGCCAATTTAAACTTATAATGGATTGTTCTTTTGCATATTTTACAACAATACAGATAATCATGGGAGGGGAGGGGGAGGGGGTTAAATATTTATTTAATGATGTCAAAGTATAACTTCTCACGCGCGTACAAAAGTACATGCACCCTTTTTTATTTACTCTGTAGATTCATTGTTTCTTGGCGTTTCTTTTGGGAACACTAACGAATTGGTCAGTGATGAGGATGACTGATGACTTACAAACTTTCCAAAAGTCAAAAGCAACTTAATACTTAATTTCATTTATTTTGTATAGGTAAGTACTTAGTAATCTATCATGAATTGGTTTAATACACGTTTATGGTATTCGGTATCATTCCCGTCAAATTTTCTAAGGACGTTTCTGCACAGCATCTAGTAATTATTATTCTCCTAATTAAAAATGTCGTTCCACCGCTATATGTTACTATACGCCAAAAGGCTTTCGAAAAAGTTAATGTAACTCGCGTTAATTATGTCTTTTGATTGCGCTGACTTCGCGATTCTATTCCCAAGGTAACGTTAACGCCAAGCTTTGAATCGGCAGCCTAATTTCCTACTAGCGATTCTATGTGCTATCTTGAGAATTCGAAGAACATAATGTAGTGAGTAGCGTGATGAGCATTACAAATAAAATTGTAGGTAGTAGTAGCTGCTCGGACAGACTTCGTTCTGTCAAAAGTTTTTTATTTTAAGATGTAAGATATCCTATCTTTCAAGTAGGATCAAACTGCACATGGTGTGCAAATTTCATTAAAATCAGTTAAGTAGTTTAGGATTCCATTGCGGACAAACAACGTGACACGTAATTTATATATATTAAGATTAAGATTTATAGTTCCTTTTCAGTTCAATGAGTTGTATTGTAAAGTCTGTTGGAAAGAGATTTTCTTTCGGAAGTTTTGTCTGAAAATACGTTGTGTAAGGGATTCTTTCTTTCCAGGTCCAGGTGGAAACTATTAAGCTAGGACCCATTAGTCCACCACGTTGCTCTTTATTTCTCGTTTCATCCCAATACCACAGTACTTGTGCAAGGTGGTATGATTGTACTCATCTGGTTTGCTCTGGATACTCTTGGTTCCCTATCAACTGGGCTATCTTTCAAAGCTACACACTTGAGAGTCATTAATGTGATTATGATTAATCATTATCTCGAGAATTTCATGAAGTTTCTCATGGTGAAAACGAAGCCAAGTCGTCGCTAAATGAGTCGCTAATGGCCATATTTTTCAGTAAAGTTTAGCTACGTGGATGGCGATGTCGCTAGTTGCCAGATTCTGCTGAATTGTTTCATTAAGATAAACATGGAAGATTTATAAAACGCCTGATGAAAATTAGCAACAGTTTTGTGCGCGACTACTGTTAGCAAACATCGATCGTGTTTGCCGAAGGGTGGCATAGCCGGGTTACTAATCAGTAATTAATTAAACTGAGTTTATGATAGTATTATAACTATGTGTCTATAGTTACTAAGTGATATTAAATTTACAGCTGCTCAAATATGCCTCAATAATTATGTAAATAATATAAAGACATTGGAAACAAAACTTAGCGTTACTTATCGCGTATAATGATTTTGCAGTGCCATGTTTATAATGACTTTATGACTAAAGATTAAATTTAATTATCAAAACAAATCATTAAACCATCTGGTTAAATTATATTCAATAACATTTGTAATTTTGGATATTACAAATGTTATATTACTTAAACATTTTATTATTTTCCTACATTGATTTGGTTTGTCATTATAATTTCATAAAAATGTAATGGATAAAAAATTAGTTTGACAGCGGTGGGATTCGAACCCACGCCCTTTCGGACTGGTGCCTAAAACCAGCGCCTTAGACCGCTCGGCCACGCTGCCTCGTATCTGCTTGTACGAAATCTGCATACGTATTTGCGTTGTATCAATTGAATGGCGCGGTTGAATCGATACAATGTACATTAATGATGTTGTGTGTTTTTAAAATCGATTTTATTTACATATCGTTTAGTATACTATTCGATAACACGAGTACTGTCGAGTACTTATAATTTGAGTGACATTTAACCTTTTGAATATACATTAAGTATCAGTTGTCTTGTGTCAATTTCATAAAGTAAATTCATACATTTCTTTTTGTATGTAAATACAGATATAACTGACAAATTAGCAGACATATCACTTGATGGCTAGTGGTCACCGTCGTCAATGAACGTCACCCATACGTTTCCGGCCAATAAAGAAGTTACATGATAAAAGTAATTATTGTTCCCGTATTGGAGCGGTCTGTGGACTATACTAACCTCAATCCCATGCCGGCTTAACAGGGAGAAGTATTCGTAAGAGTCGTCAGATGCCGCCACCCCTGCTTGGTGGTAGAAGCCTCGCGTTAGGACTATCTATAGGAATAATCAATATTTTATTAAGTCTATATTATTACATATGACGACCCTGTAGGCTGTAGCCTAGTTGGTAGTGACCCTGCCTGCGAAGCGAGGGGTCCCGGGTTCGATTCCCGGCCGGGGCAGATATTTATGTGACAGATAAATATAAATTATACTCGATTCATTGTGGGATGTAACTTACCATAAATGCACGTCTGCTTGTTTGACGGCTAAAATGTAAGTTTTTAAACTTCTTTACATATTGTGTAGGTACATTATTCCTAAAACGGTATAAGATTTTCTCTTCATGTAACAATAATTATAATTACGTTGATAAAATAATACTCGAATAGAAAAATAATTTACTTAAAATGAATAAAATTTTCTTTCAATAAATTGATTTTTTTCTCCATCGACGATTAAAATAAACAGTGAATAGGTATGAGGTTTTCTAGTTGTTAACGCTCTGAATGCTTTAATTAATAAATGGAAATATATCGCTTATAATTTTAAAATGAATTAGTTTTTGTTTTACTATAGTGGATTTTTCATAAAACACTTATTTTTTAACTAGCTGACCCCGCGAATTTAGTATCACCTAACAGTCAATGAATGTTGTGTTACTTTTAACTAAACTTTTTGGCAAGCTTAACAAATCAGAGATCAATAAATCCTCTCTCCCTCCCTATCCTCCTCCCTCTCCTCTCTCCCCCTCCCTCCCCCCTCTCCCCCTCCCCCTCCCTCTCCCCCTCCTCCCTCTCCCTCTCCTCCCTCTCCCCCTCCTCCCTCTCCTTCTCCCTCTCCCTTTGATTCGACGATAACTCTTTTTTTTACTTGAAAATTGTTATATTTTTTTATTTTCAATGCCATATTAAAACTCATTTTTCTGCTTGTCAAAAATAGCATGAGATTCTGCTATAACAATTATTGGATTAAAAAAACTAATTTTAATCTTTTTTGTTCGTATTTTATAGGTACCTGTTCTTATTTCCGGAACATATTAAAATTTCTATGATTGCAATCGATTGAGTTGTATTGTAACGTCCCTTAGCTTTTAAGTTTTAATATGAATGATATAGATAAACACACATTTTTGTAAACTAGGAGTGTATATGTACTTAATGAATGACATTACTGTTAATCATCACCTGGCAGCGGGAACTGATACTAAGTTGAAAACTTGTCAACTAGTTGTGAGGTCGCTGTGTGAACACTTGTTAGTTAAATTGATATACGATAGTTATAGACGTTATAGTCATAGAACAGCTGTTGCCCGCGCCTTCGTTTGCGTGGACGTCAGAATTCGGTACTGAGAGACATATAAAAACAGTTTCAGTAGTTTACTAAGATAATTAGTGAAACTCGCAAAGTTAAAACGAATCGATTGACGTAAGAATCATCAAATCTGTCAACCCGCTTGGTCTCTACAACGCCACATAGGAACAAACATTCTCGTACATAGACTGATAAACGCATTAGTGCATTACCCTTCTTTACTCGGGTAAAAAGAAGTGTTACTTCAGGTCAGTTCAAAAAACCATTCAAACTAGCAAATATTCCCGTTTACAATCACTTAGCTTTTCAAATCAGAAAATATACTTTTACAGTTTTACTTAGTTCCATCTCGCGTGTATTGTAACAGGCGACAATAAGCATCGTTTCGTTTGTAAAACAAACAGCGCGCCGCGGCCGATGCTGCATGGCGGCATCGCGGCATCGCTACAAGACTGCAGTGTGTTGCGTCACGCTGTCGTCATTCCTCAGTTGATTCATCAAGCTCTTCAGATAAGTGAGAGCTGAGCTCGGGCTCCGGTAAACAACGCCGTTTGTGCCGGAGTCTCGCCGCTGACGCTCCACGTAATGCGGTACGCACACGGTTTTTTTATTCAATGCTTGAAGGGGAGACATACGTAGATGTATTGATACTGGATGGAGTAACAGATTTTGTCTGATTAAAATACGAAGATTGAACTACGAATTAGGAGAGGATGACTAATACGCTTTTAAATACAATGAATGATTTTATTTATGAAGTCAGTGTTTAACATTTTGTGATTTACAAATTTCACAATGCTTAACATTTCTGTAAAAAAACAAAAAAAAAGCGCCCTACGTTTTACAGTTGTATTTGTATATTAAACAAATTATATAAAGTTACTAGCTTACTAGGACTTCATTGGGTAAATAGAGATAACTGACTCATTTGTTTTTTTAGTGCGTTATTACTGACTGAAACCTCTTACCTCACTTCAGCCATTTTATCTTTGTTATTTTTTTGGTATTTGCCAGTATTTGCGGCTCATCCATCCGCTCTACATGTGTGGTTAGGGGCGAACGATTCAGTTTAGTTAGGCAGTCGCGGCCACTGAGGGGCGCCGAGTGCGATGAGTGCGACGACACGTCAATCGATAGCTTGCCGCCGGGGACTGCTCGCTGTTCATTGCCCACCCGGGAGGTCCCGGAGGTCCTTGACATGGTGGGGTTTTAGTGGAATGTGATAGCGAAGTATACAGCGTTTGTGTGTGTCTCGACAGGAATGTATAGGAGCGAAGACTGGAAGAAGTTGTTAGGGGGATTGGGATTATAGTTTGGTTGGTCTCTATCAAATTCGACAAAAGAAACTGTCAAATAACGTAAATTTCCAAAACCAAGCGAGCGAAGACGTGAGCAATTGCTAGTGATGTACAGTCGGCCGCTGAAGTAGCTTAACATTATAGTACTTTGTAATAGTAACTGTTTCGGCGGTTTCCTAGCAACATCTATGACAAATACAAGAAATGTAATGTGACAAGGTACTAAAATGTTAAGCTACTTCTGCGGCCGACTGTACCTATGTATGTAGGTATCTATTATAAACTGAATAATTTATCAGAATGCAGAAACCTGAGAAATTCTCCTTGATGTCCGCCAAAGTGCGTGTAATTTATTTACTTTGACCTTAACCCCTGTTGTTCATATCACGACCTTGCAGCTTGAATATGTCCTTGCCTCGTCGGGAGCCAAAGACCCGGGATTCGATCCACTGCGCCGTGGCGCCGCTCCGGGAATAATGAGGATCCGTAACGTTTTTAGTTGAGAATGCAGATTTATAGAGCTAAGAAATCCATAACAGACAGTGTAAAAATTTTTGTTCTACGACAAAAATTGACGAAGTTATGACCAAATTACTAGCGAAGTTCACTGCGGGCCGCCGCGGTAGGCTGTGACGTCACGATACCGGTCGCCGCCAGTTAGCCGCTGGCAGCGATACGGCGCGTAATGTTTTGTTTGGATAATTTGTGACTTTGAAACAAATTAAGTGTCCGATTTGTGCCTAATTCACCTTTTAACTATGTATCAATATTGTATATTGCTTAAACGTTCAAACACTTCTATGAAAACGCCAAAAAAACTATTTTTTAACGTGCCGAAACGAAAAAGCCAAAACTTCGTAGAAAATGGTATTCCATTGTAAAAAGAGATAATATATGATTTATCTTCAATAGTAACTGAGCTGGGAAACCATATCTTTAACTTATATTAATTTCGTAGTTGTATATGTCCCGTAAGTAGCGGATCAACCGAAGGTGGCAGATAGCTTGAAGGTTGACCTATCATATGTCAAAAAAATTTCTTAGTAAAAGTGTCACCGTTTTCGAGATATTGACCATTTTTTAAAATTTAGAAAATTCGGCTCCTTTACCCTACTTTTTCCTGTTGATTCCACAAATGAGCAGATATTTTGATATTTTTTTTTTCTTAGAGCTCTCAGATAGTTGCTTTATAATTATCAGTATGTAATGTTGTTGAAATTATTAGGGAACACTGAGAAAATAGCGTCTACTTTACATATTTTTGTTTTTGATTTTCTTCGACGCAACTTTGATGCGAGGTGGTTGAAAAAAAATGTACTGGGCAAGTGTGCCCCAGTATTTTAAAAACTATCTTTAAAGATCTAGAACTATATTTAAAGATCTATTTATTTAAAACATAAAAGATTTTCAATATTGATATGGTCACTATAAGATGTTGTTACTTGTTAGGTTAGCTAATTACGTAATAACTTAAGACAGAAGGAACCTTAAGTAGGAAGGAACTGAATAAATTAACCGACTTGGTATTACATTGATCTCACAACTTTTTACGGTAGAAGAACTGAGTTGCGAGACTTGGGTTTTTTTACAAGTTATGTTTTTGATGGCATGATCTACATACCTATACCGAAAACAACATTCGTTTATCAATAAACTATAAATACTTCATTCATAAGTTCTGAATACATCCCTGTATGTATACTTTACATTCATTCTTTCTTACCCCTACCTACTACTATCAGCTTACAAAGAAGTAAGACCTAAAGATTCCTAATAAATACCTACCAACAGTCAGCCTCAGAAACAGCTTAATATTATAGTACTTTGTAATAGTAACTGTTTCAACGGTTTCCGAACAACATTATGACAAATTCAAGAAATATGTGACAAGGTACTAAAATGTTAAGCTACTTCTGATGATGATCGTACACGTAGATAAATAAACAGCACCTTTACCTTTGTGGTATCCAACCACGGATTTAGCGCTGGTGAACTTAGAATTATTATCTAGGTAATCAAAAACCATGAAAGAATACACTTTTGGAAGTTTATCTGATTGAGCTTGAACAAAATCAGCTTCTATTTTATTAGTACTTAGGTATATTATGTACGTTTTATACTTAATATTAAAAAATAACAACCCATCATGTAATTAAATTGCCGACTATAGTGACCAACTGCGTCAGATCGGCTCCGTCGAATCATGAAGAAGGAGTGCGCGTAGCCGGCTGCGCTCGTTCCGACATAATGACGTCACACGGACCCGCGTACTTTGAATTTTTGCGGCCGGAACGGCAATGTTCATTACTTAATATCTTCGTAAGTAATGGTCCGATTTGGATAATTCAAAAAGATATATCATTCTTACGCCATAAAGAATCACGTGGATAATAGTTCTATTGAATTTGCTACAACTTTACTGATCCTCATTGTCTAAACCCTTTCCACAAATCAGAGACTAAAATGACAACCACTAATTTCAAAGTTAGAAATAATGATACCAGCTAAAGTGCGATCTACTTTTCCGGTTTTATGAATCGTAAAGTATGTCGTAAAAATAGTGACATATTAGACTCTTCAGTAATCACACAAATAGTCGACCGCCATAAAAACTGCGAATTCCGATTTTACTTTCAGGTTTATGGTCATCACTATTTAATTTGCACCCGAAACTGGTCACCCATGATTCATGGGTTTAAAACGTTTCATGGGCCATGAAACGTCAATTTAGTCTCTAAGATTTGTGAAGGGAATATATCTCGGGTCTAGATATTTGGTATCATATTTTTTATTAAACTTTATTTATTTTATTGTTTGCGTTTGTTCTGCTCTCGGGTACTGATATCTCCCCATAACTGAAGAAGTATGGATGATACTACAGCTCACTGCTCCAGTACCGATCCGTGGCATCGGTAGTCTTTGTGCCTCCCGAACGCCTCCGTCATTGCTTTACGACACTTCTACTTTGCTTGTGCTATCATTCCTTCTTCTATCACTCTTCTCTCCTTCTTGTTGTTATGGATGTTTCTTTTGTGTGCGTTAACTGTGTAGTATGAACTGTATTCTTCCGTCTTGTGCTTATCGTATAATAAACGATTAACTGTAATTTTTGTAGTTAACTTTATTGCTCGCGCACCGCCTCCGCTACACACCACCACGCGCTAACTACATCTCCTTAACTGGTACTTACTTTAGCTACGTTAGTAACATTATTTTTATTATTTACGTAATTAAAATTACGCGTTTAAAGCCTCGGCTAAGGCACGCACCGAGTTTGTTAGTTGTATCGTTGTAAAAGTTGTATGAGCACGAGTTTTAGTTTAGTTCCGTTCAGAATGTTCACCAGTTAACAGTTTTATGTTTGCCTGAACTAACTGTAGCAACAACAAGTTTACGCCGACACTGTATGCGTTGCCGTGTTTATAATAGTTTTTACTGTTTTAATTTATATTGCAAAGGTAGGAGGGAAATGCCATTATAGATACTGAACAACAGTATAACTAACTAAAAGCTACTACACTCACTACTGAGCACGCGTCTCTCCTCTTCAGGACGTCTAGAGCATCCTCTATCACGCTGCTCCAGTGCGGATTAGGAAGAGAGTCAACCGCATAGTATCGCTACAATATACACGCATATTAAAAACGAATAACCGCCCTCGCTTTGCTTCGGTTTTCTTATTTTTTTACACCTTGGGTTACATTATTGGAGTTTTATTAAGGATTCCTAATTTATTTGAAAATATAATATATAGCCTATGTCACCCGGGGATAGTGTAGCTTTCCAACAGTGAAAGAATTATTCAAATCGGTTCAGTAGTTTCGGGAGCCTATTCAATGCAAACAAAAAATCAAATCTTTCCTTTTTATATTAGTATAGATAGATAATCCCCAATTCTCATATAGGTAGGAACTTCAAGGAAAAATTGAGAGTACTTTTAATATTCCATTTCATTTCCGAAACTTTAGTAATCGGCCAACTTAAATGTTCCATGTTTATGTGCATCAAAAGGACCTAACATTTGCGGAATAGAACGTGGGGCCCTGTGGCAGGCAGGGTCACTATTACTACCGAGTAACAGATAAGATAGCATGTTAATGAATCTGAGAAATGTATGGATATCATTCTTCCACGAATACTAGACGTAAACGTTCTACAGAACAGATAATATTGATGTACGTTTCCGCGACGCTCTTTGTCATTTATTATCTGTGCTGTAATATCTCACAATTTGTAATATTGTCTATCTGTTATACGAATAGGTATGTACCTACCTACTTCAGTTTGCATCGGGCAGAATGCTTGAAATATTCTTAGCTTTGGATTGGACCATGGAAGACGTTAGACTAGGGGTGGCTTAGAATACTGACCCCAATCCCACTGTACAATCAAGCGGGGTCATCCATCCAACGCAGAGCCAATACTGCATCTGAAATCACCTCAGTCGATCGCTTACGTAGTAATTAGTGTCGGGCTATGAATGTAGTTTTTGTGTTTCAAAATGTCACTGTACAATTACCTCGTAGAGTAGGACGAATGGTAAGGAAATGCACCCAGACGTTCCCAACGCTCCACTCAATGGCTCTTTACAGACAAAGGGATGCGCTGCTATTGTGAAACCGGTGGTGGGCCCTTCGCTTTCCGCAACTCCTGGTTAAATGGAGTGTTGAGCGTGGGAGTGCAGAGCTACTGTGACAAACGTCTCGCTCGACTATTAGCTAGTGTTACGAGTGTGACTGTGATGTTTACATGCTCTTAATACTAGCTAATGTTATTTATTAATAGATAACTAAAATAACATTTTGTTATTGATGTTATCTCAATCACGAAGAGTAACGTTATTCAAGTTAATCGTTATGACAATGGTAAAAAAATATTGAAGTAGGTAAATAGCTAGAGCAAGAACCAAAAAAGTACATTTTGAACGATTTGAACTTTGGTCCTTCGAGCAGGTGACCAGACTCTCTTAGCCTACTACTCCTGTGCAATGTTGTGTATGTATAAATATAATGTGTAATTTATCCGTAATGTACGTAGACATGGCTCCCGGTAGCCGATAGGGTGATAATTGACACCGTATGACGCCCCCACCCCTGTCGCCGCAGCCGCGCCGCCGATA
Organism: Thymelicus sylvestris; assembly: GCA_911387775.1. Classification (NCBI taxonomy): domain Eukaryota; kingdom Metazoa; phylum Arthropoda; class Insecta; order Lepidoptera; family Hesperiidae; genus Thymelicus; species Thymelicus sylvestris. The sequence continues at coordinate 1,637,590 of OU426903.1, forward strand.
ACATTATTTAATCTGTGACATTTGATGCACTGCCGCGTCAATGTTTGCCAGTGTCAATGTTGATATTACTGTAATACTCTGACTGGCTCCGGCTAGTATTACTATCAATGCTTCTTATCATGCTTCGGTTGTTTTGACTTTTGATTGCTACTGGCTGGTCGCTTGTGACTTGAATGTTGGTATACATGTGTTGTTGTTGTGGAAAAACTGAGTTTACTCTTTGTTTAAGATAGAAACCTCCTTTTAAGTATGTCCTGTTATTAATTAATTAATTATTAGTTTACTGTGCCCTGCCAGATTCATGTTGATACCAATAGTATAATGTTATCCTAACACCTATGTAACACATGTTATAGCAAATAAATAAATGAAGAGTTATTAATACAGACGCTCTTCTCGTACGCGAGAGTATAAAATAAAACTATAATAAAATTATAATAATCCGTTGCCGTAACGCAGTGGAAAAATAAACGTGATCCAAGTAACAGTATCATGCTTGATGCAACCGCAAATCAGAAACACATGTGCAGCCCACACGTCCACGCGAGATGTCCGTGATACAACCACATAGCGACCACACACCGCAGTGCCATCCAAATGTTGGAAACGGGGGCCAAGTTGATGCCGTCCTAGTGGCAAGGATAAACGGGTTTCGGCTCGAGCTTACGAAGGTGAAGGAGCGATTTGTAAATATTATCGACAATCTTAAGATATGATACAGATAAAGGCAAAATTGGAATGCTCTTATATATTATAATACATTTCTCAGGGGAAATCTCCAACGGTGATGAGGCGCATCGCATCGGCACATGGATGCATGGATAACTCTTAGGAGTTACTGATGTCCATGGGCGAATGCTGTTGAAATGGAATTTTAATACGTTGCGCAGCAGGATTCATTACATGCACAGAAGGTTAGCTCATTCTTGACTAGAGAATGTTTCTACATTCTCGGTTCTACATTCCGGTTTCTACCGTTTGTCGTTCTTTTGGGAGCACACAAATTGGTCCAATTCAAAGTCAACTTTTATTAATTTCAAATCTTACGAATGTAGGTACAACCTTATTAGTTATTACCGTTCGGAAAGGTGCCTTATTAATTATGTATTAAAAATGAGAAGAAACGGCAAAACAAAGATTCATTCATTTTCTTCCTGCTGCCATGCCGCATGCATGTCCTAGCTTACCAAGAGTACCGAGTAGTGTTAATTCTAGGGCACTGAGCTACATCAGAAGGAACCCTAGTACCTATGTATGTGAGCGAGTGAGAATTTATTATTTTTACCAATTGTAGGTCACGCTCTATTTCGACGTGAATGAGCCCAGGCCTCGGGCCGAGCCTTTCAGCGGGCTCGAGACGAGACACTTCACTTCACTCGAATGTTGAAAGCTACACTTTTCTTTACACTGCTGCCTTTTTAAGCTAAGGTAGGGCGATGCCGCGAGCGTCTTTTTAACTGAAGATGCGATGTCCTTTACAACGGAAAATGGACGTGACGTATTATAATGAGCTTATCGCTATGGGTTCTGTCTCGTCTAATGGTTTGGGTCGATTGTTAGCGATCGGTGAAAACTTGGTGAGGATTTCAGGAATTAATCATGTAGTCTTTGGCTCATAGTTTGTGGCGATTGCTAGCGATCAGAAGTGACATGGCGGCGCTGGGAACATGAATGGGTGACCTTTAGTGGTTTTGTGATCTTGATTGTGGAGGATCGATTAGCCTTTAGATCCGATTGGTATTAGTAAATAGCTATAGTTAAGTTATGACCTTCCGGGCGGCAAGGAACTTCCAATAAATGATATAAGGTCGGTTGGCTAACAAAGTAACAAACCCTCTACCGAACCTACCGTATGCTCACAGTATGGTGGAGAAAGTTTCAGGCATTCTCAACTGTGAGAAAAGGTTCATGTTTTAAAGACCCGCGACCGACACCGACTGATTCCTTCGTGAAGAAAGTTGTGAGTTGTGACTCTCAATAACAAATCAGGCGTTTCATGTGAACTGGTATATTATACAGTCATGTATAATATAAAATTTTCAATTGTTTTATAATTGGAGTAGAGTAGATTCAGTATTAAACCCACAAAAATCCCTTTTGTCAATCATCCAATTCAAATATAGAGCATCAAAAATATTTTTATACGCACCTGTGCCTAATGCCTTTGGCTCGAATAGGTACTTCGTGACCTGGTTGAAAACTCTTCCGGTGTCCAGATGAAAAAACAAGCTAATCTTTATTGTTTTGTCAATGCGTAGATAGTCTATTGAACTCGACAAACAACACGTGGTCTCAAAGCGTACAACTCCTATAAATAGACTTACTCCCTATGTATTATTAGACTTTATTTCCATCTATGTAGAGTCGAAATTCCTTTCATGTGCCATTGTTCTAAAGTAATTCGGATTTATTGCAATATAAATCTTATTGCGTTCTCTGTAACGTTTAATTTCGTTGAGTCCTTTTGTTTCCCGGTAGCGTTGCGTAGCTTTATCATTATAAGCGTTATGTCTGATTATATCCTGGGTTTAATGATGCGCTTGTTTAGATACGGGGTTTTGTTCGGGGTTTAAATAGAAATAATGATCACACATTCACACAATTACTTTCGGGATTCGCTGTATTGCGGATGACACACACAATTAAGCCTAAATGGTAAGCACCGTTTTGCAAGCTTTACCAAAGGATTGAAAGTGAGGAAGGAAGCGTGGGTCCCGCTTTCCGTTATAAATATTTCAAAGTTGGTCCTAGATAGACAGTAGTACTTAGTAGCCAAGTGGCTACTAGCTAGTCATGTAAAGGACCCTTTAAAAAAGGATTAAACAGAGCGGTGGTCCACAGTCATCAGTGTCATCACCAGACCATTGTTAAAAATTATGTTACCGTCGTGTTCGCTCTATGTTGCTTTTAACTTGGTAATGACCCACTACAGAGCACTGGTCTCTCCTCATATTTGAAGAGGTCAAGAGCATACCGCCACGCTGCTCCAATATGGATTCATGGAGGGATTAGTGGCGTACCCAAGTGTTGGTTTGTATGCTGTCAATAACAATCGAGACTTACTGTTTTACGTGCACTTCGAAGCACGCAAGCGTTCAAGTCATTTTTGACACTAGCTGTTAACACATTGAAATGAAATGAAATGAAATAATCTTTATTCATGTAGGTATCACTGATACACTTATGCACGTCATTTTTTTAATTTACCAGCTTTTCGCAAAGGTGCTTTGTCATGGAGGAGAAGAAAAGCCGTAAAGAAACTCCTCAGCACATCTTTTAAAAATAAAACTTATATTTATTACAAAAATCGGTATTCTCTATTATACTCGTAGTTGTCTAAAATTATCGCGTTTGAAGTGAGACACGTTCTCTGATATACGAAAATTGAGAAAGCTATCAGCGTATGCATTAAGCCAGAAGTGTATAAAATATTTTTACGTTCATTTTGTATTTGTATAGTTAGTATCTCAAGTATTTTAAAACATATTCGTGAGTATCATCCCCTATTCAGTCGAAACTATTTCGAGGGGCTCTGTAACTATCTAAGGCTCTTTACACACGGTACTCGTACACGGTTTGTGTGTATATACATATAAATTAAGCCTCTGTACAGTCTATATTGTTTCATTAGCTTTATTTATATTTTAGTGGCAAGTTAACATAAAGTGTAATGTTGTTACATTAATTTGTTTAATTTGTTGTTGTTTTTGTTAATTTACTTTGCAACATTCCGCCAGTGCAGCTTAATGTATAGAATAGAGGCATATATCATCATATTCCAATTTGATTTCCGCAAATAACGCTCTTGCAACAAAAATAATGAATAATTGTAATCATTAAAAAAAATTATAGGTTCTTTCAAACGTTCTATGTATAATGCGCCTTACATTTGTTAACGAACTGATGAAATGGTAATTGCACGCTTTTAAAACTTTAAAGTATTCAAACGTAAAGCATTCAAGATGTACGAGGTTTGTTAATGTGAAATGTTTTTGATATATTAATATACCATGCACATTGAAGAGTATCTTTAATCTTTATTCAGGCACTGTTCAAAAGTTTTTAGCAGCACTTCAATAACTCCGTTTGAACTCTTATAAAATTTTATTTAAATAATCATCATCGGATCTCTGTTATATAGCGGTAGCTGTATCTATATGATTTTTCTTCTTCTTTGTCGTATTTCGTATCCCTGTGGTCAGGGCGGTCGTGGTCGTCACGTAGTATCATTACTGTGGGCAGAAGTTATACGCCTCACCAGCAATCGCCATTTGTCTTGGTTGGTAGTGAGTCTGGTACACTCATGTAAATGACCGCCGACTGCCGACTATGATTTTAGTATTTTTTAATATTTTTTCCAATTCTTCTGCTAACTTCGTCTATGGATGCGGAGATGAGATGTGATGGGGTCAGCGACATTTATGACTTCAATTGAGAATGTCTATCGCAGTGCTTGCAGTTGGAATAAATTTATAACAGAATTCAATATAATTCAACTTTTCGTTTCAAAAGGCATTTCATGAATGCAGGATTAAAGTAGCATGGAGTATTGTAGCTATTGATAAAGTTATACGTATTTGTGCAGTGTATTTTGGGATTATTGAGTTCTGTTTTTTTTATGGAAATGGATTCTGAGTTCTGACATAGACTTCGTTTTGACGAAGACTTTGTGAGAATATCTGACTATTCTTTTATCTTGTCAGATACTTACATTTCCACTAAACCATAACATGCGTGAACTAGTTCCCACGCGTGACGTCGTCATCTTTTTCAACCCTTTCATAATAAAAAATATGTCAACATATCAATCAAAACATTCACTCATATTTTTAATCTGTTCCTCTCACAAAGTATTCTTTCAGAGTGAAATTTCCCTTCCAACTTTGTTGCAACTGGCAAGCAAAGGTTTCCCGGCATATTGCATGCATGTGCATAGCGCGCTATGAAAAAAATATGCAAAAGCGCGGGAAATGAACACGGGAGTACGTGCGCCGCCATAATGGAATGAACAGCCCTCATTGAAATCGCGAATGAATTCAGAATGGCCGCTATTTACACTGGCCGGCCAGTTTATTTCTTTTAGGGTTCGCAGTCCATTTAGACGCGTCCATCCTATCGTATGGCTGTATTTTTTATTGATGCATAAGTAGGGAGATAAAGAGAAGTATAAAAGTGCGTCTGCTAACTCTGCCGCTAAAGTCATTTCGATTTTCACGTCGTCGTTTCGTCTGGAGACACGTCCCGATTTGCCTTAATATTATCTTTTGCCAAAACTTTACGTCGAAACTTTTACAGGAAAAGCCAGTTTGTTTGTTTGTTGCTCGCTTTCAGAATAATCTGACCAGTTATTATTATAACAAATACTTAATTACGATATTTGTTCAATATTCTTTGAAGCTATACCCATTTGAAAACTGAATCCTGAATCATTATTGTTTTCTATTTAAATTGTAAATTTCAAACGCATCCGCATAAAGTGTGTGATCATACTTACCTACATCATAGAATCTATATTACTATAGATATCCAAGATGTTAAAGTTTCGTGACCATAATTTATTTTAACGGCTAAAAATCGATAAAACACCAATTTACCCAGCAGTATATCTGGCGATAAAGCTTAGGTTATGTTATGTTATATTTGTGTAATTAAATACGTTCGATCCTGATGGAACCCATTGTTTACACTGTAAATTGTAAAACACATTTACGTAATTATACATCGAGTAATACCCGGCGTTGTTTATGTCAACAGTCTGCAGACGAACAGACATTATGGTCATTTATTACAGCTCCCCATTAAAATGCGTGCATCAACGACGCGTTACCTGACAAGTAAAAGAGGTTGCCAGAAACAAAAATGGTTGATTCTAGAAAGAGAGTCATAGCTATCACGTAGACAAAAAAGTCTATATTTTCACGGTTGGTTTAGTTACAGATGTCCATTGGTTACAGTTTTGCAGCATTTAAAATCCTGAAAACATCCATTTGGATGCTCCTCCTCTAGTTCCATATCAATAACAATAGATTTTGCACTTGAAGAATTGAGGATACTAATGAGTTTGCCATTAATTATATTAATTAATACGTGTGCCGCGTAATTGTGGTCCCAGATGGCACCACACTGGCTGGCGAAGGCCACTGTCAATCACGGTACGTGGTGAGCATAAGCAAGCACGTTGTATTAATTTGTAACACAGATCCTGACAACGGATTTGGAGCTGTATGTCCTTCGTTATAAGGACTATGTGATGCGTCTTCGTGAAATGATGATGTGTTTGTTATTACGTCGATTATTGGACATTTGTTAGAGCAATTAAAGATGACTTAAACGGTTCTAGAAGAATAATCTATTTGCAATCCATATAGTCATCTCTGTTCGGATATTTTTTGACGTTAATGATACCCAGAAACGAATATACCAGCCAAAAAGGAAGCGGGGACGTCGTCTTCCATCCGTGTCTAAGAGACTAGCTTCTGTCATCGGACATTAGTTGCCATTGGTTGACTACAGGGTGCAGTTTCAGGGTGCTTTCCAGCAGCAGCCCTACTCGTATGAAAAAATAAACCTTGCAGGCCTTGCAGTTCCTAAACGAGGCCCATGTATTATTTACCGCGTAAGTCTTCCCGAGGTAGGGTCAGAAGTCAGAATGTTGTGCATGCCTCACTTGTTAACCAACTGGAAAATTAGATGAAAGTTCTACCGCAGTATTTACCGCGAATCTGGATACATCGCCGTAACGCCTCGCTGTGGAACACAAAACATTTATCAAACGTTTGAATAAACAATGTTAGTAAGGTCCGGACTCCGTGGCTGTTGCTAAACTCATCCTAAACATACTTTTAACTTTTAAATCAACTTCATTACCCAAACACTCGTTTTGGCTCTGGCGTTTTAAAACCAAAAATTCCTAAATATAATGTTATATGTTGGTTTGAGCTCATTCTTTTTATTCAAATGTAACGAGTGTACTGTCCTCCTGGTTTTTGTCCAGCGTATTCTGAGGGCGTTTATGAGAAAATTTAATAATTAATCATTGCTTGCAGATCTCTTATTATCTGCATCATGAAATCTCTCTTCCTGTTTACTAATTGGCAATTCTTTGGTGACCCCATTGATACAGGTGTTGATGGCCTCTTACCGTATGTAATTTGGTATGAACGTTAAAAAAGGAATATTAAGCCCATCTAAACTGTACATCTCGTTTATTTATCGCGTTGTACGCAAGTTCTCCGTGAACAAGTGGGGTTATTTGTTTTGGCGTAGTGCTAAACCGACTCTGGGTGCGCCGTAAATAATTCATGGGCTGTGTAGGTGATGCGATATTTCGTTCCCGGAAAGTAGACGGCGATTTAATATTTGATATGCCTTTTATACCCGTTTGTTGGCAAAAATATTATGGGTTCCTAATACTAACATACTTTATGTTCGTAATTTATCGTTCAGATTTTTTAGGATGCCCATAAATTGAATGTGGAGTAGTGTTTCAGTAGACTCGATTGTTATAGATAGCTGTCGGTTGATTGTTAATGTGTCATACAATTAGCACTGGACCACAAATTATTCCTCTGGTCATCTACTGGACTTTTCCTTCCTCGTCGGATTTTGGCCAGATTCAATGGCCCAATTTTATGTTTTTAGTGAAAATCCACTAATTCCGTGTGATCGCTCCGTATAGTCCAAGTGGAACAGGATTTACATGATAAGATCCCACTAAAGTCAATCTCGATATTGGTTTAATGTCTCTAAAGTCAAGAAAATACGTTGCAGCTAGTCTGCGCGAAAAATTCTTAACTGCAATATGATGCGAATCTTGATATAACATTTTGCACGTCCCTAGGTTCTCGACGATCTGCTAACATTGCCCCTATTTAGTTACACTTTTGTTCTCTGGTGTTGGCACATCATTTAGGGCATAAATGCAGTGAAATGAAATGAAATGAAATGAAATTAGTTTATTCGAAGTAGGTTTGTTACAAACACTTTTCGAAAGTCACTCAACGCCATCGCTTCAACAAATCCCTACCGTGAGTGGTCCCGGTAGAAGAAGCGGCAAGAAACTCCCGGGATAATTTTTTTTCCTACTCACAGTTACAGACAGTACTTACTACTACTTATTACATTATTTAATTAAAAAAAAAAGAAAAAAAAAAAACTCATGTCCAAGCAGTCTTGTCATTTAAATACTCATCAACTTTGTAATATGCTTTCTTCATGAGAATACCTTTTACATGAGTTTTTAATTTACAGTATGGCATTTCTGTTAATTCTAACGGGATTTTATTGTAGATTTTTACACATCTACCCATGAACGAGCCACCAGTTTTGTTGAGTCTAAAACGAGGCACAATCAGTCTAGCCTTATTTCTTGTGTTAATATTGTGAACATCACTCTTTTTAAGAAAAGTATCGGAGTATTTTTTAACATACATAATATTTTCCAAAATGTATTGTGAACTAACAGTTAGTATATTGATTTCTTTAAAGAGTTCTCTAAGAGAGTCCCTAGGCCTGAGGCTGTAAATAGCGCGAACTGCTCTTTTCTGTAATACAAAGATTGACTCAATATCTGCAGCTGAGCCCCACAACAACAGACCGTAGGACATTATACTGTGAAAGTAGCTGTAATAAACTAATCTTGCTGTTTCTACATCAGTTAAGAGCCTTACTTTCTTAACTGCATAAGCAGCGGAACTGAGCCTCCCTGACAAGGCTTCAATATGAGGACCCCATTGTAGTCGAGAGTCTATGGTAATGCCGAGAAATGTTGTAGAATTTACTAGTTCTAATACTTCCTTATTTAGGACAATTTGAGCTGGGATCTGTTTCACATTAGGTAAGGCAAATCTGACACATTTAGTTTTTTTCGCGTTTAACATCAAGTTATTACATGTAAACCAGTGTAATACTTGCGAAACAGTATTATTTACGTCGTCATAACATTTTTTCCTCCTATCTACTTTAAAAATTAGAGAAGTATCGTCAGCAAACAATACCGTTTCACACATGTCTTTAGTGAAATAAGGAAGATCATTGATATATATTAAAAATAGCAGTGGTCCTAATATTGATCCCTGGGGCACACCCATGGTCATGTGCACTCCAGGTGACTCTATTCCATTAATAACTACTTTTTGACTACGTTCAGATAAATAAGATTTTATAAGACTAACTGATTGTGTTGAGACACCTAAATGCCTAAGTGCCAGTGCTAGGGAAGCTGTGGTTACGGCAATATTTGCTAACTATACAAGGGAGAGGAAGGGTCGTATTGTAAACTGCCAACATTGCGCAATACAATGGACTTTATCTGATTTCAAAATAGAAACTGCTGGATTTTTCTATTTTATGTTTGTAATGTAATTTTTCAGCTGTTATTCAGCTGTTAGTATGTCAGTGAGCGGTTTTTACAAAAGGCGGTTTTTACCTAAATAAGTGAAGTGACCTTTTGAATCAAGAATCTGATCGTCCTGACTGACTTTGATGTATGTATGTATGCAAAGTGGCGTGCGATCTTAGTTTTACCTGGTGCCATTTGAATTTCTTGATTCAAATGACAAATGCTTTGATTTTTTTAAGGACAGTGAAGAAAACCTTTACTTTTTACGACCAGCTTCACACTCATCTTTGATTTTCAAGTCAGTAACACATCCCACTAACATTCTACTTGTCCAGCAACGACATAATACCATGGGGTTGCGGAAGAGTTTGGGTGGTGGTGAGCGCTTGCTATCGCATGGCCCATATGCGTCTTTACCAAAGATTATGATGATAGAAATGTACGTCATTTATCAGAGGTACGAGTATGATGATGATGATGCAGTCGAAGGTCCAAATCCGCCATGATGTCTTTCCGTAATCGTATCTACTTTTCTTGAACCAAGTTTAGCTACTTTTTAATATAACGTAAGTCCATATTTCTGATAATGATCTCCTCTGAAATATTTCCACCCTCCCTTTCGCTAGCGCTACCACGGTGATTGTCGATACTATAAATGTCAAAACGTCACATCAAGAGACAAATACGGTCGATATATAAAATACGTTTGGAGCTAACAAAAGGTCCGTTTGACCTTCTGTTCGTTTCGGTGTTTATTTGTTTTTTATGTTCACGATCGCTTTTGTTCGGTGAACACGTGGGCGTGGAGTTCTGGATATTGCAACGTGTTTCGGCTTTGTGCAACTGTAAATATTTGTATATCAACACATATGATGTACGTAGGCCAATATGTAAAAGATGAGATATACCATTTTTCACGGTTCTATTCTACGTCTGATAATACCATTTTTCAGGGTTCTTTTCTACGTCTGATACAATTATTATGATATATGGAAGTTTTAGACAATTGTACGAGTGTTGTTGAAATGTTGAAAATCTTTTTTTGTATTAATCTTAAGTTAGATATTTTTTTCCAAAATCTCAACAGATGGTAACTGATGATGTAGTCTTAAGATGGGGAAGCGCACTAACTCACTAGAAGCCTATACAGTAACAATAATTGGCATTAGTTGTGTTGTGGCATTGAGAGTGATTGGATAAAATAAGATGTTAAGTGTATTAAGAGTCATATAAAACGAAAGGCTTGTCGTGAAGGATAAAAATGTAATATTTGAAATGAATTTAAATAACATATTTATTAAATTGGTATCTGAATTAAAAATAATGAAAAAAACTTCAGATTTGTAATCTCCAAAAATCGTTATTTAGCCAGATTTTTTTTTTATTTCGGGTTTTATAGATTTAGAAGAAAGGCTATTTTTACACAGCATCTCACAGGAACCTAAAAATTATCTTGGTTTCATTTTTAGTATCGAAGCCTATCTCGTAGTGGGTGTTTCCAGCAATGACGTTGGCTGATGATAATTAATTCATGATTTAATAGTTCTACCACAAATCAGCCGCCACCTACACATGTAGCGAGATGTTACACCACCAGGCTGATTTAAAACTATCGATATTATTGAGGCAAGGTCAGATCTGGTTAGCATAAAAATAGGCTAGGAATTCTCTTTTTGTATCGAAAAGAATTTCGTAATGCATTCTAGTTCATTCGAGGTTAATCCTGCTATTGATCACGGATTGATCGGATGGCCATGGCTAGTTAGACTTAAATTAGTTTGGAGACGGAAGCTCATAGCTACGCAATTTGACTTATGTTAGTTTCGTAACGTTTCGATCTTCAGAATAGGTATATTGGATTGCTCGGGGTTCAATGCATTACCTACTTAATGATGATCTTCTTGCATTATCGAAACACACAGCAACGACTTATAGTTGCTTTGTTTTCGGTAACAATAATTATAAATATCTAAACAAGGAGTTATGCATGCATTGCTATTGCTATGAAAAATAGTCTATGTGACACTTGTCTCATCGCCAGAATATCTTCTTAACCTAACCAGGCTTAAGTGCAGCTTCTTATCAGCAATACCTACTAAGGCATTGGTTAAGTCATTTGATGGGAAGATACCACGTAATTAGAGTGTATCTTGCACAGTCAGAATGGGTAATGAAAAGCCCCTGACTGGCGTCCGGTTGAATTAACTGTAACTTGAGTTTATTTGAGATGTAGAGATAACAAAATATCCCACGTTAAGTACACAAAACACACGTTATAATCGTATTTTCAAGAGAATCGAACTACTAAATCCTGAATCAATTATCACAAATGCATAAACCGTACAGTGTAAAATTGTTAACGATGTGTTACTAATTCGCGACTGCGTGGAAAAACCTATCGGGGTAGTGGATATCGATAGCACTTTAAATACATTTGATCCATCATTATTTATTAAATTACCCAAGGACCCTAATAGATACGATACAGAGTCTATATTCCATGAGTACGAGGGGGAGCTTTTAAATCGATGGTACCCCAACGTTAGTTTTAATGCAAATTCAACTTTATTACATCGAAATAAATTACACTTTGCAGCGAAGGTGTTGATTTTAAATTGATCCTGCACCATAGGGCTTCCGGCAATTGAGAATTAAGAAGGAAACTCACTTACCTGTGTCCAGAGCTTACTGTGCAAGGGAATAAGATTCGTTCTGGGTACGAATTATTGGTCAACACGGTCGGTTATCGCTTGAGGTGGTAGGTAAGGGAATTTAAAATTTAACGAGGTGTGTGACAAGGAGTCTAGTCAAGGAATGGTACGTCTTAATTAGGGCTTGTGTCTGACTGGTTGTGAAAAGGGGTGAAATTATTATTGTCTAGAAATACAGGTTTACATAATTATGGCTAGGGTGGCTTAACGTAATATTACTTTGTATGTATTAGAATTAGTACCCGGATGACCGAGCTTTGCTCGGTTTAGTATTGCTTAGCAATGCCATCTACTAAGCTTTAGTTTTAGTGTTGCTACTCGCCAAAAGATGTCAGGAAGAGTCTATTGTAGCAATTTTTCATTAGTAGCATTCAACTAAATTTCATGAAAATCGTAGGAGCCGTTTCCGAGATTCAGAAAATATACATATAGGTACATATACGAGTATATAAGTATTAGATTATGAAAAGGTTCAGGTTTATGTTTATTTCATTTATTGATTTAGTTAAATATTCACAGTGTTTTGCATGTCGTAGGAAGAACTATTTTTTTATAACCAACAAATTTAATACTACTCACGACTGAATATTATCTCCGTTGGCTTCAATGGTCTTAAACAACACAACACAATAAACGAATTACGAAAAAACGACACGACAAAAACATTTATTTTTCACACATATCGGATCCGGTTGGAGAAAATCCGGGCACCCATAGACAGGGCACAGTAAAGCTGAGGCCTGAAAAATTTCATTTTTGTATTGACACGTTAAACAGCGATTTTGCTATAGAATTCTAAATATAGGGAGCATCTAACTAAACGTCTGGCTAGAAAAGTGGTTCTTAATGTAGCCTGTCCTCTTTTACCGGCTATCAACCTGAAAAGCCTCACAGAAATCGGCCGACGCCAAGCTTTCAGACGTAGTGTTATGTAAGGGAGCTTTTATGTTACGAAGCTTTTTAATGGAAGTGTGGACAGTGTGGGATTCATCGGGAAGATAGCGAGAGTCCACTCGTACGTTCTTGACATTTCAGATTTATGTTTAGTCAATAGGTAACTGTGTATCCGTAAAGCGGCTTTGATTTTAAAGTTGAAATCATTTAGGTGTTGTCAATACCCCTATACATATTCATAATTTTTGCTTCGAAAAGTTTTATTATGAAAAATATGCGAAAGTAACTCCTCTTCTCATCGTCTAAATCAGTATCACTCATACAAAATAAATTTCTTCGTTACGTGGAATTGGGCGGTTATATCATCGAGCTATGAGCGCTATGATGAGTGTAAAATATTATATTACAATTGATGTTTATCGTGCTATCGTCCCCTTAACATACGACATGATTTCGGTCTCGAGATATTATCTTATTTGGGTATTAACAGGATCGTTTATTTGTTTCAGGTGCATGATCTCGGGTCAGCAACATAATGCATCACCAATATTTATCAAGAGCCAGCAGTCACCAAGCTAATAGAACTAACTGTCCATCCGAACAATGAATGGAATCTCCACAGAACCTCACAACGTGATAGATCGACAAAACGCCTATTTTACTATAAAGCTATTAAATAAATAAATTAGTATATCTTTTCTCGTACGTAACAACCCGCGTTCCTCTAGTTATAGTGTCAATTAGAAAACCAAAGGAAATTAGAGAAGAGAAGATCCTGGATCAGGGTCTTGAAATTGTTGTTATATATTTTTGAACCAAAGCTAGTTTAAGATGTCGAACATGCCGATATATAGCCAAGTGGTGCCGAAGTCTCAGTATAGAGGGAAGGGCAAGGCGGTGGGCTCCCGGGAAGGCAGAGGGCAGAACTCCGGGAGGGAGTTCGACCCGCTGAACTTCAATCACGGCGGGAACATTCAGTTGTTGAACGCTCCTCTAGAGACACGAATCGAGAAGATCGAAAAGCGAGAGTCGAGGAGAAAGGACGAGACGAGGTCGAGGAGAGCCCAGAACAGGAACGAGACGAGCGAGGGGAAAGTGGAGGCTTACCTGAGGCAGAATCAAGTGAGCATGAGGCAGCAGCAGCACAGGCATTCCGCTGTGAGACAGGCCGAGCACAGGGTTAACTTGAGGTGAGTGTTCGGCATCCGATAACTTTTAGTAAGAAGGTATTCTTAGAGATTTGACAAAGGTACTCTGAATATGTAGTTGTGTAAATAGTCGCCGATCCGACCAGAGTACGCTTTATTCTGTAGTCTGAGGCTTTATGTGATGTAATACTGTTACCATTTGATGGTACTGTCAGTAACCCTCGGGATATTTTGTATTTTATTTGTTAAGAAGTTAGTTATAACGGGTTAAGAGTTAAATTATACTGGGTATAAAGTCATTGTAACTTATTGGCTGTGTTTGGAAAAGCACCGGACACTTTTAATTATTTTGCTAAAACTGTTACAGGTAGGTAAACATAAAGTAAACGAGTTCCTCAGCATATGATAATTTGAAGTTTTTCCTCACTTCCAGGTCTCTGCCTCTTAACGAAGTATCAGCACCTCGCAGCGGCCATGACAGGACTCCCACGGAGAGGCATCGCGGCTTCCCCGGAGAGAGAGACCGAGAGGCATCCAGGGAGTACCGTCGGGAGAGAGAGCGGGATAGAGATAGGGATAGGGATAGGGATTTCGAAATGGATGGTGAGTGATGATGGTTATTCATTAAAATAAATGATTGGAGAAATTATTTATATGCCATATGCCTTCTCTATAATGTTCTGGAAGGTGTCTGAGATCAGCCAACCCGCATTTGGTTTGTACCTAGTCGATCTCAATTTCACGCACACGCCTTTTTTTTCTTGCATTTTAGACTAAATAAGCCACCGATAGATATAAAAATTACACGCGGCCATTTTGACGACTGAGCGTGACGCTCTGGTGTAGCCACCAAGCTGCATGCGTTTTCTGGCGATCAATATCGCATACACTATATGCAATTAGATCTGACGGATGAAGGTGAAAATTAACGACGAATGCGCACTGGTGTAGACATAGCTTTAGGCGAAGAAGCGGCAAGAAACTCCTTAGGGAAATATTTGCTCATTTTGCAATGAAAATCCGCTGCGTGTCATTGTCTTTTATTTCGAGCACGCTCTTATTGCATTGAAGTGTCGAGTGAACAAGCAATTCCAAGCTTTTATGTTCATGTAACTAATTCCAGGCACACCGCTAAGTCCCCTCGCGCCGCGCCACGACAAGGAGTCCTGCCGTCCCGTTCGCAAGTCGTCGTCGGCGCACCGGATGACAGAGACGACGATATCGACGGACAAGCGGCGGTTCTTCTGCAGGGAGTGGGCGTTCCAGAAGATAGCGCACTGCTTGGAGCAGCGGCCGGTCAGCAAGACTTGCGGGGCTCTTATCTTGGGTTCGTCTCTCGTGTTATCTATTTCTAGTCTTGGGTAGTCACAATCATAAATTAATTAAGGATTATTTCGTGTCAGTGTTTCCTGGCTTTTGTAATATGGATGACTTCAAGGCTAGAGTGAACAGGCTTTTACTAAGTTTGCGTGACCAATACTACATCGCCTTACTTACCTTACTATAATAGCCTTAATTACCTTACTTACTATCAGATGGGATTGCAGTCGAGCATTAACTTATCATCAAAAAAAGTAAGGGCTACCTAAAGAAGTATTTTTTAAAACTTACCTTGCCTTAAGTTGGTGTTTAGAAAATACTTTATTTGCCAAACACTGTTGATAATTTATCATTAAAGATTCAGCTTTAATGATAAATTATCAACAGTGTTTGGCAATTTAAAATTTTAGCGTTAATGTTATGAAGAAGAAGGGTATTGATTGGATGTTATCCATTTTAACGATCACTTCTAGATCTATATGTTATTTTGAAAGTAAATCTCCTTACCGGGGCGTAGCTACGGCCGTATCAATTATACGGTGCCCCCAGCGTATAGGGGCCCCTGCTAACACTCCCAAAAAAAACTCGTCAGCGGCCTACGACCGCTACAGTTGGCACTCATATTTGACAGCTAACGTCGGGGGCCCTGCAACAAATATTGATATGGGGCTCCAAGAAGGCTTTCTTAGGGCTAGCTACGCCACTGTCTCCTTAGTACATAAAATATAGTTGTTATATCCTTCCACCAGGCGACGCCGGCAGCGGGAAGACAGCTCTGTGCCAGGAGCTGAGCTGCCCGGGGCAGGGCCCGCAGGCGCGGCAGCAGCGCGCGCTCAACCGGAGGCTACTGGCCAGGCACTTCTTGCAGGTATTGTGATACAGCACTAATCTAAGTGATGTTGATAAAAATTAAAAATATGGTCAAGTGAGAGTAGCATTGTAACATAATTGTATAAAATCTGCTAAGTTCATTAAACCAACAGTTTTCAGAAGAAATCACCTATTATGTATGTTTTTTAATTAATTAATTTTTTGATGCATAAAACAAGTCTGTATAATAATAGTTGAGGTATGAGATAGAAATAATAAGGAATATTATGAATTTTTCATTCTCAAAATTTAGGGTAAATTTAGGGTTTGTTGATTGAATTAGAGTCTATTTGTTTTAGCACTGGTTATGCACTTAGGACCTTTGGATGTTAACTTTTATAATGAAGTAAAATGCGTGTGGTTTGTGTAGCGTTTAATAGGCAACTAAATTACATTGATTGTTATGCGGAATGAATTGAACGTTCTACTTAGCGCGCAACAGGGTTACTTACCTATAATCATAGACAGAAAGCTCTATGGTAACGAACTACAGCCCTACAAAGCGATGGTCCATGTGATCACGTGATCATGTCACCCGACAGGGTCCGGGCGAGTCGAGCCAGCGGCCGGGCGAGTTCGTCCGCTCGCTGGCGATGCAGATCCTGAGCCACTCGCAGCACGCGCGCGCCGCCACCGACCGCGACCAGTCGCCGCCTGACGACAAGGATAGGTAACGACACGCTTTATGGAGTCAGACGACAGACGAACAGATGATTAGCATCTGATAGTAAAGGCTAATGCATATATAACGGGTTTTTCCCGTACGGGACGGGACGTGAAGTTTTGGAAACATCGTTTCATAGAAAATGTATACGATAGTGAATACGCAACGGAACCCCGTACGGGGAAAAACCCGTTACGTATGCATTGGGCTTTAGTGGTCGTTCAATAAAGGAGGAAGAGGAGGATACTGGATATTACTGGCTATGTCACACTAGAACTTGAACGTATTCTACGGTTCATTCTAGGAGAGTACTAGCTAAACAATGAAGTAAAAATTTCTATCATCACACAATACTATCGATACCTTCGGACGTTTTAAAAGGACGTTGGCTAATTTCTATTAATATAAGCCCGTTATGATTCTTAAAAAAAATGCTAGAGCTGTAAAATATCTTATACTGAGATCAATCCCTTTCTGTTGCTTGAAAACGGGCTAACTATTTTATGTTAACATCAGATTTAGCATAAACTTGGGGATTTATGATGAATGTTTGTTTGCAGACGTGACTCGGAGGAAGATAACCTGGTGAACAGGTTCAAGAGCTTGGGCGAGGAGGGCGAGGAGAGCTCTAAACCACTGCTGGCTGATAGCGAAGGTACACTTTTATTTAAATCTAACATTGCAGTACTATCCACAACATGCTTGGTTTTCTTCTCTATAGCAATAAAAACGATGTAAACAAAATATTACACTTTAGTTTGTTGTTTACTATTATCAAATATATTTCCTTTCCATAGACCAACGCACGGACGAAGAGGACGGTGGCTCGGGGCGCCGCACGCGGACCATAGATAGGATACACGAGAGGGAGGCGTATCTAGACTCTATGGCCGACGCCGCCTTGAGTGCGCACGAGGTATGTACAGCGCCAGCCGCTGCTATGTTTCATGCTACATACATTAGTCCTAATGAATACACATTTCGCGATTTATAAATAAGCATTGAAATATAAGCTTTATGTCCTATTCCTTACGGTTGAACTCAGTCACATGTTATCATGTTCGTATCGCTATCTCTGTCTTAAATGCGCTAAAGTTCGCAGAGCCTATGTTCAGACGCGCCAAGATGCGTCGGCCGTACTGTTACTTTGTATAACAAAACAAACCTTTCTAGTTTAACTATGCGTAATGAATAATATTATAAACTTGTTATTTACAGTTGCCAGAGATCTTGCCCCGATCGAACGCGAAGCTAACGAACCCGTTCATAGCGAGCGACGAGCAGAACACCGACTTCCGGCTGTACGAGAACCACGAGAACCTGTTCCTCAGGAACATCTCCCAGCGCCAGTCCAAGGAGCTGCGCAACTCGCGGCTGCTGCGACAGAGCTCGGAACCGCTCACCGAGAAGAAAACTGTCGTTCTACAGAAGAGTCTTTCCACAGACCAGAAGGAAGATGATAGGAAACCGGACAACAGTCCCCCGAAGTCCCGGATTCCAGTGGCCAATTTTCGGTATCCGAACAAGAGTGACTTGCGACCGTCTTCCGGTGAGAACTCGCCGCTGAAAAAGCCGGAGGATAAGACCAAGGATATCGAACTGCCGGAGTATACTAACATCGTTGCCGCTGATGAGAAAACTGAGCAAACTGATTTGGAAAGGTTTGTTGACCTTGTAGCCTAGTTAGTAGCGACCCTACCTTCGAAGCGAGGGGTCCCAGCTGCGATTCCTGGCCGGGGCAGATATTTATGTGTCAGGTAAATATTTGTACTCGGGTGCAGGGTGTCATTGTGTTATGTTACATGTGTCGTCCATGCCACCCGCGACACAGGTAATAATAACCTACTGTGGGGGTGTATGAGTATGTTAGCGTTAGCGTGTTAGCGTACCACGTTGAAAAAATTCAGGAAACTAGTTAAATGTAAACTTGCGCTAAACATAATTGACGCCTCTGAAGTGCTGTTGAGTTTAATTGGAACGTTGTTCATAAAAGAGCGAGCCCAAGTATTTCCTCGCCTTAATGTTAATATTCTTTCTTGTGCTAATTATAAATCATTTTAGATGCGATACAAATAAAAAAGCATAACGCACAAGCATTAGTCAAATGAAGTAAAATTTGTGCTAAAATGTCTTGTTTCTTAGGGCTAAAGAAAAGTTAAAAGTTTCTTCTGGGCGTTTTAACGAAATTTGAACGTTTGAACGAAACGTGTGAGCTTAACGTGTACGTGTTATAAACTCAACAGGTTACTAGAAAAGAAGCGTTCACAAAACAGCGACGTGCCGCCGCCGATCCCCAGTCTCCCCATCAGTCCGCGCACGGCCATCGCGAACGCCTACTACGACAAGTTGCTGGCCGAGGTGGAGGTGCAACAGGCGCTGTTACCCCACAACCTGGAGCGGAACCCCGACGAGTGCTTCAAGAAGGCGATCCTGTTCCCGTTGCTCGAGATCGACCCGCCCAAGCAGTGCCTGTTTCTGCTGGTTGACGCGATCGATGAAGGCGCGCTCAATGGTTAGTGGTTGCGTACTTGCGTGTACGTGCTTTTGCGTGCGTATTGAATTATTTTGCGTACATGTCTATGCGTACACGCATATAAAAACTGGAGTAAACTTCCTTCTGAGGTGTTTTTGAATGAACGAGGTGCATTTGCAAAACCCTTACACTAGTGTTTGATACCTATATTACCGACCATAAGCCTACGCTCTTGAACCTGCAGTGCACCATGTCTCCTTATTCTCTAAAATCATGTCGTATTATAACAAATCATGCGGCGGTGATTCAAGAAATTTCTACTATTGATTTGAGCGGTATATTAAATATTCAAGATGCGAATACAGCAGCTGAAACCCTCGTTTCTACTATTGGCTCTATTGTTGCAAAACACTCTAAAACAATAGTTATCACTTCTAGACAAAGATTACTTAAACCTTGGATTACCACTGGTCTACTTCGTTGTATTCGCAATAGAGACAACCTTTCCCGTAAAGTCAAAGATGATCCTAACAATTATACACTTAAATTGACTTACATTCGGTATAGGAACTTTTGTAATAAATTGTTAAAAAATTTAAAAATTGCATTTGAAAGAACAGAACTACTAAAGAACAATAATAACCCTAAAGAAATGTGGAAATGTATTAAAAATATCACAAACACTAATCGCAAGCATACTTCAGATTCCGAACTCCTTGAGTCTACTCCTGATAAATTGTCCTCTATAAACTATATTAATGAATTCTTTGTAAATATAGGCAAGAACCTGGCTGAGAAATTCCCAACCAACATGCCTTCCTCATACCAATCCGAGATTTCGAATTCCCTAGTTCTACTTCCTACGGATGAATCTGAGGTTGAAAGGATAATTGTTGGCATGCGTTCTAGCGATACAGTAGGTTTTGATAAAATTTCTTCACGAATGTTAAAATCCTGTCTGTCAGTGTTTGTTCCCATCATTACACACATTTGTAACAGATCTATTGCGACAGGATGCTTTCCTAGTGTTTTTAAAAAGGCAGTTGTACTTCCCATTTTCAAGAGTGGAGATAAAAAAAACGTAAACAATTACAGGCCCATCTCGATATTACCCACTATATCTAAAATTTTAGAAAAGATCCTCAATAAACGTCTTATTAACTTTTTAGAAAGTTATAACCTTCTTGCCCCCAATCAATTTGGATTTAGACGTTGCAAGTCTGCACAAGAAGCTGTTGGTTCTTTAGTTGACTCTATTGTTGCAAAATTGGATAATAAAAAAAAATGCTTAGGCATCTTTTTAGATATAATGAAGGCATTTGATACGGTTTCAATTCCCTATCTCATTTTCAAATTAGAAACTCTCGGAATACGGGGCCTACCACTGGAAATTTTTAAAGATTATCTGAAAGACCGTACTCAATGTGTGAAAATTAATGACACGATTAGTGGTATAAAATCAATTAATTATGGTGTGCCCCAAGGCTCGATTTTAGGACCAACTTTATTCTTGGTATACATCAACAATCTTTGTAAATTATCTCTTCCAAACTGCTCCATTTTTACATATGCGGACGATACAGCTTTACTTGTATATGGTAATGACTGGGCAGATACTGTAAAACATGCGGAAACAGCTCTCTCTTCTGTAATTTTGTGGCTTACCACTAATCATCTAACATTGAACCTTACTAAAACAGTATATGTACCATTTGCATTACATTCCATTTCACTTCCTGATTCAAATTCTGTGGTTCTCAAAGCACATTCATGCTCATCTAGCCCTTCTTCTGTCCAATGTCTCTGCCCTCATATAACAAGCTCAACTACAGTTAAATATCTTGGGATCTTAATTGATAATCTTTTAAACTGGAAGCCTTACATTGATAATCTTACTTCTCGAGTCCGTAAATTAATATTTATATTCAAAAAGTTGAGGAACTCTGCTAATTTTAATACTCTGAAAACTGTGTATTATGCATTGGTACAGTCATTGTTAACTTATTGCATCACTGTTTGGGGGGGAGCAGCTAAGACTATTCTATTACAAATTGAACGAGCTCAAAGAGCTCTCCTCAAAGTTATGTCGTTCAAGCCATATAGATATCCTACAAACGATTTGTACAACCACTGTAAAGTTCTTTCAGTAAGGAAATTATTTGTACTTCATACCATTCTCAGGAAGCACTCATCTTTACATTTCGATGCGGGTATATTAACGAGACGACGTCATTCTACGGTTTGCCCAACGTACCATTGTAGAACGGCGTTTGCTCAAAGGCATTATCAAGTCATTGGTAGCCACCTTTATAACAAAATTAATAAATTATGCATGGTGTATTCTCTGTCCTCTCGCCAGTGTAAAAAAAAGTTGAACGAGTGGTTACAAACTCAAAATTATGATCAAGTTGAGCAATTGGTAAAAATGAAGATCACATAAATCCCTCATCCATTCACTCACATATCCACGCACACACACACACACACACACACACACACACACACACACACACACACACACACACACTCACACACACACACACACACACACACACACACACACACACACACACACACACACATTCCCATACACTCACTTTTGCACTCACACAAACGAATATGCTCATATTATGTTGAACCTTACTGTTAAAGATTCTTATTACCTAAAGTTTTGTTTGTTGCTCGCTTACCTTGAACACTTCATCTCGCGACCGTCCATAATATCTTGTGTCCATATTATTTCATGTGCTAATTTTAGTGTATTTTTAAATCCCTGGTATCCATAACACAAGTTAAATCTTAGCTTGGGTATCAGAGTTCAACTATACACTACAAACATAATATTCTGTATACTCATTTTTCTATAACCTCTAATACTAGTTAAAATAGTACTAAAATTATGGTGCTCTTGATGTAAACTTTGTAGTAAAATATTGTAATTGTAAGTGATCATTCTTGGTGTAATATTGTATACTCTCTTTTATTTTAGTGTTATTAATTGCTTATTATGTATTTTTTCAAGTAATCCTTTGGAGTGTTATATCATGTATGACTACTACAGCTGTTTCTGAACATTCTGTCGACCTGTATGTTGTTGTTGAGTCACACTGTATTGGCTATGATTGTGGTGTACTTGTTTAATGAATTGTTATCTCATTAAATAAATAAAAAAATAAAAATAAATTTGTGCTTTTTGTGAGCGACAGTAACAAAATTATGATTAAATAGCATTTTTTTTATGTGATTCCTACCTTCCATGAACATTGGACATCAGTTAAACCAACATTCATCGTAGGCGTATTGTCTAAAAAAATAAGACTTGCAATATTTCGACACTGGTGATACTGCATCTGAAATACTTAAAACATAAATATTTGTTGGTTCTAGAAAACCTATCCATATTGGCACTTAATTACATCTATTGGTACTTGCTGATACCTGAATATCTTCTCACCAGGTAACACGAGTCAAGAAGGCACGGACGGGTCAGTGGCGGCGCTGCTCGCGCGGCACCAACACCTGCTGCCGCACTGGCTGCTGCTGGTGGCCACTGCTAGGCGACACTCGAGGCCGCTGACTAAGATGTTTACTGGTGAGGAAGATCTTACTGCTCTTTATCATGCGATAATCATGTTTAAAGTCCTTTTTTTATCAATATTGATATTTACTTTTCATTATGTTTATCGTATATTAATATGAATGAAATGACCTTTAAAGTTGATTTTTATATCAAAAACTTCAACTGATAATTTTTTTGGTCCTTCGAGCCGGGTTCATGCTCAATTTTATTTTTGATTTTCTTATTTTTCTTTAAACATTCCTCAATTCTCGCGTCCGAGTGTAATGTAGACAACTGTAACATGTATGGTTCAGGGTTCCGCAAGATAACGCTGGACGAGCTGCAGCGCGCGCACGTGTCGGCCGACGTGCAGCGCTACGTGCTCGCGCGCCTCGACACCGAGCCGCGGCTCAGGTCAGTCGCACACACACACACACACATACAAAGAAAGAAAGAAAAAAAGAAAACATTTATTTCTGGCTAAACACACATACACAACATATTTATACTAAACTACATAATTATATAAATGAACTAATACATACACACACTACATCACGACACAATGACTTGTCGTGTTCTAGCTATATATTTTAACTACTGCCACATTACACTCATGTTTAACACTGTAAACTTAGCAAGTTTACACAATACGCGGATGGTTTCCAACTTTACATTCATTTAACTAATATTGAGGATAATAATTATCCAGAAATTCCAGAATGCCATTGGTACGTTGTAGTTTGGATTCTATTCAGGTTTTTTCAGAACAATTCGGTGTGAATGTAAAACCGTTTTAGTGTCAGGCTATTCTGTTTATGTTACTTAAACATACGCAGTCTTGGTACATGGTAAATCAACGGTATATGTATGGTCAGGGCTCGAGTGTCGAGCGACTCGACGGCGGCGGCGGCGGCGGCGGCCGCGCTCGACCACCTGCGGATCAAGAGCGACGGCTGCCTCTTGTATCTGGAGAAAGTGAGTACGATGGACATTTCACAATAATGACATCAAGTAATTATTTCGTTTTTTTTATAATGTTCCTGCCGTACCATGCCGGCGTGGACGTAAGTTATGGCGCTAAAAGGGGAGTGATCATGTAATCGCTATTACATGTTAAGCGATTACTCGGGTTTTTTTTTATGGAAATAGCAGGCAAACGAGCTGACGATCCACCTGATGAAGTGGATATCGTCGCCCATGGACATCAGCAACGCCAAAGGCATCACTGATGCGTTACCGGCCAGGAAAGGGAGAAGAAAAATAAAGAAAGTGGCCGTTTTTTCGACACATTAAAGGATTATTTTGGTTTACCCTATTGAATTTCGTATTATTAGTTTTTGATAACTTCTTGGCAAAGAATCGCGCCAATAAAAAATGACTACTGAAAAAGTCCTTTTTTGAAGTTGCTACCACAGCTACCGCACCTCTCTCACTCAAATGTGACTGGTATCAGGTGCTGGACGGCGTGGCTGACGGGTTCATCGCGCTGCGCGAGATCAAGGAGATCCCCGGCACGCTCAACGGACTGTACCTGTGGCTCGCGCAACGGCTCTTCCACGGACGGCGGTTCACTAAGGTATGGGGGTTTAATAAATATATGGCGACGACGGACGCACGTCACACGGTGACGTCACGCCAACCTGAATCACGCTATCGAAGTTTCTAAAGATCGCTAGCATATATAAGATATATGGCTCGGCCACCTCCCAGGCAACACACCTCGCCTGGCAGGAAGTCTCCCTTTGCCAAAAATAAATAACGCTACACACGCATAGCCTCACACTAGGATTCCCTGTGTTGTGGGTGCCATTGACAACACACCAACGGACAACAACGAGCTGTAACGAGCCGTAATGGTTACTTTGCTGGATCCTCGTACCGAGGGTCCTGGTTTCGATTCCCAACGAGGTGGAAATTTGAAAGATGAGTTTATATCTCTGTTCTTGTTCTGAGTGTGTGTGTGTGTTTTATTGTCTTTGTATGTTGTCCATGGCATCCATTTATTTATTTATTGTTAATTAGAACGAAATATAATTATAATTAACATTAATTACATGACAAAGGAAATCCTATTGTTGGGCTATGAGTGCTTAGCTTATTTATTTATTTCTAACACGACGATGTAATTATTGTTGTTAAATAATGATTCGCTAACATAATGTTGTGTGATTGAGCTACGAGTAGTAACGCTCAGTGCGTGTTCAGGTGCGTCTCCTGCTGGACGTGCTGCTGGCGGCGCGGTGCGGCGTGACGGAGGAGATGCTGTACAAGTGCCTGCTGACCAAGGAGTACAGCGTCACCAGGGAGGACTTCAACAGGCGGCTGCACTTGCTGAGGAGGTATGCTACTATAATCCAGTACGGCCGACGTAACTTGGCGCGACTGAACATAGGCTCTGCGAACTTCAGTGCATGTAAGACAGAGATAGCGACACGAAAAAGACAACGTGTGACTGAGACGTAATGCGCCGCGTACGGAGCATTGCCGCATTGTGTTACTGCGGAGCCTTTTGCGCGAAGTTCAGACGCGCCACGATACGTCGGCCGTACACTACATGTGTCTCGACAGTAGCACAGATTTATAAAGAGTCAATAAAATATTTGTTCACTTTCACAATTGACTAACAATTTTTTTTATTATTCAACTGGTGCTGCCGTACTGTAGATATATCTATACTAATATTATAAAGAGGAAAGATTTGATTGTTTGTTTGTATTGAATAGGCTCCGAAACTACTGAACCGATTTAAAAAATTCTTTCACTGTTGGGAAGCTACGCTATCCCCGGGTGACATAGGCTATATTATATTTTCAAAAAAATTAGGGATCTTTAATAAAACTCCAATAATGTAACCCAAGGTGTAAAAGGAAGCAAAGCGAGGGCGGTTACTCGTCATAGATATAACTAGCCGATGAAGTGTGTCCTACCTACTGCACCCGTCCCCCAGGATCCTGGTGATGGAGCGCGCGACGGGCTACCTGTCCATCTTCCACCACTCGTTCGCCAAGTGGCTGGTGGACGTGAAGCACTGCACGCGCCGCTACCTGTGCTGCCCGCCCGACGGACACGCCGCGCTCGCCATGTACTACACGCTGCTCGCAAGGAGGTAACGTAACGTACCCTCTCCCCCTTTCCCCTCCATTTCCCCTTGCCCCATCTCTCCCAATTCCCACTCCTTTCCATCCATCTCTCTTTACCCCTCCTCGCCCATTCCCCTCTCCCTTTTCTCTCCCAATACCCCCTTCCCCTCTCCATCCTTCAATGACTCCCACCTACCTATTGTTTCTGGACATCTATTATCGTTCTTGATTTTATAAGAGAACACGTATTTCTTAAGGTTATCATAATTTTTGTTGTTCCCTCCACTTCCTCGTCTTCTCATTCTTCCCACTGCGTCTTAACTTCCAGAAGTTCTTTTCCAGGAAAAGATTTTATAAGATACGAAGCATTTCTTAATGGTTACATTTTCATTAGATATGTTTTTTTTTCTTTATTGTTTCGAAAGTACGGAAGAAGCAAAGCTATCCATAATTGTGTTTGTGTTCTACAGACTAAGCGCACTCGAGATCCACAACTACGTGTACCACATGACGTACCTGGAACAGCACATGTCTTCACAGAAGAAGAACAAAACTACGTGAGTATACCTATGTTTTGAATATCTTAAGGACATCTTAAGGTATAGACCTAGGCAAGATTTATCTCGCTATTTTATGACATTTTCATGGAGATAGCACTGCTACCTGTGCCGATCTATCAGCGCTTATCATGTAGTCAGAGCAAACTGTAGCCAAATAATTAAAATACCTTGATGTGTCCATAACAAACGATGTAGTAAACTGTCTGTGGCTCTCAGCCCGGTGGCTTGCGTCGATCCTCAGTGATCGACAAAATTAAGCAATAGGGGTTTCCGCGCTTCGGAGGGCAAGTAAAGCCGTCAGTTCCGATTGTTGTCGTAAGATAACAGTCGTTAAGTCATCTTGGAGACCTTCGGGCGGCATGAACTTTTACGTTACTTGGGTTGGCCTTTAACCACGCCACCAATCCACTGCAGCAGCGTGGTGGAGTGTGTTCTAGGCCTCCTCAAGAGGAGAGACTCGTGTCAAGTAGTGGGCCATTAGTAAGTTGAAATCAAACTTTGTCCCCGCAGCGAGGGCGAGGATGGTCTCGACCTGCACACCCTGATCCTGCTGTGGGTGCTGGACTCCGGCTGCGACGTGGAGGCGGCGCTGCGCCGGGAGGCCGACGTCATGCGGCAGATAGACGGCGGGGGGGATGACGAGGTATGGGGGGTGGTGTGAGGGGGAGTGGGTGAGGGGGAGATTGGGGCGGGGAGAGGAGATGAAGGGAGGGGGAGTTAAGGGGGAGAGGAGATAAAGAGGGACGGAATATACAAAAAATAATATTTTTCCACTTATGGTATTTAGGTTAGTATTCTACCTAAAATTTTCGTAATTACGTATTTACTGCGTGCGAAGTGCGAACATATTTGCGTACTTGCGTTTGTATGTGCATACTCATATTGTATTCTTGTTGTATATAATTTTCGCGGGTTCCCATTGTAAATGTAATTTTGTTTCAGAATACGGAAATCAAGACTGAGGAGAAAGATGTAGACCCGGAGTCTGAAGGAAAGGAATCTGTTTCGAGTGAGTTATTTGTATCTTATTGCATTTATGTTAAGTTTTACCTTCTGCTAAATTATAGTTCAACAAGTAACCGCTCTCGCTTTGCTTCGGTTTTCTTATTTTTTTTACATCTTGGGTTACATTATTGGAGTTTTATTAAGGATCCCTATTTTTTTTAATGTAGCCTATGTCACCCGGGGATAGTGTAGCTTCCCAACAGTGAAATTTTTTTTCAAATCGGTTCAGTAGTTTCGGAGCATACTCAATGCAAACAAACAATCAAATCTTTCCTCTTTATAATATTTGTATAATCGTAGATAAAAGTGATGATGGTATTTTATTATTTAGAATGTGCTAATTTTAATTATACATACATAATTTATACAGACATTTTTATACATACAGTCAGATTAGCACAGATTATTTAATTATTAAATTATTAACCCTCAGTTTTCCTGTTGTCTTTGTGGCCGTATAACAATATAATTCTTAAAGTTAACTTGTATACGTCAGTCCGTTTGTACATTCGAACGGTGGGTTTTACATAAACCAAATTGATATAAATGTAAGGAAATACAAAAATAATATCACTGCAACATGTAGGTACATAATTTAATATAGTAAACACATTGATTTAGTTATACTCGTAAATACATATCAAAGTGTATTATTCTTCCGGTCAAATGATTGATGTATTAATTTTTTTTATATAGCCTGAAGGGCTGACGAAAAAGCAGATGGGCCACCTGATGGTAAGTGGTTACCGTCGCCTATGGACATGAGCAATACCAGAACAGAAGTATATACTAGTAATAAAATTAATGATAATAAATTATATATTACTTATAGATTACTAATTAGCTCAACTTATCACCTTGACAACTATTAATAACTATTACATGGCAGCAACTCATTAGCGGTCAATTTCAGGACACATATTACTATCATATGACCATTGCGCATTCCATAACACTAAAGGCTTCTCGGACTCGTCGTCGAATAGCATGGAATCTGGAGCGTGTACTGTTTATCGTGATGTGTGACCTTCGCTATGAATCATGTTATTAAAATCTTATTTGACAAAATAAATGTATCAGCTATCTCATGCAAATAAAATTTAAATGTAGTTTTCCTAAAAATCTAATTAAAAATGACCTAATTGTTCATTCTCGTTAATTTTGATTAAAACAAATTATGAATTACGACTGCTATCGCATCCTGCATTACAGGAATTGCGGCTCGGATGGTCTAAATGATTTTAAACCTTAAATGTTGACAACAAAGTAAAAACTTCATTGATGGTTCGGTAGGAAAATGATATTGAAAAATTAATAATTGAATTCAAGGAACCTCAGTATTGCACATTCGTTTGCGATGGACGATTGTCTTATTGAGTCTGTTTTAAATGTATAGTTTTGGATGTCATAATTGTTTTTATCTAAAGATAACATGTGTATCGAGATAACACAAAGACATGATGATTAAAATTGATTCTTATTTTTGAAGGATTAAAATTGAAAGTCAGTTGTGTCCTGAAAACTTGATAAAGTGTTACCGTTGTGTTTACAAAGTTGTGTTCGTTCGATATAAATTGTGTTTTAATGGTGGATGCAGTTGAAAATGAAAAGATGGTTAAGTCGTTGTGTAAGTGTGGTGTTAGTTACTTACTCACTGCGGATGTGGCGTGTCTTTGACCCCTGTTTTTGTCTCTGTTCAAATAAAATAATAACTGGATAGCCGATAAAGCGCGGTCACACATGGAGTACTGCTCCCATCTTTGGGCCGGAGCCCCAGCTGGCCAAGTGGACATGTTTGACCGAATCCAACGACGAGCCGTTCGTCTTAATTTTACACTTTATAATGTGGGTCCCTTTCATGTGTTGTAAAAAATAACATGCAACCGGATAAAACACCATGCAATAGGGATGTTGACACTATCAGTAAATTAAAATAAATTTATGTTTAAAGTATCAAGGAAAAATTTAAACATCTAAAATATTATTCTTTTGTCGAAATCAATCAATATAAATAAAATATAATTATTTTAAAATGTTAAAAATAGTACTCACTGTCACGTGACCACAAACGCCGTTTGGAGCTTATGGCGTCATTGTTCCTATTTTATATGAAAGTGCAACTAACTTCAGTCGATAGATAGTATTGAATATCGGCTAGTGACGTCACGTGACGTTTTTGGCGGGAAATTTGAAAATGATTTTTATTTATCAATTTTTGTCCTTAAATTAAAGATTATTATTTTTATAATATTTTTTTCGTGAATCTTAAGGTTCTATCTATAAAATGAAATTGAATCCTAAAATTAGTCAACATCCCTATTGGGTTGAAATATTGGTATGCAATATACATGAAGTCTTGTACAGCACTCTTAGGAAGTGATGCAAAGCCGTCACTCCTGGTTGTAACTGAAAACCCTGTTGACGCTTGCATGCATCTTGCGAAGTGAAAACACGAAATCTGTCCACGGAGCGGCATCGTCGCGTTTGTCTATTGCCTATATTTCATTATTCAGCTTACATGCAGTCGTGAAATAAAGCCGTGGACGACTTAACGAGACAAACCATCACACCAAACGAACTTCCTACGTTGGTGTTCCTTCTATGCTATGATAGGGATATAGGTCATGCTAGTGGGGTCCTTCGCTTCCTTCTTGGCTGGCAATGCCAACGCCCCTGGTATTGCTAACGTCCATGAGCAGCGGTGATGACATACCATCAGGTGATACTCTGCCCCCAGTGGAGCCGTCGACGCTGGAGTCGCTGATGCCGGAGCTGGTGGGCGGCGCGGGGAGCGCGCGCTGGCCGCGCGACCGCCGCGTGCTGCGCGCGCTGCTCGAGCTGTCCCGCACGGACTCGCTGCGCACCGAGCCCGAGGGGGAGCTCGGGGACCTGGACGACCTGGTTAGTGTGACCCACTGTTATGAATGTTACGCACATGTGGCTAAGTTAACGCGTTAAAAGAGGCGTAGCCATGCTATAATTATAAGATACATATGTTACCGGATATCTGTATAATGCAGGTATTCAGCACAATCCCTAGGTAATGTGTATAATACCTGGGTCGTTTTGGCAATGTGTTAAATGATATTAATATTATTCACCATTTCATACTTTACCTAGGTAATGTATACATTTCCCATCTACTGTACAGAATACCTGCAGGTCCACCGGCAATGCATAAAATTAATAGATTTGGGTATGTGTAGTCAACTTGCATGTAGGTTGGAATTAAGAATTTACTTATATGAAATGAAAATGAAATGAAATGAAATTTTTATACATTTTAAATTAATGCTTGACCGAAATCCCACTTGATGGTAAGGGGAGATGCAGTCTAATGGCTCCTACACACACACTATGCCGCCATCATCCCGCGCGGTATGAAGCCATGGCGAAATATTTTGCGGATATCTTGCCGGCAGCATGTGCCGCAGAAATCGGCTCAGTGCCGGATAGCAGCATCAGTCTTGTATAACGTATGGTGATGATGATACATGAGCACGTTCTGTTTGTTTAACTCACTAAGGGGGCACTTACATACCAAGTTAGAACTCAAAAATATTTTTTTTAAATTATTACTTGTAACTATGTCTGTTTGTCTGTCCTGGCATCGATGTAGGTAATTGGGTAGGTATATTAATTACATCATGTCATATTATATTAGAAAACTTTATATCCAGAGAAATATAAAGGCCATTGGAAAAATTTCAATTACCAGCAATGCTTCTTTTTAGTTATTAAATTACATTTAATATTCCTTTTTCGTGCCAGGAATGAACTGATATTAGGCTTGTGGCTTTTTATGCTTTTTTAAGCCGACGGCATAGTGTGTAAGAGCCATAAGATTCACTCTTTTCTTGAAGATTAGATAAGTACTTAAATGACAAAGACGCATGGAAATGACCAACTCTACAACCAGTTCCGTTTAAGTTAGTGATATTTTTTTGTAATAAAATATATACCAATGTATTTTTATTTTAAAAAGATTTGCTAAGGAGTTTCTCGACGGCTTTTCTTCTCCTCCATGACAAAGCACCTTTCCGAAAACCTGGTAAATTAAAAAAGTGCCAGTGATATGAAAAAAATATTTTGAATTTTGACTCTCTTCACGTCATTGGTGGGTGGGTGTAGTGTTTGCGCAACTTTGCAAGAATTCCACGTATCGTTGCAACAGCTTAAGCGTTTGGTTCAATGCACCGCCAAAAGTTGGGGTTTTAATCTTAACTCGTAACAACTGAAGGCGATCGGTATATTCTTAATGTACGTTATGAAAAGTAGGGCTCGGGTGAGCGGGCTCCTGGTACGTGAGGTAAATATACCTACACGTATCTTAGTCCTAGAATTGTAAAAGATTGGCCGTGCCCCACTCGGATACAGCCCAAATTGTGAGATTTATACGTTCCACCACCACTCTGCTATCGTCTGCGTACCCATAGATAACAGGCACGAGCGAGTCATTTCTATGTATCAAGAAGAAATCCTAAACCTAGCCAATAAGGCCAGAGATGTCGAAGCTGTTAGCTTGCTTAAATGTAAGAATGCCAAAGTTTGGGTTTGGCAGCCAAAACCCTTTGTGGCAAGTAAACTTTTACTGCCTGCCCTCAAGTCTTGCCGCGTTTTGCCATTCTGTACAAGGCCAGAACGCAGGGATATGAAATTAACCACGTATAGATTGGAACTTACTTTTTTACTAAGTTCTTCCAATCCATACACGAGCAGTACGCAAATAATCGCGTATACTTCGTAGAAGACGCAGAAGTATATCTTGTTCCATAATGTACAGCGCCATTACGCATACGGACTAATCGTGTGTGTATCGGAACCTCCGTGACAGGGGGAGTGGGGGGCGGATAATTTTTCAAAATTGGTGACAGAACCGACTTAGTCAACCCCGACCCCACGTGGTACTAGTCTGCCCTACCCCTAGAGTGAATGTGAACCCCGGAGCAGCGCCGGAGACGTTTGGAAGCCTGTTTGTGTATCAAAAACCCCTAAATTCTCCCTAAAAGTGCATATAATGCAACTTTGTAAATATAATGATTTTTAATTTTACTTTACTTAATACATCATTTGGTAAACAATATACAACTAAATGAATGAGTTGGCCTTTTGAAAAGTATCATTATAAAAGGCAGATCAAACGTACAGTTGGCAACTGTTAGGTTGGGAAATAAAACAAAATTACATATGTGATAAGTTGGCAAATGATTATTCGGCGAAATAAAATTCTGCGAAACGTTAGTTGGCAAGTGATAATCTGCCAAACAATATTCGGCGAAAAGGCAGAGATCCCGAAGTGTTTGGAATTAGTTTGGAACGAAGAAGGACACCATCTACGATACAAAATATACACGATCAATACGCAAAATTCGTGTATGCATTGTAACAATAAGTTTAAAAACAGCCTTACAATATATACGCGAGCAGTTTCCTATCGCTGCGTTCTAGCGTTGTATAGAAGGAAAAGACGCCGCGCCGTCTCGCCCCTCTCCCACTTGCTTGTTTTTGTCTTTTACACACATTACCAACTACGCATGGAGTATAGTATAGAATGCCTGGGTGAAGTATGAAATAAATAATATTCAAAGCGTTACCTGAACGTTTTAGATATTCTATACATGGGCGTAGCCAGGGGGGGGGGTTTCGGGGGTTCAAACCCCCCCCGAAAAGTTAAGGACTGAAATTTTTATGTGCTAATACACCCTTAAAAACATTTTTCTAGACGTCATTCCGAATCGAATGAGCTATCGCACATATTTTTAGGAGCTTTAATAGAAATCTATTAAACACGTTTTTGAACTTTTTGACTAAACTAATAATAGATGGCACTACTTACGTCGTGAGAAAAAATAAAGTCTCAATTTTCTTTAGCCTTATGTTATGTACTTTTAGTCGTTGTATTTTCTTGAACACCCCCCCCCCCCCCCCGCGAAACTTGAACCCCCCCCCGAAACTAAAACCTGGCTACGCCCATGATTCTATACATTGCCTAGGTATTGTATAGACTGCTGAATTTTACAGATATCCGGTAACACATACATAATTTTGCATGCTGTGTTTGCTGTATTTTGAATGGACACTGTGACTTTAATAATATAAATAAATGTTCAGATCAGATAATCATCAGATGTTCTCCCATAAATAAATGACATTACCTATTAAGCGATATTTTACGTAGCAATTTTTTCTACACATTAAGGATTTTAATTCTGCCGACCTCGCACTACCGTGAGGTTAAGTACGTTACGTAGTTACGTAGATGTAGCTGGATTACAATACTCACGAGTGTTCCAACCCGTGTGTGACAGCTGTCAACGGAGCCGGCGGCGGAGGGCGAGGCGGCGGCGGGGTCGGCGGGGTCGGGGGGGTCGGGCGACGAGCGGGCGGAGGCGCTGCCGGAGCCCGGCGCCGTGCACGAGCTGGCCGCGCGCGGGGACGAGGACACGCTGCAGGCGTTGCTTAAGGTGACCACTGCACTGCACTAGACACACACATACATACACACTTGCACACACTCTCACACACACACACACACACACACACTCACACACTCTGTCTCTCTCTCACACACACACACACACACACACACACTGACACTCAGTACGCTTACTACACTAGTGAATGCACTAGTCGACGGACGTTACTGTAAGGCAAGGGAAGCATACTAGTTAGTATTAATAGGAGCGATGTCTGTTCATGGAAGATATTCGAGAAAAACTTTTAACTAGGGGTATTTAATAACGCAATGGATCCCATAAAAAATATTTTTAGAATTTTTGTCTGTTTGTCTGTGCTTTTGTTCCAGCTAACCTCTGGAACGGCTTTACAAATTTAGATGCGATTTTCACAGATGTACTTCATTTCCGCTTACTATCAGGTGGTTTTGTGGTCAAGCACTAACTTATTCTGCATTAAAAAAATATTGTAGTCAGCTTGGGTTAATATTTGGTGTTTGTTTTATTTTAATCGATAAAAAAGTAATGTCAATTTTAAGAACACTGTCCATACATTTATTCGAGTGTGGACTTATCGAAAATTTTAACTTTTAAGATTTACTAGTTGCATAAAAAATAATGGAATGTCCGGTGTCGTCAGCGCTGGCCGTCGCTGGTGGAGGCGTGGGACGCGGCGGGCAGCACGGCGCTGCACTGTGCGGCGCGGGCGGGGCGCGCGGCCGCCGCGGCCGTGCTGCTGCGGGCGGGCGCCGACGCGTCCGCCGCGGACGCCGACGGCTGGAGTCCGCTGCGGGCCGCCGCTTGGGCGGGGCATACTGAGGTGAGGGTTTGCGGTCAGTTGGTGTTGGTATTGGTAGTATATTTTGGCTCATACTGCGATGCTGTATGTCCGTTTTGTTTAGGGGTGTACTCTCATTACGTATGTTAGTCGCGTACATCGGTTACAACCAGTATAATAATATATTGCCTCATACCATGATGCTGAAATGACGCATGCGTTGCAGAGCACAAAATCAAAGTGCTTTTGGGAAGCTTGGAATAACTTTTGGGGTACCATACATTTTCAACTATTTCCTTCGTTAATAATCTGTTATTTCCCACTACAGGTTGTCGATGTACTGTTGGAACACGGCTGTGACGTAGACTGCGTGGACGCTGATAATAGAACAGCTTTGAGGTAATAATATTGAGATATTGTTGTAATACGGGTGGTAAAGGTTCAGACGCGCCAAGATACGTCGGCCGTACTGTATATAGGTTGCGTTTAACATTGATAATAACCCAATAATTCTGTAGTACTAAACGTTAAGAAAGGTTTTTATACCATGCTTCGTCTACCTACCCTACCTGTTTTGCTGATTGTACGTTGTGGTATAGGTTGATTTATATCATGCCATGTGTGGTGTTTAGAGGGTCAATAATACACACATTTTACTCTGTAACAGGTAAGGTATGTATGTATATGCAAAGCGCACGTCTGTGCACTGTACTCGGCTCGGCCGCTAGTTCAAGACTGCCGCTGTGCACATACACTACATCCCTTCTTTATTTTATAATAATTGGTTTGGTTTACAAACACTTTATGAAAGTCATGCAAGTTACGCCAATGCTTCAACAAGGGCCTACTGTGAGAGGGCCCGGGAGAAGAAGCAGCAAGAAACTACCGGGTTTGTTTTTTTCCTGCTCACAGTTACAGATAGCACTTATCATCTACTACAATCTATATTCATAAAACTCATGTCCAAGCAGTCTTGTCATTAAAATAAACATCTAGTTTGTAATATCCTTTTGTCATAAGAATGCTTTTAATATGAGTTTGTAATTTATAGTAAGGCATTTCTGTAAATTTATAAATTATAAATATATTGCAAACATCGAGATAGTATAGATCTGACAATAACAAATTCTTTAATATCCAACGTATATTTTCTTTGTGTTATTCATTATCATTATTGTTGTTTACCATGTGTTTCCCATTTCTGTACATCGCTTTCACCATCAAAACTCACACCTCTATGTGAGGGCAGGGTTAAAGTTTGGTGTCCATCTGTTAGCCTCAGGTACTTATTATTCATCTATATATTTTTCTATAAGTACCCTATTTAGGATCTGTAACTCCCTTTGTACTGTCCACATATTGTTTCCCTCTTTTCTTTAATTGAATTATAGACCAGTCAATTCCTGTCTCTCACATTACTGTCTTATTGAAATTTCATATTTTATTGAAAGCTTCATAAAAAAAAAATATCTTACTCGCATACTAAGTCAATTGGAGATACATATAACAAATATAACTCTTGTAAGTACATCATAATTGTATGTTTAACAAACGTCAAATGTAGCATTGGAGGTAGATTAACCCGAGCCATGCACCACAGTCGTCTACTTCAATAAAGTAACAACATAACATCTGAAAAAATCTCGAGTAAGTCCCTCTATTGCTACGGCTCTCCTAGCTGATACGCATATCCATTGAGTGAATAATGATAATATGTGCGCATATGCATCACCCATACACATCCCCAACTTCACTACAAATTTCTTTCTCGAGTCTCACTCTCCATCTCGTATCAGTATCATTCAGTATCATCATTATTTATAGGTACTCGACTGGTAGATGACTTACAGGCATTTCCCTAACAATATCTTTGTTTCCAAGACTAAGTTAGAACAAAACTTAAATGTTTTTTGGAAATCTCTCAAATATAGCAAAAGTTACTATTATTATTATGATTTTTAGCCCTGTTTTTTTCTAAGGTAAGAAACTCCAACAACACTCTTTATTTATTTCGAGTACGTGTTGATTGCTGCTATGCTCATAGGTTAGCATCGTGGCTTTATCTGTAACAAGAGCAACACAAACCAGAGCATCTTTTTTTTTTTTTTGTTTTAAAGCTCGACCCTACCTGAGCTATCGTTTAAATTTTTTGGGGGTACTTCATTTCATGTTGAGGGTAGGCCACAAAATTTGGAGGAAGTTCGAAATTTTCAAACGTAAATATTGAGAATTTGAGTCATTTAACGAGACTTAATTCATGATATCAATATAATTGTCTACAGTTTAAACAACTCACTCTGCGCATTATAACGGTCAACTTTAAACAATTTTCCTATGTGACATTATTTCCATTTCTTGTCACTAAGGAATTCAAACCACTGGCCACCCATTCATTTAATAATTAGCTATTTTATTCTACCAGTATTTACACTGCTAAAGTCACAGGGATATTTAGAATAGGAGCGATAGAATCTCTATTAATTTTAAAAAATAATTGCTTGTGAAACTACGATCACAGCTGACCAATTTTATTGTATCTTTAATTATCATGCGAACTTGAGTATTTTCTTCATTATCTTAACTCTTGGTTCACTATCAATTTACCCAGTTAAGTAATGATTCTCTGGGAATTTGATTAACCTGTCATGTAAGAATTAGTATGTAATTTAACGACTTTAAAGTTATAGTTTTTATTATTCACCAAAGTCGTAGGAAAACGAATTCAGATCACCTTTGCTTCCCAGGGGAGTTTTCAATCGTTGAACAGCACTCTGTGTGAGAATGCTTTGTGAGTTGGTACTCCTGCGTGCACGGTCACACCCACTTACACTTACATTCGACTTATGGATGTGGCCACTCCAGCTTCTAGATGGAGATCTAGTGCTTCCAGCTTCGACAACATCAACGTCACTTTAAACTTGATAGATCTGTAATACAGAAATATACGACGAGCCTCGGACCGCATTGTTTTAGAGATAAATCTCTAAAGTTGCTTCTTAGCACTGTCATTCATCACATTTTTTTTTTAGTAACCTCTTGGCTAAGTCTGACATAAATAAATCGAACCAGTTTGTTAACGCATATTCAATAATTACAGTATGAACCTTGCCCTTGGTAGGTACTGCTATTGTATAATTTCGTGGAAGCTGATTAAAATAACTTTTTGGTCATTAGCCATCACTTGCGTATTTATGTCGATTTTACATGAAAAGAACGCAGAGAAACACCTAAGGTGTTGTCGTTCTGCAGATGGTTCAAGTTGGATGCAAGCCGGAAGCAAGAGTTATCTCACTGAAGGCCTGTCATATTAGTAATAAGTTGTATCTACATAAAATAGTTGAGTACAACTTCGTGTTTTATTGGACTAGCCCTATTCTATTTCTCAGTGTCTCATTGTCTCTTTACTATGGAGACAAAATCATATGACATATTTCCTTTTTTTTTTTTTTTTTTTTGGCAGCTCAAAAATATTACCATTTACATTGCAAGTAAATATATTAGATGAATCTTCCGAGTCTCTAATTGTTTATTGCCACATGGATGAACCTTTATTTTTCCAATAATAATAATAATATATCCAATAAATTATTGCGGATTATATTATCTACGAATTGCAAAAAAAATGAATATAATTATCGTAAAAGTCGAGTCCGTTACCATGAACTCATAACTGCTGTCGTTTGTCATCATGTATCATAATCTGCTCAAACATGTGATACATTTATGTGAACGTATTATGTTCACATAATACATAATATTATACTCTTCTGTAATGTATTATTATAAAATAATGAATCGTCAATGACGCAAGTATGTCACTGTACATTACATACGTGATCAGATTCAAATTTACTTCAAGAGAAGTTATGGAATGTTAACACATTAATGGAATAAAATATACCATACCAATAATAACTGTCTTACTTTTGATTCCTTACATAACACTTGAATCCTGATGCCACATTATATCTTTACTTGGTATTTGCGTTTCATATTGATTGGGGTAATTTTCTGAAAACCTGCAATTTGTTATTTCATCCCACGATTTCATATCAGTGAAATGTGGCCGATTATGATGGGAATCATCTCCATCAGACATTTCAAATGGTGTCTTATGAATCATATCCAACACACATCTTTGCCTTTCAATGATATTCATAACGGCATATCCATAAAATATTAATTTGTAAATATTTGCAGCCACTGTGTATGTGCATGGCTTTTTACAAATGTAACATTTTTACAAGTGTAACCTGATTGCGTAGCCTTAAAACATTAATTAATAAATGTTTGCGGGCACCGTGTATGCATGGCTTTTTACAAATGTAACATTTTTACAAGTGTAACCTGATTGCGTAGCCTTAAAACATTGATTTATAAATATTTGCGGGCATCTTTTATACATGGCTTTTCCTTATGAAACAGTTACATGACTGCGTAGCCTCAAAACATTGATTTATAAATATTTGCGGGCACCGTGTATGCATGGCTTTTTTCTTATGAAACAGTTACATGACTGCGTACCCTTAAAACATTGATTTATGATTATTTGCGGGCATCGTATATGCATGGTTTTTTCTTATGAAACAGTTACATGACTGCGTAGCCTTAAAACATTGATTTAAAAAAAGCTGGTAAATTAAAAAAATGACGTGCATAAGTGTATCAATGATACCTACATGAATAAATGATTTTGAATTTTGAATTTTTAAAAATATTTGCGGGCACCATGTCCGCATGGCTTTTTCTTATGAAACAGTTACATGACTGCGTAGCCTTAAAACATTGATTTATAAATATTTGCGGTTATCGTGTATGCATGGCTTTTTTCTTATGAAACAGTTACATGACTGCGTAGCCTTAAAACATCGATTTATAATTGACAGTATATATTACGGTATATTATACATATACCACTTGTATACAAAATACATTACAGTATAATGTATAATGCTCATCAACTCGAATGACTTGCCATAGCAGCAATTCAATATATCGATTTGTTTGGCTTATTCCTCAGAACTCCCGGTCAAGTACCTATTATACTCCGTACCTTCATTTATTTTATGACAATTGTGGTAGTTACCCAATAAGTTGCAAACTTTTTCCGCAATTTATTTATGTTTTAGCTATAAAAGCCTTACAATATCTCTGACATTTTAGACTGAACTTTAGTATTCTCCACAGTACATCCATCTTAAATTTTAATATACCTTTAATAGGAAATACTCATTACATTGAATAACTACCGCAAAGGCTATACTTCAATATCTTTAATAATTTGGTTGAACATAAAAATGTTCCACGTCACTTTACCCAGAACTTTTGTTTTTTCTTCCCGAAACAGCCATCCTTGAGCCATAACGAAAATTTTTGAATCAAACATAGTCAAATCGATCAAGCTAACAAGAAACACTAAAGTTCATTTGTATTTATACAAACAAGAAGCAATGATATATAGAAGCAATAATGACAATTATAACGTGCTTCTTTCGGGCACTTTTTGTATACAAGGTACAGTAGCATTCTCTTTACGGCTGTCTTTAAATTTGCGTATTTACTAGTGATGGAAAATATCGCTACTTTTATTTGACTATCATGTCCGTGAAGTTATTTATTTTTGTCACTGTTATATCACCCGTGACAAATCACGACCGTTATATTTTATCAGTGACGATATTGTCACAGTGGGTGCATTTTATTCCGTCTGTTACATGTCGCAGTGAATTACAAGTACCTACATAGTTCAATCAAAACCTTACCCTGTTTGCAATAAGACTTATTTCATTTGAAGTTTTTGTAACGTCGCGTTAATTAAGCAAGTTGAAAAAATTTAGTCAAACTAAAGTCTAATGACGTTGAGAATAAGATGCAATTTCACTTAAGCAAATTCTCTCTTCTAGCTGGTGGCACTGTGTCGCTCTTGCACACGCACGGCTCAAGTCACAAATGTTGCTTTCTCTCTTTTGCAGGATGGAATTCTGTGAATTATATGTAGCTTGGCCGGTGGCCGGCGTTAAGTTACAGTAAAGGGAATACTGTGGTGGAATCACTCTCGCGATAAATGTAACGGACGGTTTCGTTGCATGTCACTGGTGTGACAAATGAAGTATATTGTAACAAGTGATACATCCAGTGATAAGTGAAATGTGCCATTCCTAGTATTTACGGTCTTGTTTAAATTTGCGTGCCCCTTTCGGGTCTTTTTGTACTCGAGGTACATTAATATGCTCCTTACGAGTCTT
This sequence comes from Thymelicus sylvestris, assembly GCA_911387775.1. Taxonomy (NCBI): domain Eukaryota; kingdom Metazoa; phylum Arthropoda; class Insecta; order Lepidoptera; family Hesperiidae; genus Thymelicus; species Thymelicus sylvestris. The sequence continues at coordinate 1,678,695 of OU426903.1, forward strand.
GTTTCAAATTTGCGTGCCCCTTGCAGGCCTTTTTGTACTCATGGTACATTAGCAAGCTCCTTACGAGTCTTGTTCAAATTTGCGTGCCCCTTGCAGGCCTTTTTGTACTCAAGGTACATTAGCAAGCTCCTTACGAGTCTTGCTCAAATTTGCGTGCCCAATACGGACTTAACACTTGTAACGGGACAAGTGGGATAGACCCGTACAACCTGCGTGAACCTTGACGTAGCTATAGTTAATTATTTTATCAATATATTTAATTTAATATTGGCTTTAACAATAAAAATATTAACATAATTGATGCTTCAATATTACTACGTAATACGGATTGTAAGGTATAATAACTTTTTAAATATTATGTGCATATGCACAACACACTGCTTGTAGCTACTTTACAGGTTCTTCCTTAATATGGTTGTATAGGCATGATCGTTAAGTGAACTGTATTGGCGTGATCATAATAATTCTATTGAACTGCTAATTAATAAGCAAAATTACATCTAAAACTTGTTAAGATACTTATAATCTTTTAGATTCATTGCAGAATGGTATTTGAAATTATGAAAACATTAACCACAGCATTATATTAATAAGTGGGGTAGATTCTCAATCGTTTCTTTCTAAGTTATTGTAAGGGTAACATGGAGTTTCACGTTTTTATTAATTAGTAATTACCCACCAAATACAAACAAAACTTAGGATATTGTTATTGTGATACGGTAGCTTTATTTGAAATAAAAACGAAATAAATTACTCTTTCACATACTACAATTTCCTACAGCAATATCATAGGAAATGTATGGTCTATTTGAAATAATTACTTGAGGCATGGCCCTTTGTGAACAAAATGATTTGCATGGCCTTCGATGTATTTAATTAGTTTTGATGCTTAGACAACCATTTTCTGTACAAATATGGCAGTGGTACTTTAGTTGCCGAGTTCTTAAAACGTTAACACTCAAATAATTGTTACTTAAGTGCACGCAATTAGGTATCCCCACATATAAATTATGTGGTTGTAATGTAATAATACACTTTACTTACTCAAATACGAATATAATAGAACATATTCGTAAGGAATTTGCCTGCCCGAACGTATGCAAGCAAGGGCATTACTCCTTCTTTTCTTCCAACAATGTTTTGGTAATTCCTTATTGGTTTTTTCCGACGTCGCCACTTGTGGTGTTTAGAGGGTCAATAATACACACATTTTACTCTGTAACAGGTAAGGTATGTATGTATATGCAAAGCGCACGTCTGTGCACTGTACTCGGCTCGGCCGCTAGTTCAAGACTGCCGCTGTGCACATACACTACACCATGTATATCTATTTTGCCGACTGTACGTGTCGTGGTCGTGCAGGGCAGCGGCATGGTCCGGCCACGAGGCGGTGGTGGCGCGGCTGCTGGCGGGCGGCGCGGCGGCGGACCGCGCGGACGCGGAGGGCCGCACGCCGCTCATCGCCGCCGCGTACATGGGCCACGCGGACATCGTGCGGCTGTTGTTGGACGCCGGCGCGGATGTTGATCATGCGGACGAGGATGGTGAGTAGATGATAAGTAACTAACGCTACACGTTACACAGTCATAGCCTGAGAGTAGAATTTATTGTGTCTTGGACGCCATGGACAACACACAAACAACAAAAAAGTCATGTATTCGTACTTTCGTAGGTATCAATGATACACATTTGCACATCATTTTTTTTTAATCTACCAGCATTTCTCAGCAACTTATCGTTCAATTTCCGCCACGCTAGAAATCGAAGCTAGGATCTTTGGTATGACGGTCTAGTATGGTAATCATTACGCCACACAGGTCGTCAAATCACTTACATTTTTTTGCGTGAGCTGCCTGTAATTGTGTCGCCCATGCATATCGCCAAAGGTACCTTTGATAAGTTGCTGGTTAAGTAAGATGAGCCACGGATATCTTGCAAGCGCAACATGCGAGCGCGAATGTTGATCGAGGACGTTGCGTGTTGCGTGCGACTAGCTGACTAAACGCTGTAATGTCTGCTTGGAATATGCTCGGATTGTTACGTATTGCTTCCGTTGTTATCTTAATTATTTGTAAGGTACTATTTCAAACTATATTTTTAATAATAAATCCATTTTTCTCAATACCTGTAGGTCGCACAGCCCTAGCGGTGGCGGCGCTGTGCGCGGCGGGCGGGCCGTGCGCGTCCCTGCTGCTCGAGCGCGGCGCTGACGTCAGCAAGGCGGACCGCGACCGCGCCACGCCGCTATTGGTGGCAGCGTTCGAGGGACACACGTGAGTCTATCTATACATATACAGTAACTATCGCTGTTGCTCTCTCGCTCTATCCGCGTTGGAGCAGTGGTGACGTCAGCAAGGCGGACCGCGCTACACCGCTGCGCTATACGCTATTGGCCGTTCATGCCAAGCTAACGTCACAATAGCTTTATTTAAGAAGTCATTATTTAAGAGATTTTCCTTTGCCGATAAAGGATTCAAACTTCAAATTCAAAAACATGGAGCAAAATATAGTGGCGAATGAAAGTCGTCAAAATATCGTCACGGCCATACTACAGTTAAGTAAGAAATATCCATCCATCCACTAAATAATTTTGCGTTACTTTCTTCTGGTTCACTATTTTGTTAACTCCACAAGACGCCGCCAGATGGCGTATATAACGAATTATCAACTCTTCCCTATCCCTAGCGAGATCTGCGAACTCCTCCTAGAAGCGGAAGCGGACATCGAGGCGTGCGACGCGGCGGGGCGCACGGCGCTGTGGGCGGCCGCGTCCGCGGGGCACGCGCGCGCTGTCCGACTGCTGCTGTTCTGGGGCGCCTGCGTCGACACCATGGACGCTGAGGGGCGCACCGTGCTCAGTACTGCTGCTGCTCAGGGTTAGTACATTATACTGCATTTCCGTGCGTCCCGGTTGTTACCGTAAGATAACAAACAGTTGTTAAGCGTTGTCGGAGGTCCTCGGGTGGTATGAAAAGTTTTGATACTTGGCTTCCACCAATCCGCACTGGAGCAGCGTTGTGCAGTATGCTCTAGGCCTCCTCAAGGAGACCATTGCTCAGTAGTGGGCCATCAATGGGTTCAAGCCAATGTAGACACAGCATGACGTATCTGAAGTAATACACTGTCTAAATTTAAAATTGTTATCACATTTTTTATAAACTCGACCTAATTCAGAAGTCGGCTCAGAGAAAGTATTCAAAATCTAAGTAATGTAAACATGCGACGGCCCTGTAGCCTAGTTGGTAGCGACCCTGCCTGCGAAGCGATGGGTCCCGGGTTCGATTCCCGGCCGGGGCAGATATTTATGTGAGATATAAATATTTGTACTCGGGTCATTGGCGTGATTGTGATGTGTTATGTGTCGTCCATGCCACCCGCGACCTACTGCGGGGGTATGAGTGTGTTAGCGTTTATGTTTATATTTTATACAACATCCTCACCAGGTAACGTGGAGGTGGTCCGTCAGCTGCTGGACCGCGGACTGGACGAGCACCACCGGGATAACTCTGGCTGGACGCCGCTGCACTACGCCGCTTTCGAGGGTCAGTCCATAACGCTTTGTTCACTGAACAGCTGGTTAACGAACAGATGGGCCTTTGAAGAAGAGAATAAAATTAATTAACACCCAGGAAATAGAAGAAAGAACTATGTTATATAATTGTACTCGAAATAAGGGTTGTAATGGACTGTATGATTTGACTATCGTTCCAGTATCGTTTCAAATAATAAAGACACACCCGTTCACTGTTAATGGTTTATCGCGACTAAAAAAATGACGATCTGACGTAAGATGCAATGCAAACGACAATAATATTTTGAAATAATCAACATGTTCATGACCTTCAATGCCTTGAGAGGAGAAGAGGCAAGAAACTCCCAAGGAGTCTTTTTCCTGCTCATAAATAAAACTCAATCTGAGTACTCTTTGCCCTTTCCCCAGGTCACGTGGAAGTATGCGAGGCGCTTCTGGAAGCGGGGGCTAAGGTGGACGAGGCGGACAATGACGGCAAGGGCGCGCTGATGCTGGCCGCGCAAGAGGGACACACGACGCTCGTTGTCCTGCTCGTTGACGAGTGGGGCGCGCCCGTCGAGCAACGCGCGCATGATGGGAAGACCGCGCTCAGGTAACTTATACGTATAAACTTAGTCAAATTAAATTTATTTTCTTTTCTCGTGACAGACCGCTGTTTACATCGTCAAAGTTTGTTTTATTTCTATTTGACTTAAATATTAGTAAATTAACTATAACATGATTTGATTTGGAGTTTTTTTTTAAATACAATTTTAAATTATAACTAGCTGCAGACTTCGTTCTGTCAAAAGTTTTATTATTATTTTGAGATGTAAGCTATCCTATCTTTCAAGTTGGACGAAACTGCACACGGTGTGCAAATTTGATTAAAATCGGTTAAGTAGTTTAGGAGTCCATCGCGGACAAACAACGTGACACGTAATTTATATACAGGGTGTCCCGTAAGTAGTGGATCAACCGAAGGTGGCAGATAGCTTGAAGGATGACCTATCATATGTCAAAAAATTACCTTAGTAAAAGTGTCACCGTTTTCGAGATATTGACCATTTTTTAAAATTTAGAAAATTCGGCTCCTTTACCTTACTTTTTCCTGTTGAGTCCACAAATGAGCAGATATTTTGATAGGTTTTTTTCCTAGAGCTCTCAGATAGTTGTTTTATAATTATCAGTGTGTAATGTTGTTGAAATTATTAGGAAACGCTGAGAAAATAGCGTCAACTTTGGATATTTTTGTTTTTGATTTTCTTCGATACAACTTTGATGCGAGGTGGTTGACAAAAAATGTACTGGGCAAGTATGCCCCGGTATTTTAAAAACTTGTCTGTTTAATGTAGATTTTAAAAAGGTACAATACAGGCTACTTTGATAGGGAAACTTTTCATGTAAAAGCCATTTCAGTGTTAAAGGGGTGAATTTGAATCAAAAGTTATTTTATTGTTTACTGTTAAGGGATGAAGTTTTTCAATGGTTTTTGCTTAATACTACGTAACGTTAAATTATTGCTCTAATAAATATTGAAAATAATGATTATTTTCCGATATTCCAACCTAATAAAGAAATTACCAATTACTTGAAAAATATTGTTTATTTCAAAAATAATGCTATGATTTACTGTTTTTTTAATACTAGATGATCATGAAGCCTTGTAAATTATTGTTTTAAGATTATTTTTGTACGAATATTCAACAAAAAACAAAGAATGAGAAAAAATGTAAGTAAAATAATTATTTTTGTTTATTTTATCATACAAAAATAATCTTAAAGCAATAATTGACAAGTTTTGCTGATCATTAAGTATTAAAAAATAGTAAATAATAGCATTATTTTTGAAGAAACAATATTTTTCAAGTAATTCTTAGGTAATTTGAAATTTCTTTTAAAAGTTGAAATATCGCAAAATAATTGTTATTTTAAATATTTATTAGAGCATTAATTTAACGTAACGTAATATTAAGCAAAAACCATTGAAAAACTTCATCTCATAACAGTAAAAAATAAAATAACTTTTGATTTAAATTCACCTCTTTGACACTGAAATGGCTTTTACTTAAAAATTTTCCCTATCAAAGTAGCCTGTATTGTACCTTTTTAAAATCTGCATTAAACAGACAAGTTTTTAAAGTACCGGGGCATACTTGCCCAGTACATTTTTTTTCAACCACCTCGCATCAAAGTTGTCTCGAAGAAAATCAAAAACAAAAATATCCAAAGTAGACGCTATTTTCTCAGCGTTCCCTAATAATTTCAACAATATTACATACTGATAATTATGAAGCAACTATCTGAGAGCTCTAGAAAAAAAAAATTATCAAAATACCTGCTCATTTGTGGACTCAACAGGAAAAAGTAGGGTAAAGGAGCCGAATTTTCTAAATTTTAAAGAATGGTCAATATCTCGAAAACGGTGACACTTTTACTAAGGTAATTTTTTGACATATGATAGGTCAACCTTCAAGCTATCTGCCACCTTCGGTTGATCCGCTACTTACGGGACACCCTGTATATTTAGATTTGGCAGATTTGTTACTTGAAATGTTGTTAAAATTATCATGCTTTCAGCGACCCGATTGACTTTTGGTCACTTGGTAATAGGTTTGAAAGTTGATAAGTTAATTTTTAGTTAAACACTTTGAGCAACCTTTTAGAAACCGGCGGTTTGTCTTTGAAAAATGTCGAGTATATCGACGCTTGAAAAGCAAAAGTTACCAAGCGACATGTTGGGCGATATTGAGTTATATGCATCATTAAAATCAGCAAAAAATTCTGCGTCGATTGATGCTAGGAAGAGTTTTTTTGTCGCTTGGTAACTTAAAAATAATTTCAGTGATTTTTTTATGATTTTTTTTTCTAAACTAAAAAACTTTAAAATGCTCTAGTGTATTGTTACAAACTACTAGCAACACTACCAAATAAGTCTTAATGAGACACTGTATTGACTCTGATTTTTCTATATAAGCGCATGTAACGTAGAGCCGAGATCATTCGGTGACAGTAACAGGTATAAGGTGTTACTCTGCCCAAATATAATCATACGGAAAGTGATTAATTACCTGTTGTATATCGGCCATCCGACCCACCTCTTAACAGTATAGTTGCCAACATGTCGCTTGGTAATTTTTGCCTTTCAAGCGTCTATATAAAATGTAATGTATATTTTCAATGTATAAAACCACGCGACCAGGCTAGCAGCGCTCGAGGGCCACTTCGAGACGGTGGCGGCGCTGGTGTCGCGCGGCGCGGACGTGGATGCGTGCGACGCGGACCGGCGCACCACGCTGTACGTGCTCGCGCTCGACAACCGGCTCGCGATGGCCGCGCACCTGCTGGCGGCGGGCGCACGCGTGCACTGCTGCGATGCCGAGGTTCGTGGACGGTGACGACCATAGACAACCTCCAATAGATACCGCATACAAGGCAACTGACGCGCGCCAACAAGTACGTGCATTTGCAAGTCGACGACAATAGTGTCGACCAATACTGACACGTCAAGTCCAAGTATGAATTAGGAATAGCCAATCACAGCGCATTGTTTTGTCCCCCGCAAGCCGCGCCTTCCGCCAAATTTTGTGAGTTCAAACTAAGAAAATTTCCCTTATGCGGTGTCTATTGGGGGTAATCTATGGTAACGACGTACGTACGGCCGCTGTATCTTGGCGCGTCTGAACATAGGCTTTGCGAACTTTAGCGCATGTAAGACAGAGATGGCAACACGAACATGCTAACGTGTGACTGAGACATAATACATCGCGTATCGAATTCGAGTATTGGAGAATTATGTTACTGTGCAGCCTTCTGCGCGAAGTTCAGACGCGCCAAGATACAGCGGCCGTACTATACTGACGTACTGCAACGTTTCCTTGTAACGTTAAACCGTCACGGCTGTATTTAGAGTCAGTCAGAATATAAGTTGAGCGACATATTGTTTGAAGACGCAGCCTCATGTGAGAATTAGATAGATAATTTTGTATTAAAAGGGGGTAATTTTCGTTTCCGATTCTTTTGTCCGAGTTAAATCTCTATCAAAACTGTGGTTTTACCGTGTCAAAGTTCACATTGATTGTTTCAGGGTCGAACTCCACTCCACGTGTCGGCTTGGCAAGGTCATACGGAAATGGTCAACTTGCTCATCAAAGCGGGCGGCGCGGACGTGGACGGTCGCGACCGCTGCATGCGCACGGCGCTGCACGCCGCGGCGTGGCGCGGGCGCGCCGCGGCGCTGCGCGCGCTGCTGCAGCACGGCGCGTCGCCCTCCGCTGTGTGCACGCAGGGCGCTACACCGCTTGGTGAGTCGGGATCGGTTGATTGTTTGTTTGGTTATTAGAGTTACAACGCTCGAGGAGGGTATGGAGACGTTGCTACGGACACAAATTGTTGTGTTAGACCTTGACCATTACTTCCCAGAAATCTATCCTTGTTAGCGACATTATCGAATGGTGTAATAATAATATGGGATGTTATTTTTCAAAATTCAAAAAAAAATCAACAGGTTTGATTCCTGGCTATTGATTATTGACTATTGATTTTTCAAAACCTAATGATACATTTATAGATCTCATCAAAATAGGTCTCTCTGGTCCTTTGAGCACTTTTCGGTATTCCTCATAGTTTCGTATTTAGCTATACACGCCCACTTGAAAAATTCATCCTGTATAATAAATGTGTATAATACGTTACTGCAGGTATAGCGGCGCAGGAGGGCCACGAAGAGTGCGTGCTGTGGCTGCTGCAGCACGGCGCGGACCCGCTGCAGGCCGACCACTGTGGTATGGGTTGCTGTTGTTATTTAGTTATTTTTACTAGTGCTTGACTACTATCCCTCTTGATGGTTAGTGGTAATGTTGTACGTACTAACTAGAAGCAGATTTACTTTTGATTTAATCGCATCCATTATAATCCAACTTTAAACGTCTATCACTAGCTACAGAAAATAAATTTAATTCTAAATGATTTTAAATGATAGGTGAGATGTCAGTCCTGCTCGAAGGACCAAATTATTGAAGGATCGCTGTTTTTTGAAGTTCTATGCTCTATTTGTGTAATTACTCTCCACTCACACCTATTTCGTAGCTATTGTGCGTCTCACGGCTCCAGCCTGTATCCTATTTGCAAAGCAATCCCGTTCGTTCAGGAAATTTAAATTTTTATCTTGTAATTCTACACGCATTAATGTTATTGGAAGTTTGATAGTCCCTGGTTATTGGTCAGGTCGTACGCCAGCGAAGGTCGCGTGGCGCGCGGGACACGCCAACATCTGCCGGCTGCTAGAGCGCTGGGCCCAGCCCTCCGCCCCCGGCCCTGAGGAGCTCAAACCTGCTCGTTCGGGTATGTACAGTGAAGGTTGGACAGTTAGTGATGGTTAGACAGTTGGTGAAGCTGGACAGTTGGTGAAGGTTGGACATGTTGGTTGGATGTGTTGGGACTATTGACCTTTAGAGCTTTACGCGGATTGTATTAAAATGATTCGGATTGATGTGTGTGCGTAGATGTACACACAACCAAAGAATTATGTATCGGGTATAAGTTAGGTATCATATTAAAATGAGTCATAATGTTTAATATTACAGATTGTTTACGTTATTAGCCAAGTTAAATCATACCCTACGGACGGGTAGGAACACGAACATTCTGTAATTTAAAACATTATGGATCATTTTAATAATAACTCTTTTGTTTATTGTACAGTCACCTGCAGAGAAAAGTAACCCATCTGTATATAAAAGCACAGTAACAGATGGGTTACTTTTGTCTGCAGGTGATTGTACCTATACCGTTGTAGGTTCTCCGGAGTACAAGCGGCGCAGCGTGCACAGCTCCAACTCCACCAAGTCGTCGTCCAACCTCACGGGCGGCTCCAGCAAGTCGCACGACCACGACGACCACACACACGACAAGGTGACGGGTTTTACGATATTTGTCCCGTTGCTTATACTGTCAAATCTGCATCAGACACAGTATTAAATAGGTAGAATCAGGTGTAACTGGCCACATTCACTAACTGGACACTTGTTTGTTTGGTTTCACAAAATATTAAAAAAAATCCACAACGCATAAGTGAGACCTTTCTGTTTATTAAAAAGATTTTCTTCAAGCGTCCACAGCATTTAACATAGTTTTCTATAGCCATAGTATACTATACGTCACTCGTTGATATTCCCTAACCAAACACCATCCGTCTACTGTCGTCCGGCAGGCGGCGCGTCCGAGCCCGTCGCTGTCGTTCGCGCAGCAGGTGGCGCGCTGCGGGCGCGCGCGCCGCGAGCGGCCGCTGGACGAGCCCATCCCCGAGCACCGCGCGCTGCACCAGGACGCCAACTTGAGGTCGGTCCCGCGGGGATTGAACGTGGATTAAAGCCCAATGCATACGGAACGGTTTCTTTCCCGTACGGGACGGGACGTGAAGTTTTGGAAACATCGTTTCATAGAAAATGCATATGATAGTGCATACGCAGCGGAATCCCGGACGGAACGTGGCCCGTACGGGTCGGTTACGTACCCGTTACGTATGCATTGGGCTTAAATCTGCTATAAACACGGGGTGGAAACCATTTAAGATACAGTTTCCTAAGCCTTCACAGTCAACGTACGCTCACATGTAACTGTACTTAACCCAGGAGCTACCTGGCGAACGAGCGAGACAGCGAGCTGCGCGGCTACGCGCGCGAGAAGGACCGCCGCCGCGAGCAGCGGCACGGCGCCGTCAGCCCGCTGTACGCGTCGCCGCCGCGCTCGCCGCCCAGCGACCGCAGCGTGTCGCCGCCGAGGAACGCCGGTACTGACAACCAATATATTATACTCTATAGTACTTCTGTGGTCCTAGTAATATCGACATTACATACATACTTTTATACTCTATAGTACTTCTGTGGTCCTAGTAATATCGACACTACTTTTAAACTCTATAGTATTTCTGTGGTCCTAGTAATATCGACACTACTTTTATACTCTGTACTACTTCTGTGGTCCTAGTAATAGTTTGTTTAGAGAAGATAATTTGGTAAACAATCTACTGCCTTTTACTAAAATACTTCGCGCGAAAGAGTGATTTTTCATACATTTAAACGTCCGAATCATTCCACCGGAGCGTATAACCACGATAAGAATAAATGTACCCTATTTTTTATGTTTCGAAATGGTCTTTAAGCTAAGTTTCATCTTAATCCATACGATTAGCGCGTGATGGTTTCCGAAACATCCAAACATCTTCAAAAACTTGTTAATTAAAAAAAATATCAGTAAACAGAAGTATTAAGTCTTAGCATTAAATGATAATTTATTCTTGAATTCTTTTCATATTGTCTGCTTTATTTTTAAATTACTAATTACGACAAAAATCCCTGTTACTTATTTAGCCTCGTTTAAAAATTGTCCATAACTTACCCATCACCCATCCCTCATCACCCACCTGTGTGCAGGCGGCTCGCAACCCGCCAGCCTGTCGAGCGTGCAGCCCGCGGTGACGGACACGCACTTCAACCGCGACACGCACATGCGCATCATACTGGGCCGGGACAGCAAGCCGCAGCACGACCGCGCCGACAGGTGAGTGAGAGAGAGAAGGGAAGCGTATTGCGCGCTCACTCGCACTTACGGGTCGTTTGTAGCTACAATAATTTGGCCCGTCATGGACCATTAATTTATTACGTCCCGTAATTAAGATTCTCGAAATATCTACATGTCCTTTTCTCGCGTAACATGTTGAAAAGAACAGTGTATAAATACAGGATTATGCATTTTGGAGTAAGTGTTTATTGGTGTATTACAATAAATATTTGTTTAGTTGCATTTTACGATTATAAAGTTATTGCTTGTATGTTTAAATCGTATGTTGTCTTAATGTGATATTATTGTTGTATCTGCCAAGCCAAACTTGAAGAAAGACAGAAAATCAAGTGGTATGCATAAAAGCTGGTCTTAACAAACTGCTTTTTCTCCCTTGTCCAAAATGTACGAATGAACAATAAATTCATCAAATTTGGCTTAACAATGCTTGTATATCTCGCTTGTAGTGTCCCTTTATCTATTTTCACTCAAATAGTACACCTGAAGGCAAAGCTGGATTTTTTTTGTACTAAAATAAAACTCATAGAATGGAAGATCAATAATATTATTCATTACTGTTTCGTTTCCTGATAAAAATTATCGCACTTTTAATGTCTTATTTGTTTAAATAAACACATATTTAGTTCTAATTTTTATAACAAACCCTTTTCATTCGTTTTTTTTCTTCTATTAGACAAGCAATGGTTGAACCATTTGAGTGAATGTTCAGTACCCATATGTTATGTTGTATGTATGTATATCTCTGTACGTGTCGCTTGTGAACTGTAGTTTGGCGGCGAGCGCGGCGCTTTGCAGGAGGCTAGTGGGAGGGCTGGGGCGAGCGAGAGGGAAGATACTCAAACGAACGTGAGTGACAAGGACGGGCGCGGAATATGTTGCCATCGCACGCGATACGTATTGAGGTGTATTTAGACCACGGACAAAATTAAAAATGTCTTATTTTAAAACTGTTATTAGTATATTTTTACTTACCTTCGGGAAATAGTTTAATTTCAACACCTACGCCATATAAAATGTAGCCTTTGCATGCATATGGACTTGACGCATTTTACACAAAACTTACTTAATTCTTTTTAAAAGCATTTTTTTTAAGGAATTTTATTCGAAGCAGGTTTTTAAAAGAACTTTCTGACTTTCCCGAAATAAATCCTCACAGTGTTAAACAAAATATACTATTACCACTATTTGTTCAAAATTGTTTTATTTTAAATACACCAACAGTCATACCTTTTATTTGTATAGAATTATTAAATTTTTCACTTCCCTTTAAATTGGTCTAAATACATCTTCACATGCTTGGCCGCCAAATTAGTGTTGCAAAAAGTATTTTTAAGTTAAGGTTAAGGGTTATTTTTAAATTGCTTTCACAACTAACCTGCATTGTGCCTTCGTTTTTTATTAATAGGCATGACGACAGATTTTGAAATACTGTTATATGAAATATAATTAGTACAACTTATATTTCCGCAAAAAAATAAGGTTTAGTATAAAATAAATACACTTCAATTGGACGTAATTTCTGAAAAACGTTCCAACCCACAAATAAGTCGAAATTGAGTTAATAGTGCCAAACTGACTACGTGATGCACATTAACCAGCTGTCAAAATTTGATAACTCTACTGTCACTATAAATGTCATGTACGACTTAGTAGCCCAACCCACATAGTATGGGGAATACAAATATTTATTTAACTAAAACAGTCCAAGCGTCCTGAAACGTTTTTATTTTATATTGTTTTTACTATACACACTTAGAATTTAATTCATAAAAATGATCCAAACATCATTAATAACTGGCAAAATAATAATAAAACCAGTTTATAATGAAAAAAGACATGACGTATATTAAACCAAAAACAAATTAAGTTAATCTTTTTAAGTTAAATTATCACCTAATCAACATCTTGAAGAAAGCATATTACAAAGTTGATAAGTACCTATTTAAATGACAAGACTGCTTGGACATGAGTTTTTATATTAAATATTGCATTAAATAGTATTAAGTGCTGTCTGTAACTGTGAGTAGGAAAAAAATAGTCCCGGTAGTTTCTTGCCACTTCTTCTCCCGGGACCACTCACGGTAGGGATTTGTTGAAGCGATGGCGTTGAGTGACTTTCGAAAAGTGTTTGTAACAAACCTACTTCGAATAAAACTTATTTCATTTCTTCATCTTCTATTTCAGCATTTAAATCTGGTTCACCCCCAAATCCTTCTATATAATCAGTCAACCCTTCTATACATTTAAACTGTTTATAAAATGACCAGACAATCCTCAGGAATCAAGTGAAACATTGACTTAAACTCATTTAATTTAGCCTGAGTAATAGGCTTCCCGTTTGGCCAAAGAGGAACAAAGAGTTCTGGGTTTAAAGGAAGCAGGTTTCCTCTGAATTTCCTCCCTATGAACTCTTTGTACTCACCAATATCTTAATATTTCATGAAGATAGAATATCGCTCACCTAGTAATATGTATAATGGCACATCTGCAAAAAATGCGAGTTGAGTTTATACGGTATATACGTGTTTAAAAGTGCATAATCTTCATAGTGGTAAATATGTATTAATGCCTATACTAGTAATCAAACCCATACAATCTGTAAAAAACGTAAAAAGAACCCATAAATTAATTTTTAACATGTTTATAAAATTTTTGAATTTCGTTTCTGTAAAAATATGCTAAACATAGATGTGCCGTTGTATTACTGGGTGAGCGATATGTATACGCTATCTTTTTTTGACTGAATATGTTTCGTTTTTAATAACTTTTTTCATTATAAACTCGTTTTATTATTATTTTTCCAGTTACTAATGATGTTTGGAACGTTTTTATGAATTGATATTTCATAACGTGACATACATATTGTAATATATCAAAAACGTTCCAAAGCTATGTTTTTGCCAATATTAAAAAAAATATCAATGTTGGAAGTCCTAAATTAGATTATCTAAAAATTTTAACATGTTATCTATAGCATAACAAAACTTGAAGTTTAAACTAAAGTGATTTCATGAAGAAATACAGGGTTGAACTTAAACCTCGATTTTCTCAAAATGTTATGTTTGTGGATTGGAACGTTTTTCTGGAACTACGTCCAATTTATAAGATTAAAATTCGCATCAAAACACTTCAAAGTGTCATGGCGTTGCTTGTGACGTCATACCTCAGTAAAGTAATAAACAAGATGTCATTGTCAGTATTGTCATATTCGTTTGTCGCGTGACGTAATTCGCGCTGATTGAGACTGATCAGCGTTAAGATATCATGGCGGCTTGCTGTATTTTGTAGTTTTATTTTATCAAAATATTATTAATCTCGCTCATAATAATACGATAAATGCGTGTTTTGTAATCCATTAATAGGGGTTCATTAAATAAATTTTAGTGATTTTTACTTACTGTCATTATGCTTATTATAGGAACGAATTAATGATTGTGTTCGTGGGTGAAATTATATGTTAATATTAAGTCCCATGCTAAATAAACAGCGTGGCACTTCTTATTATGTTTTATGACTTTATGACTACGGTGTTGCTATGTACTTGAGAACGATGTCAATAATATAAGACAATGGTTACGTTAATGGTATGATGCTGTTGTTGTATATGTAATTGTTGTTGTTGTTTGTCGACAGTAAAAACAAGAGAAACGGCATCGTGACCAACCCGGCGATGCGGCTCGTTGCCAACGTCCGGAACGGGCTGGGTGAGTTTAACTGTAGTACGGCAGTTATAATATAAAAAATAACGTGTACGTATTTGTAATATCATCACTTGCATCATCACTCGCACTCGAACTCCATTGCATTACGAATATACGATGGATTCTGAGCCTTTGCAAAGAGTCTCAAAGGTCCGCGATCTGGGAGTGTGTGTCACGAGCGACTTGAACTACCGGGATCACGTAAGAAATATTTGTAAGAAGGCATACAGGAACTTGGGATTTGTTTTAAGACAAACGCGCGGCTTTACCAACATAGCCACGCTCAAGGTGCTGTATGACTCACTGGTCAGGAGTCATCTGGAACACAGTGCAGTCATATGGTCTCCTTATGAAGCTAAGTACGTGACTATGTTGGAGCGGGTCCAAAATAAATTCTTGAGGTATCTGTATATGCACTTGTACGGGGTTTACCCATTTTACCCACTTATGTACCCCACGCTATTTGTGCTGGGGATGGTTGGGTACAATGAACTGAGAGTGCGTCGGGAATTTGCTCTTATTGCGTATATATGCAAACTTTTACGTGGTATAGCCCATAACCCAGGTTTGTTGAGTTCCCTTGCCTTAAACGTGCCGGAGCGCTACATTTGGAGAAGGCGGCGCCCACCACTGCTAGCTGTGCCCACAGCCAGGACCAATATGATGGCCAAGGCGCCTATTACCCGAGCAATTAATACGCTCAACCGGGCTCATGACAGACTGGACTTATTTTCGTGTCACCTGAGTGAGTTCGCAAAGGTGATATTATACTTATTATGCTATGATAGGTAGTAAAGTTATTATTTAGTTTAGACTTAAGTTTTTATAATGTGTTTTTTAAATATTTAAGAGTTAAATTTATAAGGGCCACTCTGTCGCATTGGGTATATAACCTGTAATGATAGATGTGTGTGATGAATAAATAAATAAATAAATAAATAAATAAAAAATCATTTGCATACCATACTGTGGTTAAAATTGAGGATTAATTAATAAGATAACAACAACATTTCTGTACCAATTTTATCGCAAATAAACATATAATTTTTTGATGTGTCGAAAAAACCGACACCAGAGTTAAGTCCGGTTTACACGTATTAAGTACTTAAGTAGATAACTAAATTTTAAGTAAATTAATACGTGTAAGCAGACAATTTGTAGGTTTTTGGTTAAAATGTTGTGTAATCTACTTAAGTACTTAATACGTGTAAACCGCACATTAGTCGGTGCGTTAGTCCAAACGTGCTAAAAGGGGTTTAGGTAATGTAATGTAAATGCGTTAATTGACAGTTTAGGACGCAGGTATAGCAGGGAAGTAAATTAAATAATCACTATAGACCACCACCATTTGTTTAAGTGTATGCTTATTTAATATGTATGTATGTATGTATGTATGTGTGTATAGAGTTGTGTTTGTTGTCAGACAACGCAGCGGCCAACATACGGCGCACGGGCGTGGCGCTCGCCGCCAGCGCCAGCTCCGCCAACCCCGCCGTCAAGACCAACGCCTTCCAGTGGAGGAAGGAGACGCCCTTATAACTAGCTGGGGGACGAACAGAGACAGATGTAGGCTGACAGGAATAGGTTGTTGAGGACTTGAGTCCTGCTGTTTGATTCATTGAAAATTTTTTATTGATTATATCGGAATTACAAAAGCTTCTCGCTTTTATTGATACCGGTATTAGTATTAAGTATTACCGGTAACTGCTAAAGTACCGGTGTTGTTACTTAATACCTGTACATAACGGCATTTACAGTTATTACTTAAATACTGAATTCTACTTGCAAGTTAGTATTGGTGTCAAAATTAGAAAATTTTAAAGGGGATTAACGTAATACCAATTTTTATTGAAAGTAAGGAAGTTTTTAGTACTCTCTTGTGATCTACTGAACAGGACGATGCAAGGGCAGCTAATTAGGATTCCCGGATATGTACATGTATAAAGAAAGTAGCGCGATAAGTCTTCATGGAGTACTCACCATAATATAATATGAAGATTGAGAAAAATTATTAAATTGTGAAGAATGATTCAACGATCGAAGTGAAGATTGCGAAGGAACGACTACATTTAACGATCGAGTCAGATCGAATAGGTGAACAAGCGTCTTAGAGGCTGATCGGGAATTTGTGGTAATACAAAATTCCCGCAGAGAAGTGCGTTATCGATCGATTGGAATTTTGTATTATATTACATAACTACATTAAATTCCTGATCGAGACCGAATAGTAGAAAAATAATAAATTAAAGTAACGTAAATATATTTAAACAAAATCACAAATAAACGTATGTCTAAAATCGGTGGAGATACTAGTTTATTACTTGAAGTTCAAAATCTATGAAGATAAATGAATCCTCTAAAGAAATGACCTAATTTAAACCTTATTCCACTATGAATAAGGTCTTCTAAGCCATACATCTACTGATTCTGTAATGCTGCTAATGAGCCTAAAATACGTATATTTTTCTCACTCTAACACTAGTAAAATAATAGAGACAAAGTATCGTATCAAAATATATTTTGTCTTGAGGAGTAGAATGTCTTACTAAATGTATCGATGTTATATTTGTTAATAGATGTATCCTTGTCTAATTGTATCGATATAGCGACAGCCGCGTAACTATTAGGCGATAACGGATTAGATATATTGTAATATTACGATAGCGTGTCCGCCATTTACAGTGGTGATTGATTTGTTTATGATTTTCAAAACATTTTTAGTTCCCGGTCTGTGCGAGAATGGTAAGCTATTAGAATAATAAAATCTTTTATTTCCACCACAAATACCATCAGTGTTACATATAGACTCTTTAATAATCGAAGTTAAAATACTAACTATAGTATTTGTGGAAGCTGGTCCCTATATTAGGTTTAAAAAGCTGTGTCACAGGAAACCAGGCCCACCGCTACAATAGCCTTACAAATCATTTTAAAGGAGTATATTTTGACATGTAACGTGGAAAAGTGGTAGTTCTACAGTGATGACCTAGACTTACGTCGAAGGCTTTCGGATGGCATGAGAATGAATGATATTTAGGTTTCTTAACCCTTCCACTGCGGAGTATGCGGTACCTAGATACTGCCTCTCATTTATTATAATATAAATACCGCAATGTTAAAGAAAGTCGTTAAATATAAAACATTCGCTCCGGGCACTAAAAATGTTGTCAGATAACCTGTGTGAAAATGTAGCTTGGATTTGAGTTGGATGTTTGGCTGAAATCTGCGTGTTCATATGTAGAATCTCGGTATAGAAATGGATACAAAAATGCGCACGAGTACGTTATAAAATACTTAAAATGAAACTAAGATATCTTTTGTACGTACGAAGTACCTCTAGAATGGCTAACATATTTTTCAAATGATTATTCTTTCTGAAGAAAATTAAGATTCTATATCATGAATACATGAACATATATTTCACAAACATAGCCAATTCAATTCCACATTATATTTCATAAATATATTTTTATATATTTACTCAGAGAATCTATCCTGCGTAGCTGTAAATAATATGAAAAATCAAATAATAATCCGTTGGAATCATTGAATTTTTCTAGAAAATGTTAAATGAAATTGCATCACAACACAAAATAATGGTTAGTGAAGCTTCCGCCTCCGCGTCCATTCTCATTGGTTTTGACGGATCCTTATTTTAGATAAAACTCATAAAAAGACTTAATAATAATGTTATAATCTTTCGACTTAAATCAGTATTAATAACTTTAATCCCCCTAAAACATTTCAAAATTGCATTTGATGGGATGGTACAATTTTTTTTCTATAAAAATGGTCTGATCTCAATCGAACAAAGTTAACTAATTTAGAAGTTGTTTTGCTAAGGCGATTATTTTGTGCGTAAGGGCCGATACACACTAAAGCAAGTTTCAGACAGGAAGTGCGATCCCTCGGTCATACTTCCTGTTTGACAAGTGTCGATAGTGTGGACCGGCCGATGTTCTGCTATGTACACTAGTCTATAAATACTTATATTATTAAAATTTAAATTAAGAAAATGTGATCGTTTAATAAAAAATCGATTTGTAACCGAAATCGATTTTTTACTAACCGATTGTGTTACACTACACAAAATAGTGTAGAGCCAATGTAATATTTGAAAAGTGTATTTAAATTAAGTAGGATATTAAAATTATGGGATGGCAACACCAATTAATTGTTCGTGAGCGACTGTGTATTTTTGTATGCAAATGCAAATTTTTCCCTTGTTTATTTGTGTTGACATTCATTGCCTCTAAAGTGGCAACATAGAGATGTTGTCTTACTTGCTTTATCGATTAAAGGTACCCATTGGTCTGTCATGATGTGTGGAATAGAAATGCATGCAAAGCGAAATTTGCCAATCTCAAAGAAAAAAAGTGATCCATGGCTTTGAAATAATTGTTAGCTTTGAAATTTGATAAGCAATGTTAGGGTAGTGATTAAACTTGTATTCTAGTATGAAGTATGTGTATTGAACATTATAGTATGAGGTGTGTGTATTGAATATTATCACGTGCTTTGGTAAAGGAAAACATGAGAAATAGCAGGGAGGCATGAGTGTACCCAGTTTCTAGTTTTGGGGCCAGGGGGGAAAATTAGATTCCTAGTAGCCCAGGTTGCATCAAATTTCTTTTTAACCGACTTCAAAAGAAGGAGGAGGTTCTAAATTCGACGTTTTTTTCTGTTTGTTACCTCAGAACTCTCGACTGGGTGAACCGATTTTGATGATTCTTTTTTTAATCGAAAGCTAATGCTTGTCACACAAGATCTGAAAAGTAGTTTTTGAGTGATATTGAAGTCGGTTATTTTTTGTTGGTAAATTTTATTATTCAAAAGTTTGATTTTCGAACTGCTCCCTCCTGCCCCGTCTCCCTCGGAACGCCCGCAGGGAAGTCTATAATGTTCTCAATGTGGTTGTAAGAGGCGAAATAAAGAATTTATTATGGGTTGTAACGATTCGGAGATTCAAAAAAAGTATTAAAAAAATTACAGCCCCTTTTCTAATAGAACTTCTGTACCAATGACAGACATAGTTGGAAATACTCTATAAATAATATATAATAGATATCATCTTTCTTCTTTGAGTTATATCTTTTTATTTCTGTCATTGTTTTTAGAGATAAAAAGAATAAACAGTTACTTTTCTAAAGAGCCTTTGTAGTTACTATAACAAGAAAACGAAACTCATAAAAAATTAGTAATTAAAAAGTTTCCTTTTTTCTTGTAACATTAAATATCTGACTTTCGTGAGTTCGCATTCCCTGTATTTATGTTATTCAATATTTCCATTGAAATCGTTTTGTTCAAACGAATTTAATAAAAGTGCATTTATGTTAAAAAATGTTTTGAATGACTTGCTATTGTGGGACATTAGGTTTGTTTTATATATTGACAATATAATTTAATTGACTGAGGTTTATGAATGCTAACAATATTGTTTAAATGGTGATTTTGAAGCTACTTTCAAAGCAACAATCTAGTTCCAGGTTTTGTTTACGAAATCTATGTTCCTTGTAAAGTTGTTGTCGGATGTAGCTTTGATTGTTTAATTTATCACATTCTTTTCACTGTATTGTTTCTTAAGTTAATTTGGAAGACTAAACGATAGGAAATATCATTTTTGTGTCGTCAATATTGTGTGTTGGTAGATGGGATTTTTGTGTTCATTATACTTTTCTTATTCTCCAGTAGCAGTGCTAGTGTTAATTTTAAAAATTTAGCGAGCTTATTCCCGATAAAATAATGTTGTGAATCTAATCGAATCGAATTTAATACTCTCCTGATCGATGCAAAAGCGCGGTTGTGTGGTGACGAAAATTGGAAATATGTTTATTATGTTAAAAAAACTAAATCAATAAATCAATTAGACTCCATATTTAAATTATCTTCTCTTGCGTGAGACTCGAACTTGGTAATCTTGATTTTCAATTTGAATTACGTCAGAAAGTTTACATTGAAAAGGGTATATAAAAGTGAGATCAAATCCAGAACCAAATTAAAATGGTATTCATTTGGCATATGTCGTTTGTAATGCGTCCCAGAATTATTCTAAAATTATAAACGATTATATCGACAGAGCATCAGTACAGTATAACATCCCTTTTCTTGTATTTCGTTTAAGAATTTTAATTTAGATTAACCCATTAAAGAACGAATGTTTCACAACATTTTATGCTCATTATTAATTGTGCATTTCTGAACGTAATGAATGTAGATGGTAAAATTTATATAATACGTAAAAGATGATCTAAGATGTAAGGGCATAGTGATGTGAACACATGTAGGAGTAAGAATTTTTAAAATTCTCGATGGTTAGATGTGTGTAGTTATTCTTTTGGGAGTTATATTGGGAAATTAAAAATACAAAATCAGAATTCTTAATCCATTATGGAGAAACATTAGAAGTTCTATTAGGACTACAGACCAGTATACAGTATTTCTGAAGTATAGCGGTTTTTAATCGTTCTCCAAAATAAAGTGAATATAAAAAATATCCCAATGTTGTGAATTATAACTGCACGTAGTGCCATCTGTTACCGAGTAGTGGAAAGCAATGTAGCGCCCTCTTGTAACGAGTAGTAAAAATCATTATGGACAAATAAAAAAATACTGAAACTCAATGTATTGTGTTCTAGATATATATAACTAGTTATCAGGATAAAATGGGAAAAGATTTTGTTAAAGTGGTGTTGATCACTTTTTTCATTAAGTCACAATTGTGTCATAATTTTGAGGCTACTGTAATTTGGATATACTGAACTTTTATGTTAAAAGTAATTTTAAGTTCTTATTCGAAAATATACATTTTTCAACGAAATGGTTTCGAAGGCTCTAACTGACTCCGGTTGTAAATGATAATTTTTGTATAAAACTTCATTTGATAATTAATTAGTGATTGTTTTAAAAGAAAGAGTGTAAATGCAGACGATAGGACTTTGTCGTTCATGGATAACATGATACATTGATATATGAAATGCGGCCTTATTACATTTTCCTTAATTCAGGTCCTATTTGACCAATTAGTTAGACATTGCTGTGTAAACCACAAAACAACGTTACCTTTTTTTAGTAACAAAGCAGTGTATAACGACGTAGAATTGGTTTCTGAATTTAGGAAAATGGAAATTAAACATTGATTGATCGATCAGGATTTGGTCAGACGAGCCCCGAATCGGCTTCTCTTATCATGGCAAGTTCAAGTTGTGAAAAGATTCAAGCTTAAATGTTTCATTTGAGTTTACTCAAAAGATTATCGTTTGTATTGCCAAATATATTTTTCCAGAAGTGATATTGTAAACGGCAATAAATTTGTCTGTGTGTTGTTTGTAACGGATCTATCAGTGATATTTACTTTGTGTATCGTGAAATCAATTCTTGCTATTTCAAGTCAATATTATACTTACAATTAGTTAATCTGAGTGGAAGCGTTTTTGGGATGAGAATACTTGTCAGTGGCTCCATTTGGTGTACAAAAATACTATGTTTTTGGTATTTTAAAAAGATGTAATTTGCTAGGAAAAAAGACAAGTTTTTAATTTAAAAATATGTGTATTTTTTTCTTTGATTTTGTGGTATGGTCTTGGAAATGTTGAGGACGAGTAAATTCTCTTTCCAAATACGTTTTCGTTTCGCGTTGTAGTTTTATGTCTACGCTTATTTTGTATAAAAGATATAGCAATATTTATTTATTTATGAGTCGTTTTCTGCATTCTGTGTGAGTTTGACTAATCATGTGATTTAGAAGTTTATATAACGAATAAATAATAATGAATTTGTACGAAGTGTAATGTAGTCGGTGCCGTGCGTTTAACATAAAGTTGTGAAGAAATATATTGAAATATATATAATTTCTCTTATTCTGTTGTTTCATTCAATTTTCCATTTCATCACGGGTAGGTATCAAAGAGTTATGATAACCCTACTAATATTATAAATGCGCAAATTGTAAATGCCGGATGTTTCTGGTTCGGGTTGCGTCACGCGCTAACTGTTTAGTGGAGTGCCTGGGGCGTTAGATACATGAAAACCTCGGATTTCTGTTACAGTGAATGTTTTATATTTCAAAGTGGAATGTTTAGCTTATAATATATATATAAAAAAGTTTACCTATTTAAAAATTGTGATCTCGATTTAAAAAAATATTTTCAAGAAAATTGGGTGGTAGGTACTTCCTTTTAGCCCATACCTCCGATTGATCGGAATTTTGGTATGTATTTTGACGCGCTGAGGGGCCATCCATAAATTACGTCACACGTTAGGGGGGAGGAGGGGGGGGGGTCGACGAAGTGTGACATTGTGTGACAAGGGGTGGGGAGGGGTCCCAAATTTTGTGACATCACATTTTTTCAGAGTATAATATTTTATATCTAAGTATTACAACACTTAAACTACATAGGTATCTACTAAAAGAATAACATAATAGTTGCAACTTTGTCTGCATGACTGTAGGTTTAATTTCGTGGTACTGTAGGTAGTCACTCACGACTCACGAGCCGACCGCCTTTGATAAATGCCGCCGCCGCGCCGTGCCGCCACACTGCGCATTGCCGTGATTTCTTTGATTCTAGACTATTTATTCGATAGCTGACTTTCGCCGAGTAAATTTACACTGAACAACGTCGATTTCTTATTTCTGCTATTTTGTGATTTTTAACTTATGAAACGCTTTTAAAATGGACAAAAAAAGTGATTTAGGTAATATTTACCGTAAATTACATGAAGCATACAGTGCAGCCTATGTTGATAAAAAAAAAATATACAAGAAGAAGTATTATGAAATTATGGAAAAGCTTGAAAAATAGTGACAATGTTGAAAGTGAAGTGGATTGTAAAATCAAAGAATTGCAAATAAAACTGACGAAGAAGAAAGCGAAACTTATTTATATTTTTTTTTAAAGTCGTCAGCGACGTCCGAGAACGTAACAGTAAGTTTGAAACACGAAATTACATAAAGCGCAAGAAGAAGTATTGCCCATCGCGAAGATTCGGCCTCAAAGAATTGCTGCTAGACGTGCCAGAGTTTTTTGTTTGAATGATGACAACAATGCTTTATGGATAGATGAAGAAGATGTTGACACAACGAATGTTTGTGGTGTTAACTGTCCAAATGAGAACGATGTGACTACTATGCCAGTTATATTAATGACATACAGGAATGGGTTCGAAATCCATGGACTCAAGATGATTAAGTTTTTTTTTTATGTTTTGTTAATTTTCATGCCTATGATCATGCATTTGATTTGATGTTGATTTTATTGAAAAAGAATTTAAATAAAAATAAAGATATTTCGGAACATTGCTGTTTTAATTTCATAAATTTCTAAATGTAAAATTGCAAAATATGTGACGTCACACTAGGTGGGGGGGGGGGGGGGGTCTTACAAATGTGACCAGCTGTGACATGGGGAGGGGGGGGGGGTCAAAAAATCACGAAATTCGTGTGACGTAATTTATGGATGGCCCCTGATAATGAATATCATAGGTAAAATACCTGCATATTTTATTTTCAAGGCCACATTGAAAATCATTTCTAATTTTTCACGTTTATTTATCATCTCGGTTTGCCAATCAATCTCAGTGTAACCTGGCAGTAATGACTATGTAATTGCTCCTCTATAAAAACCCCTTGTTATGGGTAACTCGACACCCGCAGCCATCCCCTCGCTTCTCATGTTTCTACGATTTGGGTTAGTTAGGGCGACTGAATGGGAACAAATAAAATAACACTCTAATACTTTGTTTACATTGTGTTTTTTTCTCTTATCTACCCACTTGCTTCTAACGTAGGGTAATTTTTATGTTAATTGCTGAAATCAGATGGTAAATTCTCATCATAGATAAAGGTAATTAATAGAACGTAGCTGGCAGTTTGCTAGCTATGATAAATCGGAATCCTGGGTACATGTTATTATGCTGAGAGCACGTTACCATATTGGAAGATAGGTGCCTATCCCATCAGCTCGAAAGATGGTCAAGGCGCCTCTCTAGTGTCCGCCAGCTGCCCTAAGACTGCTATTTTTAGCGCCACTATACACCCTTTTTTCTCGCGAAAGGGTAGGTATATTGCAACTGGAATTTTATTAGCAGAAATATTTAAATACGTAGTACATACTTTATTCAATCAATTCATTTTGATCCCATTAACATGTAGTCAGTAGGTAGTTACGAGAAAAGGACAATTTATACTCGCAGAACACTAATACTCTTTTCAATAAAACAACGTAATTCTAAAATTTTGTTGAGAGAAAAAGCAACCTAAAAGCATTTGGAATAAAGACTTTTGTCAAATAAAAGCGATTCCACGTAAATTGTTCTGAACCGGCACTGTGCCGTAAGTCGTAACAAGTCCCTATAGACAGTAATCCGATGCGCGCCATCTAGCAGCGAGTAGGATAATCACTTGGTAATTGACGTGAAGCGCGCGCTGACGACAAAACGCGGGAAATCACCAAACGGCGCCATTTCCGTTTAGCGTAATAACTTTCAACATGTCAAAGAGATAATTGTTGCCAATTTGTTTTTGGTTTTAATTTCTGTTAAAGTATTTTTCACCAAAAATAATGTAGAGTTCACTCAAACACACAGTTCCGAGTCAATGTTCAGAGAACAGTATTTTGTTAATATAATAAAATAATCACGAATTGTCAAGTTACATTTTCGTTAATGTATAAATAATACTATTTAATAGTTTGACGCCATGTTAGTTTAAATGTCACTAATTCCCGCGACGCGGCTTAACCTTTGCACGACGTCCATTATTATTTTATGGGGCTATTAGAACGTCTTTAGGGTTAATGTTCCGTTACTACGAGTGTTACGAGTTACGACTTAATTGAAGGGATTGTAATTTTAAAGTATTTCATAAGGTCCTGTAATAAGTTCATAATTATAGCGAAAAACAACAAAGGTTTCAAAAATTTCAAATTCATCATTGGTAGTTTAAAATCTAATATACAGAACGCCTAGTATAACTATACCAATACCCAATGGTTCCGTTTGAAAGCACCTTTGTGTTTGGAAGCGATGTTGATAATAATAATTATGCTTTAAATCAACTCTATGTATAAACTGCACAAAATAGCGCCGAAGAATAAGTACATAATTAAGCGTGTTTCAGTCTATTTAGTCTAAATTGAAATGTAGAAAAAAAAGTGAAATGCTGCAATGATTATTGTGTTAAAATTATCTAACCATCGCTACGTACCATCAGCAACTGTGTAATTATGATGGTATAGTCCTTTCAATAGTACGATTATATTCTTGTTTATGTGTTTTAGACCCAAGAAAATAATTCCATTTTTAGGTGCAAAAGTAGTCCCCGACTAGAAGACAAACCATTTTCTAACCGGTATATCGCATCAAAAAACGAAAAAGAGCTAGTTACAGTCCACTTCAGCCTCCGACATCTTTATCAACCGTCAAAAGACCTCATCTTGAACCGAGAACAATTATTTTTAAACCAAGCCAGTGTTTAAGGACTTGCCCTTAAATTGCTTTACGTCATCAAATATTTACAGGATTTTGAGCCTTAAGTCATTGATATTAAGGGTTGGGGTTACTGCTGATGGCAAGTTGGTTTTGGTATAATACTTCCTCAGTTAAGGGTCTGTTTAAGGGCACGGTGACAAGCTTCTGACAAGATGTTGCGTAGGGTTGTACCAACATTTCAATATAATTATTTTATTGTTTTATAAAAAAGATGCAAATTACAAAATTATTGTAGAGGTTGCTGCCAATTAAGTAGGTATCAGCTGGCGGCTATCGCTATGGCCTGGAACAGTTGATATCAACAAAATTTGATAAAATTATATTATGCTTGTCGGGTTTGTCATTCTAAAATAACCTCATAAGAGTAAATATTGTTCTGGTCGCCGGTAAGATGAGATCCTGATTAAAGAGTCTTTAATTAGTCTTCTGATAAATATAAAAGTAAAGGTAGACAGCATCTTGGTATTCTACTCTAGATTTGGAGAGTGAATAATTTATTATAAATCGAATGATTCAATTTCATTCTGTTTCATCATAATTATATGTACCTAATTAAAAACGGTTTCTAATTACATTCATGCGTTTCATGCCCAAACTTCGCGGGTTTCAAGTTATTATTGTATTTTGTAATTATCCTGCGAAGCATTGGAATTTCTTGTCTGTTTCGGTGTTCCCGTCTGATTATATTCAAGATTTGATTTTAAGTATAAACATAACAAAAATGGGTTTATTTCAGAGTGAAAGCAGCGGTAAAAGCAGGGCTGATTGAATACGACCTTATTTATAGCGTTTTATGACTCTAGAATATATTCTCTATAAGCTATAGAACTGTTGATTTCTATGTAGGTATTTAGAAAAAATATTTGAAAAAGAAAGAAAAATCCACTTGTTAGTTTCCATTCAAATTAAACTCTTTTTGCGAAAGGTGACACCCCTAAGCCAAGTACGTTTCACAAACTATCAGATTACAGCGAGTAGATGACGCTCCGTACACTCCATCTCTGCTGTAACAAGCAACTCTTTACCAACATCTAAACTTTCCTTATAAAACAACCATTATTTTAACGAATCTAAAGAGATTACAGTAGCATGAAATAAATACTAGGCGTGAAATAATTAGAAAAATATGAAAAGAGCCAACAGTTTTATAATTGAACATTAGCGGCTAGAGTTTTTTAGTGCTTCGGAGGGCACGTAAAGCATCGGTCCTGGTTATCGTAAGATAACAGTCGTTAAGCCATGTCGGAGGTCTTCGGACGGCATGAAAACTCCCGACACTTATGTTGGGTACTAACTCCTCCACCAATCCGCATTGGAGGAGCTTGGAGACCCGCAGTGGGCCATTGATAAATTGAAGCTAGTGCTTTGGAGAGCACGTTAGCTGACTTGGCTGTATGTAATGCAACAAAAAAGTTGTTGGTGGCTAGTAGTAGTTTTGTACCACTCAGTTTAATGATGGCACTCCTGCATTGTGATGACGTTTTATACCTGGCTGGATGTAAGGGTGTACGTTAGGAAGTCTATTTAGCTTAGGTGCAAGCTCACGTCTCCTGATGGTGCACCTTGCCGAACAAGGACGAGATGATGTAGCCAGGTCCGCCAGGTGAGGAAAGGATTTGGAGGCCGCTGGGCTCTGACCACCCAGTTTAATCTAGCTAAATATTTCTGAATAGCCCTGGCTCTCTAAAATTGATCCTGAAATGTTTTTTGCATGTTTCGGTTGCAATGTAAAAGAGGCTGGCCGGCAATACATTAGTGATGTCCTATGTATTGCTAAATGTAAGGCACGCGTTCATGAAGTACTAGTTTGTCAGTTATTTACGCACAAAAAAGCTACCATACTCTTAAAATCTTTTAATAATTTAACCTATTTGTGATAGACCCTACCTGTCTAGACTATAAAAGACACCTGTGTAAAAAAATAATTCATCTTGTTAGAAGGGTTTATAAATTTAAATAGCTCCTATTATTATGTGTATGAACAAAGTACCTACCCAACTACCCACTCAATAAACTTTAATTATACTCTTAAACTAACAACGTCACTATTGCTCTAAACGAAATTATGACTTAATAAAATCACAATTCCATCAATCTATTCACCTATCCCTAAGACCAGTTCAATCCAGTTATAAGTGGATCAAAGCGACGAATTCCAGTTTGTAATAACTGCAAATTATAGCCTTACCAGTTGGTACTACCTCCCTTCAACCTTGCTATAATCCCTAACGTAATATCATAGAGTTTAGAATTGCCCGTAAAGTTTATAAATATCGGCAAAGAATAAATTGGGGGCGAATATCAACAATTACGCCTTTACAAAGTTATGTGTGGCATCCAAGTTCATAAGCATGAGGCTTTATTACAAACATGATAAGGTTCAAGGTTTACAGAACGCTTACTACATGGTACAGATAAAATATGGCATGAAATGTCAACAATAGGTAGCCATGTTGGGATGTCGCGGGTTAGAGGGAGAAACGTGCGGGAGATCGAATACAACTCTTTTAATTTTACGAACAGACGCTTCGATATTGAGGTGATTTGATTATTGAGGACGGTGTCATGCTGCACAACAAATCCTTTTTTTGATACCTACTGTGTGTTGGTATTTGAAACATTTCGAGTCCAAAGCATCTAAGCGCAATTAAAGCTGTGAGGTTTGCGCATTGACATAAATTATAGGTTTGCGTAGTCATTTGTATTTATAGTCATAGTAGTTATTTCTTCTGTGGTCATAGGCAGGCAGACCTTAAAACAATAACTTTGTGAAAATGTTTGATGTCGCTTCACGTAATTAAGCATGTGGAAACGCGAGTTATTCAATGATGAAAATTGTTTTAAGATGTTGGTTTTTACCTCGTTTTTTTTAGTTATAGGTAAATAATATGTTATAGGTTAATAGTAAAATAATGAAGACATAATATACATAACAAGCATTGATGCCAGCTTTCGATTAAAAAATAATCATCAAAATCGGTTCACCCAGTCGAAAGTTCTAAGTAGTGATGGACGTTGAAAAAAAACATCGATGTTTTTTTCGATGCAATGCATCGCATAGTGGCATCGATGTTATATCGATGTTTCAAAAAATACATCGATGTTTTCCATACATCGATTATATTTTTTTAACAAATTATATATGAATGTGGCGCATACCAAAAAATTATCCTGAAGTTAGTAGACAGTTAACTATTTTTGGGTTTTTCTTACTAATGAAAACAGAATTAAATTCATTTTAAAAATTACGTAAAACATGATGTAACTTTTGAAAGAAAGAAAGAAAATACATTTATTTGCAAAAGATACACTTAAGGTTATACAATACTTATACAAGGTAATAATATCTTTTCATAATATCGATAAAAATAGCAATGCAAATATGTGCTGGCAACATGTTTGCATTTGTGTTGTCAAAGTGGTCCGTCGATTTATGGATTCGACTATAGTGCTCTCTAACTAAATCTGCCCTTGGGCGTATAGTTGGTAGCATTGAAAAAGGAGTATAAAAATTAAAATGGTATATTATATGTAATGTTTTATATTTCTATTAATATAATATATCGTTATTACCTTTGATGAACTTAATAACGACGCTATTATTATGTCTATAAAATGGTTTTTGAAATATAAAAGACACTTATTTTAATACTACCAACAGTACGCCCAAGTGCAGATTAAAACTTCCCGCCCACGTCTGACTTTTTGTAGGAGAGATAAGCAGGTTTGCCTCTTCGATGCATCGAATAAAAAACATCGATATTTACTCGATGTTGATGTATTGAAAAAACATCGGATTAAATCGATGTATCCATACTTTACATCGAGTGTTTTTAATACATCGATGTATATCGTCCATCCCTAGTTCTAAGCCTAAGGTAACAAACATGAAAAAAAAAAATATATAGTCTGAATTGAATACCTTAATTATTATTTATTAATTATAAATTTTTGGAGTCTGTTAAAAATAGGGTCTATCATAGAACATTGCAACTGAAATAATTATGGCGGGAAACACAATATCACAGATATTAAGTAATTTGTTAGGAGTCAATTGGTCCTGACGTTTGTTTTTTTTTAACAAAAAAAAAATGGAGTGATTCCCTCCCGCATCTCACTGCCCTTTTACTGTGGCTGATGTTCATCCCACGCGCACTTTTTCGGGACTCTTTGAAGGTACACCGTTAGTGCCGAGTAATTGCATTGTCTCCGTCATACTTTACCGGCTATTACACCGTCTGTGACGCATTCTTTTATCGTCTTTACTGAGGAAAATAGATTTATTTTCGTGGAAGTATGTTGGTCTTTTCGTACCTATAAATACCATAGATATACCATAGATAGACTCCGTTTTTTTACGATAAGCCCTATTTGGTAAACAAACTTAATGTTAATTTTTAATATAATGGTATAATAATAATTTGAACCAAGGCTGCAAACAACAATGTTTAAGGTCTTAGTGTTTTTCTCAACCAAGAGCGCGGAGCGAACGATTGTAGAGCAGAATAAAAAGCGCAAGGAGGGATTCAAAGTAACAACTAACCTAGCGTCCAAATTCAAACGGTAATCGAGTCCCCCTCCCTTCCTACATCAACTTACAAGTTCTACGGAAATTTAGATAATTATAATATTTTATTTTACTTTTTTTTAAAGGTATTAAAGTAAAATTATAGCATTAAAAAGTCGAAGATTTTCGTGTCATTAGTTCTTATCTCTGTTTACTGTGGCCTCTACGAAAGCACTCGCCACTCGTAGCGGAGCTACGAGACATTTATATTTGTTATCTCAGAACTTTCGACTGGGAGAACCGATTTTGATGTTTCTTTTTTTATTCGAAAACTGGCTAGTCATGTGGTCCCACTTTGAGCGAGGTAGTTTTTGAGTTATCCCTAATTATGAAGTCGGATATTTTTTGTCAAGGATTAACAATTCACATCCATGACAATTTCCGAGTTTGCGTATTTTACTTGATATAATATGTCTGTGGAATTTTACCTTTCGCCTGAGGCCCGTCATCATCATAGATTAAACTGCTATTGATATTACGGGCCTAAGTAACTATCCATAAAAAAATCTACCAAATATAACAAATTAGTGTAATTACCTATCTGTTGACGCCGCGTCGCGTCGCGCTGGTTTGATCAGAAATCGTCATTTAACAAACACGCGGGGGTGAAAAGAACCGGTTGATTTGATTTATTAAATTGTTGATACATGATTGTAGTATATGATTTTGGGATGGTTAGGGCGAATTGTCCGCGTGTAATCGTGTTTACGCCCGAGGGGGAATCTTTTAGACTTCCCCAGAATTCCCCACGCGTGTTCCATATTTAACTTTGCTCTTATTATGATTTCCGATTTTTATTTGTTCCATTATAATAATATCGATACTATTATTTTGACAATGTCAACGATTAGTTATTTGAATATCACAGTGAATTATAAAGAAATCGTAAGTGGTGACATAAGCCTCCCCTTCTGCTTCGTGGTTCTCGTATGTTATCAATATTACCTATAACAAGGTAATTAATATTATTAATATTATGTATACTTATTTCCGTGAAGTCCGGTTAGCCGGCTATCATCTTCTTGATTAGGCGTCAAACGATTCGTCGTGTTCCGGCTGGGGCTTGACAGCTAGTTTTTACTTTCTTAACTCTTCTTTCTTGACGGGCAACGCATTGGTGATGCCTTTGGAGGTTTTTAACAGACTTCAAAAAAGAAGCAGGTATTCAATTCGACTGTATTTTTTTATGTTTGTTACCTCAGAACTTTCGACTGGGTGAACCTATTTTGATGATTCTTTTTTAATCGAAAGCTGCTGTTTGTCATGTGATTTGAGCGAGATCTGACGAGTAGTTTTGAGTTAGTTTTTGAAGTCGATTATTTTTCGTCAAGAATTATAATGTCCAAGGAAGAGGGCGACCAATTACTATCATGTGGCTAGTCTAAATAGACTAGTCGGCCATTTATAAAAAAATGTGTTTGTGTACATAAGTAGGTACGTAAGAAGTAATACCTACTTCTTTGGCGTAACAGACCAAAAATAGCTAAAGATTAATGCCATAACCTCTGTGGCCATAACTCTTTTTTTCTAACATCATGTCACTTTTTGGCTGTCGGTGTGCGCGCGCATCGTAAACATTACTCTCATATTTTTTTCCAAACGCGCCAATAGAATTATAACTTCAAAGACGTGATTTGCCAGTGGAATTATTTAAGAAACATGTAAAATCTCAACTTTTAGGCAAAGGCTACTATACTGTAGATGAGTACATAAATGACAAAGACGCATGGAAATGACCAGATCTGCAACCAGTTCCGTATAGGCTAGTGATACTTCTTTGTAAGCAATATACCAATGTATTTTATTTTTAAAAGATGTGCTGAGGAGTTTCTTTCGGCTTTTCTTCTCCTCCATGACAAAGCACCTTTCCGAAAAGCTGGTAAAAAAAAAAATGACGTGCATAAGTGTATCAATGATACCTACATGAATAAATGATTTTGAATTTGAATTTGAAAGACGCGGATGCTTTTTTTACCCGCAGCGTATGTTTTCTGTAGCGGAAACAGGTTATTAATATTCTTATGGACACGTGTTAACTATTAAGTAAATTGATTATCAAGCGGCCGCGCGGCGGGCGTCAACAATAGACAATTAGGGGCAAATTGTGCCTCATTTTCCGACGTAACAAAGTTTAGAAACGTGTGACGGTCGCTAAAACTGGTCGCTAAAACTGAAAAAAAAAGCGGCCAAGTGCGAGTCGGACTCGCCCATGAAGGGTTCCGTAGCAGCAAGTAACATAATATAAAAGTTCTTGAAGTTTGTTGTAACTTTGATCGAGGTAAATTGCGTTTTACGATTTATGACGCATTAAAAAAAAACTACTTACTAGATCTCGTTCAAACCAATTTTCGTTGGAAGTTTGCATGGTAATGTACATCATATATTTTTTTTAGTTTTATCATTCTCTTATTTTAGAAGTTACGGGGGGGGGGGGGGGGGTAACACGTATGGGTTTGATGAAAAAAATTTTTTTGAGTTTCAGTTATAAGTATGGGGAACCCCCAAAATTTATTGTTTTTTTTTCTATTATTGTGTGAAAATCTTAATGCGGTTCACAGAATACATCTACTTACCAAGTTTCAACAGTATAGTTCCTATAGTTTCGGAAAAAAGTGGCTGTGACATACGGACGGACAGACAGACAGACAGACAGACAGACATGACGAATTTATAAGGGTTCCGTTTTTTGCCATTTGGCTATGGAACCCTAAAAATGAATTGAAAAATTTCGAACAGAAAAATCAGAAAAATATTGTTTCTAAACTATTTTACTACTCTTAGCAGTATCTTTTGCAATCTTATCTACACTTATTTAAATAACTACCTAAGTACTTGTTTCTGTCACGGCCCGAATAAAGGCGTAAATTGTTGTAGATGAATATGAGAAGCGTCGACAAGACGTCGAGACGACCTTACCGGACTGGGACTTGAGAGCCAGTTCTTTATTTCTTCTTCTCTCTTTCTTGGTGCGGCCAAATCAGTGATGCCTTTGAGGTCCTTGATGTCCATGGGCAACGAGGGCTGCTTACCATCAGGTGGATCGTAAGCTCGTTTCGTCACCGTCGGTTATTTTTATAAAAAATTAACAATTTATGAAAAGGATTGTGATTACATGAGAAACATGATGGTGTTCCTCTTCGATGCTAGTTCGATTAGTAGGTAAGTATAGGTATTCAAGTCAAGAGGGAATAGACTTTGCAGCTGTCTTTCTACTCAGCTTCTTCTTAGTATAAAGATGTGCTGAGGAGTTTCTTTCGGCTTTTCTCCTCCTCCATGACAAAGCACCTTTCAAAAGCTGGTAAATTAAAAAATGACGTGCATAATGACGTTCATGTGTGTATCAATGATACCTACATGAATAAATGATTTTGAATTTGAATTTGAATATATTACCCCCTGAATTATATCAGATTAATTGGGAACGGACTACGAGTTTCGCCGAGTGGCTTTTCCTCGTGCGATGCGATATTATGCCGCAGCCTAGTCTTGGCTTAGATGCCACCAGGCACCTTCATCGTACAGCGGGTAAGTTATTCGAAAAATGTTTAAAATTTCTATTGTGATAAAAGGTTTTTTACGTTTAGGACAAAGCTTAATGCTTATTAATGAAGAAGGAGTCGACGCGTAAGGTTTTGTTTCCATTATATACCTTAAAAATTACATGCAATTTCCCTCCGGAGATACGATTTACACACACACTTAGGTACCCCCAATCTAATGACAAATTGTTAAAAATAAAACAAAGTAGGTATATTCCCACAATTTTATATTTTTAAACGTTTATTGTTACATTAACTAAACTTACATAACCACAGTATTAAATCAAAATAATGTTATTTACAATTTAACATAATTATTACTAAATCATACAAATTCGAACAACTTTATTACCTAGGTACATTGAAGTATTATTACTAGCGTATAGAACAGACACCGCGAACACAATGTATGTTCCAATGAATTGAAGCCGCGCGGCTTCAATCACCAACGGATTCGTTCTATTTTGAAAGGAGAACAGGGGCTCAATTTTGAAAATAGAACCTCCCGGCGGGGACATACATTTTGTTTGAGATGTCTTCTCTTGTACCTCAATGCCTAGGTACTATTTTGTCAAAACAGAATTTTGGTTAATTTATCGAGAGAGCGCTCCAAATTTAAAAAACCTTTTTTTGAAATGAAGTTTGAAAATGGCAGAGTGCGCCTGTGCTATTTTTTTAATTGTTTGATTTTCTGGCTATCTTTACCTGTTATTTGACAAATAAGACAAAAAAAAATATTATCTTCTATCTTCCAAGAGGCAAGACCATATCTCGTATCTACCTAATAGGTATATACTACTTAATTACTTATAACTAGGACTAGATTTATTAAAACACTATTAGTCATACGTGAAGGACTAGAAATCACACTTATTTTTACAGTACCTAGATATATCTCCTACACTATTATTGCACATCAAGGTTTGTTCACTATTTATAATTGAGACTAGCGAAATACACGACTTTTTTTTACATAAAACGGTGATAAAGTTTATTATTATTTATTAGTTGGCATAGGCAGGGCATCAATTTTAACGATGACGTAATCAAAAACATCATATAGCCTTAAAGCCTTCCTCATAAATGTGACTATCATACACAAAAATAATTTATCAATCCGACTGCCAATTCCAGAGTTTGGCGCGTTCAAACATACAAACAAACAAGAAACAGGTCTTCAGGTTTATTACATTAAGTATTTGAAAAGAGATTATTGAATGTTTGAACGAATGTTATTATAGAAGATGGAGAGTACCTATAGTTAATTGCATGGTCGATAAAATATAATCTGCAAAGCCAACCCTAGTCAATCTACGTGTTGCTGGAAGGATAGTGTTGTGTGTAATTTGTTTCTCCGACAATGTCTATATCGCTGTCGCTGTGCTCGGTCTCGGAGTCAGAGGTCTGCGTGGTCGACATCCTCGAGTCATCCTGGAAGTAAATATCTGGCTGAGAACGCGTTAGATTAAACCTGAGATACACATCCTTGCAACTACCATGCTAGTCTAGCACATATTTAATGCTTTGGTATAAGTATGTCGTTTTAATGCTTTTTTATTTGGTGTTACCACCAGCCTCAGCTCTAAAGCCTCAGAAAGAGAAATTGAGGGGTTTCAACTGGAGTCTTCATTACCCGGGAGTTTCTCAGTGATGTGTGATATATTTTAACCGTAATCTATGAATGGCCAGCCGCCAGTACTGCTATAAAGCTACTCACCTTTCTACAGTCGGCGGGCTGCGGCGTGTGTTTAGTGGTAAAGTCTACTGCGGTAGCGCCTGAAACAAGAACCTCTAATTAGACATAGATAATAAAGCATATTTTACTTCGTAGTCCAAACTCTCTATAGTTCCTTCCTATATTAAAAGAACCTTGTAGGGTATTTTTCTTCTTGATATTCTTCAAAAGATTATTCAACTATTTGTCACCATTGATTTAACTAAATGGAAGGATAGGTCTGTCGGATCATTTTACTCAAATGTTCTTCGTAATGTAGAGCGCGTGTGTACCCAAGCCAATGACTAGAAAGTTTAGGAATATAAGAAAGTGTTATGTGGGTAAAAGAAGTACCTACGTCCATTGAGGTAATACATAGAGAAGCTATCTCAAACAAAATGTGTGTTCCACCGCCGGCTTGCCCTCCGTTCTCTTTTCAAACTAGAAGCCTCGTTTGCACACTTGCCATAGAGTAACTTTGTATATGACACTTGTCGAACCAAGACAAGCAGTCACCGACTCCAAATCTTTACAAACTCTTACTCCAACTTTATTTAACGTGCAAAAGCGTTTAAACGATTTCAAACGTAATTACCATTGATTCGTGTCAAAAAATCCAACACTTTAAATTGGTCACAAGCGTCGCGTCGTCGGCAAGCTTATTTACTTATTTTTTTATTAACACGCTAGTGGCTTGCCAAGTTCAAACGCTCCTTATGATTTTTTCATTCAAAATGGCGGGAACATTGCTCAATAATTTAATTAAATTCGTTTTAGTTGATTTAAGTTAAGATTTTGTTTTCTTACTGATGATAAAGTGATAACATTATCTTTTTTGTTTTTTGTCGTGCAATTGTGACACATTCTTATTACACACGACGGCATTTTTTCAGTTTTTTCGTAAACAATTTTGACATGCGGCCGCAATGAGCGCAGCCGAGTGACAGCTGAGTGACAGAATGAAATGCAGCCGGCCGGCTGCAATGCACACCCCTGAACCCGACGTTCGCGGTGTCCCTTCTATACGCTAGTAATACTAATTCTATGCCTACGTCTTGTTATTTATTATGTAACATTTCGGAAATTCGAAATTAATGGAACTTTTAACCGTTGATTTTTCCGCTTTACCTAAGTAGGTTGAACTTATTTGTGGGAAAAGCTAATTTAAAGGATTTTAAGGTTTTGATTGTCTACTTGACCTCAAATTGAAAACTCAATAACTTTATTGTGGAACAGACAGTGATATACTTTTCACTTCAGTCATCATCGTAATTCAAGTTTTCAGTTTTCAAATTTTCTTCACGACTTCGCGCCTCACCAAAACAGTTTGTAAGTATATAAAATGTTTCTACCCCTATTCTACCTAAGAAAGTAGCAGCTCAAATGAAATTAAGCCCATTTAGAACATAATAGCTCTTAATGGAACACAATGTGGTATATTTTTCCCTGCACCAATCACCCGCGAACACCCCGAAATAAATCTTTAACTTCTTCCAATTGAAAGGAAACCTTTGAGCGTTAGGAATAGAGCTGAAAATATTTCACCAGAAAATTTCAAGACGGTTGGTTGTCATAGCAACGAAGACGTCGCCATCTTGTCTTCGTAATTGAATTATGGAACGTCTTGAGTTGTGGCGCGAAAGCGGCGATTCCAAATTCAATTTGTTCGCCTTTGAGGTTTGCTCGCTCAATTATTCGACTTTAGGTTTTGCAACTGCTAGCACCATGGAGCATAGAAGGTAGAAGGAGGGCCATTTCATATGAGGGGAAAGTTGAAAAAGTGTCCATCTGTTTACTGAAAAAACAGGTTCCAATAATGGCCATTTCAGAATGGCGCTAGTGTTTGAAAATATGAACATGGCTGAAGTAGACAGAGTGTAGTTTGCTGAGTTATGCCACCCGTATTGAATGGCGCTAGTGTCTGATAAATATATATTCGAACATAGCTGTTTTAGACCGCACCGCAGTGCCACCCGTAATTTGGACGCGTTTTTAGGACACTTTTCATACACAGAAATGGCCCTCCTTCGACTCTATCCTCCATGGGTAGCACCACACAGTGATTTAGCTCTAGTGTGTGTGCGTGTAACATTGAAGTATAGTAATAATACTTCAATGGCGTGTAAGTATAATTCTTTGATTATAGAAAAAGAGAGGATAAGAAATAAGGTCACGTGCCAAAACTTTCCCAAAAATGGCGTCGACTCCGCCCACAAAATAGCGTTGTATTTTTCACATATCGATATAATATTTTAAGAAAAAATATATGATGATATGAATATATTTGATTATTTAGTTTAAAAAACACAAGAGTTCTAAATCAAATATAGTGTTAAAGAGTGAGATATTATTATTTATATGATGTTCCTACTACATACCACATTGTTTTAAAAAACCATAAGTAACTTTTTTAATATTTAATTATACAATATTTTGAATAAAATTAAATCTAATATAAAATTTTATATAAAACTATTAACCTTATTATCAACAATACACTGCGATACGATTCATATCGATCTAGAGTATCGATACAAGGCACCTGGATCGAACATCCCTAGAAGCAATCCTTATCATAAAATGGCGTCCGAAAACAGGCTTCAAGGCGGAGCTTAGATAGATTTCTTTAAAATGTTGCCAGAAAATCAAAATATGCTATATGTATTGTACTCTTTCTTTAAGTATATATTGTGGCGTGTAAGAACAGGACAGATGTATTTTTGGTATTTCGGGTCATATCTGCATAATATATGTATAATGAAAAAATGTATATGCAATTTAGGGCATATCCTCTACTTTTCTTTAATCAATGGTATAATTAGGTATATTGTATGTACTTCGATGTCTTGTAGTCTAGTTCAATCCATAGAATTCTTGGAAAGAAATAATGCAGGTAAAAATTATTTAGACAAGTACATGCATAGAATCTAGCCTCAACTTGCTATACAACAGACTTACTATGAAACAATACCAAACTTGTAATTGGTTCAAAATGGTTGTTCAAACTATCGATCAAATTGCGGAAACTTCAACATGTAATTTAAGCTCTACATTTGACTTGGCTAGTTTTCATGTACCTACAGACTATATTATACATATGTTTGTATAATTATGTATCTTCGTTAAGTCTGTCATAATACCTGTTACTTTTCTATTTGGTTTGTTGGCTAGCTCGACATCGAAAAGATTCCCGGCGTTAGTTCGGGGAGCGTTAACATTTTTTTTGCATCAGCATCTTAGAGTGAGAAAGCTTTGTTGTCGTCGGATCCCGCGTTTGCTCTCAGACACTGAAAAACAGGCCCGTGTGGATTGGTGCCGCGAAATACGTCTATGATTTGAAAACAGAACGTCAAAACGTGTTTCGGAAATCATTACAGGCAACGAAACGTGGATTTATCAATATGATCAGGAAAATAAGAGACAGTCGTCAGTATGGGTTTTTTCAGAAGGAAAGTTGCCGACAAAACGGTAAAGACTTCATAACGTTGGTAAAAAAAATGGCTCGCAGCGGGCATGTCACATGTATCGACACTATCGACAACAATATTGGAAAATCATATATTTGTTTACTCGGAATGGTATTGTATATAGCATTAGTAGCATTTCCGAAAGTTTTCCAAGCTCTGCGAGAGAGGAGACGAAAGACTGGGCTTCGGGGAATTATGCTGCATCACGACAACGCTTCGTCACATACGTCCCTCAGCAGAACAACTCTTGTGGAATCCGGTGTTGAAACTTTGCCCCATCCACCGTTGACCGTACAGTCCTGATTTAGCTCTGTGCGATTTCTTTTTGTTCCCGATAACACGTTCGGTGCGGTAGCGGGTTGATTATATCCGATGCTCAACTTTCCTCCGGTGCGGGGTAAAAATTACTGTGCCAACCGCTGGTGCGGGACAGGTATCTTTGGTCTCCTTATGGTTATGAATGAGATAGTTAGTGTTTTGGAATTGCCTTGTTAAATAGATAATGTAAATACAAAAAAAATGCATCGGGTTCTTACGACCCGATGCCGACTGAACGTAAAAAATTTACATCTAGTGCGTTTATCGGTTCTTAACGACCCGATGCCCGATGACCCTATAGCCGCACTAGATTACATACTAGTTGAGCTAGTGAGGTCTGTATGGTTAGATGAGTTTTTATGCAAATAAGAAGAATATTGTACAGTTATATTATACAGTTGTATTGTACAGTGTATGTAACACTGTCTGTGTATGTAACATGAAGCTATCCAGAAAAATGTTGTTTAAGTCATGTAATGGTGAAAAACCTAAGAAAAAATAAGTTAGCGAAGGTTCCCCAAAACAAATAATAATCGGTAAGTGGAATATATCAATGTATATACTAGCCCGTCAACTGGTCACACATTACAAATCCTACAAACTGCATTATTTTATCGCTATCGATGTCTCTTTATCATGCTCAACACTAAAAATGTATCGACAATTTTACTAACCAGTGCGGAGAACGGGTCGTAAAGATCCGCCAGACAATCCCTTTATTTACAAAGAAACCATTCAGTGCATCTACCTACGATTTCAGCCTTTTATTGAGTGTTTATTGGTCAATATATTGCTACAAAAAAATACACTATAATCATTGTACCTATAAAGATAAATCCTCTTAAACAGATGGAAGTCTCAGCAGAACAACTCTTGTGGAATCCTGTGTTGAAACTTTGCCCCATCCACCGTTGACCGTACAGTCCTGATTTAGCTCTGTGCGATTTATTTTTGTTCCCGATAATCAAGGAAAAAATTAAACGGTGTTTTTTCGTGTTCCGAAGCGGCCGTGGCCGCCTACGAAGTCGCAATTTCGGACAAGAAAAGAAAAGAAAGTTTTTTAATTTTCGAAAAAATGTTGTTAATATCTTGTATAGTTTTTTCTTGTCTCAAAACTTATCGAGTAGGTTAGGTTTTTAATCCTATGTCAGTGATTCAGTCACGAAAATGTAAATTTTTGAATTCTAAATAAACTAAGGGACTTTAATAAATGTGCCAAATTTCATATATGTAGGTTAAATATGTCTCGAGTTGTGATGGGGTCAAATAGTTCGTGTAATATTACACAAGTTGCTTCGTCACCAGTTCTTTTGCTTTGAACTTGGCTGGACACGCAGCCGCGTGTATAGATCAAGACAATCCGTCCAAAACATCGTTGTCTCCTTGCAAGTGGGTATCGCGTTATAAATAGAAGCATTACGGAGCTAAAAGCACGTACCCCTCTGCTGCTGCTGCTTCCGCATCTGCTTCTTGTGCTTCATGCGTCTGTTCTGGAACCAGGTCTTCACCTGCGTCTCCGACAGGTTGAGCGCGCCCGCCAGTTCTACGCGCTCAGGAGTTGATAGGTACCGCTGAGATTCGAACCGCTTTTCGAGACCTGGGTAGAATAGCAAACTTATTATTAAAGCAAATCTTAGCTTCTTGCCCACAATACCGTATCAGAACATAATTATTGAAAAAAATAACCGACATCAAAATAATTCAAAAACTACTCGTCAGATCTCTCTTAAATCGGTTCACCCAGTCGAAAGTTCTGAGGTACCTAACACATAAAAAAATAAAAATAAAAAAATACAGTCGAATACCTCCTCCTTTTTTGAAGTCGGTTAAAAAATAATAGTCTTTGTAATCAAAAGTATGACACTATTCCCATAAGACCGCTTTTAATAAGGCTTGACATCAGGATAAAATACATATTATCAATTTTAATATTAATAAGTCATTGCTGGTCATAGTTGCTGGTACATATTACGTATATTATTATCACTCTTGCTTGAGTCAGCCGTCAAACGACTCATGTTCCGGCTGGGGGCTTGAAAGACAGTTCTTTGTTTCTCTCTTCTCTCTTTCTTGGCCGGAACGCATCCACCGCGCCTGCTGTTGATCACCTAAGGATCGACGGGCACCAGGACGAAACATTGCTCGCGTTTTCCGGGATAATATCCTACTAGCTTTTGCCCGCAGCTTCACCCACGGTAGAAATCGATTTTTTACAAATCCTACTTACTTACTTTTACTTAGTTAGACTTAGTTGCCAATGACTTAAGTAATTTACATGTATCATTTGATAGCGTGAAATGCAAGTGAATTTTACTAACGCCATCTATTAACAACATCCGGAACTAAATATCTAGCAAGTAACAAAATATCGATCTTCCCATGGGGATGTTTTACTGCGGTAAAAAGTAGCCTACGTTACTCTCCACCTTCCTCACTATCTCCTCACACAAAAACCATACCATATAGCAGCTTCGTTGCGACGTGAAAGACGGACAAACAAACACACTTTCACATTTATAATATTAGTATGGATGTTATGGCAGTTGATGGTCTACCTGTGTGTTAGTTACATTACATTTCATGAAAACCCATTCAGTAGTATTTGCGTGAAAGAGTAACAAGCATCCATACATCACCCTCACACCACACATTTATAATAGGTATATTAGTGCTTCAAATGATTTTATATGTCCCGTTGAAAGTTATAGCATCCCGATTTATCGTTGGTCAGCAAGTTGTGAGTCAACAAAAGCATATACCTACTTAATTCTTGGCATAAAATAACCGACTTCAAAATTAGGGATAACTCAGAAACTACTTGTCAGATCTCGCTCAAATTTAAGTGGTTACATGACAAGCACCAGCTTTCGATTGAAAAAAAGAATCATTAAAATCGGTTCACCTAGTCGAAAGTTCTGAGGTAATAAACATAAAAAAATACAGTCTAATTGAATACCTCCTCCTTTTTAACCGAATTCAAAAAACGAGGATATATTCAATTATTAATCGAAAGCTGGTGCTTGTCATGTGCTCCCACTTAAATTTGAGCGAGATCTGACGTAGTTTTTGAGTTATCTCTAATTTTGAAATGGGTTACTTTTTGTCAAGAATGATGTCGACTATTTACTTTAAAACATTTTTGAGGAACATGTCACGCTTGTTTGCAAGCTCAGTAAACGATGTGTTTCGTTGACAAACTTACCAGTGAGTTGTGGGTCGGAGAAGACAGTCCTAGCCTTCCTCCGTCGGCAGTGCTTCAGCGCGGAGAGGGACAACTCGGACGGAGTGAACAGCGCGTGGTACGGCACCCCTGGGAAGGTTATGTACGGTCAGTGGCGTAGCTAGCCCTAAGGAGGCCCCATATCAATACGTGTTGTGGGGCCACCTCAACGTCAGCTGTCAAACTGTAGCGGTCGTAGGCCGCTGGCGAGTTTTTTTTTGGAAGTGTTAGTTGGGGCCCCTATATGCTGGGGGCCCCGTATAATTGATGCGGCTGATACGGCGGTAGCTACGCCCCTGAGTACGGTTGAGATTGTAGGCTTTAGTAGGCAACTGTAGGGCAAGGATTTTTTATGGAAGTAGCCGGCAAACGTGTTGATAATCCACCTGACGGTAAGAGGCTATCGTCGCCCATGGACATCAGCAACGCCAAAGGTATCACTAATGCGTTCCTGTCCTGGATAAGAAAGAGTGAAGATAAAGAAAGAAAGTATTGGCTCTCAAGCCCTCAGTCAGTACACGACGAATCGTTTGGGGGCTGACCCGGCAGACTCAAACAAGCTGATTTTTATGTAAATGGTGGACAAACGAGAAGTCGAACCATCTGACCATGTATGTGGCTTATGGATTCGGGGCGCCAATAGTAGAAGAAAGACATTATGGCCGCTTTGTTAACTAAAGGGAAACATGGATTCGCACTACTTTCCTATATTGTCGTTAAAATATTTCCCAGACGATATTACAGCGGAAGCAACTTGAGGAGAAAAAAGCCATACCACCATGCATCAGTAATGTCGAAGATTAAACTGGGTGGTATAGAAGTATAGAAGGATAAGTGACTTCCAATCCAAAAGCCAAGTGTTTTTCCCACTAGTTGTGTCAACAGGACTACTCAACAGGACAGTGGGAATAAACGAATTATTTCCTGTAGATATTATCAACACAAATAATATGTTATATGAATATTTTGAATCTATCACCGTTTCGAAGATGTGCATTATTCGGGAATACCAAAGACCACCTTTGGCACTAGGTATTTAGGTACCTATTATGAAATCTCAGATTGAGCCCCACAAAAGACCGCTGCAACTTACGCACGCGGTACCTGTGAGATCAGGATGTAACTTATTTGTGACGTAAATTCACTAATATTATATAGTTAGTCTAAAAACGTCAAATAGCTAAGCATGCATTGTCATCCAAAATAAGCGTGTATACCAAATTTCAGTTCAATCGGTTAAAGATAACTGATTTAAAATTCAGGTGCAAGATTTCACCCGGACAAACATACATTGCAAGAAATAAAAGCTTGTAACAAAGCATAAAATACGCGTTAATGAGTTCTCGCAGTTATAAAATGCACAATAAGTATCTATATTGCCAATTCCAGCTTGCAATGCCGTCAATCTATTTAATCTTCTTAATATATATAAATTACGTGTCACGTTGTTTGTCCACGATGAACTCCTAAACTACTTAACCGATTTTAATCTAATTTGCACAC
This sequence comes from Thymelicus sylvestris, assembly GCA_911387775.1. NCBI lineage: Eukaryota > Metazoa > Arthropoda > Insecta > Lepidoptera > Hesperiidae > Thymelicus > Thymelicus sylvestris. Next base: position 1,723,303 of record OU426903.1, read on the forward strand.
CGTGTGCAGTTTGATCCAACTTGAAAGATAGGGTAGCTTACATCACTAAATAATTAAAAAACTTGACAGAACGAAGTCTGTCCGGGCAGCTAGTATTTTCATATACCAAAAAGATCAGAAGCGCTCATAGCCCGGCGGCTTGCGTCGATCCTAAGCAATCGACAAAGTTAAGCAACAGCGGGCGCGGTCGGTAGTTGGATGGGTGACCGCGAGTGGCAATCGGAGGGCACGTAAAGCCGTCGGTCCCGGTTGTTATCCTAAGGTAACAGTCGTTAAGCCATGTCGGATCCCCTCGGGCGGCATGACAACTTCCGACACTTGGGTTGGTCACTAACCCTTCCACCAATCCGCCCATATTCCCAGAAAATGTGGGCAAACCCACGGCTAGTTTATAAATTTAAATTATAGTCGTGTGTGTGATGTGTTAAATTTAGATGCGTCAATTCAATTTTATTTAACCTAAACTAGTTATGATGTGTGGAAAATGTCGATATGTCTCGGGTACTATATTTCAAAATCAAAAGCTTTTATTTAGGTTACCCTGCTTATTGTGAATCAAATCTTGCAAGCTACTTTAGACTTCTTAACTTAAAGAGGTTGAAATGTACACATTGCTGTGCTGTAGTTCTGCTGACAATGCATTTTTGCATGACCTGATACTCAGGTGTGGCCGGTGAACTGGTCGAAAAAACTCTTTAACGGTTAACACACAGTTACTTTTTTTTGCTTTAGTTAATTTACTTTAAAAACCGTGTTTTTAGTTTTCAAAATATTTTTTTAATTTTTATTTTATTTGTAACCTACCTTGAGTCAAAAAGTATGGTGTTTCCACAGCTTTGTAAGCGCTCGGTGTGTGGAGGTACGCTCCTAAAGCCCCCATGACTTGTAAATAAGACCCTTCTCTAGGAATCTGAGGTCTCACTTCATTTGGAACTGGAAAATACTTTGTTTCTGCTCTTTCGTAGTCAAATCTTCGAGGATCTGGTATTGGCTGCTTGAAGTTTTGCCTTTGTCCGCGATACAGGATGTCTTCGATTAAAAAAGAAGTTTTCGAACTTTGTTCCTGACGATGTGTGTCTTTCGGTGAGTCACTCCGTGTTTCGTGATCCATGATTGTAGATTGTAGTTAATTTAATATTAATTTTCATTAAAATTATCGTATCTCATCTTACAATTTTTTCTTTAAGTGGCATTTTTCATCACTTTCACATTAATTTTTGCACTAACTTGGCCAATAGCTCTACATTTACTCGTACAGTTTTGTTTATTAAAGAAAAAAAAAGTATCCAACAGTTCGATGCACTATAAATATTTCTAAACAGCACAATTTTTTTTTTCGAATAATAAAACCAGGATCCAATTTTAACAAATTTCTGCGAAAGTCAAAAAATTTTTAGTCTGTGTCAATTTGGCGCGCTGAGTAGGTATGGCCGAAATTATTATAATCGATTATTACTGGCCGTAATTGTCGGTTTGCGCGTTGTTTTCGCGAAACGAGCCGATTTGGTGCGCGGATAGAGTTTAACTGGCGTCGCAGGGATGAGGGTGCGGATGGGGGTGGAAACCGCCCCGCACGGTGGGCGGGAAGTTGTTTTTAAATTGTAAGATGTCTGTGTTATACTATTTTTGCCTTTTTGTTTTACAATTTTAATAACGCGTTATTTTTAAAGGGATTTAGCATAATTGTGATGTTAATTATATGTGAAAAATGTGTGTTTTGAATGCTCTTCTAGATTAGGATAAATATAAGACTACCTGGACTACCATATTTATCAAAATTCTGCGCTGACACTAGATATAACTGCTCAAATAATTGACGACCCTGTAGCCTAGTTGTTAGCGACCCTGCCTACGAAGCGAGGGGTCCCGGGTTCGATTCCCGGCCGGGGCAGATATTTATGTGACAGATAAATATTTGTACTCAGGTCATGGGTGTGATTGTGATGTGTTTTATGTGTCGTCCATGCCACCCGCGACGCAGGCAATAATCTACTGCGGGGGTATGAGTGTGTTAGCGTTTATTTATATTATTTATGTATCTAGAGTATTATATATATGTATATATACATAGATTGTCAAAGAACAATTTTAATAATTAGCTAGGTTGAAGACTGTTACAAACCGTATGTGGGAAATTCGTGTACGGTTTGATGACATGCAGTAATATTTTAAAATTCGTTTTCCCCAATTCATTATTTGGCGAGGTCGTATTCAGGCTTCCACCACAAACCGCGCCAAAGTTATAATATACATAAGTATAACTAGGTAGGTATGTGAAGTGGGAATGTTAACATATCGCACCTTTGGTGGAACAAGGGCTCAACTGCACTTTTGTAATTTTACAGGAGAGCCATTTCAAAGTTTTTTTTTTGCATTCCGAGTCGTATTATTCGTCTTTTTATTGCTTCAAAGTGTTTGTTCTTTGCATGAGATACGACCCATTTATTTGTGAATATGGCCATGTACTTTGCAGGTGTAAAATATTTTTTTGTTTAATTTTTGTCATTTTACGATTTTTTGTAAGATGTGCCCTTGTTCCACCAAAGGTGCGATATACGTAAACGTGTGTGTTTAAACTACATAGACGTAGTAGGTTTAATTTATTTTACATCTAATTCGGTTCAATTTATTTTTAAGTATTGTTAGGTAATCATTAATCATATAGTTTATATATAGTAACGATATAGTTCGTCGGTTTGTCATATTTTGCCCCGAGGTACCCTATTTTAGATATCAGTGTCAAAATTGTTTTTTAACGTTTATAAAAATGTGTCTACTACCACTATATTAGGTATTATACATGTAAGTAATATGTCTAATTCACATAAATACAAACGATAAAATACATTGTGAAGTGAAGTCCGCGTCATTCGTGTACTAAATAACGAAGTCCCTCCGATGTGGTGTGATTTTAGAAACCTTCGAAGGGGTTATGGATTGTTGTACGTGTAAACCCCTTTATGGGAGAAGGACAGGGTTAAAACTTAAAGTAATGTAACACCTACATCGCCTTCTAAAACTTACGTCTGCCTGAAGCACAGTAGATACAATTTTTTACTCCATTTAACATTTTTCAACCCTTATTTTAACATATTATGCAATAGTAGGTATAATACGTATACAACCTGTTACGTTTCACTGCAATAAAAAATATCCAAGTTGCATGAACCTCGTGCATCCAATGACATTATATTAACATGAATAAGTAAAATAATAAATCAATACAGGTACCTATCTACCTATTGAGTACATACATATTAGGTACCCATCTTGTAGATTTAAGTATTGTTTTTGATAAAAATTTTGTCCCACCCATCTTGTTGTAGTTAATTTAGATAAAAAAAATTAAATAAAAATTCTGTATTTCTTTCCTATTCAGTGCCATGCCTAAAAATAATAATCGTAATGCTGGTACTAAAGGTAAGTTAAAAAAACTATTTGCGATCCCATGATGTGTTCAAAAAGTTTGTCCACGAAAGACTGCTACCATCACATTGGTGACTAGGTCTAAAAAGAGAAGAGATAGCTGAAAATGGGTACGTACTCTTGTATGAGGATAAAAAGATAAATTTTATATAAGCGTATCTGCTCGCTGCTCGCACACATCTCATATCACATAACTCGGTACAAAATCACAGATTCCATCGGATCGACGCGGCCCTGAGCCCCTGACATAAGGCGCAATACAGATGATAGTTTCAAGCACATGAATAAATAACAACCAGAATGTTAACTTCCTAACAGACACAAAAATTCATACCTACTTTCATAGGGTTGTCACTTGGTTACTGAAAATAAAACTAAAACGAGCAGGTATGTACCTACGTATCGAGCGAGAGTCAGCAATGAGTACAGACGGTCAGACGGATGGACAGTAGGTAATTGTGTGGACATTATTTTATTATTATGTGTTCCGTTTTAAAATTTTGGTATATTAAAAACGGTGTAGCTTTGAAAGATGAAATGGTTGACTATGTAACAGTTTGTTTAATATTAAGTAGGTACTTACACTTTATTGTTAGAAATGAAAAAAAAACTTTCGAAACAAAATATTTTATTTAAACAGAATAAGGGGTGGGATTTAGGACCCCCCTTAATTTCGTGACGTCACATTTCAAAATCGAGTAATTGGTATGTATAGGTAAATATAGTGATAACCTTATTAACAGAAAATAGAAAAATTTCTAAATTACTTGTCTACTTGATTAGGTACTAAACTACTAAATTGTCCGTTTACACGTATTAATTTGCTTAAAATTTAGTTAACTACTTAATACGTGTAAACCGAACTTAAACGATAAGAATAATAAATAATAACCTTATCGCCACTTAAATTATTTTGGATATTAGGTACCTACTTATTAACTAAATACTTTTTTAGTCTTCTTTAATAAGCATAAAAATGTGTACTATTATTACTTGTCAAAATCCTTTGGATATACAAATAAAGAAATCTATTTGGTTTTCTTCCCATTAGGTATTTAAACAAACAGTTCAACAGTTAGGCATCTTTAAAAACAATACGTCGCGTCGTCGTCACAAAACGTCGCCCGTGTCACCGCCGCTGGCACACCTGAACTTGTCACCTTACTGTACCCTAGCGGGCGCCGGCGCGTTAGTTGATTGGTCGGCGCACGCTGCCCCGTCTTGTCGGTGACAGGTCACGCACACATAGCTGTGCATGTAGTAGTGTCCTCGCGCGTGGTGTTAGTATGAAGTTAACATTCTGTATTCATGTGGTTTCAAGTAGGTGCTAAATAGTATAAGAAAATATACAGGACTGTCGAGTTAATGTACATTTACAGATACTACGTATATAATCTAATCTGAAATAACTTAGACTTAAATTTATTCAATTTACTTATTTTATTTTCGTTCCATGCAACGTTTACGTTATTTTCATGAACTTACGTTGCACGTTTGGTAAAGGTTATCTGTTTTTAGAATCATGCATTTTTTGTATGATTTATGTATGAATTCAAAACTTTTTTGTACACAATAAAATAATAGATTTTCGTACGTGTAATTTTTAAGTTTCGAAAATAAGGGGATCAGTTTTTAATTCTTATAAATATTGCTTTTCATTATTTTGTCATCGATTTTTCAAATTTTTATTAGGTATATTCTTTGCCCAAATGAACACGATGTGAATTTTCCAAGAATATATATTTTTTAAATAATTCTTAATGTCGAATTATACCTACTGTGTGTTTTGTTGCTAACATAATTAAATTAAACAGTGAGAATAGATAATATCGAGTAATCAGTATTAGTTCGGTTTAAGATGCTTAAATATGTCAAATCGTATGTGACATTGACATTTGTAAGATCTGAAATAGCGTTCCTGAGCCGAAATCTGTTTAGTAATACGGGCCCTAGACACTGAATCTTAATGTATCGTGATTTAAATCTAAAAAATATAAAAAATTAAAATTAAAAAAAAATAGTAGACATTTCTTTCCGTCATTCTGTCCTCGCCTTTACCTCCGTCGGAGTGCAAGACATAACCCTCTCGGATAATCCAGCGCCACGCGATACCGTGACCAAGTCGTTTTGATACTTAGGTTGTTAGTTATTTTAAAATATTCGCTTATGATTCGATGCAGGCATGAAACGAGAATCATTAGTAACAGAAATATTTAAAAATCATCTGCAAAATCTCGAGCAGAGACGCAAGATCACAGATTCTATAGAGTACATTTTTGAGAGTATGCGCAGGAATAGAATAATGCTACACACTAACACATTCATAGGCACATAAGATTCCCTGTGTCGTGGGTGCAATGGGTGCAACACACAAAGAATAGACAAGTCGTCATTAGTGGACGAAAGGATGATCAATGGGGTATTGTTGGTAAAAATCCTCCAGTAGTTTCACTATAGAAGAACCCGTCGTACCTACAAGTCCTGCAACGTACCTACATAAGCAAAGGCCATATTTATGGCTTGAACAAAATATGTAATATTATGATTCAAGGGAAAATTTACATCTTTACCACCAATCAATTATTTACCAAATTCTACAAAATATTAACTCTATGAAATCTGTGTCTGATCTCAATTAGGCAATAATTATGCAGTGCTTTACGCGGTTTTAATGATTTACTACAATCTCGATATCTTTTCATTGTATTGTCTCCGTAAAAAAAAAATAAAAAAAAAAAAAATACATGGGAAAATAGTATAAGTTCGAGTATCAAACTCGGTCACCCGCTAATCTGTACCCCCGACCTCTCACCCTTATCCTACAGAGGCGTGGCCTCTCCGATCAGCCAATCACAGGCCGTTCTGCGCGCGTCATCACCGTTTCAACCAATCACAGGCCCCCAATTAGGGATCAGGAGTCGAGAAATTTGGGGTCATTTTCCATCGTTTGATGCTTTTGTTAGCAATTCTATGTTGTATAGACTTCGCAGCCGGCTTCGGCTGTCGTTTTTTGTGTGCTATGAGCGCCTCTAGCGGGGAAAACTTAAAGTTCACTGACCGAAAATTATTAATGTTCTATTTTAAATTACTCGTAGAGTCGTAGGCGTAGGTCTCGTAGCAGTCGTAGCCCAATAGCTTGTGTTGATTTTACCTTCATACTTAATCTAAGTACAAAAAAGTCAGATGCCGGAAGTTAGATTGGTGACCGCTTTTGACTAATTAGATGCTAATTGTCCGCCAATCCACGTTGGGGTAGCGTGGTGGCGTATACCTACCCGTAGGCTTCCTCACCTATAAGTTTTTAACCACCTTCTTTCATTAGAAGGGATCCGTAGCACAAATGAGTAGGTAACTAATTTTACAACCATTTCCGTACTCTGAAGACGTTAAGTTGGCTGTTGTAACTATTGTTAGTATTTTTAGACTGTTGGTAAGCCACCGTGATAAGCCACGTCGGCGGCATTTTAATGTAAAACCATTCTGCAGCGGGCGGAAACTAGTGCAACTCGGTTTACAAATATAAAATATACCTATGCCAATTTGGAGAATGTGACCTAAACATTTTTGTCTAAATAACAGAAAATTCATGAAAAATTCGGGCCCTTACCCGTGGCGTGCACCCACTGCATCAAGGTTGGAATTTTAAAAATATCGATAACATTGTCGACAATTTTAAAATGAAAAATATTATGATACGTCAGTTGTTTATCAAAACTAACGTAATTTGTCTAAAAAATGAACGATGCTTGTCTCATTCGTTACTGGAAGGCTATTCACTTTTGTAACTTGACAGCGGAGTTTCAAAACTGACGTTCGAGTTCTAGGATCACTTCACTTCGCAAGTGCGTACTAGATGATTAGATAATGACATGTCAATATGATGCAAGTTCGCTTTTGTTTTGTAACTTGACAGCGGAATACACGATGAGTTTCTAAATTGAAGTTAGAGTTCGAGACTCCCTTCACCTCGCAAGTGCGTGCCAGATGATTAGAGAATCACATATCAAGATCTCGGACTCAAACTTCAATTTTGAAACTCATCGCGGATTCCGCTGTCAAGTTACAAAACTGAATAGCCCTCCTGGATGCATCTGTGTCACACATAAAAAAAAATTAAAATGTTTGTTTCATACCTCGAAAAATTTTCTCTAAAAGAAAATTTCATCGACGACTGGTTCGTGTATAACAAACGTCACAGAACAAAGACAATGTCTGCGAAAGCTGGAATTCTGTTTATTCCCACATGTCCTGTGAAGTGAGTAGGCAAAGCTAAAAAAACGAAACTCCACTCCACTAGTCGGAAAATATTTCATCAATAGGTACACGTATTTTTGCTTCCACTACTATTCCGTAATGGAGTTTTATCATCAAAGAGAACAAATGGAAAAATAAACAACTGCCCATCTTTCAACATTCGATCTATAGAACTGGAAGCACTGCTATTATGTCCCAACATCTTTATAGAAGGGTAGGTTCGAACTCTAAACACCCGAGCGGAACGTATTACAAGCCACTGTGCGGTAGGCACTAACTATCAGCAGAATAAGCATTAATTAAGCAGAGGTTACCTATAAATAGCTTAAATTGATAAGTTTCCCACAAACCACCTCTAATTAAGTCAGTAGGCACTTCAGCGAAGTGTCGAGCGATCAAGATTTGTCACGTACCGCTGTTTTGTTGTATCAACAGCAGGGGATGGCGGGTACTTTAACATCTACTGAATAGGCACACACTTTTATAAAATTGCAATACGGTCACGTCACACGATCAAATCCCCACTTTTAGTCCATTCATTGTAGAATTTTTAACGGCTAAATTTATAATTTTGTAAAACTACTCCAATGTTGTACCTACCTATTATTTATGTTTATGGACGAATAAATAAATAAATAAATTATGTTTCCCGTCCGCATCATCCCTCCCTCCCTTGAAAAGTGTCCTGTTTATTTTCTTAATATTCAGGAAAACTACACGCTTGAAAAAAATGGTCAAGGAGTGATATTAATGTAAAGTCGCTCATACATTGAAATCTAGAATGAATAGACTAATTTAGATTCTCAGTTTATCGGATTGACGTAAGTACACGAACGAAAACCTGACATACCTTCTTAGTATACATGACTACTTAATTATGTATGTGGAAGAAGGGGTATTCTATGGTGTTGGTTATTCAATAATATTCCTTTTACTTTGCTCCATGATATTATATTTCCAGTTTTCCTAACGTTCACATCAATAACAATCTGTACAACTCCGTGATCGCTATCCGAAATCCCCATAGAATGTCCCACCCGTATTATTCTAAATAGATTGACACATTCCTTATTCTAAATATTTAGTTTTCTTCATGACATAACAGCTTCTGCATCGGCCGATCATTGTAGAACCAAAGAGGCCGCTCGCCGTCATGTATATTTTTCGCGTGACTTAAGAATGAGCGCTCCTGAGATTTGTAGTTGGTGTTACAATACGGAAAGTGATTAATTACGTATTTTATATCGGCCATCCGACCCACCTCTTAACATTGGTTTGGTTGGGCAGGGAATCTAACTTATCAAGTATCATCCGGTAGATTAAACCACAGGATACAGAGATCTGTGTATGTACTTGTTCTTGTTATATACGGTAACACGCACACTACCACATACCGGACATACCAACCTTTTCATGTAATTACTCGACAAAGAACTGACGATACACCTGATAGTAGGTGGCCCATGAAAATAAGTAGATATATATAATACCAAAGGCATCATCGGTGTTGCCAACCAAGAGAGAAGAAAGAGAATTAAAGAAAGACCTGTCTCCCAAACCCCCAGCCGGAACATGAGGAAACGTTTGAAAACGTTCTGGTTGAACTACAATTTATATGTTAATTGAATCAAGATAGGGTAAATCGAGAAAATTCTACGCTTACTTATCCATTTCCATCAAAGTTACAACAATACATGAAGAAAAGCATTAGCAAAGCTACACCGTCGCTGGGTAAATGTAAATTACATCGAGAAAAGGATGGTACGGCCGTGCCGCTTTTTTGCTCGACTTGGCGGGGGCACTGCCGTGCCCCCAGATTATGTTGTGATTTAAACTGATTTATACACGCACACATGCGCGCGCACACACACACACACAAACGCAGTACACACACAACATAGCAAGAAAAAAAAGGTATACTTAGGATATTGTTTTAATTTCGTAGCTAAAATAATTTTGTTTAAGCTAAGTTAATTATAGCCATCGGATCGGAAGAGCAGAGGCTCCTAATACCTACAGGCACTACTGTTAAAAGGAGGCTCTGGCCACTTACTATTGTAAAACAATGTTTAAAGCAATAAAGAGTAATTATTATTATTATTATCTATACTAAGTATATTGTTTTGAAGTTCAGTCGCGGGATTCCATGGGAAAGTGTAAAAGAGGAATATTGCCTCCGTAAGCACTATGTTGCTCCTCATTTATCATATACTAAACTTCAAGCGAACCCAGTTGAAAACCTAATTCATCGATGCTCACGACGCCACTCACTCGTGGTAAAGTAGGGTTCCCAATGTGTTCATTATAAAACATCACGAATTACCACTCATCAGTGGACTGAAGAGCCCTTATCGAAGCCCTGATATAGAACGGCATATTTATTGGCGGTACCATGCAGTTGTAATAAATAAAATACTTAAAACAGTAACTTACGTTTTATAGGAAAGGGTCTTAAAATATTTAAGAAAAAAATATTCTAAGTATTTGTACATTTGTGTTGCAATGTAAAATAAACAACTTAATAAGTTATTTCTCTGTCTAATTAAGCTATTTCTTTTTCATTTTAAGTGCAGAATATATTAATATGCAAATGTGAATAGTTATCGCTAGGTAAATATTCTATAAAAAATGAATGATGAGACTTAATTAGTTGGTATCCTGCCTACTTTTTACTGAAATATTATTTTAAATTAGCACAGAAGACATAATAGTATTTTGTGAAATCAGTCAAATAATTAATATCATCTAATTATTTCTCTTTAAATTTGTTTCCTTTTTGCGTAAGCCTTATTTTTAAATTACAAATTCATAGGAATTTGTAATTTAAAAATAAGGCTTATTGGCTAAAATGTTACGGTGTCTTTATATAGATAAAGACACCGTAACATTGTTTAAAGGAATCGTCTAAATATGTACCTATGTGTGTATTGTTATCAAACAATTATAAATCCGTACCCTACCACAGGGATACTGCTTTATGTGTGATCAGTTGATCACGGGTTTATGTGTGATCACGAAATAATGTAGGTACAATACAAAACTTTTTATTGCACACAAATATATAATATACATGTAGATAACACAATATACAATGTATAGCACAATAGACGATGTTATCGCTAAAAAGCGATCTCTTCCAGATAACCCATTGTAATAATATGTGTAGGTATTCTCGCCCGTCGCTTCTCGCCCGCAGTACGGCAGCGTCCTCTCTCACCCTTCTCACCAAATTGTTGGCAAATTAAATCATCCCTGTCAAAATAAATTTAGCGCGCAACTTACTCCACTGATTGTCCTGATTAAAGCCACGCGTGGGCAAACTGTGGCTATTGTAGCAATAATTGTGCTTTATACTGAAAAAGGCAAGTCAATACCAATATTACAAATATGGCTGCGTATAAATGAAAGTGGTAAGGTAAGTCTATTACAACTTTTCATGCTGTACGCCACCGTTCTTCTAAAATTGTCTAGACTGGAACTAAAGTGACCTATGTAACATTTTTGAAAAAATATGTCAATGTTCATTAATAATCTGTAAAATAATAAACGTATCTATGATAAAGTGGTATGTGCCATTTCTGCTTCAATACAACTTCCAACAATACAATTATACATATAATTCGCTTTTTAAACGTCTAAAGTGGTCTTATTTTTAATTTTTTTCACCTAATGCATTGTAACATAGACCAGTTTAGTTCCATCAGGTAAGCTAATTGTCCGTGAAATGTTTTACGCGTTTGGCTGTAGACTGTAGTACCGGAGAGCAAGTAGGTACCTGGTTTTCTTTAATAACGACCCTGTAACCTAGTTGGTAGTGACCCTGCCTTCGAAGCTAGGGGTCACGGGTTTGATTCCCGGCCGGGCAGATATTTATGTGACAGATAAATATTTGTACTCGGGTGCAGAGTGTTAATGTGATGTGTTATATTATGTGTCGTCCATGCCACCCGCGACACAGGCTTCTGCGGGGGTATGAATGTGTTAGTGCTTATTATTAAAAGTATTTATTCCTTCTCTCTTCTTTCTCGGTCGGTATCGGACAGTAAGGTAAAATGACACAATAAAAACCAGTGTTTCATTTACTTGTTTTTCACATACTGTATCTATCAGTGACGTCAATATAATGGATAATTATGAGCTGTGTTAATTTACCATCAAAACATAGCAATAACTTAGCACTTGCGGTCATTCAATGTGAATTGCCAGTATTGTTTATTTGTGGAATGTGTTGTATTGTACCTACCAATGTATGTTCAGTTCTTGTCCTGAAGATTCTTTTTTTTAAATCTGTCCTTATGGGAGACCCGTGAAACGCTTGCGGCAAAGCCGACGGGATAAAGCGCGTCAGTAGTTACTTTAATTTGTCCCTAAACGGCAAAGATACAGTACTTAAGGAAACATCTTTGCCAGGAAAGAAAAAAAATACTCCAATAATGACATACAACTTAAGGGTGACTTTCTAAAACAAAAACGACACTCCATATCCGATTTCTCAACTTGTACAGGCAGGATATACAAACAATAGGCCCCAACGATGTCATCTGAGACGCGACACGCGCGCGCCACGCGGCGAGTAGCGGAACTAGCCTCTTGTTATTGTTGGGGTTGACTTGAGGCGTAATTAGGTGTTAAGGGATTTGTAGAAAAAAAATAGGATAAATTGAAGGGGTATGCAATAGAAACTATAACAGATTTATTTTTGCAGAAAAAGTAACAGATAAAGGAAAAATGCAGGAGTGTACAAATATCGGATTAAAAGAAATTTTAATAACATGTCAAACAAAATTAATCATATTCAATACAATGCTCATATTACAAGATAAATTAATCACACTAGCGACTCTTCCTATTTGAGATAATATTAGTTATGAATAAAATGAGTATTATTATTCGTTACAGACTTTCGTGGAAAAAAATAGTTTCACAAATAGGTGTGTGCATAATAATACGTACCATGTCATTGTTCTGATTATTAAAAATGTTCAGTCTGAGTGTCGGCGGAGCTGATATAAAAACCCTATTTGTGTATTTGATGTCGCGTGTTTCTACAGTAGAAATTATTAGATACCTACAAGCGCTCTGTCCACAGTTTTGGAAGACGTTTTCCGGGATAATTATTGTTCCAAATCATAGTCTGTGTGCTAAATTTTATGAAAATCCGCTCAGTATTTTTTGTGTCAAAGAGTAACAAACATCTATGTAATACATACTCACAAATCACATCTATACTATAATAAAACTCAAAGGGCAAATTTTCTGTACATTGAATATTTTTTAAAAATTTCGATTAGGGGGCACTGTAATAACGTGTTAGAGCACAAAAATATTTTTTTTAGAATTATTGTCTGTCTGTCTGTCTGTTTGTCTGTCCGGGCATCACATGAAAACCCCTGAAGGGATTTCGATGAAAATTGGTAAATTTGTTACTAATACTCCGGGTCATATTTTAGGATACTTTTTATCCCGAAAATTAAAAGGTTTCCCCGGGAAATGGGATGAAAGTTTATATGGAATATTTTTAAAACATCAACCGATTTGCTTCAAATTTGCAACAAATATTTCTTGCTTAAATTTATGGAACACATATTTTTTAGTTTTTCAAAATTATCCAAAAAAAAAGAAAAAAAATACAAATTAATGTGAATATTGCTTATTTTTCAAAACCCGCTTCTGGAGGAATCCTTTGGGATTTCATCGTGGGTTTCAGTATATAAATTGCTAAATATAAGCACTTCAAAATAAATTCACCTTTTTTTAAATTTCCTTCTGCAAGAGGTACAAATAAGGTAAAACATAATTTTCGTATGCGAAGCTGCGGGCAACAGCTAGTTTATAATATTAGTTTATAATATTAGTAGGATTATAAATACTATCAAATGCATATCGCTGCAGACCAAACTCCCGGCTCAAAGCCTCCGACGTGGCTTATCGGCTATTATTTATAACAACCGGAAACGATAGCTTTACGTGCTGTCCAAAGTACGGAAGCATTCAGGAGAGTTATCGCTATTGACCCAACCAAACCCACCCAAATTTACCCAGTCCAACTACCGATCGCACCCGCTGTTAGTTAATTATATCGATCACTTAGGCCACTACGGCGCTTCATTTAACGATGCATGCAAGCTGCATTGAAACATAAGCGATAGGCAAACGCGACGATGCCGCTCAATGGACAGATTTCTTATCCTGCTTTCACTACGCAAGATGCCAGCAAGCTGCAAGCAGACGTGTCTACATGGACAGAAAGCCTATGAATCGCCAGAACCTAAGTCGTCGGAATATGAAGGCAAACTAAGATGTTACATAATAATATGAAAGTGTACAAATTCACTGAAAAATAATTTTCTGAGGAGTCAAACGCGCGTACAACTGTTGAACTGACCTTGTCACCTCGTCAAGTCGTCACACTCTGTTACCGTCTGTGAGCTCGCCGACACTCGCACCAAACCCTTATCACTGATAAGTGTACCTACTGATAACACTGATAAGATAGAAACGCATTCGTCAGCCATTTTGACTAAGGTGTTCGTGTAAAACTAGAATTGTGAGAGAAGTGTTCGTGTGATGTTTACTGTATATACGTTGCTTAAAGTGTATTAATTGTGTAGTGACATTATATAGTTTTGTATGTTCAGGTGTGCAGGTGGGTAAACAGTTAACTTTTATTTTACGTGAAAACTATAAGTAGGTATATCTACTACGAACTGCATACATTTTTCACTGATGTCACAGATATAATGTGTTATTTTATAATTATATCCGATTATCCGACAATCGATAAGGCAGGCTACCAAAGGCTGAGTGGTCACTACAGCCAACAGCACCGTTAAATCCAGCTAAGACAGTTTGAGGTAGCCAGAAATCTCCTTTCAATTGGTTCTCCATCACTGCAATTGAAATACGTAACAGTTTTTATGAATCGCATTGGTGATTATGTTACTTCTGTGCTGCGTAACTTAATAAAACCCCATTCCCAATTGTCAGTTCATGGGACCTACACCGGCCGTTCTAGTCTCAACATTTTATATGAAGCTGCTTACATTTATCCACCACAGATTTTTATTGGCTCCACCAAGCTCCGACAGAAATAAGATCGTTACATCCCAATTAGAACACTCAGTAGGTGGAAACGGGGTCTAATCCGCCTGTATCTGTCGTTGTCTCTGCACCAGATGTTAAGGCTTGTCGAAAGACGTCGGTTTTCATAAGAACTTCTGACGTTCAGGTAGACCACTAACCCCTCCGGTGATGGACCATCCATCCAGTATCCTGTTAATGCGCGAAATTTCAGATTTTTATTTTGAAGAAAGTTGTTACATCCTTTTACATAAAATGCCTTAAAATTGGTTAATATTATTTTAACGTATAATATAATGTAATAAGTGTTAAAATGTACCTACTAGAAAATTTCAGCAATATAAGATGTATGAGTATCTCACACAGAAATCAAATTACACAGAATAAGTACAAAAATGAAAATTGCAATCACGTTTTATCGAAATATTATTGTGTAAATGATTTTCTTACTAATATTAGAAATATTAGTCATGAGGAATGATTACTTGCTCCGATACCGATATCGAATTATCAGTTCCAGATAACCTAGTATTCTATTGAATATCTTCATTACTCATTGATAAATGTTGTGATGTTGTGGATATTTTGATTGTACTAAGAGAGTACTACGTTGATATTGAAAGTGAAGTCATTAGGAAGTGAGTTTATCCTGCCATCCTTGAAAAATTATAAAAAATTTGAGAGCATAGCCACTGGCAATTTGAGTCTTCCATTGTGGGTACCTACTGTAATCTACGGTTTGCTGTTTGTGCAACACTGATACAAGAGTTAGTGTTACCTAGGGGAAGGCCGGGCAATGTGGACACCTTAACCTTTTGCGGGCTATAGTAAGGGAGTCGATACAGACAGATAAAAAATAATGACTGAGTTTGGAACAGTATTTATTGAACTTTTAAATAAAATCAACAAAAATAATGTAACATCAGTACTTTGCTTAAAATTGTTAATCATATTAAACTTGGTACCGCTATCCGCTTTGCCCAATCCACCGGGTAAAGTGGATAGGCACATAGGGTAAAGTGAACACACGATAATTAAGAAACGATTACCGAAGAATTTAAAAGAAAATATATGCAATTAAAGGAAAAAATAATAATACAACAGCTAATCAGTTTCAGTTGTCGCAATGTCAGCATTTCTCTTTCGCGTGGCCTTTGTTTTGGTATCTAAATCTTTCTCAATGTTTCTTAAAAAATTTGGCACTTGTTTTAACAAATTTATTTTATTTATTTTTCTGTTCTTTCTGTTCTTCCTGTGCTGGTAGGCACTTCAGGCTTTTGAAATTTTCTTTTGCGGTTACCCACAGGAATATAAGGAGTTGGGAGTGGTCTTAAACCATTGAATTAGTATTACTAGCGTATAGAACAGACACCACGAACATTGGGTTTGGGGGTGTGCATTGCAGCCGGCCGGCTGCATTTAATTCTGTCACTCGGCTGTCACGCGGCTGCGCTCATTGCGGCCGCATGCCAAATTTGTTTATGAAAAAACTGAAAAAATGCCGTCGTGCGTAATAAAAACGTGTCACAATTGCACGACAAAAAACAAAAAAGATATCACTTTATCATCCGTAAGAAAACAAAATCTTAACTAAAATCAACTAAAACGAATTTAATTAAATTATTGAGCAATGTTCCCGCCATTTTGAATAAAAAAATCATAAGGAGCGTTTGAACTTGGCAAGCCACTAGCGTGTTAATGGACTAAATAAGCTTGCCGACGCGACGCTTGTGACCAATTTAAAGTGTTGGATTTTTGACACGAATCAATGGTAATTACGTTTGAAATCGTTTAAACGCTTTTGCACGTTAAATAAAGTTGGAGTAAAAGCTTGTAAAGATTTGGAATCGGTGACTGCTTGTCATGGTTCGGCAAGTGTCATATACAAAGTTACTCTATGGCAAGTGTGCAAACGAGGCTTCTAGTTTGAAAAGAGAACGGAGGGCAAGCCGGCGGTGGAACACACATGTTGTTTGAGATGACTTCTCTGTGTATGTACCTCAATGTCTTAAACATATTTTTTGGAGTTATACATATAAATGGAAGATATTTGAATGGCGCTATATATGAGTGGATCTTCTTTGTTAGGTTTAGGTATATTTGTGCGTAAAGTGGAATCAAGAAAAGCGATTATTTCTAAATCTGCGGACAAAATGAACACTATTGGTCACAGTGGATACAGTGTCCACTTTGCCCGTGTTCATTTTGCCCAACGGGTACTTGTTTAATTTAACCTAACCTAAAATGAATTGAGAAACAGAATCCCAATAAAACTAGCAGTATTTCTGCACGGAAACATGCACTTTCAAGAGAGAATCAAGCCAATACAATAATACTATATAAACATAAGTAATTACAAAGTTACGTACATTGAAAAGTCGTAAGCAATGTTCACTTTTTAATTTTTGTTATTTTTTTCGCAAATGACGCGTCGCTATGCGTTGGCTCTGTTTGTTTACGATTAAGGGGCTCGGGGAGCACCTCGTAGCAAGACGGCAGTGCGTTCGAGCCCGCCATTTTAAAATAAAAGAGGGTATTCGCTTTGCCTGGGCTGTTCACTATGCCCGGCCTTCCCCTACTACCTGTGTCTCGGATTTTAATTTATCGGGTCACTGAAATCGGTAAAAGGTTTTATGTAGCTCTGTAGATATGAAAATTGTAACAGTTCAATTCATCCTTTTTTTCATGCGTTCAAACAAATCAACTCTTCAGCTTTATTATATTAAATTAATATAGATAAAAAAATTCCTTTCTTGCGATAAGCATTGTATAAATTTGTTATTTTTGTTGTCTTTTCTCCTTATTGTTGTAATTAACCTGCTCTGGTGTACAATAAAAATAACTGTGTAATAATTTAATAAAATTTTGGATAATTTTTACTTAATTTTGCTCATACCTTTATAACCTTTTTTTTCAGGTGCGATGGAAAAGCGATTCATATTTTTCTTGTTAGGCACCTTTGCTTTGGTAAATGCCGATACCAACACTTCAACACCCACTGTCAATGGTATGTAACGCTTTCTGTGGCAAGTATTGCCATCTAGCGTTGAGTAGCAAATAGCTGTTTCCTGACAAACATAATAATGACATACCAATTTTTATGTTTTTGTTTTTAGGTGATTGGAAAAATACAGGCATTTGTAGAAAATGTAAATGTGACAAAGATGTAGTAGATTGCTTAGACCAGGGCCTCACAGAATTCTTCAGTTTGGATGAATGGAAACGTAAGTATTATTTCAATATTCGAAATATTGAATATTGCTTACCTTTAGAATTTCACTTGATTTTCCCGAACCAGAATATATGTATACCTATGTAATGTAATCTGTAAAGTAGTCTGAGTACCTAGTTATATTCTCGTTATTATTTATGCCTTATTACCAATTTTTAAAGAAATCGCATACTTATATCCAAACCAGAAATTGTGGCCAAATTGTATTAAGTAACATATAAAAACATATATTAATATTTTATATTATTATTTTACATAACACTAAATTGAATGGTAACTATTCCTCAATTTAAAAGATGTACTGAGGAATTTCATTCGCCATTTCTTATACTCCTTGTCAAAACACCTTACTAAAATAGTGGTAGTTAAAAAAATATCGTGCATAAGTGTAACAGTTATACCTATATGAATAAATAATTCTGATATAATTTTATTTGCTAACTCGCAACTATGCCCTTCTCATTGCGAGGACGACCCAAGACAGCCAGCAAGGACAATAATTATTAATTGTGCTATACAAAGTACCTTACATAATTCTATAAAACATTCCAGTGTTACAAGAAATGAAGCCAACTTTAGTAGACCTAAGCGACAATAAGTTCACCAACGTGACGGCCATGGCGGAGCTCCCCATCAAGGTTCTGAACCTGTCCCACAGCTCCATCGAGTTCATCGCGCAGCAGTCCTTCAGGGACCTGCAGCTGATGACCACCTTAGACCTCAGCCACAATAAGCTAACCTCTGCTAGACTCAGTCCGCATGCCTTTGAGGTATTCATTTTGATGCTATTCACATACCCTAATCAATTAGAATCATAATCAATTTTAATCCAAATTAATAACAAAATTGTATGTAAGCGAAACTCAGATAAAATTACGCGATTTTTGTAAAGGAACGATACAAACTAGTTAAAAAACTGTAATCCTACGTTTAATCGATTTTAAACAATATAATTGTATTCGTAATCGATCCCTAATTAAAATGAAAATTGACTTCATTATTTTTATTACATTTGTACTATAGGAAGTGTGTACAAAGTTGAACGATTTTCTTATTAACTGTACAAGTGATAACTTGGAAAAATTTAAGTGACAATAAGTCTAAAATTGCGGTACGCAAAGAACCAAAATAATTATCAAAGCACTCTTCTTACATAGCAGAAAATATATTTCTCTCTCTCTCTTCTCCAGGGCCGATACTCAGCAGACGAGTACGAGCCGCTGTCATCGATGCGGACCCTCAATCTGGCCTACAACCAGCTGCACTCGCTCAACCAGGACCTGTTCGAGCACCTCCCGGAGCTCACGGAGCTGGACCTCAGCAACAACCCGCTCACCACCATCGATCACGTCACTATGATTGCCATCGCTAGCTTGCCTATGTTGAAGGTTACTGATATATTATTTTAAATCTATATCATCGCGAACACTAAACATTTTGAATGCAAACGTGTACTCAGGATTCTTGTATCCTATACAGATATTTCAAAACAGTTACATGATCATGGTTTGAAAGTCCCGCCGCGATCATGTCCATGTGTTGAAATATCGTTGAAATATAAAATACAATAATGCAAACGGATAGTTTGCATTCAAAAAGATACTAACGCCCCAACTCATAGTCACTGACGGTTACTTAAATCGCTGCTTAGTACAGAATTTGTATGGTGATTCTTTACTAAGGAGCGATTAAAGTAACCGTTAGTGACTCTGAGTTGGGGTGTTAGTGATGTTTGGGTTAAGTGCCCAAACAAAATAGAATAGAAAAATCAAGACCTGATTTATGTCAATAACGCACAAATTAATGCTGAACTCAAACAGAATCCGATTAAAGAATGGCACTAGTCAACTATTCTATTACAAGATGATTATTTATTCCAGGTCCTCAGAATGCGCTCTTGCCAGCTGCCAGAGATCCCCGACAAGCTGCTGCATACTCCGCGGTACCTGGAGCGGCTGGACATCAGCGACAACAGGCTGAAGGTGGTTCCTCAGGAGCTGGAAGAAACAAAGAACCTAGTCTATCTGAACTTAAACCAGAATCCTATCTCTGAGCTGGACGCTTCTTCTTTGGATAATCCGTGAGTATAGTTACTTTTTCTTAAATGCTCTTTATACATACACAGTAAGAGAGAGAGAGAAAGAATGAGAGAGAGACTGAGAGAGAGAGAGAGAGAGATAGAGAAACACTGACCCAAATGTAACAAAGATAATAGGTATATCCAATATGTCCAATTCTTCTTCTTCTAGTGGCTTTCCTCGACTCCGAAAGCTTCGAGAACTGCACATGTGTAACATGAATAACTTGAAGCGCATTGGAGCGGGGGCTCTGGGTGGTCTGGAGAACCTGGTGCAGCTCCACATGAGCTACAACCCTCACCTCAGCTACATCGACCCCAAGGCGCTGGCCAGGCCTGACGACATCGGCGAGACTTACGACTGGCCACTTATCAAGGAGGTAAAGTCTTCAAGGTCTTACGACCGCTTGCTCTTAGGTCCATTCCGTACTAATTAACCGATCTAAGGTTCCTGAGATCTCTGAGGTAAGATTTGGTTTGAGATGCTGAAATGTGTCAAATCATATACAAAAAAGAAAACATTTGTAAGATCTGAGCACTTTTGAATAGAGAGCAGTTTATTAATACGGGACCTAATCTCTTACTTGACTAAATTTCTATGTACTAAATTCTGTAACATAATGTATCCAGATATAATTTTGGTGTAGATTATAGAGGATTTTGTTATTGATGTTACAGCTATGTATTCCTTTTTTCTTTTATTTACTCATTAATTGTGCCTATTTGTACATATGAATATTTGTGACTCTGAAAGAGCTGATAGAATTAGAATTTGGTGGCATACAAATAGCATGAATGTTTATAAAATAAAAACACATGTCTATTCTAATATCTCCAGTTGTATCTTCAATCCAACAATCTGTCGGAGATCGACTCTCGTCTCCTCTCGCGCTGGGACCTGGTGGAGAAGGTGGATGTGTCCAACAACCCGTTCCTCTGCGACTGCTCCACCCAGTGGATGGTGGACCACCTCGTGCCCACCGTCGAGATCAAGAACGCCAACGCTTCTGAGAAGATGGTGTAAGTTATATCCTGGATGGTCATAACTGTCCCTTGGATTCTCTCTGGCAATTTCTTTAAGGGCATTCAACGCTTGCCAACTGTGGAACGACCAAAAAAGTAGTTAGTAGCTAGTTTATAATACAAGTTGTGTGTTAGGAGGGGTCCGTCTTTCATTCATAAACTTTACACATCATTGAGGTACATAATTTGTGAAATTCGAGGTGCCTGACCGATTCCAACAGACGTAATTTCCATATTTTTAGTTCCTATAGTCAGTTATGCTAAGGCTGAAGTCTGCGGTACTTAAAACTGTAACTATTATTAAACATTTTAAGCATTATCCGACCATGAACAGTTATCGAAATGTTATAAAATATAGAAATCGCGTAACGTAATTTTAAAGACTTGTTTTCTGCAAAATTACTTCATGTTACTTTTGTGTAAAGCCGTTATCAGATGATCAGTTAGGGTATCTTACGCCCCAACTCAGAGTCACTAACGGTTACTTAAATCGCTCCTTAGTACAGAATTTGTATGGTAATTCTTTACTAAGGAGCGATTTAGTAACCGTTAGTGACTCGGAGTTGGGGCGTTACTTAGTTAGTTATCAGATGATCAGTTGCCTCTCTCCCTAGGTGTGCGGAGCCCATAGAGATGCGGGGGTACACCATGAAGCACCTGCACGACATCCACCGCACCATGCGCTGCGTCGACAAGTACGGCCACCGGCCCGAGAGAGACGGCGCCATCCTACTGGGCACGCTCATTGGTAATCTCTTTTTGACCAACTTTAAAAGAAGTTCTCAATTCAGTTGTATTTTTATACGTCTTCCTTACTTTTTCTTCTCTCTTTCTTGGCCGGCAACGCATCAGTGAAGTCTTTGGTGTTGCTGATGTTCATGGGCGATGGTAGCCACTTGCCATCAGGTGGATCGTCGGCTCGTTTGCCGGCTATTTTCACAAAAAAAAAATTGTACCTCAGAATTCTGTCATTTATGAATGGATTTGGATATTTTTTATCTGATCTGATATGTACCAAAAGTCCGTTCTGATGATAGGATCCATGAAGAATTGAGGGATATCCTCAAATGTCGTAGGTAAACATAATTATTGCGAGGTAATTTTATTGGTCCTAATTCGGATTCGTTTATTTTATTCTGGTAAAATTTTGTTTATTGTATTTTCTCTTTTTAAATCACTGGAATGATTTAGGTCTCTATTGTCTTAACTATTGGGTATGCGAATGTAATTACCTACTTATAAAAATTGTTAACGAGATCTTACATAATCTAAGAGCATCTACATGAACACCGGTTCACGCACAAGTTTTTTATTAAGTCTTCGTAAGTATTTATTGGTTTCAATTTAAATAAATCTTACACGCAAGACAAGGTTATTATGAATGGGAAAATTGAGGTATAATTAAGTACTGAATTTTAATTCTATTTTGTTTTTTTATTTACCCATCATGCTATTGTTTATCAACTGTTGTAATATATCTGACAAATACGATCCACTTATCATTATCGTACAATCTTGCACTTTTCACTTTAATATGTGTCCTTCAGATATTCCTAAATGTTCTCTAAGGGACCTCACTGAAACTTTATATCATATATTGTGGTGTGTATTACAGTGAAAACCTCATATAGGTAGACCTGTGTTCAAAATGCTACAATTTAAAAAATCCAAAAATTGTTTAATTTTGTAACATGTAGCGCCATCTACTGTCAAGTAGCAAGAACCAGAACGATATATAAATTGTTTTCTGTTTGTCAAAATAGGAGTTTTGCTAGCTGTGCCCATAATGCTGAGTCTTATGCTGATGTGGCGACGCGGATACTTCGCCTGGATGGGGCTGCGTGGCCCAGCCGACGTCTCACGCGCCTTCTACAAGAGAGCCCCGGCTGAAGATTTTATATAAAATAAATATAAATTATAATTTTAGTATAAGATTGTACGTAACTTAAGAAATATATGAAATAAATTTTAATATCGTTATTCTTTGTTTTATTTTTAATCGACTTCAAAAAAAGTAGGTTCTCAATTCGACTGTATTTTTTTTATGTTTGTTACCACAGAACTTTCGACTGGGTGAACCGATTTTGATGATTCTTTTTTAATCGAAAGCAGGTGCTTGTCATGTGGTCCCACATAAATTTGAATAAAATCTGACTAGTAGTTTTTGAGTAATTTTTAAGTCGGTTATTTTTTTAGTAATATTTGGATTATGTTATCATAGGTATTGTTATCATCTGATAACTTTGCCGCTTGTCTTGAGTATAGGTATTAACCAAGTGATCTTCCATTCCATCCATATTTGTTTGTTATTAAAGCTGCATCTTTGCACGAGGCAGACCCTGATGGTTCAATTGGAGTTGGAATGGACTTCATCGGAATTCTCAGGCGCCACGTTTTCCTGCTAGAGGCGGCTGGACTCTGTACTTCCTAGTAGGTATAAGTACTTAAGGCTATACATATACACGTGAGGCTCAGCTCGTTTTAAAAGTACTTTTTTTAGGCTGATATACCATAGTACCCGTAAGGCTCAGCTCAAGTAAGAAGTAATTTTTTATCGGTCTTCGTGAGCAGGATTTGCCATTGAGTCATAAATTCAAACTCATCATTCTTTCCGCTTCGCTGGGAATCGAACCCAAGACCATTGGCGTGGCGATCCGGCATGGTAACCATTAACGCCATGCGGATAGTCATGCTAAGATACATTCGCATGTGAATTACATGGACCCGGTAGGGCACAATCAATTTAGAAGACGAAGGTCACTGGTGCGAGGACACGGATTCAAATGTAAAGGACACAACCAATACAGGATGTCCAAGACCTGGTAAATAAGCTTTTGAAATAACAGCTGCAGATAACGTTTTGGCCTTTGGGAAGGGAATTGCAACGCACCGTATCATAATATTCAATCCATCATGGATCAAGGATAATGTTAGATTTATCTTACACTCAAATATTTACATTACAATTATTGATGTTAAACATCGTCTTTATACCATAAGATATATAGTTCATTTTACAAGACACTAATTGTTATCTTGCGAACCCTTATCCGTTTTCGTTAAATATATTGTGATCAGAGAATAACATAGATGTGTCATTTTATAAGATTGTTAAACGTTAACTTATAATAAACAGTAGTTTTTAACCGACTTCAAAAAAGGAGGAGGTTCTCAATTCGACTGTATTTTTTTTTTATGTTTGTTACCTCAGAACTTTGGACTGGGCGAACCGATTTTGATGATTCTTTTTTTAATCGAAAGCTGGTGGCTGTCATGTGGTCACATATAAATTTTATTGAGATCTGACAATGGCATCCATTAGAAAACCACATAAGTCGTAAATTTGTGTTAAGATGTGCGCGACAAATTGACGAATAACTCAATATCACGCTCTGACAACTATGTAGTTTTTGAGACTTTGAAGTCGGTTATTTTTTGTTAGTAAAATTTAGATTATAAAAGTTCAAAATCAGTATTATTGATGTACAAAATATTTAATTTTCAATATTCGTCTAAAGAGAATTTTTATTTTATTCATATAGCAACTTATTCTTTTCAGGTCAGATTCAATAATAAAGTTAAGGTCAAACCAAAAATGGGTATCCAAGTAAGCAATCACATTTTCTCAACTGTGCCCTATGGGTATACTATTAACCGGTTTTACGTAAATGATTTATAAGCTCCATTTACCTTTAGTTGACCTAAGATTAGAGTCTATTAAACTTAGTTACTAGGCACATAAATGGACTAAACTTGTTCTTAACCTCCATAGACTTTAATAGTATATAGACAACAGACAAGTTAGAAGATCGGTAGCTGTAATTTATTGTTTTTACATACAGTAGTACATGTTTTTATTTATTTCCCTTTGTTAAGATTTGGCTGCGTCTTTTTACAATGTGGTGGACAGAATGGAATTGCAGTTTTGACACACGTTTAACTATATCATAGAAAGCTCCCAGGTGCAAGTGAAAACTTTACGATAGTTTTATTTACCAAATGAAATAAATTCCAAGTATGAGTTGCATCGGAATTTATTGTGGTTAAACACATGATACATGACTGCCGAATTTGTTGATTACACCGAACTGTATACAATATATTATACATATCAGATAGGGTTATCAACAGGGTCAGATCTATAAATAATAATATTAGATCAAATAATTCTTGACAAAAATAACCAACTTCAAAATAACTCAAAAACTAATTGTCAGATTTCGCTCAAATTTAAGTGGGCCCACATGACAAGCACCAGCTTTCGATTAAAAAAATCACCAAAAATTATTCTGAGGTAACAAACATAAAAAAATACAGTCGCATTGGTCTCCTCCTTTTTTAACCGACTTCAAAAAAAGGAGGAGGTTCTCAATTCGACTGTATTTTTTTTTTTTTTTTTTTATGTTTGTTACCTCAGAACTTTGGACTGGGCGAACCGATTTTGATGATTCTTTTTTTAATCGAAAGCTGATGGCTGTCATGTGGTCCCACATAAATTTTATTGAGATCTGACGATGGCATCCATGAGAAAACTACATAAGTCGTAAATTTATGTTAAGATGTGCGCGACAAATTGACGAATAACTCAATATCACGTCAACCGATTTCGATGATTCTTTTTTTAATAGAAAGCTGGTGCTTGTCATGTGGCCCCACATAAATTTGAACGAGATCTGACAAGTAGTTTTTGAGAATTTGAAGTCGGTTATTTTTTGTTAGTAAAATTTAGATTATTTGAAGTCGGTTAATAAATATTATTTTATTTCATTATTGTTCCTATCTACAACGTAATACCAAGCTACGGCCAATAACAATATTTAGAAATAGTGTATGTTAGGGACTGACCCTTCTGTCCGAGTTTCCTAATCTTTGTTGAATCGTAGTTATCGCAGTTTATTCGTTAGTTTAGTGCGGCGCCGACGGAACAGTAGTGATGTTGTCAGTTCGTTTGCTAGCGTTTGTACTGCTGTTTGGATTCAGTGTCAATGAGGATGCTACGGGTAAGTAATAGGACTAATAGGATTTAAAATTAGCACCGGAAACTGGATTTTAACCTCACTTTTTATATTCGATAAGCGCATGCTTGGCTGCAATCGCATTTAATTGTAAGTGGTGATAAAATCAAGGGTGGTAATCCCATTAAGTTAGTAAATGCATATTCACTTTTTTCTTATTTCTTTATGTAAGTTTATAAGTTTATCGGCTAACTAGCAGATGATCCGCCTGATGTTAAGTGCTCATCTTCGCCCCTGGAGATCAATAACGCTTCAAGAATCACCCATGCGTAGCCGGTTAAAACAGTAGAACTAGAAATATATATTCCGCAGCAAATGCGATATTTATAATAGTGTAATTATAACATTAAAGTAAATAAATTAAAAATAAATTTTTTCTTACGAGTTTACAATCTAAACACGCAACCGATTTTTTTTTGTGAGCAGCCGGCGAAAGTTTGAAAGTAAGTGGTCTGGTCTCTACTCATTTCAGTTAAATACGATTATTAACGACTAGCTTCTGCCCGCTACTTCGTCTGCATGAACAGTATTGGGTCCCAAAATTAAAAGTGTGATTAATATAAAAAATAAACGGTATAAAAAATTCACAAAAATCTTCTTTCTTCGTTACGAACTTTGTAGAATCAGGGCCTAATCGCTAAACGCATCGTCCGTTCAGTTCCAGACTCGGCGACCAATACCCCTCAAGTAATAACAGAGTCCTCAGAGTTGATCACATCAACACCAGTTACCGAGGTAACACTTGCCGTCACAGACGCTGACTCTGTCCCGATTATTGACCACACGGACGCTGATAATGGCCTCGAGGAACCATGGTTGTTGCCGGTGATATGTACTGTAAGTGTAATCAAGTACAGTACGGTCGACGTATGTATCTTGACGCGTCTGAACTTCGCGCAGAAGGCTGCGCAGTAACATAATTGGGCAATGCTCGGTACGCGGTGTATTAAATGTCTCAGGACTCAGTCACACGCTAAAGTTCGTAAAGCCTATGTTCAGACGCGCCAAGTTACGTCGGCCGTACTGTATCTAGTTGCAACGAATATACTGGGTAGGGTTTTAACAGGGTGCTTTTATGTCCAATATATCTGAAAGTAATTTCTATATTATTACTAGCTGCCCAGACAGACTTCGTTCTGTCAATTTTTTTTTTATTTTGAGATGTAAGCTATCCTATCTTTCAAGTTGGATCAAACTGCACACGGTGTGCAAATTTGAGTAAAATTGGTTCAGTAGTTTAGGAGTCCATCGCGGACAAACAACGTGACACGTAATTTATATATATTAAGATTATTTCAGAAAAAATAGAGTTAATATTGGATTGTGTATACAGTACACGCAGTACTGGTCCCCTACTAGTGAGGGGGGAGGGGGGGTAGGGCACACAAGGGAAGCGACATGTGTGTTGCAAATCCCTACATCCACCCAAGTTTGTTTCTTGCGACACACTTCACATCATAGAGTACTTTGATACGCTTCCAAAATGACCTATTGTACGAGCTACTAATAGTTCGCTTTTTTATCCGCAAATTCCTGTAAAAATATATACCTAATTTGATTTTTAAGGTATGCAATTGCACTGACAATGCTGTGGACTGCAAAAATCGAGACCTATACAGCCCATTCCATAACGACGACTGGATTGGTACGTATTCACTTAAAATGTCATAAATATCATTGGAAGCAACAGATCTAATTATATGATTCTTGAGAGTTAAGTGCAGCATGTTCATGATAAAATTATATTATGATGTCATTTATCTATTCCTAAATATATCACTCAACAGCTATACAGGATGAATTTTTGAAGTGTGCATGGATGGCCAAATTCGAAACTATGAGGAGTAGCGAAAAGTGGTCAAAGGAATCTAGGGGCCGATTTTGATGAAACTTCCCAGAATTTGATCATTGTCAGCAACACTATCGAATGGTGTAATAATACAGGATGAGTTTTTTTCCGAATCAACGGGTTCGATTCCTGACCAGGAATATTAATTAAAAAAAATGTAATAATGCAGTTTTAGTTTTCATCTAAATCAGCCCCGAGACTTCTTTGACTATTTTTCGCTATTACTCGCAGTTTCGAATTTGGCCATTCCACGCATACTTGAAAAATCAACCTGTATATTAATAATGTTTATTGTGTAGGAACAAAAGGAATTCCACTTACAATCAATCATACAGTCATCCAAGCAAAGATTATTAAGTGTAGATAACTTAAAAAATGATTATTGTATAACATTTTTGCGCAAATAACGTGCCATCCATGAGTGATAATTAATATCTGTAATAATGACTGTAGTGACATCTAGTGTCCAGTAGTGGGAAACGTTTTTTTTATATTTCAGGTATACAAAAATTGGGCCTTCAAGACATTAGCAATGTAGATCTTAGCGGCAATCATTTCCTTTCATTGCCACAATTACCTGCGCTGCCAATCAAAAGGCTTAATCTCTCTCAGTGTGAGATAGAAATGTTGAACGATGGGGCCTTTTCCAAGTTAAAGTACTTAACCATTTTGGATTTAAGTAGAAATAAAATGTCCAACTCACTAGTCATTGGAAAACGTGTATTTATGGTGAGTACCTATAATGATGAATTTGTAGCAGAAAGTAGTCGCTGTTCTGTCTTTAATTCATTTATTTGTAGTGACTAGTGTCAAAAAAAATGTACAGTAAAATAGGTGAACAGGCGAACGGATTACCTGAAAATAGGTACAAATAAAGCGATTTTCCCGTGCCATTTTCGGTCACTTCGCGTCAGACGCGGCGACAGAGGCCATTTACCATCAGTTGGCTTGCCTACAAAAAAGATTTAGGTACCTACAAGATTGAAGATGCCGCGGGTAGAGTACATACATACTCGTATTATGTACATATGTCTTTCATTCTATTCTAGGGCGTTTTAACCAACGGAACGCGGCCATCACCATTTATGTATCTAGAACATTTGAGCTTAGCATACAACGAGTTACACTCGTTATCTCAAGGCGTGTTCACGTACATGCCATATCTGACCTACCTGGATCTCAGCGGGAACTCGCTCGTCACTATCGACCAGGTCACCATGGGGTCGCTTGGGGATGTCATGAGGTTAAAGGTTTGTATAATCATCACTTGAATTCACTTTTCTAATAAAGACAAATTTTACATTTTGTCCGATGAAAGTCATTGAAGTTAGTGATAAATAATACATATAGTTTGAATTCAGGCCAAGTTTTGTACCTATTATTTTATGTCGAAGGATACTATGCAGGCTTTTAAACTTTTTGAACAGTTATTTCAAACCCTGACCAAACAATACTTGCTTCGTGTCAAATGTACTTATTTATGATTTATGGAAGCGTAATTTTTATTTCAGGAGCTACGTATCAGCGAATGTGACCTAGAAACTCTTCCAACTGGTATCTTCAGGCGTCTGAGAAGGCTGCAGCGGCTAGACCTCAGCGGAAACAGATTCACAGAAGTACCAAAAGTTCTCAGCGAGGCGATCAATCTTCAGTATCTCAACTTCAATGGGAATCCCATACAGGCTATATCGGAGCGCAAGTTAGTTTTAAATTGTTGATTGTTCCTCTTCTGAATAAGAGAATGGCGCTATACAATTCTAAAATGTATAGTAGTTTTTATATTGGAATTTTAAGTCACAATTCAATAATCGTTCAAAATTAATTCGAAACTCTAAAAAATCTTTTGTAAACATACATGCTGATGGTAAATTAATTTTCACTTTCCTTGGTGAACATTCAGTAAAGGAAACTTACGTGCCTGACAATTAAATTGTAAGAATTTCATAGGAATTTAACGAGTCCCCAAAACTGTTGGCTTCATTTTCAATGCGCATTAATAATGATCTAAACCACAGACCTAAACACTACGATAATAATAATTGATCATGGTATCTCAGGCAAAGAACCCTAATTAGTCCAGTCATTTTAGTCAAAATTAGGTAAGAATTGCGGAATGAGAGATACCCAGCTGATTTTTTTGTATAAAGTTGTATTTTGGCATTCTAAAACTTGTCTCAAAACCTGCATATGGTAGGGTGACCGCGTCTATTAAAAAATTGAGGACAAAGGTCACAAAAAACGGTTTTTTGCAAATATCTCATTTCCTATGAGTTTTTCGCTATTTGTATCTTCATCAATATTGTAGAGAATTAAATTCCCTACAACTTATGTATCAAAAAAAATTTTATAAGTTGAATCGTTTTCGAGATAGAGGGCGGAGAGCGCGCGGTCTAACTGCCATCAAGGTAGTGCTACAAGATAGGTCATTTATTGTCTTCTCAGTCTACATGCCAACTGATTCGATTGATAATTTAATCGAGTTTACAGAGTGTATGAGTGAGATAAGTGCCGTTATTGAAAATAATAATGTGGATACAGTGTATATGCTCGGAGACTTTAATGCACACCCAGGTGAGCTTTTTGCCTTAGAACTAAATAACTTTTGTGCGGAGCAGGACTGGTCTTGTGCTGATATAGACTCATTACCATCAGACACTTATACATTTGTGAGTGAAGCGCATGGTTGCCGTCGCTGGCTTGATCATTGTATTGTGACGAAGGCAGCGCGGCAAACCATAGTAGGTTTTTCTGTAGTATATGATACGTTTTGGTCGGATCACTACCCTTTGCAACTAGAATGTAATGTTAACTTAATTAGACCTAAGATTTGTAGATTATCTGAGATATCTGTTAATAAAGTAATATGGGGCGAGAGGGATATTACTCAAATAAAGGAATATGAAGTTCTCTGCCATTCCAGACTACGACTGATACACTTCCCAGCTGAATTTAACCACTGTGCTGATAGGATGTGTACAGACAGCAGCCATAAGCTATTAATAGATAACCTGTACAAACATGTAATAGATATACTTACTGAGAGTGCTAAGAACTGTTATAAAGAATTGATAGCAATAAAGGGAAAGCGCATAATAGGATGGAACAGACATGTCGGGGGCGCTCATCGGTGGGCTCGTTTTTGTTATCAAAATTGGATATTGTTTGGTAAGCCCAATACTGGCCACATATATAAAGATATGGTTGAGTCCAGAAGGGTCTTTAGATCTAAGTTGAGATGGTGTCAGAACAACCAGCAACAAATTAAAATGGACATAATTGCTCAACACCATACCGACAAGGACTTCAGACTCTTCTGGAAATCTACTAACAAATTAGACCCGAAACCGGGCCTGCCGGTGACCGTTGCTGGCTTGTATGAGCCTAAAGAGATAGCCGATGCGTTTCAAAAACATTTTAGGGTTGACTCGCCACTTGGGTCGACGGGCATTATACTGGAAGACGAGCAGTATACAGGGAAACCTGTACAGCTCACCACAAGGTTTTCGACCCACTCAGTGGCCCATGTAATTAAGAGAATGGTTCGAGGTAAATCCCCAGGGCACGATAGTCTCAGTATTGAGCATTTACAGCACGCAGGCGTACACCTGCCTAGGGTCTTGACACTGCTGTTCAACCTCTGCATGAGTCACTCACATCTACCAGATGAACTTTTGCGTACTATTGTTGTGCCAGTTATCAAAAATAAAACTGGGGATGCCTCAGACATGTCTAATTATAGACCAATATCATTGGCCACTGTAATCGCCAAGGTACTGGACAGTTTGCTTGATGGATACTTAGGAAAATGTCTTAAACTAAACGATGCACAGTTTGGTTTTCGGCCAAACCTATCCACTGAAAGTGCTATATTTTCTCTCAAGCAAACTGTTCGGTACTACACTGATAGAAGTACACCGGTCTATGCCTGCTATCTAGACTTGTCTAAGGCATTTGATCTGGTGTCTTATAAGCTGTTGTGGGAAAAGCTGGAGAAGGAGACCGCCCTACCACACGATGTGACGACCATTCTTCGTACATGGTACAAACATCAAACCAACACAGTGAGGTGGGCGGGCTCTTACTCAGGCGAGTATGGGTTGGAGTGCGGAGTGAGACAAGGGGGGATCACCTCTCCGAAGCTCTTCAACCTATATGTAAACCGTCTGATCGACGGGCTTAGTAGCACTGGTATAGGGTGTCATATTGACGGTGTTTGCATAAATAACATAAGTTACGCGGACGACATGGTGCTGCTAAGCCCGTCGATTGGAGCTTTGCGCAAATTATTGCGCATCTGTGAATCGTATGCGGAGTCCCATGGGCTCAGATACAATGAAAGCAAGAGTGAGTTCATGGTCTTCAGAGCGGGTAGTAAGCGAGGTTTAAATGCACCTTCCGTCTCAATTAACGGTACTCCTCTTAAGCGCGTTTCGCATTTTAAGTATCTGGGCCACTGGGTTTCCGAGGACATGAAGGATGTCGATGATATTGAACGGGAGCGCAGGGCGTTGGCCGTCCGATGTAATATGCTGGCTCGTAGGTTTGCTCGTTGCACCGCTGATGTAAAGGCGACGCTTTTTAAAGCGTACTGCCAGTCATTTTACACGAGCAGCCTGTGGGTCAGCTATACGCAGAGGGCGTACAACGCTCTGCGTGTACAATATAATAATGGGTTCAGAATGCTGATGGGGTTGCCGCGCTTCTGTAGCGCCTCCGGGATGTTCGCAGAGGCTCGCACTGACGGCTTCCATGCCATCATCCGGAAGCGATGTGCCTCCCTCCTCAACCGCCTGCGCGACAGCACCAACAGCATTCTGGGCACACTAGTGCACAGGTGGGACTCTCCATTTCTCAAGCACTGGGTAAGTCTGCACGCAAGTGGTGCACTACAGACCGTGCTTGGGCGTGGAAAGCCCCATTTCCTGTCCCTAGTTTAGGTAAGTCTATAGTAAGTAATAGATAATTAATTTGTATTTGTATTTGTATTTGTATTTACTAACCCTTAGTTTTTTAAGAATAAAATGTTTTTACTAACAAATATTGGCATATGAGCCTGAAATAAAGATATTATTATTATTATTATTATTATTAGAGCACAATGTAAAGTCAACAGGTACAGTCCCGGTCAAAACATGCTATATTAAGTTTATTAATTCTATCTATCTAACAGCCTTTTAAAGTCCACTGCTGGACATAGGCCTCCCTAATTGGCGCCACTCCGACCGGTCCTGGGCCCTCTGAATCCAGCGGCTTCCCGCTGTCTTCTTTAGGTCATCAGTCCACCTGGTCGGGGAGCGACCAGTGCTCCTTTTACCGAGACGTGGCCGCCATTCGAGGACTTTGCAACCCCATTGGTTATCTGTCCTTCGAACGATGTGGACTCAGAGGGCCCAGAATCGGTCGGAGTGGCGCTAATTAGGGGAGGCCTATGTCCAGCAGTGGACTTTAAAAGGCTGTTAGATAGATAGAATTAATAAACTTAATATAGCATGTTTTGACCGGGACTGTACCGGTTGACCTAACATTGTACTCTAACCGCGCGCTCTCCGCCCTCTATCTCGAAAACGATTCAACTTATAAAATTTTTTTTGATACAAAAGTTGTAGGGAATTTAATTTTCTACAATATTGATGAAGATACAAATAGCGAAAAACTCATAGGAAATGAGATATTTGCAAAAAACCGATTTTTGTGACCTTTGTCCTCAAATTTTTAATAGACGCGGTCACCCTACCATATGCAGGTTTTGAGACAAGTTTTAGAATGCCAAAATACAACTTTATACAAAAAAATCAGCTGGGTATCTCTCATTCCGCAGTGAATTCCTAAGATGACTGGACTAAATTGGCAGTTTTATCAAGAGACTTTAATGTTACATTATTTTTTATTGGTGTCAAAATATGTAACTTTTAAATTTTAGTGCGATATCTGATTTGCGCAAGTTACAAGAGCTACACCTATCCCGCCTCAGTAAACTGAGATCAATTCACCGAGGAGCTTTAGAAGGTCTAGAGAGTCTGATCAAGTTACACATGAACTATAATCCCAGATTGACAGATCTCGATCCCAAGTTCATGGAATGGGAGGATGATTTAGGTGTCGAAAAGTGGCCCTTGCTTGAAGAGGTAAGAGTAAACCGATAATAAGCAAGTAAAAATCGATATATTGTTTTGTAATTTTTGCTACTCGTCAATAGATGGCATAGGTTTCTTCCATTTTCGAAACGTAATCAGGCACATTTCCAAATAGATAAACATTTTCTAAGTTTCTAAACAATTTATGCTGATTTAGTTTTGTATTACGCTGTAACTCAAGATGTGTAAAATTCCCATTGCGTCATTATTGTATAGGGAGAATGATTCAACGAACCCATAATATTGTTTTCGTTAATAATAATCATTCTCTTTGTTTTCTTCTCTACGTAAAACTTAGTTTCTTCTCTTATTCCAGTTATACTTAAACAACAACAATATTTCGGGGATTGACTCAAGATTTTTGGAGCGATGGGACTACCTGAAACACGTGGACTTCTCTGCCAACCCATACGCCTGTAACTGCAACAACCAGTGGATGGTCAAAGTGCTGGTACCTCTCATCATGCGTATGGCCAATGCGAGTACTGCTAAAATGATGTAGGCTTATATAAATTGTTATTTTGTTGTATTTTGTATATAATTACTAGCTGACTCGGCAAACGTTGTTCTGCCAATTTAGGGGTGGAGGGGGATGAAAAATACGTAGATGTTGTCCGATTCTCCACCCTAGCCGATATGCACGCAAAGATTCACGAAAATCGGTCGAGCCGTTTCGGAGGAGTTCAACTTCAAAAAAGCGTGACACGAGAATTTTATATGTTAGATTATATGTTATCTGTTCTAGGTAGGTACTTCACTTCATGTTCCTTGGTAGTATATGTTTCCTAAAATGTTGGTGTACAAAAAACTGAGGCAAACAATAGGATGTGTATTGTATTGTATTTAGATTCATTTTCACAGACCCTTTTTATACAGGCTCACAAATCGTAGGTATGTACATTTGATATGTTAGCTAGAAGAGGCATTCAAAGCTGTTTCAGTTATTTAAACATTATTATTAATCGGATCAGGGGACTTATACGCAAAAGGACTAATTCGCAAAAGGGGGTCATTGGATCAGTTAATTTTATAACTAAATAGTCCAAAAAAGCCAGTTCAACATCGGCCGATTGGGTGACTTCACAGAGTACCTATACTGGAGACTTGAAATCAAGTTGAAAGATTACCCCATGAATACTAACCACACACGACAACTAATAATTATTGTGAACGTATCTCCTTTTCAGTTGTCGCAAGCCATATGACTACAGAGGACTCAGCTTTGCTCATCTGTACGAGTTCCGTAAGACGCTGCCGTGTCCAGAGAGCGAGGGTGTGACCGAGGCGTCCAGCCCCGAAACCGCGGTGCTGTATGGAGTCCTTGTTGGTAAGGTTTACTTTTTTAAATCACTAAATTGGTGTAACAGAGTAATTTTATACCTCAAGCAAAAACAAAAAAACTGTTAGGTACCTTACAAAAATAAATGTTACTGGCTGGCGAGCAGACTCGAGAACAGACAGATTAATAAAAACAATCGATGTTTTTGATTAGGTCATTGAGTAAAGTTATTGTAAAGTAAAAAAAAAGTATCTAGTGTTTAAGTACTCTGTGGCAAAATGTATGAGCGTATTTATTTTCAGCGTATTTTATTTCTTCCTGAAAGAGAGAAATAAGTGGGTAGTGGGTACTTCTTGGCGGGAATTTCAAGAATAAACCCATATTAAACCCATTAAAGTATTATTACTAGCGTATAGAATGGACACCGCGAACACAATGTATGTTCCAATGAATTGACGCCGCGCGGCTTCAATGTCCAATGGATTCGTTCGAATTTGAAAGGAGAACAGGGGCTCAATTTTGAAAATAGAACCTCCCGGCGGGGACACACATTTTGTTTGAGATGTCTTCTCGATGTAGACTTATACCTCAATGATTAAACCAAATGTTTTCTTTTTGATAAAATAATTTTAGATTCAACAAGGAAGGATTTATTTGATTTAGCAAAACCTTTTTTTTTCAGGAATATTAATAGCATTTCCGTTAGTTATGGTCGTTGTTCTTCTTTGGAAAAAAGGATTTTTCGCAAAATGTAGGAAGAAGATGACGTCAAAACATGATTATGATGATGATGATGAAGAAACAGATGCTTTTTAATGTAGACGTAAGTTTCATGTTTAGTTTTTAAATGTAGGTTCCTAATAACCAATTTGTAAATATAATGTGCAGAATAAATGTTTGTATGGTTGGTGAATATGTTTTATAATTGAAATTATGATGTGATACTTACAAATTATATAAAATGTACAATGTATTGCAAAGCTGCTATTATGATTGGAAAAAATCTTGAATAAATAATAAAACAAACATTAAATTACATTTTATTTTTAAATTTTACATTTAATATTGTTATGATATGTTATAGGTTGTTGTTTAATTAGAATTTCAAGCTCCTAACCTTAAAATGAATCTAAGAAAAATAAACGGGCCTAAGATATGTCCTTGCGCCACCCCAATTCGAAAACATACTTCATACAGTAATTAAAACAAAGAAAAACTCATATATTTTACGATGTTTTCCAACAAAGTATAAATTAAAACCTACTCTATCTAACTTTCATTTACAATCTTAATAGAAACCCCGTCAATACATGTACCTACTACAATCGAAAGCATCTCGTTTTTCTAGAAATAACCCTAATATCAGAAAAGTAATGAATATTTTACCGCGAAGTCATTCTCTTCTATAAGCCTGTTTTGACATAATAGCTGCGTATTTCTTATCTGTGTAACAAAGGTTTTTTATTAGTTTATTCAAAAATAGTTTTAAACGCTAGTTTTGAAAATATGAATATAATTGGTATACGAGTTCATTTGGATCTTTGAGGTAAGTAACCTCAAAATCAATTATGATAATTACATAAGTAGAATCGCGGTAATTAATTCACCGAATAATACACGTATAATAATAATTAAATCAAACTTTATTTCCTGATTTTTGTATCTATTTATTTTCTGTTAAGAAATTATATATTTTTAAACCAGAAATATTTCAAGTTTAATCATATCATGTAATTTAACTCACTATAATTAATAATGTTTTTAACAACGTTTGGCGAAACGGCGTTAAGTATTTTCCCTCGAAGAATGGCTAATCTGGAACAAAAACTTATTCTTTGTTAAGAAGAATAAAAGTATTTACTACAGAAACATGAAAAATTAAGGCCAATTTACTGATTAGAACGCAAAA
This sequence comes from Thymelicus sylvestris, assembly GCA_911387775.1. Taxonomy (NCBI): domain Eukaryota; kingdom Metazoa; phylum Arthropoda; class Insecta; order Lepidoptera; family Hesperiidae; genus Thymelicus; species Thymelicus sylvestris. The sequence continues at coordinate 1,760,581 of OU426903.1, forward strand.
CATCCTTGATTTGTCCTTGACAAAAATTTATATTGATAACAAAAATATTATTCTTAAAAATTTTAACAGGATAAAATAATAGTAATAAAATCATTAATTCGTAATAAATATATATTGTTATAATGATTGAAATTAAATTCACAATTTTTGATTACGCCATTAGTGTTGCTTAGCCTTTAGTATCCACGGTGACCAGATCGTTTGTCAGAATATAATAACTGCATTCTTGCAAAAGAAGAACTACATAATTATATTGCAACTTACTCGCTTCGAGTCGGTCCAGCTAGTCTCATGACTTGTTCCCTCATACATCGATAGCTGTGAGAAGCTCTAAAGTGCTTGCACCTGCCAAAAAATTTCATTTTTTTTTTAAATATAGGTATTTATATTTCATGACCCAAGTTACACGACCCAAAGAAACAATCTTAAATTGAAATTTAACAAACTCCCGACTTTTTTTATTGACATTAAACAAAGCTAAGAACATTCGATTATGTCATTTGAAATGTGTCAAACAAAAAAAAAACAGATCAAAATCGGTTCATCCGTTTCGAAGCTAAGATGCCACAGACAGACATACAGATACACAGATACGTGTGATAGATTGACGTGTCTCAAACTTATTACAACCCTTTACTTTTAGTTGGGGATTAAAAATAATTTAAAGAGGACCAACCTTATAAATGAAGCGTAAGCAAATTTTTACCTTCTATCGGGTTTTGTGCTGTCATTAGTAGACTTGCATAAAATTTAAAACATACATAAATACATGAAAATATGTTTTCAGATCTTTGAGAAAAGTAATAGAATCAAAGTACCTTTCATTTTCTGAATTTTTGCTTTTGTTTAAATGTAACCTGAAATATACATTTAATATAAAATTAATAAATAAAGATACATACTCATATTAATTGAAATACTGCAAATTAATATTTTGCCTTTATATCAGTAATCGGCTTTTACGACTGCAAATAACATACCATCCTAATTTACACGGATCATTTTTACGATTTATTGTTGAATAGAGCTTCTTCAAACCGTGCCCTGAAATAAAAAGGTGATTAATATTAAATATATCTCCCATATAAACATTTAAGTTAACGTGTCAATTCCAAAAAAAATGTACTGTAGTTTTTAAAGTAATAAAACTACTATTAAATTTTTTCTTACGCTGATGTTCAGTAGCATGTTCCTTGAACAAAGTTTTCATTTTCTTGAAAGCACAACTAAAATAAAATAATGAGTTAGTAACAAATTAAATTAAACGAAAACAACTTAATAAGTAGATACCTATATATTAAAAAGTATAAGCACCTTTTATGTATCAGATACTTAACAAATATAATAATATAGTTTTGACTAGATACGAGTACTAACCCCTCGTAAGATTCACTAGAATTAAAACTGATGAGAGAGCTACGATCCAATATGTTTCTTTTAACTAAAAAGGATAAAGTTTCATTAAAATCATAATTTTAAAAATCTCTTGAATCTTAAAAAAATCATAAAGATAAAAAAATATTGATTATACTCACAAAATCTTAGTGGAATCTTTAATAAACTTCCAACTGTTCTGTGCCTCCATGATCTGGAAATAAATATAATATGTTAAGAAATATTAGTACTTTTTAACCAACTTCAAAAAAAGGAGGAGGTTCTCAATTCGACTGTATTTTTTTTTTTTATTATTTTATTATTTTATTTATATTTTAGGTAACAAATACCTCAGAACTTTGGACTGGGCGAACCGATTTTGATGATTCTTTTTTTAATCGAAAGCTGATGGCTGTCATGTGGTCCCACATAAATTTTATTGAGATCTGACAATGGCATCCATGAGAAAACTACATAAGTCGTACATTTGTGTTAAGATGTGCGCGACAAATTGACGAATAACTCAATATCACGTCAATCGATTTCGATGATTCTTTTTTTAGTAGAAAGCTGGTGCTTGTCATGTGGTCCCACATAAATTTGAACGAGATCTGACAAGTAGTTTTTGAGAATTTGAAGTCGGTTATTTTTTGTTAGTAAAATTTAGATTATTACAGTTATGCAACACCTCTCTGGAATATTCAAGATTTACTATTGGATTTTAGCAATGCTTTTGACACTGCAGTACCTATTCCGATATGCGGTAACTGGCGGTAAGCTACGTCTACAGTCCTGATAAAATCTTACAATGTTATCGTCTAGCTGCCTAATCATTTGCACTTACGCTGTTCTTTTATATTCTAGTTCAGAGAAAATTAACTAACTATTTTAACTTTCTATTGGCATTCTACTAGGAGACGCTTTGTCCCTTCTAATTGTCTTATATGTAAAAATATCACAATTGTTTTGTTTTTGGCCTCTAATGGATTATTTTTTATACATTAAAGGTAGAAAGACATAATTAGTTTATCATTATTATTAATTGTAAACAAAAAACGTACATTGAATCTCTTTCTGTACTGTAAAATGATTCCTTCCATCTCGCGTTGCTGTCCCCAGACACATCTGTAATTAGTTTAGCAAACCATTAGAACGTAGCAACTGGTATATTGCTCAAAAGGTATTGCCTAAACATACAGACATAATTTAAAAAAATTAAAGAAAATCGCTTATAATTCAGGTGATTTAAGTCAGTAGGATTTTAGAGAATTAATGAAATCCTGATCTTTTATTGTGAATAAATCATTTTTCGAAAAGAAAGCTGAACTTACCAGATTCTTGATTCAAAATGGACAAATTTGGTGATTTAATGTGCTTCAAATGAGTCCTGAAAAGTAATGCCAGCGTAAAGTTGTATAATATCTATACAACGGCTTAATTTACATAATGATAATTGAAGGAATGGAATTGCAATGAATCCTATACATACAAGTAAATATACTCACTCAGACTTAATAATTACTGGCATTTCCGACTGATTCCTTAAAGCCACGTGAGCTATTTCAACCGAAGCACCGAGTTCTGTACAAATATAAGTTTGATATATAAGATGAGGAATAAAGTTAGTACCGTGACTTTAAGCTACAACGCAAAGCCGCATGCCAAATCTTCTGGGAGATAGTTTCAACATCTACATCATTATCAATACCGATATTAACAGTATTATAAATATCAATATCTTTTATAACAATAAGATCAATATTAACAATATGATTATTGGTATTATAACAAATTAACTCACTTGCTTACCCTTGATACCATATACTCCTATAAAACTTTGCTTTACCTGCTATCCGTAAATCACTGCATTCTCTTTTAGTCTGAAAAACAAATTGTGCATGTATAAGTGCATTTGCTGTATGACCTTCTATTAACGAAGATACGTAAGTAATTGCAAAATAACACTAACTTGTTTTCGTTTGTGTGTTTTCCGTTTTTTTCTCGGCTTAGCGGGTGATGCCACGGTGCTGAAAATTTTGGTTACAAGTTAATCATTGGTTGTTTACACATTCATATTTAAAATTTTAATTTATTTGACGATTATGACTATGTCGTAAGTGATCGTTCAATTAAACATTTTATTGCTCCGTGTCGGTGGGCTAGGCTAGGGACCGCTTATAGCAACCTTGACTGCATCCTGTGCTTGGTAGGAATCATGGAGTCATCGAAACCATAGGGATCTTCAGCAGGTCTTTCTATCTTTCGACACTGCGGTTGCGTTAACCTCTTAACCAGTTCGCGTTGGACCAGTGTGTTAGAGTAGGTACCTACACATTAGACCTTCTTATTACATTTATTAAGTAGAAATCTATGCACTAGCAACTAATGAGTTGTAGCTTTAAGCATGACATAGGGTATATCTGGGTTCTAAAATCTCATCAAGAGGAAAGAGCCATGCTCTGTAGTGGGGCAATAATTGGTTGAAGCCAAGCAAAAGGGATGTCTAGGGTTTTTAAAGTATTTTGACTCACGTTCGAGCCATCTGCTGCTTCTGATGGTCTTTAGCACGTTTCAACATCTCTTGCGTCACGTCAGTAGTAGTGCCTCTCTCTGTGGCAAAAGCAAACGGATTAGAATAAGTGTCCACGAAATTATTGTTTGCGACAACTCAAAATGGCAATTACTATACAAAGTAGTATCGACTACTAATCGAAATACGTTTTTAGTACGCAATACAATGAAATTAATGAGAGTAAATCGATTGAAGTGATCATACCTGCACTATTCTTTTTCAAGCTTTGGTTCTGAAATAGAAATAGAAATAATCGGAAAAAAATTGTACTTAAAGCAGTGAAGTAGGTATCATAAAATAAAAACTTTGTACGCTTTAAGGGTTCCGTAGTCAAAACGCAACGAAACGAACAAACAAAATGAACAAACAAACGAAATGAACACTTACATTTGTTGCCTTCGTCGGAGACGATAGTACCGCAGGGTTGTGTATCTTTCTGAATACAAAACAGAACATGATTTACTATGTTACCTGTTAACCAATTCTGGGATTAGTGGGAATAAACACACAAGACAGACAAAGGGATGTTTATATATTGTTACCTGTGATCTATTTTGTTAATATATTTTAAGGAATTAGCAGACAAACGAACAGACGAGCCACCTGATGTTTAGTGGTCACTGTAGCCCGTGGACATCACTGACACTATGCTTGACTCTCTCACTCGACTTGCCGGCCGAGAGAGAAGAAAGGAGAGAAAAGAACTGGCTCTCAGGCCCTGGAAAGCGACGAATCGTTTGGCGGCTGACTCAAGATGGTGGCAGTTATCCAGGCAGGCTTCACGGAAAAGTAATAATCCTTACCACGCCTCTTAAGACACATTGGTCTGCCGGCTTATGATTTGAGTCTATATTCTGGGCCGCCAAATACTGCCTAAGCTTAGAAATGTGTAAATGTACCTAATGTAAGAGTTCAAGAAAAGAGTGAATAGGCTTTTATTAAGTTAGTGAGCTCACCATCCTGGACCACATCTCCACTTACCATCAGGTGGGATTGTGGTCAAGCATTAACTTATTGTAAGTAAAAAAAAATCGGCTTTATTCGCCTCTTACGACACCCTAGTCTGGGATTGGGGTCAGTTTTCTAACCCACCAATATGGCCACAATAGAAGCAAATATTTTTCCACGTTCCAGACACATCGATTAGTTACAGTTTTATCATAGAAGAAAGGAATGACGAAGAATGACGATGAAAAACACCTGCCTATAGAGGAATGATAACCTTTTAGATTTAACAGACGCAGACGACCGACTGTCCGTATCTCCGGTCGTCATCGCCAGGACCCTGTCTCCATGCCGCCGGCGCCGTCGCTGTCGGGCCCCCGATCTGCGCTTGTCTTTCAGCGACTTGCTCTGCCGCGCCGTGGAACAACCTTGGAAGATACGTTGGGAACACCCGGCGCAGAAGATTACGCCGTGGAAGGTCTCTGCGCCGCGTAAGTTTGTCTCGCCGCAGACGTCTGGGAAGGAATGAGAGATCGTTCCTGACCTTACCAGGGGAGGTAGATACGTAATACTTAGGTAACTGAATTCCGTTCCTCATTTTGATCTTTTATGAAGGATTTGTGGAAGTCGTACTTAGGTTACTGAGTTACTTTTGTGGGTTTGTTTGGATACAGTAGGTATTTCTAGGGTACTTAATTCAAGATCACTTTTGCAAGCTGCTATGAAGCTATGATTTGGGGTTCATTAAAAAAGTGTGAAGAGTTCACCTCTACAGTTAGCATTGATTTGGCGCCACTTCTGGACTGGTGTTGCTCGTGTCCATGCGACTGTCCACTTACCACCAACTGACCTGCTTTTTCATATCGTCTAGATGCAAAGCTACGTAGAAAATCCACAATTTTCTTGAAATATTTGACATTTTATGTCCATTCTCGTTCGTTCCTCATTCGTTACAGGGTGAATAAATGGAATAAGTGGTATTTTCAAAAATAAACCTACCTGTTACGTTGTAAATGCAAATTACCCTAGTGGATACTAACAACACTTATGGCATCGCGTGTGGTAACTCAAGCCGTCGCGGACGGCCGCCTCCTCCGGCTGCACCGACGTGTCGCAGTGCTGACACACCTCGCAACTGAACAGATACTACGTCATCATCACTATAACTCCATAGCGCGCTTGAGCAATGCACACATGCACAACATGGACACGAAAAAGAGTTCATATGATTGGCAGTACTGGCAGTAGTTGAAGTCTGAGAACGAGATCAGTATAATCTACCGTCCGCCATTTGACGACCCATCTGTCGCAATGGTAATGATGCCGGACCGTCACGCCCGCGCTGTTAAAGGATCTTGGTTTCAATTCCAAAGAAGGCAGAGGCGAGACAGAAATTTAAGTGAGGAGTTTTTTTCTGTTCTCGGTCTGGATGTATTTTCTAGTCTTTGTGTTGTTCATGGCATCCACGACACAGGGAATCTATCGTTCATTATGTGAAGAGACCTCTGCCCTGTACCTGGAGGGTAGCTAAACGCATCATCTACTTAGCTTAAAGCCATTATCTTTGCTATGGTATTAAATGTAGATACCGATGCATTGACTCTCAAGGCGTGGAATTTAGTTATCCTCATTGTAAATCTCAAGGAAATAAGCAACAACTTACGCCATTTTAAGGTTATTGGAGCTTTTTTTTGAGTTTTATTTACATTTTTTTAACGAACATTCACCATTAATTTACCATCTCTGGCAGCCACTGTGACATTGTTTGTCGTTTTTTGGTTTTTATCACAAAGTACTTAATTACGTTTTTATGTCATACAACTATTGTTAGCTGCCATTAATATAAATGTCACAGAGTACTTAATCACTACGTTTTATGTGCTTAAAAAGTTGGTTTATCAGGAAACCGCGATCCCTAATGCATATTACAAGTCTGTGGTTACGATAGTAATTGTTTTATTACATTTATGAATCCCAAAACGTTTCAACTGGATAATAAAGTTGCTCAATATAATGTGTATTATTTGATTTTATCAGTGCAGTCTTGCAAACCGTAAACAGATTGCAGCTACGCCAAATGTTGTATACTGAATGAAATGCACAAATTAAACTATTGTGTAACTTAAACTACACTTCAAGGATTGAAACTGAAAAAAAAATTCAGTTGAAGTCGCACTTTAAATTCAATCGGACCTGAATTGTAACTTCAAGGCTACTTCGGTTCTAATTGGTACTTAAATAAAAAAAATAAAAATTGAATAAAAAATATTTAATTCAAAACATAAAAAGAACATTACATTTTTCTGTTATACAACATGTTACATCAATAGCAATTTGCAGGTATAATGTTATCTGTTACATGAAACTAATAGGTTCTGTATGACAAAAGTCGTTGTTGAACCAATTAGAATTTCAAAACATTTTGATGTCTGAATTACTGCACATAAACCATTTCAATTCGCTAAAGACACATAAATAACTATTATATATTATAACATTTGTATAACAAAAAACATCGCATATAAGATTTCACGTCCAGCACCAAAGGTTTCATTTATAATTATTATTTATACTCATATTATACATATAACAAAATATACATAATAATAAACTTTTCAAAACATATACAGAACAATGCGTTAAAATATTTAAATTGATTGCTTTTAATGTAACAGACAATATTTTACATTTAACACTTATTTAACCAAATCATGTGAATATATGAAAAAAGTTATCATTTATTTTTAAGCAAAATGAAATAAGTGATCGAAAGTATTCATCGTTACCTTCATTCTAATTAATACTAAACCTACACTTTACAAAATACCAAATAATAAAAATAGGAATCCATTATAACTACAAAAATACATTTTTTTTTCATTTACTGGCCGGCAAAATGCTGTGTTCATTCTTAAGTTATTTCTACTTATTGAATTATACACTTATACCACTATACTTACTAAAACATAAGGGTATAAAGGTCTTAAATCTATATTTTTCTCGCTATTAAAAATAAAATAATTGTGACAGTATCAAGGAATAAAATGTATAAATTACATAAATCATTTTTATTTTGAGATCAAGAAGTATAATTTAAAATCAGTGTATAATAGAAAAGGAAACCAATCTGAGATCAATAAAATTGCATTATAAAATCTTTTGATATTTAATTAATAATATTTGTATTTTTTAATTCCTTAATCACATAAATTTGCCTAAGCTAAATATCTAACTTCAAAAATACTGGCCCCCTATGTTACTGTTCACTTTAAATCATAAGCGACTAAAAATATATAAACATTAATTAATTTAATTATATGTATAACTAAATATACTAGAATTACAATTCGCTGGTTTTGCATTACGAGGTTTAATAAACATTTGAAACAAAACAATTACTAAATATTAGTGATATTTTTAACTAAAAACATTAAAATTATTACTGTCTAACAGATCTCGCTATAGTCAAGGCGATCCAAAAACTCGGACGATTAGATTATTACCCACACAGAATCCCACTTTGCTTAATTTGGCCATCCCACGATTTCTATACTAGTCAAGCATTTATAAAATACCTTAAAAATCTATATTTTCTTAAATTAATTAGGTAAGAATAAAATATACCAGATTTATATAAAAATAGGATTTTCTTCTACACTACTAATATTGCCACGAATGCCCTGTATAGCTTTTTTGTGGAACTTTATTTTGAGCATAATATATTCCTTACTATATTATAATTATCTATACATCTATACAAATAAATAAAATTGGAGTGTCTGTTTGTAATATTAAAATAACCGCTTTTTACTAAGTGCATTTGGATGTAGACACGGTACACATACCAAAACAACATTTTTTACAATTTTTGTCTGTCTGTCTGTCTGTCTGTCTGTCTGTCTGTCTGTCTGTTTGTTCCGGCTAATCTCTGAAACGGCTGGACCGATTTTGACGGGACTTTCACTGGCAGTTAGCTGATGTAACAAGGAGTAACTTAGGCTACTTTTTTTTAGAAAAAAAAATAGTTTTTTAAAAAAACAGTGAGCGATTTAAATAGGGAAGTTGTATTCATACAAAGTCTTCTACTTTATGAACAATGAACAAATAAATAAAATTGGAGTGTCTGTTTGTAATATTAAAATAACCGCTTTTTACTAAGTGCATTTGGATGTAGACACGGTACACATACCAAAACAACATTTTTTACAATTTTTGTCTGTCTGTCTGTCTGTCTGTCTGTCTGTCTGTCTGTTTGTTCCGGCTAATCTCTGAAACGGCTGGACCGATTTTGACGGGACTTTCACTGGCAGTTAGCTGATGTAACAAGGAGTAACTTAGGCTACTTTTTTTTAGAAAAAAAAAAATAGTTTTTTAAAAAAACAGTGAGCGATTTAAATAGGGAAGTTGTATTCATACAAAGTCTTCTACTTTATGAATCGATGTTTTGTTTGGCAGGGAGTAACTCAGGCTACTTTTTTTTAGAAAAAAAATGGTTTTAGAAAAAAATCTATACAAATAAATAAAATTGGAGTGTCTGTTTGTAATATTAAAATAACCGCTTTTTACTAAGTGCATTTGGATGTAGACACGGTACACATACCAAAACAACATTTTTTACAATTTTTGTCTGTCTGTCTGTCTGTTTGTTCCGGCTAATCTCTGAAACGGCTGGACCGATTTTGACGGGACTTTCACTGGCAGTTAGCTGATGTAACAAGGAGTAACTTAGGCTACTTTTTTTTAGAAAACAAAATAGTTTTTGAGAAAAACAGTGAAAAATTTAATAATATGCGATTTAAATAGGGAAGCTGTATTCATACAAAGTCTTCTACTTTATGAATTCTATACAAATAAATAAAATTGGAGTGTCTGTTTGTAATATTAAAATAACCGCTTTTTACTAAGTGCATTTGGATGTAGACACGGTACACATACCAAAACAACATTTTTTACAATTTTTGTCTGTCTGTCTGTCTGTCTGTCTGTCTGTCTGTCTGTCTGTTTGTTCCGGCTAATCTCTGAAACGGCTGGACCGATTTTGACGGGACTTTCACTGGCAGTTAGCTGATGTAACAAGGAGTAACTTAGGCTACTTTTTTTTAGAAAAAAAAAAATAGTTTTTTAAAAAAACAGTGAGCGATTTAAATAGGGAAGTTGTATTCATACAAAGTCTTCTACTTTATGAATCGATGTTTTGTTTGGCAGGGAGTAACTCAGGCTACTTTTTTTTAGAAAAAAATGGTTTTAGAAAAAAATCTATACAAATAAATAAAATTGGAGTGTCTGTTTGTAATATTAAAATAACCGCTTTTTACTAAGTGCATTTGGATGTAGACACGGTACACATACCAAAACAACATTTTTTACAATTTTTGTCTGTCTGTCTGTCTGTTTGTTCCGGCTAATCTCTGAAACGGCTGGACCGATTTTGACGGGACTTTCACTGGCAGTTAGCTGATGTAACAAGGAGTAACTTAGGCTACTTTTTTTTAGAAAACAAAATAGTTTTTGAGAAAAACAGTGAAAAATTTAATAATATGCGATTTAAATAGGGAAGCTGTATTCATACAAAGTCTTCTACTTTATGAATCGATGTTTTGTTTGGCAGGGAGTAACTCAGGCTACTTTTTTTAGAAAAAAAAATGGTTTTAGAAAAAAATAGGATCAATGAAAAATTATACATTTTTTTCTATATTTCTTTTCATCATACATCATACATATACATACATACATACAAATAAATAAAATTGGAGTGTCTGTTTGTAATATTAAAATAACCGCTTTTTACTAAGTGCATATTGATGTATACACGGTACATATATTACAATTTTTGTCTGTCTGTCTCTGTCTGTCTGTCTGTTTGTTCCGGCTAATCTCTGAAATGGCTGGACTGATTTTGACGGGAGTTGCACTGGCAGTTAGTAACTTAGGCTACTTTTGTTCTAGAAAAAAATAGATTTTAAAAAAATAGGATCAATGAAAAATTTTATAATATTCGATTCATAAAGGGAAGTTGTATACATACAAATTCTTCTTCTTTATGAATCGATGTTTTGTTTGGCAGGGAGTAACTTAGATTAGGTATATCTTTTATTTTAGAAAAAAATAGGATCAATGAATAATTTGTATATTTTTTCTATATTTCTTTTCTTCTATATTTAAATTTAAATTACTATATTTAAACTATAAAAAACTACAAACATATACATATATATGTCCAAGTACTGTCCAGTAGCGCACGCAGCCCACGCGCATGGCATGGCCGCGTCGGGCGCCTCCCACTGCTTTCCCTGCCAACGACTTAATAGCACAAAGGCTGCCGGTCGCGCGGGCTCAGAACGCGCGAGCGGGCTATTGCTAACGGTTGTGGCTCAACGATTTCGTCAGAAAATTGATTTTCAGATTCTTTTATGTGTGTTTTTTGTTTCATTAAGTTTTTTTTCTACTGTTCCGTTCTTCTTAATCCAATTATTTGTTCACTGTTTTCTAGCAGTAAGACCTTTTTAGTTAGTTTTTTGATTTACTTTGAAATTGATTTTTTTTTTGTTAGATTAGGTATATATTTTTTCTACTGTACCGTTCTTCTTAATCCATTTGTTTGTTCACTGTTTTCTAGCAGTAAGACCTTTTTAGTTAGTTTTTTTGATTTACTTTGAAATTGATAATTTTTTTTGTTTGGTTAGGTATCTTTTTTTTCTACTGTACCGTTCTTCTTAATCCAATAGTTTGTTCACTGTTTTCCAGCAGTAACACCTTTTGAGTTCGTTTTTTTTATTTACTTTTATTCTAGCAGTATTATTCTAGCAGTAAGACCTTTTTAGTTCGTTTTTTGATTTACTTTGAAATTGATTTTTTTTTGATTAGGTATATTTTTTTTCTACTGTACCGTTCTTCTTAATCCAGTAGTTTGTTCACTGTTTTCTAGCAGTAAGACCTTTTTAGTTCGTTTTTTTATTTACTTTTATTCTAGCAGTAAGACCGTTTTAGTTAGTTTTTTGATTTACTTTGAAATTGATATTTTTTTTTTGTTTGATTAGGTTTTTTTTTTCTACTGTACCGTTCTTCTTAATCCATTTGTTTGTTCACTGTTTTCTAGCAGTAAGACCTTCTTAGTTAGTTTTTTGATTTACTTTGAAATTGATAAATTACTTAAAGGTTATTATTTTAGTAAAGTACGTACCTATAGTAATTTTTAAATTAGCTTTTTAGTTTTCTACATTTGAGAAAGGTTTTTTCTCAACGATTTTTTTAAAAAATTGTTTTCTAGAAGTTATATAATACTTTTTATCAATACTGTTTTCTTCGTGACAATTTATTTTGTACAGTAAATTTGTGTTCAATAATTAGATTTTTTTTCGTGACAATTATTTTACAGTAAATTTGTGTTCAATAATAATAATAGGTTATTTTAATTAGTTAAAGTAACGTAGATAGTTGTTTTTTCTAATTTTTAAGTTGGGTTTTTAGTTTTTTATAGAAAAGTGCACAGCCATTTTAGTTATGCCTAAAAGAAAGTCAAATCTGTCCAAAATCACGAAAAAGGCTAAAAGCCAAAGATTGCAACGTGAAAATGAATCTCAACAGGATAGGGAAAGTCGTCTTACAAATTGTAGATTACGGATGTCCGTGTCTAGTTCGAATGAAAGTAGTTCTGAGAGGAACGAACGATTACAGTTAGATAGAACGCGTCATTCATCGTTAAGAACTCAAGAATCTTTGGAATCTAGAGATCAGCGTATAGAAAATGATCGTATACGACACGCTATCTCGCGAAGTCTAGAATCAGATGATTCAAGAGAGCATCGCTTAGAAGACGATCGTATACGACACGCTATCTCGCGAAGTCTAGAATCAGATGATTCAAGAGAGCATCGCTTAGAAGACGATCGTATACGACACGCTATCTCGCGAAGTCTAGAATCAGATGATTCAAGAGAGCATCGCTTAGAAGACGATCGTATACGACACGCTATCTCGCGAAGTCTAGAATCAGATGATTCAAGAGAGCATCGCTTAGAAGACGATCGTATACGACACGCTATCTCGCGAAGTCTAGAATCAGATGATTCAAGAGAGCATCGCTTAGAAGACGATCGTATACGACACGCTATCTCGCGAAGTCTAGAATCAGATGATTCAAGAGAGCATCGCTTAGAAGACGATCGTATACGACACGCTATCTCGCGAAGTCTAGAATCAGATGATTCAAGGGAGCATCGCTTAGAAGACGATCGTATTCGACACGCTGTCTCGCGAAGCCTAGAATCATCTGATTCTAGAGAACAAAGATTGGAGAATGATCGTCGTCATCACCGAAATCAACGTGAATTGGAAAGTCGGGAACAGCATGACATCCGTGTTACAGAACAATGCGATCGATATCATGAGTCACAAGGACAAAGAATCGAGCACTTATCTCAGCTCCGTGAAAGTGTGAGTACCATTCGTCAGTCAGAAACGAATTATGATCGAGAAAGGCGTCTTCATACTGCCAGACAAACGACAAGTGCTCTGCGGGATATTGAAAGTGAAGCAAACCGGCGACAACGACTGAATAATGACCAAATAAGAAGAACTAATAGACGTAATATTGCATGGCGAGAAAAATATAACAGTGGGTTCAATTATGATGAACAAATAAATTATTCTGCTGCGTCTGAGATAGGCCCTATGAATGTATGTTGCAACTACTGTAAAGCTTTAAGATGGAAGGATGAGCCAAAAGGGATTTGTTGTTCGTCTGGAAAAGTGCGCTTGAATTCTATTCAGCAGCCACCTGAACCGCTTAAATCTTTGTTATGTGGCAAACATGATCAATCTCAACATTTCCTAAATAATATTAGACGGTATAATTCAGCTTTTCAAATGACTTCTTTTGGGGCGAAAGAAATACATGAAGGGAATTATATGCCCACGTTTAAAATACAGGGGCAGGTGTATCATTTAATTGGTTCCCTTCTACCAGTAGATAATGCAAGAGAATCATTTTTACAGATATATTTCATTAGCGATTATGTACTACAAAGGGACGCAAGGTTACAATGTTATCCAAATCTAAATCCTATGTTAGTAGAAAGCTTGCAAGGTATGCTTATTGAAAATAACAGTTACATTCGTGATTTCAAAACTGCTCTTCAATCTTTCGCATCAAATTCTAACGAAAATGACTATAAAATAGTTATAAATGCTGATCGACGACCTTCAGCAGAGCATCCAGGTCGCCATAATGAACCAACAACAAACGAAGTGTCTGTGCTACTGGTAGATCAACATTCTGATAAACGAGATATAATACTACGCAGACATGATAATCGTTTGCAGAGAATCTCAGAAACTCATAGATCATATGATGCTTTACAGTATCCTCTAATGTTTGTTTATGGGGAAGACGGATATAACTTTGCCGTCTATCAAATCCAACCCAACACAGGCCAACCAAATTTCCAAAAGACAGTATCCGCTCTACAATACTATTGTTACAGATTAATGATAAGAGAAAATGAGTACAATCATTTGCATAATTACAAACAATTATTTAACCAATACTTAGTGGACGTATACGCTAAAATTGAAACAGAACGACTTATTTTTATACGCACTAACCAAAAGAAGCTTCGAGCTGAAAATTATATTCACCTCCAAGACGCAATCCATCACAATGAAAATGTAGAGGACTTGGGTCAGTTAGTTATTCTACCTTCATCGTTTACGGGAGGACCTAGATATATGCACCAACGCACACAGGATGCGTTTTGTTATGTTAGGAAATATGGACGTCCCGATCTTTTTATAACATTCACGACAAACCCTAAATGGGATGAAATTACAAACGAACTTTTTACAGGGCAGTTGGCTTCTGATCGGCATGATGTTGTAGCAAGAGTTTTTAAACAAAAATTAAAAAAACTGATGGATCTCCTAAAGAAAGGAAAAATTTTCGGTTGCGTTCGCTGTTTTATGTATAGTGTAGAATGGCAGAAGCGTGGTTTGCCCCATGCCCACATTTTGATATGGTTAGAAATGAAAGTAAGAGCTGAGCAAATCGATGATATTATTCAAGCAGAATTGCCAGATCAAGAAGTTGATCCAGAGCTATTTGATGTTGTGAAAACCCACATGGTGCACGGTCCATGTGGCTCTTACAATCCTCGATCTCCGTGTATGAAAAACGGTATCTGTAGTAAAAGATTTCCTAAATCTTTTACCACAGATACTGTTACAGGTGAGGATGGTTATCCATTTTATAGACGTCGTTCACCTGAAAATGGTGGTATAAGAACTACAATCCAAACACGAACTAACTCTATCGATATCGACAATCGCTGGATTGTTCCATTTTCACCGGTACTGTCGCGCACTTTTAGAGCACATATCAACGTTGAACTCTGTAGTAGTGTTAAGTCCATAAAATACATTTGTAAGTATGTCAATAAAGGTACAGACCTGGCGGTATTTGGTGTACAAAATGCTAACGATGAAGTGACATCATATCAAAATGGAAGATATATTAGTACTTCCGAGGCAATCTGGCGTATGTTATCATTTTCGATTCACGAACGTTTTCCCGCAGTAACACATCTGGATATCCACTTAGAAAATGGCCAGAGAATTTATTTTGATCCAAGCAATGTCCGTAGAGTGGTAGAAAATCCGAGAAACACGACATTGATGGCATTTTTCGATCTGTGCAATAATGACGAATTCGCGGCTTCTTTACTGTACGAAGAAATACCAGGTTATTACACATTCAATAAACAAAATGGAATATTCCAACGGCGACGCAGAGGTACTCCTGTGGAGGGTCATCCCGGCATATTTTACGAGCATACACTTGGGAGAATCTATACAATTCATCCCAATAATCGGGAATGTTATTATCTAAGGATGTTATTAACTTTTGTCAAGGGACCAACTTCTTTCGAAAGTCTTAAAAGGGTGAATGGGATTTTACATCCTACATATCAAGCAGCATGTATTGCTCTTGGCTTACTAGAAGGTGATAATCACTGGTGCGACACTTTAACAGATGCCAGTATAAGCAGCAGCGCATCTAAATTACGAGAGCTATTCGCCATTATATTAGTTTTCTGTAATGTCTCGAATCCCACAGAGTTATGGTGCAAGTTTAAGGATCATTTTACGGATGATTATGTAAGAGACTTCCAACGGCATTACCCGGATACAGACATAAATGCTCATTTAGAAATATTCACAAATAGGGCTTTGTTTGCATTACAAGACGTTCTTCTTTCGATAGGCGGCAATTCTCTCCCTCATTATGGTTTACCATCTCCACAAGCGACCGATGGAATTAATGAAAATTTAAACAGGGAATATATTGAACATACAAATTTTGACTCAGTTGAACTTCAAAATACCATAAATTATAATGAACCACGATTGAACGACGAACAAAATCAAATTTACCGACTCCTCATTGATAAGGTGAATGCGAATGCTGGTGGGGTGTATTTTTTAGACGCTCCTGGGGGTACCGGCAAAACATTTTTGATTAATCTTTTACTGGCCAAAATACGTGTAGAAAAAAAAATTGCCATAGCAGTCGCATCGTCCGGAATAGCGGCAACCTTACTTCCTGGGGGGAAAACGGCGCATTCGATGTTTAAAATCCCACTAAATTTAGACCGTATGGAAAATACAGTTTGCAGTATATCCAAAAACAGTCATAAAGCCAAAATACTACAAGAATGTGTATTTGTGGTATGGGACGAATGCACTATGGCGAATAAAATTTCTATAGAAGCCGTGAATAGGACGATGCAGGATATAAGAAGTAATGATCTATTATTTGGAGGAGTCGTATTTTTATTCGCAGGAGATTTTAGACAAATATTACCAGTTGTGACTAAAGGTACGCGAGCCGATGAAATTAACGCCTGTTTAAAACGTTCAGTACTTTGGAGACATTGTATAAAACTCCATTTAAAACAAAACATGAGAGCAGATTCAGCCGATTCAGAATTTAGCAAAATTCTTCTCGATGTCGGAGAGGGAAAGTGTTCAGAATTGAATAGTACTCATGATATAGAACTACCAACCGGTCTTTGTCAGGTTGTAGCTGACACTGAAATTTTAATACATAGTATTTATGATAATATTCACAATCTCAATATCAAAGAAGATTCGTGGTTGTCTGAAAGATCAATTTTAGCACCTATGAACGACCAGGTTACAGCACTTAATCAGCGCATTTTAGGTAAGCTATCTGGTGAATCACAAACATACCTTTCCATCAATACAGTTTGTAATCCGGATGAAGTGGTTCATTACCCAACAGAATTTTTAAACAGTATAAATCTGCCTGGTCTACCCCCTCACAAACTAGAACTTAAGATTGGCGTGCCCATTATACTACTCCGTAATTTAAACCCACCGAAACTTTGTAATGGTACTAGGTTGCGAGTAGTTTCGTTGAAAAGAAACGTTATAGAAGGTCGTATAATATCCGGATGCGGAAAAGGTGAAACAGTATTTATACCACGGATTCCTATAATACCGTCGAATTTTCCATTTGAATTCAAAAGGTTGCAATTCCCTATCAATGTCAGTTTTGCTATGACAATTAACAAGTCACAAGGGCAAACGTTCAGCAAAGCTGGCATAGATTTAACTAAGGGTTGCTTTACCCATGGGCAACTATACGTGGCATGTTCACGTGCGAGGAATGCCAGTAGCGTTGTCGTCTTAGCCCAAGAAAATCGTACACCAAATATTGTATATAAAGAAATTTTTCAATAAAACTAATACGAAAAACTAAAAATAAACAATAATTAAACAAAAAATGCAAAAACTAAATGGAAAAATATTTACAAAAACTAAACATTGATTCATAAAGTAGAATAATTTCATTAAAATTAACATAGGTATTTCTTTACGCGAAATACAGAGTTAATAATTTATCGTAAACTCTGCGAATTGAAAAATAACTTTTTTGTTAAATACCACGCGGACGAAGTCGCGGGTAACAGCTAGTTATGAAATATAAGTTTCGTTTTATATAAAAAAAACGTGTTATAGCTCAATTTAATTTTGGCTACAAGACAAACATAGAAAAAAAGACAAATAATTTCCTAATAAATCGATTCATGTGTCCTAAGGTTTTTTCACATATATCAAACTAGACAATATCTTATGGTTATTTCGTATATATAAAGTATGTACTAGATACTTTCTGTAAATCAATAATTACAGCTTAATATAACTATTAATTTATAACTATAAGGTACGTTTCTTCCTAAAACAACACAAACTAAACAGAAAACTAAAACATAAAAATTATCAACATTTGAATAATAAATGAACATGTCTGTATCCAAGAAACAGCATTTGGTTTTACCAAGTTAAACTATAGATTTTTTTTTTAATTTTAATAAAAAAAATTACTGTGACAAATAATACTAATGCCATGTAACGCTTTTGCGTGTTTAAATTAAGTACCTGTCCGATTGCACTATAAAAATATAGTACTTTTTAATACTTAACAAAAGTAAAATCTACTTAATGAATAAGAGATAAAATAGAAATAACAAGAAATACTAAGTATTGTATACTGGCCTAAGTTTACTGTAATGCCACAAAAATGTAACTTTGTAAGAGTGAGATTACATCTCCTCATACTTAATGTAGTTGTTTAATTACTATAATTTATTATCATTTTATAACACTATTATTAACTTATCTTGTCCTTAGCCTGTAGTTATGTTAATAAACGCTAGTAGTCATGAGTAGATTTCCAAATTCCTGTTTTTTTCAGGAAAAACATACAGAACTAGTGTAACCATTCGCATTATTTCAGCATTTGAATAACGCACACGATAAGAGTTTAATACATTTGCATTGTCGTATCAGTAGAGGCGGTGTGAGATTTTAGTGGTGAGTTAGATATAGTGTATAAAAAACATTTTGAATTTTGAAAACATTTCAATACACGTTAATCTTTAATGAAATCAAAGACAATTTAATTTTTTTTTAATGGCGCTAGTGTCTGAGAAATAGCGATAAGAACATAGCTGTTGTAGATGAAGTAGTTTGCTGAGTTATGCCACCCTTAATGAATGGCGCTAGTGTCGGAGAAATAGCGATATTCGAACATAGTTGTTTACGGTAGCCGCGTATTTACGGACACTTTTCATACACAGAGATGGCCCTCCTTCTATCTTCTATGCTCCATGGTATCCACTAGTTAAATATAAATACAAACCTGTAGGTCTCACTTTAGGCATCGTAAGATCTAAACTATCATTTTCATCTTTTTGTTAATTTACTTCAATAACTTTATTGTCTCACTTAGAATAATTTAAGCTGAATAATATAAATTTTAAAGTCTTCGTTTTGATGCTATTTTCAACTAGAAACTTTAATGTATAATTCTATCGCCCTTAGGCTATACGGATGTAGATAAAGAGATTTTTATTTAACAATTATAAAAGAAAATACAAGAGTACAAGACGTTGTATAACTGCATCGTAGCATTGTTTTTTTTGTTCAAATTGCGTTGGCGTAATTATGCTTAGCCAAAGACTAGTATAGCTTAAGGATGGCAGAATATGCATTTGAAGTTATACAATTGAAGATTTTTGTATAATTTAGGTCTCTGTATAATAATTATTTTTTTATTACTTGATTGTGTCTTAGTGTCTCCTCATATGGAGTCCGAGATGGTCAGACCTGGCGAAGGATCGTCTGCAGAGCGGGCAGGTGAAGGGGCGGTGACCGGTGTGCTTCCTGGTGTGACGCGTCAGTTCGTCTGACCGCGCAAATCTCCATTCACAGCCGGCCCAACCACAGGGGTAAGGTTTCTCGCCTGGAAAGAGAAAGAGACAGCATTGAGTCTAAAGAGAGAGATAGAGAGAAAGAAGGATATTGAGTAATCTTCGCTACTCAAGTGAAGTTGAGTAAGTTTTAAAATAATTATGTAGGTTATAATATAATTAGAGTATAATAAATAGATAGTTATAATATAATTAGTAGATTATAGTATAATTCTCAAGAAGAGAAAAGATAAATGAAATACACAAACGAGAAAAATACAATCCGTAACTATTTATTTCTCACATATCTGACCCGGCAGAGTTATTATCTAGTGAGTAGCGGTCATCTGACAATTAAATACATAAAATTTACCTGTATGCGTTCGCTTATGCGCTTTGAGATGAGAACTCTTCGTATAAACCTTGTGGCACCCTGCAACATCGCATTTATGTAATCTTCGTCTACTCTGTGCGTCCTCACTTCTCGAATCTACTTTATCAGCATCGAATTTTTTATCTATGGCCTTGAACGATTTGTCTTCTGTATTATCTGTGGTCTTGTCTGTGGTTTGAGTCACAGTTCGCGCTGTCATCCGCCGTTGTGTCAATTGACAGAGTGAGCCGGTTAGCGCATTTTGTAACGCTGTGTTGAGAAGGAAGTTTTTTATATCCATGTTCGTTGTAATGGGTTTCATTTGGGTAGGTATTGGGAAGGGGAAGGCTGGGGCCAAAAATTGGGATTTCGACATTTCTAAGGGGGTTTGGAGAGCTTGTGGAGACAATTGAAGGCGCGTATCGATTGTTGGAGGCTGGTATCTGGAAAAAAAAATATGGTATTAGCCAAATGGACAAATAATTTTGCTGAACATTGATTTTATCTACATCATCAGCAACCACGACCACTGACAAGAGTGCACGATTAACAAGAGAGAGAGAGATCCAATACTTACTTGTTTACATGCTGTTTCAGCTTCCTGGTGCTTCGAAGATCGGGGCCCACTTTGATTTTAGAGACCTGGTGACTTGATCTGTAACATTTTTAAATCCATACAATAATCAAATTTTGTATTTCTTCACTCACATTTTATTTTTCGTAAAATCAACAAATTAGTACTCACTCGAAATATGTTCGTTCTGTAGATATAGATTCTTCGAGTTTCAATGATTTCGATGACGTCGCGGTGATAGCTCCTGAAACATATTCAACGTTTAGGTATAATATGCAACTAAAGATTTAATTTGGTGAAATTATAATTATGTCAATATTCATGACAATGAAAACGTTCAAACGAAGGGGAGAAATCAGATATAACATTTTAATATATTTCTTGTTTAATAATATTGTTTAGTAATATTTTCTTAATTGTAATATATTTCTCAACAATATAAAACAGTATTTCAAAATCTGTCAACATGCCTCTTGATTTAAGAAACAGGGTATATTCCATACTATAATTTAAATAGTTATGTTACTGTTAGATGAGTGCGTAGCGGTTATACCGGCATAAAAATTGGAAAATACCCTGTTATTATTGATACAGTAGATACTTATTGTTATTGTTGTTTTTGTTGTATTAATGTCCATCATTATGACTTTATTTTTATGTTGTAAAAACAAAACGAGAACTGATTTCTGTACTGCCGACAAACTGGCTCACAGTTTGGCAGAAAACTAAGATGAATGTATTTTCTTTTCATAATAAATAAATAAATAAAAAAATAAAAAAAAAAATTTTCACTCACAAGTTTGGTTAAATATAGCCAAAGTTAAATAATAATTAAAAAACAAATAAATAAGTTATTAAAATAGTTGTATTATTGCGAAGTGATTTTTTAATTTTTTAATACGATTGGCAATCAACATTGGACATTGGACGTATTACATAGTTTACCACCAGTAGGAGTTAATGGATATTATGATAATTAAATACAATTGCAGTTAAAGTGTTTGAAATTACTGAAATTAGTACCGGATTGCTGGACCAAACCGATTGCCATTAAAACGGACGGTAGAATTAAATAAAATTTATTGGTTTTAAAAGAGATAGTTTACATGGAAAGCAGTTATTCTGTATGACGGCTAGATTGGCCAGTTATCTTTTACGAGTTTACATTGGCCAACGTTTTTATTCTTCTTGATTGATACCAGACGTTGAAGGTATTATAAGTCAGGGCGACTGGTCTATGTTTTATATTTTATATAACTTTATGTTTTTAAGGTTATAGAATCTTTTTAATATAATATAAGTATTTTTATGACTTTAAGAAAACAAAAATTAACTCTAGAATTGATATTTTGTTACTTTCATAGTGCACAATTCTTTGCAAGTGAATCGCATTCATCCCGCCATTCGTATCTACCACTTTTACAGCTACATGCAAATACAATCCAAATCAGATATCGGCGACTAATTTGGCTACAAATATCCAGGGTGAGCCAACTACAGCAGAAATTCGACGGTACAGAGATCTTCAACGATAGCTTGCGCCTGCGCAGGCTGCGCACTAATTTGACGCGTTCCACTCGACTCACGACATTCAAATCCAGTTAGGAAAGTTTCGTGGTCGATGCGTGAGAAACTTGCGGTTGCAAAAATTCAGTATGAAGCACATACTGAATTTTTGCTTATTATTTTTCAGTTTGGTGAGACCATCTTGCCTTGAGGTTAATATGAGATAGCAGTCGATTTGCTCGTTTTCTATGCAATAAAAAAAATATTACACGTAAAACTTATATAAAATTATTTATCCTACATCACTTTATCGTCTTAATCCAACGTATTATTTTAGATTTTAAGTTGAAGTGACAGTAAAAGTGCTCTGCAGCACATAAATAAAGTTTGTACCACTGATGTGAAGGGGGAGAGGATAGCCTATAATATCTCAGAATGAGTATGAATATTGCAGCGGGGTCCCATTGCACAATGGGATTAAATAGCTTATAAAAAAATAACAGCAGTTCGTAATGCCTTTGCGTGGTATCTTCAGTCACTAAATTTCGTATTGGTTGGGTACGACTTACGAGTCCCTCCACCATTTCGTAATTTAGTAAGTAGGATGGATATCGCTAAATGTGTCAAAACCGGGAATGTCATCTCATCTCATTTCAGAATTCTTCGTTCAGCAGGCATCGTGATTCATGACTAAAGAAGCATTATAATTATGTATTCGGCTCAAAAGGGGTTTTAGAAATCAGAATGTAAAGTATGTTTGTATATACCTACATCTAGTGTTCTAGTTTCGACTCCGCTCCATCAATTAACACACCCATAATAATCGTTGGGCCATAGACACCGTAGATTGTGGCCATAGACATAAGTATGGATAATTACACCATAAATTAGTTACCGGTTGGCGATAAATACGCTTAGTGCTTAACGCTATGAGGTATATTGTATAATGTTGTGAAGCGTTTACAATTAGAAAAGAAGAAACTATTGGGGAACATTTTTTTTATCTCATCAAAAACATTAATGTAAAATGAGTGCCAATTTAAAAAAAAAAAGAATTGAGATCTAAATGGGTGCCAAGTTCTATGTAGAAAAGCCTAAAATTTTAGTCATAAGAACATGTAATTCAAGCTCTACATTTGATTTGGTTAGTTTTCACGTACCTACCTAGGCTATTATCACATTTGTATAACTATCTTCGTTAAGTCTGTTAGGTTGATAACCTATGTTACTTTTCTATTTGGTTTTTTGGTTGCTAACGAATGAAAACTAGCCAAGTCAAATGTAAAGCTTGAATTATACGTTCTTGTGACTAAAATTTTAGGCTATTCTACACAGAACTTGGCACCCATTTAGATCTCGATTGTTTTTTTTTTGGTGGGCGGTATGCTTGTTTGCTCGTCGTTAGCTTAAAAAAAACTTACCCCTCCTATTCATAAAAAAGCAGCGGACGGAAAAGTTCCATACGTCTTCAAGGAACTAACTAAGAGTAAACAATTACAATTAACAATATATGTATGCTGCCTTTGTCCAGACCCACACGTGTACACCAAGCACCATGTTCCATTTATGGTCCGGATGGACCCGTTATCATTACGCTGTTGTCCGTTAATATCAACACGGTGCTATCACCATACTGACCACTGTACAGTGTAGATAACTTACAGGGCGATTGTTGCACTGATTACAGAATGGCGGGCGCGAAGCATGAGCGGTAGCGTTTTGATTTACGAATTGATTTTTTATTTGTGCATTTAACTGACTTCAAAAGGAGGTTGTGTATATGGCCCATTTACGTATATATGAATGTATTGTATCTATGTACTGTCTATGTATGTGTTTATGTATTTTTTTTGTATGTATGTTTCTATGTCCAAGATTTTTTTCAAAAGCTTTTGAATAGGGTTTTCCGAATTTAAATGAATATTTTTCAGAAATACTTTCGAACTCTTAAAAACTAACTAGAAATGACCCGCGATTATGTCTAGATGTATTGTTTTCACCATTCTACTTTATTTTTAGTGTGGCGTGATTTGTCAATAATGTAAATTATTAATAATAATAATAATTCTTATAAATCAATCAATAATTATAGGATTACCCTGAAATAAAACTTACAAAAACAAATTACGGTTTATAAATCGATGTTGTTTTTATATTTAAGTGAAATGAAATCAGAGTAGAATTAAAATATAGGCAATAATGTCGATGTTGTCAATAACAATTAATAAATATTTATTTGTAACACGGTCAGAATAACCGTTCATCAATAAATGGATCAATAAAACAATTAAACACGCAATTTGACCACGCCAAGTCATTTCGCCCACAAGAACCGGTAATAAGCAAAACGGCTATTACTTTTATTAGCAGATTAGCATTTAAAATTTATTCCAGGTAAAGGTACTCGTAATTCGATTAATATTAGCAACTATTTTTTGCAGGGCAGTTGACCTTCACCGCAAATATTTAATACTAGTGGATACCCGACATGTTCCACTACGCTAAAAAAAATCTAATTACAATGACAGATCAGTGTTTTATGTTGTCAGCGCCATCTTCACTTATTATCTTCAAATTGTTGTATGGGAAAAGTGGAAAATCGACTTTATCAATGGACTGAATGTGCCCAATGCATTGTTTTAGTGGTCTCAAACCACCTTCAGATTATTGCCTTTCAAATTAAACCATTTTGAGGCATATCGGTTGGATGGTTTCAGAGTCTATAAGGAACATCCGTACAAATAATTTTCGTGTTTTATATAAATATTAAATATATAGATATAGATTACTTACCACATCCCCATCTAGCACGTTTACAGTACTAAACACTAATTACGGCATTAATCAAGAGCAAGTAGGCAATAAAATGGTGACAGCAATGTTAGCAAATCTTAGAATTTCAAATTCAAATGGTTATAATAATATGTACAAACGTGTAACTAACACTATCTATTATCTATAATAGAATTCGCAAAAGTGAGTGAAACTGTAAATCTTCAATCCCGCATTTATTTACACAGTCTACCAGGCTTAGCTACGAAAAAAGTCCTGCTTATATTTTTTATCGGAACAAGCCTTTGCCATGCTTTTAACGATTGATGCTGAAGCTTGCTGCGCGACTCCTAGCCCTTTGATTAATTCGCCACATTGTAAGAGGAAGCCCAACTCCAAAGAGAACATAATATAAGGAAAATAAGTTCTAACCTGGAAGAAGACAATTAGAAATAGGTACTTTGTTGTGAAATGTTTTAAATTTTATTTCAAGTTAGCTCTAAGTTGGAAGCTAGCTTGTTATTATCTTGGACCATACAATCAAGTAGATTCTCACACTGTGCTCTCCGGTGTTGCGGTTGGATTTATACATTCGGTAGTTGCGCCACACTTACACTCGTTGGGACGATCGAACAGCGTATGCTTAATGCTAATGCTATGCTATACTAGGATTTTACTAGCTAGAAGGCTGACCAAATTGACCATTCATTGTAATAAGTAAAAAATACTAAGGTTTTAATTACAGTTAATGGCAGACTTAATACCTAACTAATGGTAGCTACGTATAGATGCTTCACATATTCCTTAAGTTAGCTAGCTTAAATCAAACCAGTGCCGCGTTAGCGGTATCACATAATTATGTAGACCTTGTACAATTGTGAGTAGATATTCGAAGTTTTCTTATTTACCTGAGGCGTCTCTTTAAAAACGAACACTAAAATCATATCATAGTTTAACAACTGTTTCACTACGAACAAAATCTCATCTCTATCGCCTTGCGATTCGCTGTGCCCGATCCTCTCGTAATCCAGATACCTATCGCGATGTCGCTTCTATATTTTATCGCTTACGAGCGCCGTATCTTACACGGACATCGATTGGCTGGGATCGTCGAATTTATGTTCCGACATGTTTCTATGCTAAATAGAACTTATATTAAATGAAGCAACACTCTCTTCTCTGATATCGCAGCTGCTTTGTATTTTCCAGGTTTGTCTATTCAATTTTGAATCTTATGTTAATCAATTTTATTTTTAAATTACTTTTTCTTTTTTTCAGAACCTTTATTTCAAGGTAAAATTTTTCACTCTTATTTAACTTTAGAGAATAATACTCCCCTTTCACCTAAAAAATACATGGATTTTGGTTTCAATCCCATTCTTTTCTTTAAGTAATATTTTGTGTCATAATGCAATACTAATTACTTCATGCAATTTTTTTATCTACTTAGTTAAAACCATCCAAATATATCCTGATTCAGTCCCATAAACCTATCACAAGTTAACAATACGTTCAAAATTGAGATTTTATAAATTATTCCATCTGAAACCAATTTGCACGGCAACTTACAAGCCTGGAATATTTAACACCGCTCCCGATAGATGGTGATAGCGTATCGACTTGCGAAATATAGCATTGTCCGCCTTTTAAGCCCAACTATGTGACAATGGAAATTATTCCGCAGCCAGGTATGATTAAAGCTCTTGTTACTGTCAGAATAAGGGCTATTTATATCTTAATCTTGTCTCAGATAAACACTTATGAGGTCCAAGTAATGAGAGTAAGCGGTGAGATTTTTAAATATAATGATGTTGTTTGTAGTATCTTACAATTCAGACGGCAATTATGATTGTTTATTTTGTTAAAATAAAATAAAAATAGTTCAATAAATATAGTTTGAAGTAGCGACAAAAGAGCCTAACTGACATGAAAGCTGAATGCTAATTCCATATCATTCAAAATCTATATTTCTATAAAATATATTTACTAATCAGTAATTGCCCTAGCCTATCTGAGTCTAAATCTATGACTTCGTCGTACCCACACTCTTAACATGTTTTGATAGAATTCTTTAAATGAACATTATCCTTAACTTCACCTGATGGTTAGGGCAGAATGGTAAAAGCAGTAATTTATAGTTTGACGGATAAATATCAAGACATGTCGGAAGACATGTAAAATCGATTTTTTTTATGGAAACCAAGGGCATCACCGATGGGTTGCCACTCTTGCCAGCCGAGAAAAAGAAAAAAACTGTTTTTTTTAAACATACTTTTTTTAAAGACTCAGTTTAATATAGGTACAATGAAATCGCTCATCGCTCATAACGGAAGCCCCAAACAACCTAGATTCGGTAACAGCTTAGTGTCCGCACAAACTACACGTAACTCGCGAATAATTAGCGCTGGCGTACGTATTTGGCTTTGAATACTATTAGCCGAACTTGGCTGACACACTGCCGTGCACCAATATACTGGTACATATTAGTGTTGCCTTAGAATGTGTTATTTTATGGAGCTATTGTGTTGCAATTTTAGAGGAGTACGGCTTTTAGCTAAATATAAAACATGTTTTTGAAGTGAAAACAGTCGCCAAGACAGACTGTAAAAATAATAAATGACGCTATTTCTTACATATGGAATGAAATTAAATTTATTTGATGTTTCTTTTATAAATAAACACACTTCGTTAAAAATATATTAAATTACTATTATAGCATATCAAAATCTATTTCCCTAAAATACTTCATTGCACGAGTTAAACGACACTGAATTCGGAATTAAATTCATCGTATATTTCCCCTGATTCTATTTCTATTACAAAACAAGACTAGGTGTTTCGGCAAGCAGGAATGCGATTGATAATATGAAGTATGCAGGACTGACAGTGAGAATATTATTTGTCCATTTTATTTGGGTCCAACGTGTAGAGCCGGCTTATGTTGACTGATACCTACAAGGAAACAGGTCTGAGTCTGAAGTTCTGAACTGATTGTACCTTTCAGACAGAAATCATAAAAAATATGAAATTCACTTTGAATTACCGGGAACGCCATACTGTAATTAAACAGACTACGCGAATCTAGGATGGTTATTTTAAAGACAAGATACTACTTCATAAACGACTACTAATTATTATTATAAGTAATAATAGGTGCGATATACGAAGCAGTTCTGTCTGTGAATATAAGTAGGAAATTTTTTTTTCGGAGTTTAAAAATGAGTAAAATTATACTCGTAACTCAGTGTAAGCGATAGCGTAGTTTCACTTGCGAAAGTATTCGTGGAAAACCAAATTCGAATAAATGAGGCATGGGGTTCTTCAAAAAAGGTGTAAAAAGAGTTCTCCTTCAGGACCGATTGGCGATTCCTCTGGTGTTGCTCAGGTCCATAGGCGACGGTGACCACTTACCATCAGGTGGCCCGTCTGCTTTTTCGTCAGCCCCTCAGGCTATTAAAAAAAATTATAATAATGAAAAAATTCATTTTTTCAACAGTTCCCGTCGCTGCCAAAATACAATTATTAGACGTGAAACACATCATAATAATATAATAAGTTATTATTAATAACTGTGAGTTTAGCTTTTTAATGTTAGATATTCTCTTGTTTCTGGTGAAGATCAATAATTTTTAGAGTAATAACATTTCAACATTTTAGCCTTAGGTACACCATAGTAGTAAGTCTTTTACGTTATGAACAACCTGAAGTTCAGTTAGTAGGTATTGATTATTGACCCAGCTTATAAATAGGGCTCCCTTATTCAGGTTATTCATCATCCTTCAACAACCATTCAGACGACCTGTGTGCGCAATGGTTACCATGCCTGATCGTCGTTCCAAGAGTCCTGGGTTCAATTCCCACTTTCCCAGCGAGGCGGAAGTTTTAATGATGACTTTGAATTCCTCCTAGCCTACTCAAGTACCAAGAGCACATAAACCGTCAAGTCGATATCTATTTAAAATCTTCTAACCTTTGCGCAGTTCCTGCAGCGCATCCGCGTAACATGACCTCGCCTTTTCATGACTGTGATTGGGAGTGCAGCCATGATATTAACATTTATGGTTGTGATCGTGATACAATTTTTATTGCCCAAGGGCCAAGCCAAGAGTAGGTAATGGAAGGTCTATGCCGTCCTTGATAAGGTACCGTCAGATCGGGCTGAAAATCAGTTTTGGTTTTGTCCAACCGATATTGACGTAACACTTTTTGATGTGACTGACATTGCAATATGTCAACATGTGTCAGTGTCACGTGATGTCTTTACTTGTCAATTTAGTATGAGATATGTCAATCGATGCAGGTAGGCATGTGCACGCGCAGGTATTGTGGGGGTCTCAATCTCAACTAGTATCCTAATAAAGCTCACGTTATCACAGTTAGATACACTGATTGGTAAAATGTTTAATCGGAGAGGCGCCGGTGAAAGGAGCCGTATAAAATCCGCTCCGGTCGCATCGAGCTCACAAATACGGATATTCCAGAAATTACTTTGTTTTGTTGATGTAAAGTAATATTAACACCAACTGGATTTTTCATATATCATAATTAACATGGACAGATATAATTTGAAAATAAATTAATTAACAAGTAAAATATGTGTATTATGCACCTGACTTTGAATTTTTAAGAGCTTTCTTTTTTTTCTTCTTTCTTTCTTGGCCGATTTCTTTGGTGTCGCTGATGTCCATGGCATATTTACCACCAGGCCATCAGGATCATCAGATTGTTTGTCAGCCATAAAAAAAATGTTTGCTCCATACTACTTAGATACAAAAGCTTAGAAAGTTCGACTAACAACAGATTTCTCCATCTGCCTGCGACAAGCCACAAGACCTGCGCGCGCGCAGCTCAGTACGACACGCGTCGATCCTTACAGGTTTAATTTAGAGCCGGCTGCGCAGCTCTTGTTAATTAACTGGACCACTGTTAATATCGTGGTTCTTACAATGAATAGAAGTGACAACTCACAACGCATTGGTATAAATGCAAGCATCACACATTTAATTTTTTTGCATCGCCATCACTAAAATTTTTAACAGGCAAATGTCTGGTATCAATGTCAGTACCTATGACGATGGATTGTGGTCACGGTAATTTTTCTAAGCTTTTGAGAACTTTTTTTTTACATTGAAATTAAGGTCGATGCATACGTAACGTAGATGGGACGGGGACGAGACGGGACGTGAAGTTTTGGAAACATCGTTTCATAGAAAATGTAAAGGATAGAGCATACGCCACGGAAGCCCACACGAGACGGGAACGGGGTACGCACATATATTTACGCCCCGTCCACATCCCGTCCCCGTCCCGTCCACGTTTATGTATGCATCGACCTTTAGTATATAATTATATGACTTTTGTTCTTTGCAGTGAGTAAGGTCACAGAAGACATAATAGTACATAAAGTATAGTAAAGTAATTCTTACAGATATTTCGAACCTATTACTTAGTAGATTATAGGTACTGGCCTATAAATTAGCCTAAAAACAAAACATGTTTAGTTTTATTTTTGCGTCCAAAACTTTGAATGTCAAATAAGTAAATATTAAAATCAATTAATTAAATGTTAATTAAAGTGAACATACATTTTATCTTATATCTAATTTCATTGGTTAAACGTTAAACGCACGGCATCTCTAAGCTTTACCTAGTCTGTGGACATAATACTACATTTTCATTTGCAATGTTTCCAGTTGTAGGAAGTCTTTTGCTTGGTAGGACTTTGTCTCGGGAATACAGAATATCTATGAAAGTAGTATATTAAGATCAGAGTAGTCTCTTTATGTGTTACTTATAATAACTCATTAGCTACACTTACTTAGCACTTGAAAACTGAAAGAGACTCATGTCTCTTCACTCACACTTTACCAAGGAGGTAATTTTGAACGATGAACGAACGAACTTGTAATTGTTGCATTGCATGACAAATAATTGGTAATAACTACCGTATTGAAAATCTCTGTACTGTATACAAATGAAACGTCACAAACACCCAAAAAGTCACGGTCGTTTTTAACCGACTTCAAAAAAAGGAGGAGGTTCTCAATTCGACTGTATTTTTTTTTTATGTTTGTTACCTCAGAACTTTGGACTGGGCGAACCGATTTTGATGATTCTTTTTTTAATAGAAAGCTGGTGCTTGTCATGTGGTCCCACATAAATTAGAACGAGATCTGACAAGTAGTTTTTGAGAATTTGAAGTCGGTTATTTTTTGTTAGTAAAATTTAGATTATAAATTCGAAGATTGCTGGAGCCTGTTATACTCTTCCTCAATAGGTACATAATAAAACTGTAATTGATGCCTGTAGGTACATGGTAAAACAAATAACAAGAATTTTTAACTGTTTGTCTCTTTGTCTGTGCGTTTGTTCCGGTTAATTTCAGAAACGACTTAACAGATTTAGATGCAGTTTTCAAATAAAAAAGTTATGTATATTTTAAGAATACCGTCTTATGGTACGGATTACGACTTACCGTAAGGTAAGTCCCGAATACGGCTAACCGTAAGGTTTACCGAAGCAAAGCACGGGCATTTACTAGTTTCGAATATTTTCAGACATCCCGTGTCATTATTCTATACAATCATTACAATGTAAGAAACTCGAACAATTATTGTACTGTATCATTCAATTACAATCAATGAAATACAAATTGGATCTTAAAATTTTTGCCCGATAATTACTGCAATTAGCAATCCAATTGAAGCAATTACTATAGTATGATAATGCAACACTTTTAGGGGCTAAAAATAGCAAAAGTACAACAACGCGTTAAAATTTAAACGAGTACCATTAAACTGGTATGTGACATCATTTTTAAGTACCTTTAACAGCCTTCCGTTTACTTCGTATACTCGTACTTGTTTATGTATTTTTTAATTTAGGAAAATTTTCGCCACTAATATGCACATGACAAAAACAACAACAACAACCACCATATACACATGTCATGAATTTCATTGCTAACGGTCTTTAAAAACAGAGGTCCGGAGATTCTCCCTTGACTAACGCCTAATCAAATATCTAATAACTTAAAACAATTTCATAACTTACGACAGTTACGATATACTTGATTGGTTTTCATTTTATTACAGTAAATATTTAAATAATATTTACAAAAAAGACAGGAGCGACTTTCTAATACAGTACATTGTCAATATAGAACAAGTTAAAAGCTTTAGTAAGATCTAACGAAAACAAACATTTGATGTCAAACTATAGTAGAGCACAATTATTAAAAATCCGACTTAAAAGATCTTTACATTTAAAAATAAATAAATAAATTCTGACATACATTGCATAGTGCATTACATTTTTCACTTGAATTCTCTATATAAGTGGCATGAATATATAGAAATGACCTTCGTATGTCTGCCGATGGGGCATCGAATACCGAACTTCTCGCGCCATTGCTAACAAGCCTACAAAACCATCAAAATCTAAGATGAATAATGCTTATGATTCAGGTTGAAAATTAACATAATCAGGTGGAAAAAAGAAAAGAATTCAAGTATTCTAATTTTACAGCAGATAAAAAACTAAAAATAGTCTGTTTTGCCTAAACAATAAACCGCTTCCAAACATCACTTGCACCAATCACGCAGTAGCCGACTGATCTTGAGCGATAATTTGCCACGGCGAGACGGTGGCATTATTTACAATGTAACTTATTATTACATTACACAATTTGCTACTGGTTTTATCAATTATTTATTATACCGGTTCCAGCGTAATCACGATTGTATTAGCGTAGAACAATGAATAGGCTTTCACTTCAGAGGAGTAACCATGCTCAGTAAATGTCCGTTTCTTTATCTTCATTATCAAGATCATCAATATTGACTGGCTTCAATCTATTAGAGATTTATTGTATGGATCTGGTAATGGAGGAGAAGGAGAACTTATTCCACTACGATACTCCAGTGTCGATTGGATGGCTGAGAAAATTTGCAACACATGATTCGGAAGTTCTAAAACTGCCTCTAAACACAGAATACCCTAATAAACTCTACTAATACTCTAAGCCTACAAATAACGGGAGATGATTTGACGCTACTGGTGTTTTAAATTTATATCATCCCGGACACTGAACTTTTTAATGCAACAGGTATTCACGATTCGTATTTTATAATCGCGGTCGCACCGTGACTAGGATCCATGTAACTGGGTCAAAATATCGATCTCAGTTGTTATCTTTAAAAACGGTGATTTAAGGCCTTCTGTGGCCTCTGTGGTCATTAATGGGATGAGTCCAAATAGTTTGATGGCAGAAATATCACGACACAAGTCGTAATTAGCATAAACCACTCGCACGTTATTTGTTGTTGTGCTCTCTTTCTTGCGTGCCTTGTGTTACAACAATGTATTGTTCTCTCATCTATAAAATAGTCAACCTTCAAAACGGACAGTAGCAAAAACGCGCACTTCACAACCCATGCAATGAAAATGTTGCAAAAAAAGGAGGCCAATAATTTCATCCACTTGGACGTCAGTCGTCGTATTGACATCATTTAGTTGTCACGCGAAACATTAGTCGTACGAGCTCGTGCCATCTGTAAAGATTTATTCTTGGGGTTAATAAGTTTTTCTTCCAAGTCTAAACGTGGTGCATCTTTGAAGATAGGATAGATAAGGCTACAGATCATTGGGTTCTGTAACTTCTGTACCATCTCATGCATAAGCTAAAGTGAGAATAATAAGCGGGTTACCGATTTCTTTTAGGTTGACACGTTCTATACATCCATGCGCAGCATAGAACACTCAATGTCACTATTGTCAGGTGTTTCATCAAATATCATAAAATAATTCATGGTTACATGGTTTTCTCCGGTCCCTATTCAGCTTTTTGAAGTCCACTTCCTGGCTATAACTGGCCTCCCCTTATTGACAATACTCCGTACAGTCCAAGGCTTTCAGAATCCCACGGTTCTTCATTGACGTTTTTTTAGTTTTTTTTATCAGTCGATGTGTTCTTTCCCTGCGGTATTAATATAGGTTAGTCTACTTGTATATTATAGACTAGTACATGGAGTAGGAACATGTGTAATCACATCGGAAAAAATGTTTTATTATTTTTAGTCTGAACTTCCTTTTTACTTCTAAAAACCACAGTTATGGGATCTATTGCGTACCTCGAATATTTTATTTTTAATTTCTTCCCAGTAGAGACATCGATCAACAACAGTTGTACATGCAAAGATGTCTACAAATTATACAGGAGCAGACGAATCATTTACAAAAAAAAAAACAAAAAATATTCACGATCGTGAACGTAAAACCAATTAAAATGTAAATGTGCGCGGGACAAAGTGTCAAGTTCTACTGAAATAAGTGTGAAATATTGCAGAAATTCGCGTGCTCGTAATTTGTCCATATAGGAATCTAATTAACTTAGCGTGACGGTATGATTGAATGCGATATTTATCCAAATTGAATGTAAATTAAAAACAATTTTGACATCTTTTCTCGAATAGACTAGGTATATTCGAGAAAATACGTGACGAGAAAAGACATAATTTAAAGTGAAAGGGCCCGTTACAGAATTCTATGTGAATTTTTTGAATTAACTTTACGGCATCTGAAATCACATCTGCGCATACTAGTTAATATTTTCCTGGGACGACGATAAAGTCATCAAGGTTTCAACAAATCAATCATTCATTTCAATTTAATTTCACACATACTATGAATTTATTCATAAAAAAACCCACACGTTCCCGAAGAGAATGCCTGTCCGTCGGCGTCCTGTCGGTGTAAGGATTATTCGTACTTTCATCATAGAAAGAGATAAGAATATTACAGATTCAGTCCTAATTTCATCTATTATGAAGGGAACAAAAATATCCCGAGGACTGTCACTTGTCTCCGCAATCCATATAGTATGCAAGTATAGTATACTTACGCCTCAACTCAGAGTCACTAACAGTTACTTAAATCGCTCCTTAGTAAAGAATCAGCATACAAATTCTGTGCTAAGGAGCGATTAGGGACTCTAAGTTGACGCATTAGTCATTTTAATTTTTTCAATGATGAAGGCGCAGTTTTCGCGCTCGACGTCCAATGCCGGTGCTTTTTGACACATGATTTGTGTATAAATATTACAAAACGCAATGGTTACTCACCAAAGCCACGTGTCCTCCGCCTGGGCGTCGGGGACCGTCGTTTCAGGCTCAGGTCCACCGGCTCCAGCTGAACAGGTGGTTCGCACGCCTGAAGGTAAAGAGACACAACTGAGTCATAATCAATGATTGGAAATACTAGCTCTGCCCGCGACATTGGCCGAAGTACTGTATGTCTTATTCCAGACCACAGACTACCTAAGCTAAATTTTTGCGTGACAAAGTAAAAAACATTCATACAAACTTTCACTTTTTTTGTATTTTTTTTTTAATTTTTTTTCTTTATTTGGGAAACATACAGTGTCTTATGTCTAGAATACTAACATAATAATGCTTATCTTTAACACCATTGAAGAGTTTCCGCATATAAAAATAAAATATAATATTAGTAAGATACTAGGATTTTGTTTTACATATAATGTCCCTGGTAGTAGTAGACTAGATACGCAGTAGATATTGAAAGTTGATTATGTAGCAGAAATTGTATTGTAAAACACAAATAATTGCTCTAATTCAAATTCAAACGAGCAAATGGGTAAACGGATGGTAAGGGGAAACACACGTTGTCAGTGATGCCACACCAACAACAAGCATTACTGACGTTGCGTAGTTCAACCACAACACGTCAAAATATTTCACAGTAAATTAATTACCCAGACTGAAAGAAATACCCTATCCCCACAAAGTTTAAGCTTAAAGTGAAACAGATTTCACACTGGGCTTTGAAAAATTAGAAGCTGTTATGATATTCGAGCCCAGATCCTGCATTTATCTAACGATCATAGGCTATAAAATCGAAAGACAATTTGTGAGCCAAGCTTGAGTATAAAACTTTGTCAATCACGTCTAGCCAATTAAACAGCTGAACATATTTTTAAGGTCTGTTTTAAGATCAGTAGAAAACAACAGATGGTGTCATGGAAGTCCATCTTAACCGTAGCAGAGACGCGGCCTGCAGCTAGATACACAATGGGCGACATGGGCGTACAGTCCAAGGCCGTACAGCAGGCGGATACGACGGAGAATATAATTAAATTGTAACACCCATTAATCA
The DNA here is from genome assembly GCA_911387775.1 of Thymelicus sylvestris. Taxonomy (NCBI): domain Eukaryota; kingdom Metazoa; phylum Arthropoda; class Insecta; order Lepidoptera; family Hesperiidae; genus Thymelicus; species Thymelicus sylvestris. The sequence goes on from OU426903.1 coordinate 1,796,640, forward strand.
CACAGCCGGTGGCGCCGGATCCTGTTTTATGACAACGTCAAACGTCAAAGGGTTTATGGTCTGTGGTGAACGGGACCGCGCTGTAGCTGCCAGGGTTGCCACCCGGACACGGAAGTCAACCTTATACTATACAGTTTTACAGCGCCTATTTTATAATTATACTTTTAGTCTAAAAAAGTTTTCTTCCTCATATTTTGTTGTGTTTTGTAGCCGACTATGAGTTATCTTTCGGTAAGTGGTTACTGTCATCAGTCACCAAAGGCATTCCCGACGTGTCTGCGGCCAAAAAGAAGAAGCAGGATATATGAGTAACATTATATCTGGCTCGACCAAACGACCTGGCGACCAAAAACCGTAAAAACATTTCACAGTTTAAGAAGGGTGGTAGCTACAGGGGGAGGGGGGTACAAAACCCTCCATGCATGAGTATCATAGGAATTGCTCTGGATGGTACAGAATCCATTGTCATCCAACACGAAGAACAGTTCGCCATAGCACTCTCCGTTTTTAGCAGGTCCTGGTGCAGATCTGGGGAGATTGTCTTGAAATCAAAATGAAAGCTGCTTAATACACCAATTTCATTATATCGTTTTATCTAATCAGTACAATGACGTCCAGAAAATGAAATATATTATTGAAACGCAAACCACTGTCATCTTTTGATCAGTAGTACCTACCTACCTACATAGGACAGAATTCTGTAAATTCGATTTACACCAATCAAAATAGCGACGCGACGCGAATATAATAAGAAAATCAATATTATGAGCACTCTATAATTCCTGTGACATAAAGCAAAGCAAAAGCAAAGCAACAACCCATAATTGTCCCACTGCTGGGCTCGGGGTCTCCTCTCACAATGTGTGTATTAGGCCATAGTCTACCACGCTGGCCAAGTGCGGATTGGTAGACTTCACACACCTTCGAGAACTTTATGGAGAACTCTCCGGTGTGCAGGTTTCCTCACGATGTTTTCCTTCACCGAAGCAAGTGATAATTAACTTGTAATACGCACAGAATATTTGAAAAATTAGAGGTGCGTGCCAGGGTTTGAACTCGGGCACCTTCGTTCGGGAGACCAACGTTCTACCGCTAGGCTAATATAATTCCTGTGACATACAGATGAGTTACTATGTACAGAAAGGGTTTTTAATAGCTACTGCTGGTTAAATAAAGTAACTTCTAAAAGAAGAGCCAACCCTACACAAGACGGTGACATTTCTGTTGTAGCAACAGACCGTAAAGTACAAATATTAGTACCTTCACTGAGCTTTATTGTTACACATTGGAAACTAGTTACAACCATAGAAGAAGGACTTCATAGAAATGTGTGTTCTCCACCTGAAGCAATATAGCGCTTAAATGTACAGAAGTGGTATGCAAAAGTTATCTTTAAATTGCTTCCAATTAAGTCCGATATACAAGAAGTACTTACTTATTTATAAGTACTATTATTTCTTCTGTGGTACTACGAAATAGTTTCTGTTTTCGACACGATACCAAAAAAATTAATAAAACTCGAAATCAAATCGTAAAGTATTTCACTTAACATATAATAAAGTTGTACGATAAAAATTTTGGAAGCAATCAAAATAATACCAATGAGGTCAGCACTTAGTAAGTTCCATGGAACTTACTTGCTTTTATATTTCAATTCTATGTTAGCGATAGTATTGTCAACCAAGCGAGCTCCCTCCATAAATTGCATATCTGCACTTGCATCAAGTCACTACCCAAATTACCCAGAATTATATAGCGAAATATTGTAAATTATTTTGAAACAATTTGTTATAATAATATGACCAATTGAAATATAATGGTACTAACGTACGTAAATGGTTTAATGTTGCCTAATAATTCACCTGCTAAATTAATTCTAAACATATCCACTACAAACAACCTTTTATGGTTTTGTTATTTAAAAACAAGAGTATTCAAACTCGATCTATAGGTTTTCAAGGAAATCGATTTCTCCCAGCTACTCGAAACATCGGATGCATTATGAAAGCGACCGCGCCCTGCCGTGCCTCTGTTCGACACCCAGTCAACAAGTTTGAACAGATTATACACGACGTACTAGACTCGTTCGGCGATAGAAATTCTAACGTAATTCAATTCTACAAACGGATGAAAAATTTAAAAGAATGAAGCTATTTAGGCCCGTATTAATAAAACGATCATAAGATCTCTGCGATCTCAATTGAGATGCTGAAATATGTCAAATCTTTGTAAAAATTAAATGGATTAGATGAATCAAGGGTTACATAATAGGAGCAAAAGGCAAAGAATTCATTTTTTAAAGTGAAAACTTCTGTAGTACGGGGGTGATTTGAAATTCGATGAAACGAAACTGTCCAGTAGAAAGAGACAGACACATAAATTCTAAAGTGAGATAGGAATGGAGTTGAGTTGAGTGGAGTGGAGTGGAGTAGTAAAACCTATCTTACAATTATCATCTTCCCGAAATTTTACATTCGTCTCATTATCTTGAAAACAAAATTTTTGAAGGTTTCTCTTCTACCACGTGTGAATTGCACACATTTTATTTAAATGTTATCTGCCAGTATGTTTGCCCATGTACCATGCAAAACCTACTTAAAAACAAATTGGATGAGCTTTTGTATTGCTGGAGCTCTAACTTTTAAAGACTGGTGCATGTTTCATCTTATTCATACGTCGCGTCAGCTAGAAGCTGAGACTGAGACATAATTTGGTAATAAACTTTGACTATACTAAGCTTCCCCGTTTGGTGTCCGGGTTCACTTTGTAGAATAGCACCACTCCCGTTCTTCCTGGGATGTCGTAAAAGGCGACTAATAGGACAAATCCAGAAGATGGGCAGCAGCATCTTTCTGTATATGACGAATACCAGTCAGGTCTCCTGCGGTCACCAACACGCACTAGCCAAGCGTGGTGACTATTGGCTAAAACCCCCGCATGTCAGACACGAATGAGCCTCGGCCCCCAGTCCCCGGCAGCCCCGCTATTCCTAGTTACGGTAGCGGCTATGGTAACGGCGGGGCAGGGGGTGCTAAGAATCGCCGGCAGAGATCGGGCTACCAATCTAAACGACGACTTCTGCACCTGGCAACATATAACACCAGGACACTGAGGACCGACGACAAGGTAAAAGAGCTGGAAGAAGAGATAGACAAGTTAAACTGGAGTATTGTGGGTTTATCTGAAGTCCGAAGACAGGGGGAGGACACGATAATACTCAAATCCGGAAACTTGTTCTATCACCGGGAGGGCGAACACCTGTCCCAAGGTGGTGTCGGGTTTCTCGTTCACAAGTCCCTCGTCAACAGCATTGTGCAAGTTGGGAGCGTGTCGGCTAGGGTAGCGTACCTTACACTCAGAATATCCAAACGGTATTCGTTGAAGGTTGTACAGGTATATGCGCCGACTTCGACACATCCCGACGATGAGGTTGAGGTTATGTATGAGGACATAAGTAGAGCCATACATACCTCTAAAGCTCACTTCAATGTTGTGATGGGGGACTTCAACGCGAGACTGGGCACGCAGAGCGGCGCCGAGACGAAAGTGGGTCCCTACGGAATTGGACGACGGAACCACCGAGGACACTTGCTGGCCAACTTTTTGGAGAAGGAAGATCTCTTTATGATGAACTCCTTCTTCAGAAAGAAGCCACAACGCAAGTGGACTTGGATAAGTCCTGATGGTTCCACGAAAAGCGAGATAGACTTCATTCTGGCAGACAAACGGCACATATTTAATGATGTCTCTGTGATCAGCAGGTTCAAAACCGGGAGCGATCACCGACTTGTAAGAGGCACATTAAATATCGATCTGAAGCTAGAACGGTCACGCCTGATGAAGTCTACGCTTCGCCCAACATCCGTCCAAATCCAGGGATCTGAAAACTTTCAACTTGAGCTGCAAAATCGTTTTGCGTGCCTTGAATCATGCACGTCAGTGGACGAGTTTAACACCAGGATGGTAACAACTGTCCACGAGGTAGGGTCGAAGTATTTCAAGACCCACCCTAGTGGTAGATCTCAGGTTCTCTCAGAACAAACTCTCGGTCTTATGAGGGATCGACGAGAACTATGTGTGCAGTCTCCAACCTCTATGAGGGAATACCGACGGCTCAATGAACAGATCTCCAAGTGCAGGCGACGCGATTTGCGAAAACACAACGCAAATCGTGTAAAAAACACAATTGAGCGAAACCAGGGCTCCAAAGTGTTCGCCAGAGATCTGTCTATTGGGCAAAGTCAGCTTACGAGGTTGAAGACCGAGTCCGGCACCGTGGTTTCGTCGAAACCGGAAGTTCTGAGAGAGACTGAGAGATACTACGGACGGTTGTATACCTCCTCTCAAGCTCCACCTCCTCGCGAGGAAAGTGACAAGCGAGCTAAACTGACCCGACACTACACAGAGGATATCCCGGACGTCAGCCTGTATGAGATTAGAGAGGCTCTCAAACAGCTTAAAAACAACAAGGCACCGGGAGATGACGGAATCACAACCGAGCTACTAAGAGCTGGAGGTAAACCCCTTCTAGTGGCGCTCCAGAAACTGTTCGATTCCGTCATTAATACTGAAACTACCCCGGAAGCGTGGAGCAGAAGTGTGGTGACGCTGTTCTTCAAGAAGGGGGATAAAGCCCTTTTGAAGAACTACAGGCCCATTGCACTTCTGAGCCACGTTTATAAGCTGTTTTCGAGGGTACTCACAAATCGCATTGCACGCAGGCTTGACGACTTCCAGCCTCCCGAACAAGCAGGATTCCGAAAAGGCTACAGCACCATAGACCATATACACACGCTGCGGCAGATTATACAAAAGACCGAGGAGTATAATCTGCCGTTATGTGTTGCCTATGTGGACTATGAGAAAGCCTTTGATTCTATCGAGACCTGGGCGGTACTAAATTCTCTCCAACGGTGCCGGATCGACTACCGGTATATCGAGGTGTTGAAGTGTTTATACTCATCTGCCACCATGTCCGTCAGAGTACAAGACACAGCAACGAACCCCATCCAACTGCAGCGAGGTGTCAGACAAGGGGATGTCATATCCCCAAAACTGTTCACCGCTGCGTTGGAAGACGTGTTCAAGCTGATGGAGTGGAAACGACGTGGCATCAACATCAATGGCGAATACATCACACACCTGCGATACGCCGATGATATAGTCATCCTGTCGGGATCCCTGGAGGAACTTGGTACAATGCTCGGGGACTTGAACAGCGCCTCACAACGGGTGGGTCTTAAGATGAACATGGACAAGACGAAAATCATGTCGAATGTCCATGTCACACCCGTACCGGTTGTTGTTGACGGCGCTGCTCTCGAAGTTGTAGACGAGTACATTTACCTGGGACAAGTGATCCAAATGGGTAAGTCCAACTTCGAGAAAGAAGTCACTCGTAGAATCCAACTCGGATGGGCTGCGTTCGGGAAACTACGTCATATCTTGTCGTCCAAAAAGTTACCTCAGTGCCTGAAGTCGAAGGTGTTCGAGCAGTGTGTGTTGCCAGTGATGACATACGGATCCGAGACGTGGTGCTTCACTATTGGCCTTATGCATAAGCTTAGAGTCGCCCAGCGGGCTATGGAACGAGCTATGCTCGGTATTTCTCTACGCGATCGAATCAGAAATGATGAAATCCGTAGACGAACGAGGGTGACCGACATAGCTCAGAGAATTAGCAGGCTGAAGTGGCAATGGGCTGGCCACATAGTTCGAAGGACCGATAACCGTTGGGGAAGAAAGGTCCTCGAATGGAGACCACGCCTCGGTAAAAGGAGCACAGGACGCCCCCCGACCAGGTGGACCGACGACCTGAAGAAGACAGCGGGTATCCGCTGGATTCAGAAGGCTCAGGACCGGTCAGAGTGGCGGAAGTTAGGGGAGGCCTATGTCCAGCAGTGGACCTACAAAGGCTGATGGATGGATGGATGGATGGATGGATACTAAGCTTCGGGACTCCTAACGCCCCAACTCAGAGTCACTAACAGTTACTTAAATCGCTCCTTAGTACAGAATTTGTATGGCCATTCTTCTAAGGAGCGATTAAATTAAAGTAACCGTTGGGGCGTAAAAGCGTGCATTATTCTTAAAACGGGGTGCGGCTTTACTACACTGGACCAGGGGCGGCTGTACTTTAAGTGCGCTCGTGCGCCGAACTGCCAGATTTTAATGTTAAGAAAAATAAAAAAATAAATGTTTAATAGTGTCTGATTAACGATCTATTCAATATTAACGAAATTATGATGAACCAATTTAAGCTCTTTGATAAAGTATTAAGACTCATTATCGCGAAAATCGCTGTAATATGGTTCACGGTGCGCTAGCCAAAGCGCACGGCGAATGCTCATACAACTTCTATGAGATGCAACCAAAAACGCCTGGCGCGTGAGACAGAGCTAGTTCAATAGAAAATGTATGGCGAATTAAGACCACTCTGGTGCGCCGCACCAGAACCGAAGATTACCGAGGTTTGACGAAATTCGCGCGCGCTACGTCACGCGTCGGTCGCCGGGCGGCCGGCGCCCGCCGCCTAGCTAAAAGGAGTTGCGTTTGTTTACATTCTGCAAGGATTTTCAGTATTTTAATATTATAGTTACTGAATTGTGGGACATTGTGTGTGAGTAAATAGGTGTGAAAATGGGTATTAAACTTTAACATCGACTATTTTGAAAGCAATAATGAAACTTTTCAACAAAAATTGTAATTAAAATGGGCAGGATTATTTTTCAAACACTCATTTAAGGGCACTTTTAAGACGAATATAACGATACAAATCCATCCAGCCGTTGAGAAAATCATAACCGTTCTTTGGCAGTCGTTAAAAATAAAAATACGCTGATACAGTGCACCACCACTTCTAGGATCCACCAGCCGCCACTGCACTGGACTTCACATAATCTGATCTTAAAGCTATGAAACTTACGACAAAAACAATGTATTGTGCGATCGATCAAATCCTTTTGAATTTGCATAATAACCGATAACCGGTTTATCCGGTAATAACCTATCTTTCCGGTACTGCCGATCCCCGATCATACTATAATACTTACCTACCTGAAACTGCATCTTTGTGTTTCACTAAACAAAGATACATTTTGATCTATATGTACAAGGATTTATCGTTGAATTATGAATAGGATAAGTAAATATAAAAAAGAAACAGATCTTAAACTGCAGTAAGCAGTTAAATTTTATTTTGCTCACTTGCATCACAGAATACTTAATAATAATAGTACCTAAAGGTACTTGCATGAATAGATTTTTTTTTTTTGGAGTAATTTATTAACGTTTACGAGTAGTTGGGGAAGGACGGTCCTCGAACGGAGACAACGCCTCGGGAAAAGGAGCACAGGACGCCCCCCGACCAGGTGGACTGACGATCTGAAGAAAACAGCGGGCATCCGCTGGATTCAAAAGGCTCAGGACCGGTCAGAATGGCGTTTGTTAGGAGAGACCTATGTCCAGCAGCGGACTTTCAAACGCTGATGGATGGATGGGTGGATGGATGGAATCGAGTATATTAACTAAGTTGTATTGAGATTTGAGACCAAGGAGGCACCCAAGGCTTTTTTCTCATTAATTATATTTATTTCACGAACTTTATAAACAACTGGACGGCAAGCTTCGAAGAGGTACCTGAAGACGGATCACGTGACATTGGATGAACAATTCCGACCAATCATTCGCCTGATTGACGTTGATATTAATGTGTTTGCATAATGTATATCGATACTAGTGATGAACTTGCTGTTTGTTTCATTACTTGACATAATAGTACTTATTTTAACACAATATTTAGATTATCTTTACACAGATTTCCATTTTCAAAAACTAGATGGCGCTACTAATAATAAAGTTCAAAGTTTTAATATCACACTATTCGCTTTCTTTATATTTTTGCATTTAACATGAACACTGCCTATACGATAAGTTTTGTATAATCTATCATTTGAGACCACATATTTAGGCACACAACTATCTCGTGTTAAAATGCAGTTTGCAGTATGTGATTACATAACCTAGTGATGGGAAAGGTAATTACAGAGAAAAGTTGTGTTTGTTTTATCACAAACTAGCTGTGCCCCGCGGTTTCACACACGTTAATATAACGGCCTATAGCCTTCCTTGATAAATGGACTATCAAACACAAAAATATTTTTTAAATTCGAACCAGTAGTTCCTGAGATTAGCGCGTTCAACCAAACTCTTCAGCTTTATAATATTAGTACAGATAACATAAACCAATTAGTTTCACTATATGAAAATATTTATTATTATTAATTTATTTATTATTTATTATTTATTAATGACAACTATACATATGTTATTGAAGAATTTTCAGTGAAAATTTGTATTTGACATTTAAAATAGTGCACATAAGTATGCAAATTCGTCCCTCTGTCCGTTGCAGCTGTAAAGGCCGCTAGCGCCAACAACAACTGTTCACTCGAAAAAAAACCAGTCGTGACATAACCCGTCCTCGCTTCGCTTTGGATACTCCGTACCCTTACTTTGTAACTTCTTTTTGCCTTATAGCCAATCTATAATCCCTTCCTCATGAACGTGGCTATCATACACAAAAATATTTATTCAAATCCGACTGCCAGTTCCATATGTATATTAGCACATTCAAACAAACAAACAAAAAACACTTCGGCTTTATTATATTAGTACGTAGATTAACATGATACTGTTTAGGAAGCCAATTTTAAAACTATTAACCCGTCAAATAAAATAATCGACCGATTAATCCTTGTCAAATGAATTATAACAAGTTATCTATGACAGTATCGACATATTACAGTCACACACATCCCTATCATTACAGTGTATGATCGCTGCGTGCGCGCGCGCAGTGGACTGTGAAAATGAGTTTCTTCATACCATTTTAAAGACGTTGTATTATGGGTAGAGTACATGTATCAGGTAATAATTATAATGTTTGCATAGAAATATGGCGAACGCATTTTACTGATGTTGAATTGGCAAAGCTATCTACCCGGGATTGGGATTATTTATTTCAGACAATGAAGATTTATTATTATTATCATTCCTCCACCAATCCTCACTGGATTGGTATGATGAAGCCTTGGCCTTCTAAAGAGAGGAGCCCTTTGATCTCTAGTGGACAATCCATTGGTTGAAGCCCAAATTACTAGAGGCCAGCATGCATAAACACAGAGGCCATGACGCCATTAATTTCAGAGTGAATTGCTTTCCAAGTTTAGTGGTCAGCCTGTGTCGGATGTAGGGTTGCCAGACGTCCGGATAAAGCCGGACAGGGTTAGGCTTTTTGAGCGCGTGTCCGGCCAAATTGAACGGTGTCCGGCCTGTCCGGTTTTGTTAGGCTTTTTGCATTCGACTTGTCACGTCGTTTAGAAGATTTATCTGTATGGTAAGGATCACAAAGGCCTGGGGGACACCACAAAATTTTTATCTTGTTAATACTAAGATACAAAATCCTCAATAATTTAGGGTGTCCGGCCTTTTTACCCAAATGTCCGGCCAAACTGGCTGGTCTGTCCGGACATTTGGTTTGACGACCTGGCAACCCTAGTCGGATGTTTTCAAGCCGCCCAACGACCTCCGACATGCTTTAACAAAATATTATTATGTATACCTATCGATCTTGAAATAATAAACACTACTTTACGTTCTCTTTGAATCCGCTAATCTCATTATTTATTAGTTCAACTCCATAATGTATAGATACGAACGTTAGCATTTTACTTTTACCATCGTTTCTATGATGTTTAAATACAGGACAAGGAACATTGATACCATCCAACAATTGACCGCGCCTGAACGTCCTGAAGTCACTGAACTTGTCGATAACGTCACCAACATACAATTTTGTAAGAAACTTTAAATAGAAACACAATCCTATCTCAAGTTGGTCATCTATATTGTTATTTGTATGGGTGAGGTGTAGCCCAACCCCAACCTACCTTTGGGTTAATGGCGTACATTTTCGTGGAGATCAAGTTGAACAATAGACGAGAATGACGAGAAAGGCAATAGGTCTTTCCTTTTAACTCTTACTTTGCTACACCCTCTCAGGGTATCTGTTATGTATCATATGTAAAGAATTGCAATAAAATATTGTACATTGAATCTTTATAGGTTGCTGCCACTGCCAGTGGTAGTAGGTATCAAGGGTGCACCAATTCAATGAATCCCATGGTAAAAACTATGAATCCAATGAATGAATCCATAAATTTTTTCATGAAAACTTTATCTATGCTTTATTTATTTAGAGACTTTATTGAGATACTTAAAACGTTATTGAGATTTACTGAAATACTTAAACTTTATTGACCACAATTAATTATTATTAGGCAACACTATAATTTCAAGCCTCGTTTAGATCAAATTACGACATAAACATGAAAGAAAACATTGAATTTCTCAATCTACATTCTACGACATTACTCACCAGGAGTAGGAGCAGTATTGGTAGAGGCAGGAATCACCATACAAAGGTAAGCTACCCTATCTAGTACATGGTCTACCGCGTAGTAAAACAGCCCCACTATATAGCACATCCGCCACGGAGGCACGCACGGGACGGGAACGGGGCACGCATGTATATTTATGCCCCGTCCACGTCCCGTCCCCGTCCCGTCCACGTTACGTATGCATCGACCTTTAGCCTACCTATCGGTAGTAGCAAGGGCAATAGACAGATATCACGATACAAAGGTTAACTAACCCACCTAATAAACGATCCACGCTTAGTATCACTATAAGACATCCTCTGAGTAAAGAGGCGATCAAAATAGCTCTACTCCTAGTTAGGAATCACCATACAAAAGTTAACTAGCCCGAGGTACACGGTACCAACATCTGTCGTGTACAACAACTTACAGCTAACCCCGACGTCCGTGTCGACGTAACGTACCATCGTCGTGTGAATGTGAACATCACCCATTGATGCAATCGGCGCGGGCGTGGCGCGGCGTCACGCGCGAGCCATTTGGAAACCGACGCCACAGAGTAGGATAACGTTAGGCGATGAACTGTCAGAAGGGTCTTCGCTTTGAAAGTCTGTGGTTATTAATGTCGCCGTTTCTATTTATTGGACGTTGATTTAATGTAGCCCAATGAGCAGACAACTCAAGAAAAGAAAGAATAAATGGAATATGTTGTCAGTTCAAAACAATAATTGGCCATCGAGATTAGGATGTGATTTTTTATTTGTTTGAAAAATTCTAACACGTTGTATGTCCATAATCAGTACGACTACATAGCGTTATTGAGTGAGCGTTATGAATTTACTAATAAGATTTATTATTGAAGACCTAAGTCTTAATTCTGTGTTACCACCCATTTCCACTCTATTCCCTTCACCCACATTCACCCATCAAATTACGTTGTGCGCTTTTCCGTATTTCCGTATGACATTGTAGTCATGCGCCGTAGGGGGGCGTCCATAAATTACGTGAGGTGTTTTTTAAATTTTCTGTCCCTCCCTCCCCCCCGGTGAGATGTCGTGAGATTTTATTCAACCCCCTCCCCCATCCCCCAATCTCACGTGAGATTTTTCAAAATGTGGGTTTCTTACGTAAACGCGTTGGATTGTTATTGTAAAAAGAAAAGAAAATTGCTTCGTGCTTTTAATGATCTTAATCGTATTACGATTACGCTTAAGATTAAATCTTAAGCATGTACAATCTGGATTAAATGGACCAAAATAGTTTTTTTTTTGTTTCAATCAGAAAAAAATTTGCGTGATATTTGCCGAGACCCCCCCTCTCTCCAACGTAAGATTAGATGAGATTTGACTCGACCCCCTCCCCCCTTAAACACCTCACGTAATTTATGGACGCCCCCTAGCTACCGTTTTCTTAAATACCGGTTTAAGTTTAGAATATTACCTAACCTACATTTCGGAGACCATACCAGATGAGCTGTTTTCAAGTCAAATAAGTATCTACTTTGACTTTTAGTATTAGAAACCGATGCATTGCTTTTCACGAAAATATTACCTATACTGTCCTTATATCGCTTAAATTCGGCCCTTTCTACTTTTATATGGATCAATCGAGGAAAATTTAATGTAAATGAATACTAATTCTAGTTATTTGCAGGAACAGGTAAAACTTAGGCATTTAAGTTTTCATAGTTACAAGTGTCCCTTCTGTTATGTTACTCGTATCCCGTCCATGCACTGCGCATCTTAGGCGTGTCTAGACAGCGTTACTACATAAAGTCACTTAACAAGTCAGTTTTACCGTGCACGAAGAAGCCACTGGAAATCTCAAACTTGGAGGTATTTCTCCAAACCGGGAAGCCTTCTAAATACTTTGCCTAACTCCAATGCCTAAGAACAAGTTTTTCTTCCAGTACCATAGCTTAATGACATTGCGATCAAAACTTATCAACGGAATGGAAAAGCTGCGTTGAGAATTGTGACCATTGAATAATAAAATGAATGATATTAATATGAAGACTCAAACAGTTTTAGAAGGTATTTGGCATTTAGAAGATTCCAGAGCATTTAGAAGATTCCGTAATGTTGTCAGTAGGTAGGTACTGGTTATTTTCATCCTACTTCCTACTAACTTTAAATGTGAAAGTTAGCGAGTATGTATGGATCATTATTATTACTCGTGTCTCTAAAACTACAGAATGAAAAAATACAGACAAAAAAATTTCATGAAATTCAGCTCTCAGTGGCTCTCACATAGAACATGATCTATAAAATTGATTAATAATAGGTAATTGTTATCGCGTATTGTACTTTATCCCGGAAAACGAGAGCAAAATCACGGGCAGAGCGCTAGTCTCATTATATTTTCATCATTACATTATACGACTCGTCGTGTTCTGGCTGTGGGCTTGAGAGCCAGTTCTTTCTTTCTTTTTCTTCTCTTTTCTTGGACCTCAACGCATCAGTGATGCGTTTGGTGTTGCTCTGATGTCCATGAGCGACGGTAGCCACTTACCATCAGGTGGATCGTCAACTCGTTTGCCGCCTATTTCCATAAAAAAAAATCAAGTAACAAATTAGTGTGCACTATAAAGAATATTGTATTTTCTACAACGATAAGCATTAGAAAGAACATCTCAATGAAAACCATATAATTATATACCTGATCCTACAATCGAAATTTAATTCCCTATTGTTGTGTCAGTATTAATAGCCACCATATTTAAAACGCCCATTCACCCCCACCGGTGACATACACCGTTAACCATCATTATTTTTCACCAAGTTGGTTTGGTGAGAAATATCTAACTGACAAATGAATGGATCAATTAGGCATCGATATCTTGGATAAGGCTATATCGGGCGCGATTCAAATGCGCACGTCAAATTAGCTCATGGCTTGGGCATGGATCACTGGTCATTACTGGAGGCTCATTACCCCAACATGTCTCAGTTACGTAATGGTTGCTAAGGATGAATTTGCACCAACGCGGCAACGCCAACTTCTCATAGCGCTTATATTGAAGTGATAAGCTTAGTTAAGCAATATCACAGTACATAATATACTGTGGCAATATTGTGAGCGATATGTAACTACCTATTTAGATTAACTCGAACTGAAATATTTTTATTCAAAACTAGCTGACCCGGTAAACTTTCTACCGCCAATCAATCTCACCCTCACCCTCTCCCACTTCCTTCCGTACTGAATAACTGATCTATATGTAAATTATAGATATAAAAGTTATGTAAAGAAGGAATCCTCTTTCTCTCTCTTCCTCTTACCTCCATAGTGCCGGGCAGCACGGCGTCGCGACGCCCCGCGCCCTCTCTTTCATCCTGAAACAAAAAAAACATACAGGTAATGCAATTTGTTAAATTGATCTCTTTATCATAACCAAAACCTTTTTAAAGCGTCTGTGAGGAATACTAATTCAAAAAAGGAGGAGGTATTTAATTCGACTGTATTTTTTATGTTTGTTACCTTTGAACCTACGACTAACGGCCGGTCTCAATAATGTACTAACAGATGGAAGTCTGTGGATAGGGCTGTCATCTGTCATATTTGTCAATTTTTCAGAGGCAAAAATTGACAAATATGACAGATAACATACTAATGGTAGCCCTATTCACAGCCTTCCATCTGTTAGTACATTATTGAGACCGGCCGTAAGTGAACCGATTTTTATGATTCTTTTTTGAAAATTTCTCGGCTGACTTCATATTATGTAGGATGTTTCTAATCCACAAAAATACCTTAAAGTGCCTCAGGAGGACCTTGTACTTAATTTTCAGATTTTTAAATTTTTTTAGAACATTCCTAAATATTTTTTCTTTTCCTTTATGTATCGTCGTAATTATTGCCGAATGTGCATATTCCATTATAATGGAAAACATCCAGTCATGATAGTTTTAACGTTAGGCGCCTCGTCTAAGTTAGAGATATAACATTTGATGTAAGCTAAGAAACAAACCTAAATAGATTGGGTCTATAAGTGCACATTTATCTACGCGCTGACCAGCGCATACTTACCTATCTCTTATTTACTCTCTAGTTATTTCACTCTATCAACAAAGCATAAATAAAATAGTTGAAGCAGACGGGTAAGATTTTTATGTCAACTTTACCGATGCTTATACCTACTATGATCCTGTTCGTTCCATTCCGAATCTGATCAATTTTGAGTAGTGGGGGAATGCTGGACCTGAATGTTATTGTATCGTGTAGTGTTACTTCCATCAATGTTTACTGACGTATCTGTATCAAAATTCAAAAACATCTGAACTTCATAAAACGGAATATGATACGAGTAACTTCTTAGGATATATATTTTATATATATCCCAGTTGCATGGATCATACTTACAGCTAAGCTTATATTTGCACGTCATGTCAAAGTTAGTGTGGAGTGGACGAGAGGCACTAGATGTTTTATCGCGTGCGTTGTTCGGCAGCCTTATTAGGGTCGTTGGTCACGGTCCGGCAGAGATGGTAAACGGGACTGTCAATCGACCAACTATGTTGTATAAGAAAAACTAAAAAAGTATTACGCCTAAAATACTTTGTAGCAAAGTGTGTGCGGCTTAGCTTCAATGAGAAGATTTGTAGTCACCAGAAACGAGTATATGTATGTAGTATGTAGAAGGCACTGATGCGTTTACACTTATGTACGTTTGTGACGGATCTAAGATGGGTTTTGTAAGGAGGGAGAAGGGGAGGGGGTGGGTTAGTGGTTACAATTCAGCTTAACATGTCCCATGCTCCAACCGTTTAGCCGGCAGGGGGGACCCTTGAAATATTTCGCAAACGGACCCTTAATTCCAAAAATGGTCTTAGAAGACCCATATTTTTTTTTAACTTTTCAACGATACCCCACACTATAAGGAACGCGACGAATAAAAAATTCATCCTCACGTTACGGGGTACCCTGAAAAAAAAAGTTTTTCAATATTTTATTCTACGATTCTGGAGTTTCAATAAACACGTATATCCATGCCAAATTACAGCTTTCTAATACTAAGGGTCTCGCCGCTTTGCTTCGGACGGACGGACATGACGAAACCATAAGGGTTCCCATTTTACTTTGGAACCCTAAAAACTGCGAAAAAGCCACTCAGCACCTTTTAAATGAACACAACAGCTACAGATGGTATTTGGATTCACCAAATATTATGAAAAATTGTAAGCTAAGCAAGTAGTATCTACCATAGGTATACTAACGTTAAGCGAGACCATCAAAATAGGGTTGGTAAAGGGCTAATCAAATCGGTAGCGTGGGAACGCGTTAACTTTCACCTGCCGGCACCCGGTGATTGTGATACGCACAAATTGACGGCGAGTGGTCGAGTGGTACTGCCACCATCGCTGCACCACGCAACTCGCACCACGCAAGCCTCGCACGCAATGCGACCAGGAAATACAAGGACTGGGAGCTTCAAAGCGGGTTTGTTAATCATTTATTCAGAATACCTAGAAAGTTTTGTGAGGCTGCTGCACAATGAGCAATAGCTGAGTTGAAAGCATGCCTGCCGAGTGCAAAGTCTCAGGTTCGATTCCCGAGGTACACACCTTATTTACAGAAATGACAAATGACAATTTTAACGCAAAAGTTGACAAATAAACAGAGGATTGCGTGTCAAAAGAAACAGAGAAAACATATTGACCTCAATTTGATTACAAATGATCTTAATTGCAGTAACCACCTTTGTAATGTTCGTCTTTGTCGAGAAGACAGCATCATGTATGTATGTACAGTGTACACAATCAAACATGTCTCGCGAGGAAGACTGGAAAATAATAGGAGTTATAACATCTCCGTACTACTCGAGAGTTAAGTGCTATTGCTCGTTTACTAGGGCAAGCAGTACCAATACCTTACCTAGAACGGGACTGCCAAGAACCAATAATTTCTGGGATTTTCAGTATCATTTTCGTACCAAATTAGTTCTGGGCTAGTAGGCGGGTTCGGGGTCGGAGTCGGGTTCAGATTTCAGGGTTGGACTCCTTACTCCCTTAACCTTTTTTGGGGTCGTAAATATTGGATAAGAATCCCCACATATACAATGTGTTTCCCCTAAATAAAGACTTGCCCAATAAAGAGAGTTCGACGATGGTTCTCCCTGAATCCTTCCTTATAGCCATACCATACGACCAGATGTACGGAATAACAAACAATAGTTTCAGAACATAATATAGGTTTCATGTAGACGGGACGAAGTACCAGGTTAACATGATTCGCAAGATCCCAGCTTAAGCACCAACCGCAATTCGAATCAATATTCAAACATCGGCGATCACCAAAGGATCTTAGCGAAAGGAGCGCACATTCTCTGTCCTCCTCGCTGCCATCCCACTGCTCGCGCTAAACAAGGACGCGAGATCACAGAACTGTATCGTGGGAACTTAGCATTTTGCTTTCACCAACGGACAAGCGACAAACTAAGTGTTATTAAATGGAGCAAACTGTTATAGGACATTATTGGGGAGATTTCGTCATAACTTGCAAGACGTGATTACGTATTCAAATGATGAAAAAATTTTTTTTCCCACGAGCAATACCGAACAGGCAATCTTAACACGAAGGTGCTTTCCAAACAGAATCTTGTCTTTGACACAAACAACCTGTAAACCGAATCAAAATAGTTGTAGCACAAAGTGCATTTGCGCAGCAATTGCAGTGACCAGAACAAATACATCTACCACGGTTCTCCACAACAAATACACAAATAAACGAAACGCTTCCACAGTAATATCCCTGAAATATTTTTCACTTTTCGAATAAACTGTTGCTGTTCACCCTAGCGGCATTTGAAGCTTCACGTGGACAGGACACTTGCACTAAGATTCGTTATATCGCGGGTGGCATGTACGACACAAATAAGACATTCACACCCCGAGAACAAACATTTATCTGTCATATAAATGTCCACACCAGTCGGGAATCGAACCCGGGACACCTCGCATCGCAGGCAAGGCACTACCGACTAGGCTATAGGACCATTACAATTGTGTCTCATGTGTTGGCACAGCATTACGTACTATTATGTCTTCTGTGGCCGACCAATCATTAACAAAACCATTTCAGGTCAGGTCAAATCCTCAGTTATTGCGTCAAGATTTGTCCGAACGTTTTCCTTATGTTAGACCGATTAAATATCCATTTAGGTCTTGGCTCGGCACTTCCGTATTTTGGAAGGCATGTTAAGCTATCGGACTGAATTATGGTAAAAGCTTACTTGTGGAAACCTTTGACACTGACTTATAAAAATAAAACTTCAATAAGTCCGTTGTCCGGAGACTATGTAAGTAAATTTTTTTATGCATATAGCAGAAGGGGTATTCTACGCTATTGGTTATTCAATAATATTCCTTTTACTTTGCACTAATAAAGAGGTCCGTCCCTGGACCTTCACTGGAGATTCGTGGCCTCACCGACATGCACATATTTTCCATCCATACGCATACAGGTACTTTATAGAAGGGCTCGTCGTGGCTCGTACCGTGCCCCAATGCAGAGATGGTATAATGTAATAATTTATTTAATTAATCTGAGGTAATTTAAATAACATAGTGTCAAGATTTCATTTATTTCAATTAGAATTTTACAAAATATTTCAATAATTTATTTATATTTCATTTATTGTAATCCAATGCAAAGTAATGTCAACCGGAAATAAAGCTAAATACCTACTTTTTCAAAAATTAAAACAGAAGTAACAGCTTTTGCAACAGAAATGTGGTTGATTTTGGAATTCAGTATCGAACGGTCCAGAGATAGTGAATTGGTGTAAACAGTGTAAAGTTTAAAAGGACTGTACAGTGTATCAATACTACGTCGACGGAATTATTATATTTACAATATGTAATTATTTTACCCTGAGCGTGTTGTTTCCGTATATGTGCCGACACTGCCGACATATTGATGAAGTGTTCCATATCAAATTAAGTTTTTATACTTCATCAAAGCATAAAATTATCTGTACTGCATGAACTGCATCATATACATAATGATATATTATGTTATAAATAATAATGCTTTGTTGATGGAATGTGTACAACGTGCAAAAAGCGATTGCGAAACATGACCAAAGAGGCAGAGGCACTCCTAGTCTCGTTTTAAGTTAAAGATGCGCACACGCATCTAGAATCCAGTTTCGCAATACATTATGATTAATAGAGGCTGAGTACACGCCTGACCCCACTGAACTTAAACTTTAAGTGGTTGAACCGAAACAGCGTCAATATTCGCAAATTATCTGTACTAATGACAATTACCTATAAATCTCTATACTTGCAAAAATCAGTGCATTAAATATGTTTTGAATTTTTTTGGGAGGATTTGTTTTCTTGTCTATATTAGAGTCTAAAACATAAATCAGTAAATAGTAACCCTGCCTGCGAAACGTGGGGTCCTAGGTTCGATTTCTTGTTAAAATACAAATCAAGATCAAGCGAATGAGCCCAAAGTAGAGAAGATATCGTTTATTCCCACTTTTCCTGTGGAGTTTTGTTATAACGGTTGAAGAATTCCACTGTCCATATCATGACTACATCAGAACCACAGAACACCTAATAATAATTAGAACCTAAGAATTAGAAACTATTTATTAGATGTTTTGTGATCAGAACCTATTACAATGTTGTATTACGTATCACCGGAAATCGATTTCAAATACGGCAAAGTTATTCAAAATTACATACAATCGGTCCGGTAATAGTTGAAAAAGCTTTGAAACACCAGGGTCAAGTTAAATAAAACCGTTCTAAACCTCGATTAACTTAATAATAAAAACATTTTTTCTGAATGTGTAACGGCGAAGTGGGCGGGGCGGGTCTCGCGGGTCGCATCTCAACCTTAACCCACTAACCTGAGGTCTGTGATCGTCGTGTCGTGATTCAACTGTTCAGCTGCACTAATACCGTGATGTACTCTGGCTTAATTTTAACAGCGATTACAGCCGCGTCACGGAACTTCTGTAGGCAAAGTCATAGCCCGGCGCCTTATGTCAATCTTAGAGATCGACAAAGTTAAGCAAGAGCGGGCGCGGTCGGTAATAATTAGTGATGGGCCGACTACAACCGACTAGTCGGGAAAACCGACTATTCGGCATGTTTTCTAGTCGCCGACTATTCGCCGAATAGTCGGCAAAAAAGGCCGAATAGTCGGCATTTATTTTCGCTACTAAAAATAAAGTTAAAGAAAACTCCAAAATTATAAAATCAACATAGTTAACTAGATTTATTATTTTAATAAATCAGATAATAACAAAATAAATATTAAAGTGAGTGACAATGCGCCTTGATTTTGCTTCAACGCCTCTTTGATCGATAATTCCAATCTATACTATAAATCAGATAATAACAAAAAAAATGTGTGCAATTCACACGTGGTAGAAGTGAAACCTTCAAAATTTTTGTTTTCAAGATAATGAGAAGAATGTAAAATTTCGGGAAGATGATAAATGTAGGTTTCACTAATCTACTTCACTCCGCTCCGCCCCGCTCCGCTGCCCCGCTCTGCTCCACCCCGCCCCGCTCCGCTCCGCTCCCCTACCCCTCACTCCCCTACCCTAACCCTGTACAATGCTTCCTATCTCACTTTAGAATTTATGTGTTTGTCTCTTTTTACTGGACAGTTTCATTTCCTAAAATTTCAAGTCACCCCCGTACTAAAGAAGTTTTCACTTCAAAAAATATTGAAGTGAGTGGCACTGCGCCTTGATTTTGCTTCAACGCCTCTTTGATCGATAATTCCAATCTATCCATACTCCATACTAATATTATAAATGTGAAAGTGTGTTTGTTTGTTTGTTTGTCAGTCTTTCACGTCGCAACGAAGCTGTTATACGGTATGGTTTTTGTTTGTGGAGATAGTGAGGAGGGTGGAGAGTAACGTAGGCTACTTTTTATCGTGGTAAAACATCCCCATGGGAAGATCGATATTTTGTTAGTTGGTAGATATTTAGTTCCGGATTAATATAATAAAACTCAAAGGGCAAATTTTCTGTACATTGAGTTTTTTTTTTTTTAATTTTGATTAGGGGGCACTTCAATAAAAAAATATATTTTTCAGAATTATTGTCTGTCTGTTTGTCTGTCCGGGCATCACATGGAAACCCTTGAACGGATTTCGATGAAAATTTGGTAAAGTTGTTACTAATACTCCGGGTCATATTTTAAGATACTTTTTATCCTGGAAAATTAAAATTAAAACGTAATGAAAGTTTGTATGGAATAGTTTTAAAACATCAACCGATTTGCTTCAAAGCAACAAATGTTCCTCGCTCTAATTTATGGAACACATATTTTTCAGTTGTTCAAAATTTTGAAAACAATAGAAAAAAAACAATTTAATGTGAATATTGCTTATTTTTCAAAACCCGTTCCTGGAGGAATCCTTTGTGATTTTATCGTGGGTTTCAGTATATAAATTACTAAATATAAGTACTTCAATATAAATTCACCGTTTTTTAAATTTCCTTCTGCAAGAGGTACAAATAAGGTAAAACAATTTCCGTATGCGAAGCTGCGGGCAACAGCTAGTGTATGTATAAAACAGGGTGCTACTTTAAAACAGGAGTCATCGATAGCTTTTGAAACATTTCTACCGTTATCTCGCACAATAGGATGAATTATGATGGTAAAGAGTAAAAATTTGATCGAAGTAAGGATGATCGGCATTGCCGACTAGTCGGCCGAATAGTCGGCAATTTTTTTGCCGACTAGTCGGCTAGTCGGCTGATCGGCAAAACCCATAGTCGGCCCATCACTAGTAATAATAAATAAACGCTTTATACTCTATTAACTTTACCGGGATAAAAAGTAGCCTATGTATTAATCCAGGGTATAAGCTATCTCCTTTCCAAGTTTGAGCCAAATCGGTTAAGTAGTTGTGGTGTGATTGAGGAACAAATATCCAAACATCTTCACATCTATAATATTAATAGGATTAAAAATTACGATAAATAAGACACTGTAAGACTGTTTACCAAACAGGACTCGTCTAAAAAATGGTGTATAAAAATTACATGTCAAACTACATGATCGTCTAGAAACCACAGAACGGAATAAATTTTTTTTTCATAATCATATAATTTTTTTGCTCCGACCTAATGATCATAACAGAATGAATCATCCGGTCTATAAAATAGTTGTGATAGTACAATCACCTGCAGAGAAAAATAACCCATCTGTTTACAATGCAACAGGCAACGGAAATGTGCTGTTCGTATATTTATAAACAGATGGGTTACTTTTCTCTGCAGGTGACTGTACGTGGTAGGTATTGGTACTAATACCATTTAGAACGGTGAGGCGTGTAAACAGTAATCAATTCCAAAACTCGATTCGTTGAGAAACGTGAGCCCATCACTAACATTTATTTTGAACTAAATGCTTAATTTTGCCTTATTTGAGGTGCTTGTAATTTTTATCTAATGGAGGCCATACACGATCAACTGTACTTATCAAGTCTGCAGTTTGACTTGTCAAAGCAGTTTGATTTGACGCGGCATCCAGTGTGCATGAGACAGCTATATGGCCAGATATACCGTGGCCGTATACGATCAAGTATACTGGATGCCGCGTCAAGTCCGCTGAAAACTTGGCAAGTATACTTGATCGTGTATGGCCTCTATAATGTACATATACTAATCCGGTCAGGCAAGGTTTTAGTTCAGTAAAAGAATAATGAATAATGGTCGGGGGTTAATGGTAATTGTACCTTTGCTTCACGACCAATTTGGTCGTGACAACGTTGTAAGAAGATAACCCTTCGGAGCATAATGTACAAAACGCAAAATGAACACAAGTCGCAAAATGTACAATTCGCAAAATGTACAAAACGCAAAATGTACAAAACGCAAAATGTACACAATACGCAAAATGTACAAATCGCAAAATGTACAACAAGCACTAAGGCCTCTTTCACGGCGACACGGAACTTAAATTTTTGAAGGGCTTTTCTTTTTGATGTTACCAGATGTAAAATTCGAACGTTTATTGCCCGTGGTCCGATCGCCGAGTTCTACTGGTCGATCCATGGGCAATTTTTTTTTGCCTGTGGTTCTATCAATCGGACTATCGTTATTTATAGCAATAAAAATTACATTGGTACTAGACCGGACTGGTACTGGAAGAGTAGTTACCAAGATAAATATTTTTACCCATGATACTATTAAGTGCCCTACCTCACCCGGACGCCATGGCGACGGGAGGGGGAGGGGGAGGGGAGGGGTTTGAGGGTAGGGGCAGGGGGAGAGAGAGTAGAAGGGAGAGGGAATTTAATGATGTCAAAGAAGTAGAACTTCTCACGCGCGAACATAATTTTATGTTTAAGTAAGTAAGTTTATGTTTTTTGACGTGATAACGCATTAAAACGATGAGCGCCGGGCGCATCTATGAAAAAATGTAGCGTTCCGCGAGCGAGAGAGCAGCGAAAGCGAGAGAGAGGCACTATCGGCTACGATACGCCGATCGTAGCCGATAGTGCCTCTCTCTCGCATCGTAGCCGATGCCGTAGGTGAGCCGTAGGCCATCGTAGTTGAGTGGAGCGGAGCGGAGTGGGGCGGGGCGGAGCGGAGCTTTGTCATGACATTGTCACGTTAAACTACCGTCCGTAAACTGACTTTACAGACAACCATTTTTATTTTACTTGTGGAGTTTAAGACTTTTTTTTCATGCATCATTTCCCTCCGGCATACAATGTCCTCATCCTATAATGACTGCATTTATGCAGATAAAGCTGTAGCGACTTGATAGTTAATAGTGATTTTTATTTTTGTTAAGTAGGTGATATTTCGATTAACCAATATAGAACCAACTTTGTTGTGAGTAAAATGTGTTTAGGGGAAAATATTTTGTGGAATAAATAAGAATTATTTTATCCCTAGTTTGTATTTCAATTGAAAAAAATCAGATCAATATTTTGTGTCATTTATGTAATCGATGTGAACGTGGGCTTTCTTGCACATTTTGCGATTTGTACATTTTGCGAGTTGTGTACATTTTGCGTTTTGTACATTTTGCGTTTTGTACATTTTGCGAATTGTACATTTTGCGACTTGTGTTCATTTTGCGTTTTGTACATTATGCTCCGAAGGGGAAGATAAGTACCTACTGCGCCCGCCGTGAGAACTCATACATATCGCAAAAAAATTTACTGAACATTCGTTTTCATCAAGTCACTTCTGTTCATGTAAAGATATCGTATCGTATCGTCTCGGACATGTAAACGCGCTTATTACGAAACATGATTCTACATAGAAGTGTGAGCCCATCTTTAAAATCTAAATGAACTCACTCGCAAATGTTTTTCTGCTCCATTTTGCCTTAAACAGCTTTAAATATATGCAAAAGGCGTCC
Organism: Thymelicus sylvestris; assembly: GCA_911387775.1. Taxonomy (NCBI): domain Eukaryota; kingdom Metazoa; phylum Arthropoda; class Insecta; order Lepidoptera; family Hesperiidae; genus Thymelicus; species Thymelicus sylvestris. The sequence goes on from OU426903.1 coordinate 1,820,437, forward strand.
CATTGGTACGTTGGTGTCGGCAATAAGCATCAGTTAACACAACTGGCCGTTGCGTTAATCTCTATGATGGCTAAATTCGTATCAAGTATTCACTGCGTAGTTTAAAAAACTACGTGCAAGACCAGACAGACAAATCGGCTTCATTCGTTTTATTCTGCTGCAAGGAAACTTGGTGTCCTTGCAAAGGTACGGCGGCACTTCACACCCAGGCAACTTAAAACGTTGTACAAAGCTCAGGTTCGGCCGTGTGTGGAGTACTGTTCGCACATTTGGATAGGTGCAGCCAAATGTCACCTTTCTGCTTTGGACTTGATGGAGAGGCGTGCGAATGAGCCTCCATTGGTGACCCAGATTCGGTTGAGACCAATCTTCAAAGCTTGACGTAGCATGTCCCGAAAATAAAATTTAAATCTTGATTTAAAAAAAAGGGTAAAATTTATTCCGATTATACGTGCTCATGGAATGATTTAGAGTATTCAGACGTTTACATGTTTGTGAAATCACTTTTCCGCGGGCGAGCGGGCGGACTTTATCATATTTTAGAGGAAATTATACTGAATAAACCTTTTTCAGTGTTGGAACCCATATTGGGTGATATGACAATATTATGGCAAAATATGAATATCTCATATATATATATATGTTACCGGATATCTGTATAATGCGGGTATTCAGCACAATCCCTAGGCAATGTGTATAATACCTGGGTCGTTTTGGCAATGTATTAAATGATATTAATATTATTCACCATTACATACTTACTTTACCTAGGTAATGTATACGTTTCCGAACTACTGTACAGAATACCTACAGGTCCACCGGCAATGAATAAAATTAATAGATTTGGGTATGTGTATTCGATGAACTGTCATCGAATGACAATTCCTCGACATGCAATTTTTCTTGTTTAAAAGATTTAAAGATTTTATTATAAAAAGAAACAATTTAATGCTTTTTATAACTTTTTTGTATTTCTTATTTTTTGATCAATAACAATTTAACATTTTTCCGTACATAAAAATTTTAGGTTTACTTTCTTCCTTGAATTATATTTTTTTCAAAACGTTTACGTTAGTGACAGAAACGAATCGCTGCAAAACCGACTCCACGTAGTCTTGTTTGCCCTACCCCTAGAGTGTAATGTAAACCCGCGTAGGCGCGGAGGGGCGAGGCGGCCCGCGAGCTAAGGAGCAGGTGGTTTTAATGCTCGCCGCAGCAGCTGAGGCTGGCCGGCACAGCCGAAGCTGCGGTGGTGAGCATTAAAAGCATCTGCGACGATAAGCTCGCGTGGGACCGCTGGAGCCCCGCAGCGCCGGAGCCGTGACAGAAACTGTGCTTGCTGCATGTTGCATTCTGCTTACGTTTTAATGCTGCCTTTCAAGGATGGGTGACATTTGAAATAATAAAAAAATATTTATTAATGATCATAATTATGAAAATTATATCATTCGATTCGACCAATTGTGATTCGATAAATGATATATTGTCATTCGATGAACTGTCATTTGATTAATTGTTTTCGATGAAATGTTAATTCGATTAATTGTGTTTTCTATGAAATGTTCATTCGATTTATTGTGATTTCGATGAAATGTCGATTCGATTATTTGTAATTCGATGAAATGTGACCGATGAAATGTTTTCGATGATTTTTCCGCAAATCGTAGTGTTTGCGCAACTTTGTAAGAATTCCATGTATCGTTGCAGCAGCTTTAGCTTTTGGTTCAATGCACCGCCAAAAGTTGGGGTTTTTACCTTAACTCGTAACAACTGAAGGCGATCGGTATATTCTTAATGTACGTTATGAAAAGTAGAGCTCGGATGAGCGGGCTCCTGGTAGGTACGTGCGGTAAATATACCTACACGTATCTTAGTCTTAGAATTCCACAAGATTGGCCGTGCCCCACTCGGATACAGCTCAAATTGTGAGATTTATACGTTTCACCACCACTCTGCTATCATCTATAGCTGGTTTCAGTCATTTCTATCCAATAGAGAACAAATAGTGGTAACAGATGGAAGTGACGGTAACAAAAAATTCTCCTCCCTCCGGACTATTGAACGAGGTGTGCCCCAGGGTTCCTTACTAAGTCCTATTTTGTTCTCCTTGTACACAGCAGATCTGCCTAACCAAATAAAATCCTGCAAATACCATTTATACGCAGACGATACACAGCTGTATTATTCTTTTGAATCCAAGAATGTAAAAGAGTCGATAAAGAAAATTAATGAAGATCTCCGAAATATCTGCTCTTGGTCACGAAATAACTCTTTAGTTCTGAACGCAAATAAATCGCTAGTATTGGTCCTGGGCACAAAACATCAAATAAATACTGTATTAGACTGCGAGGATAAAGTTAAAATAGACGATGAACCCTTGAAACAAGTAAAATCCGCTCGAAATCTGGGGGTAATATTGGACGGAGAACAAAAATTTGTAGAGCACATTAATAATAAAATTAGAAATGCGTTTCTGAAACTCAAAACGTTATACAAAATAAGATCTCACATTAAAGAGGATTTACGCCTACTTTTATGTGACTCACTGGTGCTCTCACAATTCAATTACTGCAGCTCAGTATTCGGCCCTAAATTGTCTGCTAACACTGAAAGGGCAATACAAAGGGTACAGAATGCATGTATTCGATACATCTATAATGTCCCAAGGAGACAATATATAACCCCGTATTTAAATAAAAAAGGGATACTAAATATGGGCGCCAGGAGGGAGCTACACTATGCTTCGATAGTTCAAAAGGTAATCTGGAACAAAAAACCAGAATACCTATTTGAAAAGCTTACCTGGATTAGAGATATTTGCCATCGAAGTATACGCTCTCATACACAGATGCTTCTCCACATACCCGCACACAAGACAGCTAGATACAGGAGCTGTTTCAAATTCACCGCAGCTAGAATTTGGAATGACCTCCCACCACCTATGAGAAAACAAATGTCTACAGAATGCTTTAAAGTTAAGTATAAATTAGCCTTATTAAAAAGACAACTCGCTGCGGAGAATTTGAAACACCCCTATGTTAAATTTTTGAACCTAAGAGACTATTTTGCCACAAAGTAGCAAATATAAAACTATCGGATACAATTAATTATATACATACACATACATACATACATACACACATCACAGGCGCGCGCGCACACACACACAGACACAAACACACACACACACACACACAAACGCACACACATGGACTGGAGAGTTTGTAATTAGTGTTCATTTTATAGTTTTTAATATTTTTATTTAATTTTTGTTTTTCTTTGATGAATTTTTCTTTATATATATATTCTTTATGGCGATATTTATGTGTCAGGTAAATGGGGAACCAACAACTTTTGTCTCCCGCATAAGAGCTCAGGGAGAAGGGGCCGGCTGAAAAACAGCACTGCACGAGATCTTTTTCTCGTGCCTAAGCTGAGCCGGCTCCCTTTGCCTCAATTTTGTTTATTGTTTCTTGTTTTAAAAAAAACTGTATTTTATGTTTTAAAGGCAATAAATGTTTTTATTATTATTATTATTATTATTATCTGCGTACCCATAGACAATAGGCATGAGCGGGTCATTACTATGTACAAAGAAGAAATCCCAAACCTAGCCGATAAGGACAGAGGATATGTCGGAGCTGGAAGCTTGCTTAAATGTAAGAATGCCAAAGTTTGGGTTTGGTAGCCAAAACCATTTGTGCAAGTAAACTGCCTGCCCTCACGTCTCGCTTCTCTCCCACTTGTTGTCTTTTACACACATTACCAATTACGCATGGAGTATTGTATAGAATGCCTGGGCGAAGTATGAAATAAATAATATTCGAAACGTTACCTGAACGTTTTAGATATTCTATAAATTGCCTAGGTATTGTATACGGCGTGGTCATGCAATCGTAGGAGATATTTCAGGGGGTGGTTCGCCTCGCGATTCTCTGCCCCAATAAAGAAATAATAAAAACATCCATAAATCACAAAGATAATAATATCAAACTAAATACGAAAAATCTCAAAACGTGTGGACACCTTAGCAGCGCGTTGAACTCGCGTTATCAGGTCACTAGGTGAATGACCTGTTACAATTATTTGACGTTTGCGGCGTGTCTTTGCGACGTGCCGACAAAGCGGTGCGGCGGCGGTGCGAATTTTAGGGTCCGTTCACACAGACCGTCTCGGAGAGCATCGGCCTGCTTTTTTCTTTTCAACAGACCGGATCGTATACGCTTGTAATTGGCCGGAACGGAGCCGCCAACTATTTCACATAGACCGGCTGGAAGAGATCTGAAAGCGGATGCGGTCGGATGTGCTCGGAGCCGGTCAGATGCGCTCGGAGACGGGTGGATATACTACAAAGGCAGTATCAGTATTCCGCGCAGTCCAAGTTTTGTTTTCGGTGTGTTAATGTGCACGAAATCGAAGCCGACAGGCTGCGCGAGCGAGAAAGAGCACGCAATCGGAGCCGACAAGCTGCACGATCGAGAAAGAGCACACAATTTTTATTTCACACGAAGGGCGTTCAAGCATTCTTGATGACAAAAAAGGTGCACATGCAAAAATAAACTTTACTAAAATTCAAAACTCTGTTTCCAACGTGATAAAAATCTGCTCTCCTCTCCGAGCTGGTCTGTGTGAACGGACCCTTAGGCGGCATGATTCAATGGAAAAAAGCGAGCGTTTGCGGCGCGGCGTGCCTTTGTGGTGTGCCGACAGAGCGGCGGTGTTCTTTTGCAATATGTGGGTTACTAGGTCACCGCTTTCTCGAGCGCAGTGTCTATGATTAATGTATTTTAAAGGATAATTTGGGTAAAAATTAAGGTCAGTTTTTTTTTACGTATTCGGGCAGAGAATCACGAGGTGAAGCGGGGGGTGAAATATCTCCTACGATTGCATGACCACACTGTAGAGTGCTGAATTATATAGATATCCGGTAACATATATAATATGAATATATCCAATCCATTATGAATATTTGCAGTAATAATGTAATAATGTGGATGTATATTTGTATACAGCAGCAGTTCTACAAAATTTTGTTTTGCCTATCCTACATATGTGCAGACCCCTCTTTCCCACTGGGCACTCTGAGCACGTGCCCAGGGCCCCGTGATCGATAGGCGCCCCCTAGTTCCTGCCAGATCACTAAACGATAACCGATATTTATTACCGAATTTTTTTTTATTCGAATATATCGAATCTAAAGTACTGACTACAATACCAATTTGCTTATTAGCCTTTGCATAAATCTAGAGGCTTGCTTAACTATTTCCTTTGTTTATTCTAACAAAATAGTGTTCTGTCAAAGTCATAGGGGCCCCATTATCCTAATATGCCCAGGGCCTCCAATAGGTTAAAGACGGCTTTGCCTATGTGACGCTGACGACCGTTCTAAACTTCTAACAAGAACATTAATATTTACAGAATCGCGTAACCCGCCATCCCGCCACGCCGCCGCGCCGTCTGCTTGACCCGGCCTTTAGGTTTACCTAGTCGGCAGTCGACCTCTGCTCCGTTTACCGAAGGGTCGAGGACTTTCTTCCTCATCGGTTATCCATCCTGCAATCCTTCCATACCCATTGCTTCAGCCAACTAACTCTGAGAGCTATATCAGTTTATTTGTTTGACTACTGTAATCGTCTACATAGAGTCTTCTCCACTGGAGATGCATGCGTGCTGGAGATGGTATGCGTATCTAGTAAGAATAATAAAACATAATTCTATATTTAAAATTCCTACTTATCACCATAGGTACATCTGGCAGTCTACACACCTTTGAAAACATAGAACCGACTCTAATCAGTAATCACCAAAACCAATGATCTTTAAGAACACCGAGTCAAGCAATCATTCCAAGTATAATAACGAACTTCAAGTACCAAAAACAAGGGCGGTGAGCTAGTTAACCGCCCAACGCGTACTACTTCTATCCGACAAATACGTCACGATGAATAAACCTTTCAATGGGAGCTTCGCAAAAACGCAAGCGATAGCAAGGTCGCGATAAATCGACAGAACTAACTCCATCTCGATATACTAAGCGACGAACGAAAAATCGATTCAAAAACGATGCGCCGATGATTTTAAACTTATAACGTCGCAGACACTTACACTTAGGTACTAACATTTTGATTGGGGTATCTACTAACGATTTTTGTATTTTATTTTATTTTTTATGGAAATAGCCGGCAAACGAGCTGACGATCCACCTGATGGTAAGTGGCTATCGTCACCCATGGACATCAGCAATTTTATACCGATACTTCTCACCCAGTTACACGCATCACGGTCACAGCGAGAGTGCGAGTACAATGTACAAAAATCACGAGTACCCGTTTGCATTCAAAATGATAAGCAACTTTTCCAAGTCATAAAACATGAGTCGCACTGAATAACAGTTACAGACCCGTAGTGCAAGAACAGAAGAGTCACCAGTATTATAACCGACCCTAACGAAGACTCCTTTTACGCCTTGCTTGAAGGAGACGGATCTTTTTGCTTGAAGAACCCTGATACCGCTCCAAAAGCCGCTCAAAGGCCAGCTCATTCAACAGTTTCTACGTTAGCAACAGACAAAACGACTTTGATGATGATGAAACATCGATCTACAACCACCGGTGTGTTTGGGCAATGTATGGAAAACGTGGGAAAAGCGCTAGTTACTGCGTCTGCGGAAAAAATATCGAAAACATTTCATCGAATTACAATTCGCCGAACACAATACATCGAAAAAACATTTCGTCGATTAACAAAACGTAGAACAAACAAGTCATCGATTGACATTTCTTCGAATAGCATTACGTAGAACAACCATTTAATCGCATGACAAATAACCGAATTACATTTCGTCGAATGTCATTTCATCGAATGTCATTTCATCGAATATCATTTCGTCTAATGTCATTTCATCGAATGCCATTTCATCGAATGTCATTTCATCGAATGGCAAATCATCGAATGGCGATTCATCAAATGAACTGCCATTGGATGAACTGTCATCGAATGGCAATTTTTCTCGTTTAAAAGATTTTATTATTAACAGAAACAATTTTATGCTTTTTATAACTTTTTTGTATTTCTTATTTTTTGATCAATAACAATGTAATATTTTTCTGTACGTAACAATTTTAGGTTTACTTTCTTCCTTGAATCATTTTTTTCAAAACGTTTACGTGAGTGACAGAAACGAATTGCTGCAAAACCGACTCCACGTAGTCTTGTTTGCCCTACCCCTAGAGTGTAATGTAAACCCGCGTAGGCGCGGAGGGGCGAGGCGGCCCGCGAGCTAAGAAGCAGGTGGTTTTAATGCTCGCCGCAGCAGCTGAGGCTGGCCGGCACAGCCGGCCAGCAAGCCGAAGCTGCGGTGGTGAGCATTAAAAGCATCTGCGACGATAAGCTCGCGTGGGACCGCCGGAGCCCCGCAGCGCCGGAGCCGTGACAGAAACTGTGCTTGCTGCATGTTGCATGCTGCTTACGTCTTAGTGCTGCCTTTCAAGGATGTGTGACGTTTGAAATAATAAAAAAATATTTATTAATGATCATATGAAAATTATATCATTCGATTCGGCCAATTTGTGATTCGATATATTGTCATTCGATATATTGTAATTCGATATATTGCAATTCGATATATTGTCATTCGATATATTGTAATTCGATATATTGTCATTCGATGAACTGTCAGTCGATGAAATGACATTCGATTGATTGTTTTCGATGAAATGTTAATTCGATTAATTGTGTTTTCGATGAAATGATCATTCGATTAATTGTGATTTCGATGAAATGTCAATTCGATTAATTGTAATTCGATGAAATGTGTTCGATTAAATGTAATTCGATGAAATGTTTTCGATGATTTTTCCGCAAATCAGTTACTGATATCCACTGTGGCGATGACTACTTAGATCTAGAAGCTCCTGTGGTCTTGTGTCAACGTTTTTCATGAAAAAATGGTTGTCTGTAAAGTCGGTTTACGGACGGTAGTTTAACGTGACAACGTCATGACAAAGCTCCGCTCCGCTCCGCTCCACTCAACTAAGATCGCCTACGGCATTGGCTACGATACGCCGATCGTAGCCGATAGGTCCTCTCTCTCGCTTTCGCCGCTCTCTCGCTCGCGGAACGCTACATTTTTTCATAGATGCGCCCGGCGCTCATCGTTTTAATAGACGTTATCACGTCAAAATATTTTCATTTAATTCCCACCGAATCTTTCACCAGGACACGCAATTATCACCATTATTTCTCAGTAGGTATACCATTACCTGTAGCGTATTAAACCTGAATTAGATGAGAACAGGCTGACTTCAAGCCGATGTAAAAAGCGTTAAAACAAAGTGTTATTTTACCGCCTTGTTCTAGATAAAGTTATTATTTTATTATTATCATCATCAAAGGTCAGCAGCACTTAATTCATTAAAAAAACTGAAACTACACCTCGAATTAGAGTGGATCAATAAAAATTCGTACCGCAAGGCCGCCGCGCCCGATAGATGCTCTGCCTTGCAATTAGCGAGACGTTCTAATTATCTCGTTTAAACTACACGCAGTTAATATCGTGTAGTACTGATGATAACTTGCGTTTTATCTATCGCCGAAAGAAACGTAAATGGTCATCGTTGTTCATCATTCATGGGACATGTACAAAGATGATGATGCGTTACCCTTACAAGGCAAGAAAAGCAGCATGATAATGTCTGTTTACTGATACCTTGTCGAATACTAAAACAGAAATACGCTACATAATTATAAACTACGCCCGTTCTCAATATTCTATCATCTATAATCATCAAGTCACAGTACCTATCAGGTATAGTCTTCGTTATAATTAGGTACTACTAGTTTATCCAGAGGCCATAGTATGAGAGTATGATAATCGTAAATTATTGAAAAAGCCGTAGTGATACCTAACGACTTCCAGCAAGTCCCTGGCGACATTGCCTCCAGAAATAAATTATCGGGAAAACCCACAAACCACGGTAGTTAACATAGATCAGGCACGGTTTCGTGTCTTACTTAGTTAAGCAAGTCCCTTCAAACATGTTGTTAACAAGATTGTAGCAGCGGCGTCAGCAGCGATACCAACACTGCCAATGCATATTATGCGAGGACTTGGATGGCGGTTCTTCCATCACATCTAGGATTTTAAAACGTTGAATTCTGTTGGCCACATTTGCGGCCTAACGCGTTAAGGAAGGCCCATTCCAGCGTAGCCGTTAACACTAACGTCAACGCATAGGGTTGCCAGACGTCCGGATAAAGCCGGACAGGGTTAGGCTTTTTGAGTGCGTGCCCGGCCAAATTGAACGGTGTCCGGCCTGTCCGGTTTTGCTAGGCTTTTTGCATTCGACTTGTCACGTCGTTTAGAAGATTTATCTGTATGGTAAAGGATCACAAAAGCCTGGGGGACACCACAAAATTTTTATCTTGTTAATACTAACAATAAGACACAAAATCCTCAATAATTTAGGGTGTCCGGCCTTTTTACCCAAATGTCCGACCAAACTGGCTGGTCTGTCCGGATATTTTTTTTGACGACCTGGCAACCCTATCAACGCAGATAGCAGGAGCATTACCATGTTTTCCTTCACTGAAGCAACCGTTAATTTAATTGATGAGGGGTACGCTTCCGCACATCATTACATATATTGATTTCATCATCATGTCATGAGGAAAGTGGAACTCTTCAACCATCGATACAAACTTCCTTAGGCTTATTTGCATTTGACGAGTTTGGTGACAATTCAAGGGTCTTTAAGTGCAATACTATTATTTATCCGTGGTAATAGAATTAGTTTAACTTTTATTCATTGAGCACACGACATTGACAGTTTGCCCCTTAAATCGTCCATCAATGTCTGAGTATAATACAAATAAAATAGTTGTGTATAAAGGAATCTTACCATGAAAACCATTAAGCGCCGTTTCCCCTTTCCCCACCTGCCCGCCGCGCGAACTGTCAACAAATGTTTCCATCGTTAACTAAATGAGCACAACTGAACAACGAAAAACCCGTTCTGTGGCAAAAACTGACATTGAACTTCAGGGATCATCCATAAGGTACTTCCACGAAATAGTTATACCGTCATTTTTACTATTTTTTAGCGGTGACGACCATAATATTGTGTATTCGTTCATATACAATATCTACTATAAAACACTTGTGGTGTTTTGAAGCCCAAAAGCTTCCAAGCTTTAATTTATGTAACTAGCCGACAGCCGAGCTAACAATCCGCCTAATTGTAAGTGGCCACCGTTGTAAGTATTAGAGGATAGACATAATATAATATTATTATACTACGAGTAAAACTGAAGCTCCTAGCTTGGCAGGCAACTGCTTCCTTGGCACAACTGGCAATGTCTTCTCTTATAATGTGAATGGATGTAGTTTGTCATGCTGGCCAAGTATGGCTTCCTCATCACAGGTTTCCACATGACGTTTTCCTTCTCCGAAGCAAGTGAGAGTCAATTTCTAATACGCACATAGGTACACTCTGAATTTTTAAGGTGCGTTCAGGATACGAACACTGATCCTCATTCAGACGGCCAACATTCAAACCTGTTTATGAGAGACTGTGTAGGTCTCTAAATACTAAATAGTCATAACATTTGGACATCAACATATCAACCAAATCGAAGATGTTTGGATCTTTAGATGTTGGAATGTTTGTCTTTTCATGGCGCGATAAAAGCATTATTTAAATAATAATCTCACTGGGAATCGAACCCAGGATCCTTTCCTGTCCGATATGGTAAACATTGCGCCACAGGGGTCGTCACTGTTTGAATTAAGATGAAACTTAGCACACACTGGTCCATGTCCATGACAAGAAAATAGGAGCTCGACTTGGCGAGGGCACTACCATGCCCCCAGATAGATTTTATCCCGATCGCTTGATCCCTTGGGATGATTAGGACGTTTATTTTTAACCCCCCCCCCCCCCCCGAAAAAAGAGGGGTGTTATTAATTTGACGTGTCTGTGTATCTGTGTGTCTGTCTGTGACATTGTAGCTCCCAAACGGATGAAGCGATTTTGATCTAGTTTATTTTCTTTGAAAGGTGATTTAACTAGAGTATTCTTAGCTATGTTTAGTATAAAATATAAACATAACTGTTGGGGGCTTTTTAAATTTTAATTTAACGTTATTATGGTATCGTTTTGTGAAACTTTATATGTATTACTAGCTGCCCGGACAGACTTCGTTCTGTCAAAAGTTTAAAAAAAAAATTAGGGGACCACCCTTAACATTTAGGGGGATGACAAATAGATGTTGTCCAATTTTCCACCCTAGCCAATATGCACGCTAAGATTCACGAAAATCGGTCGAGCCGTTTCGGAGGAGTTCAACTTCAAAAAAGCGTGACACGAGAATTTTATATTTAGAATTTTATATACATTGTATTAGATATTATAAAGCATGATGTTATAAATAACTATATACTTACAGTAATATCAGTGAATGTAGTCCATTGTTTAATTGTTTTCGTTAAACTTTAACCTACACAGTTACTAAACTAATACTGGCCTTATAATACAAATTTAACTATTGTAATTCACATGTTTACTATTATTAAACTATTTTAAAACTATCAAATGTACATTAATTATTCTATATTTTTAACTGTCACATAATATCTACTTTTTTCTTGTTATATTGCTCTTTCTAGTTTGTAGTGAAGCTTGAGGGTTGATTCCGTATCCATATCTGAAACAAAGGAAAATCATTTATAATTCTCAGAAAATCGTAGCTTGTATTGAAAATTTGTTCATCAATATTATATTTCCAAAACACATTTACACATACCACACAGACATATCTTTTTGTAAGATAGTTTGATACTAGAAATTAAGGTTATTTGGGGATTAGGGAAGAGATTGTGGTTATTATAACAATAATAGTGCCCCTGCATTCATTTTTAGAAGTAGACTATTTCTACATAATCTTCTTATCTTGTGAGAAATTTCTCTCTAATTCATATTAAAATGCATTTTTAACCAACTTCAGAACTTTTTTTATGTTAGTTACCTCAGAACTTTCTACTGGGTGAACCGATATTGATGATTTTTTTAATTAAAAGCTGGTGCTTGTCATGTGATCCCACTTAAATTTGAGCTAGATCTGATGAGTAGTTTTTGAGTTAGTTTGAAGATGGTTATTTTTTTCTTGGTAAAATTCTTAACAATGATGATGTAATATAAATAAAATTAATTTTTAAATTGGTTGTAACGTTAGATGGTTATATGTGTGTATGGGCCAAGGGCCGCCCTACACCAAAAAGTTGCACCGGAATAGAACATTGGACTATAGAAAAAATTTATTTATATTACAATGGGGTTCGCTTGGAAAAAGTAAACCGCATGAAATTTTAATAACAATTATTTATTACTATCAAAAACAAATATTTAACAATTCTTTAATTTTGTATTTTTCCAAAATCTTAATAAATTTAATTTATAATTATCCAAATATTTTATTTCAATTTATCCAACTTACTATCTAAATTACAATTTTGTAGATCTATATGCAAGCCAAAGGGTTAATTTTGAATTTAGGAATTGTTAATAGAGAAAAAAATGTATTTAATTAATAATTTCGGGCGCCTGGATGGCTTAATCCATCCTAAAAGTTAAATTGGAAAATTAACATTCAAAATTTATAACAATTTACTAATAATAAACCGACTTAAAATTAACTAGAGTAAGTAACCTAGTCTTAAAATAAATCGTACTTAAATATACGTAGAATAAGGTTGAATGCCCAGTTCCTCAGTGTGTAATGAAAATGTAATTACATACCAGAACGTCGCTATCCAAACTATATGTTATATGAAAAAAACAGGCGATCAAACATTGTTCATAAGCGTGTTGAAAAAAACTTGTTAAAAAAACTTGTTGAAAAAACGGTTGTTGGAAAACTTGTTGTAAAAAACGGTTGTAAAAAACGTTGAAAAAAAACAGTTGTTGGAAAAAACACTGTAACAAAGAGAAATACTACGTTAATACTAGATACTAAGTAAGTATCTATTAAATTTTCGAATTTGAAGTTTCAAAAAAGTCTGACAACTTACCCGGTTAATCCGGTGTTTTTCGCAAAATAATCCATTAGTTACGCAGAAAGGTATTTAATTGGGATCCTGTAAGACAACGATCACTATAAGAAATATGATCTCAACCAAAATTTGATTCGAGACGAACAAGTTCTTACAAAACTTACCATGAGGCAAAATTAATCGCACATTATTTGGCGAATCGTCGAATAAATTTACAAATTATTTAAGAATAACAGCATAGCTGTTTTTAAATGGAAGGTTTGTCACATTATTTGACCAAAAAAGTAAGAAAAGTTAACAAAAACAAATTAAATCACAGCTTCATTTTGTGATCGTTTGACAATCCGGCAGAAAAGTAATTTTCCATCGCCGATCCAATACTCGTAAAAATTCGAAAGAAAAATGTAGACAAAGACATAGAGACATTCAGCCAAAATCCAAGGACCATGGAACCAAATACTGGATCCCACGTTAAACTGCATTGAACTGAAGCTTACTGAATTTGAATCGCTCAGTAGCGCCACCAATAGTTGATTTTTGGAACTAATATTTATTATAGAGGCTCTGTGGCAAACGTCAAGTGACAGCTTGTCAAAGTTAATTCAAAATGACAGCCCAAACAAATGTCAAATGAATGAAATTAATGTTTATAAGTTGTGAGGTTAAGTATGAATGTAAACAAACAATGGGTATGATACAATTTTGTGTAAAAAGGTTTGAAAAACGATTTATTCAACACTAGGCCACGCATGTAACGTAAAATACGTTACATTACCCCCCTGCCAAAAATAAAAGAGGAGCTCCGAAGGAGAAACTCTTTTCAGATGAAAATTCTAAGTTAATAGAGTTTAATAGAGTCGTAAGAATCTACAAAAGTAAGGGAATTAAAGGCGCAAAATACCAAAAGGTTAACGAAATAATCGTTAAAACGAAGAATTGTTCAAGTCGCAAGAGACTCTACAATTTCAAAACTCTACATTGAACTCAGAAGTAATCAAGAGACTACATCAACGAGTACCAATTGAAAGAAAAACCAGCTCTATACTAGCTCTACAAGTACAAAGTCAAAATAGAAAAGCTCTATATTGTCTCTACAAAGTCATAGAAGAAAAACTTTATGTTATCTCTACAGATATCTACAAAGTTATAGAAGAAAAGCTTTATGTTATCTCTACAAAGCTAAGGGAGAAAAGCTTTAGGTTATCACTACAAATATCTACAAAGTTATAGAAGAAAAGCTTTATGTTATCTCTACACTCTTCATTGGAGTCAAAAGTCAATGGGAAAAACTCGAACTCGAACGAAAAATAAGTGAGTTATAACTTAAGTCTAAAAGGTAGAGCAAAAGCTCAAAGTTAAACTTTTCACTCAAAGGAGTTGAAAAACAACTAACGCGATCGCTACAAAACGAGAGACGCGAAAAAGAATGTAATCGTGATCGACACAACACCATCGACTTTCCGAACACGAAGACATAAAGGGAAAAATACCAAAAGAATGAATTTCGTGGTCGACTCTACACCATCGGCTTTTCGAACACGAAACCACCAAAAGCTTTGTCTGTGATCGGCCCAACACCACCGAACTCCCGAGCACAGAACGAAAAATGTTATTAGTAGCACCAAACAATGGCTACTAAATAACCAAATAAACCAAAACAAATATTACTGTGACCGGCTCTACTCCACCGACTTACCGTGCACAGAACAAAAGTTGTAATAACAACTACAAACTTGAGCTGTATTACTAAAAAGGTGTGATAGACAACTACACAATTGAGTGCCATCAACAAGAAATGGAAAAGTTCCCGAAAAGGTTACTAAATCCAAAGGTCAAAGCAAAGGTTATACTCTCCCTGCAGTAGACGAGTACAAGAAAGTGTCAATATCCGAGAAGTCAAATCCGGGTATATAACATTAAGCTAGAAACTTAAACTTAACAAATAAGCTTAAAAGTATTACATATTTGTATCAAACAATTATGTAAATAAAACTAAATTAGTATTACGTTGAAGGGCGTAAACTAAACTAAGAAAAATTAGATCTTTAAAAATATAGTACAAGATCTATAAACAAACTTAAATCTAACTAATTTCTTATGCTTTGGGGAAAAGTGAAGATTTTAATTTAGAATATTCCAAAATGTCCTAAGTAAAATTTTAGTAATCTAATTATGAAGTACTGCGTAAGTTCAAGTTAATTCCTATCATACATTCATCTCACACGGGTCAAATCAAATCATACATCACACTAATCCTTCCACAAACAATGACCCATAAACTATCGCCAACGACAGTTCAACAAAAAAGATTTGTACAAAGTGTACACAACCAAAAATTAATTAATTTTAAGGATATCTTTAACATGGTAACGTCCAGTGGAACGTTTTCCTACATCTTTCAAAAGGTAAACATTATCTGAAATTTTATTAATTATTTTAGATTTAACAAACTTAGGAGCAAGTTTAGCCGAAAAATAATGCAATGCATTAGACTGAACAAAATTCCGTCTCCAAACAGTATCTCCCAAATCATAGGAAATGACTTTCCTGCCTTTATTATAATAAGAAGCATTTTTACGATATGCTTTTAATAGAGAAGTGGAAACCAATTCAAAAATTGAACTAAGAGAGTTCAAGGAAGTAGAGTACCTTTCGCGACTACCTAATTGGATATCATCTAAATTATTAATAGAATTACTAAATTTATGTAGCGAAGCATCAATTATAACTTCTCTACCAAACATTAAGAAGTTAGGAGTAAATTCCGTAGCTAAATTAATACTACTATTCAAAGCTAATTGAACATGATTGATAAACTTCGACCACGTACGATGATCGTTTTTAACGTAACAAGCTAAACAAGTCTCTAAAGTTTTATGATAACGCTCAACAGGATTATTTTGTGGCGTATAAAAAGTGTTATAAAATATTTTATCAATATTATAATTTTTCAAAAATTCAACAAAAGTCTTTGAAATAAATTGTTTTCCATTATCGCATACAAAAATCTTTGGACAACCAAATTTAAGGAAAATATCTCTCTCAAGAAATCTACAAATTGATTTAGTAGTGGCATTACCCAATGGACATAACCAGCAATATTTTGAAAATACATCTAATACTGAACAAATGAAGCGGTGACCAGAATAAGATCTAGGCAAAGGACCAATGATATCAATAGATAGCATCGTCATAGGTGAATTTACTATTTTAGGATTAGACATGAAACCAAAGGGAGGAGAATTTGAATGTTTATAAGCTTTACAAACTTCACATTTAGAAATATAATCTTTTACATCTTTTGCCATATTGGGCCAATAATAATGAATTTTTAATTTATTTAAAGTTTTGAAAATACCAAGGTGAGCAGAATCTAAATTATCGTGATTATTACGAATAGTATCCAATATATTTTCCTTAGGAATAACAATTTTCCAAGATAAATTACTCTGAATTTCAAATCTAGGTTTACAGAATCTATAAAGAACGTTATTATCAACTCTATAATTTTTATATCTTAAAGGATATTTTTGACATCCGATGAAAATACGTTTATACCAAGGATCAGTAATTTCATCATCAGGCTGAACAATTTCTGATGGAACATCAATAGCATTAATTTGAATACGAGACAAAGTGTCAGGTACAACATGTAAATTTCCTTTTTTATGAATTATATCAAATGTAAATTGGGAAATACGAGCAGCCCAACGAGCCAATCGTCCACTAGGATTACTTAAACCTAACAGCCATTTTAAACTAGCGTGGTCAGTTATAACAGTAAATTTCATACCTTCAATATATGGTCTAAAATGTTCAATTGAATCTAAAATTGCAAGAAGTTCTTTTTCAGTTGTGCTATAATTAATTTCACATTTACCAAAAGTTCTTGAATAAAATGCAATAGGATGTTGGTTATCATCTTCATCTTTTTGACATAAAACACTACCAATAGCAAATGAACTAGCGTCACAATGTAAGTAAAATGGTTTTTCAAAATTAGGGCAAATTAAAACAGGAGCTGACAGAAGAGCTTGTTTAAGTTGAATAAAAGAGTTTTCACAATTAGAATTCCAATCAATTTGACGTTTAGAGTTTTTACTTCCTCCAGTTAATTTAGATAAAGGAGTAGCAATATCAGCAAAACCTTTAATGAATCTACGATAATAAGAACACATACCTAAAAAACTTCGAACCTCTTTAACGGTTTTAGGTTTGGGAAAATTTTCAATAACAGATAACTTAGAAGGATCTGTATGTAAACCTTGACTATCTACAATATAGCCTAAATAACGTAAACGATCTTTACAAAATTCGCACTTTTTTAAATTAACAGTAAGACCTGCTTCTTTTAAACGTGTATAAATTTTACGTAGCAAAGCTAAATGACTTGAAAAATCGCTAGAAACAGCTATTAAATCGTCTAAATATACAAAAACTTGGGAATCAAATTCAGGACCAAATAATCTATCAACTAAACGTTGAAGTTCAGCGGGAGCGTTAGTTAAACCAAAAGGCATTCGAACAAATTCGAATAATCCTTTGCCGGGGATTACAAATGCAGTTTTTTCACAAGAAGATTTTTCTAAAGGAATTTGAAGAAAAGCTTTTGACAAATCTATAGCGGAAATAAACTTAGCACCACGCAAATTGTCCAAAATTCGCGATGTGTAAGGTAAAGGATAGGCATCTTTAACGGTAACAGAATTTAATTTTCTAGAATCTAAACATAATCTAGTTGAACCATCTTTTTTCTCTACAGCTAAAACAGGGGAAGACCAAGGGGATTTTGAACGTTGAATAATTCCTTCTTTAAGTAAAACCTCTACTTCATCATAAAGTTCTTTTTGTTTAGCAGGACTAATAGGCCAATAACGTTGTTTAATAGGATCACCAACAGTAACAATTTTGTGTTCCGTCAAATGAGTTAAACCCAAACCTTTCTTTTCATAAGAAATTTCCTCAAAAAGTTTAATGACTTGATCTAATTGATCTTTATCAATACAAGAAAGTTGAACCGAAGAAGTTATAGAATTAATGTTGTTATTATTACTTGAATTTAAATTACTTTCAAAAACTATGTTATTAAATAAGTCTTTAGCAAGGTCAAATACAAGCCAAAAGTCAAAACCTAGAATAATATCTGGTCTAAGAGAAGGTATAACCATGAATTCTACCATACGAGTAACGTTGTCACAAGTAATTGGTATATCAATAGTTCCTAAAACATCTTGATGTTTACCATCAGCAGTATAAGCTATGTTATAATTATTAGTTTTAAGTTTAAATCCCAATTCAATAAATTTTAAGTGACTATTAGAACCTAGAACACTCTTATTAGCACCACTATCTAATAAACCCGTGAAAGTTTTACCACAAACATGGAATTTCAAAAATGGACGAGAGTCGTTATTCTTAGTAAATAAAATAGGAGCAAATTTATTTATTTGAAAAAATACTTTTAAGTAATTACACCAATCTGAAAATTCTTTATGAATTTGTAATGAGTTAGGACGCGAAGAATTAAACGATGTCAGTTCACTGTTTTCTTTGTTAAGAATCCGTGACTGACAGAACTTTATACGTTTTTTGGAATCTCTTTACTAGATTTACAAGTTTCGCATGAACTAGTAGTAACATTTTGCTTACCACATTTAAAGCAAATTACACCTGGAATCTTTTTACAATGCTTGTAAGTGTGTCCAGTTTCTTTACACTTAAGGCAAGTTGAAGTTAATGAAGTTTGAACAATATTAATATTTTTAACTTTACTATCAATATTATAGTGTTTATTGTTATTAGAAACATGAAAATCATCAATTTGTTTAGAAAGACTGACTAAAACTGATAAAGAATCTATAGAACGACCAACCAAATGTATTGAGTACATCGGTAACATATTATGTTTAATAATTTCCAAAAGAGTTGACTCGGCTAATGGATAAGTAAGTCTCTTAGACATATATTCAATTTCTATAATAAAATCTGATAACGATTCACTAGATTTCTGCTTCCTAGTTCTCAAGTTGTATTCTAAATTGTAATCAAAGTTAAGTGTATCAAAACGCTTCAATAATTCAAGCTTAAGTTGCTTCCAAGAAGTTACAGAACCACGAATAGATCTAAACCATTTCAGCGCTAAATCTGAAAGTACCTCAGTAAACGATATGAGTATATGATCATCAGAAATATCACGAGCTTAACAATACTCCTCAAAAGTGAGTAAGAATTCGCGAACACAAGTTTTACCATTAAATTTATGTTTGAACTTAGACAAATCAGGTCCTTTGTTATATGAAAGTTTGTTAGGAAAAGATAAATTATTAGGATGAAACGATAAATCCAATAAGTCATTAGAAGTCATAGGCATGGCCTGAGAGTTATTTGCTTCTGCAAGGTTAGAATTATCATTATCAATATTCGAAGTTAAATTGTTCAAGTTATCATCACTACTAGGTGGTTGTAAGATGGTAGGTAAAGATTCCTTATGCGACATGTTTGAGAAGTCCTAAATTTCCAGCGATAACACCGTATTAAATTATTTCAAAAATAAAGTTCAATGAACTCAAAATAAGTCAACAAAATGGTTAGTTAAAAGTACTAACTACAGTTAATAAGTATAAGTGAACTTGGCATTCAATTCACAAAATAAGCTTAGCTTGTATGTAAAATATCATAGACGATACATAAACACAATGGTCGAAATCCCAATACAAAGTTCCAATACAAAAGTTGAAAAGTTAAGTAACAGATATACAAACTGCAAAATATAGGTCAAGTCCCTGTTCGGGCGCCAAATTGTAATATAAATAAAATTAATTTTTAAATTGGTTGTAACGTTAGATGGTTATATGTGTGTATGGGCCAAGGGCCGCCCTACACCAAAAAGTTGCACCGGAATAGAACATTGGACTATAGAAAAAATTTATTTATATTACAATGGGGTTCGCTTGGAAAAAGTAAACCGCATGAAATTTTAATAACAATTATTTATTACTATCAAAAACAAATATTTAACAATTCTTTAATTTTGTATTTTTCCAAAATCTTAATAAATTTAATTTATAATTATCCAAATATTTTATTTCAATTTATCCAACTTACTATCTAAATTACAATTTTGTAGATCTATATGCAAGCCAAAGGGTTAATTTTGAATTTAGGAATTGTTAATAGAGAAAAAAATGTATTTAATTAATAATTTCGGGCGCCTGGATGGCTTAATCCATCCTAAAAGTTAAATTGGAAAATTAACATTCAAAATTTATAACAATTTACTAATAATAAACCGACTTAAAATTAACTAGAGTAAGTAACCTAGTCTTAAAATAAATCGTACTTAAATATACGTAGAATAAGGTTGAATGCCCAGTTCCTCAGTGTGTAATGAAAATGTAATTACATACCAGAACGTCGCTATCCAAACTATATGTTATATGAAAAAAACAGGCGATCAAACATTGTTCATAAGCGTGTTGAAAAAAACTTGTTAAAAAAACTTGTTGAAAAAACGGTTGTTGGAAAACTTGTTGTAAAAAACGGTTGTAAAAAACGTTGAAAAAAAACAGTTGTTGGAAAAAACACTGTAACAAAGAGAAATACTACGTTAATACTAGATACTAAGTAAGTATCTATTAAATTTTCGAATTTGAAGTTTCAAAAAAGTCTGACAACTTACCCGGTTAATCCGGTGTTTTTCGCAAAATAATCCATTAGTTACGCAGAAAGGTATTTAATTGGGATCCTGTAAGACAACGATCACTATAAGAAATATGATCTCAACCAAAATTTGATTCGAGACGAACAAGTTCTTACAAAACTTACCATGAGGCAAAATTAATCGCACATTATTTGGCGAATCGTCGAATAAATTTACAAATTATTTAAGAATAACAGCATAGCTGTTTTTAAATGGAAGGTTTGTCACATTATTTGACCAAAAAAGTAAGAAAAGTTAACAAAAACAAATTAAATCACAGCTTCATTTTGTGATCGTTTGACAATCCGGCAGAAAAGTAATTTTCCATCGCCGATCCAATACTCGTAAAAATTCGAAAGAAAAATGTAGACAAAGACATAGAGACATTCAGCCAAAATCCAAGGACCATGGAACCAAATACTGGATCCCACGTTAAACTGCATTGAACTGAAGCTTACTGAATTTGAATCGCTCAGTAGCGCCACCAATAGTTGATTTTTGGAACTAATATTTATTATAGAGGCTCTGTGGCAAACGTCAAGTGACAGCTTGTCAAAGTTAATTCAAAATGACAGCCCAAACAAATGTCAAATGAATGAAATTAATGTTTATAAGTTGTGAGGTTAAGTATGAATGTAAACAAACAATGGGTATGATACAATTTTGTGTAAAAAGGTTTGAAAAACGATTTATTCAACACTAGGCCACGCATGTAACGTAAAATACGTTACAATGATAGCTAAGTAACGGCTAAAGAGCAACAATCGGTTCCTCAGGTATGTAGCGGGAAGTCAAGCAATGGTTCTTTACACAATATACATAAAAGTATGTACAGAGCATGAAATGGATTAATAACAAAAGTTGTAGTGTTCTGGTTTAAATAGCAAAAAACCTATACTTCAGACATGCAAATCTTTCGACACCAATTGCAAAAACTGTTGAATATTCATATTCATTACTATTAAGTTAGTATTAGTCTACTTTGCAACAATCCGCGTTTAACATGTATGATGGTATATACTCTAAAACATGCGTGGCACCTCCCTCCCTCCCACAACGGAAACATGCACTACAATAATTAAACGTATATACCAACATACATACCAGCACCAACACGTGTTTCGCCCCGAAACGGAGCATCATCAGGGTAAGTTGACTCTACGATGGTTAGTCGGAAAGTGAGCATCGTTCACTGAGCGTGGCGTATTTATACCCAACTCGCCCACTGATTATCTAATGATGTTGTAATAATTAGTGATTAGTAATTAATTAATTATTCAATCAATTAATCAATCGATTAATTAATTAATCAATCAATTAGTGATTCACGCCGGCAGGAACCGGGTCTGACGTAATCTGGTGATGTGTACTGTTGAAAATCCTCAGTAAAGGCGAGTTGGATACATTTATTGATTGATTAATTAATTAATCGATTGATTAATTGATTGAATAATTAATTAATTACTAATCACTAATTATTACAACATCATTAGATAATCAGTGGGCGAGTTGGGTATAAATACGCCACGCTCAGTGAACGATGCTCACTTTCCGACTAACCATCGTAGAGTCAACTTACCCTGATGATGCTCCGTTTCGGGGCGAAACACGTGTTGGTGCTGGTATGTATGTTGGTATATACGTTTAATTATTGTAGTGCATGTTTCCGTTGTGGGAGGGAGGGAGGTGCCACGCATGTTTTAGAGTATATACCATCATACATGTTAAACGCGGATTGTTGCAAAGTAGACTAATACTAACTTAATAACAATGGATTTCCGCAAAGTAACGCCTGATACTATTAACCATATTCATTACCAAACCAATGAATCAATTAACTAATAGGAAAATATTATTTTACTACAATTTTTAAATTAAATTATTAAAGAATATAGATTTCAGTGATATTTTATGGTAATAAAGTAAAAATAGGATATTTAATTGGGTGTTATTGTCTTACAACCCAGGTATTTTTAAATGTAAACTAAGTACATACACTTAGTAAATGAAAAAACAGCAATGGTTGCACTGAGTTTAAATGGCAACATGTTTATTTCTTATTTCTGTAGCAATCCAACACACGTCCAACTAAATGTCTATTTTTATTCTGTTTTTTATTCTGTTTAAATAGATAATAATTGAAGATATAATGATTTCCAATTAAACGTCTAATTATTTTACAATCAAATTATTCAAATTGTAATTATGATATTACAATGAGATACCTAGTTATTTATTCATGCTTTGAACAAAAATTAAGTGGGTATACGTTTGATATGTGCTGGTAATTATTTTTGTATAAATTTATGATCCATACAGTAAAACTATCATTAAATTTACCTTTCAGACTGTAGATAGTTCATTCGATTTTATATGATAAAAATGTAAGTTTCTGTCATAAATAAATACAGGAAATAATAAGTAGCCATTCTAACTTTTGTGCTTAATTTAAAAAGGTAATCTTTAATAGAAAAGTTTATGACAGAAACTTAATTACTCGTATTGTAAGTTGATAAGCACATACCTGTATTTTTTGATAAATCCTTTTCAATGTTATTTCACACACTACACATAATTGCTCAACATTTTAATAGTTATTACATCTTAATCACTTTATAACAAATCTTGCAACAATTTTTTCGCGAGAATTACTATCCGATACTAAAAAACAGTATAATCTACGTCACGTAAATATTTTCATCGAACGAACTGTCAAAGTCACTTTTTTTTAATCCACCGGGCATGTGTAACAGGTAAAGATGAAAACGGAACGTTTATTTCCGCTTCCCAATAAACAGCCAAAAGAAAAAAAATAGGAAAACTCTTTTTGCAATAGGTACCCTATGGCCCTGTTAACTTTAGTTTGTAGCAAAATTTTGATTCGTAGTGTAGTAAACGATACTCGTCCGAGGTAGCCTTCCAACACTGCATTAGTAATGTTTCGCGCGATAGTAAAATTACTTAACTGACCGCTCGCTGGCCAGTTAGCCGGTTCGTTGCGCGCTTGGTACAATACACCTACAATGCCATAATAATTACAGCGACAATTACGGATACAAAATGGTTGGGCTTCAATTTAGAGGTCGTTTGATCACTTCTTTTTTACCCTGTTACTAATTATTTGTTCAGTTAAAGATTAGCTTACGTTACGAGGTAAAGGTGTTTGAAAAAATACATTAAGAGCATACTTAGGTATATTTATTATTGTTTTAATCAATGCATGCAAAGGTATAAGTAGTTACTGTTACATATTAACTTATTATCGTAATTCTAACGTAGCGTAGCACATCGTACATTAACATCCTTTTCCCAATATAGGTACTTCCTAAAAGCATTTACCCGCTTTACCTACTCTACAGTTCTACCTAACTAGTGTCAAAGTATCAAAAATGTAATACGTTCTCGAATTTCTATTTTGTTGCACAAAAAGGATATTTTGTTTTCTGGAACTACTTTAAATACTAATTATGTTCACTAGAAAAATACATACTATAGTGTTAATTACAGTTCGAAACTACTGAATATAAGCTCGGTTAAATACAAAACAAGATGACTCTATTGTTTACATGAATTAGACCGGCCAAGTGGTTACAAATATTATAACTCGTAATATACTCGTAATATTATAACAGTATTTTTAATATTCATAAAAAATATGACTAAAACAGTGTTTTTAAAAATATATTTTAATAGAAACATCTATTAAAGGATTTGTAGGTAGATTTTAAATACGTTTATTATATTGTTTCAGCCTACTCGACAATAGATGTCGCTACTAAGCTTAACACCAGTGAATGTAAATTTTATATGAAAACATATTTCCTATTTGATTTAATTTTCATAATACAATAAAGTTTGTCAGTTTATGAATTTATAGGAAATTGTAAATATTGGATATTATTTTTTTACGTAGATTAATAGATTAAACTTTTCCTAAAATGGAACGTAGAAGTACTAATTTGACAATGTCTGTCAGGAGTGTCAGCTGTTCTGTCTTCTTGACATTTTACGATTTTAACTTTTAATTTTGAGCAGTGTTGCCAATGCTACGGCAATTACCGTGTTCTACGGCTTTCGGGCCAAAAAATCACAAAATCTACGGTCTACGGCCCGAACCCTATTACCGTAGCAAATTCTACGGCTTTTCGCAAATTCTCGAGTCTTATTTTATTTACTTGTTGTGAAACATTTTACGAATGTTAAAACCCATAAAACAGCGCCACTAGGCAAATGTTGATGTAATTTAAGGTAATGAAAAGTGATTTTCACTGCCGATGACCTTTTTTTTTAGGTCGAGCGCTGAACCGATGGTATTTAATGGCGTAAGTGCATTGCTACGGCCCACGCTTGATCTTTTCCCATATAAACACGGCTTTTTTAACTAATGTACACGGCCTTCCAAAAATTTTCATTGGCAACACTGACTTTGAGATAAAATGGAGATAAACTTCACTTCATTAACCTCAAACAACACAATAAATACCTAATATATTTTTTTAATTAAAATATTTTTTTGTATGAAAGCATGGCGGAACTGCCTCCCAAACGTAGAAAGCAATCCGAGGCAACTAGAGAAGAATTACTGCAACTAGACAAAGAAGTATAATAACGTCAATTTTGTTTATAGAATTTGTGTATTGAATAGGAATGATTTGTTTACCAGTTTTTTTGTAAACCTTCAGGAATTAGTGGAAAGAGTGTTACAGTATCAAAAACATAACACACAGTTGCGGAATATTATCAGCAAAAATAGTTCCGAGAATTCTAACAGTGATGTTAAGAGCAGAAAAAGGCAGTTTGATTTCACAAAGTAAGTTTTGTAAAAAATCAAGACAATTAATTTAATTATTTAAATTTATTAAAATAATGAAAACCCTACCACCATCCGTTTGTCCTATTATTATTATAAATGTGAAAGTTTGTGAGTAAGGATGTAAGGATGTTTGTTAGATTTCACGCAAATCTATTAAACGGATTTTCATGAAATTTAGCACAGGTTTTTTTTGGAAATAGCTGGCAAAAATACCATTATTACTATTATTTCTCCATGGGGTTCGCTTGGACAGCTACCACCCTTGAGCATGAGTCAGCCGCCAAACGACTCGTCGTGTTCCAGCTGGGGGCTTGAGAGCCAGTTCTTTCTTTATATTTCTGTTTCTTGGACGGCAACGCATCAGTGATGCCTTTGGTGTTGCTGATGTAATAATCTAGATAGTTAATTTTATTTGAAATCAACAGTTT
The DNA here is from genome assembly GCA_911387775.1 of Thymelicus sylvestris. NCBI lineage: Eukaryota > Metazoa > Arthropoda > Insecta > Lepidoptera > Hesperiidae > Thymelicus > Thymelicus sylvestris. The sequence goes on from OU426903.1 coordinate 1,846,425, forward strand.
TGAAGGAGTTTGATTGCAATCAATATTCTTTGTAAACTCAATGATTGTATCATGTTGACAAGTGTATGGTATTGAAATTAATCTATCTCAAGTAAAAGTAAAGTATACAAATAGCCTAACCATTCTGTATCTTCTAATCACAATATGTATAATTGTTCTGCTAGGCAAAACCCAATAAGTACTTATATTATTGTAAAAGTATAACGAAAACCTAGTTACAACTATGACTTCCAGATGCCACTACCGAAGAATTCTTCTTCGCATCATGTACTTCGGCTGGGACTATCAGGGCTTTGTGGTGCAGGAAGATTCGCCAAAAACCATCGAACATTATTTGTTCCAAGCTCTGACCAAAACCTGCCTCATAGAGAGTAGGGAGAAATCGCAGTATCATAGATGTGGACGAACTGACAAAGGCGTTAGCGCTTTTGGACAGGTAATGTATTAAATAATTGGCTAAGGGAGCTTTCACACTAAAACGCGACGTGACGGGAAAATGCTTGAAAAGGCAAGATGTTTCAAGATACGCAAAATAAGCTAAGGGAGCATTCACACTGAGACACGACGCGAAGATGCTTGATGAGGCCAGCTGCTTCAAATTATGAAGCGCGGCGCGGCGCAGCGAGACGTAACTTGCCGTATGCAGATGATAAAGTCTAAATTTTATTGCCATTTAAAAATAAGCCTTATAAATAATGCTCGCTGCCTTGTGTCACGTCGGCACTCGTTGTGAATTGACCCTAAGAGAAAATACTTCACCATCGTTTTCACCTTTCTGTTTTTGATTTGTTTTAGTGTTATAGATAAAAAAAAAAATGTAATAAATTCATTATGGTACTAAACTTATATGGTTTAGCTGTGATCCTATATAATAATTTATCAACTTTACAGGCTAAAAATCAATTCTTTCTCTTAAAACTTCAGGTAATATCCCTAAGCATTCGGAGTAAGCATCCACCGGAAGAGCAGTACAAACCCGAGGCTATATCGTCTGAGATACCGTACTGCTCCATGCTGAACAGACTACTGCCAGCGGATATAAAAACAGTAGCCTGGATGCCGATACCAGCTGATAAACCGGAATATAGCGCACGGTAAGAGAGTCGCTTGTTTCTAGAATACACAATACACTATATACAAACATACGTACATACATAACTTCATACATAAATACATAAATTCATAAAAAAATACTGATAAACATGTCAGATAAACCACATCTATCACAGACAGACGTGAGTAAGTAATAGGTGATGTGATTATAGACGATGAAGATAGTCCGTGAAGTCTTTTCTTGAACGTAAGATTACTAGTCTTTCTGAGAGTTACAGGCATATCATTCCAATTCTTCAATTCAATCCAGGCATTGCATTCAGGTTCGACTGCAAGCGGCGCCAGTACAAATACTACTTCCCCCGCTCGACGCTAGATGTCGCTGCAATGAGGAACGCGTGCGCACGCCTCGTCGGCTCACACGACTTCCGCCATCTTTGCAAGATGGACGTTGGCAATGGCGTCGTGCAATATACGCGGCAAATTTTCACAGCTAATATTGTGCCCGTTGATGGGAAGGAAAGTGATGAATGTGAGTAATACATAAAAATGATAAGAAGCATCTCTCTTGTCTCTATCGATGGATAACCGCTAGTGGCAAAAATTTCTTGAGCGTTTCCGTGCTTCGGAGGGCACGTAAAGCCATTGGTCCCGGTTGTTATAAAATTGTAACAGTCAGAGCCTTTCGAAGCAACATTAAAACTACTGACGCTTGGTTTGGCCGGTAACACCTCAAGACGAAACGAGTTAGTCGAATCCACGCTAACATAATCATTAAAATATGTATGGTTTTTATAAAATAATTTTATTTACCATTTGATTTGATATCTGGATCAGGTACAGCCATGTATTATCTGTTGATAGAGGGCAATGCATTCCTCTGGCACCAGATCCGGTGTATAATGGGGGTACTGCTGCTCGTTGGTGAAGGTAGAGAGAAGCCAGAGGTTATTAGTGAGTTACTGGATATTGAGAAGATTACTAGGTAATTTAATAAATGTTACAATGTTTTTTTTTTTGTTTTTTTTTCTCTGTTAATGTGCTTATTTTCTGTTTTTTTTTTCTTTTTCTTTTTATGCTCTGTAATTTATGATTTGTTACTTGTTTTCTTCACTTTGTAATTGTCTATGCTCTTTTCTCTTTTGTCTATTACATTTTTTTATTCTACGAATATAATTTATTTTTATTTTAGGAAACCACAATACAATATGGCTATAGATGTGCCGTTGAATCTATTCCAGTGCACATACGATTTAGAAGAAAGTAATGATTGGGTGTATACAAAGGATGAACTGAGAATAACTATTATGGATTTGCAGAAGAATTGGGCAATGTATAATATTAAGTAAGTCAGAGAATTGATACCAAGTGTTATACTACGGTTTTAGACGAAACTTCTTCGATAAACATTCTATTACTTTTAATTGAAATATAAATTTAAATTAATTTAAAAAATAATTTATAGTAAATTAAAAGAATTCAATTAAAATTACATTATATTGTCTTATTTTTAAATTACAATTTACTTTAAGAAGACGCTAAGATTTTTTACTAAATTACATGTTGTTTTAAAAATGGACTAGGTATAGTTTATCTGGTATAAAAAAAAAACTTGTTTCAGATGCACAATGTTGAAAGATTCTCTCGACCAACTCCAGACAATATACTCGATGACGAAAGAGACGGACGACAAACAGAACGAGAGTGAGGGAGATAGTGTTATCGAGTACGCTAGTGCTTTACGCCAAGGGATTAATTCTAAAGTTTACAAACCGTTGTTTGAACGACAAACTTGTTGTAAGTATACAATTCGGTAGAAGAATGTACATGAACCGTAAGGATTTATTTGTGCCAATAAAGTATTAAAAATAATTGTCAGTAATTTTATCCCCACAGTCTGGAGCTATCTCTAAAATAATATCAGGTCACCATTATTATAAAAATGTATTGTCATCACCGTCATCGACACCAAAGCCAAATGTGAAATTTCAACTCCATAGAAAGTAGTTATAATACTGTTTGCAAGATTTTACCCATACATATTACATGCTAATAAACTAACGCAAAAGCAATAAAAAAAATCAATGCTATACAAAATAATACCATACGAAAGTAAGGGCTTGTGCCCATTGACAGCACAATATTTTTGCGACAAATTGTAAAATAGACCTTAATAGTATTTTGATAAGATTGAATTTTCAGTGGTAGGCATGCCGTGCCATCAGTGGAGAGAAGCTCAAACGCCCCAACTCAGAGTCACTAACGGTTACTTTAATCTCTCCTTAGTAAAGAATGATACGAATTCTGTACTAAGGAGCGATTTAAGTAACCCTTAGTGACTCTGTGGCTTAAGACGTTTTTATTTTATTTATTTATTTATTAATCTCATTACAGGCAGCCTGGAAGAGAGAATCGATTACTACAAAAGAAAAAGGTCAGTTAAGGAACCTAAGAATAGGGACAAAACAAATGGACAGGAAGATCAAATCAAAAGTGTGGGTGAAAGTTAGATGTTCTTATAATTTTATTATAATTATGTCCTGTATATTGTTAATTACATTCTGTTTATAAGTCTGAATGTTAAGAGTGCGCATACGCATTTTTTTCAACTAGTTTAAAATTACGCTAACATTCTTTTTTGTAAAAGGAAGTTTTATTTAATAAAATTATTCTAAAATATTTTGATGTTTTTTTTCTCCAAAGTCGTTATAATTGAATCCTTTAAGTTAAGAGTAGATTATGATGTCCCTGAAGTTTCAGCCTTATGAATATATCAATCAGCGATATAACTACATTCAAATGAAAGCATTTCACCAGTCTCTTGTCACTCACAATAAACAACTTACTTTGAATACGGTATCTACTATAAATCTGCCGTCCTCAAACTAAAAGGCGGTTAAGTGACAAAAACAGTTTTTGAGGTAGAGCTAAAAAACGGGATTATTTTGAAATCGTGCTAGTGATTCTCTATATACAATTGTTAATGTTGTCATATTATGTCAAACTCAAAAGATATATATTTTTTTGAACTTTAGTATTAATAAAGTTCATAAAAAATAAAAATAAAAAATAAGTAAAAATTGGCCAGATGACATTTAGCCGCCTTTTAGCTTGAGGACGGCAGAAATCGTATAATGACAGTGTTGGAGTGTGGTTGGAAATAACGCGAGCTATAATATTTTCTGGTCGCTGACCCAAATCGATCAATCCATCAAAAAAATAAAAATATTGAACGGAGAGTTTATAATTCGACACATAAAACAGGTAGGTATTTGAAATAACGGCAAAGTGCACCTGAGAATATTTTCATATTTTTCAGTTTTAGCGGAATCTTTGTTCGTACCTACGCTCATATTAAATCATGAAATGAAATAATCTTTTATTCATGTCGAGCGGATCGGGGAAGATGTTTACCCGTCAGCAATAAGAGCGGCGATGCTGGCGGAGAAAGACGCGTGGAAAGCTGTGGCCTCCTGTGAAATCGTTATGGTGAAGAAGGAGTCAGCCGAGCGGGATCGGAAGAGGGCTGATCCTGCTCGTAGTCGACATCTGCACTGATGTTCAGTTTAGACGTATTAAGTAGTTAACTAAATTAAAGTGAATAATTTTTGGTGTGCGTCCACACGTAATAATTTAGTTTAATTTCATACAATTCTACTTAATTACTTAAGCATTTTACAAAATTTTAACTAAAAAGTGCCTGTCCAAACGTATTAAGTGATAAGCCCCGCCCACCTACTTAACAGAAAATAGAAAAAATTCTAAATTACTTGTCTACTTGATTACTTAACTACTAAGTTACTAAACTACTAAATTGTCCGTTTACACGTATTAATTCACTTAAAATTTAGTTAACTACCTACTTAATACGTGTAAACCGAACATGAGTTTCACAAACGGGAAGGACGACACAGTCAGTGGGGGGGGGGGGGGGGGGCTCCGGTCACGGTGTGTTCACTTGAGGTCCCGGAGCCTCACCATATGCACAGGATAGCTGCCAAGGGTCTTTTAGTAGTTAATCCCATATCACCTGTAACCTGGTGTCTTCGGTGTGGCTTCAGGTATCTTTGAAAGATTTTCTTCTCGAGAAAAAAACGAAAAAGGTATCACTGATACACTTATGCACGCACTGTACGTAATTTTTTTAATCAACCAGCTTTTCGGAAAGGTGATTTGTCATGGAGAAGAAAAGCCGTAAACAAACTCCTCAGCACATCTTTTAAAAATAAAAACTTATATTTATTACAAAAAAAGGTATTCTCTAATCTGAGCAGAACTGGTTGCCTAGCTGGTCAATTTCCATGCATCCTTATCATTTAAATATTCATCTGTGGTATAATAACCCTTGCCTACGAGTTGAGTTTTTACACGTTTCTTGAAAGATTCCACCGGAAAGTCACGTATTTGCTTTGAGACTATTATAAATTTTACACCAGCGAGGTGGAAATTTTAATGATGAGTTTCAATGTCTGTTCTTGGTCTGGGTGTGTCTGTTCTTGTCTTTATGTGTTGTCCATGGCACACACAATATAGCCGTAATGGGGCGACTTAGAATACTAACCCCAATCCCACGTGAATGGGTGTCGTAGAAGAGGCGACTAAATCCGGCTCGCTGGTGGTAGGGATCGAGGGATTGTATTAGTAATACTGATTTTAAGTGTTAATTAATACCGTTATTTCTATTATTATTTCTCCATGAGGTCCACCTGGATAGCTACCACCCTTGAGCATGAGTCAGCCGCCAAACGACTCGTCGTGTTCCGGCTGGGGGCTTGAGAGCCAGTTGTTTCTTTATTTTTCTTCTCTCTTTCTTGGCCGGCAACGCATCAGTGATGCCTTTGGTGTTGCTGATGTTCATGGGCGACGATAGCCACTTACCATCAGGTGGATCGTCAGCTCGTTTGCCGGATATTTCTATAAAAAAACACATGACACACGGGATCCTAGCGTGGGGCTATGAGTGTGTAGCGTTATTCATTATTTTTCCATAGCAAGAGTCGTCACGGTTATTGGTTGCGTTGAAATCGATGACGTCTGTGGTCAGTGTTTAATGAATTGATTATGGACTAGCTCGAGAATGACTGGGTTGAAATGAAATATATCATTCATTGTTCGACGTCGCGGTCCAACCCACGTATGTCATTACAACTCTACTACGTCAAAAACTCTTGCAATATTAAACGAGTACAGCTCAGGGTGTCACGTACGAGGATAATTCTCATAGCGATCGATAAGAAAACTTCTTTTGCGTCTTACTTATTCGGGTCATAATTTACTTAGTTAGATGTAAAGTCGACACTATTTCTCACTTTTTTCAAATAACTTAATGATGATGATTACTTATTTAAAATTTCGACTAAGTATACCTATGTGAACTACAAAATAAAGGCGATACAAAGCCCATTCGGTGGGTTTTAACAAGCTATTGTCATCTTAGAATGCGTAACGTTATGTGAATGAACTAAAAATTATTTAGGTAAATATTAGAAGAAAAGTTTTTCTGTTATGAAGACGGCGGGCGATCAAGTAAAAATCGAGTTGCTACGAAAATGAGAAAACATCACTATGAAAGATAACTCAACAACTCGTGAGATGTTAACAAAGTCATTTTTTTCGTAACTTTGTCGTGCGACTTGAAGATATATATGCGTCGTAAGTTTCAGAAATAGCGTGGCTATGAATAGACTAAATACCCAATATTTATGGGGATGACGTCAGAAATATTAATAACTCGCTTGTTTCGGTTAATGTAGGTCGAAAATCATTAATTTTTGTCTAAAAATTACGAAGGAATGAGATGATGGACAAACTAGTTAGTAATTCCAGATGGTAACTCCTAATGGAATTTCCAGATAATATTTTCAGCTATTTAGAGCTTTTGCATGTTTCCAAGATCTGTATCATGGAATTAGATGACGCTCTTGCATTCCACCTGTGTTGCATCTCCAAGTGTTTTAAGTGTACCTATCAATGTAATGGTCCATTTACATTAGATATCTCTAATCGTGTTTAATGTTGTTGTATTGTAATATTTGTAGTATATTAAGTTTCTATATTTGTTTCTGCACGCGAGACCATATTTTACATACATGATTCAAAAGAGTTATGTTATGCCCATGTATGAGCCTAAGGGTGAGGTCAAACGTGCGTATTTTTTGTAGTTGAAAGTAGAAAGAAAGGAAGTAAAGTAACTATAAATGAAATGTTTTTATTTAACCGACATCAAAAACAGGAGCAGGTTCTCAATTCGACTGTTTTTTTATGTACCTCCTAACTTTTTACTGGGTAAACCGATTCTGATGATTATTTTTACATTCGGAAGCTCGTGCGTGTGGCTTCCCATTTAATAAAGAGCGAGATCTGACGAGTAGTTTTTGAGTTATCCCTAATTTTGAATCTGTTATTTTTTTGAAAATGTTATGATTAGTGGGCGGAGTTAGGGGTTTAAAATAATAAAATTAGACTATGGGCTTGTTTCTTCAAGTAGAGTCCTGAATAAGCTATTCGCCGGTTAAAGTGACATTTTACATACACGAAATGTCAACTTAACCAACGAATAGCTTACTTCGGACTTACTTGAAGATTGTGAAACAAGCCCTATCTATATTTAGAGTATCTAGGGTCAAAACAAAGTACCCGCATAACCTACATTGTCACCCAGACATTTTTTGTTCCGCATTGGTGCCCGCATAAATTATTTAAGATACAAACACTATCTAACTTTAATAACTACTATAACAATAATTTTATTGCAACATCGTTAGTATTGTACAATTTACTATATGTATATCTACAGGTACTTTCCAAGGCAAATGGCAGACGTAAAAAGTTAAAAATATATTTTTATCAGCGATGTAACATTTTATTGTCTGTAAGAAGACGTAATCGTAGCCGGTACCATAATATCTATAGCCTGCTTAAATCAATGGCAAACGAGGCCTAAAGCATAACAATATACAATAGTAATCTTTGCCCTAAATATTATCTTCTTTGTTCCATATTCGTATGGTGTTGCGGTGCATCCGATGGCGTGCATAGCATTGGCCCTGATGATTTGATTTTCATCGTGAGTTAGCTTTAGCCGTCAAAACTAACTGCTGTTTTCAATAACCCATCTATGTATAGTAATCTGTTAATAAATAATAACAAACATTATTACTTTTTGTTAGGCAATTGACTTGACGATTTTGTATAGATAGGAAAAAGAACGAAATTGTAAGTCGCTTCAGAAGAAGCAACTTCAAATCTTCCAAGGCTCCAAATATAGGTATAATATCCTCGGTGAGTTTCCTCAGGATTTATTTTTTCAAGTTATAATTTCCCAGGATTACCGTGTAGGAATCAAAATCAAAGACCTCCGTGCGGGAAGCAAATGACGATTAAACGCTATCACCACCTATTATGCAAAGGCCTAATCAACCTCGTTTTGAAAAAAAACTTGAGAGGTGTCAAGGGACACCCGGATGGAACGAAGTTCCTTGCAGTCAGTACTAGGATAGCAAAAACATGCAGCAAGTGTGCCAAAACAAATCTAAGGTATTAAATTTATTTTAATAGCTATTGCTACTAGGTCTACTAGGAGAACAAAGCCGATGAGAAATTTAATACCCCAGATTTGTTTTGGCACACTCGCTTGCATGTTTTTGCTATCCTAGTACTCTGGCTTGCTTTCTATGTAAAAAAAACTACGACGGCAAAAAGTGTCGTTACCACTTTTCGTTACCAAATTTTCCGCCTAGCCCCCTTTCGCAACGCGCGATAAGGAACTTCGTTCCAAAAATATACTAAGTATTCATAGTACTTAGGTACTTGACTGCTGAGATCTCAGTCTGAGATATTCTTAAATCTCAACTAGTAAGTAGCCAAAATTCTTTAGGTAGGTACCTACTCATAAATGTCATTTATATATTATTTTAATCACCACGTTTACATAGCATTAAATAATTTTTGAGAGGATTCCGGTAGTACCGAATTACCTCCACATCAACGAAATTGCCATAAGTTTATTATAATTATCAGTGACACATGCATATCTGCACATGTTTGACACACATGTTTACATTGTATATTTATTGCATGCGTTGCAGTAGTGTTGTTCGGGTTATAATGAAAGTATCGATACCTTGTAGTCTACTTCGCAACAATGATGTTAACAACAACAAGCATGCTAACCGCGGATTGTTGCGAAGTAGTTACATACTAACTTACTACACACGTACCAATTTCTTATTTTTCTTCAAGCTTTCCAGTGAGGTAGCTTAATAAAAATCAAATTATATCGATGCTGTAGGTACCTATCCGATAGAATCCCAATTTATTGTCTGTCATTTCGCGCTTACCTCTCTTTCTTTCCTCTCTCATATTTTTAGCCTGCAACGCTTCGGTGATGCCTTTTGTGTTTTTGATGTCCATGGGCAACAAGAGCCAACCACCACATGGCTTTTCTGTTTCGTTGCTGGCCATTTACATAAAAGTACCAAAAACTGTAGTTGTATATTAATTCAACCAAGTGAAGTCCTAGCCCAAAGGTTTTGTAACTGACGTTAAATTGTACACTGCATTGGTAGTATTTTAAGGACTACAAACCTATGCGGGATAGCACTGTCGCCTACTGAACATGAAACAGAAATCACCCGCCCTGACAAGGAATCGAACCTGGTACTCCTCGTTTCACTGACAGGGTCAAATGCAGACAAGTTTTTAAATAATAATAGTACCATCCTTGGCACAACTTAGTTTCCCTATTAGTATTATCAAAACCTGTGAAAGTGAAAAGGCATTTATTCATTTTGTTATTATGATTGATCTAAGAGATGCTTACATTACTACACGTGTCGTCAAATACAATCAACATCGATCACAATAATTTAAGTGTGCCGTGCCAACAAATGACATGCGTGTCATCTACATGGTAATGGGACAAATATCGATTATGGGGCTGTAATTTAGGTCCGTTCGTTCTTTGATAGATGATTATCTAATAGTCATGCCGGGTTTGCGAGTTTAAATGAATACCTATCGAATTAGTGATCGTGAGTAGTAGAAAAAAACTAAAATATAAATTGACTCTATCGCTTTTTTTCATAATTTCACCGTCATTTCTATGCGTACGGAAATGATGTCGTAATTTGTGAATTGTTTAGTTAATAGGCTTAATCACTGCTTAATCCAGTATCTACTGGATCTAGGATAGGCTGGTGTATATAAGTAGGTCCTTAAACAACCTAGGACGCTCTTGGAAGTTCACTACGGTTTTGGGGACCGTCACGGCGATAGCTGGATCAAATCAAATTTGAATTTGATCAGAGTTGAATCAAATTAAAAAAAAAACTACCTACAATCGGATAAAATCATCCACCACTCAAAATTACCACTAATATGGATTTTGGAAATTAATAGGTGGAAAAAATCCACAGTAGCAATCAGTTCAAAAATTCTAAGCATTATCAACCCTATTCTTAGAACTTATTGTTTCAATACTCAATAACTTCATAATAATTTAAATAATTTTTGGAACGAAGTTCCTTATCGCGCGTTGCGAAAGGGGGCTAGGCGGAAAATTTTGGGACGAAAAGTTGTAACGACACTTTTTGCCGTCGTAGTTTTTTTTAAATAGAAAGCAAGCCAGATATTTTCGTTTCTTGCAGTCAGTACTAGGATAGTAGTATATAGTAGTATATAAAATACTAGATAGTAAAAGGCGACTAAATCCGGCCCGCTGTTGGTAGGTCCCCTCGGGAGGATTATATTGATTTTAATTGTTAATTTATACCATTATTACTATTATTATTTCTCCATGGGGTCCGCTTGGATAGCTATCACCCTTGAGCATGGTCAGCCGTCAAACGACTCGTCCTGTTCCGGCTGGGGGCTTGAGAGTCAGTTCTTTCTTTCTTTATCTTCTCTCTTTCTTGGCCGGTAACGCATCAGTGATACCTTTGGTGTTGCTGATGTTCATGGGTGACGATAGCCACTTATCATCAGGTGTATCGTCAGTTCGTTTGCCGACTATTTCTATAAAACAAATTAAACACTGTATTTAGCCTACTACCACACGCATGGAAATATCGATAAAGAATTTCCACGGTCGCGCCACTAGGTCTGTCATTCAGCCATGTTGGAGTTTTATTTCAGAGTAGGAAACGGACGGAAGCGCGCGCCATTATGACAGAGCGCGGGAAAAAATTACGTTTTGTTTTCTAAATGACAAAGGTTGTTATCGTTATGCCTATTGAAAGAATTGTCTTGTGATTATGCTGTGAAGTGCGCTTTTTCAGTTGCATGGCTGATTTAATATTTGATTTGGTAAGTCATTTCAATTTTTGATAATTTAATACGGCGGCTTGGCGTGAAATTATCCTTGTGATTGTTATTAGTAACAGCAAATGATTTATTATTAAGAGTAAAATATTTTCCTCTGCAAATAAATTTTAATTAGTTTAACTACAAAATATAATTACAATTGATCAAATAATCCAAATTATAAAATGCATACGAGTTACTGAGACAAATAATTGTCTACTTTGGAACTGAAGTGGTCTATGCAACTACATCTATGTTCATTATTGATTGAAACATAATATCCATGCAAAAGTAGTCTTTATGCCATTTCTGCTTCAATATTTTAAGTACTATTATTTCTTCGGTCAATGCCTTAACTCTCAATCAACACTAGAATTAAAAAATAACTAGGATTTAATTGTTTTAAACTTCTGAGTTCATCTAATGTTAACTTCATTCATTTGTATATTCTGTAACATAAATCAAATTAGTTTCAGGTTTATAATTTGTTCATTTTAAAAGTTATTATTCGCCTTGAAATAACTAGGTAGTAAAATAAAATAATACCTGAAGAGCTGAAAATCATTAATAAAATAAAATAGTGCAATGGTCTATTATTCTATTAAAACTGCTATTAAAATTACAAGTAGAATAGGTGGGTATAATATTATTTCACTTCTTTCTAATTTAAGTAGGAAATAATTCATCAAGACGTTGAACACTAAACCTACTTAACCCCTTGTAAAGTTATACCGTGCGTAAATAATTTACGCCCCAACTCACTAACGGTTACTTAAATGGCTCCTTATTAAAGAATCACGATAAATAACTGCTAGTGACTCTGAGAGCCTTTGCACACAGCGCGTTTTTGAAGTGCATCCGACGAAAACGCGCGGAATTTGCCCGTTTTCCGTGCTGCAAATGACGAAGCTGAGGAGGAGTTTCCTCGTACGATCGCGTGTGCAGAGGCTCTTATTTGGTATAACAAACTAAGCACTACTTTTAATGGAAATATTAAGTAGAAAAATTAATGGTAAATAGAAATTTGTTTTGGCATTAAATGTTTTTTCTTCTTTATATTATTTTCATTTTGTGTCTACTTTATTTTCAAACCACGATAAAATAACAGAGTGAGACGTATTGCCCGCCGGTGAAGAAATCTTGAGCGTCCTTTTTACGCGCTCTCTAACAAAACATCCAAAGTTTTTTATTACAACTTCATGGGTGATTTAGTGTAGGGTTACCAAGTGTCTGGATTTTTTCGGACATGTCCGGAATTTCAGCCTTGTGTCTGGCTTTTGAATTTTTCCCGCTTTTTTATTTGTCTGGCAAGTATAGAGGAAAAATCGTCATGAAAAAGGGCCGCCGCATGCCGATGCATTTATTTAGCTTTATTAATTAACGGTTTTATTTAGCTTGCCCTGTTGAAGTGAAAACTTCATTAGTACGGGGGTGACTTGAAATTTTATGAAACGAAACTGTCCAGTAAAAAGAGACAAACACATAAATTCTAAAGTGAGATAGGAAGCATTGTACAGGGGTAGGGTAGGGGAGTGAGGGGTAGGGGAGCGGAGCAGTGCGGGGCGGAGCGGGGCGGAGCGGGGCGGAGCGGAGCGGAGTGAATTAGATTAGTGAAACCTACATTTATCATCTTCCCGAAATTTTACATTCGTCTCATTATCTTGAAAACAAAAATTTTGAAGGTTTCACTTCTACCACGTGTGAATTGCACACATTTTAATTTTTTTTTATTTGGGTCAAATTTTGCAAGCCTAGTTAGACCTACTCCACCTTATCCTAAGGAGTTGAAATTTTGCACATTGCTTTAATTCAGATGACTATGCATTTTTATGATATGCATGACCTGCCACACAGGTTTGGCTCCAGCCTAGGGACCTCCTTAATTATTAACAGCATAGTCCCATTTTTTCTTTAATAATTATCTACATTGTCACTATAAAACCGTATATGTATTTAGCTTTTTAAACTATTAACTTGTTTAATAGGTAACTGTCCGATCATTTTTAGAAATGTACGAACTATTTTTTACCAATAATGATATCGAACTAAATGTCCGCGCTTATCAAATTTTAATTTGGTAACCCTAATTTATTGGAGGTTGGTACTTGGTAGCTCGCAAGGCCGATAAAACCTTACCACGCAAGAGTACCTTTGGATACGGTACCTTAATGTACGTACTAAGATACAAGCACAAAACAATTTTAAATCTTATTTTAAGTACAAGGTAGAAGTTCTAGAGTAGGTTAGCAAATTAAATTATTTTGATAAAGATCCCTTAAACCCCAATCTATATGTTATCAGGCATGTTATTAGGTATCAGGCATGCAAACGATGCCGCGATGACACGAATGAAATCATTTTATTTGTGAATACATGTAATCTCTCAAATTATTCCAGTGAGAGATCGTTATAATGGTTATCATTATGATCAATCTATCCATTTATAATGGGTCAATTAACTATTGTGGTACTATTTGTATTTCATACTACCTGGCACCAGAATCCGAAGCTACTCGCATTTATAAATATGTATGATGACAGCAAAATAATCTTATTATTTTCTTCTGAATCTTATACAACAGAAGATATTTTAAATAAATAAATAAACACTTACACACTCATACCCCCCCGCAGTAGGTGGATGGAATGGACGACACATTTATCACCATGACCAGAGCACAAATATTTATCTGTCACATAAATTTCTGCCTCTGTAGAGAATCGAACCCGGCACCTCTCGCTTCGCAGGCAGGTTCGCTACCAACTAGGCTACAGTCATTTCTTTACTGTCATTTCTTTATTTCTTTACGTCTTAATATAATAGTTACTATCGATGGTCCGAAGCTCTCTGGGCCGGTTCTTAGCTTTTCAAAAAGGCCCAGAACACGAAAGTGTGCCCAGGGGCCCCCGAATTGTAACCCAACCCCAAACGGCCCTGTTTGATGGCAGTAAGGAATTGTATTTCAGTCTGCAATTATACTAAATTCTTTCGGTGCTAAATTCAGTTTTTTAGTTATTGAGCCTATATTATTTTTAAAGTAATATAGTAAAGTGGTTAGATTTATAAGTATTATTTGTTAAAACGATATGCTACCGCCGAGAAATCGGCTGTTTGACCTACGAGTACATTGCAGAAATACCATGTAGGTAGGTGAGATGGGTCATTTGGTAACATTTTTGTTACCTACTTAATTAATTCTTACATAGCTCCTAAATCAGTAAACCAGTAATTCAGGTTTGGTATGCAGGTAACTGGAATTAACCGCATAAAGTAATAACTTATGTATTAGTAATAAGTAGTTTACCAATAAGCAGGGCCGGCCCGTCCATATAGGCGAACTAGGCGACCGCCTAGGGCGCTGGGATTCGGGGGGCGCAAATCGACGGCATCGAAATTAGGAAAAAAAATATTTTAAATCGATCACAGTTTTACACAGATAGAATATGAAGTATAATGATTAAGGAAGTCTATACAGCGCAGCGTTGAGGATATGCAGAATAAAACTTCCTAAGTTGTTCAATAACCCTGTGTATGAAATATTTTTGTTTGTCATAGAGCCTAAATAGGAGTGGAGTGATGCAATGGAGTATGTGGAGAAATACAAAGTACCGACTATTGCCTATAAGAATATTACTGAATTATGTACAACTACTTATTTATAAGTACTATTATTTCTTCTGTGGTACAACAAGCAATAGCTAAAACAAATTCCCTCCCTCTTGATTCCACTTTTGCTAAAATGAAGACGAGAATATATTATAAATTTTATTAAAAAGGAATAAGTATGTAACAGTGCAAACCTATTTACAGCCAAAACACTTTTTCAATAGGTGAAAATATTTTTAATTATGGGCCATTGTAGACCTAAAATTTCCTTCTACTATTCTAATCTAAAATGAATATCAGTTAAAATTTGTTTTCACTTTTCACTAGACAAAACGTGTTTGACAAAATAGCTTTTTGATTGAGATCAATCATTTTGTGTTCATTTACTAAGCCATCTTACACGTGTTTTCCATCCACCCATTCATCAGTCCTTGGAGTTATATTGTTGGACAAAGTCCTCCCCTAAGTTGCGCTACACTGACGGGTCCTGAGCTTTCTGAATCCAGCGGATGCCCGCTGTCTTCTTCAGGTCGTCAGTTCACCTGGTCGGGGGGCGCCATTCGATGGCCTTTCTTCTCTAACGATTATCGGTCCTTCGATCTGTGCCCTGCCCATTGCAACTTCAGCCGGCTTATGTCGCGATCACGTAGAGACATACCGAGCATAGTTCGCTGTGCGACTCTGAGCTTGTGGCTATTGTAAAGCATCACGTCCTGGAGCCCTATATCATCACTGGCGAAAGTGTTTTTTACGATAAAATAAGATGCAGTTTCCCGAACGAGCCCATCTGATGTGTCCCAGGTATTCGTCTACAAAATCGAGAGCAGCGCCCCCGCGCCGTCAACAACAACCAGTATGGGTGTGACATGGACATTGACATGATTTTCGTCTTGTTCATGTTGTCCAAGACCCACCCGTTGTAAGGTGCTGTTTAAGTCTCCGAGCATTGTACCAAGTTTCTCCATGTAAGTAATGTAACCTACCCGGGTAACTATATTAGCGGCATTTAGTAGGTGTGTGATGTATTCGCCGTTGATGTTAATGCCCCGTAGTTTCCACTCCATCAGCTTGAACACGTCTTCCAACACAGCGGCGATCAGTTTTGGGGATATGTCATCCCCTTTCCTGTCACCTCTCTGCAGTTGGATGGAATTCGTTGCTGCGTCGTGTATTCTGACGGACATGGTGGCTGATGTGTACAAACACTAACATCTCGATATTTATTTATTTAACTTTTTGCACTATACAATTTATACTAGCTGCCCGGACAAACTTCGTTCTGTCAAAAGTTTTTTTTTTGAGATGTAAGCTATCCTATCTTTCAAGTTGAATTAAACTGCACACGGTGTGCAAATTTGATTAAATTCGGTTAAGTAGTTTAGGAGTCCATCGCGGACAAACAACGTGACACGTAATTTATATATATTAAGATAATAGCAAAGGCGGACTTAATGCTCATAGCATTCTCTCCCAGTCAACCTTCGGATAGTGAGAACCCATAGTCCACATCGATAACACATAACGGCAGATTATAATAATCGGTATTTTGTATAATCTACCTCAGTGTGTGTATTAAGGGTCTATGGTGCTGAAGCCTTTACGGAATCCCGCTTGTTCGGAAGGCTGAAAGTTGTCAAGCATGCGTGCAATGTGATTTGTAAGCACCCTCGAAAACAGCTTATAAACGTGGCTCAGAAGTGCAATGGGCTTGTAGATCTTTAAAAGGACTTTATCGCCCTTCTTAAAGAATCAAGTCACCACACTTCTGCTCAACGCTTCCAGAGTATTTCCAGTAGGTATTGATGACGGAATCGAATAGTTTTAGGAGCGCCACTAGGAGGGGTTTCTCTCCACCTCTTACCAGTTCCGTTGTGATTCTATCATCCCCCGGTGCCTTGTTGTTTTTAAGCTATTTGAGAGCTTCTCTAATCTCATACAGGCTGATGTCCGGGACATCCTCTTTGTAGTATCGGATCAGTTTAGCTCGTTTGTCGCTTTCCTCGCAGGGAGTTGGAGCTTGCGAGAAGGCATACGACCGTCCTTAGTATCTCTCAGGTTCACTCAGAACTTCGGGTTTCGACGAAACCATGGTGCCGCATACGGTCTTCAAATTCGTAAACTGACTTTGTCCGATAGACAGATAAATTGGCGAACACTTTTGGAGCCCTGGCTTCGCACAGTTGTGTTTTTTGCACGATTTGCGTTGTATTTTTGCAAATCGCGTTGCCTGCACTTTAAGATCGTCGAGCCCTCATAAGACCGAGAGTTTGTTCTGAGAGAACTTGAAATCTAACTACCTCTGGGGTCGGTCTTCAAATGCTTCGACCCTACCTTGTGCACAGTTGTTACCATCCTGGTGTTAAAGCTGATGACCTTGAAATGTGATGAATAGACCATCAAACAATGATCATAATTTTTCTAAAAGTTATTTTTTGTTTATGAAATTGGTTAGGTTAGGGCGGTTAGGTGAACCAGGGTGTAACCAACTTGCTGAGTGCGTACAATTCTTAAACATCATTCATATCTCTTACGTTTCTGAGTCTGCACATCTTAACACAAATTTACGACTTATGTGGTTTTCTCATGGATGCCATTGTCAGATCTCAATAAAATTTATGTGGGACCACATGACAGTCACCAGCTTTCGATTAAAAAAAGAATCATCAAAATCGGTTCGCCCAGTCCAAAGTTCTGAGGTAACAAACATAAAAAAATACAGTCGAATTGAGAACCTCCTCCTTTTTTTGAAGTCGGTTAAATATACATTCTAGTTAAAAAAATGGGCCTTTAACATGTTAGGTATTTTATCTTGTTTATGTAATAATTTTGATTAAAAATTAAACACTTTATTTGTTTACATTATAAATTGGTCACAAATTTTTCTTAAGGGGGCGCCGTTTTAGTTTTTCGCCTAGGGCGCCAGAAATGCTCGGGCCGGCCCTGCCAATAAGTCCCAGTATGAGTCCCGACAGGTTTAATAATTTGTCCCAGTATTATTTTCAGCCCTCTTATCAGACTCTATAATTCTGATTTTTGATTTTCACTAACAACCTGTTTCAATTCTGTTCGAAGTTGTATAATATAATAATAACTACTTACATACCGTATTTGTCGACCCAATAGCCTAGTTGGTAGCGACTCTGCCTGCGAAGCGAGGGGTCCCGGGTTCGATTCCCGTCCGGGGCAGATATTTATGTGACAGATACATATATTTGTCCTCGGGTGCAGGGTGTAATTGTGATGTGTTATTGTGTCGTCCATGCCACCCGCGACACAGGTAATAACCTACTGCGGGGTATGAGTGTGTTAACTAGGTAGGTACTATGCTAACATAGCCATGATAGTTTTCCTTGTAAATTCATCATATAAAATTATTTTTGAGAATTTTTTTCATCTATCCAACT
Source organism: Thymelicus sylvestris (assembly GCA_911387775.1). NCBI lineage: Eukaryota > Metazoa > Arthropoda > Insecta > Lepidoptera > Hesperiidae > Thymelicus > Thymelicus sylvestris. The sequence continues at coordinate 1,864,791 of OU426903.1, forward strand.
CCAATCGTTTAGCCAGCAGGGGGGGACACTTGACTCTAACCAAAATTAGTACTTTAAAGCCAATAAAATAATAATTCCAAAAATGGTCTTACAAGACCCATAATATTTTTGGAAGACCTTTTCAACGATACCACACACTAGGTATAGGATAAGCGATGAATAAATAATTCATCCTCACGTTACCTGAGGTAACCTGAAATAAAAATGATTTTCAATATTTTATTCTACGATTCTGGAGTTTTAATAAATATTATGTAGGTATAATGTTATAATGCATATCCATGCCAAATTACTGGTTTATAGCACTAAGGGTCTCGTCTCAGCGCTTTGCTTCGGACAGACGGACGCGGGATGGACGGACATAACGAAACTATAAGTGCTTGTTCACACTGAACTCGCGGGCGCGGGCGCGGGCGCGGTTACGAAATATCAAACATATGAGCTACTATGAAAGTGTTCACATCAAAACGCGCGCGCGGTGTAGGTATGTAGCGTTTACCGCGACCGCGCCCGCGAGTTCAGTGTGAACACTCACTATCGCTTCCCGCCCACGCGGCCACGGCCACGTCAGACTTTTTGTAGGACAGATAATCGGGCCGATTTTTCCTCCCATATTAATTCTGACTGACTTTTTGTAGGATGTGTGCGTTGCACTATTGCTATCAGTACGTTCTATTTTTTCCTACAAAAAATCGGTCACCGATTGTCGGTCGTGGGTGGGAAGCTTAAGGGATCCGATTTTACTTCGGTACCCTAAAAATATAAACCAACTTAAATTATAAGAAAATAAGATCAACTTGCTTTATTGATTGTTTCCGCCCGGGATCGAACCGGGGACCTTGTGCGTGTGAAGCACACGTGATAACCACTACACTACGGAAACTATACAACATTGGGTTCAATTTAGGTAACCGATGTAAGTACCTACTGATACTTACATCTAAACAAAAATTGTTCATAAACTTGAAAGAATAAGAAACTCATTCTTCCGTAAAATGTGTTAATTAAAAAGTTATGAATTGACGATGTGTAGTCCGTTTTTTACGAATCACACCAGGTCATACATATTTAGTAAAAAAACTTACACTGTCTTTTTTAACGTTATTTATTTAAAAAAATTGTTTTACCTTATTTGTACCTCTTGCAGAAGGAAATTTAAAAAACGGTGAATTTATATTGAATCACTTTTATTTAGTAATTTATATACTGAAATCCGCGATAAAATCACAAAGGATTCCTCCAGGAGAGGGTTTTGAAAAATAAGCAATATTCACATTAATTTGTATTTTTTTCTTTTTTTTTGCAAAATTTTGAAAAACTGAAAAATATATTGTGTTCCATAAATTTAAGCAAGGAACATTTGTTGCAAATTTGAAGCAAATCGGTTGATGTTTTAAAAATATTCCATACAAACTTTCATCCCGTTTCCCGGAGAAACCTTTTAATTTTATGGGATAAAAAGTATCCTAAAATATGACCCGGAGTATTATTAACAACTTTACCAATTTTCTTTATGCATAAGCTTAGAGTCGCCCAGCGGGCTATGGAACGAGCTATGCTCGGTATTTCTCTACGCGATCGAATCAGAAATGATGAAATCCGTAGACGAACGAGGGTGACCGACATAGCTCAGAGAATTAGCAGGCTGAAGTGGCAATGGGCTGGCCACATAGTTCGAAGGACCGATAACCGTTGGGGAAGAAAGGTCCTCGAATGGAGACCATGCCCCGGTAAAAGGAGCACAGGACGCCCCCCCGACCAGGTGGACCGATGACCTGAAGAAGACAGCGGGTATCCGCTGGATTCAGAAGGCTCAGGACCGGTCTGAGTGGTGTAGATTAGGGGAGGCCTATGTCCAGCAGTGGACCTCAAAAGGCTGATGGATGGATGGATGGATTACCAATTTTCATCGAAATCCGTTCAAGGGTTTTCATGTGATGCCCGGACAGACAAACAGACAGACAGACAGACAGACAATAATTCTAAAAAAATATTTCTGTGCTCTAACACGTTATTGAAGTGCCCCATAATCAAAATTTTTTTTAAATATTCAATGTACAGAAAATTTGCCCTTTGAGTTTTATTATAGTATAGATAGATAAGGCTGACACAAAATTGTAATAATTCAATGAGATTTGAGATTAATTTTACCAAATAGATGTCGTTAAAAAAATGGAGCAGACCATAGTTAAAGATGAATAATTTCCAGTACTAGCATTGATCGATACGCTTGCATATGAAATTAACAATTTCACGATATGGAATATGGAACGAATGTTCTATTACTTTATTTATAACGAGTAACCGCCCTCGCTTTGCTTCGGTTTTCTTATTTTTTTACACCTTGGGTTACATTATTTAACTTTTATTAAGGATTCCTATTTTTTTGAAAATCTAGACACACGGCAGCGTGTCAAGCCAAGTTCAAGCAAAGGAACTGGCTAGCCAGCGCCGAGTGTAATATTATACGAACCACTTCGTGCCACTTTTGATATAATACTTATACATATATCACCCGGGGATAGTGTAGCTTCCCAACAGTGAAAGAAATTCTCAAATCGATTCAGCAGTTTCGGAGCCTATTCAATGCAAAGAAACAATCAAATCTTTCCACTTTTATTAGTGTACCTAGATATCTGTAGAGAATGCGGTTTGGCTTATTTGGAAAATAGTTTGATTGTTTGCTTATAAATATATTTTGCAAATTAAGGGTCCTTAATTAAATTTAAATTATTTAATAAAGTTTTTATAACATTATAGTTTCAAGAAATATCTTACAGATCCGGGTGTCAATAGACTACGTTAACATGTAATTTCTTTCTATATTCCGTGTTTTACAACGAATCCTATTTAATGACAAACTAACTTTAATTTTAATACATTAGTGAAGATAAATATGTAGTTATTTCAAAAGATCCTAAATCCTAAAAATAAGTTGAACTCACAAGTCACAATTTTGTTAAATGCAAGTTTGTATGTTGTTTGAATGAGCTATCGCACATATTTTTGGGAGCTTTATTTCTATTAAACACGTTTTTGAACTTTTTGACTACATAGACTAATAATAGATGGCACTACATACGTCGTGAGAAAAAATAAAGTCTCAATTTTCTTTAGGGTTATTGTATGTACTTTGAGTCGTTGTATTTTCTTGAACCCCCCCCCCCCCCCCCCCCCCCCGAAACTTGAACCCCCCCCGAAACTAATACCTGGCTACGCCCATGTTGTACATATCAAACCTTTTTCGTCGGTTGAGTGGTGTAAAAACTGCAAACATTAAATGCGTTCTTCTAAAAACCACTAGGTATTTATTATTCTTGGTAATATCGGTTGTATTTGTATGGACGTGCAGTTTGATTAATTTCGTCCATCAATTACACCCTTGCAAAAATAGACAATGTTCCTAAATTAGAAGTTGCAGGTAAAAAATTGTTACTATGGATGGAGATGGAGATAATATCTGACAGATCAAAATAAAACATTTGCGGCGGCAGACCCCCGCCAGGAACGAAGTTTTAACTCGACATAAGTTTACCTTAACTTTGAACAAAGTATTAGCAAGAGTGTTTTCCTTACAGAAAAAAAAGTTTGATGTCACGTGATTCGTCGTCAGCCCTCATCGAAGCTTACCGTCCAGATATATCCTACTAATAGATATTATAAATGTGAAAGTTTGGATGTTTGTGACTCCATCACACAAATACGGCCCAACGGATATGGATGAAATTTGGCACACGGATAGCTTCCAACCTATCTAACTTACGGGATAGGCTAATTTTTATCCATTTCTGAAGTCTACGCAGACGAGCTCACGGGTAGAAGAAGAAGCTAGTAATATATAAAGTTCGTGAAGATGACAGTTACTTTACGCTCACAGAAATTATATTGTCACATTAAAAATACATCCTTGCAGCCATGACGCCCATGACATAGGTTACACTATCATAACGGATCGATGACACGTCCACTCCACCTGGTACTCCTCGATATATGTTTGCATTACACTTGTTTTCATTTGTCTAGCACGTTTTGCTTATTTATGTAACCTTGGTACTTTGTAAAATACGTTGATAATTAACAATAAGTATAATACGCAAAATGTAGTGTGGTTCTTATAAATAAATAAATTATAAATATATGTATTATTAACTTATGTATAATTTAGTATAGCTCGTTGTGCCCCCAGTGCCCAGGGTCAAACACTGTCACCCACGTTGCCGCCTAGGACTTGAACCCGTGACTGACTCTTCAGAGTAGTTCAACCACAGAGGTACACACTACGTACTGACTCCCCGCTTCCCGTGGACCCGAGATAACATAAATATTACCATAGATTTAGAAACAGTATTCTCACATACATTTGACAGAGATCTCCAGTTATAAAATCTACGTGAAAGACAGAGGCAAAAATATTATTTTTGTCCCCGTCACCAAGCCCGATTACATTATACATATATTATATATTGTTTGTCACAAGTGTAAACTATGGTGAGTTGTGACAAAAAATGTAGAGTGAGTTGGCTATTTGGAGATTTAAAGTATTAGTTTGTTTTTAAGCAGAAAATCGTAGTAAGTTTAAAGGTTTAAGTACGATAGAGGGTAGCACTATTCTGGCGGTTTGTTAAATTTTATTACTTTTTTTAAATAACCTCAAAGAAACGTAAATTCTCTGTCTCATGTGTGGCCACGCCGCGCCCTGGCTAAATCTATAGGCAGTATAGGCAATACACCTATTTATTTATTTATTTCTTAGGTAATCCTACAGCGTTTACAGAATTATTATTGTATACAAAACAATTACTTAAATGCTATGGCCAAAAACGGATTACACAAGTTATTCTTGAAACCGTGCCTGTGCATGTGTGTGAGTATGTAAGTGTATAAGTATGTGAGTGTACTTGTGTGTGCATGTATGTGTGTTTGTGTATGTGTTTGTGTATGTGTGTGCGTGTCATATGAATTTCATACTACCATAGCTCGCATAGAGAAACACTAGAGTGCTCTTCAACTAAATCTGCACTTGGAGTATAGAAATTAAAATGTTATATTAAATGTACCTAATGTTTTATATTTATTTATTTCAATGCTACCAACATTACGCGCGTAATATTACATTGCGTCAATAGACCGCCACTAATAGTTTTTCTCAAATATCTTCCCTTCCATGTATAGACATCATTCAGCTACAGCTTTATTACATGTACTCGTATGATGATATAGATCAGAGGTTCCCAGACTTTTTTTCTCATAGACCATTTTCAAAATTTTCCCCTGCAACTATATTTCTACTCGATAAAAACGTGAAGATTATGTCTAACTATGGAAAGCGTTGCGGCTGAATTTAGATTATACAGAGATTAATAGTTTTGGAAAAAAAGTGAGAATTGATTGGTTTATTAATTAATTGATTTTTGGTCACGCCAACGTAGACCCCCATCGAGTCTCCCGTGGACCCCTGGGGGTCCACCTGGACCACTTTGGAAACTAAGGATATAGATAATGGACTATAATTGACATCAAGGACTGGTTGAAGTCCGTTATAAATACACCGTGTCCATTTAATGCGGAATACTCCGTTTGAACGTTAACTAATGTACGTGGGAAAGTAATTAATCCCTCGATAATAACCACACAGCGCCATCCATTTTGTTAAAAGAAAAACAATTATTCGTATAAGGATACATTGTTCAGTGTCTATAATCTCGTTCACATAGATTCTCACGCTAATATACCATGTTATAAAGGCTACACTTCCTATTAGGTGTGCTGATGAGAAAATCCCATGTGCTAACTGCTAATGCTAATAACATCAGTATAATTAATTCTAATTAATAATATACATAAATAAAAGGCTATAGACGACTGACGCATGCTTAATTTTAAGATGATATTTTTAAGTACTTAGGTATTGATAAACAATTCGTTAGGCCAGAAATACGAAAGCGCGCGGCACGTACAAAGGAAAATAAAAAGTTGTGGACGCAAGAAATATACTTTTTATACATACAATTTTAATATGTGCGCGCATTTATGGATAATGGTTTTCTTAAACTTTCAACAATAATTAATTATGGTCGAATTGGACTCTTTAAAACAAGGTGGTAGCTTGACGTTATCAAAAGATGTCGCACATTACGAGTTCAATTATTAGGACTGAATGGTCATCGTAGATCAGGCGCTCCGTAAGATCTCTGTAAGCAGATCTTCGTACGCAGATCTCCGTAATCTAACGACGTGGTTGGTTTAAATTAGACACAATGAAGACAGCTTTGATGCGTGACTTCCATCACACAGTATTTATCGCGAGCACATTAAAGTCCATTTGATTGTTCTCAGCTGTTTCCTGTTCATTTGGAAGCAACAGCGCCATCTACATAGAAAAGTATAAAAACTCGATTTAGGTACTCCATTAATTTTATTTCATTCGATTGCAAGTTTTAAATCGCTGGTTTAAATCCGGTTCGAAGTACCAACTTTTATTTACGGCGTATCGTGGTCGGGGTGTTGATGTCGATGAAGTTAAGTCAATTGTAATCAAAACACACAATCAGCAGCAGCTTGACTGAATAATAAAATAAATATTCAATACAGGTATCTCTTAGCAAACTAACAAACCATTGATACAAATTAAATACAAGAATCTGTTAAAATCAATATCCGTCAATATGGCTTTCGCCACGGCAGATCGGCTGGCGATCTTTTAGTATACCTTACTCATTGCTGGTCAGAAGCGATTGAGAGCAAGGGAGAAGCATTGGCTGTAAGTCTGGACGTTGCAAAGGCCTTCGATAGGGTGTGGCATAAGGCATTACTCTCTAAGCTGCCTTCCTATGGAGTACCCGAGAAATTGTGCAGATGGATTGCCAGTTTTTTATCGGAGCGGAGCATCAAGGTCGTTGTTGACGGAGCATGCTCGGACACGAAGCCCATAAATGCTGGCGTCCCTCAAGGCTCTGTGCTCTCACCTACACTGTTCATCATGCATATCAATGATATGCTTGACATCAGGAACATGCATTGCTATGCTGATGACAGTACGGGTGATGCTCGCTATACAGGCCGAGCAAATCTTTCTCGGGTGCAGATTGAGGAGAAGAGGAAGGAACTTGTGTCTGAAGTCGAGACATCTCTGGAGCGGGTCTCGGAATGGGGCAGACTAAATTTAGTCCAGTTCAACCCCGAGAAGACACAAGTTTGCGCATTAACCGCTAAGAAAACCCCATTCGTCGTGGCACCTCGGTTCCAGAACACTCCTCTTAACATCTCCAAAAGTATTGGGATCCTTGGTGTCGACATTTCGAATGAAGTTCAGTTTCGGGACCACTTGGTTGGTAAGGCCAAACTAGCTGCAAGGAAATTGGGAGTGCTCAATAGAGCTAAACATTACTTCATGCCTAAGCACAGATTGATGCTCTATAAGGCTCAAATTCGACCACACATGGAGTACTGCTCTCATCTTTGGGCCGGAGCCCCAGCTGGCCAAGTGGACACGTTTGACCGAATCCAACGACGAGCCATTCGTCTTGTCGACGATCCCAAGCTTACAGACGGATTAGAGTCGCTTAAGTTGAGGAGAGACATAGGCTCGCTATGCGTATTCTACCGTCTGTATAACGGGGAGTGTTCTGAAGAACTGTTTGATTTAATACCTGCGGTTGATTTCCGTCACCGTACTTCACGTACCAGGTTCCATCAACACCACCTAAACACCTGGCGTTCGTCCACAGTTCGGTTTTCACGTAATTTCCTGCCACGGACGTGTAAACTGTGGAACAAACTTCCTGCATCGGTGTTCCCGCTAAGCTATGACATGGGGTCCTTCAAGAAGCGGATCTTTTCTTTTCTTCGTGGCCGGCAACGCATTGGTGACGCCCCTGGTGTTGCTAATGTCCATGGGCGACGGTGATCACTTACCATCAGGTGACCCGTCTGCTCGTTTGCCTGCTTAAGGCATAAAAAAAAAAAAAAAAAATCCTAAAAATAATATTACTTTTATTTCTATCTGCCAGAAACATTTAATAATCGTGATGCAACAAATAAAGAACTATCGCGAGACGAATGACCTATCACTAACATTTAAAATGTAAATTATCACCTTAATCTATCAAACACCACGACACCAAGCAACACGAATTTCATATTTGCACTTGCATTATATCCCAATCAGTCACGCAGATCGTTTTCAAACACTTAACAGTTTTTAAATAAGTATAGTTATTTCAGAGTTAGTTATAACATTTTATATTTATTTTTTTAGGAAGTTTTACAGGTCAAAATTATTATACGTATTAACGCCCGAACTCAGAGTCACTAACGGTTACTTAAATCGCTCCTTAGTACAGAATTCGTATGGTGATTCTTTACTAAGGAGCTATCAAAGTAACCGTTACTGACTCTGAGGTAGGGCTTAAAGTAGATACAATTAGGCAATTCAAATTCAAAACACATAATTATTTCTGAGAAGATGTAATAGAGCTTCTCTCTTCTCTCTTCTCTCTTCTGTAACTAACCTTAGTTAATACTATTTCGAGGCTTGTCACAGATGTCCATGCGAGGCAGGGGATGGTAGCACAGCAAGCTCTTTTGCAGCGCTATCCTCATTACATAAAAAGTACAATCACATCAGCTGCGGGCGAAGTCTATACAAAGCTATTTCAGCTGCACAAATTGCGAACTGAATTGTACAATCCCATAAACACGGGTGGGGTGTCCATATACATACATAGATAGATAGATAGATATATCCAAATGAGTGGTCACTCTAGCGTCGGTCGATATGCTATCAATAATTCAGTCAACGGCCGTGGGACATAGCGGGGTGGGTGCTGGTCGCGCGTTCTCTAGATATTTAAATAAATAAGTATCTACCTGAATAAAAAATATAATAGGAATTATACATATACAACATACCCATATTTTGTTAAACAAGTATTCCCCCAGTGGTCGAATTGCCACCATAATCATTAGTTAGGAAAAGAAAACATGTTTTACACGTTTCGACTTTTCTGCTCATTATGTGGTTTTCCATACACTTTTTCATGTAGTATTTATATTTTGACTGCTAGGTAACTCTAAGGCGCTCCACCCACTGAAGACGCGTCCCGCCGCGGTGCGCGGAGCGACGGATAACGCAACTGCGCGCGGGGCGATTTCCCGCGCGTTTCCGCGTCGGCAGTGTGTTGTGCTAGGCGTGATTTCTATATAAATTGAGATACTTGCATACAATGGTAAAATCTGCCATCCCGCGCACCGCGGCGAGACGCGGTGCTGTGAAAAATAAGTTAATCCCGTACAGCTAAGTAAGTCTAAAATTTTTCATGTTTTATTCTTGATTCAATGACCTACGCAATAAACATTTTTAATAGGGCATAACATCGTTTTTAATCACATAATACTGTTTTTTTACTTTATTCTACAAAAGTAGAGTAATTCCTTTATTGTTCTTTGCCAGCCAAAACATTTATGTATGTTACTCACTGGTTAATAGAATGGACACTTTTTTTAAAAAAACTTCATTCTGAAATTATCTTTGAAGTTTCAAAACACTACAATTTACGACTGTTTCTCATACACATTATAAAGGTACTTGTACTCCGCGAAACACCATTAACATTAATATAAAAAATAAAATATACACTTACTAAATACAATGTGTCGCTATGTTGGTAAATCGCCAAGACGTGTCGATGGGAAGAATAATTTGGCAACAGTATTAATATGCTAAGAATATTACATAAATGTTTTAGGGTTCTTTAACACTGTTACAACGGAACCCAATGAAAAGGGATTGCTCAGAGTGTCTTAAATATTTCATAATACAAAATATTAATTATTTTAAAGATACTAAATACACAACTAAACCTTTACCCTGCCTTACGTTTAAATGTTTTTGGTAACACAATTTAAACTCATTTGATACAGTCGGCCGCAGAAGTAGCTTAACATTTTAGTACCTTGTCACATTACATTTCTTGAATTTGTCATAGATGTTGCTAGGAAACCGTCGAAACAGTACCTACTATTACAAAGTACTATAATGTTAAGCTACTTCTGCGGCCGACTGTACAGTAGTTTCGGAGAAAATTGGCTGTGAAGGGCAGTCGCGCCCACACATACGAGTGATGCTCTATTTTTGTTTTTTCATTCGGAACCCTAATAAGGTACACTCCGGAAATACTATTAAATCTAGGTATTTAATATACGGAACCATTCTACGTGAATTCCATTCAGACTTGACAGAGTGAGTGACCGAGCGTGAATATGAACTCTTTAATCTTCGAAGCGATGTAGTTTAGTTGTTTATTAATATGTATTTTATTTAGTTATGTTGTCCCTACTTACTTTTTGCAAGCTAGGGATGCATTTGGTTTCAAACATTTCAATCAATTGGAATATTTAAACATATCAGATATCATATCATGGAGGACGACTTTACAGAGACTTTTGTAGAGACCCTGTGTGCAGGAAAAAGAGAGTCCAGCAGGCCTATTATGAACTTTTATAAAACCATTCATGTTCCAGGCAATTCATTTATGGGGCTTGGAATGACGAATGATTGGCTAATAAGTTTCACGTGACCGCTTTTTAGCCAATCATACGTCGTTCCAAGCCCGATAAATGAATTGCCTGGGACATGAATGGTTTTATAAAAGTTCATAATAGGCCCGCTGATTCGATTTAATTATCTTCATTTTAATAAATTACGCCCCAACTCAGAGTCACTAACGTTTAATCGCTCCTTAGTAAAGAATCACCATACAAATTCTGTACTAAGGAGCGATTTATGTAACCGTTAGTGACTCTGAGTTGGGGCGTAAGACTTAACTAAAGTCTATTTAGTTTGTTAATTCGGTTTTAAAGTTATGTGATTGTTTGATAATTATTTTATTATCAGTTGCTTTGGTGACAAAACCACATGAAATTCTTTAAATGTCTATTTCTCCTTGATAGTATTAGCAATTTCTAGTGTAGGTGGGTGAATATCAAATCGGCAAATTTTACGTGTCCACGTTGAGAATCGAGGTGTAAAATGATAGAATGTTTCTGATTTTTTTATATAGTAAACTACGTAACTTCTTTTGATTGGGGCCACATTGTTTTTTTAAATATATGTGTAAATAAAAAATCAGGGTAAAAAAAATGCCTTAAAATTCAAGTTTGGTGGTATGTCCCAGCTCCATTTTTTGATATAATTTCATTCACCACAGTGACAATTGAAGTTAAAATAAAAAATATATAACTAATTTCGTTAGTATACACATAAGACACACTATCTAAAAATAACTAAACCATATTATAAAATGTTATGTAGCATCACAGGATACTCGATCAAAGTTTGTCCAAGAAAAAACCAAAATCTTGGGTGCACTTGTTCAACTTACTAAAACATGAACTTTCTTGCGTATGCGATCATTTAAGTTTTATTATTTCGCAGGGCATAGTTGTCTGGTAACGTTTGAGTGTAACGGGTATGTGATTAGAGCTATGACTTCCCGCCAAAACAAAAGTACCCGCTTGGGTGGCACAGGGGGAAAAGAATTGTTCAATTTTTGGTGGATCGATTTGCTGTTTATTTTAAAGTGCTTTTATAGTAAGCTACTCAATATAGGTAGTGATTTGGATTACGCATAAAACAGTTATATAAATTTAATTGTATCTTAAGATCCCTATTTTTAAAGATTTTTTTTATGCAGGGTCCGTGTTTGGTGGCTCAATTTTGGTGGATTTGGTGGCGTTTATGCGTGACCAAAATTTAAAACGAGCCACTTGAGCGAAACTAGAGCTTCAAAGTGTTCGCCAGGGATCTGTCTATTGGGCAAAGTTAGCTTACGAGGTTGAAGACCGAGTCCAGCACCATGTTTTCGTCGAAATCTGAAGTTCTGAGAGATGGTCGTATGCCTCCTCTCAAGCTCCAGCTGCCTGCGAGGACAATAACAATCAAGCTAAACTGACCCGACACTACACACAGGATACCCCGGACGCCGCCTGTATAAGATAAGAGAGGCTCTCAAACAGCTTAAAAAGAACAAGGCTCCGGAAAATGACGGATTCACAATAGCTTCTAAGAGCTGATGGGAAACCTCTACTAATGACGCTCCAATAGCTGTTCGTTTCCGTCATCAATACTGGAACTGCCCCGGAAGCGTGCAGCAGAACTGTGGTGACTCTGTTCTTCAAGAAGGGCGAAAAAGCCCTTTTGAAGAACTATAAAGGCCCATTGCATTTCTGAACCACGTTTGTAAGCCGTTTGCGAGGCAGGTTTGACGACTTCCAGCCTCCCGAACAAGCAGGATTCCGAAAGGCTACAGAACCATAGACCATAATATAGACATACTGAGGCAGTTTATACAAAAGACCAAGGAGTATAATCTGTTGTTATGTGTTGCTTATGTATACTATGAGAAAGCCTTTGATTCTATCGGTATCGGTACTTAATTCTCATATCGAGGTGTTGAAGTGTTTGTAATCATCAGGTACCATTTCCGTCAGTGTATACGACACAGCTAAGAACCCTATACAACTGCAGAGAGGTGTCAGGCAAGGGAACGTCATATCTCCTTAACTGTTCACTGCTGCGTTAGAAGACGTGTTCAAGCTGATGGAATGAAAACAACGTGGTATCATTGTGGTCAATAGTGACATCACACACTTGCGATATGCCGATGATATAGTCTATCTGGCAAGATCCCTTGAGGAACTTGGTAAAATTATAGGGGACTTGAACAGCGCCACAATCGGTGTGTCTTAAGATGAACATGGACAAGACGAAAATCATGTCCAATGTCCATATCATGTACCTACGTCCAACTTCGAGAAATAAGTCACTCGTAGAATTCAACTCGAATGGGCTGCGTTCGGGAAACTGCGTCATATCTTGTCGTCCAAAACACTATCTCAGTGCCTGAAGTTGAAGGTGTTCAAGCAGTGTGTGTTGCCAGAGATGACATACGGCTCCGAGACGTCGTGCTTTATTATTATTGGCCTTATTCATATACTCAAAGTCACAAAGCGGACAGAGAGAGAAAAAGCGGATGGAGAGGGCTAAGCTCGATATTTCTGTACGTGATCAAATCAGAAATGACGTAGACGAACAAGAATAATCGACATAGCTCATCGAGTACGCCGGCTGAAGTGGCAATGGGCTAGCCACATAATTCGAAGGACCGATGACCATTGGGAAGAGGTCCTCGAATGGCGCCCACGTCTTGGAAAAAGGCGCATTGGAAGCTCCCCAACCAGGTGGACTGACGACCTAAAGAAGACAGCAGGCACCCTCTGGATTTAGAAGGCACAGGACTGGTCAGAGTGGCGCAAGTTAGGGGAGGTCTGTGTCCACCAAGGGCTGATGGATTGATAGATTTTAAATAATAATATCTATATTTTTTTAACAATAGAGTTTTATAAAACGATGAAAGTTATTGATAATTCCCGAGAATTCGTGATATTAACCACTTTGAGCTTTATTTTATTGATTTTAGAGCTTTTGTGACAGAAAAATCCAATTTTGGTGTCACTGATTTTCAATTTTGGTGGGTACTTTCGATTTTGGTGGGCGATTATCAATTCTGGTGGCCACACTAAACTTTGAACTTAAATATCTCAAAAAGTTATCGAGATATTCTCAGACCTCTTGAAGGTTCTTATAGCTTAGACTTTCTATGCTTATACCAGGTCCTCATTTTTCACGTAAACTGAAGAGAAAATTTCGCCACCAAAGTTGAAAAAAAATGTACGTTTCTGATATTCACCCAGGTGTGTGCGTTAGTTCATCACTTATTTATGCAGTAGACAAAGCGCTATTTGAATGGGGATTTATTGTATTCAGCGGCTTATTGATCGACTGAATAAACTTTACCAGTGCATTGATTTAGTCTACATTAGCCACTTCAGCTATATTTTTTATCAAACCTTTATCGAAGGTTCAACTTCAACGGGATATTAAGTAATACAATTATCTGCTTCCTTATTGATTCGCCGAAATGTTCACAGGCTGTTGTTTTCTCTGTCTGTATAACATGATTTAAATACATATTAACAAAATGTATCCCATAATTCACATTTACTATGTTGGCACATAATAATAAAAGAGTTGATTTTATAAATTCCATGGTAAGTATCTAGGTATCTTTTGTTGTAACGTAATAGTTATATCTTCGTAAGCAAGGTCTGATGATCCATTTAATTAAAGTAATTTGCTCGTTAATTTTATAATCTAGCCTTCAAAGCGTACGTAACAGTAGGTTTGAGTGGAATACTTTTAATGCGTTATGAACAAAATTTGTGTATATACCTATGTACCTCGTGGAGGACAAAAACTACATGGAACTGGAGACACTGGTCTACTTAACCCAGGTGACACAATAACATCTTGTTTAACCGACTTCAAATAAAGGAGCAGTTTTTCTATTTGGTTGTATTTTTTTATGTTTGTTACTTCAGAATTTCGCCATTTATCACCCAATTTGGGAAATTCTGCCCTTACACAAGTCACACTAAATTTTCCCGAATTTTAAAGTACCGAACACTATCGTAACTTTTCGAACTTGACCTCGTAAAATAATTAGTGTACTAATTACCTAACGGCCTAAACAGCGCGACCGCATTCGAAGTATCCACGCTACATAGATACGAGCGCAACACGCAAGGTTATCGGAGCCGTGATTGATCCGACACACGCGGATACCTAGATCCAGTCCATCATGATGTTCATTCATTACTAATACATTATGTTAACAAGCTCTATAGTGCGTAGTCGGTATACGGTCCCGTACAGTGGTTGATTCGGAAACGTGTTTGGTTATCAGTTACCTTTACAATGGTGAGTGCTTGCAAAAATGGTTCGCTTTAGTACGGCGGCCCACACACAGGCCAGTATCATCTTTACTTCATTTGATACACTCGCCGAAGAATCAATTACTACTGTCGATTGGGCTGCTGTAGAATTTCTATGCTTCTTTATACAGTCTTTGATTCGATGATTCGATGACACACATGAAAAACCCCTTTTTCTATAAGGTGTAAAAAATAATTCTCCTTCAGTGCCGGCTTTGCATTGACGACTTCTTTGACGTCGCTCGTATTATTAGGCAATGGTGACAACTTACCATCAGGGTTCGGTTAATTTTCCCTCTCGACATGTGTCGTAACTCACAACTGGCATGAACTTACACCATTTTATTGCATTAAAAACAAAAAAAGTCGTACATAATATACTCGTACATACACCTATATGCACAAGTATACGTTGAAAACAACCGTTTATCTCACACATAAATAAATATCTCCACCAGTTGGAAATCAACCTCGTCCCCTTTTGTTCTGTGTCTAATAGGTAACAACTAAATTACAGGGTTGTTAAAGTTGCTAACAACCTTGCTAACATCTGCATCAGCGATTTTTTGTACACCTGCATTAAAAAGTAAAGAACACACAGGTGTAAGGAAGGTCACTAGAACCCACGTTCCGAAGTGTTCCGAATCCTTACAAGCACCTGTTTATACTAGCAAAGTTGACAGAGACAATGCCGCTACACATACATTACAAAATCAATATAGTAGCAATTTGAACGCTAATAATAGCTGGTCGGACATCGCTGGAATGATTTAGGTAATCTGTATTACTGGTAGATATAAGTGTGTCGTGTCATAATTAGATGGTGGTGTAGCGAGCACGCGAACATCAAGGTAAAGTTAGTAACATACATACAAATAGGTTTGTGTAAAGCAGTTAAGTGTGTTGATGTGTGTGTGTTGGTCAGGAGAGCCACCTATGAAAAAATATAATTATTATCATTGACACTCAAAGTGTTACCGACGCGTTGCCGGATAAGAATTTCTAATTGGCTCTGATTCTGTTGAACACTTAAAAATTAAGTCACGGTTGATTCTTGGATACCTACTGCACCCAAAGAGGTAAAATCCTTACGACCTCAATAAGAAGGAATTTCTGACCTTAATCCGTCCAAATCAGTTTTGATGCGCCCAGCAGAGTGCAGTCTTAAAAGTAGATAGAGCTCCTTATCCTCCAAAATTTTAGGTAATAACTAAGTGAGGTGTTCTATTTCTCCACTCGAATATTATCATTAGAAATCTTATACCTGGGTACCTAATGGTGGACTCACCTTAAGAGTCCATAGAGGCTTACCATTGTACAGAGGTACAACAATCATCCTAATTTTCCCTTTTTTATCAGGATGAACAATGGACCATGGCCGAGGCATAGTTGAAGCTCCTATCAAGAAAGTTGCAGCTCGTTTAGACCAGTGTGCCCCAAGAATCGTTGAAAGAGTCGGCCAAATTGCCGGTAGAAGACCTGAAAGTCCTAACCAAAGTCTCTTAGATAGAATAACTTTTGAAAGTGAGAGAAGAACTGGAAGTCACAGCGAATCATCTTCTAGACGGAATAGTGATGATGGGGGAAGGGCGAAGAAGGAAGCATTTCGGGAAGGTTAGTTTGGACTATGGGATTATGAGGATTTTTTCAGAAATAATTAATATATCTACACACTGTGTACCTATGTGACCTACATATGTCTTGCACACAGTTCAGTGTTGTTGGGCACCTCTCTTCAGATTACCAAGGCAGGATCGTGATCTGAAGCTAAAACTATCTCCAACTATAGCTAACGGTTTTAGCGAAATACCGATCTAATTGGTATCTCCAGAAATTCAGACGTCTGGTCTGACCGTCTAAAGGAAGCACTCTGAACCTTTCATTCATTATATTTGTGATTACATTGTCAATGTTGACTATGGTCGGATTTGCTAGCCTTCAACTAGCCTTATACCCTGTCAAGAAAAATGTGGTCAATTATTATGGTGACACGAATTTAGCGTATGCACCGTGGTTGTGACACTCAAACGTGCCGTTAACATGTGATATATTATAAAAATAGACATATTGGTACCTTACAACGTATTTTCCAGATGGCACCAGCTCAGAGCCACCCACAGCTAGCGTGACAGAGCATAATGCGTGGAATGACCTGAACAGCTCCACGTCTACAACGCGCACTGAACTCAGCGTATCCGACGGGGCAGGTGATGATACGGTGAGAAGGATATAATGAACAAAACGCACATTATTACTTTTTCGATTTTAGATCTTTTTATCGCCGACGAGTAGCTTGTTAAGAAAGAAGCTGGACCAATAAATAATTGATATAGCAAGAGAGAAGGCGAGCCACTTGATGGTAAGCAGTCATCGTCACGTCAAAGGCGTCAACGAATCACCCGGATTAAATTGGCTGCCCGAAGTTTGCTCAAGTTGGCGCAAAATTGGCTCAAATCATACAGGCACAAAATGATGATAGTGTTTTAATGCATCACGTGAAAGATTGCTACGCCAACTAGTTATTTAACTACTTCAATAAAAAAACGCAATGAACGGTTTTAGTGTAAGGCTATAAAGGCAGTTTAAGTAAACCGTTTTGTGTTACGAATTTACGTCTCTTTTACGACAGTATCGCCCGCCAACATTATTGAGCCATTCCCGAGTCTTACTGCCCCACATATAGTTTACCACGTTGTTTTGTTTGATTAACTTCTAAAGTTGGATTGGGGACCCCTGAAGGTACACTATACTAAACGCAAAGACTCGTGGCGCGGAGTAATAAAACGTGCAAGAGACGGCGCACATCATTTTCTCTCTCGCACTTGCACTGTTTATGGAAATTAAGTGTTTCGCATCTCTGTGCCTGTGTGCCGTCTCTTTTGCACGTTTTATTACTCCGCCTGCCACGAGTCTTTGCGTTTAGTATAGTGTATCTTCAGGGGTCCCCAATCCAAACACGCACGCCGGTTCCAATAAATAATCTATCCCATATTGCTTGTTAATTGGTTAATGATAATATTACAGTATCTATTGCTCGTTTTTGCATTTATATCCTTGATGTGATCTTTGCTTCTAGGATCTATCAAAGATTCTGTTCTTCCTGTGCCTCCTGAAGAGCCTAACAATGTTTTAATTTAATTTATTTGCAGAATCCCGTACGTCGAAGAAGCCATGAATTGGCGTTACCAGGGACACCACTTCACATTAGAACTCCATGGAAATCAGCTGATAGCCTGGCGCCAGAATCAGCGTTTGGCACATCCCTGGCTGATATTATGGAGAGTCCTGCTAATATGGTAAAATCAACATTATATTTAAATGGCTAACCACATTTATTTATTCGAGGCTCTTTTGCTAACGATAGTGCAATTCTTAATAACTACAGTTCATACCAATCATGTTGCTAACTCACAATATCAGAAAACATTTCTCACTTAAACTAACATAAACGTAGAAATAGTTATGGGACCCCGAAGTCTATCATTAAATAAGGATCTCGGCGCTTTGCTTCGGACAGACGGACAGACGAACGGACATGACGAAGCTATAAGAGTTCTGATTTTACTTCGGAACCCTAAAAACTGATAGGAGAGAATAAAAAACAATTTAAGAAAGATTTAATTAATTTTGATTAAAAAAACGGGAGTTTCTGGAGGAAAAACACTAAAAAATTTCACAAAGAAAACTAGAAAATATCACTAGCAAGTTTTTGTTATTTGAGTCGTGATAACGTAATCTTACATTTATAACTATAATAACAGATTAATGATAGTTTAAAATGTTTTGCAGAATGCACCGTTTAGACAAACGAGTGAGAAAAAGGTATTTCTTTACTTGATTTTCTCACTGTCTGTATTTGTCCTTTTAGAGCTGCTCTATCTTTAATTTGAATGTAAAAGAAATCTAATTGCGATTAAGTACAAGTCTATCTAGCCGTCGCTTACCTTCACAGAATATTACTTACAACACAATACATCAATACAGGGTACATTGTCTGTCTTAAATAGCCTAACGTAGGTCACTCGATAAGTTTTGAGACAAGAAAGAGCTATGTACAATATTTATTTTTCATTTTTTCGAAATACTCTCCTTCATTCTCTATGCGACGTTCCATTCGCCTAAACCAACTATTAAATAAAACACTTATGCCAATGCTTGATCCAATAGTTCCGAAGCTTGACTCAAGAATAACAAAAAATTTGTAATTAATCAGTCTTATGATTTTAAAGTTTAGTCACAAATAAAAACCTAACAAAATGCGCATTAATTTCCATCTACTTATATTATTTATTGCAATAACTACGACTTTTATGACACTACGTTACGTGAAAAGCCGTGAAAAGACAAACGAGCAAAAACTGGTTTCCCAGATATGATTTTATTTTAATTTGTGGATGATGAATATAATGTTCTACCAGCTAAAGTAAATTGATATAACGTAAACGCTCCTATTACCGCCAGTTTAAGCTGACTTTGGATGAACTTCAGAAAATTAGATATACGCCGTTATGCTAGGACAGGCGTTTTAATTTATTCTTTATCATAATTAAATATTCTATGACATTCAGTACTTAAATGTAGTATTAAATCACACAATATTTAATAAATAATAATTTTATCTGAAATTGCGGCTGCTTCTATTACCGACCGATGGGATGATGTTGTTTCTATTACCGTTTTTAATGTTTCTATTACCGACTACTGAAAAAGGAACACATTCTCCATACTATTAAATTAAAAAAAAAACAAAATAAATATTTATTAAGTTGGTATAAAACATTTGAGATCAATAATAATAATTATTAAAAACTGAGCTTTCTTCTTAATAATGTATTTAAAGTACATATTATTAAAAACACTATCTACTGTTTTATAAGATGGAGGTTAATATCTTAAAACAAGGTTTAGTTATTCCAAGCCGTTGGAGTTACACATTTTCCCTTCAAATCACATCATCAGACCCTAAGATATTCTATGATGTAGGTACTAGTTTTGCAAAAATAAAGTTATTGGCAAAAAAAATCTTAAAAATGGTTCCGATTCTCCTATTCAAGAGTTACACATTTTGTCTCCAAGGAACATCATCAAACCATAGAATGGTCAATGATGTACCTACTGATTTTGCTGTGTAAATATTTACCAACAACAATATATATACCTTTTAAAACGGTTCAATTATTCCAATCCGTTGAGGAGTTACATATTTCGTCTCCAGTTCACATCATTATACCCTGAGATGTCAAGGAACCTCTGAGGTGTTCCACTCTATATGTCCAGAACCCATCATAAGATCCTCACCATGATGTTAAAGAGACCACTCTGAAGCAATCCCCTATTTAATACCGTTTAAACCATCCAAATTGGTCGAACATATAAAGAAATAAAACATATACGACGAATTGATAACCTCCTCCTTTTTGAAGTCGGTTAAAAACTTACCTATGTGTGGCCTATAGAACATTTATGAACACAGGAACTTATAGTAGGCTTATCAGTATTTTAACTAAAGTACGCTACATACCTACAATAAGAGACTTTTATAAATAAGACCGTATGAGTCGGTAATAGAATTAAGTATGAAGATTCTATTACCGACCAAAAAAGAAACAACAACAGGCAAATATCCATAAGACAAAATCTATGGCGTTAATTGATCCAATTATGTATATACTCTTTAGAATCAAACAAGTTAAAAAAAAACATCTAAAATTATGTATTCAAAGAAATAAAAGCTAAAATACTAACTATTGTAAAACATCTAACACCGCCATGGGTCGTTAATAGAAGCAACTTATAAAAATTATGTTTCTAATACCGCTCCAATATAAAATTCGATTTAAACGACAAGACATGGCCAGAATGGTAGTATTAGATGTTAATCTAGAAAACCAATGTATTATTTATTATAGTTACATATTTGCATGCACGTATACACATTTTATTTATGTTAATTTCTCTTAAGTAATAACGAGGTGTTCTTATGTAGCTGGGAGCACAACACTATGACACGGAAGTCCGTTGCGGCCGCGTCTCAATTATTGGCTATTTACTCTGTTTGCTGATTATTTACGCACACAAACTTTATTTTTTTTGTTTCTAAATATATATACCTAAAATATTTTTAGGCTACAACTTTCATGGAATCTATAAAATACCTTAAAATAGTGATTAAAAAAACTGGCGGTAATAGGATACAAATTTTGGGAGGCGGTAATAGGCGCGTTTACGTTAGGACTTACAATATTTACATCGTTAACTGCTTCTAATGTTAATAAGCCAAACAATTTACTAGAAGTAAAGTATAAAAACTCTACAGAGTCTTATTGATACAAACTCCAATGCACGATAGATCTACCTGCGAGATGACATAAGATCCTCTGGAGATAGCTCAGCCGAACGTAAAGCAAAACTGGGTTGGCGATTGGTGAGGAATGTGACCTCAGCAGCCTGTGCCTTCTCGCCAAAGATGAAGCAGGCATCCACAGCTTTACCTGGCACTCCTTTACCGAGTTTCCAGGTAAAAAATATGAACCTACTAATATTATAAATAAATGTGAAAGTTTGTGGGGATGTATGGTTTATTACGAAAGTTGTCCGAAAGTTTAGACTAAGTAAAAATCCCAAGGGTAAAAACAAATGACACACAAGAAAATTAAATCTTATCTTACCATTTAAAACAAATGTTAAAAAAAAAAGATTGCGAAATGACTAGAGTCTTAAGGTTTTGGCTCACATAACGCTAGTCTTCTTTCATTATCTATCTCTTCGTTTTCAATGGTTTTTTCTGTATTTAACATTATTTACCGCAATACAAATGACAATTGCGTGTTTTGTATGTCATTATCATCATCACCATCACCAAATATTTGTGGTGTAAGGGACTCTTCTATTCATCTTGATTCCAAGCGAGCCTACCTACATGAAGACATTTTAAGGAATCAATAATACATTTTACTTTGTGAGAATTTTACAAAATCGATTTACATTCATTTTAAATGAACAAAAAAAAATTAAATCAAATTTTACATGAGCTTGTTTTGGCTAAATTTTAACAGAAACTTAAATTGTAAATATGATTACAATTTACAGTTCAAGACTGACAACTCAGAATATGCTTCAAGAGAAGATGGAAAATCTAATACTCCGAATTATTACAATGAAAAGGAGGAAAATATTGGAGAAACTAGTCAAGAGGTAGGTCCTATGTCTGTACCACTAAAACATCTTGTACTTCTATCAGCGTTTATGTCATTATACAAGAAAGGAGTAGTTGAAGCATCAGTCGTCACTGTAGCACTTAGCACCGAAGGCATCTAGAATAAGTGTCCGGTCAAGAAGGAAGAGTTGAAACCACTGTCATTCAGCTGAATCCATGACTTATTTATAACAATAAATTTTAACTTGCCACTTAAACCAGTCATAAATATTTTTGTACCAATAGAAAAATCTTCATTGGGACAATTAAAGCTAGTGGTCACATAAAGGGGAAAACGAGTATTAAGTATTGATTAATTTTAACTAAATACAGGGTTTGGATCCTGATTCCTTGATGTTCCGTGACGGTAGACGACGGATAGACATGGTGTTGGCATACGAAGAAGAAGATTATGGCGTCATGACGGAAGCTGAGGCGAAGAAACGGGACCACAGGCGGACATTCCAGGTAAATGTTCATTACATAATAATCCCAGGTCTCAGTAAAAAGAGCTTAGACCTCCCGACCAGGTGGACTGACGACATGAAGAAGACAGCGGGAAGCTGTTGGATTCAGTGGGCCCATGACCGGTCGGAGTGACGCCAATTGGGGAGGACTATGTCCATTAGTGGAATTTAAAGGCTGTTAGATAGATCTATCTAACTAACATTTGTTACAATACTTGGCTGCACATCATATGACTTCCAAAATTTTTGAAGTTTTATGCCCTGTTCCATTGATTATTAAAAAAAAATAAAAAAAAAATAAAAAAAAAAGTTCTCGAAGGTGTGTGAAGTCTACCAATCCGCACTTGGCCAGCGTGGTAGACTATGGCCTGTTCCCCTCACATTGTGAGAGGAGATCCCGAGCACAGCAGTGGGACAATTATGGGTTGTTGCTTTGCTCCATTGATTTTATCTGCTTTACGTTAACTTTGCCATTTGTTGAATTCTTTTTCTTTACAATTGTGGACCATTTCACTCTTTGTACATTAAAGTTGTGCAATAATGGTTTTTTTTCATTACTTTAATCAAATGAATTTTCTCAATTACAGTGTTTTTTATTAAAAATAAAGTACTTTTTTTAAAGCAATTTCATATTCTTTTTTATAGGAGAACCTAATAAGGGAAGGTTTAGAATTAGAACTGGAGAACAAGTGCCTGTCATTTGACGGGAAGACCTGGTTCCTCAAAATACACATTCCTTGGAAGACGGAGATGAGGCTCGCTGAGGTTATTGGCATGAAGCTGCCTACGAAGCGGTTCATCACCATTTCCGTGAGAGCCTGGGTGAGATATAAGGATTCTTAGGTCTTTATAATAAAATTAATCTCATCAGAAACATAAATGTGAAACGAGAGCCAAGTTCAAAAAAAAAGCTAAAATTTTTACAACAACACGTAATTCAAGCTCTACATTTGACTTGGCTAGTTTTCTGGCTTGTTACTTGATCAAAAATAAAAAAGGCTAAAAAATATTGATTATTACAAACCCAAGAAGATCCTCAGAATTAGAAAATGCCAGAGATTTGATCTCACTAACTCATTTTTTATTCGTCTAAAACTTTTATAATTTATATAGTTTGAAAAAATAACATTTCAGGGTGATGAAAAAGTACCAGACAATGAACAGAAATGGTATTCAAAATGGCGGAGAAAATGGAAGGACATTTACGAGTATGAACACAGCAGAATCGAGGAAGAGCCCTCCTTCTATGTCTCTACTGAGCAGAAGGGAGTTAGGCGAGAGGAACAGTAAGTTATCTTGTGAAAAATAAAGATCTCTTAGGTGGTGCAGGTAGAAATGTTTTCCTTCGCCAAAAAAAGAAAGAGTAATTGCTTTTTAATGCACCCATAACATTGAACTCCTTGGTAACTTTACCCCAGCAGCAAATATGTTTATCAACCCAAGTAAACATTCGCACAACTAAAGTCGTCCATCTTTTCTCATGAAAGCTGTATTTTGTACACTTGAAAACAATATTCGACATTTTCCTGCTGTAACAACCACTGTCCTTAAACATCTTTTGTCATTTCTCTCGTCTCTGATGGCTCTGATTGTATTGAAATTTCCAGGTTCCTAGTCAAAGACCGTCACACCCAGTTCTCTCCCGCCCAACGAAGTTTATTGGTGATGCAAATACTGCTACGAGCTAAATACGATAATAATGAAACTAAGGTAATGATAATATCAGAGTTTATTTCTAGATGTGCTTAGGCTGCAGCCCTAAAATGTTTTCCAAGAGAAGATGACCAAGATTCCATGTGCTGATGGCAAGAGAAATAAGACCTCGCAAACCTGAGGATAAAAATTTACCTGAAACGACTCTTCCAGGAATCAGCCCAAACGGATCGACGTTATCTCCCGGCGTTATGTCATTTTCTTCACTAAATATCAGACATCTTCTTAAATGCGACCTCCATCTTCTGTTCTTTGATAGGACAATTTTAAGCTTACTGACATTTGACCTTCAACGATATTCAATATCCACACAAAAGGCATCATTGATGTGTTGTATTGTAACGAAACGATTCTCCTTTGTGACTTGGTAGATCAGTGGTAGATCAAACAATGGGCCATTGCCCTTTAGATGTAGAGAAGCTGTCTGAAGCTCTTCTGACATGGTAAGTTGGGGATAGGCATAATAAATATCCCACTGGGCCACAGAGGAGAGAGGATTGGTAAGGCATGACAAAGGTAATTCTACATTACCTACACATAAGACTCCCTTTAGGAGATTGGTTTATCAGTATTGTGACAATTTACAAGCCAATGGTATTGGCTATAGAAAGGAAAGAGAAAGACTAACAAAAACAATCTTCTTCCAGATGGGAATACGTCGTCTCCTAAACGATGGGACCTACCTCGCATGTTTCCCGTTACACGAAGGCAGATACGACATGGATACGCCAGAGGGAACACAGACTGATAGGCGGGTAAGGTTTTATAAGAACTGGAAAAAAACATTTTAATAATGGGACCAGTCCTTCAAACAGAAAAAGAATTTTCCAAATCGGATCTTACTAAACAACAGAGTTCTGAGGTAGCTAAAATAAAAAATAAAAGATATTTTGATCGTGAAAAATATTAATTGCAAGCAGTCATATCGCACAGATTTATAATAATGCTAGCGCTCTGTCCGCGGTTTCGCCTGCATTTTCCGGGATATTTAGTACCCTAACTATATCTTATCCCAGATCATGGTCTACCTAAGTATGTGCTAAATGTCATGAAAATTGGTTTTGTAGTTTTTGCGTGAAAGAGTAACAAACATCCACATATCCACACAAACTTTCACAGGAAGGATGATTTATTAATCTACTCTCCCTTAAGAAGGCCTTGAGCATCTTCCAGATCCTGTCTCAGTGCGGATTGGTGGAGAACCACTTCTAAATAAATATTTTCCCCCAGCTCCTATACCTAGAATGGGCCCGTCCCTGCAAGTGGTACAAGAAGCAACCGCTGTGGCTAGTGCGCCGCTACTTTGGCGAGAAAATCGCGCTGTATTTCTGCTGGCTCGGCTTCTACACCAAGCTACTGTATGCGCCCGCTGCTGTGGGGACACTGTGCTTTCTGTATGGCCTCGCTAGCATGGACAGCGCTGATAATATACCTAGGTAACACAATAAATCAATTAATGTCCCTGTAGTCTATTTTGCTAGAGGTTCTGACGGCAAAGCGATTGTTAACAAGAACAGAGGAGTTTATCTCGCCGTTTCTTCTCCTCCCTGACAAAGCATCTGTACAGTGTCGTACAAAACGTTTTGCACTGTCATCCCTTTTCCACAATCACGTAAGTTCACGGAGCTCAGTCAATTAAATTCATTGTGAAAGTTAAGTACCACTAAGGCGCACCACCCACTGCACCGCGTCCCGCCGCGGTGCGCGGGATGGCAGATTTTACCATTGTATGCAAGTATCTCAATTTATATAGAAATCACGCCTAGCACAACACACTGCCGACGCGGAAACGCGCGGGAAGGCGGCCCGCGCGCAGTTGTGTTATCCGTCGCTCCGCGCACCGCGGTGGGACGCGTCTTCAGTGGGTGGAGCGCCTGACTGTTGGGTACACCTGCAATAATCTTCCTTCGTCCTTAGTTCCCAGTATGCCTAATGAGAGGGAAAAAGAGAGAAACTAAACACTCTAAAAGCCTTCTTTATATCAGCTTGTTTTATAAGGGAGTGACACTCTTAGGTTTTATTGTTTGTGCCTTGCTACTTCGAATAAATGCTTGTTCTTTCTTTCTTTTTTTCTTTCTTTCTTTCTTTCTTTCTTTCTTCCTTTCTTTCTTTCTTTCTTTCTTCCCAATGTTCCCTTGTCCCCAGCAAGGAGATCTGCGACAGCAGCGGGCCGGGCAACACGACGCTGTGCCCGCTGTGCGACAAGGCGTGCCAGTACCAGCGGCTGGCGGACTCCTGCCTGTTCGCCGAGCTCAGCTACCTGTTCGACAACCCCGCTACTGTGTTCTTTGCCATCTTTATGAGCTTCTGGGGTTTGTGTTATTTTTAGACGTTGTAGGACTCTAACATCTTAGCACAATAGGTGCTCTTATTACCTCTTCCAGACAACCTATTAAGCTGTAGGTAAGGTAGACCTCTAAGTAAGGAATGAATAGGAAATAAATGCATAAATGAGTGTTTTTAGATGTTGTATTATTTATTTAATGAATTGATGGATGGATGGATGAATGGATGGATAGATCAATGCACGAATGAAATAAATAATAGCAACAAATTGTGAATCAGGAAAACATGCCCGAAGAAACAAGTGAAAAAAAATATAATTTACGGACGCTTAGTGATGTGTGATTTAGATTTACTTAATTTTATTATGAGGACATGTAAAGAAAATGGCGCAATCCCACTAGTCCCGTTGAGTTGTTTCGTAACGGTGCAATTGGCACGTACCTGACAGTTTTCCATATTCTCAACAGCTAGATAAACCAGCTAGACATGCATGGACCCATCACAATGTGAGAGGTAACTTTGATGAGGTTACGAAGATGTAAATTTCACCAAATTTTGTTACAGCGACAACATTCTTGGAGCTTTGGAAACGGAAACAGTCTATCTTGAGATGGGAGTGGGACTTGGGAGGCGTCGATCAAGTACGTCTCTTTTACATTCGAGCCAGATGTGCTAAGGTGGAATTTTAAGAAATTCCCATGGGATGGAAATAGTGTTTTTTTTTTCTTAAGTTTAGTTATTTTCACAAAATTATGGCAAATACCCAACTACCTTGCCCACGCGGATATAGTTCAAAAACACTCGTCAAAACTATCGTCATTACTTTTTATTGAAAAAAAAATAGTGAACAAAAATTTGTTTCAGCATTAAATTATTATTTGTCTTTAAATTCTTTTCATTTTGTGTCAACCTTGACTGGTCTAAAAAAATTGTTTATGGTGTAGTAACTACTTTTCATCCATTTTCGTTTAATCCACTGACAGGACGAAGAACCTCGTCCCGAGTTCGAAGCATCAGTGAAGACATTCCGGACAAACCCGGTGACACGCGAGAAGGAGCCATTCCTGCCCACCTGGCAGAAGACCATGCGCTACGTCGCCACTAGCTCCGCCGTGCTCTTCATGGTAAATGTAACACTGCTACTTTGTTGTTAGTGTCAGTGGTATGAACGAAATAAGAAAGAAGGAAAACATAATTGTTTCGTCAGGATTTACTAGCATTACCTACATAATGGCGGTGTCGAAAAATCCCGTGTGATGTGCAGCTGCTGGCCCGCTTGGTGGGGTAGAAGGTTATGTTATAAAGTAATATTATTATTAGGAAAGTTAATATTAAAATTTATTAAATTAATATTAATTCTTAGTATTTTACTGTGAAGCCTGTCTGGCTAGCCTCTTTCTTGAGTCAGCCACCAAACTTACTTCCCACAGATAACAATAGTGATGGGAGCGGTGCTGGGCACGATCATCTACCGCATCTCCATGGTGTCAGTGATCTACGGCGGCAGCGGGTTCTTCCTCAAGACGCACGCCAAGATCTTCACCGCCATGACCGCCGCGCTCATCAACTTGACCATCATCATGCTACTTACTAGGGTAAGATTTTGACTCACATTAGTACGTTAGGGATTTTAAATCTATCTAGCGATAGTCTCTGGATAAGGTTGTAAAAGCTAAGATTATAACGTTGTGAGCTTGTGAATTGGACAGTTGGTACAGTTCTAATAAATGACTTGTGAGAGGTCCAAAATTTTAAAATACATAAAAGTGTCTATGTAACGTTTACGTTCACGTTCGTGCACGTTGACCATATTGCTCGTATTTCCTTTGAGTAAAATTGCCTACCTCTGGTATTTAGGAAAGTTACTTTCCCTCTAGAAGGGGTAAAAACTTCCACTTTGTATACGTATAATATGTATGGCATTTGCATGTGGTGCGTGTGAAAGCTTTGATATTATGTTTAATTTAATAATTTTAAGAAACAAATGAAATTATTACAATATCCACACAAAACATCAGTTCAGTTATTTTTATTTATTTCCAGATCTACGCCAAAGTAGCGGTCCACTTGACCAACATGGAGAACCCGCGAACTCAAACCGAGTACGAAGATTCATATACTTTCAAGATATTCTTCTTCGAGTTCATGAACTTCTACTCTTCGCTTATTTATATAGCTTTTTTTAAGGTGTGTGATTTATCCAGCTAATACTACTACTATTCGAATTACTTACAAAAAGAATAGTCCCCAGTCCCAATATTGCACCCTGTAACACTTCTTTTACTTGTTATCTAAAATCTACTAACTTTCTACCAAATTTCAATTCTAAATAATCTTCTCATAAAAGTTTTACAATTTAAGTGACTTTTTGAACCTCATCACAATTTATGTATTTGATTATTACGCTTAGCCAAGGTATCGAATGCTTTAATGAGTACTATGAAAATTTCAATGAAATTCTCAACTTTTGCCAATATTGATTGACAATCTTTATAGTTAAGTATTTATTTATAACCTTCTCTTATTTTCCGTTGCTTATGATTTATGAATATTCATAATCTTTTCTAGGGCCGCTTCTACGACTATCCAGGCGATGACCAGGCTCGTAAATCCGAGTTCTACAAATTAAAAGGTGACATTTGCGACCCTGCCGGCTGTCTCTCTGAACTGTGCATCCAGTTAGCTATCATCATGATCGGAAAGCAATGCTTCAATAACTTCGTGGAATTGGGATATCCGTGAGTTTCTTACATAATATGTCATATGATGTCAATCTGTCCAAGGCAAACCCTTGTTGCTA
Source organism: Thymelicus sylvestris (assembly GCA_911387775.1). Taxonomy (NCBI): domain Eukaryota; kingdom Metazoa; phylum Arthropoda; class Insecta; order Lepidoptera; family Hesperiidae; genus Thymelicus; species Thymelicus sylvestris. The sequence goes on from OU426903.1 coordinate 1,894,084, forward strand.
AAAATTAAAACAGATCGTTTGATGACTATTAAATGACTAACCTGAGTTTATAAATTAAAAATGTTACAATTCCTGCCTTCCTTATCCAACTTAGGAGAGGTCTCCTAAGTTTGCAGGTGCAAACTTGGAAATGTTCTTCTCTATAAAAAGACGTAGCACATATTTAGGGAAAGTGTATGATCATTTATCGGCTATTTTCATCAAGATCGTATTTTGATACTTGATGAGTTGCCCGTATTGTCTTCTCTCAGCAAGTTCCACAACTGGTGGCGGCAGCGCTCGCACCGCGCCGTGACGCGGGACCCCAGCAAGCCGCACATGGCGTGGGAGCAGGACTACCACCTGCAGGACCCCGGCCGCCTCGCGCTCTTCGACGAGTACCTGGAGATGAGTGAGTTCTTTCACATGCTAGACTAGACAAAAATGTTCTCTGTAAACGCTCATGCCAAACGCTACGAGAGTGGGTTGCCCTGTCCAACGCCTCATTATATTTATAGGTGGTCCTATGCTCTCTAGTTTGGCATTTCTCATAAATATGTTTTATTATTTTGATGTAGGTTATATTAACGTTTCGAGATAATAGGGTTTCCCATAACGAATTATGTGATGTCCATCTATTTCAGGTTTCCTTTTTGAAATATATGTTCAATCATGAATATATTTTTTAAATAATACAATAGATGTAATTAAATGATTGTCTTTCAGTCCTTCAATATGGGTTCGTGACTCTATTCGTGGCGGCGTTCCCGCTGGCGCCACTGTTTGCGTTGCTCAACAACATCGCTGAAATCCGTTTGGACGCGTACAAGATGGTGACGCAAGCCAGACGCCCTCTGGCGGAGAGAGTAGAGGACATTGGTGCTTGGTAAGAACAACGATAAATATAAAAATACTGTGCTTTGATGTATATTTTGTACTAAGAGGACCCTAAACATCTATGAGATTTTTTTTTCTTTTTTCATTCGTCTTCCATATCCTGAGACATTTTAACTTTGACGAGTTTTTAACATTTGCATTAAATGCGATAAAATAAATTTTATTACCGATATTCCTATACGATATAATACGATCCGCTCGATTTTTGTATCGATAGATACAATGAAATTCGATCCATTGGCGGATGAATACTAATACACATGTGAGGTGGATTAACATCAGTTTTACCGAAAACATCACCGATGCGTTGCCAACGAAGAAGGACGAAGTGCCCCCAGAAGCTTGACACAAAACAACGCCTGTTATTTATAAGATACTTGTCCAGGTACGGCATCCTGCGAGGCATCACGTACGCGGCCGTGGTGTCCAACGCGTTCGTGATCGCGTACACGAGTGACTTCATCCCGCGCATGGTCTACAAGTACGTGTACTCTCCAGACAACACACTGGCCGGGTACATCGATCACTCGCTCTCCTGTAAGTTGGACATTGTATTCGATTGTTTACTATATCTAAACATCATAATACCCAAGTGTCTGGATTGGCTTCAACCCATTAATGGTCCACCACTGAGCACGGGCCTCTTCCCAATGAGGCCTAGAGCACTTGACATTATTATGTAACATTTCATACTTCAGGATCAAATACATTTCATAGTCCAGGATCAAATAAATTAACCTTTGTTATTAAGTTACTATTAATCTACTTTGCAACAATCTGCGGTTAACAACATGTATGATGGTATATGTATACTTTATACTATTATACGTGGCCCCTCCCTCCCTCCCACAACGGAATCATGCACTACAATAATTAAAAGTACATACCTACCAACATACGTAAATACCAGCACCAACACGTGTTTCGCCCCGAAACGTCATCATCAGGATAAGTTGACTTTACGATGGTTAGTCGCAAAGTGAACATCGTTCACTGAGCGCGGCCTATTTATACCATATTCGCCCCCCAGTATTCAATACATCCGACTACCGCGAGGAGTGGGGCGCGGATGAGAACGAGGTGGACCCCCCGATGTGCGCGTACCGGGGGTACCGCAACCCCCCGAACCACGCGGACCCCTACGGCCTGTCCCCGCACTACTGGCACGTGTTCGCTGCCAGGCTGGCGTTCGTCGTCGTGTTCGAGGTAAAGAGACTTAGGTCAGGTACTTGATGTAACTACTCCGCAAGTGATACTAGACTAGTGGCCGTGGATTTTTCAAGACCATTTTGCTGAGTGTGAACCTTTTTCATCTATTATCTTGTAGTTTTAAGTAGATCTTTATTGGTATATGATGGTGGATCTGCCGGGTGACGGAACCGGATTTTGGATTATAATTTGATTTAATTTCATCTTTGCCTAAATACATCTTGTGAGCCAGATAACGGTCTCTCTCTATAGATATCCCTCTCTCCCCAGCACGTAGTATTCGGTCTGACGGGGCTGATGCAGCTGTTCATCCCAGACGTTCCGACGGAGCTGCGCACGCAGCTGCAGCGCGAGACACTGCTGGCCAAGGAGGCCAAGTACGAGCACGGCCGCCGCAGACAATCCACCGAGTGCCGGCCGCTGTTTCAACAGAAAGGGGATGGAGGTGAGGATTTGCGACATCGCACTTAAGTCACACGATGACGTCACGCCGCGGCTGACCTGAATCACGCTATCTGAGTTTTCAGCATCGGTTGCATATATCCAACGCTCCTACAAGATCAGTCGGAGCTCGGCCCCCCACTTTACTAAAGTGGTGCTCGATGTGATGTTGAATAAATGAATGAGTGAATGAAATGCATTTATTCGAGGGTAGCAATTACAGCACATAACAAAGAAATGAGATAAAATTAAGAAAAAATAAATAAGAATGGAAGGTATCTACTTAACAATGTTCATGGTCATATTTGAGATTTAATGCTTGTACGTTGACGTTAGAAAGGTATGGCTTTAGTTTGTGAATTTCATGGTCATGGCGATCCTCCTGATGATAAGTGGTCACCGTCGCATCGCAGGAGAATAGATGCATTCGAGATGTGGTGCTGGAGGCGAACGCTGAATATCAGATGGACAGAGCATAGAACCAACCTCCTGATATTAAAAAAACTAGGCATCAAGATTCGGCTATCGACCACCTGTCTGCGGAAAACACTCGAGTACTCCGGTCACATAGCAAGAAAAGACACGGGCAGCATTGAAAAGCTCATACTGACAGGGAAGATCGAAAGAAAGAGACCGAAACGTTGGACGGACCAGGTCCAGATCAGGAAAGAAGCACTTGACATCCCCATCTACAGTGCTTACCACACAGCGAAGAACCGGCAAAGATGGAGAAACATCACAAAGAATATTATATCAGATCGTAGCCACGAATCTCAGTAATGAGGGAACGTTGCAAGGAGGAGGATATTACTCGTATATTTTATCTTCAACATCGTTTACATTTCAGATGCCGTAGATTCTACAGTGTAGACAATGCGCTTATCTAAATTATTTATTATCTATACCTAATCATTAGACTTATTCAATAACTTCTAAAATTTTTAGAGCGCTCTGGCCCCTGGCGTAGAATGTCGCGCGCATCGGATGGTCTGGACGCGCACGTCGCCGTCGCGCAGCGGCCCTCGTCGCCACAGATTACACACTAACGGCACAGATAATAGGGTGTAGTCATAAACAATGAAGGAATACTGGCGCAGATACACATGCTTTTTGTAGCACACGAACATAAACATTTGCAGTGCCCAGAACTTTATAATGCAACTGGACGTCAAGCTTTGAAGAGGTACCTGAAGACTGGTCACATGACATTGGATGAACAATTTCGACCAATAATAGGCCTGATAGACGTTGACCTTAAGACTCGCAGCCACTCGTAGGGTATCGGTGTGTATCTTCGATGAATGACGGCACAGGTATTCACTATCCATACAGTGTCACGTGATTCGTCTTTAGGTACCTCTTAGAACCTTGCTATCCAGCTGTATATTCAGGGTGAATTTTTCAAGTGGGCATGGATGGCCAAATTTGAAACTATGAGGAATAGCGAAAAGTGGTCAAAGGAGTCTCGAGGCCGATTTTGATGAAAACTAAAACTGCAGCATTAGAATTTAGAAAAATTCGTAATCCTGGCCAGGAATCGAACCCGTTGATTTTGAAAAATTCGGTAGTGTTGCTAACAAGGATCAAATTCTCGGAAGTAATGTCATGCCATACGGCGATTTCTTTGAGCATTTTTCGCTTAGTTTTCCTCATAGTTTTGGATTGGGCCATCCACGCCCACTTGAAAAATTCACCTGTTGGTATAAAGTTCTTGGTACGGATTACGAACGTGTTCTGAACGTGTGTGTGTGCTAAAATACCATGCTAGATTCAAGCATGTGTATCCCTACTCAATATTTGTTGGGTGTGATTTTTCATATCGAAAAAACGATTTGAAAGTCTGTTAATGTTGTAATACCTATAGTTTAATTAAGTTAGTATTGGTCTACTTTGCAATAGTTTAATAGTAATTTTTTTTTACATATGGCCTTTAGCAAACTGACGCCGTAAACCGCGGTATAGTAGCGATGATAGCGAAATAGCAATCCATGTCATGAGAAGTATTTGTAGAAAATTGCAGACAGATAGAGTGATATACAGCAGCATACACGTAGGGATGTTGACTAATTTTAGGATTCAATTTGATTTTATAGATAGAACCTTAAGATTCACGAAAAAAATATTATAAAAATAATAATCTTCAATTTAAAGACAAAAATTGTTAAAAAAAAATTATTTCAAATTTCCCACCAAAAACGTCACGTGCCGTCACTAGCCGATATTCAATACTATCTGTCGACTGAAGTTAGTTGCACTTGCATATAAAATAAGAACAATGACGTCATAAGCTCAAAATGACGTTTGTGGTCACGTGAAAATGAGTACTATTTTTAACATTTTAAAATAATTATATTTAATTTATTGTGATTGATTTCGACAAAAGAATAATATTTTAGGTGTTTAAATGTTTTCCTTGATACTTTAAACATAAATTTATTTTAATTTACTGATAGCGTCAACATCCCTAATCGGTTCGCGGCGTCCGTGTGCCAACGCCTTTAGAGACGCCATGACTTCAATACATGGAGAATTTATTTAAACTCCATGCTTCAATATGACTATAATAGTGAGATCATTGCGATCATAGACAAATTAGGGATACAAAATATATTTATATAATAATTAGAGATTTATGGAAGAATCGGACGGTTTGCAATGAAAAGCACTAACAATTTTTGAAATACCTTTATAGAAAACGGGGCACTGCAAAAAGCAAGATGAGCATGTGATTAAATATTTACTATTGTATTCGTAACTTATTAAGGGTCCAATCAGTAATCTACCAGTAAGGAAATGTATACCTACGTAACGACTATTTATTATATATAATTTATTAATTTAAAACATGACATGTGTGGAATTCGTGTATCTATGTTTTGCTACGGATTTCTCTATTGTGGGTTCCTTTCTTTATTTAAAACCCTAAATTACGTATTAATTGTAATATAATTATTAAATAATTATTTATGTAAGATAAAATTAAGTCACTTATTAAAATTATTGTTGATTAAATTAGGTATTTATTACTATTATTCATAAGTATACCTCTTTTTCTCTGTTACAATAGCACAACACTATAACTTTTTCTTATAATTAATTACACACGAAGCAACATAACGATAATTATAGTTAAATTATCGATTCCATTATCGATTTGAATGTCCGAAAGTGTCCGAAGTGATATAATTTAGTTAACCTTGCGAAGGATTGGCGGCCAAGAGGATGCAATTTGATCCCGAATAAAGCTTTTGACGTCCGCCCAGTGTTGCCAATGCAAATTTTTAGGCGGCCGTGTACATTAGATAAAAAAGCCGTGTTTATATGGAATAAGATCAACTGTGGGCCGTGTCCACAGCTGCCAATTTGCGAAAAGCCGTAGAATAGGGTCTTGGACTGTTTTGTCGAAAGTGTATAAGCGTGTTGATTAGATAATAAAATGTCTGTAAAATATGTTTTCCCGCAGAAATTAATCGGTTTTTATGGAAATAAAAGCAAAAATATTTTACACTTTTTAATTTCGCGCTAAAACGCTACTGTCCTGTCATTGATGTGCATGACGTCACTTTCCACTGTCATACACACTGCTTGTAGCAGAACCTATTCAATGTAATTAAAAAAGATCAAAAATGTGTGCAATTAGGTATTATCAATACTGTTCAGTGCCATTGTGTGAAAACAATACAAATAGGACACCTGAGAAATTATTTTTACTTGTGCCTCATGACATAAATATGCGAAAAAAGTGGATGCAACTTGCCAGGAGAGATTGGAAAGACCAATCAATAAAATCAAAGATTTACTTTTGCGAAGATCATTTTGATGTAAGTATGCATTACAGTATACAATAGGTAATCATTTATCTATAATGTCATCTAATAACTACACTACATTACATAATTTCAAATATGACATTGCTGTACGCTAACAAGAGTACTGTTTACTTTGATTAGATGTTATGTCTAGAATGTACCTATTTATGTGCCTTGGATTATGGTAATAGGCTGATGAGATTTTTATTTTTATTTTCAGCTACCTATTGGTATGGAGAATTTCATGCAATACAAAATACAGGGCTATATCAAGAAGATTTGTATGAAGGATGGATATTTGCCTATCAGCCTGATAGAAAGAGAACAGCGCCAAGTGCCAATAGTGATGTCGTGATAATAACTTATCAAAAGGCAAAGAAAGACATTAGTTGAAGAGGCTTTAAAGGATGCAGCGAACAAAGGAACATTTCAATGTACCGAATGTAGTAATTCTTATTTTTGAAAGTGTTTATTTTTTTACAATAAAAAGGAATTAATCTTATCTAATGTATCTTCAAAAAATATGTTGTAGATCAAAGAGCTTTTATATTCCATTTTGTACATATTTAATTCTGTTAAATTTATGCTATTTGTTGTTCTTTGTTTTAGATTCAATACAAAGCAAAGAAGAACTTGAAAAAAACATAGCAACTCCTGCAGGAAACCCCTCAACATCACAGAATAAGTCTGTTAAAGTACATAATATATATTATTATATATAATAAAGATAGGAGTAAATGATTATCTAACATTAAACACAGCGGTTTCACCTATAAAGACATGCACTAAAAATGAGTGTTATTTCTATTACCTACTGCAAAAAGGTTTAAAAATACTGAGACCCCCTTCTGTACCTCGTGGACAAAAATTAAAAAACAAGTTAGCGAAACAAAGCAGATTGCAAGCATTATAATTCATGTCGAAAGAGTAATAAGAGTTTCAGAATTTGCAATGTTGAAGTTATATTTAGTATTAAATACAAACTTATTGTCTTTATTAGATGACATTCTGATGTACACCTGTTTTACAAGATAGTCTCATACAGTATTTTTTTAATATTGTTAATATGGGGCTACGTGGTTATCAAATAAAACATTTTGGAAAATAAACAAAAGTTCTTTTATTTATTTACATGTTAATTTCAAACAGGATCTTATGAGGAAATATAAAGCCCATACAAACATATTTTTCTGTTTCCTCTCTGGATATTAACATTACAGCAAATATTTTTTGGAAAACAATACATCACTGTCTGCCGTGTCGGTATGTTTTGTTTTTTTAAATAAATTAATTACAATAGATTAATTACTATAGAAGCTTCGAAAACGGTCTGATGATGACCAGGTATTTCTTTTTCAGATTTACTTGCTTATATTGAGAAAATTTTCACTATCACAGACTACTTAATCACTACGTTTACTATCAAATATATTTTTATATTTTATGGACAAAAAATGCAGACAGGTTTCTAATAGCATCCGTCTCATAATTCAGCTGTTACTTCAATAATCGACAATTTTTTGTGCCTCTTTTCTTTGCTTCTGCTAAAAATAATTTTAAAACTTCATTGTCACTTGTTTGGGTAGAGCCTACTGTAGATTTGTTTCCTGTCATCTCTCATGCAGTGACAAATTTCATTGTCCGACCAACCTGAGCAAGTTTTGGTTTGTTCCTTGTGGTACATGAATGTTCCTCGGATCTTCTATGTACCCACATTAAAAAGGCCACTGAGTGCTTGCTCCTCCTTCTGATGCAACACAGTCATGACAAGTCACAATAACTACTTGCGTGTCTTTCTCATTTACAGACTGTAATGTTGTACTGCTTTTGTGGACTTTGTGTTCTGGACACATTTTGCATTTTACGATACACAAATCATTTCTCGGCGCAGTCGCACGTAGCCTATAGCGTCATCTCCATATTATTATGTCTCTCTAGAAGATCTAAAAGAAAAAACATAACGGGTAAAGCCTTTATAAAGTACAGGTAACCTCGAAATAAATACACGAACTTCAGAAATTAATTCTTGTATTCCTATTTGAAATACTTATTGATTACTTTTAAATTGGTATAATTATACTTACGCGACAGTTATAACATTTCTGAATTGAATTTCGCCGAAATAAAACCTGAGTTTTTGGCGAAGAATTCCGCCACCATCTGAACATCGATACGTGGCAATTTCGAGCTATTAGCTCGAACGAGTTGGTTCTCCATCGAAAATGTTCTAATAGCATTTAAGTAACTTCAATTCTCGCCAGAAAAAAATATTAAAAAGTCTAAACATATAAAATTAAGCGAGATTTTGTAAGTTCCATCAAAGGCAAAATAAACAAAGTGATAGACTGACAGTGGAAGATGACGTCACGCGTCGTGATTGGCGTTTGTGGTCACGTGATTTTGACATACAAAATAAATATTTTAAAAGCATAAAATAAAATAAAATCCTAATTCTTTATTACTAATTCATATTAATTATGTATTTTAGGCCAATAAACTAGCTTTAGACGAAATATCACATCATTTTAACAATACAGTCCAAGACCCTATTGGCTAATGAAATAGGGCGTAGGGCAGCCGTAGGCCGTAGATTTTGTGATTTTTTTGGGCCTGAAGCCGCCTGAAAGCCGTAGAACACGGTAATTGCCGTAGCATTGGCAACACTGCGTCCGCCCAACGATCCACTATAAACTAGATTAAAATTAAAATTATATATTCCTTTAAGAATGTCATGAGGTGATTCGCGTGTTTTACAGCGCCATCTGTTATAGAGTAGCGGAAGATTTTTAATAATTGTAATAACCCATTTCTTTTCATTATTTTCGTTATTGATAGCCGGCTAAATATTCGTTTCTGGTAACACGATTTTTCAGATTTTTTCTGTTTACCGCCGCTTATTATCTCGTTCAGACAGTTTTAAACCGTGTAGTAAGATTTGATATTCCAGTTACCAAAAATTTTAATTTCAATTCAATTCAATTCATTTATTCGTTATATTTATTTGCTGGTGTACTGATACTGAGTACAATTCTTCATCACTCGATTGCACAAATATTTAAAATCGTTCAAACTATATCCACGTAACTTTAAACCCTTGGCAAGATATGGGTTAAGATTTATCAAGGCGACAATCATGTTAAATAATTTAATGAAAAATAAAAAATCAGGTTTTTATTTACAATTTTTAAAAAAAGCAACCTGCATTGCTCTTTACCAATTTTTTCTCTCATGTTTTGTGTTATTTCTTAACAACTATTCTATGCTAACATTAAATATTTTATTGGGAATAATTAAATGAGAATTCAACGACAAATAGAAGCCAACTTCTATTTTGTACTGTATGCCAAAAATTAAACTTCAAATTGAGAGCTGAGATTGAGAGTTAAAAAAAGGAAATAAGCAAAATGTCAACAGCAATAAAAAATTATTTTGCTTTAGATTTCTACTTATTTGAAATACCATTACGTATAACTATTATTATTTCTCCGTGGGGTTCGCCTGGATAGCTACCACCCTTGAGCATGAGTCAGCCGCCAAACGACTCGTCGTGTTCCGGCTGGGGGCTTGAGCCAGTTCTTTCTTTTTTTTGTTTATTTTCTGATTTTGTTCTTTCTTTCTCTTTTGATGTTGCTGATGTTCATGTTCGACGATAGCCACTTGCATTCAGGTGGATCGACAGCTCGTTAACAAGCTATTTCCATAAAAAATAAATTATGTCGCCTTTATAAAAAAAATTGTTCTATTAATCGTAATTGCGTCATTGTTAACCTTAGCAGAGATCAGACGGTATGACATTTTATAAATATATTTCTCGTGTATGTCCAAATCTAAATGTGATACTAGGTAGATACTTATTCAACTATACTATTAAGTAAGTAATGCACAGTCTGTTTTGAATCTCATATTTTATTGTAATTAGTGTTACAATACTCATCGAATTAATAAATTATTTTGTTGTTGTATGTTGTTTTATTATTTACATTTTTATCCGACTGCGCGACGCAAAGGAGGGTAATGTGTTTATCAGTCTATGTACATAATGTATGTGTGTTCCTGTGTGGGGTTGTAGAGACCAAACGGGTTGACCAATTTTGATGATTCTTACGTCAATCGATTCGTCTTAACCTTGCGAGTGTCACTAAAGATATGACAAAAATTAAAGTTCACACGTCAAATACAACGATACCCTTGCATAGGTATTTAAAAATATTTTTAGGTACCTTTCATCATTTTTCATTTTAAGTGACTGTTTAGGATATATAACGATTTAAAGTTAGTTAGACAACCATAGAACATCTAATAATTATAATTAGTTAGACAACCATTCTCGTTAATTTACTAATCTAATCAGCGCTAGATGGCGTTAATGCCAAGAATGTCTAATTCAATAATATACCACTAGATGTCGTACCAATGCATCCACTTTTCTAATTCGAAACATAGAATACCTATTATTTGAAGTTAATACAGCTATCGTTAAACCATTACAACATTCTCAACACACTATTGACTCTATGAACTTAGATAAATTAACTAATTTCCTTTAGTTCCTACACAATCGTTATCTTAGCAAAGCGACATGTTAAATATTGTTGATAAACATTGAATACTGGGAATTACTAAAATGAAAGCTTATCAGTAATATCGGGCGAGCAGTAATTACCAACTAAGGATAAACTAACTGCACGAGACAAGTAAACAATCATAGACAAAACTAGTAAACACTCAGTCCTAAGCGTCTATGCATATTCGATACTAAGCTGCGTTGTACACGACCAAGCGACTTTCAGCCGGCCCTCCAGAGCGAATTTCTAACTAGCTAGAATTTATTTTAGTCGTATTGAGGCGGCTCTGAATACTAACCCTAATGCCACGCCTGATGGGTGTCGTAAGAGGCGACTAAATCCGGCCCGCTGGTGGTAGGGCCCCTCGGAGGAATTATATTGATAATATTGATTTGAATAGTTCATTAATACCATCAATTGAGTTGAGTCAGCTTAACTGAATCAGCCGCCAAACGGCTCGTCGTGTTCCGACTGGGGACTCTTGAAAGCCAGATCTTTCTTTCTTTTTCTTCTCTCTTTCTTGACCAGCATGTGATACCTTTGGTGTCGCTGATGTCTATGGGCAACGATAGCCCCTTACCATCAGGTGGATCGTCATAAAAAAGCTAGAATCAATTTAATGGTCACGTAAATTAATTGCTAATAAAATAACCCATCAATGAAATCCAATTCAGTTAAGACAACGTGGAAAAGTATTAGGTAATAAAATATAAGTGTTTAGTTGACTTGGCAAACAAACACTGCCTTGAGAGTCGGGTAATTTCCGGTCTATGATGTAGGTCGCTACTACGATGTCTTCGGGGAATGAAAAATACAGTCGTGTGAGTCGTGTAGTGAAAAATTGCCTACAAAATATTATGTTGGGCAGTATACAAAATATGTTGGGCAGTATACAAAATATGTTGTGTAGTATACAAAATATGTTGGGCAGTATACAAAATATGTTGGGCAGTATTTTTTTTCTAAGTCTAACACCACACCTGACCTCACATGACAGTTGTTTGTACTGTCATATCAACAATTATGAGTTAGAACAATAGAGACATCATCTTCGAATCCTAAAACGACGAAATTTCATGGCCCAATTAAAGCTTACTCATTTAAAAAGTTGTGACTGTGCTGAACAGGGTCATTATTTTTTCAACACACTGTATTGAGTTTTGTAGTAGGTACCTACAGGAAAAATGATGCAGGGAAGAATACTATTATCAAACTAAGTTTAGATGATAAAACAAAACAAACTTAAAAAAAAATGAATTTCATAACAGCAGTAAAGTCATTAAATTTTTGAAGCGTAATTGTTATTTACTGGCGTAGGTAGGTAGTGTAACTATTTGCCTATTTTAAGAAAATATAATTTTTACATAATCCCATTTTTGATGAATAGCAGACTCGCTCACACTGCGCCTAATAGTCTAAAACAGTTCTACTATAATATAAATAACATAATATTGTAAACTGATTACAAATAGAATCAGTACTCAGTAGTAAGTCAATGGGCCACATGCCAGCATGCCAGCCAGTGGCGTAGCGTGGGCTTCCGCCGAAAATTTGCCGCCCCCCCAGTGATCTTTGTCGCCCCCATATAATTTAAAATATTTTTTTTATTAATTAAAAATTTACTTTTCTTTTTTTTCATGGCACAATTTACATTAAAATTTAAATAAAATTAATTTAAATGTATATTTTTTTCTTCTTTAAAAATCGAGTGGCTTGCCGCCCGTCTTCATGTGCCGCCCGGGGCCAGGGCCCCCCCGGCCCCCCCCCCCCCCACGCTACGCTACTGATGCCAGCAAGCCACATAATCTGTACGCAGCTGATGTCAACCATCCAGAGTGACAATGGCCAATGCTCGCCGATCCGATAACAAAATCGGAAGCTGTTCTAGCACGGTAAGGTCGCTGCGTTGGATACTCGTGATTTACTTCATATTATGTATTCAATATAGTTAATATGATAGTATCAGGCGTTACTTTGCAGAATTCTTTTTTGCTGACATACTTTTTTTGCTTCTACCACTGATTCGGTGAACTTCAAATGTTACAAAATAAACTAACATACGCAGGACTGGAATTAGTTTATAATTCTACCGTCTTGACTGTAACGCCATTATCAAATATCTGAATAGTATTAGCTATTAAAAGGGCGGATCCGACCAAATAAATATCATGCTATATCGGAATGATGAATGACCACGTAAACCAACTTTTATAAAGCACATTTCAAGATTTTATGTGCATTTTATTGCTAGTTTATTATGATGTCAACCGTCTTTACCATGACAACATTCAAAAAAAGACAATCATTATAAATAAATAAACGCTACACACTCATACCCCCGCAGTAGGTTTTTACCTGTGTCGCGGGTTCATGGACAACACATCTAACACATCATAATCACACCCTGCACCCGAGTACAAATATTTTATCTTCACATAAATATCTGCCCCGGCCGGGAATCGAACCCGAGACCCCTAGCTTCGCAGGCAGGGTCGCTACCAACTAGCGTACGGTCGTCAAATTATGTAACATTGTTTTTCGGTAAGATTAAGAAGTGTAGTTGATTTTCGAAGTAATGTAGGTAATTATTGTGATCACGTGAGTGATATTGGGAGACCAGTCGAACCACTAACAGTCTTTTATTTCCATAATTCCATAATATGATACTTAATTATGGTTTTATATTAACTAGCCGGCAAAAGAGCTGACGATCCACCTGATGGTAAGTGGCTATCGTCGCCCATGAACATCAGCAACACCAAAGGCATCACTGATGTGTTGCCGGCCAAAACAGAAGAGAGAAAACAAGTCACAATATTATGTGGAAGTTGTGTATTAATTAAAATAACTTTAACATTGTAACAGCATAATTCCAGATTACTAAACAGGTTGCAGTCCGAGACTCATCAAGTCTAGATTTCGACTAAATCCAGTTCGATCTAACTGAAAAACGCAGGAAGTTCCAATCACCTAGCGACACTCTGTAATTGGGGCAACGACCTATAGCTACTGTCTTTATTATCCAGGGATGAGACGTTGATGAAACAACAGAGTAGGTATCTGAAATTAAAGTATCCGAATAATCTGAAAGTTCATATCCGACTAGGTATGACGAAAACCGCTCAAAATATATTTAATTTTATTGTTTCATTTTAATTATTATATACTTTTTAGCATGTACTATTATACCTAGGGTTAATAATTTAATCCTCACTTTAACAATGCACAGGATTGTTACTTAGGTAGGTACCTTCAGAACTTATAAACATAATGTATTCCAGACATGCGTGAAAGAGGCAGATAGATCTTCTGAAGACTATCAATTTTATTACAATAGGTAAGTGCTAATAAATAATTTACGAAAATTAATATTCATAAAATCGAATAAATATTAAAGTACATACACTTTAAACCAAGACACAAGCACATCCCTAGCCGCCCTCATTATACACAATTGTTTAGACTGATTTACATTGTTTAACTAAAATACAAGTAAATTATCAAACAGGTATCGGTACTATCGGTTTACGAAATCATTAGAATAATACAGTACCTAATTGTAAACAAGTTGGGTCGCCAACAATCGCGAATGTAAGTTTGTTTACTAAATAAATAGAACTCTGCTAAAAATGGACATACCTACTTTTATTTTATTTTTTTAATAAATAAATAAACGCTTACACACTCATACCTACCCCCGCAGTAGGTTTTTACCTGTGTCGCGGGTGGCATGGACGACACATATAGGTTCTACAAGACCTACAAAATATCCTATATTTAAGGCTCCAAGTATGGAGGTATAAACCTTAACTTTGGTGTTCCGTGAAAAGTATAGGTACACGTAACTCGATAATCTCATAGGTCACATAGATACGGTCACTGATTCGCGCACTCTTTTGTAAACAATTTTCTTGAAGGTACCTACACTAATCTACACAATACTTTGTGCTCTTATTATATACCCATAGATCAAGTAATAAATAGACATGACGTAGCCGTGATATTTGATTGTACCTAGGTATATTGAAACGAACCGTTTCAAAAGGCTGGTAATCACATGTGATGTGTTAGGCTGAATAGCAGCCAATTTCATTAGCAGTTGGGAGTAGATGTTTGTAATATTTGTGAGAGCATTGAGAGCAATGACACTGAAGTTATTGTACCTACTTAGTTGTCAAATTTTATCAATATTTCAGTTTATTATTTTTAGTAGTATTTCAGTCTGCATTATCAAACTACTGATGTTGAAAAATATAGATATGGGTGCTAATTAAACTGACTTCTATTTAATAGCATTATTCTCCTCTAAAATCTACATTATCCTCTGAATTACTAAGTCAGCCACCAATATAGTATTTACTAGACGCGCATTGATGGTGGCCCACCATCCCTAGATTTAGTGGCTAATAGGTGGCTACCCAAGATTCGATTCGAAAGTTTAATGCCTGGGTGGCATTAATTGGCATTGGCTAGTAGGCCTCCGTCATAGCCGCTTCTATTTCATAATAATTCTGTGACCATATAGTGTCAATCGACACCGGAAAGGTCCAATTTAAGATCTCTGATGCAATTGCACTTGCTAACACGAATCATTCGTGCGTTCTTGGAACTCAATTGGTGATATCTTCAGGTAGGTATATGTAAAGCCGGCAACTAGGCTACAGGTTCTTTACGGCAACAATAATACATACATCATTGAATATATCAGACAATGGAGATGGATTACGATAGAGAATAATTCTTGACAAAAAATAAACGACTTCAAAATTAGGGATAACTCAAAAACAACTCGTCAGATCTCGCTCTTTAAGTGGGACCACATGACAAGCACCAGGTTTCGATTAAAAAAAGAATCATCAAAATCGGTTCACCCAGTCGAAAGTTCTGAGGTAACAAACATAAAAAATACGGTCGAATTGAATACCTCCTCCTTTTTTGAAGTCGGTTAAAAACAAAACAATGTTAAGATTAATTATTACAAATCTGTATCTTACTCTTTTTGAAACCTCTGACCTTGACCCTGCAATGCATTTTTTATTTTTATTTAATTTTAAACTTATCAATTTCAATTTTATTTTAACAATTATTTAATTTTTATTGTATAAATATCATATTGACTTTTATGTTCTTATTGTTTTTAATGTAATTTTAACTGTTTGATTTATTATTATTTATTGGGAAATTTTGTTGTACTTGAATAATATGATTGACATGTTAATTAGTGTAAGTGGATTGTAAATTCGTTCTAATTAACAATAAATAAATAAATAAATAAAAAATAAATAAATGCACCGGTTTCAACAACATGTTAAAAATGGAAATATAGCTACGTAACCATCACACATTCATTCTATGCGACATTAAATAACACAAGGTCAAGATTAGTGTATCTATTGTAATTATGTTGTGGTTGCGAACCATCATGAGGTCACGTGATGGTGATCAGTTGATCACCGACCGGTTAGTAAATAAATTAAGTAGCAAATGAGTACTGGACCCTAACACAGCGTAAGTTTGCTTCTCGTATTAATACCAGTATTACAGTAAATATTAGAATTAGTTTGACTTCGGTTAGTAAGACGTTGTATTGGATACAGCCGTAAATACCCTATTCCGTATTGTAATAATATAAGTTTTATTCTAATTACATAATAAATTACTCTTATTAATAAATAAACAAAACTTCACATAGCCCCACACTGGGATTCCCTGTGTCGTGGTTGCTATGGACAACACATAAAGTCAAGAACACTCACACGCAAACCGAGAACAGAAATTCAAACTCATCATTAAAATTTACACCTCACTGGAAATCGAACCCAGGACCCTGGCGCGGCGATCCGGCATGGTAGCCATTGCGCCACACGGGTCGTTAGTAATTTCCATCCATTGAAAACCATAATTTTCCTTAAAAAACACAAGTTTGTCAAGGAAAAAAACATATTGTTTACCTGCCTTAAATTAGGTTAATGTATTTATGTATGTTTTTACCTATTAAAATATCGATCAGAAAAAACCAGAGATTTACCACTGTTCATTTCAATAAACATTTAATGTTTCTGTATACCAACTACATTCTAACAATAAAATAAATGATTTTATTTATTTAGAAATTTCGGTTAATCTACATAAAACCATAATGAATATTTAATACACCCAAACCTTCCACAGTAATCACACAATCTAGTGGTGAAAATCGTACAAAAATCCGTTAATTTCATTTCATTTTTAGTCCATTGAAATGTTACATTTTTTAGGCCTTACCTTGCGTTTTTTATGGTGGTCACTCACGGTCATTCCATCGCGTCATTTTTGGAGCCACGCCAAATGACATATGTCAGAATAGCGCGATTGGACATACAATTTTTTTATATCACTCCATCAGTTTTTCACATTCACGATCAAATTTTGGCTGTATATCACGCCATTTGACGCGATGGACTGACCGTGAGTGGCCACCATTAGAGGACGCAATTTTATTTTTTTGATGTGTAGGGGGGGTCAGTGTAAAGCTAAAACCAAGTTTGTGGGGTCGCCACCCTTGTCCCACGGCCGCCATCTTGAAAATAGGGGTTGAAATGGTTTTTACGATATATCTCTTAAACTATTTATTTGATAAAAAAAATTGTTAACATTTTTTGTTGCAAATTAAATTCTCTACAATTTTGGTCCAGTAACTTTTTGTCATAAAACTATAAATAAAAAAGTTATAAGCGAAAATGTTCAGAAAAATAATGCATCCTTCTATGCATTATTTCAAGCTCTTGCCTGCTTTTGATGTCATTTAAATGTATAGAACTATTGTTGGATCTTACAGATCGTACACTTTGGTGGAAATAAATTTCAGTATTGCCATACAAAAAATAATAATTTTCATACAAATGTATCCTTCTATGCATAAATTCAAGTACTAGCCTGCTTTTGATGTCATTTAAATGTACATGACTATTGTTGGATCTTATAGATCGCACACTTTGGTGGAAATAAATTTCAGTATTGCCATACAAAAAATAATAATTTTCATACAAATGTATCCTTCTATGCATAATTTCAAGGTCTAGTCTGCTTTTGATGTCATTTAAATGTACAGGACTATTGTTGGATCTTACAGATCGCATACTTTGGTGGAAATAAATTTCAGTATTGCCATACAAAAAATAATAATTTTCATACAAATGTATCCTTCTATGCATAATTTCAAGGTCTAGTCTGCTTTTGATGTCATTTAAATGTACAGGACTATTGTTGGATCTTACAGATCGCACACTTTGGTGGAAATAAATTTCAGTATTGCCATACAAAAAATAATAATTTTCATACAAATGTATCCTTCTATGCATAATTTCAAGCTCTAGTCTGCTTTTGATGTCATTTAAATGTATAGGACTATTGTAGGATCTTACAGATCGCACACTTTGGTGGAAATAAATTTCAGTATTGCCATACAAAAAATAATAATTTTCATTTATAACTTTTCTGAACATTTTCGCTTATAAATTTTTTATTTATAGTTTTATGACAAAAAGTTACTGGACCAAAGTTGTAGAAAATTTAATTTGCAACAAAAAATGTTAACAATTTTTTTTTATCAAATAAATAGTTTAAGAGATATATCGTAAAAACCATTTCAACCCCTATTTTCAAGATGGCGGCCGTGGGACAAGGGTGGCGACCCCACAAACTTGGTTTAAGAGCCCGTACACAAAACTGCGATTTGACGCGATGCTAATTCGCAACGCAAAAAGTTGCGACACGAATTGCTGCGATGCGATTTCGTGCGGCAAGGCGTGTCCCTTCCACGATAAGGTGACCATTCCTTTGACGACCGTTGAAAACTAGGTCGTGACATGGATCGTAAAAAGAAGTGTGCACTTTTGTTATTGCTTAGGAGATACAGGCAAAAGATACAAAGAAGATTTTGGGTTCATCCATTTATTACTATTATGAACGCCGAAGGGAACTATTTTCATCGAAAATATGAATTTGTTATTAAAAGATTTGATTTTTAAATGAAGAATCTTAGAAGAAAAAGAAAAAACGTTTAGGGCTTTACCCTTAGGGCTTGTACACAAAACTGCGATGCGACGTCGCATCGCAAAAACCTGCGAGCTCGCACGTCGCGTCGCAAGAACTTGCGAATTGATTCGCATCGCGCATTCCTGCGATGTTACGTCATACTTGTTGACAACACTTTTAAGTCGGCTCTGAGACAGCGTGTTGGCAAGACGTACACACATCAAATAAAGTTTGAGATCACTTTGAAAATACGAAATCTTTGTTGTTACGTTAAAATGAAACGTTTTTTCTTTTTCTTCTAAGATTCTTCATTTAAAAATCAAATCTTTTAACAACAAATTCATATTTTCGATGAAAATAGTTCCCTTCGGCGTTCATAATAGTAATAAATGGATGAACCCAAAATCTTCTTTGTATCTTTTGCCTGTATCTCCTAAGCAATAACAAAAGTGCACACTTCTTTTTACGATCCATGTCACGACCTAGTATTCAACGGTCGTCAAAGGAATGGTCACCTTATCGTGGAAGGGACACGCCTTGCCGCACGAAATCGCATCGCAGCAATTCGTGTCGCAACTTTTTGCGTTGCGAATTCGCATCGCGTCAAATCGCAGTTTTGTGTACGGGCTCTTAGCTTGACACTGACCCCCCCTACACATCAAAAAAATAAAATTGCGTCCTCTAAAAAACGCAACCCCAAATGTAACTTTTCAATGGACTATTTATTAATATTAGGATAGCTGGTAGAACATAACTATTTTGAACCAAACATTTCTAAAATTCACGGAGCTATATTTTGTTTCCATATGCCCATATGGGATAATTTATTGACAAAGGACATCAAATCTATCGTCATTAATACGAGCTCAAACAAAGCAGATATCTTTAGTGATGCTTATTTGAAAAATAAATACAATTTTTAAACGTTAGTAACGCTTATCTGTCGGTAAGGGGTCAGACCGCGGGCAGCTATCGGCCGAGCGAATCAGAATGGAATATTGTGGCCTGTTTG
This sequence comes from Thymelicus sylvestris, assembly GCA_911387775.1. NCBI lineage: Eukaryota > Metazoa > Arthropoda > Insecta > Lepidoptera > Hesperiidae > Thymelicus > Thymelicus sylvestris. Next base: position 1,914,012 of record OU426903.1, read on the forward strand.
TTAATAAATTATAACAAACAAATCATGCTTATGATTTTTCTGTGTTTGTGGGTGGATTTCGTAATTATATATCTGCTTCATGAGTCAAGTCGCGAGAAAAGGCTAGATTATTACAGGGACGGCTTAAAATGAAGCACCTAGAAGCATTCAAGAAATTTTACCGAGTACTTAACTACTTACCCGACACGTTCGAAGTGACTTAACTCGAAGCATTTTTTTTGTTACGATTGACACGAGCTATGCGCTTGTATCTTACTAACATTTAGCAATTAATATGATATTTAGCATGCTATTTTGTAACGTTATATTTAATTGTCGTGGTTTAAAGACTTTTAAAGACTTTTGACAAGTTAATAGCAACATTCTAGGTAGTCTAGGTGCATGCAACAACCCTGGGTATAGTACCTCCTGTTAAGTGGATATACTTCAATTTAAACCCCCGTATACATATCGACTACATGTGGTCTGTGGAAAACACCTAAGCTAGCGAAAATGACGCAGAAGGAAAAATGTTGTCATCGAATTTTCCCAAAGCATTATTTTTCGTAAGATCAAATCGTAAGATTGACTGCTAAGCGCTTGTACCTTACCATCGTTAAGCTTTTAGCAATTAACATTATGTAAGCCTGATAGAACTTTATAATAAATGTCGTGGTCAGTAAAGACCTTTTTAGGGTTCCGTAGCCAAATGGCAAAAAACGGAACCCTTATAGATTCTTCATGTCTGTCTGTCTGTCTGTCTGTCTGTCTGTCTGTCTGTCTGTCTGTCTGTCTGTCTGTCTGTCTGTCCGTCCGTCCGTCCGTATGTCACAGCCACTTTTTTCCGAAACTATAGGAACTATACTGTTGAAACTTGGTAAGTAGATGTATTCTGTGAACCGCATTAAGATTTTCACACAAAAATAGAAAAAAAACAATAAATTTTGGGGGTTCCCCATACTTAGAACTGAAACTCAACATTTTTTTTTTCATCAAACCCATATGTGTGGGTTTCTATGAATAGGTCTTTAAAAATGATATTGAGGTTTCTAGTATCATTTTTTTCTAAACTGAATAGTTTGCGCGAGAGACACTTCCAAAGTGGTAAAATGTGTGTCCCCCCCCCCCCCCCGTAACTTCTAAAATAAGAGAATGATAAAACTAAAAAAAATATGTGATGTACATTACCATGCAAACTTCCAACGAAAATTGGTTTGAACGAGATCTAGTAAGTAGTTTTTTTTTTAATACGTCATAAATCGTAAACCGCAATTTACCTCGATCAAAGTTACAACGAACTTCAAGAACTTTTATATTATGTTACTTGCTGCTACGGAACCCTTCATGGGCGAGTCCGACTCGCACTTGGCCGCTTTTTCTTGTGACAAATTAATATTAGCAACATCCTAGGTAAATGCAACATCCTTGTGTTAGCATCAGGCCGGGAAATAAAACAGTGAACTCTTCAACCTTTACATTTGTATTTAAAAGGATAATAATTCTAGTTAAATTACATTATTTATATCAAAAGTTCACAACCATTTTTACTGTTCCATCGACATTGAACGACAGACATTATGTCAAAAATCAAAAATATCTGCGGCGTCAAACCAAAAGATTAACTACCAGCATTTCATCTATCTAAAACAGTTTATATAACATATTAAAAATACTCGTCAGTCATACAAAAGCTAACACTTGGTATCAAACCCCCTGGTAATAGTTCAATTTAGACCAAATGTACTAGGCGAGCATAAATTAAAACAGGGCAAGTGCGTGTCAGGCCACGCGCAATGTAGGGTTCCGAAGTAGTAAGTTTATCGATTATTACTCGTTAACTACTTAAGCTAACATAGCCGTGATAGTTTTCCTTGTAAATTCATCACAATATTTTTGAGAATTTTTTCACTTGTCCAACTCCAACCGCTTGGCGCTTAGCCGGCAGGGGGAGGGACACTTGACTCTACACAAATTAGCACAACTCCTACTTCCAAAAAAGATCTTAGAAGACCCATAATAATTTTAGGAGACTTTTCAACGTTACCCCCCCCCCCCCCCCCCCCACATTATAGGGTACGTGACGAATAAAAAAATCATTCTCACTTTACGTGTAGGAGACCCTGAGAGAGGTACCCTGAAAAAAAATTGTTGTTCAATATTATATTCTACGATTCTGGAGTTTTAATAATCTAAATTTTACTAACAAAAAATAACCGACTTCAAATTCTCAAAAACTACTTGTCAGATCTCGTTCAAATTTATGTGGGACCACATGACAGCCACCAGCTTTCGATTAAAAAAAGAATCATCAAAATCGGTTCACCCAGTCCAAAGCTCTGAGGTAAAAAACATAAAAAAAAAACGTCGAATTGAGAACCTCCTCCTTTTTTTGAAGTCGGTTAATAAACATGTATATCCATGCCAAATTACAGCTTTCTATTGTAGCACGGTCTTGGCGCGCCGCTTTGCTTCGGACGGACAGACGGACGGACATGACATAAACTCTAAACGCATAAACACACACCCCCGCAATAGGTTTTATCCTGTATAGCGGGTGGCGTGGACGACGTATATAACACATCACAATAACACCCATGACCCGAATACAAATATTTATCTGTCACATAAATATCTGCCCCGGCCGGGAATCAAACCCGGGGACCCCTCGCTTCGCAGGCAGAGACGCTACCAACTAGGCTACAAACATGACGAAACTATAAGGGTTCCAATTTTACTTCAGAACCCTAAAAAGAGCTAAGGCGTAACTGTAAACATTTGAGCTAGCGAAAATGACGCAGTCGGGAAAATGTTGTCATCGAATTTTCCCAAAACTGAACTCTTGTAAAGAACTATTATTGCAAAATATTAACATTACTTAGTATCTTAACACTGGTAGGTACTTAGCATACAACATTTTGTTGAATTTCACCAATCGTATTGCTAGAGACTGACTGCAGATCGAAGAGCCTCGGGTTCGATTCCCGGCGAATACAAACACACGCGACAGACAAAAAAATATGTTTATTCTCCGATCTCGGCGATTTCTTGTCATTCGCTGTTTGATCGGCCCTGATAAGAAGTACGTACCTATTTTCCATTAAAAGTTAAGTGCTGCATTAATAAAATGTTTTGTATCTAAAAATTATTACATTTTAGATTATTGACAGTAAGGCGCTCCACCCACTGAAGACGCGTCCCGCCGCGGTGCGCAGAGCGACGGATAACACAACTGCGCGCGGGGCAATTTCCCGCGCGGTGCCGCGTCGGCAGTGTGTTGTGCTAGGCGTGATTTCTATATAAATTGACATAATTGCATACAATGGTAAAATCTGCCATCCCGCGCCCCGTCGCGGTGCGCGGTGCAGTGGGTGGAGCGCCTAATTAAGTAACTTCTAAATTCCTGCTTTCGAAACTCAAGCAACACAATCATTATTTCACATTAAAATTTAGATTTAGTTTAATAAGAATGAATAAAATAAAATAAAATAAGGTATATGTAATTTACGATATTTGCATCTCAACATTAAGTCACGAGAGGGTATGTTAATATCTACTACGGTGTATGCAAATTATATAATAAATAACCATCAGAATTGATTTGAGAAATAAATCGTTACAAGTATTAATATTTAAATACGACGTCTCCCATACCGCTTTATTAATGAAGCTACAATGCTTCAGAATCTCATATAGAAACTTCACATTATCACTAAACCGATAACCTCAGAAAAAATATATAGATAAACGAAATTGACCCTTAGTTGGCTGTTAGTTAGTCGGTAGCCGCGGAGACGCGCGGTCGTATGTCGTGTTGTTAGAGTACTCGTATTAAAGATGGATCATTTAAACTTAGATAAGACCACCTCCTCAACTCTCATGTTGCCCAAGGAGGAAAAGGAAAAAGTGTTGATTATAGCGCCGAACTCCAATATCGGAAGGATTCTGATCCGAGAGGACACGGTGCTGACTGGACTCCCGGGGTGTGCTGGATGTGGCAAGACCCAGTTCACGTGTTCGGGAGTGAGTAAACAGTGGTCCGTGCTATGTTGGGGACCCCAGTCGGACAAGAAATACTACACCAGTAAGTCTCTCAATTTGTTTTCGAAATACTAAATGTTTTTGGCGGTGTAACGTAGATTTTTCCATCTTCTGTTTTGGTTTTTAACCGTCTTCAAAAAAGGAGGATTTATTCAATTCGAATGTATTTCTTTTTTTATGTTTGTTACCTCAGAATTTTTGAGGTGAACCGATTTTGATGATTATTTTTTTAATCGAAAGCTGGTGCCTGTCACATGACAGAAAAAAATATGTTTATTCTCGTCCACCGTCGTGGGACCACATGGTCCCACTTCAAGAGTGAAATATGACAAGTAGTTTTTGAGTTATCCCTAATTTTGAAGTCTGTTATTTTTTGTCAAGAATTATAATTTCTGTAAATTATAGTTATACACAAAATATGACTGCATATGACTTTAAATTACTTACTTTACAGTACCTACTGTACCTACTTAGTGAAAAAATTACAGCAAGTTTCGAAAGAAACCAGTAATTAAAGAAATGCGAAATAATAAGATAGTGTGTTTATGTAAGTTAGATATTTAGAAGGTTTAGCTAGGTAGTGTAGTGGCCACGGAACCACGGCAATATAACCACAACCGATAACTGTAGGACACGTTAATATATAATAACAGTATACTGTTTCATAAGTACAGTTAAGAAATGTCTTACGAGGATGCCTGAAAATGTTTTGTCAACAACTCAATTCGCGCCGATTAGGGAAGCATCTTTTCAAACCGGTATATTTACATAAAGCAACAGTATTATAATATGCGTTTCAATGAGTGGATAAGATGTCTGAATGATTAAAATCACTTATAATTTGAATATAGCGATAAGATAAGCGATTTAATTAGAGGCCATTAATTACGTAAAGGCCATAAGGGGAAGAGTGTTCCTCAAAATCTCTACATGGCCGTATCTAGGGGGTGGGAAGGAGTAAAGCCATTATTACATAATATTTTGCAATTCGAAAAACTAATAACAAAGATAAAAAATCTTTGTTTTACGTCATATTTTAAGTTTTAGAGCAATTTTATTGATCCTTTTCTTAAAACAGGTAAAATCTTACTTAAGAAGGTCCCCCTTCTTCGAGCGATAAATCTTATGTGCTCCTACATCTGTGCAGGGGAGTCAAAAATGGCCAAAATTGTCCTTAAATTACTGAATGCCCCTTACCACACATTTCTATTTACTTACCTATTTTGTTTTTATAAAGCAAATATTTTCATCTTGTTTTTTCATCTGAAATTCATTCCTAAAAATTCAGAAAACAAAAGAAAATCTAGAATTCTACAGCAATACTACAAACGAGAAAACTATTTCGATAGCAACAGGCTATATATGTATATTTATACTGTGTTACAGGCTACAGCGCGTACGGCTCGTAGGGCTAGAATAAAGCGTAGAATGCTTCGTAGTTCGTAGACAGCTAGGGCCCGTAGTAAAGAACAAAAATGAATAGCCGTCTTCAACGAAACATTGCAGTCTCCGAAAAACCTATAACAAAATCACCATAATATATATACGTATCGTATTCAAGGAGTCCGTAATTCCTCATGGATTACATGATCAGTATTATCTTTGAAATAAAGAAATAATTTCGTAAAAATAAATGATGGAGTTCAGATGTAACAAACCTTAAAAAAATCTACAACGGAATTGAGAAATTCCTCTTTTTTAAGTCGGTTTTTTCAGTCAGCAACCGAGACGAATCGTAGTATTGTGCACCAAGTAACTAATGGTTAAGTACTATTATGTCTTCTGTCATAATTGTAGTAATGGCAAAACTGCTTCAGTACTTCCAAGCTCTGTAAACCGTCAGCCCTAATCGCTACTGTATAGTACGGTGTTAGTCATAGTACGGTCGATTAAAAACTTGGACCACCATCACAAAATGTACTTCAGGACTTCTTCATGACGTCCTGTAGGTCTAATTCTAGCAAATGTATAAAAACAATCCCGCTTTAAAAAAAACTTTGGTGGTTATAAAATACCAAAGCCATAGACTTAAATATATTTAAATTTATTTAAGTCCATGACCAAAGCGAATAATTTTGAAACACTTTATGTAATAGTGGGGCAATTACAGCGGGTATATTCCGATAAATGATAATTAAAAATAAATGCAGAAGTGACATGAACTATAATCAACTAACCGAAGATTAACGAGGTTAAGAGATGGAACGACGTAAATATCTCAGATGTATGTACATGACTAACTCATCGCCGATTTAAAAAGGCAAACTACCTAATGCAAATTGGTATATTTACGAGTAGGATATGCGGAATTTTACGGAAAATTTTATTTACGTTTTCAATTATTGTCATCTTTGACAATTTACGAATTTAACAATTTGATTTCATAGTTTTACATTAAACGTATTTGATGTTTTGGAATAATTTTGAAATCGGTATTCCCGGAACGCAGTGACATGGGAGTTCTTCAAAAAGTATTTAAAGGTTTCTACTACAGGGCCGTTGTATTCCCCTGGTGTTGCTCATATCCATAGACGATGGTGACCACTTATCATCAGTTAATCTGGCTTTTTCGTCAGCCCTTCTGACAATAAAAAACCTTCGCTTATTTCCTTTATCGTGGCTATGTAGCAAAATTTTATTATAAAATCATACATTAATTAATTTCGTAACTATGATTTGCGAGCTAATGCATCTCTTCTCCTCATTAATCTATCGTATGTAACTAGGCAACCGAGCCAATTTAATTGTAGCATGCAACACTATTATATTATGTAAGTATGTATGTATGTATGTATGTGTAATTAACAACATGCGTCAACAGATTTCATATAGAGATCATACACCTTTGATTATATGATTCACGATGGACTTTGATAGGCAATTTTCATGTATCAATAATATAATACACATTTACATCAATATACCTTACTACATTTTGTAAACATGTCTGCGTATTATAATAAAAATAAAAGATAAAATGAAAAACGCCAAAAAAATCAATATGTTTTCTTGTACATACCTACATATTTCATAAAAGGAAATCTCTTATTGGCCACAAAAATATTTTTTATTTTTAGTATTTTTAAACCCCGACGAAAAAAGAGGCGTGTTATAAGTTTGACGTGTCTGTGCACTTGTGTATCTGTGTGTCTGTGTATCTGTATGTCTGTCCGTGGCATCGTAGCTCCCAAAAGGATGAACCGATTTTGATCTAGTTTTTTTTTTGAAAGGTAACTGAATCGAGAGTTTTTAGCTATTTTTAGTGGAAATAAAACTGTCCCGGGTTTTACGTGATAATGTCTATTAAAACGATGAGCGCCGGGCGCATCTATGAAAAAATATAGCGTTCCGCAAGCGAGAGAACGGCAAAAGCGAGAGAGAGGCACTATCGGCTACGATCGGTGTATCGTAGCCGATGCCGTAGGCGAGCCGTAGGCGATCGTAGTTGAGTGGAGCGGAGCGGGGCGGGGTGGGGCGGAGCGGAGCTTTGTCACATTAAACTACCGTCCGTAAACCGACTTTACAGACAACCATTTTTTTTTTATTTTAATTTAAGGCTATTGTTAGACTGGCCACAATGATAACCACTCTGTAAACATTTCAAGTGTATCTACTCGTATTACAGTTCGAAAGAATTAATTAATCTCTGTGATAGACTCTGTGGATAGGTATTTGGTCAGACAGACGTATAGAAGGATGGTCAGCGGGGTCTTATGAATTGGGTCCCGAACCCTAAAAATAAAGTGTAAAATGTGTATGTATATCTGACATACCCAGGGTAAGTAAGTCTAAACTATATTAGTAATAAAATTCATGGTTAATGTTCATTACTTAGTAATAACACAAAAATTCAGTCCAATTAAATTGAATTGGTCTCCTTCTTTTTTGAAGGCGGGTGAAAATAAGAAAAATAAAAGTCGCTTGTTACGTTAAAGCGGGCCGCAGCTGTTTAAGCAACTTAGCATTATTTCTTTATTAAATGTGTAAGTGACTCAGTGATACCTCTATATGTAAATAAATTATTTCTGATCAAAGAATAGTCATACGATAGGTAGTCCTATGTAGGCTCAGAATTATCACAATACAGAACAAACATAGGTAGGTACACATAATAATAATGTATGTACTCGAATTATAGAACAGGTAAATAGAGCTATAACATACGTAATTTTAAAGTACACTCTTCAGTCATCGTGGACTGACCACGATGACGACGAATAAATGGATACGGGTAATCACGATATAAAGATAAGTTCCGAAGTTGAATTTAATGTAAACAAATACAGTCACATTATTATTATGAAACAAAAAAATGTTAGTTATAAAAAGTCATAAAAATATTACGTAACATTTCATAATAATGATAAAAAAGAAAAAACAGCAAAGCTGGCAACATTTGTACATTTTGAGTTATGAAGCTGGTCCGTCGAATTATGGATTCTGCTCATCTACTATAGGTAACCGAGTAAAGGTCCAAGCATAATTGCATACGTAACGTGGACGGGACGGGGCGGTACGTGAAGTTTTGGAAACATCGTTTCATAGAAAATGCAAACGATAGCACATACGCCAGCTGGCCTATGACCTTACGTATATACGGTATTACGTATATCCATACTTAATATTATAAATGTGAAAGTGTGTTTGTTTGTTTGTTTGTCCGTCTTTCACGTCGCAACGAAGCTGTTATAATGGTATGATGTTTGTGTGTGAAGATAGTCAGGAGGGTGGAGACTGGAGAGTAACGTAGGCTACTTTTTACCGCGGTAAAACATCCCCATGGGAAGATCGATATTTTGTTAGTTGCTAGATATTTAGTTCCTGATGTTGTTAATAGATGGCGTTAGTAAAATTCGTCTCTACCGCGTTAGTAAAAAATCGATCTCTACCGCGGGCGAAGCTGCGGGCAGAAGCTAGTAAGGTCATATGACCTTAAGTATACCTCCTAAAGAGAGCTAGTAAAGAAGTGAGTTCATTGACAGCTTCAGACTGCTCTGTGTCGCTCCGAGTCTTGCAATGTGCATGGACAGCGGTGACCACTCACCGTCACGAGACCTGCTGTAAACAATACACTGTAAGAGGATCTTAACCACAGATAATAAAATAAACAGTAATTCACAAGATACACAGTATCTATTAATTTGTTCAGTCATTTATGCATCATTTTATTTTCGATAAAATAATTTGTGCAATCTTTAAATTTTAACGTTTAGTAAGCAACAAAAAACACGTACCTACATTTAATTATTTGTATTCTTATTCTATTCAATCACTAGAAAACGCTCCTGCTTTTAGGTACAGTCGACAAAAGTATTAGGAATGCAGGACTTGATTCTAATACCTTCTGTAATTATCGATAAATATTACAGATTGTTTGAGTTATTATCGATGTTAAAATATGATAGGTACATGTTTTTTTTTATGGAAATAGCCGGCAAACGAGCTGACGATCCACCTGATGGTAAGTGGCTATCGTCGCCCATGGACATCAGCAGCACCAAAGGCATCACTGATGCGTTGCCGGCCAAGAAAGAGAGAAGAAAAAGAAAGAAAGAACTGGCTCTCAAGCCCCCGGCCGGAACACGACGAGTCGTTTGGCGGCTGACTCATGCTCGAGGGTGGTAGCTATCCAGGCGAACCCCATAGAGAAATAATAATAGTAATAATGGTATTAATTAATAATTAAAATCAATATTACTAATATAATCCCTCGAGGGGCCCTACCACCAGCAGGCCGGATTCAGTCGCCTTTTACGACACCCATCCGGCGTGGGATTGGGGTTAGTATTCTAAGCCGCCCCAATACGGCTAGAAGTACATGTAAACGTAAGGTATAATTTAACCTTGATAATAACGTAAATAATATGTAATATTAAACATTACAGTTACAGAGGGTTTCAGAATCATGCCCTGCATACTTAATTCTTTTGTCGACTGTACATGATCATTGGGTTGCAGTGGCCATTGAACTTAACAAGTCTTTCACTCGCTTGTAGTTTATAGCTGACAAGGCGACAAGAGCATTAAATTCTTATTAAGGGTAATTGAGATGTAATTGATATGGATGGTCCAATAAAATCGGGGCAGACGTTCAATCAATCATTTAAAGATTTTCACGAACTCATGATTACTTACTAATATTAACCGGCGCGGCGAGGCTTTCTGAAGGAAGAAAGAAGCACTGACTCTCAAAGCCTCTGACGGAACACGTTTTATTTGGTGTCCGACTCATGGAAGAGGGTGGAAGCTAGTTACGTAGGCTCCATAATTAGTAACAATATTAATCGCTTAATAAGCTATAATCTATAATAATACTAGCTGCCCGGACAGACTTCGTTCTGCCATAACTTTTTTATTTTGAGATGTAAGCTACCTTATCTTTCAAGTTGGATCAAACTGTACACGGTGTGCAAATTTTATTAAAATCGGTTAAGTAAGTAGTTTAGGAGTCTATCGAGGACAAACAACGTGACACGTAATTTATATATAATTATGGTCGATGTGCCAGTAGCCGGCCATGCGCCAGTACCCGGCCACCTGACGGACTACGTTTCTTTAATTAGAGATAATAAGATTTCTACATGATATAATAGTAAAGTGTAAGTTTTAAACGTATTTCAGATAATGTAGTAATTTGAATTTGCAATATTTACAACTATTCATTTAACCAGTAAGCTAAAAAAATCCATTCAGTTTACCTCTTGTCTAAATGTTGTGCGCACATGCGATAAACAAGCTAAGAAATACGAAGCAGTGCGGCGTTCGAAGGGAAGTTTTATTATTTTGTATTAGTTATTTACTTATGTTACTGGTGTTATTACTTTCATCACTAACTGATCTTTATTATTAATGTGTATTTTTTCCAATTATAGCGTTTAATTATACAAAAATGTGGTGGCCGGGTACTGGACTACCAATTTATGTAAAACGCTAGTATACGGCCGGGTGGCCGGGTACTGGCTCACCCAGTCATAAGTGTAAAGATGCCGTAAGCCAGTATTCGGCCACATGTTTTCTTTATATTTCTGATTCATTGAAAAATAAACAGGTACTAAATAGGTCTCCGCTTACTAATACAGTTAGCTATTTGGTATTTTGCGAGATTAACATACGTACACTACATATATATACATACGTACACTTAAATTACTAAGTAGGTACCTACAACGTAGGTACCTACTTAGTAATTTAAGTAAATTAAAATTAATTGTGGGGTTCATTTAAAAAAACTGGCCAAGTGCGACTTACACCCGTGTCGAAAGGGTTCCGTACCTATGACTAATAATAATACATGTATAGGTAATAGGTATACACCTTTTTACTCCTGTTTTTCATTCATTTTCCTCGCCTGTTACAAGCACTTTTTTTTCGAATATTTCGCTTGGTTGGTAGTTTTGGAGATTAGGGAAGGGAGGAGAAAGATTAATATTTATCTATTTTTTATATTTAACTTTAAAACTATTAATCTTATAATTAAAGACCCTCACAACGAGCTTTTTCATTTGGTATGTGTGAATAATGTGTGCAAAGACATGACAGTTAAAGACGAACAGACAGACCCCTGAATTAGTGATCTATAATAATCATACGGAACCCTAAAATATTATATATTTATTATTTCATGTTTTTGACGAACCTCCAAATAAATAAGAAGATAAAAAGATTTCCCAGTTCTCCTATGAAGATGTAACAAAAGCTCTTCATGATATTCGAAACAAAGGGAATGGCAGAAGAGACCTCTCTGGCATACGAACAACAGAACAAAATTTTACAAACACCTACTTTTTAGGGTTCCGTAGCCAAATGGTAAAAACCCTTATAAATTTGTCATATCTGTCTGTCTGTTTGTCTAGCGGGGGTTTCATACATGGAACTGAAAGTAAAAAAAAAATTATTTATTTATGTAACTTATACGTGCGTGTCTGTAGATAGGTATTCAAAAATGACATTGAGGTTCCTAACCATTCTTTCTCAAAGTCAAAAAATGTGTCCCCCCCCCCCTCTAACTTTTAAAATAAGAGAGTGAAAAATCTAAAAAAAAAATATGCTGGAGATCTCAATGAATATTTTAAACGAAAATTGGTTTGAATGAGATATAGTCAGCAGTTTTTGAGATATAGCACATTTTCAATGGAACACTTCAAAGGCAAGTCCGACTCGCACTTGGCCACTTTTTCAGTAATAAGATGTGAGTAAATGTTTATAATAATAATAAATATTGTATATCAGTAATAATTCATTGTATTCTGAGCCTATTATTAATTTTTAAGGGGTGGCCGGGTACTGGCACACTAGGGGCCGTATACCGGCACAGAGGGCCGTATACTGGCACAATCGCTAGTTTTTCACTTTATCCGTTATATTTTAAAATTTATACATGGGAGGGCACTGGTTTATTTTTTATTTCACATCTTGACTATATTAGGGATCCAAATACACATAGAACGACTATTTTGCGTGTAGATAACATATGTTTTCACTCGCCCAAAGTGGCCAACTCCACTAAAAGGCCGTATACTGGCACATCGACCCTATTAAGAAGATTATAAAGAGGAAAGATTTGATTGTTTGCATTGAATAGGCTCCGAAACTACAATACTGAACCAATTTGAAAGATTCTTTCACTGTCGGGAAGCTATACTACCCCCGGGTGACATAGACTACATTATATTTTCAAAAAAATTAGGGATCCTTAATAAAACTCCAATAATGTAATGCAAGGTGTAAAAAATAAGAAAACCGAAGCAAAGCGAGGACGGTTACTCACTATCACGAGGTTCCTGTTGACTTTCCTTTTGTTATCTTTTTTAGAAAGAAAGAAAGAAAGAAAGAAACACGTTTATTTCTGTGCCAAAGGTACACACATGAACATACATACATCGATAAAAATTTTTCAAGGCAGAACAATCAAAGTTTTTAAGCACTGACGAAATAATTTTTGACAAAAAATAACTCAAAAACTACTCGTCAGATCTCGCTCAAATGTAAGTGGGAATACATGACAAGCGCCAGCTTTCGATTAAAAAAATGGTTGTAAAGTCGGTTTACGGACGGTAGTTTAACGTGACAACGTCATGACAAAGCTCCGCTCCGCTCCACCCCGCCCCGCTCCGCCCCGCCCCGCTCCGCCCCGCCCCGCTCCGCTCCACTCAACTACGATCGCCTATGGCATCGGCTACGATACGCCGATCGTAGCCGATAGTGCCTCTCTCTCGCTTTTGCCGCTCTCTCGCTCGCGGAACGCTACATTTTTTCATAGATGCGCTCGGCGCTCATCGTTTTAATAGACGTTATCACGTCAAAAGAATCATCAAAATCGGTTCACCCAGTCGAAAGTTCTGCGTTAACGCACGTAAAGAATACAGTCGAATTGAATACCACCTTCTTTTTTGAAGTCGGTTAAAAAGAGGGGTGTTAAAGTTTGACGTGTCTGTGTATCTGTGTATATATCGTAGCTCCCAAATGGATGAACCGATTTTGATGTATATTTTTTTCCATGAAAGTTGCCCTAATCGAAAGTGTTCTTAGCAATGTTAAGGCGCACCACACACTGCACCGCGCCCCTTCGCGTCGCGGTGCGCGGGATGGCAGATTTTACCATCGTATGCAAGTATCTCAATTTATATAGAAATCACGCCTAGCACAACACACTGCCGACGCGGAAACGCGCGGGAAGGCGGCCCGCGCGCAGTTGCGACTTGCGTTATCCGTCGCTCCGCGCACCGCGGCGGGACGCGTCTTCAGTGGGTGGAGCGCCTTAGTGTAAATAAAACTTTCGCGGGTCTTGTGAATTTTAATTTAAGATTATGAATACAAAGAAGACAGAATGAAAGTGCAATCAATAATTCCTCGCTATCCTACACGAGTCTAAGTTCATAGTTCAATTGTATTGCGATATCGGAATGTACTCTCCATAGAAGACAATCACTTCTAGCCAACTTCTAGTAACTACTCATTAGATTGTGTGTCACGCCGATGTGGGTACATTTAGATGAAACACACTAGTAACGGCCTTATTCATAAAAAAAAAACAGAAAATAAGGAGGTTCTCCTAGGAAACAGGAGGAAAGTTAGTATTTCCCAATTTTCAGTACATAAACAAAAGCTATAAGTAGATTTTAAATTTTTCAAAAACCGGTTTTCCTGAAGCGAAGCGAGTGCGGTTTGCTAATAATAAAATTATTATAATAATGCATTATTTTGCCTAATTGTAAAAAAAATAACGCTACACGCTTATAGCCCCACACTAGGATTCCGTGTCCTGAGTGCCATGGTCAACACACAAACAGACCGAGAACAGAAATTCAAACTCATCATTCAAATTTCGGCCTCGCTGGGAATCGAACCCAGGACCGTTTGGCTTCGCGGTCTGGCATGGTAACCATTTCGCCACACGGGTCGTTGTAGTACAATTTACACAAATTAAGTTCCTTAAGCAAAAGCGTAGACGATTATTACGTAACTACTCATTTAACTTATCTTAAAACAATAAATTACGTCTGACTAGTGATATCATAAAACAATATAAATGTAGCTAAGGTGAACCAAGTTACATTGTGATGCGTGTGCTCTCTGGACTTTACATTTTGACTCCAGCAGGACAACCTTCCCCTATTATTAGTCTGATTAATAGTTATAGAAGGGCCCCATACTCCAATTTCAGTTGTGGAAATTCTGTGAAAGGGGCGCCAAGGGCAGCAGTCTTAGGGCGAGCTTTTATTGTGGGGCGCCACGTTTTGCAATGCAGCGAAGTAACTTGATAAAAGGTTGCTTGATTAGTTACCTAGTCAGGGCCCTGAAAGCTGGGAGCCATTTACATGACAAAAAAGCCGTTAAGGAAAGAGGAAAATGTGACGAAAATACCCACAGTAAAAGTTTATCGAGTTAATCTTTGAGGAAAGAGATAAAAAAAATAACTTTAGTTTTAGTAACTAGTTTAATGTAAATCCCCAAATTTCCCACGCCAGATGTAATCTGCCTCACGTCCACCTGCTGTTTTTAAGGTTTTCATATTTTTTTATTGTTATCAATATTCTTGGCAGGCATTATCCTCAAGTTGCTACCTAGCAACTGTCCATAATTATGTTAACATTATATTAGTTGTTATTACACTTATTACATAATCCAAAGATTATTTATCAAACACATGAGCCTAAATTCGAGGGGTTTACTAGTAATAGTTCAAGTCCAAATAACAAATTATTATATTGTCATCCTAATTAAGTGGATATGCATACAACATTTCATTTTGTAACGACAATAAAATTAGAAGGTGAAATAATAATAATTACATAATCTATATATATAAAAATGGATGTTGCTAAGCGCTAATCTCGAGAACGGCTCAACCGATTCGGCAAAATTTTTTTTTGTATGTTCCTTGGATTCCACGGAAGGTTTTTATAATATTAAAAAAAAAATAAAAAAAAAATAAAATAAAAAAATTGTGCGGACAATACTAAAACAATACTTTTCTTTTTACATTAAAATTTGTTTCAGCATGTATGGTAGATGGTAAATATTCGAAACGGTATCCACGCGAATTAGCAGCAGAAACAATTAGGTGCCGGGAATAATGGCTAACCGCTATATCGTCGCCGATCAACTGCAGATAAAAGAAGATCAACAGTTGTAAAAGTAAATCAACAAAATATCGAAATACCGCCCTCGCTTTGCTTCGGTTTTCCTATTATTTTACACCTTGGGTTACATTATTGGAGTTTTATTAAAGATCCCTAATTTTTTTAAATGTAGCCTATGTTCACCGGGGATAGTGTAGCTTTCTAACAGTGAAAGAATTTTTCAAATCGGTTCAGTAGTTTCGGAGCCTATTCAATGCAAACAAAAAATCAAATCTTTCCTCTTTATATATTAGTATAGATTAACTTATTTTTGTAAGTAATCGTCGTTTATTGTTGAGATATAAATAACGTGATCACTCGGAAAAAATTATTTAATTTTTACTGTTAACTTTTGACAGAACGAAGTCTGTCGGGCCAGCTAGTTATGAATATTTATTTATTATATTTTATTCTTTAATTTTAAAAAATCAGCATAATTAAGGGATTATGAATTTAAAAAAGGAGGTAAAAATTAACTTCCAAGATTAGTTTAAATTGAGTTAAAATAGTAACAAGACTTACAAGTGAAACTAATGAAAATGAAAGCGTTTTCAGAACCTGTATAAAAGTTCATTATTCTCCATCATACGATGGAGAACTTCTGCTTACTTCTGTCTGTCAGTTTATCACAGCATGTAACGTTTTTTGAAGTGTTTTGTATTGCCATATACATACATTAGGTATCTTTAGTTATCTATACACGAGGTTCTATTTATGACGTAAATAAACTACTGGTCGAATATACTGATCAAACACGTGGGATACCTACATATACATACCTAAACCTATAGGTACTGTCCTATTCTGTATATCCTGTGTTTGTAGCTGTGGTTGTAGTTTGCGTTGAATTAACTTGAACCTCTAAATTTCCACTAGGTAAATTAATTAAATAAAATAATTAAACGCTAACACACTCACACCCCCGCAGTAGGTTTTTACCTGTGTCGCAGGTGGCATGGACGACACATATAACACATCACAATAACACCCATGACCCGAGTACAAATATTTATCTGTCACATAAATATCTGCCCCGGCCGGGAATCGAACCCGGGACCCCTCGCTTCGCAAGCAGGGTCACTACCAACTAGGCTACAGGGTCGAATAATCTTACTTCAATGATTTTAGTTATATTTTAGTGTTACGGCCAAAGAGTAGGTATGTAACCAAAACATTTAGCTACGACGATTTTGATAAAATATAAAATAAATCGAATATTTTATAAGCAGGAGTCACGGGTAGTTAAGTAGTAATAATAATATATTCATAATAAAATCTAGAATTTACTGTTTACTTAAGTAGAACAAAGAGCCCAGCATGGTGTCTTCCGTGTCAGAATAAATTTAAATTATCGCGGAAAGTTTTTAATTTTAACAAGTCCACTAGAATCCATTCTAAAATCATATATGGGACTTTTGAACTTTTATGTCGTTGATACATAATTTCTTTTTCCTAACGCAACACCATTTGATGGTCAAGACCACCCATGAAGATTACACGGCGCTATGGTGCAAAAACAATCATTTTTTCTGACATGTAAAATTTTGATCCAGCCGACAACTGAACCTGTGGCTTTTGCCTCGGCACACAGCGTCTCTTTCAACTATCACTATTGTGATATATTTTTCATGTAACTAGCGACACATAGAATCCTTTTTTTTTTTTTCTCTGAGGGGGAAATCTTCGAAAGATACCCGCAACCCGAGGTTACATTGTATATTGTGTTATCTACATGTCCATTTTATATTGGTGTACAATAAAGAGTTTTGTATTGTGTGATACTATCAAACACGAGCAGCGAGCTACCTGATGGTAAGTGGTCACCGTCTTCCATGGACATCAGCAACACTATCGGCATCAAAGACGTGTTGCCGGCCAAGCAAGAGAAAAAAGATAGTTCTGGCTCTCAAGCCCCCAGCCGGAACACGATGAGTCGTTTGGCTGACTCAAGAGTGATAGTTAGCTAGGAAATCTTCACGGAATGACAACAATACCATTTCCATAATAATATTGTCGTCCTTTATAATCTTAAATAAAAAAAAAACCGACAGTTCTATTCACACTAAACATAGCTAAGAACACTCTCGATTAAGTCACATTTCAAACAAAAAAACTACTTAGATCAAAATCGGTTTATCCGTTTGGGAGCTACGATGCTACAGACAGATTATATAGATACACAGACACGCACTCACTCACAGCACTCTTTTTTCGTCGAGGCTTATTAAAAGCAGATAACATTATTTCACTGCTTAAAAGCAGTCAACATTGGAGACAACCCTAACTCACGCCCACTCAAGCGCTATCACCACAAATTGAACAATTTAAAAACATCGGGTGATTCGGCTGTTATCTCAGGGTTGGAAGGGTCAACGAAATGTAACTTATATTATTTAGCTGGAACGTTAACACATCACGTTATCCACCTCTATTTATTTGCGCAATTTTATAAATAAGATTACCTTCGCTTAGAATCGAGAAAAATAATAATGTTGCTTACAATAGGGTCTTGGACTGTTTTGTCGAAAGTGTATAAACGTGTTGATTAGATAATAAAATGTCTGTAAAATATGTTTTCCCGCAGAAATTAATCGGTTTTTAAGGAAATAAAAGCAAAAATATTTTACACTTTTTAATTTCGCGCTAAAACGCTACTGTCCTGTCATTGATGTGTATGACGTCACTTTCCACTGTCATACACATAAAACGTAGTGATTAAGTACTCTGTGAAAATAAACAAAGTGATAGACTGACAGTAGTGACAGTGGAAGATGACGTCACGCGTCGTAATTGGTGTTTGTGGTCAGGTGATTTTGACATACAAAATAAATATTTTAAAAGCTTAAAATAAAATAAAATCCTAATTCTTTATTACTAATTCATATTAATTATGTATTTTAGGCCCATAAACTAGCTTTAAACGAAATATCACATCATTTTAACAATACAGTCCAAGACCCTATTAGTAAACAAATGAACTTATTGCAGTGTGCACTGTAGAAAGTTAACGAAGAAGCGGCAGCTATACGAGTACATAATAGTAACAAATTCTCCTCTTGTGGCTTCATTCCAAGTGGCCAACTGACTCTTGCCGAGGCTTAGAGCATATTCCACCATGATACTCCAGTGCGGATTGATGGAAGGGTAGACACATGTGTTAGAAGATCATGGACATGGCTTAACGACCATAATATCTCACGATAATAACTGGCAGACGGCTTTACGTGCCCTCCAAAGCACGGTAGCGCTCAAGATTTTTATGCCACTAGTGTTTCTGTTGTTCGATCACTATTTTCGGTTTACACGTATTAAGTAGTTAATTAAATTTTAAGTAAATTAATACGTGTAAACGGACAATTTTGTAGTTTAGTAATTTAGTAGTTAAGTAATCAAGTAGACAAGTAATTTAGAAATTTTTCTATTTTCTGTTAAGTAGGTGGGCGGGGCTTATCACTTAACACGTTTGGACAGGCACTTTTTAGTGAAAATTTAGTAAAATGCTTAAGTAATTAAGTAATTTAGTAAAATGCTTAAGTAGTTAAGTAGAATTGTATGAACTAATGAGCTTACTAAATTATTACGTGTGGACGCACATTAAAAATTATTCACTTAAAATTTAGTTAACTACTTAATACGTGTGTACGGGCTTAGGATCGGATCACACACAAACAAACACACACAATGTTTATATCGATATCCCTTACTTGTGTACCATCATGTTTATATCGTACGTAATGGGAAGTTGATACAAACAATAATTATGTTATTGTAGTTAGAATGTTTGTATTCCTGATAACGCAATGGAGAATGGACTTTGCTTTAGTGAAAGTCCCGTCACTGAGATAAGGGGGTTGTTCATTGCTGTTTAATAAATACTCGTATTTTGCCATTTTTTACCACGTTTGCGTAAGTACAAGCAGGATAAGGTATAAAAATAAAAAATAATAACATCAATAATTTATTCCACGCAATATACAACTTACATTAGGTATATATAAATAAATTTTAAATAAAATAAAAAATAAAAATGTTAATTTTAATACGTATACGTCCAAGAATCACCAGACGTGGCATACTCACTCAGTAGATTTACCAGAAATCTAATTTAAACCTTATCATGACTAAGTAAGGTTTTGTTTTCCAGTTCTGGTGGCGCTGTCGGCGACGTTCGCTCTCAGCCTCATCGGCACCATATTCTTCTGCTTCACGAACACCCTCAACAACGCTATATTATCGGTAAGTCCTACTAACTAAAACTAACATCGTTACTTACTAAGACTTACTAACTAAACTATCATCGTTACTTACGTAATTCGTAATGTACCTACTATACATTTTGCAGAATGATCCTCGAATCTAAGAAATAAGATGGATTTTCGACAATCACAATTACCTATAAAATCAAACCAAATTTTCATAATCTTCTAATTGATTCATTCCTAAAATCCTCACCACGAACTCCCCACTGGAGGGGATTTATTTTTTACCGTCATTCAACTATGTTCTCTGCACATCTGAGAGCTATCCCATTTATTATTTAGTAACCGCCCTCGCTTTGCTTCGGTTTTCTTATTTTTTTACACCCTGGGTTACATTATTGGAGTTTTATTAATTATCCCTAATTTTTTTGAAAATATAATATACTTAGCCTATGTCACCCGGGCATAGTGTAGCTTCCCAACAGTGAAAGAATTTTTCAAATCGGTTCATTACTTTCGGAGCCTATTCAATGCAAACAAACAATCAAATCTTTCCTCTTTAAACATATAATTATTATATTAGTATAGATTAGTAGGTATAGATGAAGGTGAAAATGTATGAGGATGTAATATGCATGTTCCTCTTTCATACGAAAACTACTGAACCGATTTTCATGAAATTTGGCACATATGTATATAGACCATGATCCGTAATAAGTTATGGCTTCAATAATAAGTTATAGGGTACCTAGTATCTCGGAAAACGCAGGCAGAGTAGCGGCCAGAATGCCAGTTAGAGAATAGAGTTATTTTAGTGGCCATTTTTTAGGGCTTAATAAAAATTGATTAAACGTTTCCCGACAGAGTATGGTAATTAGAAACAACTCGCTGGCCTTCTCGATGTGGCGGCGGCCGACGGTGCACCCCCTGATGAAGGTGCACATCTTCAACTACACCAACTGGCACCGGGTGAAGAGTGGAGAGGACCGGCGGCTGCATGTCGAAGATGTGGGGCCTTATGTGTACTCGTGAGTAACTACTGTTATATCTGTGGAAGCTACTTCTACTTGTCTGATAATTAAAAAAAGCAAAGCAACAACCCATAATCTTCCCACTGCTGGACTCGGGATCTCGGGAAAAAATATTTTAATTGTTAGTCAATTTAAGATCAATATAAATTGTAATGGTAGAATGTACCTAAATACGAAATTAATAGCACAACATGAGTCTGTAAACTACTACATTTATGCATTAAATTACTTATTTACTCGTACTTTTAATTTTAAGTATAACTTACGATCTACACAAACTCAAAAAAACCTTCAAAACCTTTAAGAGCAAGGTACCTATATTCAAATGACACTTATGAACTAAAAGTCTGGCAGCCTAATAAAATTTTCCAAAACGGTAATCTATCATAAAATTATCGAGCATTCTAAAAATAGAACATGTCAAAAGTAATTCATACAGAACACGCGCTACGGCGCGGCAAGATGGCTTCAATTAGGTACGTTAAATGTTTATGTCAGTCATAAACGTTCTCGTATAATTTGGGAGCCGAACACAACAACACGACGAAATTACACGTTATCAACCAATATTAGGAAAGATAGGGAGGGTAGGTACATACTACATAGTTACATACTTAGTACGGGCTAGCCGCTAGGGTGTCGACACACTGAGTCCACTGAATTTTCTTGAGTGATTCCGCGTATACCCTCCGTATAAGTACAATGTCCCTTTTCATAAAACGGCCTATAGCGGATATTAAGAAATAAGTGATAGCAAGTCTGGTAGATATAGCCCACTGCCAGTATTAGCACCATGGAAGGTAGCGGCTAGCTAGATTAAACTTCTGACTTCCAAAAGACTCTTTTTGCGGCATTGACTCGTGCGAGTACTAGACTACGTACAGTCTCCCACAAAGTGAGTCGCGAGTCTATCAGTGCCTATCAGTGTGGCGAAACCTTTCAGTTTTTGTATGTTGCAATGTTTTTCATTTTAATATTGATAGTAAGACTGTGAGAACAACATTAACTAGGCACTCGTTTTCCTAATTGTTTTGTTCTAATGTTTGCTCCGCCAGTGTTTTGGGTATGAATCCTGACAATTTACAAATCCAATTTTTTAAAACCTGACAATTACTTACATATTTAGAATATTTTAATTGTACGTTGTCGTCGTATACTCAATTCAGGAATAAAATTTCCAAAAATCCTTTTAGGATCCAAGGATGGTTTAAGATTTAATCTGTGGATTTAAGTAGGTCATCCTCCTACCTACGGACGCCCTTCTTATTGTTTTTTTTTTACCTCCAGTGTATAAAAAATGTAAAAACACAGTGTGACTATAATTTGGCCAGGGACTATATTGTAGTTTCAGTTATATTAAGTACTATTATTTCTTCTGTGGTTATATTACCTCCAGTCCTCGAAGGACATTTGAAGTTGAATGACAGACCATTTGTGTATTTACTAGTTAAAGTAAAGTTGTTTAATGTTTATGTTTACGTATTTGTTACGTGAATGTTATGATTAATGACGTCTTGAACTGTCATATTACGTTTAGAAGCAATTATCACGAACAAAGTTCATTTTTGTTGCGAGTAGGAGTTTAAATCCCAAACAAAATCTGATGTTGATTTGACCTAGATTTTATTATTATGTTATTTTAATTTTAACTTTATTAAATGATAATTAACTTAATTCGACGTAAATAAGGTCTCTGGATATCAGGTCACGTGCAACAGATGTTCGATTTAAATACGAATATAATACTCCTATAATATGGTTGGTTACCATATCGGAGCGCCGCCGCGCCGTGCCGGTCTTGGGTTCGACTCCCAGCGAGGCGGAAAGAATGATGAGTTTGAATTTCAGCAATAATTGCTGAGATTTTTATGGACCACTACGAAAATAAGAATATTATAGGCCATAAACATATATTTTATTACTATAGAGTTTGAATTTATTTAATAAAAAGAATCCCAAACGAATGAAGGAATTCAGTTGTAAGCGTTTCATTGAAGTCAGTCTCCCCTCCCTATTTGAGTTCAAAGTAATATTTCCATTTCAGACAGTACCTAGAGCGCGTGAACATCAAGTTCAAGGGAGACCAGCTCACGTACCAAGAGCGCAACAACTTCAAGTTCCTCCCCGATAGAAGTGTTGGCGCACATTTCGACAAAGTCTTCGTGCCCAATCTACCGCTTCTTGTAAGTATTACTATCTACCTACTATCTATCTATCTGTCAACCTTTTAAACCTTTTTCCTTGGTCCTCTGAATCAGCGGATTGAGCAGATTCCAGCTGGTTCTTTAGGTTGTCAGTCCACGTGGTCAGGGGGCGACCTGTGTTGCTTTTAGTTTTACCGAGACGCTATTCGAGTACCTAAGTATTACTAATATTAGGAAAAATCTTAGAATAATAATAAACTAGAAGCCACATCTCGCTGTCATTGCTAGTCGCGCGTTGTCTCCAGAACCGCCCGGCCCCGCCGTTCTTCCCACCCGCGGTAGTGTTGCAACGTAAAACATGTCGCATTATTTCGGGAAATGTTTGTGACAGGACGTTGAGAAAAAAGTAAAAGGCGATTATAATTAGGTCTACCAGATTCTGATCGCATCATATTATTACTGTGTTTATAAAAAATGTTTCTCATGTAAGTGACTGTATCTTAAATATGAGAATCAAGTTTCTTTAAACCTAAATAAAACTTGTTGATCGTCATTGAACTATTATTACTTACAATGTTGATTGTTAATATTTTTATCATAATATGTATTAGTTTTATAATAGGTAATATAATATGTGTGGTTTGTTAATTTCAGATGAAAACATTATTAAATAAAGACCCCACCCAAATTTTCATCAATTTTTTTTGGAAAAAAATTATCCGGGATATTTCGGAAACGGTGCATCCTAGACTATTTTTGACACGATTTCCAAGCCCCCAAATAGACCCCCTAGTCCCTATTACATAAAGCACCCCTAAACCCCCAACCGAATTTTCAAAAGTCCAGCAAGGTTTATGTAATCGGGACTGGAAGTTCTTAAGGGGGGTTGGAAATCGTGTCAAAAATCGTCTAGGACGCACCGTTTCCGAGATATCCGTTTTTCCAAAAAAAAATTTGGGTGGGGGGTTAGGGATGGGTCCAGCAAGGTTTATGTAGTTGGGACTGGGGTTTCTTAAGGGGGGTTGGGAATCGTGTCAAAAATCGTCTAGGACGCACCGTTTCCGAGATATCCGTTTTTCAAAAAAAAAATTGTTGAAAATTTGGGTGGGGGGTTAGGGGTGGGTCCAGCAAGGTTTATGTAATCGGGACTGGGGCTTCTTAAGGGGGGTTGGAAATCGTGTCAAAAATCGTCTAGGACGCACCGTTTCGGAGATATCCGTTTTTCAAAAAAGAAATTGTTGAAAATTTGGGTGGGGGGTTAGGGGTGGGTCCAGCAAGGTTTATGTAATCGGGACTGGGGGTTCTTAAGGGGGGTTGGAAATTGTGTCAAAAATCGTCTAGGACGCACCGTTTCCGAGATATCCGTTTTTCCAAAAAAAAATTTGGGTGGGGGGTTAGGGGTGGGTCCAGCAAGGTTTATGTAATTGGGACTGGGGCTTCTTAAGGGGGGTTGGAAATCGTGTCAAAAATCGTCTAGGACGCACCGTTTCCGAGATATCCGTTTTTCCAAAAAAAAAATTGGGTGGGGGGTTAGGGATGGGTCCAGCAAGGTTTATGTAGTTGGGACTGGGGGTTCTTAAGGGGGGTTGGGAATCGTGTCAAAAATCGTCTAGGACGCACCGTTTCCGAGATATCCGTTTTTCAAAAAAAAATTGTTGAAAATTTGGGTGGGGGGTTAGGGGTGGGTCCAGCAAGGTTTATGTAATCGGGACTGGGGGTTCTTAAGGGGGGTTGGAAATTGTGTCAAAAATCGTCTAGGACGCACCGTTTCCGAGATATCCGGGATTTCCGGTTTTTCCAAAAAAAAAAAAAACTTGAAAATTTGGGTGGAGGTTAGCGATGGGTACAGCAAGGTTTATGTAATCGGGACTGGGGTACGTACGGGGGTTGGCAATCGTGTCAAAAATTGTCTAGGACGCACCTTTTCTGAGATATCCGGGATTTCATTCATTCACAACTAATTTCATTTTTAAAATAGAAGATGTAATATTCACAATTACAAAACTACAAATAAACTCAAGTCGTTTGATAAAATTAAAATACTGTCAGTGGACGCGCGCGTTTAAGTACCGCGCGGGTGTAGGCAATTTTTTCAAGGACAGGGCCGAGTAGGAATATGGCTTATTTGTGCTGCAAAGCCGGCGGCTTCAAAAGTTGACAGTCACGCCAGCGGCAAAGTGTGTAACAGTCATTACGGTAGGGAAAATCAAAACTGTTATATTGGCAACACTGACAAAATAGAGGCATAAATATGGTTGACAATTTCAATGTGAATAAAATATTTGATAATTTATTAAGACAATGTTTTATTGTGCTAATTACACATGAAATGTGATCCCACCCTTTTTCTTTTTAAGACCAGCTACATTTTTACACGTTGGAACGGCGCAAGACGGCATTATTTAATAAAATTACGGGAGCAATTCAGCCGTCCGTCCACAGGGGAATTTCCAGAGAACTAATCGCTCGTTTGTAATATTACGCCCTATTGGCGTATTTTTTGTATCGACCATTTTAGGCGCGTATGAGGGATGCTTGGGAAAAATATACCTATCTAATGTAAATAATAACAAATACTAACGACACAAGGTCTTTTGATAACTTTAGTAACATTAATTAATTATAAACCCATTAATTTATGTAATCTAGTTTTTTTATTTGAATAACATCACATGAATATCTATCAGCAGACGGTCATAGTAATTTTGATAAAACATGATTATGTAGGTAGTTCTAAAAACCCTGGAGTTGATTTGAGCAAGTTAATATTAATTTACCTTGATAACCCCGTCTGTTGCATTTATCAATATGTAAATATAATAAAAATGATATCGTAAACTCTGAACTTCAGTAAATAACTGCAATCATAATTGAAACCGAATTACAAAATATTTTACGCAATGTCAATCGTTTGTTCTGCGATTTAATTTAATCTGAACATGTACCGTAAAGTTTCTTACGATAATATTGTATTGTTCGATCCAGTTGCATGGATTATGGACTTTATAGTCATCTGTATCTGAGCTGACAAACAGAACGCCATCTGTTGGTGAGTAGTAAGTGACCACCGTCGTCCGCGGACATTCCTAATGCGTTGCAGGCCATGTAACGTAAGCCAAGAAAAGAGAAGTCAGAACTAGAGTTGTTTAAGCAAGGGTTAGGTATAGCTACTGTAGCTAGGCTAGGCGGGCTCCACGGGAAGAATATACCAGTAATAATTCTTGACAAAAAATAACCAATTTCATTATCAATAAATTAGGGATAACTCAAAAACTACTAGTTATATCTCATTCGTGGGACTACATGAAAACACAGCTTTCGATTAAAAAAAGAATCATCAAAATCGGTTCACCCAGTCGAAAGTTCTGAATCGAGGTAACAAACATAAAAAAATACTGTCGAATTGAATACTTCCTATATAGTTCCTCCTATTTTGAAGTCGGTTAAAAATACGATTTAATTAATAGGTACTTTCTTACTTCGCGGAGTACTTCTTTTGACAAAGTTCGACTTTAGTATCCAACTCAGGTGCAAATTGAGACATCCCGCACAAATCGTGACACCTGGTAACGCTAGTTGTCTGCCATAGACTCACTGTCACAAGCAAACACCATATTTACATTATTTTTTACGACGAATACAAAATAAAATTAGATTATGTAAAGCATTAGGTATTTATTAAACGAGTCAGTCAACAACTAGACATGTTAAAGAGGTTAAACATAGATAAGTTATTACAATAATAAAATGTTGATAATAAATTGTTAATTTTTATCGGTTATTGGGGAATCACGCAATATGTAAATGCACGAAGCTTGTGCATACTCGTGCCACAGTTATCGCTACTGGATACGAGATGGCGCTGTTATAGATGTAGTATACGGACCGTGTACCTGATTTTGACTTTATTTCTTTAATTCTATTTACATACTACATATTGTGTATAGGTATTACGTATTAACTTTTTGATAATTTGTAGTGTAAATTTCCAGGGAGTGGTTTCCAAAGCTCGAGACGCGCCTTATCTAATGCAAGCGGCTTTGGAGAGAACTTTATCCTTTGCCAACCACCACGAGGCCTTTCTTGAACTGCCGGTGCACAGGTAGCATTAAAATTACTGTACCTAATTATAATTTCCCCATAAGTTCCTTAATTTTTGTTAATTTGTGGAAACAACGAAAGCACCGTAAAGTTATGATACGAGTATCTTTACTGTGACAAAATTCAAGCATCACCGATTAGATGGACTCGATTAGATGGAACAATTATCTTCTCCATTGAGCCACAAATTTTACGATTGATTGTGTATCTTATCGACTGGTAAAAAAAGTAAACCTATTTTTTATGGAAAAGGTTTAAACGTGTGAGCGCACAAAATTGACACCTACAATAGTATTATATTTTTTGCGAGATTGAAATCAATGGTGAGACGTTGATTTTTATTTGTTCAAAGTGTTCAATGAAAAGTTCCTATTTATCTCCAAAACAGCTTAACAGAATTAGAACGTTTAGTAATATGTACCTAATTAATATTTTACAGGTTTCTATGGGGATACGATGACGACATCATCAATATGGCAAGACCTTTTCTGAGCATTCTCGGACAACTGAATTTTGAAAAGTTCGGGTTACTCGTCACTGTGAGTATTTTTTTTATGGAAATAGCCGGCAAACGAGCTGACGATCCACCTGTTGGTAATGTCGTCGCCTATGGACATCAGCAACACCGAAGGCATCACTGATGCGTTGCCGGCCAGTAAAAAGAGAAGAAAAAGAAAGAAAGAACTGTCTCTCAAGCCCCCAGCTGGAACACGACGATTCGTTTGGTGGTAGCTATCCAGGCGAACCCCGTGGAGAAATAGTAATAGTAATTTTTAAAAGATGTGCTGAGGAGTTTCTTTCGGCTTTTCTTCTCCTCCATGACAAAGCACCTTTCCGAAAAGCTGGTAAATTAAAAAAATGACGTGCATAAGTGTATCAATGATACCTACATGAATAAATGATTTTGAATAATGGTCTTAATTAACAATTAAAATCAATATTACCAATACAATCCCTAGAGGGGCCCTACCACCAGCGGGCCGGATTTAGTCGCCTCTTACGACACCCATCTGGCGTGGGATTGGGGTTAGTATTCTAAGCCGCCCCAAGTTTTTGTTAACATGATTACTAAAAGTGGTGCAATATAAGCGAAGTAGCCGCAAACAACATTCTAAGTACATATTTGAAATGCTCTTGACGCACAGATTATAAAAAAATTAATTACAATGAACGACTTTTTATGCATACTTTTTAAGTATTCGGTGTTCTTAAGTGCTTCGTGCTTACATAAAAGTACCTGTAGACCATTTTTTTAGACGTGTCATAGTTGGCAAACAATGTTGGCACTCCTTTTTATTCAAATATTAGTTCATTAATAGTGATAGATATTTGTTTTATCATTAGCTATTAAATGATAATTTATCCTTGAATTCTTTTCATTTTGTGCCTTATTACAAACGAGTAACCGCCCTCGCTTTGCTTCGGTTCTCTTATTTTTTTAACCGACTTCAAAAAAAGGAGGAGGTTCTCAATTCGACTGTATTTTTTTTTTTTTTTATGTTTGTTACCTCAGAACTTTGGACTGGGCGAACCGATTTTGATGATTCTTTTTTTAATCGAAAGCTGGTGGCTGTCATGTGGTCCCACATAAATTTTATTGAGATCTGACAATGGCATCCATTAGAAAACCACATAAGTCGTAAATTTGTATTAAGATGTGCGCGACAAATTGATGAATAACTCAATATCACGCCAACCGATTTCGATGATTCTTTTTTTAATCGAAAGCAGGTGCTTGTCATGTAGTCCCACATAAATTTGAACGAGATCTGACAAGTAGTTTTTGAGAATTTGAAGTCGGTTATTTTTTGTTAGTAAAATTTAGATTATTACAAATTGGGTTACATTAGGTACTAGAGTTTTATTAAGGATCCCTAATTTAAACAAATATATAATATAGCCTATGTCACCCGGGGATAGTGTAGCTTCCCAACAGTGAAAGAATTTTTCAAATCGGTTCAGTAGTTTCGGAGCCTATTCAATGCAAACAAACAATCAAATCTTTCCTCTTTATAATATTAGTATTGTACGTTAGTATATTAGTTCATTGATTAATATAGATAGCGACAAAGAGACCCTGTCAGTTAGCCATAAGTCATAACCAATACATAATAAAACTCATCTAAAAAATGGAGTACCTACATTAAGGTATATACATAGAGAAGACATCTCAAACAAAATTTATGTCCCCGCCGGGAGGTTCTATTTTCAAAATTGAGCCCCTGTTCTCCTTTTAAAATCGAACGAATCCATTGGACATTGAAGCCGCGCGGCGTCAATTCATTGGAACATACATTGTGTTCGCGGTGTCTGTTCTATACGTTAGTAATAATACTTCAATGAGTACCTATACCTTTTTAATCAGAAAATCAATCGCGATTAACGACTTTTTACGTGCCTCCATTAATTAATACCCACTCACGCGTTTTTTTCTTCTTTTGCTCACAGAAAAACGGCACAGTTTCTGACGTTCTGACGATCAACACGGGTGAGAACGACAAGGACAAGATGAACGTCATCAGCAAACTCAACAACAAGGAGCATTTCACCTACTGGGGTAGCCCGGAGTGCAACAGGTATTTACTATTTATTTATGATGGTGGGGGGATGGTATCTACAGACATGTATACCTAGTACCTAGAATGTCTGTGGTATCTACCTGCTAACTGTACATAATAATATAGATTCCTTTGCTTTTTTAACCGACTTCAAAAAAGGAGGAGGTTCTCAGTTCGACTGTATTTTTTTTTATGTTTGTTACCTCAGAACTTTGGACTGGGCGAACCGATTTTGATGATTCTTTTTTTAATCGAAAGCTGGTGGCTGTCATGTGGTCCCACATAAATTTTATTGAGATCTGACAATGGCATCCATGAGAAAACTACATAAGTCGTAAATTTGTGTTAAGATGTGCGCGACAAATTGACGAATAACTCAATATCACGCCAACCGATTTCGACGATTCTTTTTTTAATCGAAAGCAGGCGCTTGTCATGTGGTCTCACATAAATTTGAACGAGATCTGACAACTATGTAGTTTTTGAGACTTTGAAGTCGGTTATTTTTTGTTAGTAAAATTTAGATTATTATTTTTTAAATGTTTATCTGTTGGTTTCATTCCGCTATATATCAGAAACGGCTTAATGGATTTGGATGACGTTTTCACTGATATATTCGAGGTATTGAGGTAAACATTGTATTCTTATCCCAATAACATTTGGTACCTATTTAGTTTATTTCAATCGGTTCACAAATAAAATATATTTTGTGATTTCTCAATTCAATTATACTTAATTCACATATCGTAATACTGGTTACGTTTATCATCCGTTCAA
This sequence comes from Thymelicus sylvestris, assembly GCA_911387775.1. Classification (NCBI taxonomy): domain Eukaryota; kingdom Metazoa; phylum Arthropoda; class Insecta; order Lepidoptera; family Hesperiidae; genus Thymelicus; species Thymelicus sylvestris. The sequence continues at coordinate 1,944,460 of OU426903.1, forward strand.
TTTGTCAGTGACCCTGGTAATGGTATTATTTCGTCAGTCTAATTTCGAAACTGATTAACTTTGTAACCATAAACAAATATTCAACAAATTAACATTTCATTGATGTGGGCTTCAATGATGTTACTACAAGTTCAAGAGTTTATCCGACGTTGATAACACTCGTATCATGTCATAAATTATAACTGCGTAAAATAAACAGGGTTTTTATGGTATGTTTAGAATTATTATAATTTTTCCAATCTACTTTCTTTGTGTAGGTCAATAGTATTGGGTCTGTCTATTACACCTCTCCAATGCGGTGGTGGTTGTTATAAATTTGAGAACATGTGATATTATAACGCTTTGTAAATCCGGAAGTCACGTGAACTTGCAGAATCGCTGCTATCGCAAACAGTCATTCAATTTCAGTGTCAGTTCACACATATGTACGTACAGTGACGCAACAAAATATCGCAAGTATGAAAACGTATAGTTTCATTCACACGTGCGTCAAAATATTTTGTGTCACATCGTCAATATTCACATGTAATCACAACATCATAGTCACGCCACACGTGTGAACAAACATTACGTAAACGGCATGCATGAATTTAAATACAATCAGTAGGTATTTTATAATTTACAAAACTTCCGGATAGCCCCTTTCGGAGTATAGTGCTCTTCACATAGTTACGCTTATTCTGCTACAGAATTTTTTCGCTCTGGGGGTCAAATCAGATCGCATAAGGTCCATGGGGCCAACTCCTTAGAATCCTTTAAATTAAGCACTTTGATAGACATAAGAAGGTACGTACTGGTAAGCATATATACCAGAAGGTGGCAGCTGTTTCCCCTTCCCCCTTTCCCCTCAGTATGCCCATGCCTACAAATGTTTTGTCAACATATCTTGACGTCCAACTTTCTCCACAGGATAGACTCAACCGACGGCTCTATTTTCCCGCCGTCCATGCTGGACCGGAACACGACGCTGCACGTCCTCTACACCAACCTGTGTCGGCAGCTGCCCTTCAAATATATCAAGGATGTTGAAGTAAGTTGTATTATATTCTTCGTGTAGTCAAACTAACAGTTAAGCTACAAAAAAGTATGTGATTTTTTTGGTGTCAGCGATTGGTAGTCTTAATTCCGGTTACTACAGTAACTACAGTCAGTGTGCTTAGTGCGATTTTTACTTGATATAACGGGCTCGCAAAGTAAATGCGAGTTGGCTATTTGTATGGGACCGAAGCAGAGCCATCTAGCGGCAGTGAAAAGAAAAGCTTCGGTCCCATCCGTCCCATACAAATAGCCAACTCGCATTTACTTTGCGAGCCCGTTATGTCAAGTAAAACTCGCACTAAGCACACAATTGTGTTACAAGAAATGGTTAAAGTAAATAGTTGTGCGTAATTCTTTCAATGGGAACACTTTCTGGGATGGCATGCTAATTGTGCATACATACTTGATCCATGAGGAAAACGGACTGGATGCGGACAAAGAATGAAATTTTCCTTCGAATCCATGAGGAATTGAAAAAACTTCACTAACCTTTTTCAAGGCTACTGCTTTAAAGTCGTTTTTTTGTAAAATGTTTGTATTTATTTATCAGCAAGACGGCATCCAACTGCTGCGGTACGGCATGCCGGCGAACGTGTTCGACGACCCCGCCAGCAACCCCGCCAACCAGTGCTACTGCGAGATCGACTCCGGCACCTGCCCGCCGCGCGGCGTCATCAACGTCACTGCTTGTGCTATGGGTGAGCATCATTTTGTAATAGTGACTGCCTAGAGACCACTGCGTATTGAGACGGCCCATTATACAGTCCCCAATGGAAATCCCAGACAGGCAGAGGGTGAGGACAGCGTGATACAAATATTGGTAAAGCGCCATCTATTCACAGATTTCTGAACCCTTTTTTTTGTCAGCGATGCAATAGCGATGCTTATTTTTTTTCGGTCTAGTTAATTCATTACATTATCAAACACTAAAATAAAAAAATATTCTTAAATACCCAGCCTACATACCTAAAACTTAATATGTCCATTCCAGGAGCGCCGGCTCTGGCGTCGTTCCCCCACTTCTACCGCGCAGACCCCGCGCTGCGGCTCAACGTGACGGGCATGCGGCCCAGCGCTAACGACCACGAGTCCTACATCGATATCCACCCCACGCTCGGCATCGCGCTCAGTGGACGATCCAGGTAGGTTGTTGCAATGTCTTGGAGCTGGTAAAGAAACGGTCTTACGGTCTAGATCTGTCTTTAGTCCATTTAAGACAAGTTTTACAGGGTCTTTCTGTTGTTATTTAAATTTCTTATTATACTGTGTTTTTATAATAATGTTAACGTTTCCAGCATGCAACTGAACATACAAGTCAAGAAACCGAGTTCATTCTCCTCCCTGAGGTACTTGGAGCAGGGGTTGATTCTACCTGTTGCATGGATTGAAATGGTAAGAAAGATTTCGCAGACAGCCCAGAATTATTTGACATGTAATGCCATCTATGCCAAAAAGCAGTGATAGTCTAGCGGTTAGAACGTTGTTCTCTCGAACGGAGGGGCCCGAGTTCAAATCCTGGCACGCACCTCTCGATTTTCAAATATTATGTGCGTATTAGAAGTTAATTATCACTTGCTTCGGTGAAGGAAAACATCGTGAGGAAACCTGCACACCGGAGAGTTCTCCATAAAGTTCTCAAAGGTGTGTGAAGTCTACCAATCCGCACTTGGCCAGCGTGGTAGACTATGGCCTGTACCCCTCACATTGTGAGAGGAGACCCCGAGCCCAGCAGTGGGATAATTATGGGTTGCTGCTTTGCTTTGCTTTTGCCATCTATTATCGAATAGCAAAAATTTTAACTGAACCACATGGTTGATTAGAAATAAAAAAATTATTGGCAAAAGTCAAAAAGGTTTTTACTCGAAAATGAACCTATTTTTAATATTTTTTAGAGTGTGGAACATCTACCGGAGAGTTTAAGATCTCTTATCTACCACGGGACATACTCCACCGCGGCGGCGCAGCTCGGCCTCATAGTGATATGCATCATAACTCTAGTCGTATCCGGAACTTGCCTCTTCGTTATGCTCGTCCGTAAACGAAGGAAACCATGCGCCACGCTCAAAGTTATCCCAGTAGACAACGAAATGAAAGCCCAGTTATCGTAGTTGAGGAGAATATTTATTTATATTGTATTTTATCAATGGCAACACTTTATAGTGTACAGGTACAGAGTAATATTCAAAGATGGAATGTTTTTAATTTTTTTTACAAATTAAAAAAGTGATTACTATGTTGGATTTTTATACCATGTCACTTGAGTTCGTGAAACAGATATTTTGTAAGACAGTTTTCTCATAAATTTTACGCCGTTTGCCTAAAATAATATAATTAGTTACCCAAAGTAGTTGTTTCTTATTGATAATTATTAATTTGTCTATAGGCTTTATGAATGTTTGAATTCGTTAATAAATTAAGATATGAATGAGATGTTCGTAAAATTAATATCTGAAAGCTTTGTGTTAATAAATAAATACCAGTAGTACAACAAGACGTGGTAAAGTAGTACAGTATGTACAGTTATGTTAATAAAATTATAAAAGACACCTTTCAGCTTCAAATGTGTAGTAGAGGTTATAAGCTACGATCTGAGTTAACATTAACATTGTTAATCAACTTTTCGGAATTACCGATATTTCGAATTTAAATAGTAAATAGTAAGTACAAGTTTAATAGAATTTTACAATAGTAATATTTTTGTATAACATCCATATAATATCAATAGCACAATTTTCATTTTGTGGAATATATTGTAATCTATCTTACATAGTTATAGACTTTCGGAATTAAACACTTTGTAATGAAAACAAATGCACAGTCCCAGTGGCGTAGCTAGCCCTTCCGGGGCCCCGTATCAAAATTTTGCCGGGGGCCCCCTCTCGACTCGAGGGTAAAGATCTTCCTCAAAAGAAATAAAAAAGCTATCGTGAATTAAAACAAAAAAAAACTTGAGAGGTGTCAAGGGAAACCCGGATGGAACGAAGTTCCTTGCAGTCAGTACTAGGATAGCAAAAACATGCAGGCGAGTGTGCCAAAACAAATCTGGGGTATTAAATTTCTCATCGGCTTTGTTCACCTAGTAGCAATTGCTGGTAGTCGAGAATTCTGGTCGCTTGCTCAAGCTGCTGAGGGTAACTTCGGTCGGTCGGTCGATTAACACGTTCGCTGCGTTGTGAGGTCATATTGACTCACAGCGAACTTTCATGTGGTGCGGCGAGCAAAATAGCGTTCTTTCCCCTGGTGCGTAAGGCTTTACTTTGTGTATTTCTATCGTAGGAAAAAGATTTATATACCATTGCAATTGCCGCTTTAACGTGAACAATCCAACATTTTCAAACACTCGTGAGACAATATGACCTCACCCGCACTTATAGAAAATTGTTTCACTCTAGTGCGGTGTGAGGTCAATATGACCTAGCGCTCCGGGCACCTCACACCCGCACTGAACGTTGCGCTAGCGCCATTTCGCGCGCTTAGTGTTGTGCCACGCGATCGATAAGGAAGACGTCGCTTTGAGCTATTTATCGCGCGTACGAAATATATGTTTTGCAACTGTTAATTTGAATATTATGTTAGCCAGCCATGTGCCAGAAATACATAAATCTTGTATTAAATGTTTGCGATGCCTATTTCATGTTGGAAATTTGCTTAGCAGGTACATACCCAAGTATTTTTGCCTGTCCTAAGCCAGTTTTTAAGTATGAATGGAAAGACGAAGAAGAGACGCTTCCACAACTGCGTAAATCGAACGACTCCGTGGTCCATACGGCAAAGGGGAAAGCCGAACTTCTTGGCATCCTTTTTGCCGCCTACTCAACTCTTGATGATAGAGGGATCGCCTCCGCCTAAAAACCTGTGAGAGCTTGATACCAAGAAGTTGAGAGGACCAGACGGTATTCACGCAGTGGTGTTAAAGATGTGTGCTCCCGAATTGATTCCAGCCCCGGATCTAGGGGGGAGGGGCAAACCGGGGCACCCACCCCGGATGGCAATTCAAGGCGCCAAAATCATAATATATGTAGTATGATTAAAAATAAAAAAAACTTGCTGCACAAAGTGTCTAGTTTAAGGAAGCCTAGTTGGGAGCATAAATAAATTTGTTAAAGAAAAGAGTTCTTACTGTCCCATTCACGAAAAATGCCAACTATTTTGTGAGTTTTTTTTATCTTATCTCTATCACTATCAAGTTTCTGCCCCGGTTCGAAAAAATCATAGATCCGGGGCTGGTTGATTCCCCGTCTTAACGTGCTTATTCTCGCTATCTTATGCCACATGATACGTCTTCGTGGAAGATTACCCTTTTTCATCCCATCCACATAATGGGCGTTCTCAGTGACCTGGCTAACTACAGGCCTAAAGCGATAATCCTATAGCCTCCCTGCTTGCAACGGTATTGGAGCGCGAGATTAACATGCAGCTCCTGGGATATCTGGAAGATCATCAGCTGATCTGTGATCGACAATGCAGTTTTTGCGACGGTCGTTCAGCTGGTGATCATCAAATTTATCTTACGCACCTATAGGCACCGTCAGGCCCTTGATCGCTACGGGGAAGCACTGGCAGTCAGCCTAGATTTCGCTAAGGCCTGTGACCAGGACTGGCACAGGGGGATCTCACGAAGTTAACATCTTACGGTCGCTGTGAGAGGTTATGCAGTTGGGTAGCTTTCTATCTGAGCGACATATCAAGGATGTAGTAGATGGTTGTTGCTCAGATATGAAACCTATAAAATGCTGGTGTTCCCCAAGGGTCTGTGGTATCTCCTATGCTGTTCATTCTGCATATCAATGACATGGCATAACTGGCAACTGTTTCTATGCAGATGACAGCACAAGGGATGCCTACTACACAGCCCCCCTTAATTCCTCTCAGTTGCAAAACTTGCAAGTGGCGGATAGCAGGCTTAAACTTGTGTCTGAAGTCGAGAACTCTCTGGAGCAAGTCTTGGAATAGGGTTGACTTAATTTAGTCAAGTTCGACCCCACGAAGACACAAGTTGGCGCGTTTAGATACCACTAAGAAAACCCCATTTTTCATAGTGCCTAAATTCCAGAGTACCGCGCTTACCGTCACTAAAAGTGTTGTAAGAGTAAGATTCTGGGAGTTGACATCTCGAGTGATCAGCGTCATTTCGAAGCCAAGGCTATGTTGGCTTCCAAAAAGCTTGATGTTCTAAACCGGGCTAAGGAGTACTTCACTGCGAGCGAGGCACCTGCTCATACTTTACAAAGCTCATGGCCGAATTGAAGTTTCATGCACCTCGATGAGACTCGTGGAGAACTTCTACGGTCCGATTCTCCCGATCATTTTTACCACGCTCGTGCTAACTGTAGAATGAGCTGTGCTACGTGTAGAATGAGCTTCCTCCTGAGGTATTCCCGGAGCGCTGTGTCATGCAGTTGCCGCCGGCATGTCTGCACAGCACTCAGTTCCGGAGAGCATCATGAGTCGTGTAGTACGTAATATTCGTGTACATTAAATATTTTGTTTAAATTTTGATTAGGGCATTTAAATAACTGATTAATTCGTCGAGTTTCCAGATTTACCATCATGGCCTCTTAAAGATAAATTGCATGATGCTAAAGTAATTAATGCATTAATACGATGAAAGATGGTCCAGAAAGTAATTTTATTGTTGATTTCACTTTTCAATGAAGCATCGATGCTTTCCGGATATATTTCGAATCATAATAATTAATTTCCGGATTATTTCACGATTTTTTTCTAAGGCGCATAGGGGGCCCCCTCAGCCCCGGGGCCCCGTATAATTGATACGGCTGATACGGCGGTAGCTACGCCCCTGCACAGTCCCTACACTAACATTAATGTTATTGTTAGTAAAAGAGGCATTCCTGCGGTTGTCGTAAGGTTTAAAATTGATTAAATTATCTAATTGGCTATAGTAAGGTCAAATTAAAAACATCGATTAAATTGGATGAATCGATACGGACTTGCATGAATCGTGAACGAATGCAGTTATTGTGAAAACGTAGGTATTTATAATATAGGTACTGTAATTTTAATTGAATTCCATTGAAAATCAAATCAGAATACTGCCTATTAATTTGGCCCTACTATAAGTTTAGGTTTAATCACAGGGTTTAATAGTGGCGACTGGCGACATCTCTTATCGAATAGCTGTAAACCGCTACAAAAATGTAAAAAAAACATACTCTGCTGCAAAAATAGTCAGAATTTTCTGAATGATAATTTATATTATATTTTTACTCAATATCACAAAAACTTGTGATAAATTATATACACTCACGTAACAAAATTTACAAAGCCTCTTATTGGTTGTAATACTAAAAATATTACCCTACTTAATATTACCTAATAGGTATATTTAAAACACTTAAAAATACATACCCTTTCAGTGTTTTTTTATTAGTTTCATTATTTTGATGCGGGATACCTAGTAGATACGGTAGAATCATTTAAATAAATGAATCATTTATTTACACTTCCATATTTTAGATCCTGTAAATTAAGGGTATGTAAAATAAATAGATCTTGATAGACACTATGTATACATTTAAGCATTTTAATAATATAAGTTATTTTACAATAGTTAAGTCATATTTTAGGCATAACTAATATTTTGGAATTTCAAATGTCGTGTTCTTTGTTACATTTAATCGAAAAAGATATTTATAATAAAATTAATTTTAAGTATTAAATTAATTATGATGTGATTTATACAATTATGTAGTTCTAAACTAGACTAAAACCTCATTAAGATTAAATCCAGAATGCAGTTAGTATGTGCTTTTGAATACGAGGCCAATATTTTTGTATTCATTTAAACTATAAAAAAAGAAATATTTATGTACATGCCTACCTACCATGGCAAATGTATAATGTGCACTGAGTCCACGTAATCCAATGCAAGATACACAAGTTTTAATTAATACCTCTATCGATCAATACTGATTTTATTACTGTTAATATTAATACAATCTAATTTTAATGTTTGTCCACAATCGCCAATCGCTCGAATAATTCGAACGTTTCAAACGAATCACAGTGTAGGACCCTCAAGATCTTCAATTATAATTATAAAGTAATTTTCTTTATATTTTAATCATTGGTGCACAAAATATTTTAAAGGCGTTTTATATATTTTGTAAAAATAATAAAACTTATTTAATTTATATAGCAAACGTTTTTATCATTTTGTTACTGCCTCAAATAAAAAAGTTACCTATAATTTGTAATTCTTGATTCCGCTTGCAACACCTTTGTCAAGCAACCTTATAAACAAAAACACTATACGACGTCGCGACATGCTACGGCGCGGCATTGTTTCACGTTGCGAGGTCGCGTCGTGGAAATCTACGTCGCGTCGCAAAGTATCACGACACATCTCAACGTGCTACGGCGCGACATCGTGGATAGTGGGTGTATTCCACAGACGCAGTCTAATAATAAAATTATATAATACTTTTTATTTATTTACTTTATTGTAATCTAATTGTTACAAAGGGCGGACTTAAATGCCTATTGGCATTCTCTACCAGTCAACCCAGGATGATTCTAGGGTGGCAAAACGGAATAATCTATCTTTTATGAATAAGACCATTAATATATTTAAATTCAATTGAATAAAATATTGTTTGTTGTATTGCATTCAGTGAAATGAAACAAGCAACTTTAATTAGAAGCAGAATTGGTGTACATAGTTCTTCTTCAGAAAAAAGAAATTCCATGTAAATAACTATTTAAAACTAATGATAACCAGGAAGTTAAATAAGACAACAAAATCAGTTTTAAAGTTTATTCACTCATACACTCTCTTGCACAGGGGGTTCGTAGCCCTCGGGCCTCTCCGACTTGTCCCCAGCCTCTCCCCGCTTCCCGCTGCCTCCCTCTCCGTGAAGCTCCATCAGTTTGGAGATCTCGAAGCGCGGTCTCTTCAGAACCTTCACCTGAGGAAGAGGAAATACACATGGTTTGTACTCCAGCCTTATTTCGTAATGGTAACTTGAGTTTCCTTATAGGATTGTCAGCGGTAAATCAAAAGGGAACATAAGTTTTCATCAGTTATGTTGTCATTGCGAGCTAGGTGTGTCATCATTGTATTTGGTAATGTTTTGTTAGTATAAATTAACTTTCTTATTGATAGTTGCCTTGTTGCAATACTAATTAGAAATGCATCCTATACCAAAGGACACATTTCTTTGCTATTTTAATAATTGGCAGTGCCCATTTCACACTCCCCAAACTCATAGTATAGGTAGGTACCTACAAGTACTAATATTTTTTTATCTCTGTAAAAACAACTAACAATCTTATTTATTTTAATACGAAGACTGCTTTTGCAAATAAACTGCAACCTTGAGTCAAAACACTCAAAACCAACAATAAATTGTACATTTTACATTACAAAACAAGTATTTTAAAATTGTTGTTCATATACCTTCCTAATACAGACGTCACGGAGCGGGTAGATGCTGTGGCAGACCTTCTCAATGTCCTTGGCTATCGAATCGGGGATCAGTTTGTTGACCACCTCACGGAGCTCGGAGCTGGCCACGTCGCGGGTGATGATCTCGCACATCTTCTTTCTGATTGCACGAACCTGTAAAATTACCATAAAATTATGAGTTGCATAACCATGGAGTTCTTTGGAGGATGATTTCTGACATGATGATCTCTCTATGTTGGTGGCATTGCTATACATACTTAACACATCACAGGAAAATCGTCAACAAGTTCACTAAATGAGGATAGGTCTTTTGGCTATAATATCAATTTGCTTTTAGGACCTTGTGATACGAAAGCGGCAGTGTTTTTGCTACATTTTGCAATGTCCAATTTGTGTCGGGCATTCTCCAGCATGCATAGAATGTGAGTAAATTATTGGGAATCGAGCCCAAGAACAAATGAGTACCATATCTTACGATTCCAAGTTGTATGATGAAAATTGCCCATGGATAGGTATAGACATCAAAAACAATGACCAACCAATTTTGTATATTATAGTTTCGGTGTAGCCACGACCACGAAAACTGATATAAAAGGTTACAAAAGCATCAATTGTGGTGATGGCATTCAATGTTTGCAGTTTGAAACGATATAGAAGCCATTGTGGGCCATCCATATAGCTGGACTGCAATGGAGATCCATTTTGGAATTTATCACAAAAGTTACCATATAACCATGGTAGCTGGAGTCAAAAGAAGGTTCATCCTAATAACATTTTATACTAACTTATTTAATAGAAACTTGTCAAGTGAAGCGCGCTCATAGAGTGAGATCTACAACCTACTTAAGCTTTGCTCAGACTTAAATTAATCAAACAAAACGAATGGTCTTAAATCTATCTAAACAAAAATAATGGTTGAAAATCATCGAAGTATAATGTACTAAAGTACAAAAACAGACATCAACAGAATGCGACACGCATTCTCCTTTCAAAATCGAACGAATCCATTGAAAATTGAAGCATATTGGCGCCTATTCATTGGGACATCAATCGTGTACACGGTGTCGGTTCTACTCTAGTAATAATATTTCAATGTTGAAAATTATCATTAATGTTAGACGTTTTACAGGACTACATTGCCGATGTCCATGAGCGACGATAGCCACTTACCATCAGGTGGATCGTCAGCTCGTTTGCTGGCTATTTCCATAAAGAAAAAAAAACTACATATTTAATTTTTTACTATTAACAAGATGTTAGTCATCTCATCAGCAACACCAAATGCATCACCACCAAGAAAGAAAGAGAAAGAACGAAATGTACCTGAAATGCATCACCACCAAGAAAGAAAGAGAAAGAACGAAATCTACCTGAGTGTGTTGAGCGTAGCAGGTCTTGCGCTGGCTGAGGCTGTCCTTGTTGGTGAAGCCGATGCAGAACACGCGCAGCAGGTACCCGTCCGTGGTTTTCACGTCAATGTTGGCTTCCACCAGCGTCTGCCACTTCTTCACCATCCATCTGTGCAGGTGACAGTACTATGTCAGACATAATAATCACATTTGCAGGACATGTCAATCAAAACCTGTTTTTGTGTGAATAGTAATAAACAAAGAAGCCATGGTAAGGTAGATGGTAGTTACATATCTAGCGAAAAATTATTAGTGATAAATTAGACATGTTTTGAAATCATAGTAGTCAAGCAATAACTTATAAGATATAAAAAAATCAGTTTTATGAAAATAAATTTAGCATCTGACTTCTATACATTCTTCTTATGGAGGCCATACACGATCAAGTGTACTTGTCAAGTCTGCAGTTTGACATGACGCAGCATCCAGTAAACTTGATCGTGTATGGCCACCGTATAGCGATCTGGCCGTATAGCTATCTCATGCACACTGGATGCCGTATCAAGTCAAACTGCAGACTTGACAAGTACACTTGATTGTGTATGGCCTCCATTAGTGAAGTACTCAATGCTTATTCAAATTCTTATTACAACTGAAACAGGGTTCCTATAAATTAGCCTAGCCAGAGAAAATTACAGCCAAACATACTATGTAACATAATATGTTGAAGTTGTGGCAGGCAAAACTTGTAGTAACGATGTGAATAACCTCTATAAATGGTTAAAGAGGCATTGCATCACATGGTAACATATAATTTATGCAGCTTGAAACGATATAGATGTCATTTGAAATACTTCTATATAGCTGGGCTGCAAGGCAATAGACAATGCTTTTATAAACTATTTACTTATTGAATGCCAAAACTAACTGAAAATTTCAATGTCACAGAGTATCTACATTTTTTTTACACAAATAAGTTAATGCTTAACCACAATCCCACTTGATGGTAAGTGGAGATGTGGTCCAAGGTAAAATTTTTAGACAATAATGAAGTAAACAATTTTTCAACTATCTTTTTGAACACAAAATGGAGATACTCATAAATTTTATCATTTAATGCTAGAGCTAATTATTATTTAAACAAAAAACAAAGATTTTTTACCAAATAGGACATCTAAAAAATGGTCTATAATTCCTAAATAATGCAGTTACATGCTACTGACCTGAGCTTGTCTGTGGTGAGGTCCATGCCGTGGAAGTTGCAAAGCACATTGCGGCCCTGAACATCCTCGGCAATAAGACGGAACTTACGGAAAGACCTGCAAACAATATAATAAATTGATAAACACTTTCACTATCATTATGTCTGTTACAGGCATAGATTACCCCCAATAGATACCGCATAAGGGAAATTTTCTTAGTTTGAACTCACAGCGGCTTGCGGGGGACAAAACAATGCGCTGTGATTGGCTATTTCTAATTCATACTTGGACTTGACGCGTCAGTATTGGTCAACACTATTGTAGTCGACTTGCAAATGCACGTACTTGTTGGCGCACGTCAGTTGCCTTGTATGCAGTATCTATTGGAGGTGATCTATGGTTACAGGATTCCATTACATGAAGAATACATTACTAAAACCTACAACCTGAGAGCAGATATTTATCTGTCACAAATATCTGCCCATAGCCGCGAATCGAATCTGGGACCTCTTGGTTTGTAGGCAGTAACAAATTAGTCCATGGGATCAAACTTCATAATACTAAAACAAATTTCTTCACTCCTCATAGCCCAACATATTTATAGTGATGGTATCAACAAGATGCAGATGCAATGTTAGGAATGTTATCACAACATAGCATATTTGACATAGCAAAGAACATTCAACTGAACTGGACACTTAGTCAGAATCTTAATAAATTATAAGTCCGAATCTTAATAACCTATATTTACACTGTGTAAAGGTTGTCTTGAAGTCCATGTGCACACGTCATTAAACTCTCTGAGACTAATACTGACAAAGTCATTAGAGCATCAACATACCTTTCCGCATCATTATCAGCTTGCAGATCAGCCAGGGAGATCTCGAAGACACGGCCCTTGAGACCCTCCGAGGCTATCTTGGTACCCTGCAACAAGTATTATTCAATTAGAAACTGATATAATACCACATGGGGTCATGTATCTCAAGTAACATTCAGCAGTAAATCAAAAGGGAACACAGTTTTCATCAGATATGTGTCATTGCGAGCTAGGTGTGTCATCATGTAGAGATTCATAGCATAGTTGAATAGTGGTCACTTGAGTGGACTTGAGTTTCTGTAAGATCCAAGTTTATTTTTTTTAATAACCAGTTCAGCACTGAAATGTGTAGCAAATTACAATGATTTATTGTTGTCTCAAGAAATAAATGGAAACTTTTGAGGCACAACATAACCAAGACTGCTACCACATCTGATATGTACTTAATCCAATCTTAAAAGTGCTATGGCAATATGAAATGCATTAATAATAATACGTCTAATCTTACTAACACTGAAACTATGTCGTGCTTACACTAATTCCCTACAAAACAACAACCCTAACCTAAAAATACAATAACTTCACAGACCTGGGTACGGTTGACAAGCGTGGTTCCCACTAGCCTCTTGGTGAACATGGACGGTGCCTTGACATCATACCAGTCCTTACGGGTGAAGGGATCTACGCTGCAAGAAAGAAATTAAGGTGTAAATTATAACCTACAAAACGATAACTTACATGACTTGCCGACACCTAATTAAATAATCGTACAACCGGCACTGATTTATACGCGCATTGGAGCTCGCAATAAACACAACAAAGGATCTAATTGAGAAACATCACGTATAATCTGTTTGGCTGACACGAGACACCAACTTGTATCCATAAATATTTCGAACATCACAAGTAGCATAGTTAAATTTTCACATTTTCCAGGAACCTTACAATTTAGGATACAGAATTTGCAGTTTATTCTCAACTTACATCTTCTTTTTAACACCCTTTTTACCACCTTTCGACAGGCCTTTATTTTTACCGACCGCCATGTTCAGACTCAAACTTGAGAAAGGCAAACTTTTGTTTATGGACGGAATAGCCGTCAAAAGTGTCAAAATTGTTTATAGGTAGAACAATAGATAGAGTATAAAATACAAAAGAAGCCACAGAGCTTCAAAAGTATAATTTCATTTGTGTCATGGATATATTACTGAATCTGGATCACTGACTTTGTAGAGATACCTGAAGTCCGATGACGTCAAAATGTGACAATGTGTGTGAGTCCCAGAATATATCACTCGATTGTAATTTTTTATAATGACATAAAAACATCTAAAGATGAATAATATATGCCTGTTTGCCCGTCGTTAACATAAAAAAAAGAACACAATTTTTTTAATAAAATTACAATCGACAAGTTTACCTAAACAGAACCTTTACAATTCATTAATTGCAACGAAGACGATCAATATTAACCGCAACTATCAACAGCTAGTTCTTTAAATACATTCCTGACACTTAAATAAGTCCGTCACGTCCAAAAGCCACACGAAGAGTGAAAAAACTCCCAGCGCATCGTTCCTTTTTATACAGTGCCGCTCGTCCCATCCTATGGAGTAGGGTGTTCATCTAAGAATATATATTATTATAATATAGATGTACCGTAATTGTGTATCTTAATTTTCAATTTACTCTTATTGCAATAATTTGAATTCGGTAATTCTGAAGAAATTTTAATAAAATGTATTATTTCCGTATTATATACACACCGGCATATTTAGCGGAACACAAAAAAAATGTCCATAATTAAAAAAATATGGTTTTATTTTAAAATCTACTTACTACACTTCTTTTGTTAATTAAAGTTTCATTTGTTTTACTTAAAATGGGATCACATTAAGAACAGATTTTGCGAGTAAAGGCTATTTGTGAAAAATGGTACATTTTTGAACTTTTCGTGTAAACGGGAAAAGTTAAAATTAATATTAAAATAACAACTAATTAAATTAGAAAAATGGTGATTAATATCGCGTATTTCCTCCACGTGCTCTTATTAAAGTTTCTACCCGTCTAGGCATACTGAGAATGATGTTATCGATGGTCTCCTGGGATAGTCTACATCATTCCTCTTCTTTCATCATTCTTCTCTCAGAGATCTTCGTCGACCAGTTTCAACGATCCATCGCAGTATCCAACGGTTCAGGGAGACCGGTACTTATGTGAGAAGAGCAGGACAAGGAAGAAAAAGACTCACTTCGAGTAGGGATGATCGTTTCATTCGGCTTCGTGTACGTAGGAACCCCCGTTTGATGGCCATCCAAGCCCAACATGAGTTAGAAGCAGTGCGGGGTGTAACCGTAAGTGAGCGTACGGTACGAAGAAGGTTCGAAGAAGCTGGTTTGGGTTCATTTGTGCCCGCCAAGGCTCCAAGGCTCGAGGTAAATCATCGTAGAAACAGGTTAACTTTTGCTCAGGAACATCGACTTTGGAACGCGGACCAATGGAGTAAGGTATTGTTTAGTGATGAGTGCAGAATTCTCTTAAATCAAATTGACGGCAGGCAAAGAATATACAGACGCAAAGGAGAACGATACATTTAGACAAATTTTGAAACTACAGTTGCATACGGTGGTGGATCAATAATGGTTTGGGCGGGCATTTGTTTGGGAGCTCGCACAGACTTGGTAGTGATTGACAGAGGGAGTCTGACTGCAGACCGCTATAACAGAGAAGTTTTAGAAGAAAATGTCGTACCGTTTTCCCCATATATCGGTGACGATTTTTTTTTATGCAGGGTAATGCTCGGCCGCATACCGCTCGGGTAACTCAAGCTTATCTTAATGATATGAATATCCCTGTTATGGAGTGGCCGGCGAGATCACCGGATATGAACCCAATAGAGCACATTTGGGACTTGCTGAAAAGAAAAGTTAAGTCCAGAATTCCAGCTCCTGCCAACGTGGGTGAACTGCGAATCGCCGTAGTTGAGGAATGGCGGAGACTATCCCAGGAGACCATCGATAACATCATTCTCAGTATGCCTAGACGGGTAGAAACTTTAATAAGAGCACGTGGAGGAAATACGCGATATTAATCACCATTTTTCTAATTTAATTAGTTGTTATTTTAATATTAATTTTAACTTTTCCCGTTTACACGAAAAGTTCAAAAATGTACCATTTTTCACAAATAGCCTTTACTCGCAAAATCTGTTCTTAATGTGATCCCATTTTAAGTAAAACAAATGAAACTTTAATTAACAAAAGAAGTGTAGTAAGTAGATTTTAAAATAAAACCATATTTTTTTAATTAAGGACATTTTTTTTGTGTTCCGCTAAATATGCCGGTGTGTATAATATTTTTTAGAAGAACCATATCAAAATAGGACATCATTTTTCTAAGTAAGTGTGGACACCCTATAATTACGAAGGACAACCTCAATTCGGTCAGTGATTGGTTGAATGGCCATTCCGATATGACGTCATCGAACTTCAGGTACCTCTACAAAGTCAGTGAACCAGACATAGTAATATATCCATGGTCACTTTAGTCAACTAAACTTTTTTTAAACCATTCTATGCCTAAACACAACCACAGAGTACTTAATCATTACGAACACAAAAGTCATTTGACAATGATATTTTACTGTCATTCGAAGGCTGAAAAGGGTGGTACACAGAGTACTTAATCACTACGTGGCAGACCATAGTGATTAAGTACTCTGTGAGGCAGACTTCAAGCTGGAAAGATAAAAATACCAATGGGACTAGTGGGCCGACTTCTGCCAATAAATTCACACACACATATACCCAGCCTTCCTCGACTGGAGTCCTATCTATATTCTATACCTACCCAATGATATTGCTTCTCTTCTATCCTGTGGTAGCTGTGGCTTTCCCTGCTGAGTGCCGGCATGGTATTGGAGCTAGTATTCTGGATCACCTTCATACGACCAAAAAGCTGATATAAACTTTGGTAATAAAAATAAAGGTACCTATTTATTTCTGCGATCTACGCCTCCATTCAATATCACCCACCCTGTTTGTTAAGTTATCGTTATCAAAGTGTTATCTTTATCGTACCCTTAATCCCATCCCATATCCCATTCCCATCCCGTGCGTCCCATCATTTCCATCGATCATTCGTATGGACTTTCGTTAAGTTGTCTCTGTTACGTGAGTTATCCTATGAATGCCATAGACCAGTCCCTTAACTGTCAATTATTCTTGTCAAGTGTATTGTCAATCAAACTGTCATCATCGCTAATAAAAGTGACACTTGTCACATTTGTCATGTCATCAATTTCCGGCGATTCGGTCTCGTTTAGCGCACGTATTTTAGTTGGCCGGCTCGATTATAATTTTCATATTTTTTTCTATTCGTGTCGTTGGTTAAAAACAGTGTTTCAATTATACACTCCGTGTCCGTGATACTGTTCGATGTTTATTAGACAGGGCGTGTCTTCGTGCAATAATATATACTAAATTGTGGTGTAATCTTGTCGATTTAGTCGAATAACTTTAATCATGGGTGCGCGAGTGTCCAGAGACGATTTCGAATGGGTTCACACTGAGGAACCGCACGCTAGCCGCCGGAAGATCATTTTGGGTAAGAAATTACGTCACATGCATATAAATTATTCTTATTGTTAGATAAAATGTCCGTACGTACACTAAAGAGTTTTCAAGTTTTATTACTTTTCTGCAGATTTGCTGCACTATTTCGGCTAGTATATTGGCGGAAGATTCCACTTATATTGATCACGTTCACATTGTTATTTTCTATTTAAATTAAATATAGAAAACAGCCATTAAATTGGTTGTGATAATTGTGGATACCACGGGGTAGTTTTGCTGAATTCTTTATCAGCCTCTATGGTTCCAGCAATGGGTACATAATAGAGTTGTTCTGTTTTTTTTACCTGCATCAATGTTGTGCCTCATGGTTGTGTGTTATTATTCTATTCTCGCTAGTCAGTAGAATTTTTCAGTTTCCCTCTGAATGTGGATGTACTAATCCAACGTAATTATGGCCTTTTCAATCAAGAATCAAAACTTTCAATCTATATGGTATGCTTAACGAGACATTACAATACAAAAGGATTCGCTGACTGATTTCTAGATCACCAACTAATTTTAAGATAGTGTATTATATACTAGCTGTTCGTCCCGCGTTAATTTGTAGAAAAAGCTAACTACTAAAATATAAAATGTTTTATAGCCTATAGCCTAGAATCTAGATAAATGGACTATCAAACAAGAAGAATTTTCCAATTCGAACCAGTAGTTCCTGAGATTAGTATGTTCAACCAAACAAACTCTTCAGCTTCATAATATTAGTATAGATGAACTGTTTATAATTGTTTAATAATTACATAGTTAGAATTTTGTAACTTTTGACTTCCATAAAGTGAGCTGTTTGTTCCCATGACAAAAAAATAATAATTAGACTTTGGGCTTGTTTCACGATCTTCAAGTAAGTCCGAAGTAAGCTATTCGTCGGTTAAGTTGACATTTCGTGTATGTAAAATGACACTTTAACGTCACTTTAACCGGCGAATAGCTTATTCAGGACTTTACTTGGAGATTGTGAAACAAGCCGTTTGACTAAACAATTAAGTAAATTGTGGGATTACAAGAACCTTGTCTTTATGTTTTCTTTTTGACTTCTTTTCTTTCATGGCTGGCAATGCATTGGTGATACGTACCACTCATCATACAGTTGCTTGTCTGTTTATTCGGCTATTTACATAAAAAATCTTACTTTAATACAAAGTTCTCCACTATTTTTCATCATTGTTCCTTTTTTCCAACATCTTAATTACTGTATGTATATTGACTTCTTTTTTAAGTAATAAGTTTCAATTAATGTATTAAATTAACTTCTTTGAAAACCACTCTTTCCTGATACAGAGCAGCAACTGTAAGTTATTCCCTGATAAATGTATCTTGTGCAATGTAAATGTTAAAAAAAGTGAATTTACACAAAAACAATAAATGCAGTGTATTTTGTTCCAAAACCTTGTCATCCAAACTTTTTAATGATATATTTAACCTTGATACTTGATTGTCAATGCTTGTTGAGATGGCAGCCTAAATTACAAGACGAATGCCCCAACTCAGAGTCACTATTTTCCTTGTAAATTCATCACAATAAAACCTATTTTTGAGATTTTTTTCACCTGTCCAACTCCAACCGCTTAACCTGCAGGTGTCTCCCACACTTGACTAACCAAAATTAGCACTGTAAAGCCAAATATTTCGCAAAAGCAAAAAAGCAAAGCCCCACTTTCTAAGACCCACCAATAAATCACATTATACATACACATGAACGTTGAAACAAATCTATTTACATGCAAAAATCACTTATCTTCATTGAAGCAAAGTTTAAAATTAATTTACTACGCGTTTACTTCAAGTATGCCCTCGTCGACCGTTACGATTTCGAAGCTAACAGTACTGTAGACAAAAAACTAAAAAGTAATCAAATAATTTCACTAACTTAAATAACAAATTACGTTTGCCACCATGTAAAACATTTCTATTTTAGTCATTGAAGCGACAAAAATCAACGAACGTAAAATAAACCGATAGAAAAATAATTTAACGAAAGTAACATCAAAATCAACAACAAACTCAAGAACGTACTCGCCGCACGGGACATCAAAAACACGCGGGTAGCGTTGCTGTCCGTACTAAATGAGGTGCGGTACGAGGAGCGGGACGGGAGGTAAGGGCAAACTTGAAGGAAACGTGTAGTAAAGATATGGTTGCAGTAACTGGAGGTAACAGAAAATTACCTACCTTTTTTAGTTGAAATAAAGACATTATATTATTAAATCTTTGTCAGTTGCTGTTGTTTTATCTGCATAAATTGTAGTGCTAATGTTTATATATTAATTCTTAATGTTTGCCTAACAGTTATTTGATCCATTGTTTGAATTATGTTATTAAGTGTATACCTAGTTAGATAATGTTCATAGCAATACCTGCACTTGCTTCGTTTCGGGACTTTAAATCAATGTATCCTGTTTTTTGTCCATTCTAATTAAACTAATACGAAAACCCAAACTGCATTCATATTGGGTAAGCCGTTTCAGAAATTTCCCTTCGTTTTTCGTTTCATTTTATGTCTGTATGTTTATAAAGATTCAGTTTGCAAATGTAGGTAATCAGTTTATTATCTGGGCAATACTTAACCGATACAGGAAAATATGTTTTTGTTTATAAATTATAAACGATGACACACTTATACCCCCGCAGTAAGTTTTTACCTTTAACCGCCACGGCCAGAAGGTAGGAAAAGTTTCAATATAAGCCATAGTCAAGGCATTTTATATACTTACTCCTCTTCACCAACCTGTATTCTCAACTGAACCTTTTCAGGCTCGCCTTTCTGACCGCATGAAGCACTAAAGGACGCTAGCCAACACAACTGTCCATGCCAAACAGACGGACGGACGGACATGACGAAACTATAAGGGTTCCGATTTACTTCGGAACCCTAAAAAGTACAGTCTTTGATGACAAATAAATATGATGATCATTAAATTAAACGTTTTGAATAGAAGTTGCTGTATTAATTTATGTACTTATTCCGTATGATTATTCAGACATTTGATCTGTATACACCGGATCTCTCGACATCTTATAGCAGATTAATCATCATTGAGCTAATTGGATCGATGTGCAGGATTCGATTGTGAAACATAGTGCTTGTTCACACTGAACTCGCGGGCGCGGGCGCGAAATATCAAACATATGACCCACTATGAAAGTGTTCACATCAAAACGCGCGCGCGGTGTATGTAGCGTTTACCGCGACCGCGCCCGCGAGTTCAGTGTGAACGAACACATACACTTTTACGAACATAGAGCAAAGACACGCATTAATTTGTTCGTTATCGTCGATACAACGTGAATACGTTCTTGTTAATGAACGTAAAACACTCTTAAGCGGTCTAACTAACGTTAATTGTGACTAATTTACAACGAGTGAATCTTAGAACATGATTGTGAACGTGAGAAAATTTTGACCAAATCTACATTTGTCTACTGTTGTGATTTTAATATGATGCAGGTCAGTGGCGTAGCTAGCCCTAAGGAGGCCCCATATCGATATTTTTTGTGGGGCCGCCTCTACGTTAGCTGTCAAATATAAAAGGAGTAGGTGCCAACTGTTATAGTGATTGTAGGCCAATGGCGAGCTTTTTTTGGGAGTGTTAGTGGGGGCCCCTATACGCTGGGGGCCCCGTATAATTCATACGGCTGATACGGCGGTAGCTACGCCCCTGATGCAGGTCCTCACGTTACGAACCCCACAGGCGGTGCCCTTAGGACGTTCTAACCCCTATTTCTCGAAGATTATCGGCGTGCGATGATATGGGTTTTTTAAAAGAAAAGATACAGTCCAACAGCAATACCATAACACATTGTGTAATTATTGATATACATATTTACAAAGTAGATTAGATACCATTTTATTTCAAGGTTGGTATAACATAGTCCATAACCAATAGTAATCATACTTCTGCTAAACTGATAGCTTTCTCAAAACTGATAAGTTTGAATGAAAACAGGTGTTAGCAATAAACATGTATATTCATTATTCATACGAGTTTCTAATATTTATTGTCGATCTGATAGGAGTGTGTCATACTGGCAAACTTTAAGGCAGAATATCCACCAGAGAAGTGCGAGGTAGCAAGACATTGCGCGAGGAAAATATCCACTTAATTATAATCCTATTACTCTACGTCAATATTCTAAAATTTCGTATCCTGGTGGAATGAACCACGGAATAAATCCACCAATGGGATTATCTCATTTCCGGAGCCTCGCAGAGTGAAGTAATCCTATTGGTGGATTTTTTCCTCGAGCATAGCCTCGCCTCGCTACCACGCATTTTGGCGGAGTCTCAACCTAAGTCGCTTGGCGTGGAAAATGTATAGCATCTGCTATTCTTCAAAGTTCCTAGTAAAACTTATTGCTTGAAGTAACCCGAGTATGCGGTTCATGACCCAAGCTCAATTTCGAAAAGAATTTGCGTTAAACTCGCGCAACTTCATCCCTTACTCACACTTAGTGCTTGTTCACACTGAACTCGCGGGCGCGGTCGCGAAATATCAAACATATGACGTACTACGAAAGTGTTCACATCAAAACGCGCGCGCGGTGTATGTAGCGTTTGCCGCGACCGCGCTCGCGCCCGCGAGTTCAGTGTGAACAAGCACTTAAACCATCATGATCATGATCGGTATTCACTAGTCAACCAATGCGAACGGCAAGGCGAGGAAGCATAAAGCTAATTATGTATATTGCTTTTCTATACTCTTGCCTTCGACTCTGATCAACTTCGCGACTGAAGAAGTGGAGTATAGGTCGCTTAACAGCATGTTCATATGAGTGTAGAAGGCTCACGCTTGACCTTAATGACCTTATGGACTTATGGCCGGTGTTTATTAGCTAGACGGCTTGTATCGATCCAACGTGATCGACGGACTGAAGCAAGCGGGCGCGGTCAGTAGTTCGTCGATCGGTTGGTTCCGTATCACGGGTCGAATGATGCTCGGGACGAGCATGATTAAGGAGGGTGCAGTGTTACGGACCAAGGAACCTCGTGCGGAAAAACGGAACCCGAAATTGTGCGAACACGCGCGGCATTTCAGTTAGGTCCCTTTTGATCGCTAATAGCAAAAACTGTATCCATTCTTTAAAGGGCACGAAAAGCTTACAGTTTAGTTGATATCGTTAGAAGTCATTGAGCCATGTCGGAGGCCTTCTAGCTCACGACAAGTACCGATGCTGGTTGGCAACGACGTTCTAGCGTTATGGATAAATGGACCCTTTACGGTCTACTTATGGATACTCAAAGTAATCATCATCAAGGGCTCGGATGCTTTCACTTGGACATCATATTTTAAAAACAACCCTGAATTTCGTACACGTCATAAGCCGATGAAATAAGGTGATAAAACATTAAAATATTGATTAAGGTATGTCATAATATTAATTTATAATACCTAAATAATCAGATAAAGAGACTGTTTAATAATATTAGTGGAAAATACATAGTGACGCGTCTTGGGTTCGATTGGCAGCATATTTCTAAGTTTACCACCAGTGCGGCGTTGGAGGTGGTCCTGGTGTTAATATCCATGAACGATGGTGATTTAATGTTCGGTGGTCAGAACTCAGAAGGGGCCTTGAAAATGACTGGTAGCAGCTTTACTATTAAGACGTTTATTTAATGTAACGTGAAGAAGAACTGCCCCCTTAGCCAAAACACAAACAAATTAAAATGTTCAAATATTACAGTGACATTGGTGTCCTGCCATTCTTTATCCATTACAAGCTACGTCGCGTCGTATATAAGTATCAATAATAGGAAATATATCACCAATTTGCAACGCAATTTCGAGCGAATAAGATCGCATTATTTAAATTTAGCTGCTGTGCGCACAGTATAGCTGTTAACATATTGAGCATTGCAGTTCGAACCGTATAATGTGGCATGACATTCATTACGTCCGTATTAATTCAAAATCAATACAATATTGATTGATATCACAGTAGTATATTATTTTGTGTACGTTATGTTATCTAGTGCAATAACAGACAGACGAAAGACTAAGGCGTCTAAGGCATACCGCATGCGTGCCTACGCGCCGACATTCCGCCGTCGTTCTGGAATTATCTTTATCTTATCAACATCAACAGCTGCACACATGACCTTAACTTATCGTCCACTATGCGAATTAATGACTCACATCATTTTCTCGTACCTAGGCCTAATTTTCAATGTATTTAGCCGCTTAGCAGACCAAGTACCCGATTATACATCACCGTAATAGAAGCACTTAATGTCGTAGCCTCTTTCATTCATCAGAGTCATGCCATGCACCAAGACTCAAGAGCAAGGGAGGTTAGCTCAAGGAATGACCAACCTTCCATAACCTTACATCCTTGTAAGTGGCAAGGCTCTATCCATTCTTGCTTCTAAGCCAGCCTCCTCATGGGGTACCCTACTGAATAATGGAAAAAGTTTCCGGCCCTTTCTACCGTTTTTTCCCAAGACGGTAACTGCGTCGTGGTAGGTAGGGTGGTAGGCCCATCTAGTTAGTTCTGTTAATGTTGTGAACTTGATAGATTCATAAAGTAGACAATGGAAACTTCAATCATTAAAAATCTCAAGTTTGACATTTTGTTTGGTTTGAAGAGTTCCATAATTATATTATACTTGGCGACGAGGATCCTTTAGTGTTTTAAACTGTTTCATTATTCCTCATAGTTTCGAATTTAGCCATCCACGCACACTTGAAAAATTCACACTGTATAGTGATTTTAATTAAATCCACGAACTTAACGAAATACCTTCACTTGCACAGAAAAATATCCGGAGATAAAGAAGCTGTACGGCTACGACCCGATGTTCAAATGGGTGGTGACTGGCATGGTGCTGATGCAGTTCGCGACGCTACCCTTCGTGGCGCAGATGAGCTGGCCGGTGCTCATCCTGATGGCGTACTGCTTCGGTGGCGTCATCAACCACTCCTTGATGTTGGGTGAGTGGAAGCGCTTCCAAGATAAATCTTCTTTTCATCGGTGCGTTCACTTGAGACACCCGAGCCTCATCATTAGCGCTGATGGCTGCCGAAGGGATAAAAGTGGGTATAAATCCCACATAACCCGCAACCTAGCGGTTGGGATACCTTTGGAAGATTCCCCCTCGAAAAAAGTTTGTAGAAGTTACCTTGAGTATATTGGAGAGCCAGAAATTATTCCGGTAGGTATCTTGGTAGGTGATGCCTTTGACGACGGTGGCGACGATGTCCATTTGCCTGCAGACGGCTCCTCTGCTCACTTATCGGCTGTTTGCAATAGAAAAAGCCTCGAGTATGGTTACTGACACTTTGGTGTATGATTATGACACTGCGGCCGAAACACGTTCACTTTGAAAAAGTCAAACTGGAGACTTGACATGTACACTTGATCGTATATGGCCCCCATAAGCTAGCCAAGCAGGTAATAAGTAAAAACCACAAGGATTAAACCAGATAGTCAGAGTTCGAGTCCAGCGACCTGTAACAGAAGCAGTCGCGTCAGCTTCGTCCGTAGTTCAACAAGGTTTAGATCACTAGGATGGGGTTACCTAACGCCTCACTCCCCAAGCATAACCTTACTTTTTATACAGAAATAATCAGACTGTAAACGCTATATTGTGTTGCCTGGTAGAGATCACTGCTGAGCGATAAGGCCGCCTTTTGTATTTCTTTATTTTGTTACTGAGTCATGTTATTTTACCTCGCTGAAAAGAATTTTATTATTATATATTTACTAACCGAACGCTAACATAATTACACATAACAGTACATAATTGAATACAGAATACAGGAATACAGAATTGAAAGTAATACCAGCAAATCTCAGGAGTAAGTTGTAAAATGCATAATTATAAAAGGGTGGTAATTAAACTGACTTCTATTTAATAGCATTATTGTCGACTAAAAATCTACACTGTCCTCTAAATTACTAAGTCAGCCACCATCAATGCGCGTCTAAAAAATACTCTTTTAGCCACTATAAATCTTCAAAGTAAGCTACTGTAAATACAACTTAGCATGGTAGTTATTTTTTAGCATCTACATTTGTAACATATATTCAAAAAGTAAACTTCTAAAATATTGATATATGACACCAATAAAGTAGTTTTATCTACATCTAGTTTTATAACTCGGCATCTATTAATTTTTTTGAAACATGAATAATTTATAACTCACCCTATATTTTTCATCATCAAAATACCTAAATTTATCATCAAATATATTAAATTGTCATCAAAATGTACCTAAAATTAAGGTGTGTAATAGTTAGTATAATAACTTAGAGTATAATATAACTTGAAATAATGTTCACATGATATAATTTTCATATGCTATATGAACAAATAACATAATTTCATGTGATCTAATGTTTTTTTCATATTATAATGTTATAATTCATTAAGTTGCTCGAATAACCGTCTGCGGAAAAAATATCGAAAACATTTCATCGAATTACAATTCGCCGAACACAATACATCGAAAAAACATTTCGTCGACTAACAAAACGTAGAACAACCAAGTCATCGATTGACATTTCTTCGAATAGCATTACGTAGAATAACCATTTAATCGCATGGCAAATAATCGAATTACATTTCGTCGAATGTCATTTCATCGAATGTCATTTCATCGAATATCATTTCATCGAATGTCATTTCATCGAATGTCATTTCATCGAATGTCATTTCATCGAATGGCAAATCATCGAATGGCGATTTTTCTTGTTTAAAAGATTTAAAGATTTTATTATTAACAGAAACAATTTTATGCTCTTTATAACCTTTTTGTATTTCTTATTTTTTGATCAATAACAATTTAATATTTTTCTGTACATAAAAATTTTAGGTTTACTTTCTTCCTTGAATAATTTTTTTTCAAAACGTTTACGTTAGTGACAGAAACGAATCACTGCAAAACCGACTCCACGTAGTCTTGTTTGCCCTACCCCTAGAGTGTAATGTAAACCCGCGTAGGCGCGGAGGGGCGAGGCGGCCCGCGAGCTAAGAAGCAGGTGGTTTTAATGCTCGCCGCAGCAGCTGAGGCTGGCCGGCGGAGCCGGCCAGCAAGCCGAAGCTGCGGTGGTGAGCATTAAAAGCATCTGCGACGATAAGCTCGCGTGGGACCGCCGGAGCCCCGCAGCGCCGGAGCCGTGACAGAAACTGTGCTTGCTGCACGTTGCATGCTGCTTACGTCTTAGTGCTGCCTTTCAGGGATGTGTGACGTTTGAAATAATAAAAAAAATATTTATTAAAGATCATATGAAAATTATATTATTCGATTCGGCCATATATTGTTATTCGGTACATTGTCATAATATTATATTGTCATTCGATATATTGTCATTCGATATATTGTCATTCGATATATTGTTATTCGATATATTGTAATTCGATATATTGTAATTCGATATATTGTAATTCGATATATTGTCATTCGATGAACTGTCATTCGATGAAATGACATTCGATTAATTGTTTTCGATGAAATGTTAATTCGATTAATTGTGTTTTCGATGAAATGATCATTCGATTAATTGTCATTTCGATGAAATGTCGATTCGATTAATTGTAATTCGATGAAATGTGTTCGATTAAATGTAATTCGATGAAATATTTTCGATGATTTTTCCGCAAATCCGAATAACAGGTTAACATTACTTCATATAATTTTATATAGTATAAAGCTCTTTTTATATAACGTTCATTTGACTTATTTTTAATTTAATCTAATTTTCAAATACATAATCTAATCTTCAAACGTTACACACCCTTAAAAGGTCTATAGCATGCGGCAAATAGCAAGAGGCATTCCGCATGCAGTAAGCAATCAGCAGACATGGTTTCTGTCACGGCTCCGGCGCTGCGGGGCTCTGGCGGTCCCACGCGATCATATCGTCGCAGATGCTATTAACGCTCACCACCGCAGCTTCGGCTTGCTGGCCGGCTGTGCCGGCCAGCCTCAGCTGCTGCGGCGAGCGTTAAAAGCACCTGCTCCTCAGCTCGCGGGCCGCCTCGCCCCTCCGCGCCTACGCGGGTTTACATTACACTCTAGGGGTAGGGCAGACAAGACTACGTGGAGTCGGGTTTGCAGTGATTTTTTTTCTGTCACTTATGTAACAAGGAGCGCACCAACAATAGAATGACAATAAACAAATACACGTGACAACTCACAATAAACAAATACACGTGACAACTCACAATAAACATATATACGTGACAACTCATCCCCGCATGAATCGAATCGCGCTCTCTGATTGGTGCAAATGGACAGTGGCGCCCCTATTTTCATGATAAAAGAATACGATGTATTATTTCACATGCTAAATTATAAAATACTAGCTGACCCGGCGAACTTCGTATCGCCTAAGAATGTAACAAATCAGAGATCATTAAAATCGGTACAGCCGTTCTTAGCCGTTATAGTTTCCGTGTCCTCCCTCTCCCGCTCCCGCTCCCGCTCCCGCTCTCGCTCCCGCTACCTCTCCCTCTCCCTCTCCTTCTTCCTCTCCCTCTCCCTCTCCCTCTCCCTCTCCCTCTCCCTCTCCCCTCCCCTCCCCTCTCCCTCTCCCTCTCTCTCTTCCTCTCCCTCTCCCGCTCAAGCTCCCACTCCACTCCCCTCCCCTCCCCGTGTTACATAATCGGGATCCGCGGAACATGCGCGAGCTGTCCGGCCGCGCTGTACGTTCTCACGTAGTTCCTTTACTACGTAATATCTTCTGAATGGAATGTCCGATTTGAGTAATTCAAAAAGTTATCTATAGGTATTGAAACAGTTTTGAATATGAAATGATTTATTTGGATAAGGATTAATACGAAGGTATGGTTTTCATGATCTGATTTTGGTCATCTTTTTTATTAACTTTTAAAATGTAAAAAGTGGTTATAGTGACATAACGACAATAGTTGGACATATACTATCGCGAGATTTTTTGTAGATATTGATATGTTCTATAATATTGTAGAACATTTTTTTGTTCTATCATCAATAGTTTCCGCAGCGTATGCGATGAAAGAAATTTTTAAGCAAATTTTTTCACACTTTGGTTCACGTTACTGATGTTTCAGCAAGGATTCCTAATTTTTTCTAGTAATAAATGTAGCCTATGTTACTCATGAATGATGTAGCATTCTAATAGTGAAAGAATTTTGAAAATCGGTTCAGTAGTTTTTGAGTTTATTCGTTGCAAACATACAAAAATACAAAAATATAAAAATACAAAGCTTTCCTCTTTATAATATTAGTATAGATGATGTTTTCTAGTTCAAGCTTGAACTATATCTTTTGATGAACATATGTTCAAGCTGCAAAACGTAAAATGTTGGTTAATTGTAAAATCCGTGGTCGAGTTAGTAAATTAGATGGTAACGTGTAAATCAGTGGGACAAGTAAAAATATTTGTTGTTCTTTATTTGACGCTTTTTTTGGAATATTCAGGTGTCATTAAAAAAAAGGCGAATTAGTTTATTAGAAGCCTTCTCATTTTCCCATGGCTTGGTTATAAAATCAGAGGTTGGTTTCCGTGGCCTAAAAAAAAATCTGCGGCTTGACTTATTATTCCCCATTATAAAAGTAGATAACTAAATAGGAATCACATTAACATGTTTGACACTAGCCGGCGAACTAAACAAACCCTTTTACTAAAAACATCACACTATTTATATAATAAAGCTGATAAACATATTTGTACGCTTCGCTGTTTAGTGATCCGTTTAGTCATACATGAGTTGCCAAGGTCGAAAACATTTTGTCACTATGTACGAATTACATCATGACCAACCGCAGACCTGGTAGACAGATTTTTCCTATTACCTAAATAATCAATTAAACCCAGATATTTACTTGAAGTTTATTGAACCCTGTAACCTGTAGGTAATGTGAACAAATTTAATGTAAATTATTGAAGTGAAAACATCTTTAGTACGGGGGTGACTTGAAATTTTATGAAACGAAACTGTCCAGTGGAGACTAGAAATGAGTGGAGACTGACTTGAGTTGGAGTGGAGTGGAGTGGAGTGGAGTGAAGTGAAGTGGAGTGGAGTGGAATAGTAAAACCTACAATTATCATCTTCCCGAAATTTTACATTCGTCTCATTATCTTGAAAACAAAATTTTTGAAGGTTTCACTTCTGACACGTGTGAATTGCACACATTTTAATTTTTTATGAAAAGACGACCTTTGGGCAGGACCTATGGAATACTATGGATAGCGATGTGTTGTGTGTGTGTTAAGATGGCTAGTTGAGAGTGATCCAATGGTGGTTAAAACTTATCCTACATGTTGGTATTATAATGGTGGCCATTCACGGTCATTCCATCGCGTCAAATGGCGTGATATACAGCCAAAATTTGATCGTGAATGTGAAAAACTGATGGCGTGATTTAAAAAATTTGTATGTCCAATCGCGCCATTTTGACATATGTCGTTTGGCGTGGCTCCAAAAATGACGCGATGGAATGACCGTGAGTGACCACCATTAATGTGGATGTTTGTATGAATGCTTGTAACTCATTCACGCAAAAGTGACTGAACAGGTTTACGTGTTTAGGTAGTACACAGGTATATCGGTAAATCTAGATCGTCATCAGTATGTAGATGCTGCGTGGGTATCAGGGCAGTTACTTTTCAAAGGACAATGTCAAATCACTATTGTTTTATTACAATCGTAGATAATAAAATAGCACCTCACTGTACTTCCGTGATGGTTCTCTAATTATTTGGAATCAATTACATATCAACACTTATAAGGATAACGGCGATTAAGATTGATTTATAATTCGGCGATCCGTCGGTTACGAGCAACTCCCGTGGTGTCTACAAGATAGTCGCCACAAGATGGCTGCTCTTTTTGACGTTCCGCCAGAGTGACAAAGACGTGTCACTCTTTCAATCTTGCTTCAAAAATGACAACGTCACTGTCGCGCCGTCACGGCCATACTGACAATCGCCCGTCCTCGGGCGCATTATAATTGTATTATTCATTTAATTTCATTTCGTTTCACTTCGTTTCATTTCATCTCCTCTCGTCTCGTCTCGTCTCATCTCATTTCATTTCATGCGTACTTTACAAAGGAACACGTCCTTTCAACCACCCCGTGAGGACTCCTGACTCTGGACCGGACAAGTGCATCCCTTGGGGAGGTCCATCCCGTGAGGGCGTGGACCGGAAAACACCGTCCCTTCGACCAGGCTCTTCACTCTTTACTCTGGACCGGACAAATGCGTCCCTCCGACCATCCCGTAAGGGCATGGACCGGACAACACCGTCCCTTCGACCAGGCTCTTCACTCCTTACTCTGGACCGGACAAATGCGTCCCTCCGACCATCCCGTAAGGGCATGGACCGGACAACACCGTCCCTTCGACCAGGCTCCACACTCCTGACTCTATTTTCGGCTCCAAAATTTGTCCGTTCCTCCAGTGCTTATCAAAACCCGCGTGATCACACCGCCAATAGCTGCCATCATGACTTTTCATTGTGCCATTCTTCGCAAAGGGTATGATTGTACATAGAAAACAGTTCAGAGGTACTTCTCGCTGGCTCTGGCATAACGCGCGACTCTGACTGGTCAACACACGTAATACTTGCTCGATCGCAGTACATACTGTAAACAGTTGTGCTCTCCACGGAGTTAACGTCGTGCAATGTTAATGCAAATTAAACTCGGCTATTAGCATGACGTCGATCTGCTCTAATCGTCCGCTTAGCTCGGAGGCTGTCTAAAGAGTGCCTATTGGCAGATGGCAAGTCAATAGCTGTTCTATGTTAACGCCGCCACTGCGTGTACTCAAATGCATTGTGCTGCCATCTTCAACTTCCGAATACACCCAAACTAGTTCCGGCTTGACGTTCCATTTAATGATTGCCGTCATGGCCTTCTTGACAGATCACACGTCATCGTGTGATGTTTTTGATTCCATATTCGCGATGGTGCATTAACCATAACATTGAAGCCTTTAAGGTCTTGAATCGGAACGCCGCGGCGCCGTACACATCATGGAGTGACTTCACTATCACAATTTACCTGTAACAAGAAAACAAACGGGAGTATCTCTTCAGGCTCGGCCTTTCCTGACCTATTGTAAAGCTACACATGTTAATCGTTGAGGCATTGGCAAAGTTACTTTTGACGAGCAATATCAAAATTGTCGAGGGGTCAGCGCCCTAGGACTTAGCCCCTGATCAGTGTAGGGCGAGATGGTCTTTTAGTACCTTTCAGTCGAATCATTCACTGAACTTTCGATAGTTGCGTTCGTGTGAAAAAAAAAGAGATCCTAGCGATTGAGCCACCACAGGTTGTCCTAGTTAGCACTTCTAGCTTCTAGCCAACCCGCGCACGGCGACAACGCTATACTCCTTGTAACGATATACTCTAGGTATCGGCTGCAGATTGTCGGCCCCCCATCATTTACACGGCTGATACTTCGGTAACTTATCTAGAAATTATTTAGGATACTTCACCAAAATTGAAGGGAGTTCGCAAATATTAAAGGTAGTTTGCGAAAAAAAATTAATAAATAAGGGTAATTCGAAAAAAACTTGCGTGTCTAATTGAATAATTTATGATGTCAATTATTATGTCTGCAATTCAACCAACTCATTCCACGCATGATTAATAACCAACCGATAACAATGTCACTTTGTCAAGTTATTTTCACCTTGTATGACTAAATTGACTAAGGTATTTAAATTTTACCAAACATTATTTCAGCATCGAACTAATATTCAACCAACATTTACACTTAACGTAGGTACTTCATAGTCGTGATAAAAGAATAAAAAGTAACATGATAATTTCACAATAAAAATTTAATGGTGTAATTCCTCCAGAAAACGTCTCTGGTTTCCTCTGAAATCAGACTTCCATCAGAGTTGACTGTTTACCGCGTTCCC
Organism: Thymelicus sylvestris; assembly: GCA_911387775.1. NCBI lineage: Eukaryota > Metazoa > Arthropoda > Insecta > Lepidoptera > Hesperiidae > Thymelicus > Thymelicus sylvestris. The sequence continues at coordinate 1,976,788 of OU426903.1, forward strand.
CAGGACAATTAATAATTTTCGCAACAAAAAATAGGTAGCTTGCTCTTCGCATTACCATCGAATGCTTACATTAGATAAAATTCAACAAAGCAACAATTAATTTCAATAAGATTCATTCAAATAGTTACTCTATGAATTTTAGATCTCAATACCGATTGATTGCTATTACTGTGGCCTCTCACTATATGGTAAACCAACAAATCAATTGTCATAGAAAGTGGAAGGCATCTCCAGGATACAACCAACAAATTATTATTCTCCAATGTGGTTTGTAGTTGTACACTGAAATTGACTACAAAATAAAAAAAACTAGACATTACGCCAATAAACGTGTACATTCACCACCCTTACGAATTACGAGTGTTTACTCGAAATTATTATTTTTTCTAAGAAAATTACGTAGGTAGCCCGTTTAAGCGTAACACTGCGGCAAAAGAGTTGTGATGTAAAACGCATTTACTGTGAAATGCAGATCATCTGTTTCAAACAGTCTTTCTGAGCTATCTGAGAAGGTAGTGACAGCTTTATGACGTTCCCCATGATAATATGTGATACAACCACAATAATGTTCCCTTGCCAAAGAAACAGCTTACAGCATCATAGCTGTTAATGAATTTTGTAAATCACCTTAACTGAGTTACTTTGCGATGGGTAGATTTTATATCATGTCAATCAGTTGACTAAGCTATCAATAACCCCGTGTGATGGTAAAATTATTTAATCTGTCAGCAATTACAGGTTTCAGTAGCAGTGAAGACTGAGAAAAGGGTTTCTTTATTTAATTTCTTATCTATCATAAAGTGCGCACTATAATTTGATATCGTCACTAACAAAAGATGTGTTAATTTCAGTAATATTTAAGCACTTTAACTTTTAGCTAATTTAATTATTATCACACACAAAGATCATGGTTCATCTGACGGAACTGGCAATTGGCCATGATACGTTTCTACTTTGACGAGGTTAGGTATCTTCAGCAATATTTTAAAATAAAAATAAAAAACTGCACCTATTAAATTTTCTTACTATGTCATCCTGTCTGTCTTAAGGATAATCAAAAACCGCACAGCTCTTCAGTAAAGTAATAATTAATTAATTATCTTTAGATATTTCTTGTAGGTAACAAAACGTATATTCCTCACTCATTTGGTGCCAGTTACTCAATGTTGGGTGCACAAAATTTTTTTAACCTACAGATCCTTTGCTGCCAGAAATCATCAAGTATTGAAACGCCAGTAACTATCAAATGTTAAATCACATATCACCTAATAACAGCAAAAATTAGATAAGGAATAATTATTCCTTACCTAAGCCACAAAGATAAAATCAATACAGATCACCCGTTATATCATGTCGTTCTCCGAGGATGTAAATCGTGAGCCTAGTGAAAGAAGGCGTATGCGCTTCCATCAGTATCAACAAAATGCCGGTAGTTGGTGCTCAGCCTCGTTTCGTCGCAATGATGAAATCCCTTTTTGTTATCTTCGACCTTGCATGTCCATACCACAGTCACTGTCACTTAATATTACATGTATCTGAAACACCAAAAAAAAAACCAAACGCCAAAAACACGAATTTTCTAAATGACATTACATTAAAGAATTACAGAATGTCTTTAATCGAATCGTTATCATCACTCTTAGATGTCACTCGCTTGAGATGCACAGACATTTGCACAGATTTCCGATACTTTTGTGGGTGCCAGTTAACCATACTTACGATACAAGATAGCGTATAATGACTAAGTAATTTTTCGTTAAATCAAGCACAATCAAACCGAACCAATTTGGTTTACGCAACCACCACTCTTAATAGTCATCATCATAGTCTTTTGCCAACACAATAGCTCTAGTATTCCCCATGTTTTATAAACGGCACACGAACGTTTTTTTTTTTTTTTTTTAAGTATGCTCGGTATAAAGACCCGTCTTTCCACCATTAGCATCAGGATCCTACGATACTTTAGTTATGTAACGTGTCGCGTGGACGCCATGAAACGCCTAGTTGTACAGGGTTGCCTGAATGAACACTGTACTGACAAGAAAAGCTGTGACCAACAAGAATGTACGCCAAGCTCCTGTTCGTGATATACGAAGAGCTCTAGTGCTACTCGCTACAAGCTAACATAACTGACTACGACTGCTCTGGCTGCAAGGGCGTATCGATAATAATAAAATAAAAAAAATGTGTCATACCAATAATAGCTGTTTTACTTTCGGTTCCTTACATATTACCTCAAACCGATCCTCCATAACCGAATCCTTATTTAAACAAAGTTGGTAATGACTAATGCTCGCCATCTACCTGCTTGTATTACCAGGATAGCCATCTGAAAAATTTAAAGGGTGTGGTCCTTTTCCCACGATCTGATATCGGTAAATCTAGATCGTCATCAGTATGTAGATGCTGCGTGGGTATCAGGGCAGTTACTTTTCAAAGGACAATGTCAAATCACTATTGTTTTATTACAATCGTAGATAATAAAATAGCACCTCACTGTACTTCCGTGATGGTTCTCTAATTATTTGGAATCAATTACATATCAACACTTATAAGGATAACGGCGATTAAGATTGATTTATAATTCGGCGATCCGTCGGTTACGAGCAACTCCCGTGGTGTCTACAAGATAGTCGCCACAAGATGGCTGCTCTTTTTGACGTTCCGCCAGAGTGACAAAGACGTGTCACTCTTTCAATCTTGCTTCAAAAATGACAACGTCACTGTCGCGCCGTCAGGTAGATCTGGAATAACATTTATTTATTGGGGACCCAGAACGTTAGTCCTGAATAATAGAATAAAAATATAATATAGGTACCTGTCACCCCATTTGTACTTAAATAAAAATTATCTTAACAAGATAGCATTTAATAAAATTAAAATGTGTGCAATTCACACATGGTAGAAGTGAAATCTTCAGAATTTTTGTTTTCAAGATAATGAGACGAATGTAAAATTTCGGGAAGATGATAAATGTAGGTTTATAATCTACTTCACTCCGCTCCGCTCCCCTACCCCTCACCCCCTACCCTACCCCTGTACAATGCTTCCTATCTCACTTTAGAATTTATGTGTTTGTCTCTTTTTAACCGACTTCAAAAAAGGAGGAGGTTCTCAATTCGATTGTATTTTTTTTTATGTTTGTTACCTCAGAACTTTGGACTGGGCAAACCGATTTTGATGATTCTTTTTTTAATCGAAAGCTGGTGGTTGTCATGTGGTCCCACATAAATTTTATTGAGATCTGACAATGGCATCCATGAGAAAACCGCATAAGTCATAAATTTGTATTAAAATTGTGCGCGACAAATTGACGAATAACTCAATATCACGCCAACCGATTTCGATGATTCTTTTTTTAGTCGAAAGCAGGTGCTTGTCATGTAGTCCCACATAAATTTGAACGAGATCTGACAAGTAGTTTTTGAGTAACTTTGAAGTCGGTTATTTTTTGTTAGTAAAATTTAGATTATTACTGGACAGTTTCGTTTCATAAAATTTCAAGTCACCCCCGTACTAAAGAAGTTTTCACTTCAATAAGTAAAGCAGCTTTATTACCACTCAAACAAGCCATAACATTATAATGTGCCTATAGAATTCTTTATCGATAATAACGATTGTGTTATGTACTATATCTACTTACACACGCGGTACATTGTTTTCAAGCCGCCGATAAGGCTTCAACACGTAGATATTACCAAGTGCTATTACCTCGAACTTGATATCCCTTTTCTGCGTAATCACTTTACGCATTCATTGTTTTTAATGGAAATAGTCGGCAAACAAGCTGACGATCTACCCGATGGTCAGTGGCTATCCTCGCCCATGAATATCAGCAACACCAAAGGCATCACTTATTGCATCAATCCATCGCCGGCCTTCAAGGAGAACTCTTTTTTTCTTATGTATTTCCAGATAAGAATTATCTTTTTTTTAAATGTAACTTTGTTAAGTGCACTTATTAAAAAATAAAATGATATGTTGAGTGCGCTTTGGTTTTTATTTGATTAAAATATTAATAAGTCGAGGAAATATTAAATATTTATTGCTGGTACGTTTAATTTAAGCATCTACTTAATGAGTACATATTGTTAAAATCTGGTTTTTTTGACCTAACATTTAATTACTTACATCCAAAAAAATTAAAATGCTTTTTTCTTAACTTTTAAGGCACTCGATGAGGGCAAAATAATGCATTATTTTTATTTATTAAATACAATAATATCTGCAAATAAATTCATGGCCTGTTAAGTGTTTTTATATTCTGCCATAAAAACATTCCCAAACCAATTATTTATCATTGAAGTACCTCAATTGTTATCTGCTATATTTAAATAAGTAATGTAATGTAATTATTAAGTACTTTAATATTATGCATAGCCAAATACAAATATGAGAATACAATTGTTCGATGTACGAAGTCCACTGACAATCAATAATTATTATGATTGGTTGTTTTTGTACTAACAATTACAATCCATTAGTGGTCCACTGGTGGCCCTGGTGGGAATTAGTGGCCCAATGTCCATTGGCCATTAGTGACCCCGTGTCTCTGGTCACCGGTGTCCCCCGCACTAAGAGTTACAATTACAAACCAATCGATTAAATAAAAAAAAACCTTACATACTCATAGCCAAATAATAGGATTCCCTGACCATTACATGAATTACATGACTTAATTCTCCCCTCTCCTTTTTACTATCGAACATCCAGACGCACGGCGGGTATTCATCCCTTTGTCGTCAACATCCCCCCGGTGCGGACGTCGCGCTTTGCTTCGTCTTTTATTATACGTACCGAAAGGGACTGGAATAAATTGCCTGCGTGGGTGTTCCCCTCTGATTATAATGTGGGTGTCTTCAAGTCAAGAGTGAATAGGCTTCTACTAAGTTAGTGTGCTTTACCATCCAAGGCTTCATTACTGCTTACCATCAGGTGGTTCTGTGGTCAAGCACTGACTTATTTGGTATAAAAAAAATCTGGCCATACTTTATTTCTCAAAAAGTATCCTTGTTATTGCTATGGTCTCTTCCAGCAATCCACGAGATAGCCCACAACCTAGCGTTCGGGCACAACCGGCCGCTCCACAACAGACTGTTCGGGTTCTTCGCCAACCTGCCCATCGGGATACCCATCTCCATCAGCTTCAAGAAATACCACCTCGAGCATCATCGGGTGAGTTGGATCTATGTGGATAGTTGCAGCACCGGTGCATACCTATTTCATCGACATAAAGAAAGAAATAATGGTTATTTCATCTAAATTATTATCTACAACAATAAATTATAGTCAAAAACAATACAACACTTAGATGTAAGATAATAGGTGAAAAGGGTTCACGCTCAGCATAATGGTCGCGGAAAAACCACGGCCGCTGGTTTTCAGTGTGACCCTCAATTTGTGCAGTTCGCATGATTGAGGGTAATACACACAACAGAACAATATATCCGACTCACTAATAATAATCTATATCTATACTATAATAAAACTCAAAGGGCAAATTTACTGTACATTGAATATTTTTTTTAAATTTTGATTAGGGGGCACTACAATAACATGTTAGAGTACAAAAATATTTTTTTTAGAATTATTGTCTGTCTGTCTGTCTGTCTGTCCGGGCATCACATGAAAACCCTTGAACGGATTTCGATGAAAATTGGTAAAGTTGTTAATAATACTCCGGGTCATATTTTAGGATACTTTTTATCCCGGAAAATTAAAAGGTTTCCCCGGGAAACGGGATGAAAGTTTGTATGGAATATTTTTAAAACATCAACCGATTTGCTTCAAATTCGCATCAAATATTCCTTGCTTAAATTTATGGAACCCATATTTTTCAATTTTTCAATATTTTGCAAAAAAAAGAAAAAATACAAATTAATGTGAATATTGCTTATTTTTCAAAACCCGCTCCTGGAGGAATCCCTTGTGAATTTATCGTGGGTTTCAGTATATAAATTACTAAATATAAGTTTTTCAATATAAATTCACCGTTTTTTAAATTTCCTTCTGCAAGAGGTACAAATAAGGTAAAACATAATTTCCGTATGCGAAGCTGCGGGCAACAGCTAGTCTGAAATAATAACTTAAACTTTATGTAAGTAACTACTTAATTTAAATAACTAAACTCCATTGCTGTATACTACCACGAATACACGAACCATTACACGTGTGTGTGTGTGATTAGACTTGATATTTAGAATACCTGACAGACGCCCAGACGAGCCATGATAGTAAGTGGCCATAGTCGCCCATGGACATCAGCAACACTTCAGGCATCTCCGACTTCGATGCGTACCTGGCCAAGAAAGAACTGGTTAAGAGTCGTTTGTCGGCTGACTCAAGCATGGAATTAAAATAAGGTACCTATCGCCCCAACTCAGAGTCACTAATGGTTACTTAAATCGCTCTTTAGTAAAGAATCACCATACAAATTCTGCACTAAGGAGCGATTTAAGTAACGATTAGTGACTCTGAGTTGGGGCGTATGTCAATAAATGAAGCGCTCACAGCCAAGCAGGTTTGTGTAGAACCTAAATGAGCGACAAAGTTAAGCAGCAGCGGGCGCGGTCGGTTTGCTTTATAGTGCCATTATCATAAAAATGATAAATAGAGCACTAGGTATACGACAAAAGGCAGTCTTATCGTTTAATAGAGATTGATGACTTCCCGTCGACAAAAATATTACGAATATGACGGTACCTTTATGTGAATAGATATCAGTAGCACCAAAAGTATCACCGACGTATTACCGGCCAAAGAGAAAGAAAGAAAGCAAGTTCTGGCTCTCGAACCCCCAGCCGACACACGACGAGTGACGATTCAGACAAGGAAAGATAATAATAGTAATTACAACATTAAACACCTGCCTAACAGTACATATCTGAAAAAATATTTCTTTAGCGTTGTCCCGTGCTAAGTATCAACCCTTTATATTACCAGTCATAATAATAATGATATTGTACCTAATCCGTCGGTAATATAAAAAGATTGTTAAGTGTCATAAAGATAACAGCATATTAAATCCATCCCTCCATCGTATGAAACATGTAAGCGGCAAACGCCTATTTAATTCTATGACGACAAGTGTGGCGCAATGGTTACCATACCGGATCGCCGCACCGAGGGTCCTGGGTTCGATTCCCAGCGAGGCGGAAATTTGAATGATTAGTTTGAATTTCTGTTCTCGTTCTGGGTGTGAATGTCCTTGTCTAGTGTGTTGTCCATGGCACCCACGACACAGGGAATCCTAGTGTGGAGCTAATAAAAATAAAAAAGAAATAAATTAAAATGTGTGCATTTCACACGGAGTAGAAGTGAAACCTTCAAAAATTTTGTTTTCAAGATAATGAGACGAATGTAAAATTTTTGAATGTAAAATAATTATTATTGATTGTTCATGCAATTTCATTTCATTCAATTTCATCTCATGTCATCTCAACTCAACTGTGTACAATGCTTCCTATCTCACTTTAGAATTTATTTATCTGTCTCTTTTTACTGTCACGGGACAGTTTCGTTTCATCGAATTTCAAAACACCCCTTACTAAAGAGAAGTTTTCAATTCAAAATTCTTCCCCACAGTACCAAGGCGACGAGGTAATAGACGTTGATCTCCCAACGCTTCTGGAAGCGAAGTTGTTCTGCACAACGGGCGGCAAGCTGGTGTGGCTGGTGCTGCAGCCGTTCTTCTACTCGCTGCGGCCGCTGGTGGTCAGACCCAAGCCGCCCAGCCCCATGGAGCTCATCAATCTCATCTTACAGCTGTTCTTTGATGCTATTGTTGTTAAGGTGTTCGGTGAGTTATCATACCCTACCATGTTTTATCTCGATGGCAAAAAATTGTACCCAAAGGTTGTCTGGTAGAGATCGCTGTGTAGCGATAAGACCGCCGTTTGTTTTGCTTTTATGATTTTTTTCTTTGTTCCCTAGTCTGTGCACAATAATGAGTATTTTGTTTCTTTGTTTGTTTGAGTTGGTAGATATGATCTGTGTCTTAGACAGGGTGCTAAAAACGTGGCAGTTTCGTTGGTTTTATTGGACCAATGCTCGGTACGTGTTATTCGACGCTGATTTCGCTTGGTTCTGAAGAGAGAGAGGGAGATTTCGTTACTTTTTGCTTTTATTAAATGTTCCGACGGGCTTCTATCCATCGTTTGAAATCATTGTAGAAATCTTTTTTTTAAGTATAATAAAGTCAGGGGTTGATCAACATAATTTTAGGGTACTCACGATTAGGAACTCTCAAGGAAAATATTAATTTCTGTCAACATAGTAAAAATATTTTAAAAAATCCAGAAAAACAAAATGTGTTATGTATAAATTTTTAGGTTTTTGGTAGTTATTAAAACTTTTACTGTGTTAATACTATCTTCTTACGATCCTTATTGTTAGTGCTGCCACCGAAATCATAACTAACTAAAAATGTTTGTTGTCAGGTTGGAAGACTTTGGGCTACCTATTGATAGGTTCCTTGCTCAGTATGGGAGTACACCCGGTAGCAGGTAACGATTATACTTCATTTCGTATTGTTGAAGTGAATTATAAATTAACAATACATCTAAGAATAGTAAGATTTTTTTATGTAATGCATGTGAAATGTTTTTGCTGATATCTGAAGTGTGATATCTGGACGGCGCGGCAGTGACCAATTACCATCAGGTATTTTCTCAATTGTCTATGAAAGAAAACTTATTGTTAGATTAATATTGAATAATATTACTATGACGACCCGTGTGACGCAATGGTCACTATGCCGGATCGCCGCGCCAAGGGTCCTGGGTTCGATACCCAGCGAGGCTGAAATTTGAATGATGAGTTTAAATTGTGTCATGTGTTGTCCATTGCTCCGACGACACAGGGAATCCTAGTGTGGGGCTATGAGTGTATAGCGTTATTTATTATTCACAGGACACTTCATATCAGAACATTACATGTTCAAGAAGGGCTTCGAGACGTACTCGTACTACGGTCCGCTGAACTGGATCACGTTCAACGTGGGCTACCACAACGAACATCATGACTTCCCGGCTGTGCCTGGGAGCAGGTTGCCTGAGGTACGTCATGTTAACTAGCCATGCCCGTGGCTTTGTCCGCGTTCCGGGATAATAAGTACCGTATGTAGGAATGGCACATTTCACTCATCACTTGATATATCGCACCCTTTGAATGAGAGTGACCTAACTCAAAAATTGCAATTTGTGGGAAATGAGCAAGAAAGTATTCAAAAAAGTATATATCGGTGAATAGAGCGATCAATGAAAGTGACCGATTATTAGGTTGTCCTTTTCCTTCTCATAATTCGAGCTCTTTTTCATCACAGGGTTTTAGGGTACGCATTTTAAGGTAAGTTTATAGCAAAAACAGAAATTACAGGAATTTTGAGTTAGGTCACTTTCATTCTAAGGGTGCGATATCACTTGTTACAATATACTTCATTTGTCACACCAGTGACATGCATCGAAAACGTCCGTTACATTTATAGCGAGAGTGATTTCACCACAGTATTCCTTTTACTGTCTTAACGCCGGCCACCGGCTAAGCTACATATAATTCACAGAATTCCATCTTGCGAAAGAGAGAAAGCAACATTTGTGACTTGAGCCGTGCGTGAGCGAGAGCGACACAGTGCCACCACCTATAAGAGAGAATTTGTTTAAGTGAAATTTAATCTTATTGTCAACGACATTAGACTTTAGTTTGTCTGATTTCTTTCAACTTGCTTCGTTAATAATATCGCTACGTTACAAAAACTTCAAATGAAAATAAGTCTTATTTTAAACAGGGTAAGGTTTTGATTAAACTATGTCGGTACTTGATATTTATAACCACGTCGTGTGTCGTGATACGGTGAGATTTCACTTCACAGTGCACTTGTAATCTTTACCACTAATGAAATATACCAGTGGTGATTTATCACCGGTGATAAATTATAACAGTGACAAAAATAAATAACTTCACCGACTTGATAGTGAAATAAAAGTAACGATATTTCCCATCGCTAACCCTATGTCTTATTCCAGATAATTGTATATCTGTGTGCTAAATTTCATGAAAATCCGTCCAGTAGTTTTTGTGTGAAAGAGTAACTAACATACATACATACACGCTTACATACTTTCACATTTATAATATTAGTAGGAAGTAGGATAAGCCCATAACTTAAGGTCGATGCATACGTAACGTGGTCGGGACAGGGACGCGACGTGGACGGGGTTTAAGTATACGTACGTGCCCCGTTCCCGTCCCGTGCGTGCCTCCGAGGCGCGTGCGTTATCCTTTACATTTTCTATGAAACGATATTTCCAAAACTTCACGTCCCGTCCCGTCCACGTTACATGTGCATCGACCTTTAGTCTACGTAGACTTCATAATGTTGGTTTCAAAGAGTTATTAAAATGTCTTGACAACAAAATTGCATCATTCAGTAACAAACTGCGTGAGATAAAGTTCATCAAAATGCGTTCAGCCGTTTTTCGATAAACACATTTATACACGTTTATACCTATTACAATAAATTGAACGAATCTATTGCTTATCAAAGATAAGTAAGTTATAATAATTATATGCCTCGGGAATCGAACCCGAACGAGTGTTCCTACACTAAGTTCATCAGGACTCATTTACTAGGTACGAGACTGGCTATACATCAAAACAAAACACACATTCCATGTACCCTATCAATGCATAATCAGTAATCACCCTCTTGGCAAGTTATAATGTGCGTTTAAGATAATTATGTATGTAGTGTTTTGATGTAGTTCGATTTGATTACAAGTGGCGTTGATAGCGTAATCTGTGTCCTATCGAGTGGTAAATTATAAGTTGATATAAGGATCGCTTGTGGCTATATAAAATTTCCATTATTGATACCACTCTAAAGTCCAGGTTAGACGTATTAAGTAGTTAAGTAGATAACTAAATTTTAAGTGAAAATTTTTTAGTGCGCGTCGAAACGTAATAATTTAGTAAAGCTCTTTATTTCATACAGTTCCTCACAACCTACTTAATTACATAAGCATTTTACTAAATAACTAAAAAGTGCCTGTCCAAACGTGATAAGAGTGATAAGCCCCGCCCACCTACTTAACATAAATATACAGCATATAAATACATTACAAAAATGAACTGTCATATTATAATATGCCTCGTCTATTAATCTTATTATATATAAATTACGTGTCACGTTGTTTGTCCGCGATGGACTCCTAAACTACTTAACCGATTTTAATCAAATTTGCACACCGTGTGCAGTTTGATCCAACTTGAAAGATAGGATATCTTACATCTCAAAATAAAAAACTTTTGACAGAACGAAGTCTGTCCGGGCAGCTAGTAATTGTGGATATTTTAATTATAACTACATTTGACGAGCCTGTAGCCTAGTTGGTAGCGACCCTACCTGCGAAGCGAGGGGTCCCGGGTTCGATTCCCGGCCGGGCAGATATTTATGTGACAGATAAATATTTGTACTCGGGTCATGGGTGTTATTATGATGTGTTATATTATGTGTCGTCCATGCCACCCGCGACACAGGTAAAAACGTACTGCGGGGTATGAGTGTGTAAGCCTTTATTTATTAAAAAAAACGATATTTTTTTCAAAGATTTGTTTATTAATTATCTGCAGTACACAGTTTATCTGTCGATATATTACCTATAGCGTGTTAATTACGCAGGATAATTTGTGGTTTTACGTGTATATTTATGTTTTTCAGGTGAAGCGTATTGCACCAGAGTTCTACGATAACCTTCCGCAACACAACAGTTGGTCGAGCGTGCTGTACGACTTCGTGATGGACCCGGACATAGGGCCGTACGCCCGGATAAAGAGGAAACACTTCGGCCTTGACAGCTAGACCAAACGTATAATCCATTTTATTAGATGACACTTATTTAGTCAATTTTACATGGTCTTCTTGTCGTGATTTGCAGTTTTAACATAGGGCAGGTAGGAAAGAATTTAAGGATTATTGCATCATTTTTTTTGGTTTATATCATTGCTAAAAATATTTCTGTTTAATACTAACTATTATTTTCAACCAATATTTCAATAAAAAGTAACGTCAAGTTTGTTTACCTAATAAGAAACGTCTAAAAAACTGAAATATTGTATTGTAACTAAACCAAAAGTTCTACAATCGTCAATACGCATGTGCATTTTTAAAATGTTAACTGATATTTTTATGAGTTTCAAATAAGAATACTGGCGAGATGCATCTCATTGAGGTATATTTATTAATACTTTAAAAACATATTGTGAATTTAGCGGACATGCAACGCCATCTTGTATCGAATAGCGGAAACTTCACGGGTATTATTATTTTTGTCTCCGTGTACTGAGTCACAATGTATGTGGTAAGGGAATTTTAGTGTATAATTACATTAAACCGATGTGTATATCGCTTTATACATCGCAGCTGATGTTATATAACTGTCAATGTCATTAATGCTTTTTTTATTGCTCTTGTCGAGGTATATTTTTAAGATTTGTATTTTTGTTGTTTTTATTGTTTATGTTCCATAATAACTAAGTATTAAAATTATATTTTTGTATAATGTATTCATCCTTGTATTATTATTAATTATTTTGTGCTTGTATATCGTTAAGGAATCATTACTTAGGGTTGCCAACAAAAATCCTTATTGATGTTGATTGTTTGATGTTGTAAATAAAAAAAATATACATAATTACAAATCTCTAAACGGTATTCTTGTTGAGCGTATGATATAAAAATTTAGGTCAACAAAATTTATTTCAAAATTATCTTTACACATATTAATAAAAAAGATAAAGGGTATTTAAAAGCCGAATTAAACGAAACTAACGAAAGATAGCTTTTAGATTCTTAATGTTACTTGAAGCAAGTATTAAGTTATTTCACAAATTCAACCATATTGTTTTATTATATATCATCGCAGGACGCAGACAATAAACATTTTAAATGCAGCGGGTACTCAAATCATGAGTTATTTTATAATACCGACATTTGAACCATTTTTTTTCAGTTCCTTTCGATTTCACAACTTTGTTATGTGATAATTTCATATTTTAAGTTGGTTTTATGGTTTATCATTCTATATTAAAAATGTTCCTCATGTAAAATAATTCTTTACCGTGGTGTATTGTATAAATAATGGTGTACTTCTGCAATGTACGGTGGAAATTAAATGTATATTTGATATTGTTATTGCATACTCATAGATTGTAAAAATGTTCATTTTGGTCTGATTTTTGTAAGAATATTTTTGTATGAACCGTAAACTTTGTGTATAAATATAACCTTTCCAAATGACAAAGTTTCAAATCTGGTCTAACATACTATATTAATCTTGTATATCATAAATAATTTGGTAACAATTAAAGAGTTACAACTTACTGGTCCTTTGCCTTTTTCGACCGGAAAATTGACAACAAATCATTGCGATAGAATCATAACATGATCATATTATAATGATGATAAGGTCATATTATTATAGCAGCAAACTTGATACACTTATTAAACAGATTATTACGGTTGATTGTCATTTGTGTATAGTCTTTCGCAAAAGTACCTATTAATCTTAGTTTGGCTTCGTATTTTTGAGAGCATTTACTAGTTTATTTTATTTTAAATGACTAGCATTAATCACAGCTAAATCTGCGACTGATTATCGAGCTCCTAAAGGGTTGGTTTTTTTATTACTTCGTGTAGAATAAAAATGCCCTCTTTTTAATACTAGAAGAAATAAACTTCACTTGATCGTGTACTAGTCCAGTAGACCAGTAAACAAATATGCAACAAGGTTTTTTAAGCGGTGCGTACAGTACGGCTGACGTATCTTGGCGCGTCTTAACATAGGTTCTGGGAACTCTAGCGCATGTAAGACAGAGATAGCGACACGAACATGCTAACGTGTGACTGAGACATAATACGCCGCGTAGCGAGCATTGCCGAATTATGTTACTGCGCGAAGTTCAGACGCGCCAAGATACGTCGGCCGTATGTACGTTTATGAAGTTGTGTTGTAATATTTAACCTTTTTTTTTATGGAAATAGCGGGCAACGAGCTGACGATCCACCTGATGGTAAGTGGCTATCGTCGCCCATGGACATCAGCAACACCAAAGGCATCACTGATGCGTTGCCGGACAAGAAAGAGAGAAGAAAAAGAAAGAACTGGCTCTCAAGCCCCCAGCGGGAACACGACGAGTCGTTTGGCGGCTGACTCATGCTCGAGGGTGGTAGCTATCCAGGCGAACCCCATGGAGAAATAATAATAGTAATAATGGTATTAATTAATAATTAAAATCAATATTACTAATATAATCCCTCGAGGGGCCCTACCACCAGCGGGCCGGATTTATTCGCCTTTTACGACACCCATCCGGCGTGGGATTGGGGTTAGTATTCTAAGCCGCCCCAATACGGCTAATACCTATTTTGTTTTGTAACTAGTACATTTGTACAGGTGATAGTAATGGGATGTGGTTGATAATATAATTACTTACAAGTGGTTTATGTACTTGTAACCTACTGGTGAAAGAAAACTGTAGGGATAAGAATTGGAAGGTATAAAAATGTTATTCGCGATCTGTCCCTGGTATCGAAGCAATAGTTATTTTCGAAAGAAAAATCACAAATATTTGGGTAAATATTGTTTTCTTTGATTTTTAATCGACTTCAAAAAAGCAGGAGGTATTCAATTCAACTGTATTTGTTTGTTACCTCAGAACTTTCGACTGGGTGAACTGATTTTGATGATTCTTTTTTTAATCGAAAGCTGGTGCTTGTCATGTGGTCCCACTTAAATTTGAGCGAGATCTGACGAGTAGATTTTTAGCTATCCCTAATTTTGAAGTCGGTTATTTTTTGTCAAGAATTATGGTGTTTAAGAGTCTTTTTTATTTAGGTATAAACAGTTATGTAAGCTTACTTTAAAGAAACAGCTTGTTTCTTTGTATTTCCTATCCAGTACATTTGGATATATCTATAAAATATTATTATTTTATTTATTATTTTGGTTCTAAGAACATTATTGA
The DNA here is from genome assembly GCA_911387775.1 of Thymelicus sylvestris. Classification (NCBI taxonomy): domain Eukaryota; kingdom Metazoa; phylum Arthropoda; class Insecta; order Lepidoptera; family Hesperiidae; genus Thymelicus; species Thymelicus sylvestris. The sequence goes on from OU426903.1 coordinate 1,991,809, forward strand.
TTGTGTAATCGTAGTTTATTCGCTAGTAGAAACATGAACCTTTACAAACATGTTCAAAGAAGCAGACAATATGATTCTATATATCACCGTTTTCATGAAGGGTGAAACATTGACTTGTATATAAAAAATGGTATAAAATATAATTATGTACCCTTTAAATAATTATTTCACCAGAATTCTTCCAATCCTATGTCTTTCCTAAGGGACATCACATTTCTTGTATATAAATATGAAACAGATGTCACACAATAAATACAATACGGAACAGTTGTTGTAAAAAGAGTATATTTATGTATGTTTCAATAAAATTGAATATCCTTTATTTGCCTTTATTTACCTTATACCTTAACTTTCTGTGTTTTTAACATACCCAAGCCATAGGCTTGATCAAAGGTTGTACTTTTTTATATGTCTTTTCCAGCTGTCAAATAAATCTGGCCAACGGGAAAAAAAATCCCGTTGGCCAGACTAGTCTGACCACTGGGAAACACTCGGTCACTTTTGTCATCCAATATCAAAGTCAATCATGTTCAAATTCATATACATACTTGATATTGGTAGTAGATCCAATGACCAACAAGCGGCCACTGAGTACAATAAGGCAATAGAACAAGGACAACAAAACTGAAAGACAGACTCAAAGTCCAAGAAAATGTGGCGATAATAAAATAAATATAGTGCAGTCTATGATTTATTTACGTGGTTCTACTAGTAGTGCCAAATAGTAGGACCACAAGAAAACGTGGTAAACAAGTCAAGTGTACTGAATCACAAAAATATTATATGTTAGCGTGCCAGACATAAAAAAAAAGACCTTCGAGACAGCAAGCGCCTCCCCATTTTCCCCAAGGGTCTCGCCACGCTCGAGTAAATCCAAAAATCCCATCTTGGGCTCCCCTACTATTGTGTGTAGTATAATTGTGTGTGTATATTATTATGCTAGAACTACTGTTGCAAGATTCAATTAAACACATTTATAAAATTGACAATGGACGGTTTATTTCATTAAATTCTATAACCATAAATTATACATGTGAAAAAATCTTGAAATATTAATATATGCTAATAAAAGCATAACTGACTGTCTGGTTACTACACTTTTTCCTTTAAAAGATAAATTCTTAATTACACATTATACATTAATCATACTAAAAGGCAGGGGCGTAGTTACCGCCGTATTAATTATACGGGGCCCCCATTAACAACTTAATGGCATTGGCGCCCTCTAGTGACAAACCAAGCCATTTCAATATTTAACAGCTAACGTTGGAGCGGGCGCCCTTCAACAAATGGTAGCTGGTAGATTAAAATAACGACATGCATAAGTGTATCAGTGACACCTACATGAATGAAGATTATTAAATTTCATTTCAAAATTATTGATATAGGCTTCCTTAGGGCTAGCTACGCCACTATTGAAGGGTTAGAGGACATTGACCAACACAAATATCAGAATACCTAGGACTGAGATAAATCCAAAACTATATTATTATACATTTAAAAAAAGTATTCGAGAACACAACTTGTATATAGATCATGTAACCTTCGTGGGTAATAATGTGCGTCATTTGCTATCTTTATTCACATATACTCGAATAGCAAAAAGCATTTAAACAACTATGAATGTTACAAACTACATACTATTGAACACAGCATATTAAATTATTATATAAAAGTGCAGAATATTATATAGAAATACATGTGTATAATACAATTTTAATGATTTATTTTGCAAATTCATGTACATACATTAAACATTTGTATGCGGTTTTTTTTAATTAATAGTAAGATTTTTATCTTTATTTGATGTACGAATCATGCATCTATCTGTCACATACAAAAATTACTTAAGTTAAGTCACATTATTTTTCGTTATATTTTATTTTATTAAATGTTAAAAACTATATAATTTAAATAGTTTGTATTGTAATTCATAAGAATAACTTAACATATTTTTCTTAAAACTACAACACGTCTTTCAGTCCTTAATTAAAGATTAACTTGGACGGTTTGAAGTGAAACTATAATTATGTTTTAAATGCTGAGACTGAGATTCAAAACTTATATCAGTTTTTTTATAAGTTGGTAAAACCATTGGACGGGTTTTCTTTACCAATAAAGGGCTATTTGAAACTTAACCTACAAAAATGTATGTCATATTAAGCAAAAATGTAATAAAACTTTTTTACTAACATTTGTACCAATAAGGGTAATTTACTTATTTTCTTGTGACATTATTTTTTAGATCCAGTAAATTAATAGATTTCAATATGAATTACATTGTTAACTGTAAAGACTAACATCTTTTTGTGATGTAAAAATATTTTTATTACAAAAAGGTAAAAAATTGGACGGATTCTTGTTACCACATACTACTAAAGATTCTTCTTACATAACCAACTTTATATAATTAATTGTTTTATCAAAATTCTAAACTACAGCTACAAGCACTATTTTTTAATAATTTTACCACTATTGAGGCTTTTGTGTGTGCACAACTATTGTAGTAATCAGTCACTGCTTCATAAAAACTACAATATATTCAATATAACTTTACAAAGCTTATATGCATAAAGTAGTCAATATTATATGTCATATATGTATTTGCTTAACAACTGCTTCACTAATAATAATCTTAAGGCCTTTGCCCACCTAAGCAACATGACATTTAAGCTTAACATGTATCAACATATCAGCACAACACAACATCACACAATTATCAGAAGTAGGATAAATCGGGGAAAAATCTGACAGGTAAGACAAATACAAATTGCAATTTGTCACATTGTGCCCCACGTTACCATTTATGTACTATCTTCTGTGACGTTATTCTATTTCAGATTCTGATTTTTAGGAGTTTATTTAATGTGTATATTAAAGTTTATCCAACACTAGTGACAACAAAAATCATGTTGATGTTGGATGATATTTGCTACTATTGACCTATTATACTAATGATATTTACCAGTAATGGCTAAGTTTAAACATATTATTGTACCTACATGATTTTATTGTAATAGTATTTTAATTCACAATAATGTATCTATTTTTATTATACGATGAGATGAAATTAACTAACGCATTAGGACTACTGTTATGTTAGTTATAATATTATGGAAATGTTTCAGTCATGTTACTGGTGGGCACCGGGCCTAAGAGCCTATATATGAAAATGTCTGCTGTAGATACTCAAGACAGTCTTATTTAACCAACAATTACTGTCAAAGTGTAACAGTCAGTGGTCAGTGGTCACACGGGTGTCTCGAGCAGCGGGGCGGAGGCGCCGGGGTCTGCGGGTTCGGGCAGCGGGGCGGAGTCGCCGGGGGCTGCGGGTTCGGATCAAATCTGCGACGCGGGCATCGTGGAGACCGCGCTGTGCGGCGTCGTGGGTCGCGAGCCCGCCAGCGACGCGTTCAGAGAGGCCATTGTACCCATCTATAACAAAATTATAGTTTAGTCTCTGCCGGCGTCTTTGGTCGTGTTTTCCATGTATTTCTACGCTGGTTCTGCTACCGACAAAATATCGACGCTAGAAAGCAAACACGTAGTACTTAAACCACACTGCCGTCCCAACGAAGAGTGCAATAAGACGATTTTTTGGGCAAATTGATTTAAGACCTTATGTAGTTACAGATAAGGTCTAAATTAAATTTTCCCAAAAACTCGACTTATTGCACTCTTCGTTTGGACGGCAGTGTGGTTTACTACGTGTTTGCTTTCTAGCGTCGATATGCTGGGATCTACAATATTCTTTGTTACGAACTCATATCTACCTACCCTTACTTGAACAAATAAATATTATAAATCATTCATTCACTCCCTCTCATTCATTCACTCACATTCATTCACTCACTCTCATTCATTCCCTCACTCATTCATTCATTAATTCATGCAACTCACCCTCAAATGCGCCAAGTCCTCCAACTTGGTGAGATCAGCGAGCTCAAGGTACAGACTATACACCAGTAGCCAGCCGTACCCGCCCGCCACACAGAACACGACCCACATGAGACAGCTCAGCACGTTGTACGCGAAGATCATGTCGTTCACTATCGCCGCGAAGATGAACGCCACGAGGCGGAAGAGGATGAACACGCCGAAGGTGTATAGCCACGGGATGATTTTCTTCTCATATTCCTGGGGAATGTTCATGTACAACCTTATTTTATTGATTACTACTTTCATTGAAGAAAACCATCAGTATTACTGCAGATTTATTACTAATACTAGTCATTTTTAGAGAGATTTTCAAATTTAAAAATGAACGTATTCTCATTTGTCATGAAATTTTTTCTACCCATAAAAGCTGTTTTATTTAATATAGTTACACGAGAGTTATAAATAAGGTTCCCAGCTTCTTTACTGACTGTGAAGCGTCAGTCATGTCATTGGAGTTATTTGCCTCTATGGACTATGACCACTTACCATCAGGTACATCTTTTGCAAGTTATTTGGTTACTTACATTAAATCTTCAATAATTTGTAATATGCATTCCGCAACATAATATTTAGTTACATGTTAAACAATCAAAAAATAACCGACTTCAAAATAACTCAAAAAATACTCGTCAGATCTAGCTCTAATTTAAGTGGAACCACATGACATGCACTAGCTTGCGATTAAAAAAAGAATCATCAAAATCAGTTCATCCAGTCGAAAGTTCTGAGGTTGTTACATAAAAAAAATACAGGAGGTATATTTTTTGAAGTCGGTTAATAAAACAAATGGCAAATAAAACTAAAAATCAATGAAATTACATTAATGAATGACCTATAGTGGAATCATAAGAAAAGAAGCTCATTAAAAGCGATTTCACACTAAAATTAAAACAAAACTGTGAAATGTAAAACGAATATTAGATTATACCTTAAGTTTTCCTGTCTGGATTAACTACATGGAGCAAATAATGTAATGTGTAATTAATGAATAAATGAATCAAAGTACAGTACGGCCGCTGTATCTTGGCGCGTCTGAACTTCGCGCAGAAGGCTGCGCAGTAACATAATTCGCCAATACTCGATACGCGGTGTATTATGTCTTAGTCATACGTTAGCATGTTCGTGTCGCCATCTCTGTCTTACATGCGCTGAAGTTCGCAAAGCCTATGTTCAGACGCGCCAAGATATAGCGGCCGTACTGTAACGGATGAAATGACTTACTACACATCTAAAATTAAATGCAATAAACTCAAGCTTGATGGTACAAAACATTTTAATAAATGAAAATAAATCAGTTAAATCCAGTTGCATAATAGTTAACTGTGTGTGCGCTTTTTCTAATGATTAATGAACATAGCGATGCCTCTCAATATCTTAGAATAACTTTTTTTTGATATCTTATAAGTTATTGCTTGACCACAATCCCACCTGATGGTAAGTGGTGATGTAGTCATGGCTGGTAAAACGCATTAACTCTGCTTAAAAGGCTTAGGTTTTAACCTGTGGTAATCTTAACAGCACAAGGTTTACAATTCGATAATATACAGCAATTGTTAGCTGCATCCTTAAAATCTAATTGATAGTAGCATTACAACAGCTTACTTTCAAAAGTGCTATTGCTTTCAAAGATAATACTGTTACATATTATTATATCTATAACACGAAAGGCTTAACATCTTAATTGGTTAATAAACCAACCCTTACCTTTCTCAAAGCAACAATCAGCAATATGCTAGTGACGAGCACTGCCAACGAGCCAATCCATGAGAACAGCGAAAATACTATCAGGACATTGCGAACTGGAACCAATACATATTATTAGGATACCAGTATAGTGGCGTCAGGGTACTGTGATCTTTTCGGACTTATTGCTCGATGGCATGGGGTTCTTCAAAGATGTAAAAAAGTTCTCCTTCAGGGCTGGCGTTGTATAAGCAACTAGAGGATACCCGGCGTGATCCACTACGCAAAAAAATTTTGCATGGAAAAAGCAGAAAATCGAAAATGTGCCTAATGAATTTAGTGGTCTAGAAGTTCTAGTACCGTCTTTGCATTATTGCCTATCCAATGATATCAGTCTGGGGCACATTGGTTGAATGGTTTCAAAGTCTATAGAGGACATTTGTACAAAATTTTTTTTGTATTTTATATACATAGATTTCTCTGGTAAATGGCATTGGTGACCATTTATTGTCTGCTTTTTCATCAAGTCTATATAAAAAAAAATCTATAAGTTTTATAGGAATATTAAAAAGCTTATCTCACCAGGAGCGCTACCAACGTAGACGAATTGGAAGCTGATGATGTAGTAGCCGTAGTGTACTGATCCCGGGGTGGCCATGCCAAGACAGTACAGGTCGAAGATGCTCTGAGCAAAGGTGATGAGAGCTATGAGCTGAAACAGTAAGGTACCTCAAGTTAGTGACTTCAATTATGATGAATTTTACAATGAAAAAAATAACCGACTTCAAAATAACTCAAAAACTACTCATCAGATCTAGCTCAAATTTAAGTGAGACGATATGACAAGCACCAGCTTTCAATTAAAAAAGAATCATCAAAATTAGTTCACCCAGTCGAAAGTTCTGATTGTAACAAACATAAAAAAAAACAATTGAATACCTCCTCCTTTTTTGAAGTTGCTTAAAAATATTCCAAAAAGAATAGACTAGCATACATCTAAGTCCTTTTTAACAACTAGTGCAATCACTAAACACAAAAGCCTTTAAATTATTTTATAGATTTTACTAAACATTTGTATTTTTTTTGAAGCTTTATTTAAAATTATATTTTTGAATAAAACATAAAAAATCCTACAATAAAATAAAAATTGTGTATCCTACAGCACAAACGGTTAGCATAGAATAAAATTGTTTTTTGTCTCTTGTGAAGTCCACCGATAATCACAGAACATTGAATACGAATATCAACTATGTTAAAGCAACTTCAATTACAAATACAGAAATTGATATCATACTCACAACAGAAATAAAACCAGTCAGAAGTGATCCTCTCTGCAGATCCAGGACAAAAGCATCGTGTAGAATCGGCTTCTGGTACCACGGTATTCGTAGAGATCTTACAGATTTTGTTGAACGTAAGTTTGTTGATGATCTGAAATGTTGACATATTATGGAATTAAACATCATGATGAGAAACGTACACAAAATGTGTTTCGTGAATTTTTTTTCGGCTGAATATATTTATTAATTGGCCCAAGGCACTACAGTATCTTCTTATGAAACAACTAATTCTAATTGGAATACTGATTAAAGTAACACTTTAGTAGAAACCATAAAACAGGTACTAATAAAAAGAGACCTTAGCATATAGATAACTTAGATATAAATTTTGTATTTTCATTGTAATTTGTAATGATACTGGTGAATGGTGATTGGTGATGCCTTTGAATTGATCTATGGTAATGGTGCGAACTTAAGATTATTCGTAAATTTCGTAATAATAGTTTGCTTTTATGAAATTTAATACGCCGCTTAACTTACTTTCCAGTGTAGTGAGAATACACGGAGGGTGTGGAACGGTAGGTGGACGGAGTCTTTCTTCCGTACATTTTGATTTGTGATTATTTATTTACAACGTCAACGCCCAAATCCTGATGTTGCTACTACAAGTCTACAAGCGTTAAATACAATTCACGACACCGAATAGTAATTCACTTGGCCGTAATTCAGTGTAACATGTATGGCTACATCAGTTTTAAACTGAGTTTTAGTCAAGAATATACAGTATTTCCTAAAAACCACACCTATAAAATCGTATAAATTCAAGTTTACTAAAATTTGACATTTCCGTTCCAGTGTTTCAAGACGGCACAGACTTTCTAGTTTATTTTTATAACCTAAACAGATTACACAACAATTACACAATCTGTCAGATTCCGACAAGAATCTTTTAATAAAACTGGATCACAAATTTCAAAACTATTTGAAAACTTATTTCAATACCTATCTATACTATTATTATTATTACTATTCTGTAATTCAAGTACTAACTTGAAGACAAAATATGAAGTAATTTTGTCTTCATAACATTTTTTTTTATAGTGTCCATATCAACCATAGTCCCAGTAGGATATGTAGGTAATTCGATTTTGTTCAAAATTTTTATGTAGAGATATCTATATAAATAATATAATTGAGAGTATAAGCACAGAATAGTAATAATAATAATAGTATAGATAGGTATATAAAATGTAGATATCCATCCACCCTCATAATTATATAGCGACTTGAGTAGAGTCCATAGAAACAGGAAAATAAAGAAAACATTTTAATAGGGCCAAAATAATAGGACCAAATATTTATAACTGGGATGCTAACATTAATTTTATTCATGATTCATGAAATCATGACTTCAATAAGACAAAACTGATTTCTTGATTAATCGACTTCATACAACCTACCTAGATTTCAAAAAATAAAATCAACTTAGTTATGTCATATACCTAACCTACTTCAAGTTCAGTGCTACAAAATTTACAATTTGAAACTTAATAAAAACATAAATAAAAAATGGAAACTAGCCCTGCTAAATATAGTCATCTGAGCTTAGAAGACGGATCGGTTTCAAATAGAACTCACTCTGGGTTATGCTGTAAGTAAATTGTATAATTTTTTTTAAATTCTACATTTTTTACTTCGTTTTTGAAATTTTATTTGTAGAGTTGCTGTTGTAGAATATTTATTTTAATCAAATAAAGATACATAATTTTTGAATCACTCACTTGTTAGCAATTACTATTAATTTTCATGTATCGCATCTTTAACATCATTATTGATTCCATTTTAATGTAATAAGGTAACTCAGACATGACTCATTCGTCTGTTGCTTGGTGTTGGATTTGCTGTAAAATATGATATGATTGTTTTCTTTATAGGCGTTTGCCACTTGATGCCGACTTCCCCAAGAATATACTACGGTCACGTATTTTGTTCCACCTGCTTTAACAAATACATCTGGACAGCGAGACATGAATATACTGAAAACAGTAAAAAAAACAGTAAACAATTTTAACGAGAAAATAATAAAATTGTGATAACTTATGTTGCAACGGAAATAAATTTGTGTTAACTTATTTGAATCACTTTTTATCTTAAATTGTTATTGCGCCACTTTTATGAATAGAAAAAACTACGAAATAGTGGTACTTGTACTAGCAAAGGAATTAAGGAATAGAACCTATACCTGACAATGGTACATATAGGAAATTATAATGATTGATTTAGTTGCAAAAGTGGTTTATGCGCAAAAAGTCCTATTTAGGCTATTCACCCACGAACGATAATCGGTGATTGATTTTTTGTAGGAGAAAAATAGAACGTACTTATAGCAATAGTGCAACGCCGAAGCCCTTGTAGATACGGTTTTTGTTCCCACCAGTTCTACGGTAGAACTAGTGAGAAAAAAAATTCGCACTAGTTCTACGATAGAACTAAGCAGTAGAACTAGTGGGAATGAACGCAAAAAGTCGGTCAAAAATAATATTATGGGAGGAAAAATCGGCCCGATTATCTGTCGTGCAAAAAGTCTGACGTGGGCGGGAAGCGTAATGGTGGTCACTCACGGTCATTCCATCGCGTCATTTTTGGAGCCACGCCAAACGACATATGTCAAAATGGCGCGATTGGACATACAAATTTTTTAAATCACGCCATCAGTTTTTCACATTCACGATCAAATTTTGGCTGTATATCACGCCATTTGACGCAAAGGACTGACCGTGAGTGGCCACCATAAAACACACTACGAGCACGATCAATGCAATGCATCATATACGATATTCATCACGTGCGTGTTTCGTCACTCAAGTTGATCGTAACAAGCACAATTTGTCAAACACGTAATCCGTCACTAACAAAATTTCGTGGCGAATTTATCAGACTTAACTACACAAGACTGTGATATAGCAATTTTAATAATTTCATTTATGACTTCTTTTGAATTTTTACACTCGGTTGTCTGGGAATGATCACTAACGACCTGCTTGCCTGTTCTCTTTTTTTATAGAAATAGCCGGCAAACGGCAAAAAATTTTTCGCCTACAAAAAATCGGTCACTTATTATCGGACGTGGGCGAATAGCGTAAGACAGATTGCGTTTGTAACTTGTCTATAAATAAATTAAGAAATGGAACCTTCTGCAATGGGACGTTTCGTGAAAGTGCTTGTTCACACTGAACTCGAGGGCACGGGCGCGGGCGCGGTCGCGAAATATCAAACATATATGAAGTGTTCACACCAAAACGCGCGCGCGGTGTATGTAGCGTTTACCGCGACCGCGCTCGCGCCCGCGCCCGCGAGTTCAGTGTGAACAAGCACAAAAACTTTTTGCGAACTTTTGGGAATGGGACCATTTGCGAATGGGACCTATTACAAATGGGACCTCGACTTAAACCATACCAATATTTTGAGACAAGGCATTCCATCAATCTGACCACTGGGAATAACCCATTCTGAGAAATAAAGCACATTACAGAGGAAACCAAGACGGAATAAAAAGCTAGGAAATTATACACCACATTTTAATAATTTTATTCATCGCAAACAAGTCTTTGCAAGTATTCACTGTTTACAAAAATAGGACCACACTGCCACAAACACTTGGGACACTCCAGTTCACTTTTCTGTACATTCGAATCCTGTAGATCTATCCAACCAAAGTACGATACATCCGACACTGTGGAAGAGTCGTCTAGTTCTACGTAATTTTTCCATTTTTTCGGGTATTTATCCTCCGAACTAACTCTTTCGTGTAGATATTTCGTCAGCTTTTCAATTTTTTCAGCTGCACCCACGATTAAATTTTCTTGATTTGCTGATTCATCGATGGCACAAGATTCTGGAATTTCTGACACCTCCGTGCGATTCTCAAATGATAGCTCCACGGTAGCCAGAGATTCCTCCCCAATCGAGATGGAAGCTGGTGTTGCCGTTGCAGCTGTGAAAATTTTCTTATGTTGAAGTTCTTACGCACCTATAACACCAAATTTACTACGATATAATATCATATAAAGGGCACCACCTGCTATGTTAGGACTAAGCTAATGCATACGTGTTTATAGATTTGTTTTAAGTTTATCACAAAATTACAATATACATATCACTAAATTAATTTTACCGAAATAACACAACGGAAAAAGACTTAAAAATTAAATGCAAATGAAAATATTACAAAAAATTGCTTAGATTTGTAAATAAAAATACTACTATAACTCGATACTCTGGGGGATACATTAAATTCAATTTTTCCGAAAATGTTGCGAAAACAATAAAATTAGAAGGCAAATCCTTTAGACATCTGAATCAACTACTTAGAACTAGGTCAATATGAGTAAATAGAAGACTAAACTTACATTTTTTGGGTTCGTTGGTCTGAAACCAATCCTGCGGGCCAGTCCCGCATCTACAGAAGGGCGGCTGGGGGCCTTGCATCATGAACACGAACGGCGAGCTCTCCTTGTTTCCCGCCATGAAGTCTCTCATGTTATTCGCAAACTGTGCATTGTTTTGCCACGACTCAAAGCAGGTTCTGAAGAACTCTGACGGATTGTCCTTATTCTTATTCAGAACGTAACGGTGAAAGCAGTCTTCACAAAAAACTTGGCCATAGTAAATTTTCACGTTTGATGTGGGAACTGAGTGGCAAAAATCTGAAATATAAACATTTGTGAACGTTAATGTTACTTACATTCCGATGACTACAAGACTTTATGTCTAGAATGTCCGATTATTCCAATATTAAAAATTAAATTACTAACAACATTGGGCGCATTGCGTGTGGAAGCACTGATCTCCAATTTGCACCTTGCAACTTTCATTTACTGGTTGCAGACACCGAGCGCAAATGACACGCTTCGGAATCTCCTCCGAAACGGATTCTGGTTTTGCTGCAATTAAAGTAGAAACTATAAAAAAACTAAGATTCACAGAAAAAGTTAGTAGGAAACAAAAGGGATGTTAGCAAATAGTCCTGGTATCCAAAAAAGTCCCATTCTCATTTGGGTCTATTTGCTAAAGATTCCATTTGTAAAAGATCCTATTCGCAAATGGTCTTAAGGGTCTTAAAGGTAAGTAAGGAAATTGCTCTTAAGGGTCTTTTTGCAAAAGGTCCCATTCACAAAACGTCCTATTCGCAAATTTTCGTATTCGCAAAGAGTCCCATTGTTTTTCTTGCTTGAAGCTGCTTGGCTGCTTACTGCGCAGGAGCAATAAGATTTCTCCCAATGTCTGTTAAACTAACCTTCACCATCCTTCGTACCCTCATTTGGTTTCGCAGCTGGGCCCCACTGCATCCACCAGCTGTTGGAATGAACGCGACTGTCACCCTTCAAGCGGTTCAGTACGTGGCTTTTGAAGCAGGAGTTGCAAAATACGTGGCCGTAGAACATCTTAAGCGAGGCGGGAATCGTCCGGCAAACACCTGCGATATTTTTCTATAATGAGTTTAGATAAATATTTAATATGTAAGTAAAATCCTCGGATAAAGAGTATAATAAGATAAGAGTCCCTCATTAAAGAATAATAACTAAAATGAAAAGTTTGACGAAAGAATTTATTAAATGAAGACTAAGCGATAAAAATTATACGCTATTTTTAAGAGCCTTAAGTTTACTATCCGAATGTATTTTTTCCTAAATCATCATTTTATTTGCTGCCAAATGGGCTACCAGACCCCTAAAACAGCTACCAGGCTTAAATCTAAACAAAAAAATTATGATAAATATTTGAGATCTTAGCTCAGAAAATGGTCGAAAGACGATAAATATCCCCGGAGATGATGTTGATTGTTGAATTAACTCACAACACATGCTGCATATCCTATGAAAGTTCTGTCCTTCAATGTCTACTCTATCTTCTGGATCAACAGGGAGGAAACACCTTGCGCAAAAGCATTTTTTTGATTCACTTGTCGTATCCATTTTGATTACGTTTAAATTTGGCTTATTACGAAAAAAGTGAAAAGATTAAAACTTTATTTGGAATCAGCAAACTTTTTCATGGCAGATTATTGTCAAGTGAAGAGGATGGAAACAAAAGAATTGATTTGTCGTGGAACTCAAAATTTGAATTCTTCTTTATTTCATTCTTCATTTTGATCATCTAGCAAAAAGTATAAACGTTTTGTTACCAGCTAGCAACATTTTATTATTTTAATGTAAATAACATCTTAAATGTTATTTAAATTATCTTAAATCTTAAAATGTTAGGTAAATGATATAATAATGATATATGACATGATATTGTGTTAATTAGTGTAACAGTAAGTAGTATGTACCGTTCTAATTAACAATAAAAATAAATAAATAAACAATTTTATGTTTGGATAATTAAGTAAGAAATTAATGTAAGCAATCCGCCTTGTGATTGGTTGAAAATGATCATCCAATGTTACGTCATCCGTCTTCAGGTACAGGCTACGAAATTTGGTATCCAGTTAGACTATAATATCCTTGGACAATTCGCTGACCGTGAAATAAAACCAGTTTAAATGACATCACTAGTTAATGCTTGTGTGTGTGTTGTCCAACCGTTTGTCATTTGTGTTATCTATCATGTTTTTATCAAAAAGTGATGATTGTGAAGTTATTTGAGACATAATCTCCAAATATTTAGTGGTAAAGTTGTTGCTTTATCTTGTTGTTATCTTTATGCATGATAAAATTGGTATACATAGGAGTTTGTTTAGGTTATGACTTATACTTTAAGTTACAAGTATCGGGTCATGTTTTTGCGTTTTTTTGTCACAAAAACTGTTATGTTAGCTTTGCCGAAACTTAAAAGACGTTGAAATAAGTTCTAGGTTACTTTATACACTACTTTCTTCTTGACCTAGACAAGAATACACTATTTTTCGAGAAACTTTTTAGAGTGTTATTCTTTCGTTTTGTTACTCGACCTCATTTTATTATGACCATTTGGCGGGACGTAGCAATCTATTGGCTAACTGTATGGCATTCATCACTTGCGATACAGCCAGCGATTTACATCTAATTACTTAAGTTTATTGCCAAATCTCGAATCCACTTGTTTGTAAATAAAACTTGTTTATCATGAATATTGATTAGGAAGGCATTTTTGTCACATAACTTATGTCTTTTTAATAGCTATTCATATAATTCGTCTTATCTACCCTGCGAAACACTAGGAACACTACTTTAGCGCACACACACACAAAAATGACCTAATTCAGCCAAAATAAATGTGTCACTTTGTGATTCTGTAAAAAAATGCTTTAATTTATATTATAACAATAGAACATTGAGCAAAGTTGCATAAATAAAAGCTTATACATTCATACCCCCACAGTAGGTTTTTACCTGTATTGCGGGTGGCATGGACGACACATATAACACGTCACAAAAACACCCATGACCCGAAAATAAATATTTATCAAACGTATTTAACAAACGCCTCATTTTAATGAAAGGTCGATCACTCACAGTCCGGACTGATATTCAATCATATTTTTCTAAGAGTAATTAGCCCAAGTTATATTTCTGATCATTTATTTCTTTTCAGAATGGTGCATCTGGATGTTAACAGAAGAAAAATGTCCCGCCATGAGAAAGCTAAAAGTGGCTTTGTAAGTACAAATCACCTTATACAATAACTTCAAGTGTGGGTTACTAGGCAAATTTTCATACAGATTGTACCCTCAAAACACCCTATTGAACCGGTTGTTGGAGAAAAATATATTCCATAAATGTATTCACAATATGTAATTTAAAGACAGAGGTAAGCTGCAAGCCGCTTTTTAAAGACCTTAAATTACTCACTCTGCCTAGCATGTACATATACGAAGTATCAGTATTTGTAAAACGGTACCCAAATTTGTTTGTTAAAAAGAAAGATGTAATTGAATTTAAAAGTAGACACCAGAATAAATTATGGCTACCAACTAGTAAAACAGTGTTGAGGTCTAAGGGTGCTTATCATATGTGTGTAAAAATATTTAATAATATTCCTGATAATTTTAAACAATTACCGTTACATAGGTTTAAGAAACAATTATATGAGTGGTTAGTTGACAAATGTTTTTATAGTACCAAATCTTTTATGAAGGAAAAATATAAATAATACTTAATAGCAATAAGTACATTGAATTAATTACGTATATAATCCAAATACCTATGACTATGACCTCAATAAAACTTGACATGCACAACTGAGAAAACAATGTAATATAATGTTATTTATTTTAATAATAGTAATGATATATATATATATAATTGTAATAATTGTAATAATAATAGTAGTATGATAGTGACATTAATGTTAAGTTATTTTAATATCATGTAAATACAATTTTATTAAATTCATATAAATTTGCACACCATCAACATGGTACATTGTGAGCTGCAAAAATCTAAAATTAAGACCTCTATGTTAACCACAATTTTTGCAAATAAAATATTCATTCATTCATTCATTCATTCACAAAATCCTTAGACTAAATATCAAAAATTACAATGAAGTATAATATTAAATTACAATCATTTTTATTGAAACAGTGATTCCGTTTTACACCCGCATATTATAAAAATACATTCATCTCTCATTTGTTTGTTTGTTTTTCTTCCCTGCGTAAGGGATGGGATAAGAGATCTTTCTTAAGTTTTATCACTATGCGTACTAGTATTATGTAAGGCTGTAATAATTATTGTAAAAAATGACTACATAATGATATTTAGCTTGGGCATTGGATAAGGATAATTCAGGAATGTCTTTTCAATGTTAGTTCATTTGAGATGGTAATTGATGTCATACGATATCTGTAGATTATGAAAGGGATATAGTTAGTGAAGTAATGGTAGCAAAACAGCTGCATTTGTTTTTTTTTTTGGTTTAAATTTTTTATTAAAATAAATTCTAAAAATAAGTAATAAAATTGTTATTACTTAATTGTTCATTTATTAAAACGTTAAAAATAAGAAGATCTTTTTCATGATGTCGGACTTACATTGAAATCTGCAAAGCAAGTGAAATGATAAGAATAGCTGATGACCATTTTGTCTGATTGTACCTTTTATTTAAAGGTTTAAACGCTAACACCCCAAATTCCAACTTTATCATTAAGTAACCCAGTCAACAAATTTATCATAAATAATTAAAAATTTCCTAAAATAACAGAATTAAAGAAATAATTGTTCGCAAAAGGGACACTAAAATTGTCGCTGAAACATCAAAAACGCCATGCCCATGACTTTCCTCATGGATACCATTTTCAGAACAGAATTTCAATGAGACTAATCTATAATAAATTATGTATCTCTCAAACTTTTTAATTAACTCGTTTGAAGTCCAATTTTTGAACCAACTGAATTGAAACCTTACTTTTTGTAGTCGTTAATTTAATCAATTTTTTTCTGTTGACGTTACTTACACACTCAACGACAAACTACAGACACGTCTAGCGACACGCGCCGCGAATCGCGAGCGTTATCTATTCGAGTTTTCAGTTTTCAGTCGATTTCCATTACGCGCGGTACTGTTGTGAAAACTTGAAGTTAAAAAAGTGATGTAATAAGTTAAATTGTGTATAAGCCAAAGATGTTAAGTGCTGAAAATGTTTTACAAATAGTTTATGAAAAGTAATTTTGTGTGAAAAGTAGTTTCGCAACTTGAAAGGATCTTATCTTGTGTTATGTTTTATTAGAAGGTACCTGAAGTGCACCTGGTAAAAGTCATTAAAGTTTCATTTAGCGGGCATGTGAGCTGAACTGATGGTAAATGGTCTATCATTGACAACTGACGTCACTGATGCTTTTAGAAGCGGTGTACCTGTTGTTATCAAGATGTCCACGGTTGACTTTTATAAAGGTGAAAAGCCTTATTTTCCCACTAATTGGTTTAGCTACCACGCCTTTCGGCACGAACGTGAATACGGTAATTGGGGTGCGGCCGTGACATCTAGAGTTTTATCAAGTGATAAAGGTGACACTTCGCTAGACGTAAGGAGATCTATATTTGCATATGTAATAATAATCCTTGGCGTGTCTATACTAAGTTATCGTGTAACTTCTGGTCGAGTTCACATATCTGTTGCTTAGTATCATTTGCTTAGCAACACGACATTGCATTGTTTGAATTATTATTTCTACCTTCGTCAAAAACTCGGCTTTGCTTGGCAAATTGCCTCCTCGATTATCCAGGATCTCAAGTGAACATATGGATGTGGCACTGATATGGTCTGCTATTCGTATTTTGTAGTAGGTACCTATCTAATTGATAGAAAATTGTGGTTGACTGGGAGAGAGATACGTACTTTTAGTATTATGTCCGCCTTTATTAATCTATAAATTATATATGGTGCAAAAAGTATGTATGGTATAAACAAATCAATAGAATACTGATGGCTTGTAGCTTCAATTCGTAAGTGGCGTACTGTGGGACTCAAGATTCTTCATAATTTCGTGCAATATAAGTTTGATAGGTTCAGTATAGGTGCTTCCTATACTAATGCATCCCTCAAACAGCATCCTTACGAATTTACCGAATATTAATTACGTAAGGCATGACAACATGATGACAATTATATGATGTTCTATAATATAACTGGAAGCAACATGTGGATGTTTATCAAACATGCATCGTCTGATGGTATCGATTGCGTAATGCGGGCCCAGGTTCAGAGTAAACATAGTAGTTTCAAGTTTGAGTGATGCTGTCGTATGTAGTGTCTGTGTTTTTATGTGTCTTTGTGTACTTTTAATGATGGACTTTTTAAATGGATGCCTGGAACGTCAGTATTGGAACTGTAGTATTCTGAATAATGGATTGGATTATTAAAAATTTTCGCAGATTGGTTTGTAGCACCTTGTTTAAAACGTTCCATAGGATTAGGGTTGCTAGATGGTCGGGATTCGTCTGGATTGTCCCGACATTTCACATGATGTCCAGAGAAGTCGCGAAAAAATACAAGTACAAGGTCCGAAAATTGCAATTTCTTCCATAAATGATTTGAGTTTCAAAACATTACTATCGCGTATCCTAACATTCCGAACGCATCGAATCGAAAGCCAAACCCTCCAAATCGATATCTCATTGAAATCCACACTTCCTTATCTTGTCACAAATTACAAATACCTATGATATCGTTCATTCTAGCCAGTTTATTTATATCTAGGTGTTCGGATATTTCCGTGAACTGAATAGATAGTGTTGATGATATGAAGTGTGATTTTGTTTGTGATCCTTTGAGACGGATTTTCCAGGTATTTGGCAAAAATGTATCTATTTTGTGTATTTTTTTGTCTTTCTTGCTTGATTTACTTTCAAGAAAGTAAAAAAAAAACTTTGTTCTCCTAGTCTAGTTAATAAAAACGCCGTTTTAAGTGAACGACGGCGGTGTGGAGCTTTTTTGAAACAAGTGTTGGGATGAATTTTGGACTCTTGGAAGCTTCTGTGTAATTAAAGTGTGTATTTTACTTTTTACTTTTTATTCAAGTTAGCTTTTATGGGGTTTAGGAGGTGCTATGGGCCTCAAGAATCAGCTTATCACTCGGGTATACACCGCATACATTAGTAAACCTTGTGCCGTCGTGCTTACTTGTGATGTCCCCAATGCTTATATGGAAGGCCTATCATGCTTCATGTGGTTTTCCTCAACGTAATTTGTTCCATAATGATCAGAGGTGTCGATTGAATCTATTTCTAGAGGCTGTAATTGTTTAAGTGGATTGTGGACGATATTCACACACTCTTCATTCACTAATCCAGTTGTGGATGCGTTCAGTATTTCGCACCAGATTTGTTCTTTGTCTCGTTTAATATGGGCTTATTTATACATTTTATTGAAACTATTGTTTGCTAGATTATCTGCAGAAAAATAGCCACTACAATACAGCAGATGCCTTGTACATGTACACAGGCCCTGCAAATACCGCAACGACGTTTTGGGGAGGAAAAGTGAAATAGAGAACTTTCTCAGCTCAATTTTCAACTTCACGATATCTTCGGAATGCACTATACAAAATCCCCATTTGTAACATCGCCAAATAGAGTCAAACTGCGCATGTCCTAAGTCATGGATATACCTGGAAACCTTCACCGGTTGTCGCTTCTGCGAACTATTTCGTGTCCTTGCAGTTTTTCCGTTATTGCCAGTAATTGTTCGTATGAAGGAATTCGTGCATTAATAAGCACTGTTACACACGAGCAGCACGTTGCAGTCGACACGTCGACTTCAGGCCGACTGCAGGTCGACTGTAGCCGTCGACCTATAGCAATGCTTGCAGTTGTAGAATGCCGCGTCAGTCATTTTGTCAGTCGACCGAATAATTATAGTTCAGGAGAGTGCAAGTGTCGCAGATTTATAAAATGAGTTCTAGTGACGATATTGATGTGGAATTGGTAATTGTGGCAGTAAAAAAGTATCCTTGTAATTGGAATTATAAATTGCAAAAATATTGTAATAAAACTATAAAAAAATCGAGCATGGATGGCTGTATGTGAGGAAGTTGTAAATGATTTTAATAATAAATCCATAGATGAAAAAAATACCATTGGTAAGTGAATTATCAATTTTATTGCATTATGAAAATATGTAACTCAAATTATATTTAAAAGATTGTATCCATTTTGCAACTGGCTCCTATACTAAGAGAGCGGTCGACAGCTTGCGCTGATATTCAAAGTTAAAATGTCGGCGGCTGCAGTCGGCCTGCAGTCAACGTGTCGACTGCAACGTGCAGCTCGTGTGTAAGAGCGCTAACTGGTAAAACTGTTCGTGCTATTAGTCATACGAGTCATGCGGTATGCTATCTTTACGACCCCCGTTTCTCCACCTCGACCAGTTTATGAGTTATTGCTGCATTAAGTAAGTGGTTCGTTGTGGAATTAGAAGTGGTATTTGAAGAAGGAATTTAAAAAGGGCTTCCGGTTGCGATATAGAAATCATGACACGGTATTGTGGGATTCACGATGTCCAAAATCTTATAACTTTTGGTATTTTGTATTGAGTCAGACCTTATTGCCATGTCACGCGTCGTTAAGGGGAGAGGCCTTTCTTCTTAAGTTGAATGGATAGGTTAGATTAGAGCCAATGCCCGCTATGTCAAAAACAAGAAACTTACCACTTATTTTACTTAGTATTCTCCACTTGCTATTCATACTCTTCGATACGATGAATATACTAGTAAAACGCGATGGTACTGATCAGTGACATAGGTATAGTGATGGTGGTATGTGATGTGATGTGAGTTAAGTACAATGAGTGCGGACAAAAAGTACAACAGTCTGCCTCGTTTGAGGCGGAAGGAGACATGGCGGAGGAAGGGGGTGAGTATTGTTCTTGTTTCAGTTGTTGTATGTGTCTGAGTGTTTTGTCTCTGTCTTACATTATTAATGATAGCAAACGGTTGGGTTTTTGTCTGTTGAGCTCCTTGCTTAGCACTTTAGCAGGCAGTAAAGAAAATGGGATTCAGTAGTAACTCTCTGCACTGAAATATTCGAAAGCCACTGTTATACAACTTAAACTGTTAAATAATTAATGTTACATCACATAGGTTTCATAGGTTTTATATGACCTGAGTTTAAAGTTCATATCTGCATTGCGGTATTTTGAGACTAAATGGACTACGATACGATTTCCAATTTCTGACGTTTGAAGTAGTTGGAATATCAAAACTGTCCACGGTCGGACTCAACAAACAATCGGCTTATATTCAAAGACATTGACGCCTTATCTATGAAAAACTCAAATAAACAAATTAACACCTGCAGCGAATTCAGCGGTGAATTGAAAAAACTTAACATAGTGTTATTAAACTGACGTACGTGATAAAGCGCTGAAGGTGAATGGGTTTGTAGGACGCGACACATTCCTAGATAATGTCAAGTGTGCAGTGTGGCGGTGTCCTTATATTGTTTACTATGCTAACATGTGTAATGTAAAGCATGTGATAGAATCTGTTTTCAGATTAATTTGATAATATTTATTTTGTTTCTTTCCTTCTCGCTTCTTGCTTAGCTGGCGATGTGTGTGTCTTTCGTGTTTATTTATTCACTCTTTGTCAAAGCCCTATCTATCTATGACGATGGCGATGGCGTAGATACATATACTACTATACGAGTAGAATATGTTTTTAATAAACAAACTTGAGTAGAAATTCGTTTCAATTATTCGATTCAGTAAATTATGAGTGAAGATCAAAATTCCATGTTTTGTTTATATCAGTTTCTGCATAACTAAAAATACTGGCAAAAGGTGACCGAATGGGTTTGATTCATCCATTACATAAAAAATTGCACTCAATGTCATGACTGAATAATTCATTGACTACTACATAATTTTCCGCCCACGACTAAACTTCTTCGAAATATATCGAACGAACAGGTTCTGCTAAGTTAAATGTTCTGTCTGATTGAATACTGTAAGATAACTTTTTGAAAGAGGTTCTACGATTAATCTATATATTATATAAAATTGAAAAGCGACACACCGCTGATTAAACAAAAAATCTCAGAAACTGCCGAACCGATTAAGATGAAATTTGGCAGGGAGATAGTTTATGCTAAGGAGACGTCCACTAAGAACGGAGTTTTGGAAATTCATCCCCTAAGGGGTACAAATAAGGGTTAGAAGACACTTTCATACAAACCAACTTTCTTAGTTTTAGATTTATAAATTTGAAAATTTTTATATAGGTTTATAGTAATAAACAAAGGTTAACTTTAATATATTTTTTTGGAAAATCATCCCTTAAAGGGTTAATTTACTGAATTGAACTTAGTAGGCAACTTCGTCATTTTTGAAGTTAAAAACATGAAAATATACATATTAGCTTCAGACTAGAAACAAAATTTGTAAGTATTATGTTTTTTTTGGAAAATCATCCCCTAAAGGGTTAATTAAGAGTGCTAAAGTTAGTATGGACACTTCGTCAGTTTTGAAGTACGAAGGGCGAAAATTTGTATATAAGCTTATAGTTAGACACAAAAAATAACTGTATCATTGTTTTCTCGAAATTCATCCCCTAAAAATAGGGGTTGGTAGTCAACTACATACAAATCAACTTCGCCAATTTTAGAGTTATAAATATGAAATTTTTTATGTAAGTTTATAGTAATAAACAAAAGTTAACTATAACAATTTTTTTCGGAAAATCATCCCTTAAAGGGTTAATTTAGTGAATTTAATTTAGTATGTAACTTCGTCATTTTTAAAGTAAGAAGGGTGAGATTTTGTATACATATAAGCTTATAGTTAGACACAAAAAATAACTGTATCACTGTTTTCTCAAAATTCATCCCCTAAAAATAGGGGTAGGAAGCCATTTACGTATAAATCAACTTCGCCAATTTTAGAGTTATAAATATGAATTTTTTTATGTTAGTTTATAGTAATAATCAAAAGTTAACTTTAACAATTTTTTTCGAAAAATCATCCCTTAAAGGGTTAATTTAGTGGATTTAATTTAGTATGCAACTTCGTCATTTTTAAAGTAAGAAGGGTGAAATTTTGTATATAAGCTTATAGTTATACACAAAAAATAACTTTATCACTGTTTTCTCGAAATTCATCCCCTGAAAATAGGGGTTGGAAGCCATTTACGTATAAATCAACTTCGTCAGTTTTAGACTTATAAATATGAAAATTTTTAAGTAAGTTTATAGTTCTGAACAAAAGTTAATTTTAACACGGTTTTTTGGAAAATCATCCCTTAAAGGGTTAATTTAGAGGATTTCATTTAGTACGCAACTTCGTCATTTTTAAAGTTAAAAACATGAAAATTTATATATTAGCTCCAGATTAGAAACAAAATATGGAACCACATATCATCCCCTAAAGGGTTAAATAAGAGTGTGCGAGTTAGTATGCCAACTTCGTCAGTTTTGAAGTAAGAAGGGTGAAATTTTGTGTATAAGCTTATAGTTAGACACAAAAAATAACTGAAGCACTGTTTTCTCGAAATTCATCCCCTAAAAATAGGGGTTGGTAGTCAACTACATACAAATCAACTTCGCCAGTTTTAGAGTTATAAAATATATGAATTTTTTTATGTAAGTTTATAGTAATAAACAAAAGTTAACTTAGAATTATTTTTTTCGGAAAATCATCCCTTAAAGAGTTAATTTAGGGGAATGAACTTAGTAAGCAACTTCGTCATTTTTTAAGTTAAAAATGGACAGGGAGCAGGAGCGGGAGAAG
This sequence comes from Thymelicus sylvestris, assembly GCA_911387775.1. Taxonomy (NCBI): domain Eukaryota; kingdom Metazoa; phylum Arthropoda; class Insecta; order Lepidoptera; family Hesperiidae; genus Thymelicus; species Thymelicus sylvestris. The sequence continues at coordinate 2,014,918 of OU426903.1, forward strand.
GAGCGGAAGAGGGAGATAGAGAGGGACAGGGAGCGGGAGAGGGAGTGGGAGCGGGACAGAAATCGAGAGAGGGCGCGGGTGCGGGCGGGAGAGGGACTGGGAGCGATAGAGGAAGAGGGAGAGGGAGAGGGATATGAAATGGGAGAAGGACCTCGAGCGGGAAAGGGAGAGGGATATGTGGTGGGAGAAGGACCTTGAGCGGGAAAGGGAGAGGGAGTGGGACAGGAAGAGGGAGAGCGAGGGGAAGTGAGACAGGGAGCGGGAGAGGAAAAGGGACTGGGCGCGGGAGAGGAAGAGGGCAAGGGAAGAGAGGGAGATAGAGAGGGAGAGGGAGAGGGTTAATGTTGTTTACTATTCCAAACCCGCTCCCGGAGGAATGATCTGTGATTGTGTCGTAAGTTTCAGTATGTAAATTCCTAAATATATGTACTTCAATATAAATGTACCTGTTTTTAAATTTTCTTTTGTAAGGGATAATAAATAATATGATAAGCATAATTTCCGCGAGCGAAGCTGCGGGCAACAGCTAGTCTTAATATATATAAATTACGTGTCACGTTGTTTGTCCGCGATGGACTCCTAAACTACTTAACCGATTTTAATCAAATTTGCACACCGTATGCAGTTTGATCCAACTTGAAAGATAGGATAGCTTACATCTCAAAATAAAAAAAAAACTTTTGACAGAACGAAGTCTGTCCGGGCACCTAGTTGTATTTAAATATTCATCCCTCTGTTTTCCGTAGCCATCCTCAGGTCTAGTGTACCTGAACATTTTGTTCTATACGCAGTAGGTCAACGGCTAGGACTAGCATTTACTATCCCCTGGGTGGTCCTAGGTCCTTGGGGTTAGATATTTGCGAGCTTTTGTAAAGGAACGCTCCTTTTGAAAACGTCGACCAAAGGACGCTCAAAGACCATCTAAAACAGCGACGTCAATTTTTTTAGCTAAAATACCCGGATTTTTTGAAATATTGAGACGGTAAATATTGAGAACGGTTGTGATGACCACGAATTAAAACTTATGAAATAATTTTAAAGTGAAAACTTCTTTAGGCGCGTTGGGCATTTTGGGATGAAACCATACAATTCGCGACACCGTCATCATTTTAATCGACACCTACCTGTGGCGCCATCTCTGAGAGAAGTACAGAACTATAGTTACAATTTACAGCTCGTATTAATAATCAAGATTGTAGTTTATAATAGTTATAATAATATAGTTGAGTAGCTACCAATACGACAGTCTCCTGCAAACTGAGATGTGGTCATGCGACTCATGCGGGTGATATCATGCTGTCGTCACGGTAGGTCAGTGTCAACTTGTATGCAAGTGGTTACATGTAAGAGTATTGTTTATACGGGGATTAACAGTGTTAGCAATTATCTAAAGCCATCGCATAGGTACAGCGATCTATCTTGGCTAAGAGTAAACACCTTTTCTTACTCTGTTTATCAACCGATTTTTTTCTTCCTTTGGTAGCTACATATTTATTTTTATGTAAATATTCATACCTCCACCAATCCGCGCTGGAGCAGCGTGGTGGATAATGCTCTAGGTCTCTTAAAGAGGAGAGATTCGTATTCAGCAGTCGGCAACTAATGTGTTGAAGCCAGTTGTACTAGCCAAATGGTAAGTGATCCCCGTTGCAAGATAGATTATCTTTGCGCTGTTGTGTGTGTATGTGTATGCGCATGTGTGTGTGAAAGAAAGATAGGGACATACAGTAATAATAAGTGTCCCCTGTTTTCTTTTTGGCTGGCATCGGAGACGTATCGGAGCCGGTGCCTGATAATGCCTTTGGTGTTACTGATGTTCAGGATAGTGTCACTATCAGGTGGCTCTTCCGTCATCATTTATAGAACTAAACCTTATCACAATGCTAGTACTATTCAGTTAACTGGATTTTTTTTAGTTTCGGCCGAATTGGTTCTCGTCTAAACTCCATCCTTGATCGTCTAGACTCTACGAGTCTAGACTGCATGCCATATTGTTAGATACCTACTTCCGTGGCACAACTAATACACAAAGGTGTGCCCGCTGTGAAGTCATCCACGCCATGTCCGATTGATTACTCAACTCATGCGCAGTCAAGGTCATTGGAGGAATTTTTTGATCAGATTCACGAGATTATGAACGTTAGGTGACTAAATTCCGTAGTTTTATGTCGTTTGAGCTGGAAAGGAGAATGTGGGTCACCTGCTCTTGGAGCATAAAGGAACTGGACTGGAATAAAATTTATCTGTGATAAAAGTTTATTGTTTTGATTTTTCTGTGTCTGAGAGACATTACATGGGGGATACCCCTTGGCGGTGTGGGTGAATTTTCTGCTGATAAGCTACGCGTTCTATAAAGTTTTTAGTTTTAGAAAGATTTCTGGATTCCAGAAGGAGGGTATCTAGGCTATCTAGGCAGTTTAAGAAACGTCTAGCACGAAGTCTAGCGACCTATAACAGGAGGGATCTGTCTCCAGGGCATCGTTTGTTGCTAAACAATCTGCACCATGAGCAGGTGAAATTAGCTTTGATTCAAGGATGGATGGATGAAGTTTCTTACATTCCCAACTCATTTCTACTTCCGAGATAAAGCTAATGAAACGCTTGCTAACTTTTCCATTTCTATTTCATCATCTCCATAATTAAGTTTGCTGAAATCTTGCTATTTACTGAAACTTCATTAGAACAACTATCTGCGTCGATCCATATGAGGATCATAAAAATTAAAATAGATTCTCTTTCCATTTTGATCTTCACATCTCTTTCTGCTGAATACATGTGTCATGTGACAGAGATGTGCGAGTGAGATGAGGATATCAGTGAGTAACCGATGGAAATGCGGGTGGTTATGTCATGGTTATAATGATCAATTAAGTTTATGGACCATCGTCCGTTCGTGGCCGTATTTATAGTAATGAATTTAGTAAGAGAAGAATACAAGCTGGCTACTGACTTGCCTATAAGTTCTATGATCCTTCGATAATAGCGTTCTTCACCATTGCGCTGAGACTAGTTTATTTTCTGGACGTTAAGTCTTCTTCCCAAACATTTTCCCAATTTAAAAAAGGTAATAAGGTATTTTTTCTTGACTCATCCATTAGGGTCCTGTTGGGCTCGGGGTACTTTTAACATATTGATCAAGCACACAGAAATACCTATAAATATAGGCAGCAAACACTTTATGATTGATACTACATATTTATAGTAGAATCAAGAAACGTGCATATCAGTGACGCATATTATTATAATGAGTAAACGATTTTGGATTTAAAACATGGAAAACTCCTAGGAAGGAACTGTTCATTCCGTATATTCTCAGTTTTTCCAGTTCATACCTTATTACTAATATATAACTTATTAGCTATTTATTGTAAGTACCTATTCAAATCGCCTATATATGCGGGACATTTATTTTCATTGTATTAGATTGGCGAACTTACGTATGCAGTGCGGGTTTCAAATTCGCTATTATCGGCCACGACCGGATACCGTTATTTCGAAGAGACAGAGACAGTGTGATTATTATTTGTGATAGTGAGACAGTATTTTTTTGTTTCAGTTTTATTTTCGTTATTTTTAAAAATGTCACTAAGCATAAAGACATCAGCAAAAGACATAAATACAACGTCTGTTTGTCTGAACACATTAATTTCTAAAAATACTTTAAAAACGTAGGTGTTGTTTTTACTACTACAAAGTGATTCATTAGTAAAGCTTTTATTGGGGGTAAACATGAAATATGTATCTATAAAATGCCTAAAAAGGGGAAATATTTTTTCGGGTGCGGTTACTGCTTAGACACGCACGTCACGTATACCAACTGTAGTTTATAAAACCTTTTGTTATTTCCACAGTAAAGTTATTTTAGAATTTTTAATATAAGTACCTTTTTGACATGTATCTACATGTATTTGACATTATCACAAGTAATCATACCTCGATCGTTTGTCTGTAACGAAATACAATTTGATATTCACATAATTAATCGTACTTTATTTGTATGCAAATTTGAGAATGGTTCATAATGTTGATATGAATGTCATACGTGCGTTACAATAAACTGCTTTCGAGTACTTGAATGAAATTATTTTTTATCATCATCATCGTTGCCACATCATCGCCACCACTTCTACCATCGATTGCCACAACAACTAATTTGCAATAATGAGGGTGTTCACCGTGGCGATGGCTATTTCTGTATCCTTGGTTAACTGAAATCCCGTACATTGGTTTCCTCTTTATTCGTAGATGTCTTCTACCACATTAAAACCATTCATCTGAAGGAATAAGATGAACACGTAAGAGACGTGAAGGCCGGTTCCTCAATGTCAACTCAATTTACCCATTATATTATTAAGAATATAAAGGAGAATTTCCTAGGATTTGGGTCCAATTGTCGGTATTCATCAGGCGTACTGGCAACTCAATGTGGCTGGAGGTTTTGAAGTCTGAAAAGACTGAACTTTGTTGACAATTGGATTTGTTTTTAATTTTAGGGTGCTTACACGTTTCATCTACGGTCAAATTAAGGTCCCGACTTCATGAGTTCACCCATACTTCGTGCCAAAAATCCTATCTCGCTTTTGTTACACAGTCCTATTTCCAATAACTCTTGCTCCACTGAATTATACCAAGTGATGATAAAAATCATTCAATTCGCAATTTATGGAAAGTTGTATAGGGGAGCTTAGCAGTAGACATTATTTCATTGAAAATTTCAGTATAAATATCTTCATCCCTCTCAACTAGGAGTTCTGACCAGCACTGCAGCGAAGCAGCTATGGAATGTAATGGTGATTAATCAACCAAAGACAAATTTATTAGGCCCTCGGCAATAATAGTGAATGTGAATATCAAAAGACTTGTGACTTCATTTGGATGGTTTCCAAATCCATATGAACAATCGCCGTGAACACGTGCCGAGGTATTGTGGGTTTTATCTGTGAATTGGCTTCACCTTTGGAACGCTGGGATTTCTCGTTGAATGTTGATTTATTGTTAATCTAATTTGTTTTGAACAGACGCCAAAAAGGGGCAGAGCTGAGTATTGTTCTTGGGGAATGTAACGTCATTGACAATGGAGTAGTTCTTCAATTGTTAGGTCATCATTTGCAATTTTTCTATTGCTGTCCCTCTTGCGGATCGTAGCCAGCTTTCTCATCAAGAACATTGGCCGTCATTTTGGCCGTTTCGTAGAACTATTGAATCACATTTAAAATTTTATTCCTCACCAGTGTTAGTGCGACGGCCGCTAAACAGCCAAGCCATATTTTTTTACCTGAAATTTTGGGGTTGGCAGAGTTAGGCTGTACAATTAAGCCTTGTAGAGTTAGGATCAGGCGTTTTCATGTTTTATGTGATTAATTAATAAATATCCAAATACGTTTCATCCAAATCCAGTACATTTATAATTTTTGTAGAATATTTTTGAACGCATAAAGATTTTTCTAATTGGCTTACAATTAAGCCATTTGAGTCCGTCGCAATACTCGCAATTACGTCGACTGCTCTGAAGCCTGCTTAATTCAGTCGATCACTTACTATTATCATAAGCCATTGCTGTTATGATAATGATGTCGTTGCATTAGTAATACGAAATGGCAAACAGTTCATTTCCTTATTTAGGTCAGTGTCATCAACCTTGCGAGGTCACCTATAAATATAGCCACTAGCCAGTGTAAACAATATTTTGCTAATAGTGTCGCAATTACGTCGCATGCTATTGTGTGATTTATTTCGTTGATTGGCGATTCACATGAACTTCATTCTCTTGTAATGGGCGAGTCGCATTTAAAATTTAATATTTTAGGTGGCGATTCGCACGAAGCATAATTATATTTGTGCGCGTCGGAGCCACTGGTGGTCTGAAATTATGTCCTACGTCACGAAATGTTAAAATTAATGTTAGAGAGAAATTGCGATCTTCTCATAGAAGTTAGTTAATTAGAAAAAATGTCAACTTCTGACCTGACTCTTGATTGAACGCTAACGGAAAGTTAGCTAGATAGTTAGTTACTAGCAACTTAGTGGCTTACCTTCGAAGTCTCACTACTAAGCCAGCTTCCAGTGGGCAATGAAAAGAAAATCGTATATCAGTGGAATAAGGTGCAATTTCACGATTTGTAAAAAATTATGAGCAGAAAGCCCAAAGATAAAGTTTTCGTCACTTTCTTTGGAAACTCTTGGAGAGGTGACAAGCCATTTGGTTTATTTTTGCACCTGATATCATTTTGAACGTAAATATAAAATTAAATGTTCTTGAGTGATTTGTTTATGTCTATTTATGACGCTCGCTTTTTGTTTGTTCACGTGGATCTTCCTATCGACCGTTGTCAGATTTTAGGAAACATTCCATTTTACTTTTAGTAAACAAAGATTTTTCTGTTACCAACATGGTAACAGTCCTGGTGACCTATCGAATTATCCTTTCCCAATAGGTTACATGAAATGTTTCCTAAAATTGGAAGATACAAATTGTGTTCTATAAGCGCTTGTTGTTCAAATATTGCAAATGTATCAAAGATTTGCTATAAGCCCAATTTATGCAACGTTGCTAGCAGATTGTAGTAATTCGTAAGTTCGTAATTACGTCTAAACGCGTCATTTAAGCGTTAAGGATGATAGGTCTTTTCATCAAGTGGAAAAGTGTCAAGTGGTAAAGTGCTTAACTTATGTTTATTGTGTATGTAAAAATTATGCAAAATTTAAATTTACTCGAAGCTGTTTAAATAGATTATGACATCAATGTCATTCAATGAGGTAGGGTTGTCAATTACTTTATTAATCACTGAATTTGTAACTCCGTACTCCGGAGATTAAACGAGTTTTTAATTATGAAATTAAATGATTGTACACTGTACAGATTCCTAGTAGGTATAGTAAGTAAGTAGTCAAAAAGTTTATAATATCAGTCAGTATACTGTATAAGAAATCACTTGTGCTTTGTGTTTTCGCACAAACCGCTTCACTTCGCCGCGTCACTTCGCTTTACGATACATATTAGAGATAGTTAAATATGTAATGTAGTAATTACATACTTTTAAAATTAGTCGACAACCCTACGGATGGGTGATCTTTCATTATTTTCACTAATTTTCAGTCTCTCGAGAGCAAGTGTCAGTGCGTTAGCGAATCTCGCGGTGTCTGTACACTTATATTGTGTCGTGATTTCATTATATCGGAATACTTTGGTGCTTGTGAGTTGTGACGCTCGTATTTATGTATTGTATTCGCAGAGTTAAATGTATTTCAAAGAATACACTCTTCGCTGCTCATCTCTCTTCCGAAATCCCTCTGTATATTTAAAACCGCGGAAAGCTACAAGTGTGATCTAAGGGTGTCTTTTCATTATAGTTGTCTATGAATTTGTATGATTACCTGATTCTATAGGCTGTCTCCCACTAGCCCATGATGTGATGTGGTCTGACGATAGGATAACTGCACTATTTGGTTTCACTAGCGTGTTTAGCAATATTTAAAAACAAGTTCCAATTTCAAGACCATTATACAATTCTAGTTTACTAGTGCTAGTAGTTATTAAGAACTCGTGTCATACACATTAATTTGTATCTTAACAGTTAATTTGGGTAATCGTAAAGATTCGAATAGATTTCAGGGGACGTAAGAACCAGAAGATTTTCTAGCAGTACTGTCCAGGCTTCCTTCATTATGGAAACGAAGTCGTGTCTTTCAGCTATTGGGTCTAATGCCCACGAAGTCTTATTTTCTTATTTTGCCTTGATCACTAATGCGGATATAAAATAGGGCTTAGTTTCAAGTACCTACATGCACAATATAGGAATAGGAGAAATAAACATTGCAATTGTCATGTTCATACATTTGTTCATATTTTTAATTTTTTGCTACACAAGGAGCGAAGTCATTTAACATAATGACTTAGTTTTATGGAGGTAATTTTCTTTCCAATAGGTCTCAGTGTGTTGTGTGAAATCCGTAAAGTGTTGTTTAATGTGTGTTTGAGTTCATCAAGTGATTTTGTTTTGTGACGTTATAACGATGAAATAAATAAATAACAAAATGGATACGATAAAAGTTGTGGGAGAATACGTTCGGGAGAGATCTCCTTTCTCGGTAAGTGTAGATAATATAATTTATTGTTGTAGAAATACATGTAGCAGGTAATTAAATAGGCAGTCCAACGAATTAAGTTATGGGACTAATGCAACTTACAAATTGTGAAATAGTTCTGACTGTTTTGAGACGTCTAATAAAAGTTCAAGCTTCTATGTTAACACAACCAAAAGATACTTCAATTCAGATTTATTTATTGATATATTATAAGTATAACTGCCACAGTAATGCACGAAATTTTCTGCGTCTACCATACTGTCGGAAAGTGTATCATGGGGAGATGATAAAAAAGACTACTCGGCGCATCGTGAACTGCCCATACTATTTATTATGGGCTCTCTACACTCGCGCGAGAATCTCGCGAGAAGGCGAGAAAAACACGAGAACATGAATGTGGAACCGATTCACATATTCTTCGCAGGTTCTCGCCGTGTTCTCGGTTTTTTCACGCGAGAAACTGACGAGAACTTGTGTTGATAATTTTTTACTTAGTTACCTAGGCAACCGCACAGTCTTGCACACAGAGTACTTAATCACTACATTTTAAGGGGGCCATTAACGATGCGATCGATCTGTGCCATCCGTCGTTGCGATCGGTCGGCAACGACGGATCGGTAGTGTATGTTATGATTGTTAACGATTTGCTTGATCGCAGACGATATCGGCGATCGCAACAAAAATCCATGCAATCATAAATATCGCAACGACGAATCGACAGTATGTGGACCTTTGCGATCACCGATGCGATTTTTGTCTCATTCTGATGCCGGCCACCGCACGCATCGCATGCCTTCAATGCCTTGGCTAGTGCGTTACGTAGGTAGTACGTAGCTATCAACATTCGATGGACAAAACAAATAATTTTTTTTGCCGTATTGGGGCGGCTTTAGAATACTAACCCCAAACCCACGCTGGATGGGTGTCGTAAGAGGCGACTAAATTCGACCCGCTGGTGGTAGGACCCTCGTAGGGATTATATTGGTAGTATTGATTTTAATTGTTAATTAATACCATTATTACTATTGTTATTTCTCCATGGGGTTCGCTTTTACTTTTACTTTTCGCTTTTACCTCTGGTGTTGCTGATGTTCATGGGCGACGATAGCCACTTACCATCAGGTAGATCGGCAGCTCGATTGCCGGCTGTTTCCATAAAAAAACTTCGTGAACTTATCAAGGACCGATGCCGCGATGACAATTCAATATTAAAAAAAAGAAAGAAAGAAAGAAAAAACCTAGTTACACGCTTTATAATAGCTTTAAATGGTTAGACTTGAACTTATCAAGGACCGATGCCGCGATGACAATTCAATATTAAAAAAAAGAAAGAAAGAAAGAAAAAACCTAGTTACACGCTTTAAACGGTTAGACTTCTTCCAAACTTCGTAGACTTATCGAGGACCGATGATAATTCAATATTTAAAGAAAAAAGAAAGAAAGAAAGAAAAAGAATGCTCGGCTATGTTCGGTTTACACGTATTAAGTAGTTAAGTAGTCTTCTTTTTCTCCACTTTTTTTAAATTTGTTTTTTATCTTTAATATAAGCGTAATTATAATATGCAAATGTGCATAGTAATAAGCTTGCCGCAGCAGTTACTTCTGCGTCCATAGTCATCGAGCGCGAGAACTGTACTGAGAACCTTGCGAGTGTGTACCCAAGGAAGTTCTCGCCGAGATTTTCGCCGAGATTCTTGCCGAGATTCTCGGCGAGATTCTCGCGCGAGTATGGAGGGCGCATTACAGGAACAATTCCTAATAATGTTGTTTACTCGTACAAAAAAATAAAAATTTCGTGAAACTGAAATCGTGTGATGAAGGTCAGTGGGAATCGGCATTCTGGAGTGTAAGAAATTGGCAAGAAGCAAGGTCTCAGCACTTTTATTAGTACTAGTCAACATTGTTTAACTTGCAGCATTATAATAAATTGCTCATGTTTATCTCATATATAAATTGCTCTAGCTATACCTTTAAATTCAAAACCCATACCGTACAGATATCTAAGTATTTATTATAGAGTATAGACTATAGACAATAAAGAAACTATGTCATGTCCTTATTGCAATGGATGCCAATCCACAGGCGAGTCTATTAATCCTTAAAAGGTGGGGTACAGTTAGAGCTGGTATATATAACGAAGGTTCAGGCGTTCAGGTCAGCTTGCATAGAACAATACAATGTCGGAAGTATTTGTTTATTACTTTCAAACCATATAGAGGTGTCGGAACTTGGAACGTTCTCTACCTGACAACCTTCGGGAGGGAAGGGAAAATTGTCCCTTTGTGATATATGACTGTGGTGAGTGCTCCGAATTTCTTCATAGCCCAATGTTAGTTCGGATTTTCGGAAGTACGTCACTTAATAAAAAGTTTTGAAATGTAGGAAAAGCATTGAACATAAGTATCCACTAGTTAAATTTATATTTATTCAATCTTTCCGAAATATTCTTCAATGTTCTTCAATGTTGACACGGCGAGTGTTTCCAGACAATCAGACATGTTCGTAATCGTTTCTTCGGCACTCGAACTTTCGTTTTCGTTAGAGATAGCGATTGTTATCCTGGTAGACACTAGTAGTGCTATACTTATCTATCGAGTACCGGTAGTTAAGCTTGTTGGCTATTAAGAGCTGAAGAATTTTCTTCTTTCTTCATGAGAATTTTCTTATTACGTGTAACTAAAAAAAATTACTCGCAGTTCCAAGCCTAATTCATTAATAAATAAGTATCTGCAGTATTAAGTGTGTGCCCGGGATACGAAGCGATCACTTGACGTCGTACTCATTGAATTGAATGCTGAATCGATTGCCGATTCGATTAGCCCTAACAGGGTGACGGACAATGCGAGCGTCATTGTTTCGAAATGTTCGCCGGTCGGTATCGAATTTTAGGGGTTCGATGCCGTTAATTTGGGTTAGTTACTCGTAAGTCGTACGTGTTTGATATTATCCAAGTCAGTCTTTATTACAAACGTATGCTTTCTTTATATCTGCTTGTTTTATGAATAAAGGAGTGAGACTCTTAGATTTTATTGTTTGTACTTTGTTACTTTGAATAAATGCTTTTTCTTTCTTTCTTCTTTCTTTATCTACCTCGACCGGGATTTGAATCAGGATCCACAAGATAATATACAGCCTATAGCTACAGGTTTCGGTTTCTACCAACCTGGTTTCCACGGTCTATTTAATTAAATATGTAAATGAACATACTTATACCCCCTAGGATATCCTCTGTCGCGGGTGGAGGGGACAACACAATAAAACAAACCCCCCCAACTCATAGTCACTAATGGTTACTTAAATCGCTCCTTAGTACAGAATTTTACTACAGACTTTACTAAGGAGCGATTAAAGTAGGTAACCATTAGTGACTCTGAGTTGGGGCGAAAGAGAACAACAATGTTTTATCAGTGACTTAAATATCTAATCCGGAACCCCTAGCTTCGCAGGCAGGGTCACTAGATTTGATATAATAGATCACGTCAATAATGAATGACGAGCACTACCAACAGTTCCTTACGGCTGATTCCATGGCCAGTTAATAAATAATCTGTCATCGGAATGTAATATCCATGAACTTTGTACCTGAATGTAACTAATAATTAACCAAACGGTACATTCCTGTGGTTACGTCAATATCTTTTGTTTATGTCTATCTATAAAATATTTATACTGTACGGGGGATTTCGTGGACCCCATTAATTAACGAGTGAATGTTTAGCCCTCAATTCGTGACGTCACATTTCAAAATCGAATAATTGTTAAGTATAAGTAAATATTAAAAAACAATTAATGGAAATGAAACTTATTTCGGAACTGCTGTTTTAATTTAATAATTTCTTTTTCTTTTATTACGTCATATTAAAATGATCCATAATTATTTAAATTACACAATGTTTGTGTTATTTTATCATTGTCAAATGCTACCCATATAGGCAAATTAAGGTTTAACTTTGTTAATAACTCAATGTTATACTAAACATGACGGTACGTTTTTATCATGCCATGCACACCTCTTTTGCCGTGTGTACATTGCCTAACAGCGTCATCTTCCTTCCAGCTGGACACATGGTTCGGGCGGCCGAAGAAAGCGGGCGGGGGGCTGGAGCGCGGCTACGACACGGTGCCGCGGGGGGCGGAGCCCCGGGCGGAGGACGAGGAGCCGTCGGCGGCGGCCGAGTACACCAGCAAGATCGACGCGCTGGATGACGCGCAGCTGGAGCGACGGTTCGAGGAGATGCTGGTGAGTGAAGGGCCACTGAAGTTGTAAAGGACTTGTTACAGTGCTACCAACTTATCTGTGAATTGGAGGAAGGCGCTGTCCGACACATTGGACAAATCATTGGACGCAATTCGAGAGGTAGTAAATGAGAAATTAATGAGGACAAATAACTTATGAATGGCGCGGCATTAGTTCCAATTTTCGCCATTTCACAGATAACTTGGTGGCACTGTAAATGACTTATCTGAATGAAAGAGTGAATGAATGAAAGATTGAATGATTTATTGATGGATTGAATTATTGAGTGATTATTATTATGAAATAGATAAAATAATGATTGATTGAATGAAATAATTAATAATTTAATTGTAGAAAAAGCAACACCAGGATTCTTTGAAATTTTCTGGAATGAAAATGAAATAACTGGGAGTAATCTGTGATGCATATCACCTTAAAAATAGATCTCCACTTTGTGTTACAGTGCCGACGCTTTCCTGGCGTACTGATTTTTAAGCAGCTTGATATTGCGAAGTTCCATTAGAAGTAGTTTATAAAAACATGAGTAATTACAAAATACACATAAACAAAACTGTTATGGAACTCAGTTTCATATAATTTTCATAACACAATATTACAGAAATTGCTTATTAATATTTTTGAAGTGAAAACTTCTTTAGTATGGGGTTGATTTGAAATTCGATGAAACGAAACTGTCCCGTGACAGTAAAAAGAGACAGACACATAAATTCTAAAGTGAGATAGGAAGCTTTGTACAGGGGTAGGGGAGTGGAGTGGAGTTGAGTTGAGTTAAGTTGAGTTGAGTGGAGTTGAGTTGAGTGGAGTTGAGTGGAGTTGAGTTGAGTTGGGTGGAGTTGAGTGTTTAAATTCGAAATTTTACATTCGTCTCATTATCTTGAAAACAAAATTTTTGAAGGTTTCACTTCTACCACGTGTGGAATTGCACTCATTTTAATTTTTATTCTTATTTTCTTTTTTCTTGTTTCCAGACCGATATGAATATAGGAGAGAAGAAGAAGGAACCGCTTAGAAAATATTCAAGAGATCAAAAGAAGAAGATGCTCGTGGCATACAAATTTGTTAATGCTCAGGTTTGTTTCTTACCATTAATTAATGAATTGATAAGCATTACATAAAATTTAACCATAATAATACGAGTTTTATTCAAATAAATTGCTGCCACGCAAATGCTGACAGAATATGATCGCGACCCACCGTTGTCGCCTATGGTGTTACAGATGTATATGGGCGACAATCAGAAATCTCACTGAAGATATGCCTAGAATGCAAGATTCATTATTTACAATGTTTTTTACAACAGAAGAATAAACGTCAAAAATGTTATTACAGGAAGGCCGCTCAAAATTTGAAAAACCGTCCGACTATGTCTCCTACCTCAACCAACCGGAGCTCTCGGTGGGCAAGCTACACAGCTGTCTAGAAAACCTTAGGATATCGCTCACAAATAACCCGCTCTCTTGGATAGAAGAGTTCGGGAGTAAGGGCATTGAGAGTTTGCTGACTACCCTCAATGTTTGTTATACTAAGTAAGTACATTATTTGTTAAGTTTATGATTTTAAACTTATCGGTATTATAAAATACGAATCGTGAGTAGCCGTTGCATTTAAAATAAGTTTATGATGTCGATGTGACTCTAGGCCGAATAAAATTGAAATCGTTTTGTGTGAGAGAGCTCTAGATTATAATATTGATTGGCAAAGAAATTGACGTACCCTACACTCCGAGCAACTCGTGGATAAGTTTCTGGTTAGGTTGGATTTTGCAATGGTTCTTCTTGGTCGTTGTATGCTTGAATTGTCTCATTTGTGGATTTTCACGCCATCTAGAACCAGAGGAACTGTATATATACGTGGCACGGATCTTGAGCGCTGAGATCTAAAGTCGGAACGCGAAACAGGAAGAAATTCGTACATTGGCCTGTTAGTACCTGTCTCTTTCACTCCCGCGTAAATATAATGCGTCTCACTCCTATATTTACGCGGGAGTGACACAGACAGGTAACAATGTACGAAATTCTTTCTGCTTGGCTTTGGGACTTTACCTGCGCAGAAGCAATATTTGGGGCCAATTTGGCGTTGTATGATGTAACTTTTCATTTCTTGTTCACAAAATTTTTGCTACCTTTAATTTGTAACAATGTTTGTATTATTTATTTAGATTAATTTAATATCAATTGCTAATCTTACTTACATACAAAGAAATCTTAAGTAGATTATTTACTAAGAAAATATAATTACGAAAATTAAGTATCAAAACGAGTTAATCCTACAAGATGGATAATATTAATAATGCAGATTGTCGCTTAAATACAACTTTTTCCTCACATGTTTTTCAATAAACATTGAAAATAATATTTGTGGCTTGTGATCGTAAAGTTGTTTTCGGCAGTAAATCGAAAATAATCATCATTTTAGAAAAAGAAAAATATTCCATACAACTCTTTTTTTGACTTGACAAGCCGCTTGACAATAGTGAGTTTTAAAAATTTTCATTGCCATGTTAAAAACCCATTTTTCTGCTTGTCAAAAATGCCATGAGATACTGGTACACCTATAGATATACAGGGGCTTGTTTATGGAATCTTCAGACTATATTCAATGTTGTTGTGTAAAATATCATCAGTAGGGAGTTTTTGATGATGTTTTAATTTTTTTTGCTTACGTTTAATTACAGACAGTTATTTAGAAATAGAGCAATTAATTATTACCTATACAATTCTTTCATGCAATCAGTGGCAGTGGATTCTACCGGTAAGAACCAAAAGTTACATACGTATTAAGAACGTTTTAACAACAATATTAGTTTTTGGAAATTTTTGGATGGATAGTAAATTTCTTTTCACGTGTGTATACAGTGCTTAACTGCTTACACACGTTTTTATGTCGACCTTTCCCAAGAGCTGTATGCGACGAGAGTTCGATTGGGACTGAGTACATTATTTTTCAAGGGGTTCGGAGTTTAAGTTAAAGTTTTTGAAATCGGTTTTTGGGTCAACCCGTTAGAAAATAAACAAACAAAAAATCAAAAATATCCACCTTATAATATCAAGTTTTTATTACGTTTTATTAACAAAACGACTGGACACCCGCAGCGACTCCCGCTACGACCGCGTGCAGTACGAGTGCATCCGCTGCCTGTCGGCCATCCTCAACAACACGGTGGGCATCCGCGCCGTGTTCGAGTGCCGCGAGGCGCTGCCCGTGCTGGCGCGCAGCCTCGACGCCCGGAAGCCGCACTGCGCGCTCGAGGCCGCTAAGGTGAGCTGTTGGGGCTGATGATCTGTTTGATGTTTTGGTTCCATCAGAGAGGAGGTCCTCAAAATCTGTACATGCACTTTTATTGAAGGGGTTAAATCCATTGGTACGTAATATTTTACATAGTCGAAAAATATATTAATAAAATAAGTCGAAAAATATATTAATAATAAATACAAAATAAATATCGTGAGTACTCGTATTATAGTAAAATGTGTTCAGTCCACGATGACTTAAGTTTAAAATCTTATATTAATAATAAGATTAATCACGATTAAATCTTACGTCAGAAGGGGGAGGGGGAGTCTGAGAAATCTCATTATCTCTGAGAATCTCTTACATGGGGGGGGGGGGGGGGGTCAAAAATGGCAAAGATTGTCCTTACGTAATTATTGAATGGCCCCTTAGAGCTTTTTGTAATTTATTTTAGTTAATTATACCTAAATGTTATTAATATGTGCACACCTTAGGTAGAGCATACAGTTGGATTTATTTTGTTTAACAACTCTGTGTACTATGTTCTAGCAAATAAAAACTTGGACTTTGACTAACTGCAGGTGCTAGCAGCGATATGTCTGATCCCCAACGGGCACGAGAAGGTGTTGGAGGCGATCACGATGGCGGGCGAGTCAGCGCGCCGGCCGCGGCTGCTGCCCATCATCGAGGGCTTGGAGCCCAAGGCGCCGGAGAGCCTCAGGGTAAGGACATTGTACTTAATACCCTAATGTAAAGAAGACCTAAGGCTAGCTCGGTTTGTTGAACTAAGTAGTGACGTCATTTCTCTACAATAATATCATTGGTAAAGTTAGTTACGAAAACAGACAGACAGACATACATCTAAGTTATTTTATAAATTATCTAATTGTTAAAATAATTTGCATATTAATTATAAGCGATGCGCTTTATCAAAGAATTAGCAATGAATCGGTGACGTCCTTTTTATTTTTTCCATTGCTCGACGGCGATCAGCTATCGACTCATTTATATGCTGTTTTATTTAAACGTTTCCAGTTGAATATTTTGAATTATATTGTAGAAATTGTCATGGCAATTGGAAGGCAAAGTTAGTAAGATAAAGAGATGAAACATAATGTCTTTCCCATGTCCTCAGAATGGCTGCATGCAACTGATGAATGCCATAATAACGGAGCCCGAAGAACTGGAGTTCAGAATGCATCTTCGGAGCGAGTTCATGCGGACTGGACTTTATGATCTGATTGGTAAGGTGCAATTTCACTTGTCATTATCAATGTAAAGTTAGAATTACACGACAAGTTGATGATGATGCCATACATAATATTTTAAATGAGATGTGTCAATGAATTTCACGTTTTTACCGTATGTAAATATAAAAACCACTGGCATGAACTTCCCTATATAAAATCAGCTCGAAGGACCAACTTTTTTCTATTAATATACTATGCATCTGTATAGAGCGACTGAAGAATGATTGAACAATTTTACGTTGCAGACGAGTTGCGAGCGGGAGCAGAGGAGGGTGGCCGCTCGATACAAATGAACGTGTTCGACAACCACGCCGCCGCCGACCAAGAGGAGTTCTTGGCGAAATTTGATGATGTCAGGTATGCCTTTAACAGTAGTGAGTGTAGTGATATGTCTCTGCCATACCTTCGTCCTGCGTTAAAAATGACATTGCGTAGGTGTGGCCTACAATGCGCTAAAAAGGGTGTGGCCGTGTTAATGTCATTACACGGTATATCAACCGAACACGCAATTTGGGTGACAGTTTCTTCGAAAAATCAAAGGATTTTAACTCTTGTGGCCTAACGGGCTAAGTAAAGTGTATTTCGGTGCAGCCGTTAACGTCAAATTTAACGCAGTGTAGCCGCGACAAAAGACATAAATAATAGACTATACAGATTAGTCTCCACATAGAATTACTTCACAAACGCGAAATGCAATTTCTAACTTTAAAACATTACTTCCAGGGTGGACTTCCACGACGCGAACGAGTGTTTCGAGCTGGTGAAGAACCTGGTGATGGACACGCCGGCCGAGCCCTACCTGCTGTCCATCCTGCAGCACCTGCTGTTCATCAGGGACGACGAGCTGATCAGGTCGGTTGGAGGTTGGACTGCTGGTTTATGTGTGCCTGGTACTTGCACTTGGTATAAACTTGTAGTTAACTGTACTTACGGTGACAATTGATAAGGTCTGTTGGTTATGTGTTCCTGGTACTTGCGGTAGAAACTTGTACTTGACAGTACTTACGGTAACAGCTGATAAGGTCGGTTGGTTTATGTGCCCCTGGTACTTGTAATTTTATAGTACTTGTACCGCTTGATAGTACTTGTAATTTTTTTAAAGTTTTCGCGCACAATGCAGGTGAAAAATAGTATAAATGTCAGAAAAATGGTACAACTACAAAAGGCTACTTTTTGCAACTCGACCACTTCAACAAATCCCTACAGTGAGTGGTCCCGGGAGAAGAACCGGCAAGAAACTACCGTCATAGTACAAGCCGGGCTATGAGCAACAATTGATCGTTTACTAAACCCTCATTATGACCCACCAGGCCCGCATACTACAAGCTGATCGAGGAGTGCGTGACGCAGATCGTGCTGCACAAGAACGGCTACGACCCGGACTTCAGGGCCACGCAGCGGTTCAACATCGACGTGCAGCCGCTCATCGACGGACTTATCGGTGCGTACTGTACTTGTATGGAAATAGAAAAGATAAAAAAAGGACTGCACTTCATATTTACACATTGATTGTATCAGTATAAACATGTTGGATATGTCTCAATGTACATTGAGACTTGACTGTGACAACGATACGTGCAACTCGGTTGGAATATCGGCGTATCGTAAATCATATTATCAAATACATGATGAGTTAAAAAAACATTTCTCATATTGATCGTAGAATGTCAGAAACGTAAAACGACAAATTCTCAAACCGTCAGGTTTTAATATTTTTTCGCAAACGCTGAAAACAACAAAAAATAGATGTGTTGAAAAAGAGGGATTTTCTGAATTTGTACATTGCGCCGTTACCTTCATGATTTCTTCGTGTCACAATAAAATAATGAACAGAGTTGTTACTAAAGGTACATAAGTTTAGTATGGCCCTTAACACTAACTCACCTGGGAAAGGCAAGTGCTTCTCTTTTTCAGTTCGACTGACAGTTGGCTGTGACTTTCAGAGAAGTCCCGAGCAGAAGAAGAACGAAAAGTAGAGGAGTTAAAGACGAAGCTAGAGGCGGCGATCGCGGCGCGGCAGGAGGCGGAGGCGCGCGCCGCGCACCTCGAGGAGCGGCTCAAGCAGGCGGCCACGCCCACCGGGCCCGGCGGGCTCGCGCAAGGAAACATCGCCGCTATCGCCAAGGTAATACGGTCTCATTTTGCCTGCAGCTTACACGTATTAAATGGGGTTATCAAGAGTGAGAGTCAGTTGTTTCTCATCGCCGCTATCGCCAAGGTAATACGGTCTCATTTTGCCTGCAGCTTACACGTATTAAATGGGGTTATCAAGAGTGAGAGTCAGTGGTTTCTCATCGCCGCTATCGCCAAGGTAATACTGGCTGGTTTTGCCTGCAGCTTGAGTAAGTGTATATTGTACGGGGTTAACAAGCGTGAGAGTCAGTTCTCTCTTATCGCCAAGGTAATAGGGTCTGGTGTTGCTTGCAACTTTTTACTTGGCTCCATGTCGTACGGCGTTGGGGTTATCAAGTTTGAGAGTCAGTTCTTTCTTTTCTTCTGGTGTTGCCTGCAGCTTGTTACTTGGCTCCCACATTGTACGGGGTTATCTTTTTTTATGGAAATAGCCGGTAAACGAGATGACGTTCCATCTGGTGGTAGGTGGCTATCGTCGCCCATGGACATCAGCAACACCAAAGGCATCACTGATGCGATGCCGGCCAGGAAAGAGACAGCAGCAACAGCTAGTTTGTCGACATAAAAAAAGTTTTAGTGAAGTTCTGGTACAAAGCTCGAAGTGGAAGGACATGGTATTATTATTATTTCGACTACAAATTGGAATAAAATTGAGGTATAATTTTATATTTTTTTTATATTTCAGGTGATCGGCAGTCCCGGTGGGCCCCCGCCTCCCCCTCCACCGCCTATGCCTGGAGGTAAGATTATTAAAATATGTGGGTGCTTCAAAAGGCATTTTATATTTTTTGAACCAATTAATCTGGTTAAAGCCTGCAATTTAAAATTCAGTATTATATTTTGCTAGAAGCTTGCGTGATGTGGCCTGTTTTATTAAATATATAATAAATATATGATTTATTACGTCGAATTTCAGAAAAAAATATCAATTCGTATAATAAACCACACGTTGACTCTTATGCAAATTAACTTACGCTATACAAATAATTTTGCACCACTTTTTCCTCTTAACTTTTACACTGAAAACAGTGACAAAAAACATAGATCAAAATGGGTTCATCTATTTGGGAGCTACGATGCCCCAAACGGACATACCGATACACAGACACGTCTTTATAACGCCCCTCTTTTTTCGTCGGGGGTTAAATTGTACAATTACTACAGATAGCTCGAGACAATAGGCTCTCCTTTTTTCTCCTTTTCTCTTTTTTTCTTTCACTTTCTCCTTTCTCAATGCACCTTCTTGCATGAACTGCACTACAAGTTGTATGTATGTATTCTAGGAGCCGGCCCGCCGCCGCCCCCGCCGCCGCCTATGCCCGGAGGTAATATGTCAATAACAAACAAACGACCAAACTGACTGATGGTAACTGGTCATTGCTGCCGATAATTTTATTGACACACTATCATTGGTCACAACACCATAAAGCTTGAGGAAGCGTTGAATCAGCTTTAACTAAACTTCTACCGTCCTAATTCAAGAGTCACTAACGGTTACTTTAATTGCAGTAAATAATCACCATACAAATTCTATACTAAGAAGTGATTTAAGTAACCGTTAGTGAATCTTGAGTTGGGTGGGGCGTAACTCCGTAATTTAACTGTTGATTCTCGATGAAGTTAGCTATAGTTTTCGCACATAGCAATATGACCTTTATATCGTGGTCGTTACGGTTAATTTTAAAACGTACACTCGAACGAAGTGTATGAAGAGTATATCGCGCCTAGCGCCTACTCCCATCGGACTGAAACTCAATAGTAATAAACTCAATATAACGCTTACATTTCAATAGTTTACTTTGATGATCCAAGATGTTAAGCGAACTAGAAAAATTAATAAATCCTATTGGTGTTTTTTCTCGCTACCTTAACCATCTCTGAACAATGATAGGGTTGAAGCTTAAATTATAACAATGTTAATCAATACTTGTCCCATCAGGTGGACCTCCGCCCCCGCCGCCGCCGCCGTTCCCGGGTGCGGGGGGCGCGCCGCCGCCCCCGCCCCTGCCCGGCATGGGCGGCGCGCCCCCTCCCCCGCCCATGATGGGCATGGGGCCCAGACCGCCGCCGCCTTTCGGAGGGCCCATGGCTCCTAGGATGGTAAGTTTGTTTATTTATTATCACTTTATTACTCCCTTAAAACTGAGTGATACAGAACAGACTAACTTGTTTATGTTATAACTATATTTTTTAGGTACTAAAAAAGTATTGGTAAAACGCATTGTTATAAACATACGTAACCAAGCAACGCGCATCACTACGTCTTACTACGACGTCACACGTGCGAGAGAGAACATGATGTGCGCTGTTTGGTTCGCTCGTTCTAAGCACGGCTTGTCACACGGTATAGTATCAGATGACAGTATTGTGTATTGTTGTCAATGTATGTAGTACACTAATGACATCCCCACCCTTGAGGGCCACCTCAAGGAATGGGAACGTGACGCGGTGCTCGCAGTGTTCGCGGACGACAGCGCGTATTTCTATCATCCCCTAAAGCGGAGCTGGCTGTTAGTCGCATGCAGCGCCTACTGGACATACAAACGGTCTGGTTGGACAGATTGGAGGATTGCCGTCAATGTCGGTAAGACGGTCCCCATCCCGTTCACCAGAGCACGCAAACTGACGCCGCCGTTTCATTTTGGAGTAATAAACCATATTGTGATAGCCGCAGCCGGACGTGCTGCCGTACGGGCTGAAGCCGAAGCGCAAGTGGGAGGTGGAGGGGCCGCTGAAGCGCGCCAACTGGAAGACCATCGTGCCGCAGAGGATGTCCGAGAAGGCGTTCTGGGTTAAGGTAAGAAAACAACTTTTTTTTTGCAACATATTATTATGTCGTTTGTTCAGTGACAAAGGTGGATTATAAGCATTCTCTCCAAGTGAAACTTGGACAGTTATATTAGTTGTATGATATGACATGACGTAAATGGCTATATAAAAAAGGGTATTTGTAAATCATTTTCTGTCTTTTTTTTTGTTTTTAACTTGGCTGTTTTTAACAGACTTGAAAAAAGGAGGTACTTTATACGATCCGTGTTTATGATCCATATTTTAAAACTGATCTGAAGTTATTTGTTGATTTTACGTACTGAATGCACACAGTACGATCCTTACACCTTTACCTGCAGATAAAGGTGTAAGGATCGTAGCAAGTGGAAAGAAGTGGTCTCTGCCTACCCCTACGGGAAAGAAGCGTAATTATATGTATGTATATGTATGTATATGTATGTGCAGGTGCAAGAGGACCAGCTGGCGTCGCCGGACATCCTGAGCGGGCTGGCGCAGAAGTTCTCCAGCAAGCCCGTCGCCAAGAAGAACGAAGACGCTGTTGATAAGTGAGTATAACTATATGGTTTGACATACTATTGATTGAGTAATCTATAATTATTCATAACAGAGATACGTTGAATATTCTCACGTTCGTAGAAATTTTAAAGTTCAAAAAAAAAATTAAAACTTGCTATAATGAAATCATCAAATCAAATGTGCAAACAAGCCTTACTATTTGTCAAAGAACATGCCCTCGTATTCACAATCAACACTTTTTGATTAGCGTACCGTAATGTCTCAATACTATTGCATATTTCCGAAAGTTGTTAACGTAAATTACTAAAGCAGCTTACAAGCACACTTAAAAGTGTGAATGCGGCTTAACGTATACAAAATTTTTTAGACGAGATTTATTTGATAAACAACCTTACCACTACTTTTCATAGAAATATTAATTTAAGTTCCTTTTAGAAAATAATTAATTGATGATGAACAGATTACTTCTGTCATCAAATGTTTATTCATATTTAAATTATTGTAATTTTGTTTCTGCTTTATTTTTAAATCACCAATAACGAAAAAAAAAACTCTGAAATTAGTATGTGTGTGTAGGGTGCACACGCTGAAGAAGGCCAAAGACCTGAAGGTGCTGGACGGCAAGGCGGCGCAGAGCCTGTCCATCCTGCTGGGCGGCTCGCTCAAGCACCTCTCGTACGAGCGCATCCGCACCTGCGTGCTGCGCTGCGACACCACCGTGCTCACGGCGAACGTGCTCGATCTACTCATACAGGTGAGGGGGGGAGGGGTGATACATTACTGTCTCCGTAATGTTACTGTCATACCTGCGTCTTATTAGGTAGTTAACTAAATTTTAAGTAAATTAATACGTGTAAACGGACAATTTAGTAGGTAGTTTAGTAATCAAGTAGACAAGTAATTTAGAAATTTTTCTATTTTCTGTTAAGTAGGTGGGCGGGGCTTATCACTTAACACGTTTGAACAGGCACTTTTAAGTTAAAATTTAGTAAAATGCTTAAGTAATTAAGTAAATTAGTAAAATGCTTAAGTAGTTAAGTAGAATTGTATGAACTAAAAAGCATTTTTAAATTATTACATGTGGACGCACATTAAAAATTATTCACTTAAAATTTAGTTACCTATTTAAGTACTTAATACGTGTGTACGGGGCTACGGGCTATAAGGGAGGCCGTACACGATCAAATGCACTTGATGAAGCGTCAAGCGGACTTGACGGGGCATCCAGTATACTTGGTCGTGTATGGCCACGGTACAGCTATCTGCCATATATTTGTATCATGCACACTGGATGGCGCGTCAAGTCAAACGGCAAATTTGACAAGTCAAACTGCAAATTTGACAAGTACACTTGATCGTGGCTGCGTTCCAGTAGACGCTCACATCGCTCACAACGATCAAAACGCGTTCCATATGGCGACCACGGTCGTCATGGTCGCGGTGAAAACGTCATTGATGACGTCATTAATTTCGCTCACGGCAGTTCACGGCACGCTCAAAACAACCCACCTCACGGGGTGGGTCAAAGTGCCCGTTCCACTTGGGTGTATGATTGTAACACTCACAAGCTAGTGGAACAGGAAAAACCGCGGTCGTGAGCGTGATCGTTGTGATCGTCTAGTGGAACGTAGGGAGTGTATGGTCTCCATAATGCCCCTGTCATACCTGCGTCTTAACGAAGAATGACATTACATAGGTGTGGCCAACAGTTAGCGCCCTAAAATGAGCGTGGCCGTTTTAATGCCAAAGTGGTGACTTCTTCGAAACATCAAAGAGTTTTAATTCTGTTGGCCACATCTATGGCCTAACAGGCTAGGTAAGGTGCATTCCGGCACAGCCATTTACATAAATGTTAACAAAATTTTAGCAACCATGAGAAATGTCAAAAATGTCAAAGTTCACATCAATAGCAAATGTAACTATTCCCCCCTCTCCAGTACCTCCCCCCCGCGGACCAGTTGAAGAAGCTATCAGAACTGAAGTGCAACAGCTCGGAGCTGACGGAAGCCGAGCAGTTCGCGGCGACGGTGGCCGATGTTAAACGACTCGGGCCGCGCCTGCGCAGCCTCGCCTTCCGGGAGCACTACGCCGAGATCATATCCGAAGTTAAACCTGTGAGTTGATCCAACTCTTCATGTAGATTGTAGACGCACGTCATACGCACGCTATCGTCAATTGTCGCTTGCGTGCATCATGCGTACAAAAGTACGAAATTTACAGAGCGGCATCATCGCATCTGCCTGTGTTTCATGATACCTACAATTTATAATTGCATACTTTCGACAAATGAAGTTGCGGTAGACTATAGGCTTTACACTATATTCCATTGTTTTAGACGTATGTAATGTATTGTCGCATGTCTAACGGCCGTTCTCAATATTTTTAACAGACTTCAAAAAAAGGAGGAGGTTCTCAATTCGACTGTATATTTTTTTATGTTTGTTACCTCAGAACTTTGGACTGAGTGAACCGATTTTGATGATTCTTTTTTTAATCGAAAGCGGGTGCTTGTAGTCCCACATAAATTTGAACGAGATCTGATAAGTACTTTTTGAGTAATATTGAAGTCGGTTATTTTTTGTTAGTAAAATTTAGATTATATCTATCAATAATCCTCAAGTCATTTGCCTTCCAGCAATTACTAACTTACCAAAGATTTTGATAGATTACTGAAACCGGCTTACAATACACGTAATAATATCGTCACCCGCCAGGACATAGTGTCGGGCACGGCGGCGTGCGAGGAGGTGAAGTCGAGCAAGAAGTTCGCGAAGATCCTGGAGCTGCTGCTGCTGCTGGGGAACTACATGAACACCGGCTCCAACAACGCTGGAGCTTACGGCTTCGAGATCAGCTTTATAACTAAGGTTTGTGTGTGTGCGTGTGTGCGTGTGTGCGTGTGTGTGTGTGTGTGTGTGTGTGTGCGTGCGAGCGTTGGTGTATATATGACTATTTTCATAATTTTAATAATGCCTTGATTTTAATATTTTAAATTTTTACTATGAATTTATGTTTTTGCTGCTTAAATTTAGATGTTAATTTAAAATGTATACACAACCACTTCTATTGCTCAATGAATTCTTATTACGTTCTTTGTTGATGTCGAATTCTATTTGTGCAAGCTGTCTTCGCCTTTAATTGTGGTGGCACTTGACAAGCTAGCTACATAAATGATATTATTAACAATGTATTGGTGTTCAATATGTTGGCGTTCATTTAAATATATAAAAATATTCATATTATTCATCCATCCACCTTCCGGTGGGGGAATGTGAAAGGGAGAATGGGAAAGTGCGCGGAAACGTCAAGTTGCGTGCGACCGGGTAAGACAAGTGTGAGATGAGAAAGAGAAAAACAGCGCTCGCCAGCTTGCGATTACGTGTTAGAGGAATGAGCGAGTAAATGACGAATGGGTGAGCGAGCGCATGTAAGAATGAATGTGTGGTATAAGGGAAGCACATGTGTGACTCTATAAATGAGTGAGTTATTAGATGAACTGGAGTTTTTTGGGTAATTTTTAAATTCCATTAACCGTTTATTATAAATTATAATTATTTATACAGTAAAATTTTAACTTTAACATTCTATCAATTATTTTTTTAGTTAACATCGACGAAAGACCTGGAGAACAAGCACACGCTACTGCATTATCTGGTTGAGACGATAGAGAATAAGTTCCCTGATGTACTTACCTTCGCCGAGGAGATGCCGCACATTGACAGGTATTGCATCGTCATCACACATACCCATGGCTCTTTATGAGTTCACAAACAGCTGTAAAGTTCTGGCGAGCTGTTGGTAGACGTAACCGAATGCTAAAACCTCCTATTCCTTATATTCAGTAGGCGAGGTAACGATGAAAGTAGAACGAGTAAAATGTGGTTCCTTTGCTAGTCATCTACAGTACGGCCGACGTATCTTGGCGAGTCTGAACTTCGCGCGGAAGGCTGCGCAGTAACACAATATTTTGGCAATGCTCGGTACGCGGCGTATTATGTCTCAGTCACACGTTAGCATGTTCGTGTCGCTATCTCTGTCTTACATGTGCTAAAGTTCGCAGAGATATATCGGCTGTACTGCACTTTATGACTACTTTGAATATGCGATAAATCTTATGCGGTCATAAATCTAATGTGATTTTAACGGACTTAAATAAGCAACTTCACTTACCATTAAATTCAACCAATGACAGTCATTGTCGAACATTCTCAATTCCCCATTTTCACATTCTCCACAGGGCAGCACGCGTGTCGATGGAGAATCTCCAGAAGGCGCTGAAGAAGATGGACAACGACATCCGCGCGCTGGAGACGGATCTGAACAACTCTAGGGTTCCGCAGTGTCCGGATGACTTGTTCCATGAGACTATGAGCGTATCCTTTTAATTTAATTTAATCGTTTATTAGGCAATCCAACAGCGTTTTTTACAATTTTACAGTCGAATAATATATACATATCAACTAAGGCCAAAAATGGATTACACAGTTACTTAAGGGCTATTTTACATTATAATAAAACATTTATATTTTTTACTAATTTAAACGGTTGGTTGTTTGTTAATATTAGGACAGGTTATAATATGGTGGAGTTCAACCTGTATACCATATGCAGGGTGAATTTTTCAAGTGAGCGGGGATGGCTAAATACGAACAATGACGAATAGCGAAAAGTGGTCAAAAGAGTCTCGGGGCCGATTTTGATGCAAACTAAAACTGTATATATTTTTTTAAAAACCTTTATTTGTAGCCAGGAATCGAAGCCGTTGATTTTGAAAAAAATTACACACCATTACCAGTAATCTAGGGTACCCTATACCCTTTAAAGTTAGGGATAGATTATTTTGACGCTTGAAAGGCAAAAATTACCAAGCGACATGTTGGGCGATATTGAATTATAAAACTTCTTTAGTTTTTTTATAAGTTTTAAAATTTAATATCGCCCAACATTTCGCTAGGTAATTATAGCCTTTCAAGCGTCGATTTGTTTTCAGGTCATAGGTGTTAAAGTGATGTCTTATATTTTGTGTTGTCCACATCTCTGTGATCCTACTGCGAGGGGTATGAGTGTGTAGCATTTACATATTACATCGATATACCCGTCGATCCATCCTTAACCGACGCACAGAACTTCGCAGTCGAAGCGCGCGAGCAATGCGACCTGCTGCACTCGATGTGCCGCAAGATGGAGGCGCTGTACGGCGAGCTGGCCGAGTACTACGTGTTCGACCCGCACAAGTACACGCTCGAGGAGTTCTTCCAGGACCTCAAGACGTTCAAGGACTCGTTCGCGGTGAGTGCACTGTGTATCTGTCTCTGTCTGTCTCCTGTGCATACAGTGTGACGTCTAGATCCCCCGTTGAAAGAACTTAAATAGCTCGAAGGTCTTCAGGTATAGATTGACAAGTTCTACCTATTACTAGTACATTTATAGGTTACAATAAAACCTAACAAAACAATGTTAAAAATGTATATAAAAAGTAGTGATGGGATGACTATGGGTTTTGCCGATCAGCCGACTAGCCTACTAATCGGTAAGAAAATTGCCGACTAGTCGAAACTCGACTAGCTTGAAGGTCTCAGTTATAGCTTTACAAGTGCTACCTATCTCACTAGTACATATTTTGTAAGTAACAATAAAATCTTTATCAAAACTTTGTCATGATGCTTAAATTCAGCCTTAACCAAAACAAACCCTATATTTAGTGGTCCCAAAACTTGGTCCTTCGAGCCGGATTTCCAAACTGATCGTATACTGTCCTTGTCCCCCAGTCCGCCCACCAGGAGGTAGTGGTAGCGCGCGAGACGGCGGAGCGCGCGCGGCGGGCGCGGGAGGCGCGCGCGGTGGCCGAGCGCGAGCGCCGCGACCGCCAGCACCGGTACAAGCAGTTCGTGGACATGGAGAGCGCGCAGGAGGGGGTGATGGACAGGTACACACACCTGTGCAATATGTGCAGTGTATTGGACATGTACTCAAGGCTCTGAATAAGGAAATTGGAACTGTTACAATATCGTATTACTTAAGGTCGATGCATACGTAACGTGTTTTTTCCCCGTACGGGCGGGACGTGAAGTTTTGGAAACATCGTTTCATATAAAATGTATACGATAGTGCATACGTAGTAGAATCCCGTACGGGACGGGAAAGGGGCACGCACATATATTTATGCCCCATAAATATACATAAATGTAAAAACATGTCACATATGCATCGACCTTTAGTTCCTATGAAATCTGCCACATTAACTGATTAATATATTATTGTGTCAATATATCTTCCTTAACGCATTCTCTTCCTATTTCAGTTTGATGGAAGCCCTACAGAGCGGATCGGCGTTCAGCAGAGAACGGCCGCGGAAAAAGGCTAACCCGAGAGTGGCCGGCGGTAAGATACATTTTATATTTACTACTAGTTATAAAAAATAAATTGTTTCAAATATCAAGCTAAATTGAATCACCCATCATCAATGAATAAGTGCCAGTTTCTATTGCACATTTGAGTTATAATTGCTATTTCTATTATCTGTGATTGTGTTCTAGATTGTAAATTAGATTTAGATCTCTTCCGTCTCTTTCTCATGAGTGAGACAGGTAACTGTTGTACTGAGAGCATTGATTTATAAGTATTAAGTTATTTACACGAAAGGTGTAGAAGTATTGTACGCTATTGAATTAATATGGTATTATAAAACTACCCTCACAAAGCACAATTTTGCACGCACTACATTTAGAGGACGCAAGCGAGGAGGAGGGACTAGTGCAAGCGATATTGCACCGTATTGCAGGTAAAATAAGAGCTATGAGTTTTGCTCAACTATATGTTAAAAAGTGCTATAATGAACGTTAATTTGCAGGTTTTTTTATTTTAGTTTAAATAAATAGTTTTAGTTTATTTATGAATTTAAGTTGCGTTGTTAGTTATTATTACTTTATCTAAAATCTTATTCAGAAAGTATAGATATGTGCGCGAATTTATATATAATATTTTGTGAAATGAAATATGTATTTATTAGATTGCGGTTCGTCTATACGCTATGGAGGCCTGGGGCGATCTAAGCGTACTTCGCCACCGAAATTAGAAACATACAGACAAGTCTATTATATACGCATTTTTGTTTTTAATAGTAACAACGCTAGTGTTGATTTTTGCAAGCAATTATACATTTTAACTATAAGTTATTTAAGACGGAATAAAGATTATTTTTATATTCAATTCAATTCAAAATAATTTACTGAACTGCAACTAAATAGCGTGTATTTTGGGTGTAAAACATAAAAGAAGAACTGGTTTCACCACTGGTTTGGTTATGGCCCTAACTATAAGTCAAAGATATTAATAATTCACATTATTATTTGTAAGGGGGCTGTAATAATAATGCTTCCAACTCATAATAAAATAATGTTTTAATATCACAATTATTCAGATCCCTTTTTTGTAATGAAATAAGAGTATAATATGGTGCTTGCAAGAATCAACCATTTTGCAAAGATATCTAACGAAATGAAAGGAAACTTCTTCATGCTTTAGACGTTGTCGTTGATGTAAAGCATATCATCCATCCAAATTACACTAAAGTAGCACGTGAATTAAGCCCCAATTTTTTTTTATAATTTAACACAAATTAGTAATTAAGCGTTTTCGTTTGCATATTGTTACTATATAAGAGACGTAGCATCCATTGCATATTGGATATCCATTTTTCTTTTTTAACATTTCTTTATTTCTTCTATCATATTTATGTTGTCGTAGATTTGGATTACTAATTAACTTGATGATCGATTGTGTATACATTTTTTTATTTAATTGCATTAACATTTAACATTGTGACTAATTTGATCATAGCAGTACTTGTCTTAATCTGGAGATATTGTGGCTATCTCTTACAGTAGCCGCTTAAGGCAAACTGCTAATTTCCTATTTCAATATAAAATAGTTAAAAGCATCAACTACAGTTACTATCCACCTCTGAAGTAAAATACAACATGCGCCTTTTTTATTAATCATAAGTTAATGCTGCAGCAACACCTCATTTCGGTAGGAAGTGGGGATGAAGTGTTGGGTGAAAAACCGCACTAATTTAGAAGAAGCCTATTCATTCTTCAATGATAAGGTTAATGCCACGTTCATAATACTGTAATGCACGTCAAGGATTGGAATAAATTGTCCGAGTCGGTGGTTCCGTCCGATTATAATGTGGGTGTCTTTAAGGCGAGAATGAATGGGGTGTTACTAAGTTAGCGTGTCGTACTACAAAAGACTACACCGCCACTTACCATCGGGTGGGATTGTAGTCACGCATTAACTTGTAATTTATAAAATGTAGCTGACCCGGCAAACGTTGTTCTGCAATGACTTTTATATTTATATAACATAAAAATATTATTAATTAATCAAATACGGGTTATATCACTCAGAAATAATGTAGCTTCACATTGATGAAATAATTTTTGAAATCTGTCCAGTAGTTCATAGTTTATCCATTAGAAACAAACAAGAAATCAAAACTTTCCTCTTTATGTTGCTAGTTGAGATGTGTGTTTCACTCACGTTATACATTGGTTCGACAGCTGAACGGAGAGCACAGCTGAGCCGCTCCCGGTCGCGGTCCGGCCTGACGGGGCCGCTCACCAGCAGAGAACTAGCCAAGTGAGTATCTACTGCCCACACTAGTACGTAGACACACGATTAAATTAAAGCCCAATGCATACGTAACGGGGTTTTTTCCCGTTTTGTCCCGTTTCGTTTCATAGAAAATGTATACGATAGTTCATACGCAGCGGAATCCCGTACGGAACGTTATGTATGCATTGGGCTTTATTTATATGTCTTCAAGTAAAATTAAAAATTAGTTCTTTATCGTCTTTACCCCTTTTTTTCTTGTCAGTTTCAGTAGCGTACATTCCAAATTTGATCATATTTACAATAAAATATAATAATAGAACAAATGAGGCCAAGTTTTGTACTTTGACCTCATGTGTTTTTTGACCGACTTCAAAAAAAGGAGGAGGTTCTCAATTCGACAGATTTTTTTTATGTTTGTTACCTCAGAACTTTGAACTGGGTGAACTGATTTTGATGATTCTTTTTTTAATCGAAAGCTGGTGCTTGTCATGTGGTCCCATTTAAATTTGAGCGAGATCTGACGAGTAGTTTTTGAGTTATCCCAAAATTTAAACGGTTATTTTTTCAGAAGAATTATTGGTGTAACTTTTCGATATTTTTTTGTTTTCAGCGAGTTGTTGAGCAACGCGTGACGTCCTCAGTGATACTAGTGATGTAACTGTATATTAGTTTTAAGATTAACGACTCAACTGTCCACCTGTCGATATTGTATGGCTGGTAGGACGGTACCCCCGTCGCAGGGGCTCTCGTGGCCAATAACAATACAACTTTAATTTATTTACAAGTTTTAACTGAACCCTCTGAGTATTTCATTTCATACAACAGGCTAAAAATGTTTGTTTTATTTTTGAAGCAATGCTGGTCAGGTTGTATTTTCTTGATGTTCAGATGAGCTGGTATTTTTGAAATGATAAAAAAGCAAGGTCATCAATTGATAATTTGAATCCAAAAGGAATTTAGTAATAAGTGTCTTCCAGTATCTTTCCAGTGCCGCCATGCTCTTGAATTGACAGTGACGTTAAAAAGTCTGGAGAAAGCAATGATTTTAAAAGAAAGGATAGGTCTGTCGGAATATTTCATACAAATGTCCGTCATTCAAGCAAAATGAAACGCCTACTTTCAATTTCTCTCTCTCTGTTAGAAACTATGTGAGACCAGCTACGTCGCGTTGAATAAGAGTGAGGTCAAACGAGAGTATTCTTTTGAGCTTTGAGTGTCGAAAAATTAAATTATAATAATAAATTGAATTTGTTACGGATATTGATGTATTTTTATTATTATGTTGAATATTATTATTTTTCATTTAATTATTAGATAATAATGTCAGTCTAAAGTCCTATGTGTACCATACGGCGCTTTGCCGAGGCGACGCAAAATATTGACGTTTAGTATTAAATCGACTCACAGTTCAAAAAATACGCGCGTTTGGCCTCACCCTAGTATGATGTACTGACTACTGAGTCTAATTTAAGTGCAATGTTTTGAGCGCATAATAGCGTGTAAAAAGTCAATGAAAGAAAGTAAATTTTCACTATAAATATCTAATAAACGGAAAACGGTGGAATTTGTGATTCTGAAATTATAAAATAATAACTGAGATTGTTTTAGTTAGAAGTCAACTATAAAACAAAGTATGTATTGTTTTAGATTCTGACCACATGTACTGTATAACATAAACATTATATAAAAAGCAAGCGTGCCATATATCGTATTTGTAGTGATCAATGACACTATTGAGCGAAGTGCACGCGTTATCCAAATATATTTACGTAATTTGGGCAGGCAAAAGACAGATGTATGATGATAAGAATATCCCATTGTTAATGGAGATAAATAATGTTGTTTTTGAAACGTAGTTATCACTATAGATGATTATGTACTTAATTTATTAAATAAATATGGCTAAAGCTATTGTTTATAGAAGAACGGTAAAGTTAAATACAACCGTTATGACTTGGCTGTCTTTTTATTCGTAACATACGAATGTCTATAGAAAGAAAATTCAGGAACTTGATTAATTGGCAAAAGTTTATTTGGAAGATCAATAATATGTCAATAACAAAATTTAATCGGTGTGGACTTTTTCATCGTGATATTAAACGTACGAAAACTGTAATCGGTGTAATTCATCTTAACGGCACCATATCTAACACTAGCGCTCATGGTCGTCATGGTATATCTTTGTGCTAGATTTCCTCAAAGTCCGTTGTTGTTTTTCGTGAAGGAATAACAACCATGGAATAAGATATAGGACCTGGAAAACACAGGGAAAGCCGCAGGCGCAGACGGTGTCGAATATTGCTTTTAGGCAGTCAGTAAGGTCGCGCCTTATATATTATTCAATGGGGTAATGCGATGGTACATTTCGGCCATTATGCTATACCGTTCTTGGAAACAATAGCTCTTACATACTTGTATCCTTCATTGAAAAAAAAGACTGTATAACCGTGTAATATAATTCACTATTGTGTGATCACTTTCTTTGTTTACTTAACAATTATGGAACTGTTTTAAATATTGCCTTCTGCGTGTATGTGGTTTCTGTGCCAATATAGATTTTCAAGTAAAAAAAAATACCAATAGTATATCACAATTTTAAATAAAATTTAGAGCACATTAAAGCATTTTGTAAATTGCAGCAAATAAAATATTTTATACATGTAAAAATTTGCCTCTATATCTTAAGGTGGATTTACACTAAATAACAATTTTTATAAAACGAACGATTATAATGTAACATTTTTTTTATAATCGTCATCGAAATACCTCACCGCATTGTTATATTCATATGCCATATTTTTAATTTATATGCATATAACCATGTTCGTAATTTAATTACAATGAGAGTATAAATCTTTAATTCATAAATAACTTCCACATTATAAGAAACGATATTTTAACTATGTTTTGATTTGTTACAAAATGAAAATTAACCTTATGTACTTTTAATTATTCAAATGAGATTCTACTTTTGGTAAATATTAGCACGGCTACTCATATCAGTTTTTTATAGTTATATATTAAATATCATATAAATAACTGCAGATGAGTGTTAAGTAAACTTCAGGACTATCAGTATAGGATCTTATTCGATTCGGATATTTCAGCTCTGATATTTTATATGTGTAATCAATACGTATATTGTATATTATGTTACGCTCAAAGACCGAAAATGCTCATTGAGCAATAAACAACGTAAAATAATATTATATATATGAGGTGTATATTTCAGCAATATTTTTATACACTGCCATTCAGACAATTTATACGACAATAGTTATTTATTTTCAATATACATTTGGGTTTTTATTATTATATGTATAGCCGCCTGTATCTATGGATAATTTAAACACTTACATCCCAACTCAGAGTCACTAACGGTTACTTAATCGCTCCATAGTAAAGAATCACCATACAAATTCTGTACTAAGGAGCGATTTTAATAACCGATAGTGACTGAGTTGGGGCTTATATGTAACTTCTGTTAGCTAAAGGGAACATTTTACTTTTATATTAGAAACGCACAACATAGTCTAATAAATAAAATGTGTACTTGTGAATTTACAATTATTAACATGTATACGTAGCCTAATTACTTTAATAAATAGTATACTTGTCTGTAACGCCATATCTATACTGTGGAAGTGTGATTTATTAATTAGATTTTGGCTTTTTCCTGTATAGAATTTTACTATGAGTCGATTGTAAATTTCCAAATTCTGTGTATGTATATGTGTCTAGTTGTATTTTTACTAAAGTTAGTAAAGTCTATACAGAAAAATGTTCCCTTGTCGGAATTTTATATAACACCAATTGAACTAATTTATCACTGTATGGAATTAATATTTTTATATTTATAAGTAGCGAGAAGTGATATTACTGGCTTGATATTTAAATTATATAGTAGGCTCGTATAAAGCTTCATTTGCGTCCATTTTTACAAAATTATTCAATTTTATACGAAGTTAAATTATAAGACTGGGAAAAATTGTGTATTGTTAATCGTTTTATTTAATGTCCATATCGTGTAATAACTTCAGATAATTGTTTTAACTAAAACAAGACCTAGTAAGAAATATGCATAATGCTGTATTGGTTCAAAAGCTTCAAGCTACTGATTTATCAACGTCGAATACATTAGGGAATTTGAATGAGTTTCTATTTTAATATTGCACAAGTTTTCTTCAGTAATAGTTCGA
Organism: Thymelicus sylvestris; assembly: GCA_911387775.1. Lineage (NCBI taxonomy): Eukaryota > Metazoa > Arthropoda > Insecta > Lepidoptera > Hesperiidae > Thymelicus > Thymelicus sylvestris. Next base: position 2,049,999 of record OU426903.1, read on the forward strand.
TTTTTACTTTATAATAAAAATAAAAATGAGTATATTATAACATGAGACCCAATAGATTTTACCGTCACAATTCACAACACTTCGGAAGTGCTGGGATATGTTTCGTCTTAACATACTTTATACTACTACTTCTACTTAACATACTTTGACTTAATAATTTCAAGTTTTATTTGTACAATGTTTAGTCTTCAATAATATACAAATTCACTGTTTTGGTTCATTCGATTTACCGTTAACAAAGTCGAAAATAATTTTAACTATTATAATTCTGAAATATTATTTTAGTGTTAATATTTATAATGAGTTTTTAGTAAATACATATGTGTAAAAAAGACACTGATATTTTGTGTCTATTTATTTCGTCGATTTAGTTAGATTGTGTTAATTTGTTACGGATTTACGCTGTGTAATGTGTTGCGTAAAATTATAACATTATTTAATTGAAAAAAATTAAAAAAAAATCTATATATTTTAATTTAACTAAAGCAAAAGATTTAGGTAAGTGCTAAATATTTAGACTTAAGATATAACTTCAAACACATATTTTATCAATTTGAATTTGTTTCGGGAATTGTAGTTATGAAACATAAGTTTGATTAGTAAAATATTTTTCTATATTTTAAGAGCTTTTAATGCTGTGAATATGGTTAATTTCATTTTATATTTCAAAATTCATATTTTTGGTAGAAATAGATCATTGTCTGCTACAATAATAATAATAATAATAATAACTTTTTATTTCGGATAAAATCCATATTATGATGTTAGTAAAAACAAAATTCTTATAAACTATTGTTAGTAACATAAAATACACAGAACACAGAAACAGTTACAAAAACATTCACAATATAACACTGAACACAGAAAACAGATACAAAAATATTCACAACTTAACACAGCAACAGTTACAACACATTTACACACCTAAAGTACATACACAAAACACACAACACAAGACAACATTAGATACGTTTAAAAGAGCTGGTGTGACGCTGTATCCAGTGGTACAACGTCGGAGAGTCCCACCTTTCCGCCAACGCACTCAGAATGCCGTTCGGGCTGGCCCTCAGATCTAACAATGTGCTTTAAGCATGGATTTGTATTATATTTTATGTAACATTGTTACACAGTGTGCGTCCGCCCTAATACTGCACAATAAGATCTTTACACAACCGTGTACATGTTTATATAGTTTTAATTTGCATTTGTTTTCTCTCACACGTGATTTTATAATTATAAATTAAGTTGTAAATGGATTCCGTAGTTTTCAATAAAATATTATTTGTTATTTTATATATCGGAACCGTAGGCTAACGATACATCGATACACATAGTATTTCTATACATGTAAATATATTTTTGTAAAACGTTACATTTTTAATTAATTATAATGTTTTTGAAACTATACTGTTTTTTTTTTACCTGTTTTACTATACCTTGTGGCGTCACGATGAAAATAAGTAATTATAATGTACATATAAATAAATATAATATTAATGGTAAGTGATGTTTTGTGAGATTAAAAGCGTAACTCAGTAGTGTGCTAGTTAGGAACGATTTATTAATTTTATCAAACAAATAAAATCCCTTTTTAAAAGCTATAAAATAATTACTTTTTAACAAAAAATAAAACCAACGAAAAAAAAACTGAAAAGCAAAAAATAAAATAAACCATTTAGTATTATAAATTAAGATTCGAAATTAACAGTAAATAAATAATTTTGAGACCGTGCCAAACAAACAACCAAAATTAATTACATAAAATTAATTACACAACTTTTCGCCGTTTGTTTTTTCATTGGTTTGGCACCGCCTCAAAATTATTTATTTACTGTTAATTTCGGATCTTAATTTATAATACTAAATGGTTTATTTTATTTTTTGCTTTTCAGTTTTTTTTTCGTTGGTTTTATTTTTTGTTAAAAAGTAATTATTTTTTAATTTTTAGTTGCTATAATACTTACAATTAATAATAAATTATTGATTTTATGAATTATACATTCAGTTACCAGGTAAAAATGTAGTAGGTGAAATATCAATCATCCCCTATTTTCGTACCTATAGAGGTAAAATTTTTTTTTAAAATTTAAACAAGAGTAACCTCAAGGTATACACTATTCAATAAAAAAAGAATCATCGAAATCGGATTATCCAGTACAAAGTTATTGGGGTTAACATGTAAAAATACCGAGTAAAAAACGGGTGAATAATCAATCATTCCCTATTTTCGTACCTTTAGGGTGGGAATAAAATTTTCAAAAAAATATGGGACCAACTTCAGGACATACCCTATCCAATAAAAAAAGAATCATCCAAATCGGACCACGCTGTGCCGATTTCTGCGTGATCATACAAAAAAAAAAAAAAAAATATACGTGTCGAATTGAGAACCTCCTCCTTTTTTTTTCGTCGGTTAATAAGCTTATCGTTAGAAAAGATGAAGACTAAAATATGTACTCCCTATCGCTTTTTTTTGGGATAAATGGCAAGTTTTCAACGTTGAGCAATTAAGTTAAGCAGCAGCGAATAAAAATGATACATATAGTGCCCAAAATATAAAAACGATTTATGCTGCAAAAAAAAACAAAGTTTAGTTTCAGAGATTATACATTTTCATACAGTTCTGATAAGATTTTAGGAGATTGAAATAAAACAACAAGTTCACATTTAGTATATATTAATACACATTGGATTAGGATATGACATCAAGTGCGCGATCATCGCATACGCTACGCTTAAAAATACGTTACAATACAATGTAATCATACAAAACTAATAATAATAATCGACAATACAAACCATTCAGAAAATAAATGCGGCGATTTCAAAAAACAAATCCGATGTTTTTATTCTCATCTGTGATTTTGACGCCAAATGTCGTGCCAGGCAGCACTGGACCATTTAAACGGACATAAGACTAGAAGCTGAGGCAAGTAAAGTTGGATGGTTTACGAAAAATAAAATAACCTTGTAAACTTTACTCCATTTATGATTTTTGATTTTGTTGTATTTATGTAAAAAAATACCAATACGCCGTTTAAAATAATCCAGTGGTAGTTAAGTTCCCGTTTGTCAAAATTATTATTAATGTTTTGAACCGTAGTTGTTCAGTTAGAGAAACTTGGTGGAGGTATTTGAGAAACGGTCAGGGAGAGACGTTCAACAAATCATTTAATGCAGATTTACGAATAGATTTATCGATACATCTGACCGCATTAGAATCACATAAATGAGGTGTGATGACGCAATTTATACAGTAATAAACAATAGACAACAGAAACGTAGGGCTGGCAGGCAAGTCATCCTGATTGTAGAAGATCACAACCGTCCAAGTGTTGTGCCAGACATGAACAAATTATTCATTTCTTAGATTTAGTTTTGCACATTATTTTAAATTGTATAATGCGTAAGTACATTAATTCTTCACACCATTTAAGTGATCTAATTTCGGTCAATGTATAAGTCTAAATAGTGTTCAATACGCAATTTAATAATTGTAAGGAATAAAAGTATTAGAAGGAAAACATCACTTGTTTGGAAAGAAAATTAAATAACATTTAATTTTATTATACTTAATTATATTTGTGGTACTATGTCCACGTGAGATTTACTTGTTATCATTATACGAGAACTTTATAAGTTATAAATTCAACTATACACCCACTTTACCCTTACCTTGATTATAATAGTTATTACTTATACACTTTTAGTAGTATAATATAATGATGTATAACATACAGGGTGTGATCGTTAAGTGCGCGGGTTTTTATTATTCGTAAACATTAAACTATTTGAAGAGCCTTATAAAAGGATTTTATAGCTTTTATTTACGAAACCAAATGAAACACAGCCTTAATTATTACACCCAATATACCCATCTTATTGGCACATATATAATTATATATGCTAGGCTTACTTCGTCCCCACCATTTTAGTTTTCACACGCCAAAACTAGCCAATGCATATTATACATTTTATACACGCATCTTATAGAATAAAACATCTTATATCTCCCTACACCGGGTATGAGAGTACTTTCTCCGAATTATACACAAGCCTTACACCAAACTATACGCGGTCTGTATGTGCGTATTCTTGCATTTGAAAATATGTACATTATATTTTACTTCCAAACAAGTGTTGTTTAAACCAATGACTACAAGGTACGAACGACAAAAGCCAAAAATACCAAATTCGTTATTACCTAAACCTCTTTGGCAATTTTGAATACTTATTTAGCACCAACTTTGGCTAAATTAAGTTAATTTTGGGAGGATTTAAGAAGTGAGCCAAAAAGAAGAGCCTCGGTGTGATTCAAATGTTTAATCGAATGGGTCACTCTCATTCTCTGACTACCCTCAGTAGTAATTTGATGACCACGAAATATCCACAAGTAGAGAACCCACTTAATTTTCTTCATAAGAAATCTTTGAATACCGACCGAGACGTACTTAAAAAAAGTTAAGCGTAGAAAGAGATAGCTGCCGGCCTTGCCGCGCGAAGTAGAGTAGGGTACAGGTGGAGTTGAATTGACCGTTTTTGTGTTTAATATATAACATAGACAATAAAATCCGTATCCATGCCAATTATATTCTTCAAGTTGGCGTTGTGTTGACATCAGTTCTGTTACCATAGATATAAATTATATTAGATGTAGTGACGTCATCAAACACAATGGAAAGGTATTTTATAATTCCATACTATACATTGAAATCAAACGTTGGAAACAGCCAATTCATCTCCAACTTGTAAAGTTAATTTAAAATAATACAATACTTGTTACTCATTCAATGAGATCGCATCAGTCTATTCCGTTATAAGAAATTTGATAACAGGAGGTATTTAGTGGTTTAAAGGGGAATAAAAAATATGTTTTTATATCGATCAAATATAATTCGTATGAAAGCAATTGTTGATTCAAATTCAAAATCGTTTAGTCATGTAGGTATCATTGATACACTTATGCACGTCATTTTTTTTTAATTAACCAGCTTTTCGCAAAGGTGCTTGTCATGAAGGAGAAGAAAAGCCGAAAGAAACTCCTCAGCACATCTTTTATTGATTTGATATTGTTGTATAATGTCTAAAATTGCGTGAGTGTTCATTTAACCGATAACCTATTTTAAATCCAGAGTTGCTAGATTTATCCGTATAATCAAATGTTGTCTTCCACACGTATTATATTTGGATGGTAGTAAGATAAGAGTCTTAGATTTAATTCGGGCCCCGCAGACTGCACAGATTATGTTGTCAGTAGTCAAAGTAGTCAAATATGAAGTGACGATTATGGTTGACCACAAATGTTAAAGTAAGTTTTAAAGTTCATTTCGATTGTTACTGCCATGGATAAGTTGTCCAGTTTCTTTGGCTATAAAGCACTGAATCATAGGACCAAGCATAATGTCTTTATGCAATAATGTATGTCCTTTTAGATCATTATTAGAATTTGTGTCATTTATTTAGCTGTGATGCTCTTTTGATCAGTCAATAAGATCATAAGGTGTGCGGAACCTTCGTTTTTAAATTATTCACTAATTAAATAATTATTAATAGTCAGGTACGAGTGAAGAAGTGATGTAGGTATTAAATAATAATTTCATCAAATATAATAATATGAAAGTTAGGTATATAAAAATAATAAATTCTTAAGTTACAATGGCAAGACAAAATAGTAATTTCTTTAAATAAAATCATAGTATTAGTAAATAAATGCGTCATTTTCGTCAAGTAGAAAATAAATTAGTTTTTTTTTCATTTTTAAACCACTAACACCTCGGGAACTAAATAAAACAATAATCATATAGCCGCGAGTCGTTTTGAAACAACCGGTTCCATATTTAAAATATTCGATAGTAATAAAAAACCTAAATTAAAAATACAAAATCCGCTTAAAGGGTACACTAGAATAAGATAAAAACATGGCATCATAATCACAGATGTGTATAAAAACGGTAAAACTATCGTACGGATCACATTTTTAATAATAAAATAATAATAACAATTTAAAATCACAGGCGTCAGACAGATCTGAGTGCTTAAAACTATTGGGAATTCAAAATGGCCGCCGGCGCCGCTAAAATGCCGCGCCGGAGCGGGTGCTTGCGCGTCTCGCCGCGAGCGGCAGTTTAGTGCGCTGCCAGCCTTACAAAAATTATATTTGTTGCTATCTATGGCACTCGACTCATTCACGCGCACATTCAGACCACCCGACGACACTACATTTGTTTTCCTATCGAGTAGAACACGCGGTCCTCCCAGCGGCACTCGCGAATCGAATGCCACAGCGTAACGAGACGTAATACTGAAGAGATACAACTTATAATTAACAATAAATACACGTACTAAACTAAACCAAACGTGACTGCGCTCTACGCAGGGTAGCTGCCGTTCGCTCAACACATAATAGAGAAAACGTTTAAAATAATCAGTACTGAAAAAAAGCGGATAAAATAACGCCGCGTACAAAATAATGTGCGAATCACGCGCGTTCACTACTACACTAAATACACGACAAATCACCGCTCGCCAGCCTACACTACGATACGTTAAAGCGTGCGTAAATACGCACGGAAGCGTAAAAATGACGCTCGCAAGCGCAAAAGTCGCGCGCGGGCGCGTAATTATCGCGCGAACGCGGTTAAACGCGCACCGACCCGTAATTTCACGCTCGCGTTGTGCGTTCACGTGCTCGAACGAGTCGAGCTCCCACTTAGTATATTTAGTCACGTCAATAATAGTAATTGTGCCTACGAGTAACGTTATGCACAGAGTAAGTTTTACGCTGTCGTGCGTCGTGTTTGCGCACTGGCGGCGCGCGGCGCGGGGGAATACGATTAAATGTAAGGGGGACATCAAGAGTGCGGGTGGCGTGGACTCCGCTTTTTTACTGTACTGACGTGTTCTTAATGGTTAAGGGCAATGTTTCTTGGGTTTCTTTAGATTCTCCTCCTCAGCGCCAGTCTTGGACACCTGGGTAGAAAGCGAGTATATCATGAACTTAGGAAGACTTAGCATGAACTAAACTTGGCATACTGTTACAAGGGTTACATAATTTATTCATGTTATTATCAATGTTAAATACTACCTATACTTCAATTTCAAGGTTCACATATTATTGAAAATTCATAAAGTATAGTTGACCAACTGACCTCGGTATACTTCTCCCCCTTGAGCGAGACGACCTTGTTGTCGCGGTAGCGGACCAGCTTCTTGGGCTCTATCTTGGGCGCCAGCGGGCGGTGCTCCTTCTTGCCCGAGTTCTTGTCCACGTACGAGTAGCTGGGGGACAGATACATCATTAAATAAAAAACATAAACGTGTACTTATGTACGCGTGAGAAGTTATACTTCTTTGGCGTCAAAAATTTTTTTTTTTAATTTTCAAAAAAATAACATTTAAAAAAAATTCAAAAAGAAAACAATATTAAAAAAACAAAAAAAAACAATATTCTAACAATATAAAAAAAACAATATAATAAATATAATAATAATCATTTTTAGCGTTTTTAAAAACGCGCGTGACGTTTTTCGTGACCATCGTTTTTGTGTTACCGTCATAAATTTTTATTTAGAGGAAATAAAAAATATTCTATTATATTTGTATTGTTTGATTAGTAGTGATATCAGCACTGACCGTTCAATGATCCGATACTTGAGGGTGATGTCATCGATGAGGCTGGTCCCGGGGCCGCGCAGCACGGCGCCGGTGATGGCCTGCCCCGTCTCCTGGCGGTGGAGCAGCGTGGCCGCCGCCACGTCCACCTCGCCGTCCGCGATCGACACGCAGTGCTTGATCTGGTGGGAGGAGCACGTTATCTTACTACCATTTCGGAAAGATGCTTTGTCATGGAGAAGAAGTAATTAAAATTTATAAATATGTAAGTAAACTCTATAAGTAGTTAAATATTTTTAAATGCATTTAAGCCCAACTCATACGTAACGGGATTTTTCCCGTACGGGTGAAAACTAAATAAATGACGAATTGGAACTATAGTGACATGTGACAAATTGTAACTTTTTTGAGACGTGACAAATTATTACTAATCATAATATATATAAATTACGTGTCACGTTGTTTGTCCGCGATGGACTCCTAAACTACTGAACCGATTTAATCAATTTTACACACCGTGTGCAGTTTGATCCAACTTGAAAGATAGGATAGCTCACATCTCAAAATAAAAAAAAACTTGACAGAACGAAGTCTGTCCGGGCAGCTAGTTTAATATATGTTTGGCACGTGACAAGTTAGAACTAACTGGGTGACCAATTGACCCCTACATATACACATGGTAAGAGAACAGTCAACACACGAGGGACTGACCTCCATGAGGCAGGTGTTGGGGAACATCTCGCGCAGCAGCTGCACCTGCGCGGTGTACTCCTCGCCCTCGAACACCACGTGCTCCAGCTGCTCCTCCTCCTCCGACTCCGAGCTCGAGCTGCCGACCACACGCTTCGGTAATGTTCGCTTTACACGTATTAACTACTTAAATAAATTTTAACTGAATAATTTTTAGTGCGCGTCCACACGTTATTTATAATTCTACTTAATTACTAAAATATTTTACTAAATTTTAACTAAAAAGTGCCTGTCCAAACGTGTTGAGTGATAAGCCCCGCCCACCTACTTAACAGAAAATAGAAAAATTTCTAAATTACATGTGTACTTGATTACTAAATTTTAACTACTAACTTGTCTACTACCTTAAAATTTAGTTAAAATTTAGTTCACTACTTAATACGTGTAAACTGAACATAAGTCTTATTCCAGATCATAGTCTGAGTGCTGAATTTCATGAAAATCCGTTCAGAAGTTTTTTCCCGACAGAGCGGCCGGCTTGGTTGTAAAGCTCCGTAAGGATTATTATAAGTCAGTCGCCAAATGATCCGGCATGTACCGGCTAGGCGATTGAGCCAGTTCTTTATTGCCGACAACGCATCAGAGATGCTTAAGGTGTAGCTGATATCCGTGGAGAAGATGACCATTTACCAACAGTTGGTCGTCAGCGTCGGCTTGATAAAAAAAATAGCTACAAAAACCGGCTCTGAACATACCACTGTAAGACAAAAAAAAATGCATTTTTCTATGCCTTGATGATTACAAAGAAGTGTTAAACTTTTATGAAACCAGTTAAAAGTTGAAACAACTCACTGGGCTCGGCTGTTCTTCACATGAGGGGGCGGCAGCATGTCCCTCAGCGATGGAATGACGGAGCCGAACGTCTCCGATTCCCCTGAGTCCTCTGCAAGTGAGTGGGAGCAAAAATTCATAACATTTGAACCCTGTCGAAATAGGAGCCCTGCAAATCTTGATACAAGATCCGTCTAGGGCAAGCTACGCGTCTGAGTTTATAGTTATATGTAGTTTATTTCGCTCTCTCGCGTAATTTTTATACCTAGGTTTATCGCTATAAGGGCCAGCCATTGAAGGGACAGCATGGCAAGGGATTTATTTTGGCGACGAATTGAAATATACCCTAATAGCATGACAATAAGAGCCTAAAACTTTACCACTGTCACAATAGTTTGGTCATACGAACCTGTATCCTTGGTAGCGACCCTGTCTGCGAAACGAGGGATCCCGGGTTCGATTCCCGGCAGGGGCAGATATTTATGTGACAGATAAATATTTGTACTCGGGTCATGGGTGTGAATTATTGTGATGTGTTATATGTGTCGTCCACGCCACCCGCGACACAGGTAGTAACCTACTGCGGGGGTAAATAAATAAATAACGCTTCACACTCATAGCCCCACACTAGGATTCCCTGTGTCGTGGGTGCCATGGACAACACACAACATAGACAAGGACATTCACACCCAGACCGAGAACAGAAATTCAAACTCATCATTCAAATTTCCGCCTCGCTGGGAATCGAACCCAGGACCCTCGGTGCGACGATCCGGCATGGTAACCATTGCACCACACGGGTCGTCGGGGGTATGAGTGTGTTAGCGTTATTATTATTATTATATTTCTTGCGATAACGCGTACTTCACCGAATCATGAACATCATGAGTTACCCTGCTTCTCTCCCTTCCGCTCACGCTGCTGGCGCACCAGGTCAGCCTCAACCTCCAGCAGCCAGGTGCAGACCTGGCCCTCGTCGATGGTGCAGAAGTCCGGAACATACCCTGCCATCATCTCGATGAACCCTGGAACAACCAATACTATGTAACTAGCTGATAACTGATGGTAAGTGACCGTTGTCCATTGATATCAGCAACACCAAAAATATATTGCTTAATAACTATGCAAGTAGCTAGAACTTTGTAACATTTGATTTTTAAGTAAGCAGTTTGTTCCTACGAGAAAATAAATAATTTGACTTTTGAAAGGCATCACCGATGAGTTACTGACCAAGAAAGTAGAAAGAAAGAAAGAACTGGTTTCCCAGCCCCTGGTAATTCATAATTGCCAAAGATTGTGCTACTAGGTAGGCTCGAAGCTTCCGGAAATTTTCCGTTGATTCTATTTCGAATCCAATCAATAGCATAATTGGAGGGAATGAATAAATAAACGCTCTTGTAGATTCCACTGGAAATTTTGTATCGCCTCACAATACAATTATTTAACCCTACATTTGTAAATAATAGTAGGTATATTAAAGTAAAAACATGTAGATAATATTTTTGTTTTACGAAATGACGCGTGACCGTGTACAAGTTAACTAATAAAAAAAAGACATTAAAAATAATAAAGGTTAAAAGAAAGAAAATGAAAATATCTCTCACAGCTATTTGCTCCCATCGGAATAGAACCTGCGACCAATTACTAAGTTAGCTCATAATATAAAAAGAAGCATAAACTTAAACTTAAATCATTTTACTACATCATGTAGGTATTAACAATACATTCTACAACCATTAAGATAAAGAAACTCCTCAGCACCTTTAAAAACAATAGCTACAAAACTAACTCAAATCACAGATTACAGAAGAAATAATAGTACTTATAATCTCAAATTGCAATAACCAAGGCTTCATAACTTTTATAGCATTTTCTTTATAAGAGCCATAAGAAATTCAAGGTTGTATCTAAGATAGCGGGCGAAGGCTCCGTTCCGACCCTGAGCCTCTGACGTCTCCGATCATCAGGTGGGTGCTTAAGACTGTTGACGTAAACCAATCAAAAGTACCTACGCCCACGCTACACTGTTCAGTGTTAATATTGATCGGGTTCAGCGAATTAGCGGCGTAGTCCGTTTTTTAGGCGTCTTATTTTTTAACCCCCGACGAAAAAACAGGGGTGTTATAAGTGTTTGTTCGTGCCATCGTAGCTTCTAATAGACCGATTATTATGTGGTTTTTTTTTAAAGCCGACGTGATCAAGATGGTTATTAAGATCTATTCAGGCGTTTCAAGGTCATCACTCATCAGCTCTTTTGGTGAAAATAATAAATAGAGTCAGGGCATTTTAAAAATAGTTAATACAATCTTAGTATCTTATTATCGTAATTTATAATTTAAAAATAAGGCAAGCACAATATAAAAATTAATAAAAAATAATTATATTCTTCTTTTTTCGTTTGTCCATAATCCTGAATAAGGTAGAGTTATTTTAAAAATGTTAGTCATCATCTCCGAAGCTTTGCCAGCCTAGAATAGAATGAAAAGAAAGATATATGTGCAATCATCATTTTATTAGTCTGTCTGACTCTAATCTTCAGTTTGCCTACGTACCTACGTTAAGATTTAACTAAACAGCAAGTCTAGCCCGCATAACGTTGACAACCGGAACTAAGTGATTGGCGGGCATCGGGCACTAGCATTAAAACGCCCATGAAAGTTTGCCGCTAGAGGTCGCGCACTCACCCCCCGTCCGCCCGAACGCCCGCCCGAGCGCCCAGCCGCGCCCCTAGTTCGTTAAATCGGTCAAATCACGGATGAGTCGGACGACATAACACCTAGATACGTATTAATATCTCCTATAGCAATCATTTGATTGATTAAAAAGATTGTAAAGTATAATAATCTACCTGAAACAGCGACACGAAATAGCAAACACATTCTGTACCTACCCTACGTTGTAACGGAAATGAAATTTGAATTTCATAGCAAGTTACCTATGTAAAAAAATTATTCGTTTTTTTGAATGGACAGTTGTTTGTTGGCCCTAGCGGACTTTACAGCTTCACGCGCATAGGCTGAATCGAATATGTTTTGTTTGGATGGAAGTGGTCACCTTTGCCCACGAACATCAGCAAAGCAAATTCATTACCGATTTCACCGGCTAATACCGGAAAATTGAAGCTTTTCATTGCTAGCATATTTTATTTATTTGTATACGAAGTGTCCAGATTATAATATGATAATACGATACGACCTCTCTGAATCTTTCGACCTATTAAAATTGAATCATTCAATTTAGATACCATATGCATCTCGGCCGTCAATCAAAGTGAACCCAATCAATATTGAATGGTGTGATACACAGGCTAGCTCGCTAGCAGCTAGCTCCATCCAGGCAGTCTAGAATGCTCCATATCCTTCCGGGGGTCACTTCAGGTCGCGCAGGCGCGCTGCCACCAGCTGTATCGATTGGTGTCGAGCTGTTGCATCAGGAACCTGTCTGTTTATTTTAATTACGTGATAAATTGCTGTCTCCGCGGCGGGTCGCGTCAGAATATTCATAGATTTTTTCTATAAAACTCACATGAGATGACACTCAGGACGATGTTCATGGCGAAAGTTTGGCTTAGTTTATTTATTGGATTACCATGCATTTATAAAAATAAAATACAGTGTTAAGACACGTATTTTATAAAAAATAGCTTTGTTTGCCGTTTATACAGTTACTGATAAATATACATAAATAAATTAAAGTTACAGTAAAAATTTAAATACCACGAGTCACAACTCACGACTTAACTGTGTAACAGGCTTACTTTCGCCGTGATCAAGATTTGCAACTTAATCGAAATAATGTAGTCACAATATACTATAGTGAGTACCTTTAAAGTTATGCCCTATAGGATAAATCCTTTTTCTTGTCACACTGAAATTTCAAAATTGCCTAGGTTTTCCGTGATTATTTCTTCAAAAGATCCAGACTAGCCGGTTTATTTGATGTTCCGTGTTTTGTTATTTGAGGGGAAGATCAAAGGATAACTTGGTTTTCTAGGGGTGCAACGCACATACCTACATTATATATAGTAACATATATAGATATTGTTTGCCCGATATAGTACAAAGCACTATAAACACAACAGAGGGTGATACAATGACGTCATGCAAAGCAACATTAACATAATAAATAACACACATATAGCTACGCTATATACGCCAGCAATTAAACTCCCTTTGTTACGTGGCTTGGATAAATCGACATAATATGTACTTTGCCGGGAATCGAACCTGGGAACTTTGTCAACGCTAATACCAATTCCAGGCTGGTGAATTGATGATAGCTAAAGGCATTATTTTAATGCCAAGACTTTACCATATATCGGTATGGTTGACAAATACGATACACACGGAGGCACATGCATTATCTATCTTGATCCATTATATCTGTGGTTGACAATAACTTAAAACATACTATTAAACGGGCTCAATAATCTATCTATTCATTTTTAATTTCATTTCCTCGGCTAGTTCAAGCTCCTCCCAAAACAAAAATCTGTATAAATCCCTAACAAATGAAAAAAAAAACTGAATCCGCTACTACTACTAACATCAGATTCAGCAGAAAGAAGTCGGATCGAAAGCTTCAAGGCTAACAGACGGTATTCAACTAATTTACAAATTATGTCCTTATATGGAAATATATTCAGTCGCCAACGGAAACTTTTCAGGTGACGAAATACTGAGAAGATCGCGAAAACAAGGATTTAAATAACTGAATAATTTCAGCTATAGACAGAAGCCTGATACTTCCATCAACCATCTAATAAAAACTGGTTTTCCAAAAATACATTACTACATTCTGCTCCTAATGTCTGAGATTGTCTAATTCATAAAACTTCAGCTGTTATACTTCTCAAGCAGATCCAAAGTTACCCAAAGAAAATTGCTCGCGTTATAAATTGATATACTGCAACTCGACCTTCGAGTTCAAGTGTCGTCCGGGAGTGCATCCAGATAAAATCAATAGCGCAGAGACCGGGTGTGCCGGCCGGCGCATGCGCTCCAGGGCCCAACGCGGCAACGTCCAGCCAGCCCGGAGCCGCGTTAGGTCAGGTTTAGCTATGGATGTAGCGAACAGCTGGACAGGGGCTAGGTGCCACTGCCCGAGAACATTATTCGCAGGTAATTGGCCATTGAATTGCACTGATGAGGTTATAACCCGGCTTGTAGTTCTATGGAGTAGTTTTTTAGACTTGCCGATAGAAACGGTATATTTTGTCCAGCCGTCTTTTCGATGATCCAATACAGCTAAGCATTCCATTACCAAGCATTTTACATATTATAAATTATATGTCTGTGATAAATACTATAAAATAGAGGTAGATACATATTGTTATGTTAAACTTTGTGAGCTGACATCATGTCAGATATTTATAGCAAGAAACTCGTGCCTGGCATTAAGCGTGGAAGGTGAGGGTGAGTGTAGGTAGCAAATACATTTTAGCATTTATGTTGTATATAAAAATAAATGTTTACGCTTTGCCGAACCACCCTCTGCCCCAACGGCTGCCCGGACGAGCGTTATTAATACCCCGCTGTATTGATTTTATCGGGATGCACTGAAGTCTGAACCCCTTCGTTGCTATAAATGCGAATCATAGATCTACCTCCCCATGTCAAAATTTGCACGTTTAATTTATCAAATATCCCAAAACTGGGTTAGTGTCCCCAGAACAACAAGAGTTCCGGTCATTACAATGTACTCAACAGCGAATCCAGGGCAATTGCCCCTACTTGTGTTACGTGCCTCCTCCTAATTTCAATTTAATTCGTTGATTCCATTGCAGTATCGTTTTGTGGGTCCTTCTTGGCAAGCAAGGCATTGGTGATGCCTCTAGCTCTTTTGTTAGTGATGAGTCTTAATGACCATTGGCCCTGGTGACCTCATCCTACGGGGTGCCTAATCCAAGTCGGCTTTTTTTACATAAAGACGCATCACTTTCGCACCTTTCTCCCCGCAACATTAAGGTAATGTTTACCGCTTACTCTCTTATTATTATGAGCTCTGATCTGGGCTCTGATCATTTGGCTAAGTGCGGCCTGTCCAAATATGCCACTATTATTAATTGGCTTACAACTGACCCAGTTTTTAAAGTAACAGCAAAACGTTTTGAATACTCCAGTCGCCCCTCATGGAAACATCTGAATTGTATAAGTAGGGGAATAAGTACATCAAATGTGTGCTGTGCGGTCGATCTACGTAATAACCTCACAGTTTATAAAGACGCAATTTATATTACGTAATATCATCCGTGCAAGGTGTGACTTGACTATTATTTATTTAAAATTATTTATTTTTTAAGTATGTGTTTGATACATAATTCACTCAAAGTGAATGCATAAGTTTGTCTTTTACCAATGGCCTAATGTCTTAAAGCAAACTTATAACAAAAAATTGGCTCTCAAGCCCCCAGCCAGAACAAGAGTCGGTTGGCGGCTGACTCACGCGGTGGTTGGTAGCTATCCAGGAGAACTCCTCGGAGAAAAAATAATGGTACTAATGAACTATTTAAATCAATATTACCAATATAATTCCCTATCACCAATGGGATACCCATCCGCCGTAGGAATGGGGTTGGTATTCTAAGCTACGTGTGTACGTAATTTTTAAGTACGGCTTAAAAATTAACACAAAACTTGCTTAAGTTGTATAATTATACACAAAGGTAAGTACCGAACGTGCAACAATCGAATTTCGGTCGCACCCCAGGCTAGCCTGGCGGGAGATCTCCCTTTGCGAAGCTCAAAGTGGGCGAAAACCCTTCAGGGAGCGGTGACGCCGGCAATAAGGGGTCGTTGAGGCGTGTAAGAGAGCTACATTGTTGGTTGATCAAAAGCACTAAATAACAGAAAGAGTTAAATAACACATTTTTATGGAAATAGCCGGCAAACGAGCTGACGATCTCTATCTGATGGTAAGTGGCTATCGTCGCCCATGGACGTCAGCAACACCAAAGGCATCAAAGAGAAAGAACGTAGAACTCTTGTCCTGTAATAAACGATTCAAGACGAAAGGTTCCATCTACCTTCCATTATTCAGAAGCGAAACATTCGGTATATATTTTCCATGAAACGATATGATTTGTTACATTAACAACTTTTTCTCAAAGAGGGCGGAGACTGTGATAAAGTTGTGGTTTTAAGAATATTTTTGGAGGAAAGTTAACGTACTTAATTATTTAAAATATAAAATTTACAATACCGATATAGGTACGTTTAAGAAATTTTCTTATTACGATATTAAAAAAAAATAACTATAGCTGTTACTTGATAACTAATTAACTAAATTACTTAATATTAAAGTACCTAGGTACTTATTACGTGGACAACAACATGCATAACAAGCTAATAAGATTTACAGTAATCGATTTTCTAGCAATATGTCAACTTTTAATCCGGGAAATGGATTCATGTTGCACCTATACGAATGTTGTATATTTGATGCCAGTCCATTACTAATAAATCCAATAAAGTCCTCGCTGAGAGCAAGGGGTGGAAGAGGGCGGAAAGGGGTGAATGGGGTGGTGCATCGAACATGCGCGAAGCTATCTCAGGCTCCAACTCCCAGATTCCCGGGCGAGCAGCCCTATGTGCATATCTAGCTCGCTATGTAGCTCGGGGAAACTACGCGGGCTTTATATCAATAGTATATAGGGTGGGCGTATGATGCTTGCCTAGGGCATATAACGCCGGTTATTGATTGCTGGTTGCCGGGCGATGGATAGATAGGAGAGGAATATGCTAACCTTTACCTGCGGCTTCGCTCGCGTTACAAAGTTTTGAGTTTCTTACTGTATTTTGACTAATGCACCTGTAGCTCGAGCACGAATATTTGCGAGAAAGTATTCGTATGGTTAACGTAAGCAATTTGTCTTTGTATGGCATTTTAGTACCATTTACGCACGATAGGGGCGCTTTTGAAAAAATGCCATACAAATTGCTGCCTTGAGAGAAATCTGAGCTGTGCTTCATTACCTACCTATCCTGCTCTGAGAGCCTTAACTGATACCTCAATTTTACTTGTACACCCTCGCAATAATATATCTAACTTCTGGAGAATACTATAACAATACTATGCAATACTTTCACCAATAAACACTGGATTAGCATTGTGTGTAACCTTGGGTTCCCATTATTAGGAATTTTAATTAATGTGCCCCTTAACGCACTCTGTATTAAATTTCAAAGAAGAAAATTGATTTTTTAACCCGAAAAACTGTGATGTAGTAGCAGATTTTTTGCAAAGAAAAGATAAAAAAGATATGACGCTCTTAGACCGCCGGGCAATAGTACCATAAGCATATATTTTTATTTAAATAAAAACTGTGGTTATTTATTATCATAATCTATATCCACCACGAAAGACAAATCAAGAAGAGTTCTGAGACTTTGTGTTTCATTTCCATATCCTTTTTTTATGCTTTTAGCAGGCAAACGAGCAGATGGGTCACCTGATGGTAAGTTATCTCCCGCCGCCCATGGACATTAGCAAACACGAAGGGCGTCACCAATGCAATGCCGGCCAAGAAGATGATGACCTGCATCCTTACCCCTGATGGACTCTAAAGATAATTGGGGAATAGTGATGGACTAAATGCTATGGAATCTAATTTAGATTCTCATACAGAAAGTTTATTCTCCAAGTCTGTATTGTTTTAGATACAATCTCTCTCTCATATCTGTTAAATTAATATATTATTTTTTACTATGCAAATAACAGCACTCATACAGCTAATAAGAAATACTGTATTTTGACAATGAGAAAGAAGATGTTACTGGGTTTGATTAGATATTTCTTTGACCAATAAATATTTGTTTTCGGGATGTAGACGTTAATGATACCTTAGTTTGTGTTTTCCATGCGTCACATGAGCCAAGGATTCCTAGGTGCCGGAACGTAATCTTAAAAACCATCTTAAAAATCATAAAACAAAATCTTTTAAAAAATATTAATGGTTAATCTGCCGTCCTAACGAAGAGTGCAATAAGTCGAGGTTTTGGGCTAATTGACTTAAGACCTTCAGTAGTTACGGATATGGTCTTAAATCAATTTGCCCAAAAACTCGACTTATTGCACTCTTCGTTAGGACAGCAGAATACCTCCCCAGCATGTAAAATAGGTTTGACTTATTTCTCGTCTATGTTCAAGTAGATTATACTGAAATGAAAAAGCATTCCATAAACTGAGATGGTTAAAAGTAAGTAAATGTAATGTTTTGCGACTTGCAGCAGTGTGCAGTACCCATATTTAATACTACATTCAATAAATAAATATTACGCTGTTACTGGAATTATGTTGTTCTGCAAGTAATACATTATTTTAAAGGGAAACATATTTATTGTGATTTCTTATTGGATTAGTAGATTTCAGGTAGAAAAACTGCAACTCTATATTGTGTGCTTATCTGCATGAAACTTTTTTAAAATTAAATCAGACAAAATTATTCGCAACTTTATTACAAAATTAATAGCAAAGGCAATTATATAAAGCATATTTAAAGGAAAGATCGCGTTGTACGATATGCCTAATCAATTTCGAAAATCGAATTACCATTCGCTGTATGCTAATTGCTACTATTGCTAGGGTCGTAGTTAATGAATAAATGTTTTTTTTAATCTACTGAATGACTTACCATCTACGTCGAAACTGGAATCATCGGAAAGTTCTTCGAAGATGGTCACCACATAGGATAGAAGAATATCATCGATAGCATTCACGTTCGCAGATGGGATATTCTTATTTATGAAGTTAAATAGGCTTTTCTTAAGTTCATTCGCAAAGGTGTGCTTAGAGTTTTCTAAGGTTGCACTCATTTTGAAGTTATAACGCGAAAAATCTAGGACTTAAGTTGCGTTCCGGATCGGTACCCAGAGTACACTGTACAGTGGGCGCTCTCGCGTAACGATGGCAAGTACCTTTATAGCTGTAATTTATTTTTGCAGGTCAAGTTCAGTTATGATTTTAATTCAGCCCTCCAGAGGCTCCAAGAACGAACTGAAGTCGAGACTCGAGACTAGAACACCGGACCGGAACAAACCGAACAGTTTCGGAAAATCAATAATACTATTTTTTTTATAAACAACTTGATGTTGTTTCTTTGTCTATGCAAGCAAAGCATTAATTGCATAATGCCTTGTTGAAGTTGAACAAAATTAACTTTTTATCAAAATTCATACCAAATTATATTTTGATAAACGGTTGTAGTACTGTACGTAAAATGTCATCATTCAATAATATTTATTTTCAAGATGAATTAAACACGATTCAAAGAAATAAATATTGCAATATCGTAACGCAACTGTCACGTCACATCACCACCGAATCTTCAGTTGTCACTTGTCAATGTCACTTCATACAGGGTAGTGCGGATAAACAGAGACTATTCAGTGTGTAATTATTATAATAAAATACTCTATGGCTTAATTTTATATTATGTACTTTGTTCACTGTTGGGAAGGAATTATGATTGATTGAAACGATAAATTGTATGTGAAATTGATAAAAAATTCAGCTCACTAGCATAGCATCTCATTAGGATTTTTTCCGCAGATGAAACCTGCAATAACTGCCCCCTTATTCGGACTTTTTTATGGAGTTTTATACACCCTATATGCCCAACGAAGTTCGAACGAACGGCGAATCAAGGGTCCAACTGTGAACTGTGTGAACCTTGTGTCTGTGTTTCGTGGTATTTTCCATAAGCAATGAAAAGACGTAAGTACAGTTTTTAAATCGATATATTTCATTTAAAATTTTAAAATATAACGAACAATATTATGTATTGGCCTTAAATCTAAATGATCAGTAACACAACGTTGAATTCACAACTATATAGTTTTATACTAACAATATTTTGATAGATTTCCCGCCAAAAATTTGTTTGTTTCCGTTTGCCTAACACCATAGACACAGGTAATTTACGCGCCAAATTTTAAAAAATACCATAATACTGCTTCCAGTAGGAAGGTATTTAATACACTATTTATTTTATTTTTATTCTACTTATTTGTATTTAATACAGCACAAACTCGTTGAATTACTTTTATTAGAGTAAAACAACAGTACGCGAATAAAAAAAATGTCAATCACAGTTTTATTCTAGACTAAGATAATTTTAGATTTTGTGAAATAATTCAAGAAAAGGAAGGTACGTATAGTTCCCGTAAATGTTACTCTATGGTACCGCACGACTTGCGCGAGGACACTCGTGCCACCAGAATGTGTAATAAGTATTACTAATTTTAATTCAAATAAATTTCTGCTGAAATGACCTTTGCCTATGCTGTTTTAAGCAACTGCCAACTTACAATACAAAAAAAGAAGTACAGATTAAGACAGAATGCCACACAGAAGTCAAGAGTGTAGGTAATTTTTTGTTAAATCGCTTCAGTTGCACTAATTAATTCCAAAGAGCCACTGGACTCTATGGAGGTTAATTTCATTCCTGGCAGTGGATTAGAACTAAGGACAACTTTTAAGCCAGTATTTTATAATTTATCGACTTAACAAAAATTACTTCAAAACTTAAACCCGAAGATAAATAACTTAGCGTGTCTAATAACATCAAGAAATACATATTGTTATATATTACAGTAAATAGATGCATCTCGTAGACAATAATGGAAATATAGAGATTTTTATTCAGTTAACTAAACTATATACAATAGAATATTGGCCATCCTGTTGCTGCTTTTAAAACATTTAAAATACTTCAGATATTTAATTCACTAGCGTTGAAATTCCACTCAAATCATTTTGGATTTATATGTATAGATTTGATGTCCACATAGGTCCTCTAGGACTGTCATTTAGATGATAATGTATTATATCCAGTAGTAAAAGTATAACTGAAAATACAAATAAATAATTAATCTTAATATATGTATATAAATTACGTGTCACGTTGTTTGTCCGCGATGAACTCCTAAACTACTGAACCGATTTTAATCAAATTTGCACATCGTGTGCAGTTTGATCCAACTTGAAAGATAGGATAGCTTACATCTCAAAATAAAAACACTTTTGACAGAACGAAGTCTGTCCGGGCAGCTAGTTGCTTATAATTTTAAGTTGGAGTGAGGCCTCGGTTGATATGGATACACTGGTAAGCTTTCTCCAACTATAATCTCTGAATAATTTAGAATGTAAATATAACAATTAACAACAAATTCTATGATTTTTGAGTTACTGGACAACTAACTTCAGGACAAGTTAAAGCCGAGAATATTGAGTATGTAGCAAATACCATACAAAAAGCCTATGACCGTTAAAATGTAATAATTTGATACATATTATATTGTTTTTTATTTTTTTATTTGGTTATTGAATGATCTCTAACGATTTCTATCTTAATTCTTTGTAACGATAAGTCCTGTATGATCATGTAAAGTTTTATAGTAATAGTAACTGGAGGTAATGTGCAGGTACTCTGTGGAAATGAGTTGTGTTACCTAAAGTCTATATTCATTCCTTCTTACCAAATACAATGATATTCAATTCCAATTCAAAAAAACTGCACCTGGGTCAATTTCAACAAACACGAATTTTGCCTAATTACAGTGGCGAATTTAAATTTGCTGTTTCTGATAAAAATTTTTGGCTTAAATAATAGGTAAATATTAGTACTACTTAATCATATACTAGAGATCGAAAAAAAATTATTAGTTCATGAGATATTTCCATTTGAAATTATCAAATGCCACCGAAATTATTAAAGGACCACCGGAATTAAAATCCGAGCCACCGAAATTGATTAAATTTAAACCTGCTGTTTCTAATACATTTTATTTGGCATGAACAATATGTAAATAGTAATAATAATTAGTTACATAGTAGAGATCGAAAAAAAATTTATTAGTTCCGGAGATATTTTCAAATTACATTATCAAATGCCACCAAAATTAGGACCACTGGAATTAGAATCTAATCCACCGAAATTGATTATGCCAATGAGGAATAATAAAGGCAAGATCATCTAATACTTTAAACTCTTTAAAGATACATTTTGAAGAGTAGGAGTCTAGATGAACGGACTCTTTCGGATCTACAACGTTTGTATTTACACTTTTTTACATAACCTCAAAATTTATGTGAAAAATTCAAATAACCAAGTTTTTGGTTTTTTATTTTTATCTTTTACAAAAAAAAAATTTTTTCACGAAATTTTGTGAAAACTTACCGTTGTATGTCCTTAACATACTGTAATTTTTTTGATTTAAAATATTTCTTTTTTCACCTTGTTTGGACTTAATATCGAAACAGCAACCTAATTTTCAATCGAAAATTCTCACGTCAAAATATCTATTTGTTTTTAAATCGGTGAGATTTTTATTCGTTGGAATCTCTACTTTCTAATGGTATATAAAAAAACTATAAACTACTAACTACTACTACTACTAACTACTAACTATAAATTACTATGGTAAATGTTCTCCGAAAAGGCAATGAAACGACAACTATTTTCGCATGTTTTTTGCAATCTTTATGTTTTTGTAATTGTTTTGTCTAACAAAGTAACATGAAATCTTACATTTTTCGATTAATCTTAATATCTTAATATATATAAATTACGTGTCACGTTGTTTGTCCGCGATGGACTCCTAAACTACTGAACCAATTTTACTCAAATTTGCACACCGTGTGCAGTTTGATCCAACTTGAAAGATAGGATAGCTTAAATCTCAAAATAAATAAAAAACTTTTGACAGAACGAAGTCTGTCCGGGCAGCTAGTCTTAATATATATAAATTACGTGTCACGTTGTTTGTCCGCGATGGACTCCTAAACTACTTAACCGATTTTAATCAAATTTGCACACCGTGTACAGTTTGATCCAACTTGAAAGATAGGATAGCTCTCAAAAAATTTTTGACAGAACGAAGTCTGTCCGGGCAGCTAGTATACGTATATAAATTACGTGTCACGTTGTTTGTCCGCGATGGACTCCTAAACTACTTAACCGATTTTAATCAAATTTGCACACCGTGTGCAGTTTGATGCAACTTGAAAGATAGGATAGCTTACATCTCAAAATAAAAAAAAACTTTTGACAGAACGAAGTCTGTCCGGGCAGCTAGTTAAAGTGTAAATTTTAATGAATAGCTCAAAATTGTACACAATGAATGACAAAAAAAAAATTAAAACTCGAATCCAAAATTTTTTGCGAAAATAGTTGTCGTTTAATTTTTACCAAACGTGAAAATTTTTTTTTTTTTAAAAGATAAAAATAAATCTTAATATATATAAATTACGTGTCACGTTGTTTGTCCGCGATGGACTCCTAAACTACTTAACCGATTTTAATCAAATTTGCACGCCGTGTGCAGTTTGATGCAACTTGAAAGATAGGATAGCTTACATCTCAAAATAAAAAAAAACTTTTGACAGAACGAAGTCTGTCCGGGCAGCTAGTTAAAGTGTAAATTTTAATGAATAGCTCAAAATTGTACACAATGAATGACAAAAAAAATTAAAACTCGAATTCAAAATTTTTTGCGAAAATAGTTGTCGTTTAATTTTTACCAAACGTGAAATTTTTTTTTTATAAAAGATAAAATAAAAAACCAAAAACTTGGTTATTTGAATTTTTCACATAAATTTTGAGGTTATGTAAAGAAGTGTAAATAAAAAAGTTGTAGATCTTTTTACTACTTACAACATTACTATTTAACTTTTTTCTTCAGGCCTTGTAGTTTTGCCGGAAATTGAGAAAAACTATTTATATATAACTATACCCTTAAACCCCCCCTCCCCCACTTGCCGAGCTTAGATCGCCCGTAAATTATTTTTCCTTTAATTTTCGTTATATTCTCTTCTTTTTGCAATGGGTACTACGATAATTTTTTTTTTCGTTTCAAAAATTAATCGGCACTGGTCTATACACGTCCCTATGCGCTTTGATTTGCCACCGGAGCCACCGAGATTAGGCCACCGGACTTAGAATTAGAGTCAAAACTTGAATTTTAAAGAACACCGTTATTCTCAGGTTAACTTTTATTTCACAGTTATGGCTGAAAACCTTTAATGGAAGCCTCCATAAAATTTCTTGATAATCTGCTTTGTAGTTTTACTAATATACATGACATCGGAATTGGATGATTTTGTATTCCTGCGCCACCGCAGTGAGTACTTACGTGTTTGACAGGAAAATTACGCAGCCAGTCGGTCATCCTAATACGCAGTTTGCAAGAGCACAACTGAACGGTGCGGGGAGAGCCAGTAAGGTGTCTTCCAAATCGTTTTGTAACAAGATATGAAGAATACAAAATGCGCCACCGGTATTGCTTTTTTTTGTAGGACATTTTTAAAAGATGTTTTAAGAGCTGTTGCACTATGTTAAATTACTCCGTAAAGATATATTAGTTATGTTATTTAATGTATTTCTAAAAAACATTCCTTTTTAATAAAATTTATTTACCAAAAAAAATTAAAAATATAAAATATATAAATAAATGGAGGTCGGACAGTACACCGCAATTAGATTTTAGGTCTTAGATATTTTTTTATTAAGAATCTATGTATTAAATACATCTGAATAATTTGCTATCATGTAGATCACTATTTAAACTACCTATATAAAATTATGCATAATTGTAGTTTACCTCCACACATTAATTTTCAACCTCGCCGTCTCAAAAATGCTCTTGGGAAATTCACCCACCTACACCAAATACTAGTTATTCTATTTCTACAAGTACAGTACGGCCGACGTATCTTGGCGCGTCTGAACATAGCCTCTGCTAACTTTAGCGCATGTAAGACAGAGATAGCGACACGAACATGCTAACCTGACCTCACTGAGACATAATACGCCGCGAACCGAGCATTGCCGAATTGTGTTACTGCGCAGCCTTCTGCGCGAAGTTCAGACGCGCCAAGATACGTCGGCCGTACTTTACCTACTCACATCCGTATAGGATGTGATGTGATCTGAGTTTGATTATCGTGCAAGGGTCATAAATAGAGCTGTTAAACTCTCATTTATTTATTTATTTAATCTTTATTGAGTGGTACAATTGGCGGACTTAATGCTAAATAGCATTCTCTAACAGTCAACCTTCAGGATGTACAGAGAATAGTTAAATCATTCATCATGTAGTCTCATCATTTTGGGTCTAGTGGGTCTAATTTCTAAAATAACTTCTCCACCAATCTTAATGTTAGTTTTACAATGATCATCAATAATTTTCTTTTCTTTTATTATTTGCTAGTTTAAAAAATAGAAGGTTGTTTTGGAAGTAGGAAGGTACTGATTTTTTTATTAATAATAATTATACTCTCATGACTCATCAACAATGTTATTAAAACTAAACAAAATAACAATTTTATTTAGAAGAGACTAGAAGTAAATAGGTAGGTATACCTATCAATAAGGTGACAGTGACACTACCACACTACACTATTTTTTAAGTTTTTCTTAGATTTGCCGTGGTAGGCTGTTGTATGTTGTCAATTTCTAACGAATAAATAATCATAGCCCATAAGTATATTTCTATTCGTTACCATATAGTTAAAAATCAAAAATATAATTATAGTTACTAACATATCAATTACATTACCCGAAAATATATTGTCAAAAAGCTGAAGTTAAAATAATAAAAAAGTAAAGATATCAAAAGTAAAGATAATAGAACCAATCAATTAGGCAAAAAAATGAGCCCCCATCTTTGAAGTATAATGTACCTACTATAGTACCTACTAGAACAGACATCGCGAACAAAATTTGTGTCGCGCCCGCGCCGGGACGTTCTTCTTTCAAAATCATAATCAATCCCCCGTTATCTTATCAAAATCTACTGAATCCACTGAACACTAAACACTATCAGTAAATTAAAATAAAATATGTTTAAAGTATCAAGGAAAACATTTAAACACCTAAAATATTATTCTTTTGTCGAAATCAATCACAATAAATTAAATATAATTATTTTAAAATGTTAAAAATAGTACTTATTGTCACGTGACCTCAAACACCATTTTGAGCTTATGACGTCACTGTTCGTATTTTATATGCAAGTGCAGCAAACTTCAGTCGACAGATAGTATTATTGAATATCGGCTAGTGACGTCACGTGACGTTTTTGGTGGGAAATTTGAAAATGATTTTTATTTATCAATTTTTGTTTTTAAATTGAAGATTATTATTTTTATAATTTTTTTTCTTGAATCTTAAGGTTCTGCCTATAAAATCAAATTGAATCCTAAAATTAGTCAACATCTTAGTCAATAGATCCCTTTAAGGGATGTTGACTAATTTTAGGATTCAATTTGTTTATTTGATTGGGCTACAGGCATAGATATAGATAGTCTATGGCTACAGGTCATTGAGCAAACATCGTGTTCGCGGTGTCGGTTTTATGTATATGCTGGGAATAATAGCTTTCAATGGTGCCCATCTGTTTAGCAATGATGACTTCTAATCTTCTAATACCTTCCAATAGACAGGTGCCATTTGATAAAACCAGTGCGTATAGAGCTCTAATATTATTCTATTTAGGTACTTTTTATTATTAAATAGTTATTTTTCTACATTGTGATTTATTTAATTCAGGCATATGTTTATATTCATTGATTTTATACTTAATTGACGACTAGAAATGTATTTTGGCAGTAGGAGACTTTATGTGGACTTACTTTTATTCAATATATTTTTATTACATGAATAATTTAACATTAAGAATTTACTTATACGTAATAAGCCCAAGGACAAAAATTCATTTAAAACATTTTATGAATTTACAATTCATTCTTTCCATTTTCAAATATTACATTCCATTTAAATATATCAATATCTATTTCCTCCTTTATAACAGTAAAATGAAATTTGGTCCTTGGGGTCAAAATGCTTTGAACTATTCCCCCTTTCCGGGTACTATTTACTTAAGTACAATCAATCCTTATTCATACCATTAACGACCTAACAGCAACAAATATGGTTATCAAGATACAAGCGTATTACACTCAAAAAATTCATAAATATACATTATAATTCTAATACATTTACATTAATACATACCCGTTATTATAATAAAATTTTCTCACATTTAATATAATTATCGTAATAACAATAATTAATAAATTATAATAAATAATAATCTATAAAGCGTATTTGTTTAAAGTTACAATTCATGGCATGGATAAAGTGATTCAGCAGAATATCTGTACGAGTAAATATAGGTACTCGTAATATGATACAAATACAATACAAGTTTTAAGTTTTAACTTTCAAGTTTTAGAACATTTTTGAAGGTGGTAAAACATACATTGGAACTGAGGGTACGTCCCTACTGTACTCTTTAATCTATGGTTTGTATATTTCAGCCATGAGCCGTTCACTCCACCTTACATTGCATGATAAGTGATATAACCCTTTCACACTCCTTGTACCTGTCATGGACAACACAATTTTGCCTGTCACACATATATCTGCCCGGCCAGGAGTCGATCCCGGGACCCTTCGCTTCGCTGGTACTGCTGGCAGTCACTACACATATAGTGCGTTTCATGAGTTTCACGTAAGAGTTCCTTTAGTCACCATACTATTAGTATGAGCACAGAAGAAATAATAGTACCTACTTACTTATAATAAGTATGATTATGACAGCGAACGGAAAATATATCGCCTGCGGTATTTACTTGTCTACCATCTACAATACTAGATGACTCTACTGTCCAACCATAGATTAAAGAGCTTATATTACAACGCAGTGAGATTTCAGCGTCTATAAACCAAAATAAATCGAGCTATGCACAACTAAAAATTAAAATCACAATAAGTACAAGTCACAATAGACATATTAAAAGATTCAGCAATGCATACCTATCATATCAAAAAGTAAATTAATACCATCTTCCAATAGTCATTCAATTATAATATTTTTTTTATACTTAAAAATCTATAAATTAGTAACAAAACTTGAAATAATCACTTTATCCATAATATTAACGTTACAATATTGCAGATATGGATATTCCATTCTTCATTTATAAATATTATCTCTCAACCCCCTTCATGTCACTTTGCTTCCATAAATAATAAGTAAAATATTAATTATTTCTATGCTGCTACAAAAAATATTTTTATTCATTTATGACATAATTATATCTAAAATAATGTGTAAAATAGACAATAGATTCTTACAAGTTAAATAAAATCTTTTAACTGTAACATAATGATTTTTCAGATTCATGTGAAAATATAGATTAGGTAATGTACATTATAATCTAACGTTATGGCACTTTCTAAAAAGAAATAAAAGAAAAAAGATTAGCTGTATGTTTGAATCTTTAACCTATTAATTTGATTTATTATTTTACTTAGTTAACAAGTATTATTATCTTATTTTATTACGTACGTAGCTATTGACTGTTGGGAACATGATTTAAAATTATATTTTGGCTGCATTATTTTGTTAAAATAATCATAACCACTTTATTATACTTAATAATGTCTTTAACTGGCTGTGTTGCTTTATATACTTCTAGCAACCCTGAATGCTTTAAAATAAACATAAAAAATTCGGCTTTACAATTATTTTGAACTTATCATAGACAAAATTAAATGCTGTTTCTGCAATCATGCATTTCGACACCTGAATAATTAATGATGAAAAAGTAACTACTAAAAATATAAGTTCATGCTTGACCATTGTCTCTGCTATCCTTGCGTTCTACTTACGTGGTAATAACGCGTTAAAAACCATCACTCAGCAGGTGTGACCAACAGTTAGCGCACTAAAAGGGGCGTAGCCTTGTTAAAGACATTATTACATGTTAAGCGATATCTTGTGTGGCTTAAAGAACGCCTGCAATATTTCAAGTGCTCCGCCACGCAGTGGTCTGTCGTTTAGTGGTCTGTGTTCACATTACTAGAACAGCATCGGTAAGTAAATGCCACAGATGTAGAATGTAAATACTAAATAATATAAACAATACCGTGTCAGTGCATAACGATATATTATTTCAGACACTGGACGTGGCTTGCTGGCTGCTGTGGTCGGAGAGGACTGACGCGAGGTCTGACTCTCGCAGTGTTGGGGGCGTCCCGAATGGGAAGTCCTGAAAATGTGAATAGTGAATGATTACTTGTGTTCATTGACCACATAATCTTCAGCTTTGGTGTTTTCTCAGAGGTGATAAGACCATAGTCCACACCTTTGAGAACATCATCAACTCTCAGTGAAGGAGAAAAGTATTATCTAACGTCATATCAACGACGTTTAAGCAGTGTTAATAAAATAGCATTTTATCTGACGTTTAAGAACCCGAGGACCGCGTATAGTAATTTTGAAAATGCTGGTTATTATTATTATATTGTTTAAATGGACACTTCGGATCTAGAAGTAGGTAATTTGATCCGGCTCGAAGGACCAACTTATAAAAACTTGCAGAAACACAATTTGTACTCCACAATATGAACTGATCTTATTATTACCTTTCGAAGCACAAAGTTTTCATAACATATTGCCGATCAGATTAACACAATCATAATCTTGAGTTTTTTCATCGGACTACGCCAGAGCCGGCAGGGTTAGATTTTAGTAGTCTTGTATGTATATTACCTATGTTCTACTATACCATTCAAAGTACTGAATATGTATAAGTATTGAAGATTGAAGATCTTTAATTTTGGGCAGTTATAGTAATTACCTGATTTACCTGTGAAGGCAAGGTGCGGGGCGCGGGCGGGGCGGGCGGCGGCGCGCGCGCGACGCGGGGCGAGGCGCACTCGGCGCACTCCGCGCCCGCTGCGCCGCGCGACCGCCGCGACCAGGACTCCGGCATGCAGCTGTGATACAGCAGAGGATAGCTTACATTGGTCAATTACAATGTCACGTGATCCGTCTTCAGGTACTTCTTTGAATGCCGTCCAGCGGGCCTATTAAGAACTCTTAATTCCAGCCATGCTCCAATGTAAACGTCAAATTCTTCTCACCAAAGCGGTCACGTGACACTTTTTAGCCAATCATACGTCGTTCAAAGCTTGACAAATGAATTGCCTGGAACATGAATGGTTTTTTTAAAGTTCATAATAGGCCCGCAGATGTATAAAAATCTTCTCTGTCAAAGTCTCGACGCCCAACATCAATAGCAAAGCTCCGATAACTAACGCATCTGATCCATCCAGCCATCAGCCTTTAGAGGTCCACTGCTGGACATAGGCCTCCCCTAACTTGCGCCCCCACGCCACTTCGACCGGTCCTGAGCCTTCTGAATCTAGCGGATACCTACTATCTTTTTCAGGTCGTTGATCCACCTGGTCCTTTTATCGCTACGCCATAAAACAGTCGCCGAACCCGAAGTCATAAAGTCGATACTAACCGTTGATGTATAATGTACTAATGTACTAGAACAGACATCACGAATGCAACCGCCGCAGGCACGGTAGTGCGGGTCGCGCTGGGAGGGGGTAATAAATCATAGAGTTTGTAGCTCATGAGATGATACAATTCATTGTACGACCATCGCATAGTTATGTAATAGTTGAATGGTAATGGTACTAACGCATGATGCACGATATGCGCGCACGGCAGCGAGGCGAGCGGCTCGGGCGTGTCGGCGAGCGGCTCGCGGCAGCGCGCGCAGGCCGGCGCCGCCCACGCCGCCGCCGCGCGCTTCTGCCGCGCCGCCGCGTTGTTGTCGCCCAGAGCGCTGTAGATCTCGGCCAGGCGGAGGCGCACGCGGCCGACCAGCATCTGGGGATAAGGTTTGTGAGTGAGAGCGAGAGAGAGAGAGAGAGAGCGAGAGTTTGAACAGGTCTCTAGACTGGGAACTCAGCTCAGTTTGAACGTCACTAAACAGTGCCATTTGAAAGCAACAGCTCTGGCTCTGGAGAACAGGTCAAACGTCAGATCCGGCTCGAAGGACCATGCATGAGCATAATGTACGAGCTCTTGTTAGCTGTGAATTTTAGTGGAACCAAAATGATAGACTGTTTGTATAATGGTGAAATGTATCCACTACTGTACGAGTATATATATGAATTTTAATTAGACTTGGTGACGATAAAGGGATAAAATGTGAATTTATCATTAGAGAATGACTGATTATTTTCCATGTGCATGCTATGTTTTCAGGCTTTTATTGCTCAAAAGATTTGACCACCAATATTTTTATTTCATAGTCATTGTTCCTGTGCATGCAATTTTCAGGTTGTGACCTATCAAGTCTTACTTTCGAGCCTACAGAAGTGGCGACCTCAAGCAGCCTGGTGTTGAACTCCAGAGGCCGGCAGTTGCAGATCCTGCCCTGCAGCCTGAGCACCTCCAGACATCTCGCCGCACCGTCCATGGCCTCCATCTGCGCCAGCCTGTCTCCAAGCGCCTGGCCTGCTCCCATAGCTACTTCGTAGTTCCTGGAAATAAACGACCCCATTTTTGTCGTTTTCAGCGTAGTGACCATGAAGTGATACATGTGGCTTATTGTCAAATGGAAAACAGAAGGAAGTGGAGGAACTCCGAAAAAATATCTTAATATTTTCCTCCATTTTCCTTTAATTATATAGCAGATGGATTCGTCATGTCTGTCTGTCTGTCCGTCCGTATGTCACAGCCACTTTTCTCCGAAACTATAAGAACTATACTGTTGAAACTTGGTAAGTAGATGTATTCTGTAAACCGCATTAAGATTTTTTAATGTATCGAATGTGTCTAATGTTTTAAAACTTAACTGGTTTGCTTTAAGTTAGATAAGAGTTACTTTATCAGTGTGCTAAAGTTACCTCAGAGCCCTGTTGATGTCGTTCTTCCTGCGATACACGTCGCCAGCTATACGCACAGCCCGCGCATAGCAGCCCTGGTCTCCTGCCACCCCAGCCAGACGTAAAGCTTCCTGTAATGTGGAGATAATCCTAGATTCTCTGTATGGCGCGTGCACTCTTGCAAACTCTCTATTCCTGCTTATGATAAGTTACGTGGTGCCACAGTGTCACAGTTGCTGGTCAATTAATGAGGCAGTGACATTATAGCTTTTTAGCAATTAAGTCTTTTACCGTCTACTTTATTCCCGCTTACATTATCTACATGGTGGAAAGGTCATGTTTGTCTGAGTGGGTACCATCAACCAATTTAGCAACTACCCACAGTTGGGGGTACACATAAAGAAAGTACCTAGTTAGTTTAAAAAAACTCACATTACAATAATCATGTGCATCTCCCAACTCCCCCCTCGCTCGCAGCGCGGCGGCCATTTGAAGTAACGCAATTCGATGATGTCGTGTGTTGAGATCAGTTGAGCGCGGACCGCGGCCGAGGTCACATGCACGCGCTGCACAGGCTACTGCTCGTTCTGTGTCGCGAAGGCGACGCCATAGCTCTGAGAGACCGACGTATACCTGAGGATATTGATTAAGCCACGTCGGTGACATCTAGCTCATTTAAACAGAAAATGGATTCAAAAACATTTAAAAAAATCTCGAGTCGTACCTGAAGTAAAAGCGTGTTATCATTTTGCGATTGCGCCACAGCAAGAGCCTTTTGGAAGCCATCCATTGCTTTAGAAAATGCTCCGAGTTCTAAGCTGACAGATGCTACAGTGAGATGCACGCAACCAGCCGTGGAGCCTCCGCCGCAGTCGTTGTAGAGAGCGTGACGAGCGTAAGATAAGGCTCTGGAAATTATCAAAATTTCTACTGAAATAAGATAACAATTAATCAACTGAAGTTTACTATTCAGATCAAAGAATGGCCATCATTAAAATAACCTTTAACTGTTGAAGGCAGTAAGGGTACAAAAGCACCATCAAGATACTGTTCTTAGAGGAAAAAGTGATTATCGTGCATTTCTGTGAGATAGGTACAAGTGTATCAGCAAATCCTCAACCGAAGCTTCAATAGCTGTGATCCATTTATCTGCTACCATTTTTAATGTTTTAGAGTTCTTATCTTATTCAATATTGAAAGTGAGGCAATAAATAATTTCAATAGCAGCATACCTATCAAGTCCACCCAAGGTCTGGTAAGCGCGCGCTAAGTTGAGATACGATTCAGCCCGCATTGGCGCCGAGTCTAACTCTTCTGATATGCCGAGCTGACGATTGGCAAATTCCAGAGATTCCCTGGAATTTAAAATATTTCTAAAGCAACGTTTGGACAAAAGTCCTTTAAAGATGTGGCTCGAAATTCGACAGAATTCACACTAATATCAACCAGCAAAAACCCGCCTTTATACCGAAGAGCGTTCCACCTCACATCTTCAATCAACAGGTCTATTACCTTAGCGCCTAGCTTGCTAGCTATATCCCACAAAGAAACCATACCAAAGCTCCTGTTTATTTGTGAACCAGCCACAATATCCTATGGTCCATGCCTATAAAGCAATGGTATAATGTATTGTGGGTATTCGCAATGTCGTTGAATGCTGCCCAATTTATCACATCTATCGATTTCTAGGTCCAAGTAAAGTTTTCTATAACTGAACATAGGTACCTGTACTTTCCAAAGTCCATGTAAGCCTGATACAGGTGACCGAGGAGAGCGAACTTGTCGCTCCGGTGGCGCACTCCGCGCAGCGCGGAGAGCCATATCTTCACAGCCAGACGCTGCTCGTTCTGTCCGTACAGCCGGACACCACGCTCGATCTGAACATGGTTGGTTTGAGTTGGGACGAAGGATCATAGTTGGTTGAGTTGAAGAGAAGAATCATAGTTTGAGTTGGAAAGAAAAATCTTGGTTGTAGTTGGGAGAAGTATGTAGAGATATTTTTAATTATCTATGATTAAAATAAAAATCCTTTCTTACATTTTTGAATTAGGCACGTCTTTCTTTATTTCTGTACCCTGAACCATAAAGTCCATTTCTTCAAGCTATCTTAGCTTATATGTCTTGTCTGTCAGTCACCACCTTCAGCGATCTATTAAGTAAAAGCCTTTTGAGCACATAAATAATTCCACTTTCCATACCTTCCGCCTCGCCAGATACTGATCCAGCCGCGACCTGCAAACCCGGAAGCACTCGAGCACCCCGGGCGGCGGGCGGTGCGCCGGCCCGAACCGGGAGCCCCATCGCAGGGCTCCGTTACGGGCTTCGGTCGGGAACTCCTCCGCGAATGGGTAGAGCTCTGCGAGTGAGGAAGAGCATTTTGAGGAACAGTTAATGGAAAATTACGTGTGTATGCTACAGTCAATGGAAAATTCAGTGACAACCAAATTAAGTTAACTTTGTAAAGGTAGCAGTGATAGCCTAGCGGATAGAACGTTGGTCTCCCGAACGAAGGCACCCGAGTTCAAATCCTGGCACGCACCTCAAATATTATGTGCGTATTAGAAGTTAATTATCACTTGCTTCGGTGAAGGAAAACATCGTGAGGAAACCTGCACACCGGAGAGTTCTCCATAAAGTTCTCAAAGGTGTATGAAGTCTACAAATCCGCACTTGGCCAGCGTTGTAGACTATAGCCTGTACCCCTCACATTGTGAGAGGAGACCCCGAGCCCAGCAGTGGGACAATTATGGGTTGTTGCTTTGCTTTTGTATAGGTATGTAAAAAGTCTCGTGAAGTTACCTGGTGGATCATCGAGGTGGTGACGCGACGGGTCAGGGGAACTGAGCAGCCGCGTCGCTGAGAGCTGATGCGCCGGCACCCCGCTATAATAACATAGGGTTAAAGGTTACTAATGATCCGGGATATTCTATTTCTCCATTATCCCCAGTAAGTTACCAAGATACAGACAATAAATCACATTTATTATGGTCAAAGTATATTTTGTTCTAATCAGTATTTTTTTTGGTAAATCGTGTTTTTTGGAAATCATTGGCTCAGTGTTGCTTAACAACGCCATCTACTGAAGTAGCTTTAGTGTTGCTACTCGCCAATAGATGTCAGGAAGAGTCTATTGTAGCAGTTTTTCGTTGCCTGAAAACACGGATAAAACGACATTTTAATGTAATGATAAATGTAAATGTACCCGAGGAAGTCGCGCGACTCGATTGAGTCCCATGACATGTTCCGCGGGTGTAGACGGCAGCGTCACCTGGCGGCGGGGTGCATCGCGTCGTCCCGCTCGCACACTGCGGCGGCCGCCCTGCTGAAAGAGATGGAGATGCTGCTTCAGGACCCGGGACACAAAAATGAGGAACGGTAGGTTTTACTTATTTTCTTATTGTTAGTCACAGGAGCATTATAACGTCATCAGAAACAGCCAAAACAGAGCTCTCAATACGAGTCTGCTTCTTCTCGGTGTTTATGGGTGAAAGTGAAGACTTATCTACTATCAGGTGTCGTTTGTCTATTCTATAGCATTGGGTGTTTCAAAAACTTTTACCTCAATAAATCTCTGGAATCTGGATATGTGACACTTACCTGCCTGTTCTAGGCAGCTTAAACACTGGAAGCTACCGTGATTATTTCGAAACTAACGGCCTTGTCCATGATTTCTAAAGTTACCTGGAACAAAAAGAAAATAATTTGAAACAATTTTCTCTTAACTCCCGTGAAATCTGTGTAAAAGTATGGAGATACTCGTAGCTGTTCAGTAAAAGAAGATCTTCCGCCAGCATTGATGGTGAAGCTTGGGGAGTGGCTTTGTGTACCAAATTATGCGAGTTACAGAAAACTTTCATAGCAGGATTCAGGTCTAGTATGACGCCAGTTTGTATAACATTTGGAGCACGGACTTGCGAGCTTTGGAACAAACTTCACTCTGAGGCATTCCCTGCGCGCTATGATATGGGGTTATTTAAGAAGAGTGTATATAGTATCCTTCAAGGCCGGCAACGCACTTGCAGCTCCCTTGATGCTGCACGTGTCCATGGGCGACGGTGACCACTTACCATCAGGTGGGCCGTATGACTGTTTGCCCGTCGTTAACATAAAAAAAAAACGGTAATTCTTCTTCCTTTTACTTTTTAACTGACTTCAAAAAAGGAGGAGGTATTCAATTACGACTGTATTTTTTTATGTTTGTTATCTCAGAACTTTCGACTTTGTCAACCGATTTTGATGATTCTTTTTTTAATCGAAAGCTGGTGCTTGTCATGTGGTCCCGCTTAAACTTGAGTTAGATCGAGCTTGAACGAGTAGTTTTTGAGTTATTTATATTTTGAAGTCGGTTTTTTTTTGTCTTGGTAAAATTCAGATTTAAGATGATAAGATGTCATGCAAAATCAAAATTTACAATGGCCCTCAAAATCGACTGGGTAAACAGCTGATAAGGGAATTAAAACAAATAAGTAGTACAAAAAAACAAGCGAACTTATCGCTACATAGCGATTTATTTCAGGCAAACATCAAGAAAATAGGACAACAATAGAAAATTTAAAAGATAAAATCGTCGTAAGTACTATAAAATCAACAAAGAAAATAGTTAAGCGAGAAAATAATAAGGTTCTTAAGCATACCGGAGATAATACATCATATTATCAGCCCTTCAATTTTAAAAGGCATGACAGAGTTACTTCACTGCACACAAATGTTTCTTTCAGGAGCAGTACGTGTATATTTCACAACACCTACGACAGTTATTCATACATTACACGGTAATGTACCTGCACTCTTTCAGGCGGAGCATTGTAGCAAAAACCCGCTACGTGTTATATGTGTCAATTGTACATTACACCGTACACACACGTATCCCGAGTATTTTCTCATACGTCGCGGAGGAGGCCTCGTAAAAAGATTGCATGGTAGGTATGAAAATTGTGAAATGCCACTGTCGGTAGCTTCCTAGGTTCAGTAAGGTTGCCAATGACAGGTTTATTACATTTGGATGTAACTCTTGGGAGTATTCTGCCTGCATAAGGGCGTATAGGTACGTGAAGCAGGCTGAGTTTATCAGCGTTGGTGGAGGTAGCTAGAGCAAGTTTCTATACTTTTTGCCAAACCAGCGATGATAAAACCTACTAAAAGTGGCTGACAAGTTCTGACGTTCTGCCACCCAATCGAGATTGTTAAACCGTATTTATTGCCCATTGTGCACAGTACTGGTAAATGTAGATCGGCTCTGGTACATAAATCCTTTCTAAATGTAGTAACTATGCTTCTATATCCGATTCTTTCGTATCTGGTGCATTACAGCAGCGTGGTGGAGTATGCTATAGTCTATAGGCCTTATCAGGAGGAGACCCGTACCCGTACCGTAGAATGCGTTATTATTAAGTTATTAAAGAGTTTCAACTAATAACTTATTAATGAGTTGAAACCATTGACAAGGGAACTGAAACACCTTCTTCGCGATCCATTACACCCAGTGACGGATTAAGACTACTTGATGCCCTAAGCAATCAACGTCTGTGGGCCCCCCCTATCCGTATGTCAACGTGATTTTTTGTGCTTTTTGTGCTTCTTCTGGTGCCCCCTCAGACGTGATGCCCTAGGCAATTGCTTAATTTGATTAAGGGTTAATCCGTCACTGAATTTACACCAGGGGCATAACCTACGCCTTACCCATCAGAGAAATACGTGGACCTGTTCGTTAATAACCCTCCAACATTACAACGGAAACACGTAAACCTCTCGTGGTTACTTTTAGAAATAAATTTAAAGTGAATCAGGTAAAAATTAATTGACCTCTGTAGAATAGGAGCTCGGCGATCTTCAACAGAAGCAATTCGCCGTAGTGAGAAAGTTACATTCGAAATCATTGATTTACGTACATAAAACCGTGTAGGTACTTCGTATTAAGCTTGTTTAAAATTCAAAAAGTTTTCCTGTTTCGAGAGGGTATAAGAAACTCAGTAACGGTGTATGCTCTGGAAAGCGTGTTAAGCAATCAGCTGTTATTTAGTTAAGGCCTTTGAACGTAGTACGCTTTGGCTTCCGCTGTTCAGTCAGTCTCTTGCTTTGAAGTGTGCCGTTAACGAGATTTAGACAAGTTCTAGAATAATTTTGAGTTCAAGTCTCTTATTTAAAATCAATTCTAGCATCATAGTAGACGAATGTAGTAGGTAATCAGCACCTACTACATTGTAATCTGACTGATCGATGTCTAAATATTAAAATGGGATATTTATTTGGACTGCATATGTCATTCATTCATTTCATTTCATATGTATTTCGTCATGTCCGTCAGTCTGTGTGTCCAAAGCAAAGCGCCGAGATGCTTACTTGAATGCAGCTGCTTAAGTATTTTAGTATGCTTGTATGCTCGTCTAAATATTTTAGATACAGTCACCTGCAGAGAAAAGTGACCCATCTGTTTACAACGCAACAGGCAACGGAAACGTTGGTTCGTATATTTATTTATAAACAGATGGGTTACTTTTCTCTGCAGGTGACTGCACCTACATATTATGTATGTACATAGGTACGCATGTAAGTACCAAGTCATAAGTTTTCCGACTCGGAGCGAGGGCGGTTACTACCACATGAATAGTAGTTACTACTACGAAACGAAAGTACCTACAATATCGAATAGAGAAATATAACATATATGAATAATGTGAAATATTCAATATGAACTTTCCAATTTAAATACTATTCGGCAGGAATTTTGAAATTGGATAAGTTCCATACATGTGCAGGCAATTTCATTTCTAACAAATTCCCTTAGGGAAGTAAGCCCAAGACGGGTACCCCGCCTAAAAAGGGTAGGCAATGTGACGTTGCCAGATTGAACGCTGGACACGCTGCGAACAGTGCAACAGTCGCTCCGCGGCCCGCGCCTCCTCAGGCAGTCAATAGAAAACGAAGCAAAAAGAAACACGTGCGCAGTGACCAAAAATATTTTTTCGTCTGTTTCGATAAAAGATTGCAAGGTAAGTTCACATTGATTTATGCTTTTTCTTAAATGTCTATCTAATGTTGATTCAGTATCGAAAAACATTTATTCAAGTATGTTTTCAATAATAAAACATGGATTTAGAATTAATATTTCAAGGTTATTTTTCGAATAGTGCAAACTTTTAGCTAAAAGGCAAAATGGGTAGGGCAAAATGAGTACTTACCCGTTTCGCCCTGGACTCACTTGTTTTTCCACAAACTATACTTTTACTGAAATATTGCATGTATATTTTTATATTTATGAAGGCCTTAATATTTTTTTATAGATGGTGAACAAATACAAAAGAAAAACAACCGAGCATCTTGGGACGAGAATGTCATGGATAGATTTGTTCTATCACTGTCGCTCTTCCGCATATTGATTGGCATGATGGGAGAAATAGCAATAATAACTTGGTGTGCATGATCGTAATATGGACGTCCCTGTTGTGCCTTATGCTGGGTGCCGAGGAGTAAATGGGACCGCACATGCTATGGCTTGTGCAGTGTCACTGATGTCGCATCCTCGAGGACTTCTGTGCGCCTAGTACCTACTCGCTGTTAATAGCAACAAATGCTATGCAATAGCTTTACCGCGGCAATCCCCGAGTGCCACACTTTTTTTTTTCACTGATTATGATGTACGGTGTACTCAACTTAGAAGACTGATATGTTAGAGATATATTATGAAAGACTACCTTTAAAACATTTTGACTAACAATTTTGTAAAAGTCCTACACAAATTTAATACTGTGATTAAATTTTTTGCAAATATTTATTGTTTTATTTTATATAAACTATATAATCTTTCAATTCTGCTAGCTTCTTTCAATTTCCTACTCATCTTAGGCCAGCCTTCCGTTTTGCCCGAGTCCAGTACCCGTTTTAGGCCCCCCCTCCGGGCAAAATGTGTTTTTTGAAGGTTTATGTTATTTGCTCATAATAATTTTGCTGGTGTAGAATTAAGTAGTATGACCTGATTTTATCAAACTATACTAAATTCCCTTACACGCATCAACTTTAGTTTCAGAAATTATGTTATTAACATACACAAACTTTCATTTTACACATTTAACATTCGGCTTTTGTCCATAGTAAACAACGATTTTGTATGGAGACGCGTACGCATCCTTTCGGCTTTTCGGCGCCGATTCCGCTTTCGCGGTAAACAAGTAGAAAACGACATTGACATAAATTATATAGACAGGCTGTTCACTACTTACATTTTGTTCACCTGTGTTGACCCCAACTGGGGCCAACTCAGTTTAGTCGGCTGCGAGCAAGTGCTGTCACCATAGCTGTCACTTTCGTAAAACTCCGACTGTTCAAGAACACTTAATATTCTGTATTGTGCACAGTTAAAACTTTCTCATTATTTACGTTTGAACTTTATTTCACTTTATTTAATCATAATCGGTAAGTAACTATAATTTTTATTTACAGTCTTAAAAATTATTTAGTGTCAAATATTTATTACCGACATCTTGAACCAAACTTGACAGAACGAACACAGAGTACTTAATCACTACGGAACAGGGTTGCCAGACGTCGCGGAGTGAGAGAACAAAAGGACAAAGATGCGGAAATTGTGGTAGAAACTAGAAAGTGATTTCAATACGTGACTTTTATATGAAATTGACTTACTTTATTTGTTTTAGATATTATATGTACCTATTGAATTAACGAAAATGCCAACTTGTACATTGCGGTATTGCAAAAATTATGAGCAAAAAACGAAAACATTACCTGAAAGAATAACTTTCCACAGGTAAGTTTTAACGCTTTATATTACTTCACCTGTATGTTTGTTTGTTGGTTTGTTTGTTTGTAACTTCTCTTTGGACTTGATTTTGGCTCACTTGAAACGCTCAGATTTCTTTTAAACTTCGTGGACTTATTGAGGACCAATGACAATTTAATATTTAAAGAAAAAAAAAGAAAGAAAGAAATTACCTACATTTCATTTAAAAAAATCAAACTAAAAAATTAATAAATAAACTCCAAAAATTGTTGTTTATCCTATATATATGTTGTATGTCTGTGTATATATAGTTTTGTGTATAACTATAAGTAATTGGGTAAATAAATATGAGAGATGTGTGCAATAAGGTGAAGTACTTAATGTGATTATATATGACAATCAGTCGGGATTTAAAGAACTGATAATAAACTACGTGTTGCTCTGAAAAACAAAGTTTTATTTAAGCTTATCATACATTATGAGTTACACTAAATACAACCTAAATCACACAAACCTACCTGGAAAACAAAGAAACGACAATTAAAATATTTAAATTGCCAATTCCTCTTTTTGATGTTTCTACAAAAATACACTATAATATTTCAATGAGGCTACAGTGTAATTTATTACGATACATTTCTTTTATTTTAAGTGCACAACACACATAAAAATATTTTAACACAATCGAATGATATATCCTGGGACTATAGATAACACAAGTTTTATATACCTAAATGGAAAGATCCCACGCATATTGTACTAAAATGTAAATTCTGGAATAAGAAACGATTTTTTGATTTTTTTTTGATGAATGGATGAACACTACAGAAATGGTCATTCCGTTATGACGTAATTAATCCTCAGGTACCTCTACAATGTAATCCAGACAGAGTAATATATCCATGGTATATGTCCAGTTATAGTAATGTATCCATGATCTCTTTCGGAGTAGGGTGTTGGCAACACTGGGCGCATAGTGACTCTGTGATTGAGTTCTCTGTGGCACGAAAGCGTGACACGAAATTAGTTAGAAAGAGCGCGTCCATATGGGTCATTTTCAAAATAAATGTACGTCACGAAATTGTCAGTAAATTGTTTCGTTATGAAATGTCAGGAAATTGTAAAAGTAAGGTCGCATTCAGATAAATTAATGTTTTGGTGGTTATTTATGGTAATAAATTTTTTGACGACTATAATAATTTGTAAGGAATACTACTAATATTATAAATGCGTAAATGAAATGTGAGTATTTATGTATGTATGGTATCTCTTTCATGCAAAAGAAAACTAAACTGAACGGAATTTGATGAAATTATTTATTATTTGTTTTATCCGGGTAAGGTAGGTAGGGTAAATCAGACGAAGTCGCGGGCAAAAGCTGGTTTATAAAATTAACATTTCTATCAAATTGATATTTCTAACAATTTAATATGTTTAACAATACAATCTTGTGTTAACTTTCTCCATGAGTTTTTTTTTCTTCATATTTTTCAGGGTTTTGTTCTTTAAGTCTTTCAATATATATTTTTTGCCGTTCGGCACCGGTCATTGGCATTCTGCAACTAAAAATAACTGTTGAATGTATTTTAAATAACACTAAAATTAATGACAAAGGTAAGTATCGCAAGTGTGGGTAGAAAAGCTATCAACACTAAATGCAAAAAGTAATTAAAATATTAAAAAACCCAACTACACTATAAAAGGGTAAAACAAGAGCCTAATATTCTTTATAACCTATAATACTATTTATAAACAAAGCAGGCGGTATCTATGAAAATGTGGTAATGAATTATTTGTTTATTTTTGCCTGCTTTGTTGATAGTATTGTAACCTGAACGAATATTAAGCGCTTGTTTAAATAATCTGTAAACACTTATCGTTCCTCTCCTTTATTTCATTAAACTAGTAATATACATCACTCATAAAACCTTACTTTTATACTTTACACATGAGACCACAGCTTTACCATCTACAATTTACTGACGTCAGTAAATGTCAGGAAATTGTTTGTCACTAAGCATGTAAAACATTACTTAAAAATTATTTTTACACAAAACAAATCACATTTACTAGGGATTGACGCCGTCAATCTCTTAATCGTGTCTTAATTTCAGTATATTAAAATTGCCGTAGGTTAATTTTTAAAAATCTACTTACTTTTGTTGAAAAGATCTCGTCAGGAAGCATGTAACTAAAATTATTTTCACAAACGAACCATGATGTCATGTCGTGTTTCAATAACAACACAAATGGCGTTGTGTCACTGTGGTGTTACATTTTGTTACATGACCAGTGCGCCAGTTTTTAAAGTAAGATTTCTACTCTTCGTGATACAAAAAGTTGTTTTAATATGTCAATAAATCAGTGTCAAGAAATTGTTTTGAATGTTAGGGACATTTTTTAAATGTTGATTCTTAGTTTATTTCACGTCAATTTATAAAGTTTGTTTAATTGACATAACACTTAAACATTGTTAATTAAACTAAGTCCAAAAAAATAGTAAGTTTCATACAAAAATTCTGATTAAAAAATATGTTTCCAATGTCGTCCAAATAGGGGACAAAAAATAATGTATGGTGATTTTTATTTTCACATTCAACTTTGATAGGATTTTTATCACAATTAATTGCCTTTTATCAGGAATAATATGCAGCTATGTTTAGAATAGTCTGTAAAATATAATGGATGTGTGATTTTAGTCGGAACTATTTTTTTTTTAAAGATTCTACACGGGGACAAACATTTAGTAGTCTATGTACAAAAAATTTGAAAACGACTCATATAATTTATGTCAATGGAAAACGACGACAAATGTGTTTTATCTTTCGGCCGCGTTCGCCGCGTACGACGTCGAACGCGGCGGAACAGCGCCGCGCTGTAGGTAGGTACATGGAAGATTTTTGACTCCTTGGCCTTGTCGACAGGTTGCGACCTTCATAGTTCCCGTATAGATTATACCTACTAACGTCTTCGGACGGACTTCGCAGCGTATTCAGCATCCGTACGCAGCCGTTCGCATTCTTACGACGCCGTAAGCAGTCGTTCGCATTCTTACGACGCCGTACGCGGCTGATAGAAGCCGAGCCGAATAAGTGTAACCAAAATCATTCGGCGAAACGCGAATGGCGCCGAATAAATGTGCGTTGACCCTAAGTGTTCCGTCTACTGGCAACCCTAATATAAAGTCGGCAAAAATGAAAAGCGCGCGCCCGACACACTGTGGCGTGGCTTGGCGCTTGACGAGGAAAATGGAGAAACGAGGAAAGAGCCTCTAAAGCGGTTAGCTACACATTTACCGCGCCGCGAAATGTTTTAAGCACTATGATATACCTAAGTAAAGTGCCCGGCTGTGAATTTAGCAGGCACCAAGGTGCTCACTGAATCCAGACCAGAGCGAGTTCGTGCGTTCAGATTTACCTATGTCTAAGGCTATGTTCCCAGTAGGCAAACTGTTAGCGGCCGACTGAGTTTGCGGCGTATCGGTTTAATACGCCCTTCCATATATTTGAAATGGAGTGTCCACAGTTTGCCGCTCACTATACGCAGTTTGCAGCGTTACGCGCGCCGACTGTCTCAGTAGTCGGCCGCTAATTAGCAGTTTGCCTACTGGGAACACAGCCTAAGTTTCGCTGCTTATTTCTATTTCATAATAAAATATTTCCTTAATTAGTTAAACACGTTAATAGTATCAGGCGTTACTTTGCGGAAATCCATTGTTATTAAGTTTGTTTGTTGCGTTGTTGTTAGTTTGATTGTTGCAAAGTAGACTAATAGGTACTAACTTATTAGTTATACACGCAATTTTTTTTATTATCTAATTTATCTATGTACTTACGTATTGAATTTTTTATTAAACTCTTGCTCTTTATTTCACTCTATAAAACCATATTTTTAGTACCTCACGTATCTACGTAAGTATCTAATACCTAATACCTAATATTTTCTTCATATTATGCTATTATTTCAAGACCCTCTGTCAGAAGATACCTACCCAATAATGCAGTGTTTCTTATTATGAGAGTGTCATCTAAAAACCTAGATCTCAGGTTAGTACGAGCTCTCTTGCTCTCTTGGGAATTTCCTCACTCCCTCGAATAATAAAATTGATTAATGAAATCCGTAGAGGAACAAAGATGATGAAAATAGCTCGCAAAATTGCCCAG
Source organism: Thymelicus sylvestris (assembly GCA_911387775.1). Taxonomy (NCBI): domain Eukaryota; kingdom Metazoa; phylum Arthropoda; class Insecta; order Lepidoptera; family Hesperiidae; genus Thymelicus; species Thymelicus sylvestris. Next base: position 2,094,724 of record OU426903.1, read on the forward strand.
CTGATATTAAAAATGGGCAAGATTGGATCGCTTTTAAACCGTTTTAAGACTCCAAAATCTCATTTCTGTTTTATTATGTAGCTATCTGTGCATTATGGTCTATTTTGATATCTGATGACACTGAGTCTACATTGGCCTCCAAACTAGATTTGGGTGAATTTCCCAAGTGCATTTTTGAGACGGTGAGGTTGAAAATTAATGTGTGGAGGTAAACTACAATTATGCATAATTTTATATAGGTAGTTTAAATAGTGATCTACATGATAGCAAAGTATTCAGATGTATTTAATACATAGATTCTTAATAAAAAAATATCTAAGACCTAAAATCTAATTCCGGTGTACTGTCCGACCTCCATTTATTTACATATTTTATATTTTTAATTTTTTTTGGTAAATAAATTTTATTAAAAAGGAATGTTTTTTAGAAATACATTAAATAACACAACTAATATATATTTACGGAGTAATTTAACATAGTGCAACAGCTCTTAAAACATCTTTTAAAAATGTCCTACAAAAAAAAGCAATACCGGTGGCGCATTTTGTATACTTCATATCTTGTTACGAAACGATTTGGAAGACACCTTACTGGCTCTCCCCGCACCGTTCAGTTGTGCTCTTGCAAACTGCGTATTAGGATGACCGACTGGCTTCGTAATTTTCCTGTCAAAAACGTAAGTACTCACTGCGGTGGCGCAGGAATACAAAATCATCCAATTCCGATGTCATGTATATTAGTAAAACTACAAAGCAGATTATCAAGAAATTTTATGGAGGCTTCCATTAAAGGTTTTCAGCCATAACTGTGAAATAAAAGTTAACCTGAGAATAACGGTGTTCTTTAAAATTCAAGTTTTGACTCTAATTCTAAGTCCGGTGGCCTAATCTCGGTGGCTCCGGTGGCAAATCAAAGCGCATAGGGACGTGTATAGACCAGTGCCGATAATTTTTGAAACGAAAAAAAAAAATCGTAGGATGAAACCCATTGCAAGAGGAAGAGGATATAACGAAAATTAAAGGAAAAATAATTTACGGGCGATCTAAGCTCGGCAAGTGGGGGAGGGGGGGTTTAAGGGTATAGTTATATATAAATAGTTTTTCTCAATTTCCAGCAAAACTACAAGTCCTGTAGAAAAAAGTTAAATTGCAATGTTGTAAGTAGTAAAAAGATCTACAACTTTTTTATTTACACTTTTTTACATAACCTCAAAATTTATGTGAAAAAATTCAAATAACCAAGTTTTTGGTTTTTTATTTTTGTTTTACAAAAAAAAAATTTTTTTCACGTTTGGTGAAAATTAAACGACAACTATTTTCGCAAAAAATTTTCGGATTCGAGTTTTAATTTTTTTTTTCATTCATTGTGTACAATTTTGAGCTATTTATTAAAATTTACACTTTAATTAATCGAAAAATGTAAGATTTCATGTTACTTTGTTAGACAAAACAATTACAAAAACATAAAGATTGCAAAAAACATGCGAAAATAGTTGTCGTTTCATTGCCTTTTCGGAGAACATTTACCATAGTAATTTATAGTTAGTAGTTAGTAGTAGTAGTAGTTAGTAGTTTATAGTTTTTTTATATACCATTAGAAAGTAGAGATTCCAACGAATAAAAATCTCACTGATTTAAAAAAAAATAGATATTTTGACGTGAGAATTTTCGATTGAAAATTAGGTTGCTGTTTCGATATTAAGTCAAAACAAGGTGAAAAAAGAAATATTTTAAATAAAAAAAAATACAGTATGTTAAGGACATACAACGGTAAGTTTTCACTAAATTTCGTGAATTTTTTTTTTTGTAAAAGATAAAAATAAAAAACCAAAAACTTGGTTATTTGAATTTTTCACATACATTTTGAGGTTATGTAAAAAAGTGTAAATACAAAAGTTGTAGATCTTTTTATTACCTACAACTTTGCCATTTTACTTTTTTCCATAGGACTTATAGTTTTGCTGGAAATCGAGATAAACCGTTTTTTACCCTTAAACCCCCCATCCCCCCTCCCGACCTTAGATCGCCCGTAAATTATTTTTCCTTTAATTTTTGTTATATCCTCTTCTTTTTGCAATGGGTTTCATCCTACTATATATATTTTTTCACTTTTTACCGTTTTTGAAGCTATCGGCACTGGTCTAATAGGCCACAGAAACTCAAGCGTGTCTAATCATCGCTAAAAAGAGTCCGTTCATCTAGACTCCTACTCTTCAAAATGTATCTTTATAGAGTTTAAAGTATTAGATGATCTTGCCTTTATTATTCCTCATTGGCATAATCAATTTCGGTGGATTAGATTCTAATTCCAGTGGTCCTAATTTTGGTGGCATTTGATAATGTAATTTGAGAATATCTCCGGAACTAATGATTTTTTTTTCGATCTCTACTATGTGACTAATTATTATTACTATTTACATATTATTTATGCCAAATAAAATGTATTAGAAACAGCAGGTTTAAATTTAATCAATTTCGGTGGCTCGGATTTTAATTCCGGTGGTCCTTTAATAATTTTGGTGGCATTTGATAATTTCAAATGGAAATATCTCATGAACTAATAATTTTTTTTCGATCTGTAGTATATGATTAAGTAGTACTAATATTTACCTATTATTTAAGCCAAAAAAATTATCAGAAACAGCAAATTTAAATTCGCCACTGTAATTAGGCAAAATTCGTGTTTGTTGAAATTGACCCATTTATATGGTTTATCACCTTAGAAAAAGGAACTATAGTAGAATGGCCATACCTACGAAAGAAACGTGCATACCTACGAGAAGAAACATGGCGGTTTAGTTCCTGCTTTTTTTTAAATTCAAAATCTAAATCAAATAAGTTAAAAAATAAAATAAAAAATAAATAGAAAGACGAAACGAAAATATCTGGCTTGCTTTCTATAAGAGAGAGAGAGAGAGACAGACAGATAAACATGCGCCGACTTGTAACGACGCCGCACGAGTTGTAACGACAAAAAGTTTTTTCCGTCTAGCCCCCTTTCGCAACGCGCGTTATGGAACTTCGATCCAATAAAGCACTGTTTAAAAATAAGTTGTATTTTTTATTACGTTACCAAAATCAACATAACAAGAATTATTGAAAACATTATGTTACCACACCCAACTTGAAACATGCTTAAGTACTTAGGTACTTTACTTCCCTAGGACAAACACAACAATCCCTCTACGAATTAGGACCTCAAACCGTGCTTGAAGCTTGAAACATGTTGTTTCAAAAATTTCATAACCAAGCAATAATAAACAAAATAGCCGACTGCCGATTGTCTTGCCCTTAACATCACCATAACCTTTAAAACATCAACACTCATACACTCAACACACATAAATGAAGTCACTCTCTAACCCCCATTAACACCTACAGCTCACTGAATGAGAATGAGTTAAAATATAGTAATGAATTAATTTCCACAAGCTAATTCACTGCCGCTGAAAAACCCCTGTCATTCACTCTAGACGTTAATTATGTATCATCATGAATGAGATAATATTCATTCAGAGAACATAATTTTACTAATTACGGAAGGATTGCTTTACGCATTTGTACTCGTATATTTATAAATTTATACTAAGTAATTAAACAATTACTATGTAGACATTAATTCGACTTTACTTTGTTCTACATTTTTATAAAGTTATATTTTTAACCGAGTTCAAAAAAAGGAGGAGATTCTCAATTCGACTGCATTTTTTATGCCTCATAACTTTTTACTGGGTGTACAGATTTTGATGATACTTTTTATATTCTAAAGCGGGTGCTTGTCATGTGGTCCCATTGAATATTTGAGCAAGATCTGACGAGTTGTTTTTGAGTTATCCCTAATTTTGAAGTCGATTATTTTGTTCGCTTACGGACTTCATATTATTATTTAATACGAGTAACCGCCCTCGCTTTGCTTCGGTTTTCTTATTTTTTTTTACACCTTGGGTTGTATTATTGGAGTTTTATTAAGGATCCCTAATTTTTTGAAAATGTAATATAGCCTATGTCACTCGGGGATATTGTAGCTTCCCAACAGTGAAAGAATTTTTCAAATCGGTTCAGTAGTTTAGGAGCCTATTCAAAGCAAACAAACAATCAAATCTTTCCTCTTTATAATTTTAGTATAGATAATACACTGTGGCCTAAACGCGCATTTACATCTCGCTTTGCCGTGCGTAAAGTACTTCTTTATTATATGGTGCGAAAATTCGTGTATCGTAAATTATAGAGTATTAGAAATTCTTTCATAAAAATCTTTATTCCCTTTCGATTACTGAGGACCATTAAACTCTACATGTCTCACTCAGAAGATTACTAACCTGTAAGTTTTGAAAAGTTTCCCAGCTTGAAATTTTAATTCTTATCGAATAGACAAAACATATTAACATAACATTCTTCTAAATAATCTAAATTTTACTAACAAAAAATAACCGACTTCAAAGTTACTCAAAAACTACGTGTCAGATCTCGTTCAAAATGTAGGATTACATGACAAGCACCTGCTTTCGATTAAAAAAATAATCATCGAAATCGGTTGGCGTGATATTGAGTTATTCGTCCATTTTTCGCGCACATACTTAATACAAAAAGGCTTATATAGCTTTATCATGGATGCCAATGTCAGTCTCAATAAAATTTATATGGGACCACATGACAGACACCAGCTTTCGATTAAAAATAATCTAAATTTTACTAACAAAAAATAACCGACTTCAAATTCTCAAAAACTACTTCTCAGATCTCGTTCAAATTTATGTGGGACCACATGACAAGCACCTGCTTTCGATTAAAAAAATAATCATCGAAATCGGTTGGCGTGATATTGAGTTATTCGTCAATTTGTCGCGCACATCTTAACACAAATTTACGACTTATGTGGTTTTCTAATGGATGCCATTGTCAGACCTCAATAAAATTTATGTGGGACCACATGACAGCCACCAGCTTTCGATTGAAAAAAGAATCATCAAAATCGGTTCGCCCAGTCCAAAGTTCTGAGGTAACAAACATAAAAAAAAAAATACAGTCGAATTGAGAACCTCCTCCTTTTTTTGAAGTCGGTTAAAAATCATCAAAATCGGTTCGCCCAGTCCAAAGTTCTGAGGTAACGAACATAAAAAAAATACAGTTGAATTGAGAACCTCCTCCTTTTTTTGAAGTCGGTTAAAAATAACTGGCTTCAAAATTAAGGATAACTCAAAAAAAATTCGTCAGATCTCGCTCAAATTTAAATGGGACCACTTGACAAGCACCAGCATTGGAATAAAAAAGAATCATCCAAATCAGTATACCCAGTAAAAAGTTATGAGGTAACACTATTTAAAAAAATAAAGATGAATAGAGAATCTCCTATTTTTTTAAAGTCGGTTAAAATATATGCTGCCATACACGTCTTCGAGCGCTAGTAAATAAGATTATAAGAGAGTAAGGAAGCAGTTAACATGTATACTTCAAACGATAAATAATACATTTTCTTACCTAAGTAGTTAAGTACACAATACAATGTAACTACACATCATCCTGAAATCATGTTGAACTTCCAAAGTCTTCACAATAGGTTTGGCTGATTCACTGTTGGTACAAGCTATTGAAGCTATACAGTGTTTGTGCTGAGATTGTTCAATATCGATATAGGAAGTTCGGAGGTTATTGGAGATGAAAATGTCTACTATTAAATAGTCTTTGCGCTATGCCTATGCTGCGGACGGACGGTAATGGCGAAACTATAAGAGTTCCATTTTGACTACGGAACCCTAAAAATAGTAATAATATTCCTTTTCTTCTACCTCTAAGGATTAGAATTTAGAATCAAAGTGGATTGCGTTGCCCGAGGTGAGGGAAATTTCCACTCACTACTCCTCACCAGTGACACTTGACACTTGACAGACACTACTTAATTAAATGACAAATGATCCTGTCAGTCTTTTGTCTCGGCTGTTCACAAGTTTCACAACACTGGACATATTTACGAATCCTCAAGCACTTAGCTGTTTTTGACTGACTATAATAATCTCCGTAATGGTGGCCACTCACGGTCAGTCCATCGCGTCGAATGGCGTGATATACAGCCAAAATTTGATCGTGAATGTGAAAAACTGATGGCGTGATATAAAAAATTTGTATGTCCAATCGCGCCATTTTGACATGTGTCGTTTGGCGTGGCTCCAAAAATGACGCGATGGAATGACCGTGAGTGACCACCATAAGGGAGGCCGTACACGATCAAGTGTATTTGATCAAGCGTCAAGCGGACTTGACGCGGCATCCAGTATACTTGATCGTATATGGCCACGGTATACCTATCTGCCATCTACCTATCTCATGCACACTGGATACGTCAATGGCACGTCAATAAATATTGATACTATAGTGTACTAGCCTAGTCTACTCTACTCTCCCCTACTCTAGCACACTACTCTACCCTACCCTACTCTACTATCTGCCTTACTATTATTACTTACGACTATTACTATTCTGTGCTACTATTTTGAGTAGTTAAAGTTATGCTGTGTTAACTTATCGACGCTACCCATGGAACTAAGTATAGGACTTGTATGATTTTCATTCATCCACGATTAAGTTTCTGTAAAGTTATATAAACATAATATCTCATTCCAACATTTAGCACATATTCTTATTTACTACTTGAAAGTTGGTCTGAGTTGCAATAAATAATAAATAAATAATAAAATAACAATAATAAAGGCAGTAATGTCAATCTTAATGACATTGAAGTAGTTAAATATTCCTTCTTTGATTTATTTTAGTAATTCGATTTCGGTTACGTCGCTAACTTGTCTTTTCTCGTTCAAGCACTTTTGAAGTAGACGCTTCGCCAGCTAAAGAGTTGACAGTCTTTTACACTGTAAGTGCCATACACTTTTAAAGATGTTTGTTGGTTCCCAAGCTTATTAGTTAAGAATCTTTTGTTTCCCTCATAACGGGGAAATGGGTTTTTATGAATACAACGTTTATTATTATTCTAAGAATACAACTATGCGCTTCTAGACGTCTTGGAACACCACGTAATCCGAAACATAAAGATGTTATCGTAAAATAATAGTCGATAACCCATTTCGGAGGCCCTCGGGTGGCATGAAAACATCCGACACTTGGGTTGGCCACTAACCCCTCCACCAATCCGCACTGGAGCAGCGTACTGGAGAATGCTCTAGGCCTCCTCAAAGAGAGAGACCCTTGCTCAGTAGTATCTATCTACTGGGACCTTCATGGGCTGAACCTATTTAGGTTCTTTGAATTGACAGGGATTGATTCAATATCATCATGATCATTTGTGTATGTCATAATGTCATCGCACTCATCGCAGTCCAATATTTTGCTTAGAAAACGTACAGATAAATTGATCGGACTAATAATTTCACGTCTTTACTAAATTCATTTACTAAGGGCCCGCGCCCACGGCGACTTTTTGTAGCGATGATGTCGCGCGTTTCATGAACGCGCAACAGCATCGCTACTAACGCTTGAGTCGCATTTGCAACGCGCTACAGAAGCGATGCCAACGCACTACAACATCGTGACTGTATCGATGCAACGCGCGACCGTGTCGGACGACATCGGTATCTTGCAACTGTAGCGAGCGCAGTTACCATGGTGCCGTTACTGAATCGCGTTTGCATCGCGACAGAAGCGCGTTTGTATCGCGTTTGTATCGCCACTGAATCTGGGTTCGTGGGCGAGGGCACACAGCTAGCGATCGCTTCGCCACTGTATCGATGCGGACGCGCAACTGCATCGCTATATAAAGTCGCCGTGAGCGAGGGCCCTAAAGTGAAAATAATGTGAGAAAACCTACGCAACAGAAAAATCCTACTAACAGTATAATACTTATATTATAATTTGTCAGTCTTTCACGTAAAAACTACTGAACAGATGATCATAAAATTTTGCACACAGATAGATCATGAGCTGGTATAAAATATGGGGAGTACCCTGCAAATAAAATAAGTATATTTTCCTGGAAGATGCGGGAAAAGCCATGGGCAGAACGCTAGTGAGCGTTCCCGAAAAGTGAGAAAATTCTGCCAATCGTACGAGGCAACCGTAGTGGACCCTCTCAAGCTGTGGACGGAAATTCGAACCCAGGGGTGTTGAACAACGATTGGGTTATGATTTTGATGATGATAATAAATCTTTTTATTCAATAAAAGGTAAACTTCTGTATCTATCACTGCTAATTTGATACGTTTGTTGAAATTAAAATTAGGTATTCAAAACTTAGCAAAATTGCGGTAAATTATAATTGAATTCACAAAGGACATTTATTACATAGTCTAAACGTAAGTTTATTAAGTACAATGTTTTTATTATTTTCGTAAACACAAGTCATGGTAAAGTGAAATTACATAATAATGATTAAGTAATTAATATTAATTAAGATGACATCTTAATTCATAATGACAAAGGTTGATGGTTTAACTTACATGAGATAAACAAGTTAAACAATCCGTGTAAATATCCGTGTTTCATAACTAGATATTATATAAAATAGGTTTATGCTTTATAGCCAATCGATGCTTGTTTTATTTCCAAGGTTACATTATTCTAGTTATAAAACAAATAGCTTTCATATTAAGACCAAATTAAGCGTATTTTATTTCTAAAAATTACTTTTAGTTAACCTACGCTTTTATGAAAGACTTTTATTAGCGTAAATTATGCATTAAAAGCAGTATTTCGCAACAAGCTGCCCTAGACCAGAGTCTGTATGACCTAGGTCGCTCCTACATCTACTAGGTAAATGTCAGAAAATTAGGTCATAGCACCTTCGATTTGTGATGAAATAATTTCAGGCAATTACATTCACGAATTAACATTAACATTTATGAAACCTGTTAGAAATAGTCGAATATATTTTTAAAACGTTATAATTGGAAATTTTAGTAAAATTATACAATAAAAAAATAACCTAAACCCCTTGGCTAAAAATAAATGCAAATTCTTTTGTTGAAAAAAAAAGCCATGGAACATTTTAAAAATGAGATGTAAATGGCAGGGTAATTTTTTAAAAATAGAAGGAAATGTCAGAGTTAAAATAGGAAAGCGAAAAATCGTTACTCACTGATCACTTTTCGGGAATCCGCTTGAGGTTTTTTGCTGAAGCACAGATAAATAATACAGATTTCGTTCAGATTTTATCGTTTTACGGTTTGTGAGGGTCCTGTTTTTCTGAGTAATATTTTATTTGTTAATTTTATAGCGCGAGTGTCCTTGCTTGCGGATCACACCCCGGTTGTGGGATGTTGTGCTCCGGAACGGGAGAGACTGTGGAGTCGCTCATCTCTTTACTACAGAAAAGTTGCTGACCTGATTTGATATCTAGTTACACTTTAGAAACAAAATGCATTTTTTAAAGTGGATTGTTTGGTTTCATGAGTTCTTATATTGCGAATTTATTATTATGAACTTTTGTATATTCTCAAGTGTATACTTATCCAATAATAGAGCTTTCATTTGCAATGTATTTTATGCTAAGTGTGACTTAAAAATAAAATCAACAACAAATCGTTATTATCAATATACTTAACATAAATGGGATTTATTAAATAAATACAACACGGACACCACATTATGATATTAAAGTTACAGATACAACAGCAGTAATTAAAAATTAAAGAGATTCTCATTGAATTCAGTGTGATATCACAAACACCTCCTATTAGCCGCTGATGATCAAGATGGTTCTAATAAAGTACTCCATTTGGTAAACTATTTAGAACTAGAAAATAGGTGATCATACAGACGGGCTACAATCATAACTCTCCTTATGGGTTCGTGAGTCCTAGTCACATTTATTATTGTAGACTGAGAATATTAAAAACATGTCGTAGTTGTAGATAGATTCCTATTCACGTATTTATATCCATTGTTACTGGAACAAATTACTTACAAACCCTCTCCAGGTGTTTCTCTGTCCGCCTGACTCTCCCTATCCCTGTCTAGAGTCGCAGGGCGCGCGCGCGGCCGATCCTCACCTGTTTTTGTACTATAACAAGTATGTCGTGTCGCTAATAGGTACACGAGGGAGGCTTGGGCTATGCTGGCCCATTGCAGGCTATTACAGCTTATTAAACTAATGTCTGCGCCTTAAGAGGAAAATAATATATTGAGGTCGGTGTTTCTCAAAGATGTTGAATGACAAAGCGTTAGGTTAAACCTATGATTCGTATAACGAATGTAAAAAGAGGTAGTTATAAGAACTTGAATATAAATATTTTCATAAACTTGACAATTTATGAAATATATTATTTTCTCAGAAAAAGTTTTCCTTTAAACCTCGAATTTTTCTTTAAAATTTTACTATTTTAGAGACTTTTTTTTTAAAGTTTTTCAAATAAAACAAATAAGGAATTGACGTTTACAGGGCATTTAACTCGAGGATCTCAAGATCATCAGATAAGTGATCACAAATCATCATCATTACATAGGTAAATTGGTCCTTCGAGCTAAATCAACCGCTCTCGCTAAACCATTCTATTTTGCTACAAGGTAGATGGCGTTGCATTCATACGTTTTTCCTATTCCTTAAGACTTAGTAAGCTTTGGCTTCCACTCCATCCATCTTGTTGGAGGCCGCTGAGAAATTACGATAATATATTAGAAAGATCGATTCATCTGGTAACATGTTATGTTTAGGGTTATCGCTATGCCTGCGTTTTGCGGAATAATAAGTACCGTAGGGTATCTCTTATTTCAGAACATGGTCTACTCTATCTGTGCGCTAAATTTCATGAAAATCCGTTCAGTAGCTTTAGCGTGAGAACTGAGAGAGTTACAAACATCCATACGTCCAAACAAATTTTGAGATTAAAATACTTATTAGTAGGGTAGGATTAACTTAAGAGTTACTAGCTTTTGCCCGCAGCTTCGCCCGCGGTAGAGATCGATTTTTTACAAATCCTACTTATTTTTACTTAGTTAGATTTAGTTGCCTATGACTTATGTAATTTACATATTGTATTGTATTATTTGATGGCGTCATTCAGAACTTGCAAATGAATTTTACTAACGCCATCTATTAACAACTTCCGGAACTAAATATCTAGCAAGGAATAAAATATCGATCTTTCCATGGGGATGTTTTACCGCGGTAAAAAGTAGCCTACGTTATTCTCCACCCTCCTCACTATCTCCACACACAAAAACCATACCATATAACAGCTTCGTTGCGACGTGAAAGACGGACAAACAAACAAAAAAACACACCTTCACTTTTCATTTATAATATTGGTATGGATGACCAATCAGTGATATTTAAAAAAAATATAGATATGTTATACCCTTACATATCAACCAAAAATCTGTTCTGAAAAGAGCTACAACACACACACGTTTATCTTTAGTTTCACTACACCAATCACATTGGTTTAATACACGAAGGCATTTTAACGCTGTACGTCAAATGTCAAGCACTTCTGACAACAACAAAAGCGTGCGTATCATCTTGTTTTGACAGAGCGACTACGATCAATACGGTCAATTGCCTGTTTTTACGCTCTTCATCGTCGGCGCGCTGGTGACATATCTACATCTTTTTACATTATAATATCATTGTGACCAATGCAGCGTTGATGGACAATGGTGACTATACCTACGTACATGGTTATCTACTAAGAATTATAATCTTATCTTTTATCTAAGCGGCAAATACAAACAGCGATGGTGCATAGGTAACTTTTCGGATAAGTTTTTAGATGATAAAGTGTTGAAATATTTTTTTGTTACTTTAATGTGATATCTACCTCCATCCTGTTTCTACTCTCGGCCTCTTTTGTAACTCGCATTTCAGTTGAAGCAGCCATATATGTGATGATGTTGAGCCATGATGTTTGAATCTCATTCTATTTATTATAAAACCTGAACATATCTCCGCATGTCATAGTAATATAAATAAGAATAATAACCCTTTGCAACTTTGAACATAAATAAAAAAGCTTGTCACCTCTTAAAGAGGACATTAAAAATCGATACGCAACACGTAAACGAGGGAAGTGAATAAAAATGTCCGACCGCTTTCATCGCTACAAATTCAACGGAAAAATATGGCTCGCATCAATTTCAATCCAAACACTAATAAATTGGCATCTCTCAACGATGTTAGCCGCACACAGCTAGACAGTTTATTAATAGAGAACATATTTTGTAAATCTCGACTTGAGAATCACCCCTCGGCTGAATTCAGTGTCGTGTTTGTCGCGGCGCGCAGCGCTCGAAAAAAAATCAAAGTTGAGCGCGAAACGCGGGCGCAAAGAGAATCCGCCATTTTTGTTTGCTGTCAAAGTGTTCAAAAATAAAAAAGGCGCGAAACGCCAACTTAAATTAAAAAATGTTAAAGTGATTTAAAAAATGAGTTATAGTGCCATGTACGACTTTAATTACAAAGGATTCGATTTTCAAAAAGTCAGTGATGATAAACTGCAATTGAATGAAAAGGATTGTTCTCAAGATAAGGATGTAAAAAAAGTAGAAATACAAGATAACAATGTAGATAATGATAATGAGAAAGAAGAGGATCACGTGCAACACGTCTTAGGCCCCAGTAGGCGGTGCCTCGCGTGGGCCTGTAAGGCCTGTAAGAGAAAAACTGCGGCAGTGGATCGTCGAAAAGCAGCGACACTGCGCGAAAGGAGAAGGTTGAGAAAAGTAAGATAAGTTAATAAATTCAACACGAAACATTAAGTCCCATAAATCAAAGGCCAGATAATTAGTTTGTTCGCAAATTCTACGCAGTACATTAACGCCCCAACTCAGAGTCACTAACGGTTACTTAAATCGCTCCTTCTAATACAGAATTTGTATGGTGATTCTTTAAGCATAAGCACATTAAAAAGTAAAGCAAGTTGATAAATTCGGCAATTTAACTTGAAAATTGTACTTAAGTAAATTGATCAAAACTTAGGTACCTACCGTCTGGTCTTAACTCTTAATTAGGATAGATATGTAAAATACGTAAAATTAAATATGTTTATCTCATACCTTATCTTTTTTCATCTGTTCATTTATCAACCATTGTTTATTTACATCTAGCTAGATAGATACCAGCAAATAAATTTTGCGTTGTGAAGTTCTAGTAAACTAGAACGCGATTTTTCCCGCCTAATGTAGAGTCCAATATTAGGCTTTGCTTTGCGCAAGAGATGAATCATCGGTGCACTCTTTAAGAATCACGGAACTGTAAGCTGTTAGATGGCAGCTAACTCTGTCAGGATTTTAGCCTGTTAATTTAATTATTCTTCGAGTTTCGTTCTCGATATTAGCATAGCAACACTAGTAGTAACACGACTGACTCGCCATTTCGCACTGAATTTTAGAGGTAGATAAAAAATAAAACATAAAATTATCAATTTTTGTAGGGTAGATTTATAAAACCTCACTTAGCTGGGGCGCTCTCCTCTTAGGTTCGTCATTCACGTTTCAGTGCTCCGCTGTTTCGCACGGGCGCAAAATTGTAGTCAAAAGTTAAAATGCTTAAATTACAGTTTAAATAGTCAGGAAGAAATCAATTACTTGTGTAAAAGAATAAAAAGGTTAAAACGAAAAATTAACCAAAGTAAAAGTGATCTACAGTGTGTATCGTTGGATTTCGTTGGATTCGTACAGGAAATCGTTGGATTGGATAGCGATTCATCACCGCTTATAATGAGCAGGTAGGTGAATTCCAGTATTCAAATACAGATGAATACAGCAAGTAACTAAAAATCATAACCCTACTTTAGTCGGTTAAAAATTGCTTGCAAATGTAATTCGCAAGGAAATTACACGAAATTACTGAGCAGAAATCTGTTATATATCAATGAATATATAATTTAAATATGAATACCCTCAGGGATTCCTCTTTTATTCTCTCCATTACTAGCACGTGTTTTCCGTATGAAAAGTATATTACAATATTATTTAAATTCATAACCGGATTGTCCTTTGGGGGCCTTACAAATAAATACCTGCTAACCGGAATTACCTGTGGGGTTCTTCCACAGCTAGTAAATGTATTCCATAAGGAATTTATCAGTTTATATGCAACATTATATAATACAAACATACTCGGATTATTCTTTGAGGGATTCCAAATAAAAAAGTACCTATTAATTGCTAGTACATGTATTCTGTAAGGAATTGATATTGCAGTAGTGTACAACTACAAAATCTAATCGCGTTATCTTTTGAAGGCCTTCTACATTAAAATAAAAAGTGCCTGCTAACAATAATTACCTATAAGGTTCTTCCATCGCTATTATGTACTAGTACTAGTTTTCCGTAATGAATTTATATCGAAATAGTATATAAATACAAAACATAATCGAATTGTCCTTTGGGGACTCCTGTGGGGTTCACTGCTGGCATTACTTTTGAATTCGTTTTATGCAGACAACTGCAACAAAAAGTATTCGCTAATCGGATCTACCTGTGGGGTATTTCCTCTGCATTGTACATTTATTCCATGAAGAATCCTCACCATGTTACGGAGACAACTGCAACAAAAAGTTCTTGCTAATCGGATTTACCTGAGGGATATTTCCTCTGCATTGTACATGTATTCCATGAAGAATCCTCACCGTGTTACGGAGACAACTGCAACAAAAAGTTCTTGCTAATCGGATCTACCTGAGGGATATTTCCTCTGCATTGTACATGTATTCCACGTAGAATCCGCACCGTGTTATGCAGACAACTTCAAAAAAGTACTCGCTAATTGGATCTACTTGGGGGGTATTTCCTCTGCATTGTACATATATTTCATGAAGAATCCTCACCGTGTTACGCAGACAACTGCAACAAAAAGTACTCGCTAATCGGATCTACCTATGGGGCATTCCCACTGCATTGTACATGGTTTCCAGAAAGAATCTTCACCGCATTATGCAGCTGACTAGCGTATATTCCATACGGAGTTAATATTGCAAGCTATTCGTTGAACTACACAAAGTACTTGATAACCATTGGCATAATTGCTCAAACAAAAAAATATATATATAAATATATATTTCTAAAGGAACTCATGTCACGCTGCACAGCACATGGTGAACTGAAACAAGTACTTATTTTTTCGCATGAAACTGCGAAGGATTTTTATTCAACGAGCAAGGGCTGTATATTATTTATTTATTCACAATAAATGTAAACATAACAGGTTCATTTAAACCTAACACCGTTTACAATTTACACGAATCAAGGGTGATTCTCTCACCATCTGCAAATTGCATCTTGGTACTGCAAACGACCTTCGTCGACGCACGTGAGTACATTATAGTATAGTTATAATATATTCAATTACCAGCAATAAAAGTTATAGGGCCATGAGACCTGCCCTTATATTATATATGCAGCATTATAATAGCCCATCGGGTCTACGTGTTACTCAAGGTTATTGAGGCGTAGCAAATCATACACATAATGACCATGAAAATTGCACTACTTTCATCCTCCAGAACTTTGAAGTTCACCCGAGTGTTAACTCCGACAGGCAAGTAATGTGAAGTTGTTATAACAATTATTATAGTATCAACTTTTAAAAGTTTTTGATAACCGTACCTCTGCAACGGTGGTACTCAATACCGACGGTGATACCTTAACAACAGTAGCTGTCTATTCCGTCGACAACGCATTGGTGATGCCTTTTTTTTCGTGGGTTGTGAATTAAATTCCTCTTTGATCATAAAGTCTGCGAATCAATAACCAGATAAGCCTGTCATCAGGCCCATAAGCAACAGTAACTTTTCAGTAATATTTCCGACAACCGCCGTAAGGAGCGTAAAAATTGTTCAACCTGCTGGTCGAACTATGCATATGTGACTCTCACACAAAGACAGCCAATGCTGAAAACAAAGCCAGCCTAAAAACCGCCTTAAACTGTCAGCCGTAGACGCAAGTTCTAAAACGTTCTCACGATATGGATATATAATAATAATAAGACTAAGAGATTTTATCTATCAAATCTATTATTGATTCACGAAAGGTTATCTTGTTGATAAATTCGGGAACATACCATTCTTATGTCAGTTTAGAACAATTGGCATAAATGTACCTAATTATACAATAACATCGCACATATTCCAATAAAAAAGACAATAACAATTCAGACATTGAAGTAAAATAATAAATGTATGTCTACAAATTGATACCTATATTGGCATATGAAATTATGAGTACTAATTCCGAATTTCATTATATTTCAAAACTTAATTTAAGTTCTTATAAACTCTTATAAATTGATATGATCAGTTGTTCAATTTCAGCCGAATTGAAGAAAATAATAAGCTACATCCTGTTTGTACACCGTATGTACATACCGTTTGGCTTAATATAGCTAATATTTTTAACGGGTTTTTAACTTACTGAGGCGTATGGAATACTTGTCTATTCTACATAATAATAATAAACAAATATACTTATTTGAGTGAATTATTTTCTGGTTGACCTGCCGGTCTACTGTACTACTGTATACCCACTGTATATGTACGATTAATTATATTATCCATTGCTTAATGTATAAGTAATTTATGTATTGCTCTATTAAAAGTAATTTTTTTGAATATTGCATATTTTTGAATAATTCCGTGGTAACGGACGATTGATTCATTTTTGCCTACCAGGCTAGAGATACAAACATTTTCTATACATGCAAAACATACATGTATACCGCAGATTGTATAATTATACAATATTATGCTCCGTATGTGCATGCCTCAACAACGGGGTTCCAGCTCCAAAGTAACCAGACATTATCACTAAGACAACATTATACTCAACAAATGAGCGTTTAAATTTGCCATCGAGTGATATTGTAAAATAAGACAAACAATAATGTATTTATTATTTATTTATTTCAACAAACAAGTACAATTGCATGCTTTACACGTCTGCCAGTAGTTCTCGTGTATATGTGTGTGTATACGAGTTTGTACTCTTAACGTACTTATTTTTTACTTACTTGTTTTTAATGTTGCAGGTGTCAGTTCTAGGACGCAGGTACACTTAGGGTATTGTGGTTTGATATTATTATATTCAAGTGTTACGACTGCGGTCCACCCATATATCTGTCATCCCTTAAACTTAACAATGAGATTATTTCATAATGGCCTCCACCAATATTTTTTTTAACATTGAGTAATTCTGTTTTATATATTATATACTTAATTAATCACACTTTCGTTATAGGACTGAAGTCCGGATATTGTTTCCCTTATAGAAATATCCCAACTGTTTATGCATAGTACTGCATATGTGGTGGAAAACACAATTATGCAGAGTTGGTTTAGGCAGTAGTTCGCGTATCGTCAATTCAAGAAACCAATTTTATACCTACAATACTTTGTAATCGAATTTCCCTTATTGTTTCACACAAGTTTTAATTCTACGGATTATAAGGTTACCACACTACACCCAGGTCCTTGCTAATTGGTCAAATCAGTCTAGACAAATAAGGATTATATTTTATATATTTTTCTTTACAAAATATTTTCATTGCGGCCTAATATTTAAATACTAATTAATTTAGAACATAATTATATCCAATGTAATTCAATTTAGTATCTTTTACAGCACATATATTTCATGTGATTTTTGGCCGCAAAAACTCTAAAAGAAGTCGATACATTGACTTTGTTTTTTATACAGGACTGGTGGATCCTCAGCGTATTCCACTACACTTACAATATTTCTGATAACAATTATAGATCAGTGTTCTTGTGTTATCAGTCTGTTCAATGGTTCTATGGGAAAAATGGAAAATCGACTTTATCAATGGATGGATTTTAGTGGCCTCAAACGACTTTCAGATTATTGCCTTTCAAATGAAACCATTTAAAGGCATATCAGTCGGATGGTTTCACAGTCTATAGAGAACATCCGTACAAACGTTTTGTTTTTATATACATATATAGATAGATAATGTTTTTAATAAGACAGTGTTTTTTCATATATACTTTTTATTCCTACTTACAGGTTTGGAATAACTTATAGTTGGTGACATAGTTGCTGCTTTCGTTGCTACACTCGCTGTAGTAGTGTGACCGAATTTAGCTACAAAAAAATTGGATCCTTCGGAAAAAACTAATTTCAGTCAATACAAGACGTATCATCAAATTACTTACTCTCTTAGTACTGGCAAGGGTTACATATAAAGGATAACATTATATATGAAAATATATAATATATTTGGCAATATTATCGATAGATAATATTGCCAAATCTATATTTACCTCATTTATGTAATTTTAAATATTTTTATGAATATTTTACAAAAAGATTTCAGAATTCAGTGGATATTCCACTTTATTCAGTTAACATTACACTCTTCATGTTCATAGCAAAATATATAGTTAACTACTTATCCGTAGCATAATTCCCGAGTGTGTTATATATACGGTTATTAGGTATATACTGTTGTCACCAATATATTGCTCAATAGATTGAAATTAAAGAATAAAATATTGCTATCATATTACAATTAAAAATAATGATAAGCAAATAATATCATTAGTTTCACGACTACCTTCTCTAAACGTCTACTAGTGTTGCTATGCTAATATCGAGAACGAAACTCGAAGAATAATTGATGATTAAACGAACTTACCTGTAAGTGAAGTTCAATCCCAATTATTCGAGAGCTTCGTTCGAAGATATTAGCATCCCTCCCTCCCTAGTGTACATGTCATATACACTACACCCCTAGTCGTGAAACATGAAACAGCTCCGCAAATCTCTGAACTGAATGACGAACCTAAGAGGAGAGCGCCCCAGCTAAGTGAGGTTTTATAAATCTACCCTACAAAAATTGATAATTTTATGTTTTATTTTTTATCTACCTCTAAAATTCAGTGCGAAATGGCGAGTCAGTCGTGTTACTACTAGTGTTGCTATGCTAATATCTTCGAACGAAGCTCTCGAATAATTGGGATTGAACTTCACTTACAGGTAAGTTCGTTTAATCATCAATTAATAATTCAACATGCCACACGCCATTCTTTGTGAATAGATAAACGGGTATTTTACGAATAACCCCTAAGTAAAAATTGTGCTGAAGATCTACTTGGTTGTACTTGACTAAATCTTGCTGGTAACAGTAGGAACCAAACTGAAATTAAAAATAGTACGAATTTAAATAAAGAATGACAGAATGAAAAATATCAGATATTTTGTTGTAAAGCGAGCAAAATTGTTTTATTGTTGTTTCCAATTTGCCATTCATTTAATCTAATTTTTCAATGCGAGCGTCACCCCGTGTTGAACTAGATAAAAGCCGCAATGCAGCCAAGGAAACTAAAAGTTGAGCGTGAAATTTATTTTTCAGCATTGTCTCCTAGTTTTTCCCGACGGCCAACAATGTCGGGAAGTTAAAACTGGGTGAGGCTCATCATACCCTGCCTAGTTTTAAACAAGGAAGATTGTTTTATGAAAGAATAACAAGAAAGGGTACTGAACTGATTGTGTCCAGTAATTCCTTTGTTTAGCTGCTGGTTTTAATTTATTTATGTACAGTCGCGTACAGAGTTGGTACTACGGTAAGCACATTACATTTTATTGATGCGGATTTTTTTAATTTGGTAAACCTTGCAATACCGTTCTGCGTTGTACGCTATGGAATATGGTCTATCAATGGCTTCTTATATACCTACTTACTTCTAGACAGGCTGTTCTGAATTTAAAGTTTGGCATAGCGCGGGAGTTTTACGTTTGTCAGCGATTTGGATAGACTGCTCGTTCTTATGTTGTTCTTGGAAAGAGTAAGCGAGATAGTAATACTTTAATGGCTGCCGTAGTTATTTATTTACAATAAAATATTCGATTTCGTTATATTGCTCGCTCTTGTTATTCTTTGAAACAGGCTACATAGCCACTTAATTAATACGTATCAGGTGGTACATTGCAGTCAATCATATTAACTTAAAAAAATGTGGGCCAAATCCTAACAGCGATAATTTCACTTTTTATGACTTTTGAATATAGGCACAGAACTTTTTTTTTAGTTAAAAGATACGGTTAGGGTAAGCTATTATTATATTTACATAAACTTTAAACCACCTGAATATCTGAGGGTAAACGACATGGGCACGGTAAAACTAAATGAGTGATTTTATCATTACTAACCCCACAGATATATAAAAAAGACCTTTCTCCATCAATTCGCATTTTTGCAAAGTGCTAAGCAAGCTCTACACCGCATCAATTACCTACAGTGATTGGATACCGGTGTCAGAGTCGCACTCAAATTTTACCTACTTTTATTTTCCAAAAGTGGAATTTGGTTGTAATGAGACGATCATTAAAAGAATCGTTTTCAAAAAAGAAACATTTTTAAGAAAAAAAAAATATTTTATAGTCTATCAACAAATAGATTATAAGTCAAGTCTACTAATAAAAGATTATACCTAGTTATCAGGCAAGTCTTCATCGGAATGAGTTGCCAATCGAGAACAAACCTTGAACGATATAATGCGCAATATATCTACGTAAGGAAATAAAAAATATACCTATAAAAGTATGTAACGACGTAAGTAACAACTAGTTTCATCTTACATAGACTAAAATAATCTGTGAACACAACACCGGACAGACAGACACCCAGGCCGCGCATATAATCCCCTAATCCGCAGTGCGTGATACACGGACAGACTCAGTTTAGATTTTATTTATATAATTGCTCGAACGACACACAGATTCCAATGCTATACATCACATCCGATCCGATAGGGTGACTTATTATTTGATGTTAACGGATGTCCACAAAATTAAAAGCGGTGAAAGAATGTTTTGTAGAGTTCCATCCAACCCAATGCGTCTTATCCTCGCTTGAACTAGGACCCCAAAACTACGGTAACGTAAAGATAAGGTAAGATATATAAAAACAACTTTGGTCATAGACAAAAAAAGCAAAGTTTGTAAGAGACTGCATTAATCCTCGAGCTAAGCTGAACTTTCTGAATCATTGAAGTTTGGATCCTACTGCTCTACATGGCTAGGGCGTGTGCCTGATGTATCCCGATGGAAGTCAAGCATATGGAGAATTCTGCCATACGCGAGTATCGTGGTACAGACCTCAGCAATCTTCAACAAGAGGAATCAGGCGTCGTATACTTGTCCGTACTTAAGCAAGGTGCACGAGCAGGAAAAGTTTGCTTCGAGATCACTCCAACCTTCTTCATCTACATTCTTCAGAATGTAGAGTGAGAAGTTGGTTTGGACACAAGCGTTAATGAAGCTCCTTACATGTTGGTGAAATAAGACTATAGGCAGACCGCTTTTCGGCTGAAATGCTTCTATAGTTCGACGTATTCACACCAACATCAAAAAAGAGGAAGACTTTTGTGCTAATACGTGCTTCATTACTTTATCGTGAAAACTCAATACTTTGCCGATCGCACGGTACAAAGGTCAAAGGATCTAACAGTAGCAAACTTAGTTTATTGTAGTTGCCCTTTGCAGAATAAATGGTGGGATAAATATTTAGCACCCCAGAGACGGGGCGCGCTCGTGGCCTGATTTTGTCATAGATTGGGGATAGTTTGCAGTTCGGTTACGTCACTGTTACTATTATTTATCCAGTTTTATACGGTTCTATGGTACAATTTGTCTGGTGAAATTATAAAAGTAGGAAATAATACTTTAAATATGAATTAGTTAGTACCTAAAAGTTAAAAAAGGCATGGACTCACAAGTAGATACGAAGCATTCGTAAATTGTTGAGGCCTGCAACTTACAGATATTTTGCTGTTAATAAAGGTTTGCCAAAGTTTGGAAGAACGAAAACAGACGATCTTCGACATGACTACCAGGAATGCTCACAAATTTCGCTTCTAGAAGACAACTCCTCAAGATCCTCGAATTATTTTTCTTACTAACCATGCGACCCAAAACCCAATTACGCAAGTTACTTGATTGCTATAAACTTACAATTTACCCTACACAAATCTAACTCTAACACAACTTAGAAGCATAGATCCTAAGTAGCCTATAAATAGATGAGTAAACAGATTCATTGAACCATGATAACTAGTTGGTCCCAGAAGAGCAGTGGGGCGGGTGGTTGGCACAGCGAGGGGTGAGGGGTGTCTGTCGACCGCTCACAGAAATAAAACGGCAAATAAATCTTTATATTGAGGCACAAGAGCTTTAAACTTGCTATCACTTTGCTTAATTGCTCTGGAATAGGTGTATAGCTTTATTTGTGTCGAAATGTTATTGATCCAAAGAACTAAGGAGATTTAGGTGATATTGTCGAAACTGAAATATTTGTGCACTGTGTGAATGAACTTTGGTTATTAAGCGAACAAAAATACTGGTCCAAGTGGTTTCATATACACCTATGCTTTGTCACTTGTTATCGATAAATAGAAATAATCTTTATTGTTTCTGTTAGTACACATAAGATGTTAAAGTTACAGTTACATAAATTAAAGTAAGTTAAAGTAAAGTTAAAGTTACATAAATTGCAAGAGGTCTGAACCATGCGTTTATTGCTGTGCATAACTAACTTCAGGAGCGCGCGTCATATTGACGAAGTTCAGAGGAGCCTGTTAGATTGGTTGGCTGGCTAGTTTCATATAGGTACTCTATTCTAGCCAGATAGTTAACTACTACTACTACTAACTCAACTACTAAAAGCAATTTCTTGGTAATCCTGGTATAGTATTTCCATGACGTACGTATGAGTATTTTGTAGAACGAGTTAAATTAACTAAGGTGCTACGAAGTAGAGCAGTTAATTGTCGAATAGGTATGTATTTAAAACTTAAACCAAAAATTTTAAATATCAAAGAACTAAGTAAGATAAAACATAAGTTCGTACATTTTTTTTATTTTGGGAGTATCGATACTGGGAAGATTGAAAAAAATACTTTGAAAATTATGGTTTAAAAGGACGTAATACCAGTTGCCAATGGCTATAGGCGACGGTGACCACTTATCATCAGGTATCCCGTATCTGTCTACTTGCTTATGAAGTGCCATGGACAACACACACATCCAGACCGAGAACATAAATCTAATCTCATCATTCTAATTTCGGTCTCGCTGGAATTCAAATCCAGGACCTTTCAAAAGCAGTCCGGCATGTAACTAATGGCCACGCGGGCCCTCACTGCACCCTTCCGATACAAAAAAACTTAAGTGCCGCCCAATCAATCCAATGTGATCGCTCGCGATTCCTACACGTCACGAAGTTCGAACGCATCAAGACAATTTATCCGTCCGTTTATTTTGGTAACCTTTCTTTAATGCAGTCTTAAGTGCTTCAAGGCACTCTCGGGAGCGCCTGTCACAGCGAATTAACTAGCCGTGTTTGTACGGTAATATACTGGGTATGTAGGTATGAGAATAACCGAACAAATAAGGAATCCTCGCTCGAAACGAATTCCTGAGATTAAAATTCCTTTGTACTAGGGCCAAGTAGATCTGGCTGTCTTTACACACGTCTAAAATAATATTATGAATTGATTGGTAAGTGTATTATCAATTAAAGTAATAGTTTTTAGGGTTCCAAAGTAAAATCGGAACCCTTATAGTTTCGTCATGTGCGTCCGTCCGTTCGTCCGTCCTTCCGTCTGTCCGAAGCATAGTGCCGAGACCCTTAGTGCTAGAAAGCTGTAGCTAACTTGACGTGGATATACATAAAACTCTAATATATTGAAAAACATTTTTTTTCAGGGTACCTACCCCGGGTAGGGGGTACAGGTAACGTGAGGATGAATTTTTGAAGTGAAAACTTCTTTAGTACGGGGGTGACTTGAAATTTTATGAAACGAAACTGTCCAGTAAAAAGAGACAAACACATAAATTCTAAAGTGAGATAGGAAGCATTGTACGGGGGTAGTTTAGAGGAGCGAGGGGTAGGGGAGCGGAGCGGGGCGGGGCGGAGCGGAACGGAGCGGAGCGGAGTAGTGAAACCTACATTTATCATCTTCCCGAAATTTTACATTCGTCTCATTATCTTGAAAACAAAAATTTTGAAGGTTTCACTTCTACCACGTGTGAATTGCACACATTTTAATTTTTTATTTCTCGCGTAGACGCGTACTTACCCTATAGAGTGGGGTATCGTACGAATTATAGTAATGTGGTTTTTATACGGAATAATATAGGCCCGTATAAACAACATTTTAATATCACTAATCGCCAAACAAGAAAAATGCACCAGTTATAACGCCATCTTACCGTTTTCTAAAGTGAAGCGATCTTTTATGGGCCGTGGTGTACAGTTCTATAATAAAATCCCAAAGTTAATACGTGATTTGCCAGTGGAATTATTTAAGAAACATGTAAAATCTCAACTTTTAGGTAAAGGCTATACTATACTGTAGATGAGTACATAAATGACAAAGACGCATGGAAATGACCAGATTGCAACCAGTTCCGTACTGGCTAGTGATACTTTTTTGTAATAAATATACCAATGTATTTTATTTTTAAAAGATGTGCTGAGGAGTTTCTTGCGGCTTTTCTTCTCCTCCATGACAAAGCACCTTTGCGAAAAGCTGGTTCATTAAAAAAAATGACGTGCCTAAGTGTATCAATGATACCTACATGAATAAATGATTTTGAATTTGAATTTGAATGGTCTTTCAAAAATATTATCTTCTAAGACCATTTTTTATTAGGGATCCGTTTTAAAGTCAAACTATTATTAAGTATATCTTAATCTTAATATATATAAATTACGTGTCACGTTGTTTGTCCGCGATAGACTCCTAAACTACTAAACCGATTTTAATCAAATTTGCACACCGTGTGCAGTTTGATCCAACTTGAAAGATAGGATAGCTTACAACTCAATTTAAAAGTCACAACATAAACAAAAAATTGACAGAACGAAGTCTGTCCGGGCAGCTAGTATATATATAGAATTATTTGACTTTAAAGTGCTAATTTTGATTAGAATCAAGTGTCCGGTGTCCCCCCCTGCCGGCTAAACGGTTGGAGTTGGACCAGTGAAGTATTCTCTGATGATCTTATGATGAATTTACACGGAGAACTATCGCGGCTATGTTAGCTTAAGTAGTTAATGAGTACTTAATAGTCGATAAACTTAATACTTCGGAACTCTACATTGCGCAAGGCCTGACACGCACTTGCCTGGTTTTTTTTAATATTAGGTAAGTATGTTGATGTGTGATATTTCCTAAATTCTATCGAGTCCATGGTGTTACGTGTAGTATAGGTAGATGAATGCATTTTAAACTAGACTTTCCACTGACATCCCCATCTTATTAACACTACAAAACTTAAATCGCTCAGCAACTTCATTTTATATTAAAGCAATAACATAAAAATTTCATCAAGAGAATAACAGTGCAAAAAAACGATTCTTCATAAAATATTTAATATATTTTTAGCAACTGGTGAATAAGCTGTAAGACCAAAGAAAATGTCCATTTAACAGGGTAAATATCGAAAATTAACGAATGAGTTATGGGCTAAGAAAAAATTATGGGCGTATCAAATAAAGCAGCTCACACGCTTCCGACTTTACCACAATATTTTCCTGACGTTTATTTAAAGAGTGTTATAAATAAACGTGTTTTAAAGCCCGATAAAATAATATTTAAATCAGATTTCTCATCAATAACATAATTAATAAATAAATAACATATTATTTATCCATACTAATATTATAAATGTGAAAGTGTGTTTGTTTGTTTGTCCGTCTTTCACGTCGCAACGAAGCTGTTATATGGTATGGTTTTTGTGTGTGGAGATCGTGAGGAGGGTAGAGGCTACTTTTTACCGCGGTAAAACATCCCCATGGAAAGATCGATATTTTTTTAGTTGCTAGATACTTAGTTCCAGATGTTGTCAATAGATGGCGTTAGTAAAATTCATTTGCAAGTCCTGAATCATGCTATCAAATTAATGATACATGTAAATTAGTTACGAAATAGGCAACTAAATCTAAAACTAAGAAAAAGTAAGTAGGATTTGAAAAAATCGATCTCTACCGCGGGCGGTAGAGATCAATTTTTTCAAAAGTAAAGCTAGTTATAAAATAAAAAATGGTTGTCGGTAAAGTCGGTTTACGGACGGTAGTTTAACGTGCCAACGTCATGACCGCTCCACTCAACTACGATCGCCTAACTACGGCTCGCCGATGCCGTAGGCAAGCTGTAGCTCGCTACGCCGCTCACTACGCTACGATACGCCGGCCGTAGCCGATAGTGCTTCTCTCTCTCGCTTTTGCCGCTGTCTCGCTCGCAGAACGCTACATTTTTTCAAAGATGCTCCCATAACGTCTATATAATAGTATAATATGTACAGTATAGTGTATAATAGACGATGAGCGCCGCACCGGTCCCGTTTTAATAGACGTTATCACGTCAAAAAAGATAAGCTTTATAAAAAAGAAGTCTGATTTAATGATTTAATATTTGTCTTTAATTATATTAGAACAAAGTAAGTATAATACGACTTGCGCATTCGGAATGAAATGGTTGAAATAGTCTATTGTCTATGGCCGTAATGTGAAGTAACGGAAGCAAAGGAAATTCAGTCGTGTTCCGGCTGGGAGGTTGAGAGCCAGTTCTTTCTTTCTTTTACTTCTCTTTTTCTTAGCCGGCGACGCATCAGTGATTCCATTGGTGTTGCTGATGACCATGGGTGACGATAGCCACTTACCATCAGGTGGGTCGTCAGATCGTTTGCCGGCTATTTCCATAAAAAAATGCTCTTTATATTTAAATGCGCAGATAATCCAAACATACGTAAGTCGCAAGTGTGCAGTCTGCGTCCGCGTTAGACGAAAATAACCATCGAACTTCAATAAACACTTTAATATACGGCAGACATCTTAATTTCACATAAAAATAAATTTATGGCGTCCCTCAAAGACAAACAATTTATTTCTATTTTAAAATGCGTGTACCATTTTGTTAGAAGCTGTTAAATATTATGATTGCGTCGTGTAAATCTGTCCAGATCCGTGTCTTTGAGCTTTGCGTCAACCTTGAGTACTGGCATTTATAATGTTTTTCATGATTTCTTCGGGGTCTTCAGAAAAAATAAAGTAATTAATGATTTAGGTCCTGTATTTTTTATCATTGAAAAAAATTGTATTTTATTCGATTTTTGTTTTAGTTCGATGTTAATTTTACTAGCTAGCAGCTAAAATCACTAACTACTTATTATAAAAATAATTCCCCCAATTTCGTTCCTGTGAAGCAACATTTCAGAAATATATTATTAACACCTTGACTGCGGCATTAAAAACAGTGACTTTCAGCTGGTGCGGTGGCGGTCCAAAAAGGCACCCACTTGACTTTCTTACAGTGCGGGGCGGTCCATTTCGATCCGACACCTCTGAATGGTATTAAAGCTCAATATTTTAATCAAGGAGTGTGGTATATAACAATTTTTATACTTTTAAAATCGTCATGAATCACTTGTGTTTGCATTGGCCTCGCCCCTGGATTCTCCAAACAGAAAATGAGTAATTAGCAATTGAAAATGTTGGGCCGATAAGGCCCGATACCGCACTGTAGCGTTATTTTTGTAGTGATGGGATAGCGAAAGAAAAGAAAATATCGAGTCATTATATTTTATTAAAATTTTAACAAGTACAATTTTAATATGGGTTAAAAAATATGTAAAACAAATTATGTAATTTACATAAAAAAAAACAAAATTAAAGGTTATGAAAAAAAATATACCGGACAGGTTGTTGATTTGAGGAACAGCGAGCGTTGCAGGGGTGACTAAATACTGATTAAAAAAAATGGTTGTCTGTAAAGTCGGTTTACGGACGGTAGTTTAACGTGACAACGTCATGACAAAGCTCCGCTCCGCTCCACTCAACAATGATCGCCTACGGCTCGCCTACGACATCGGCTATGATACGCCGATCGTAGCCGATAGTGCCTCTCTCTCGCTTTTGCCGCTCTCTCACTCGCGGAACGCTACATTTTTTCATAGATGCGCCCGGCGCTCATCGTTTTAATAGATCACGTCAAAATACGTGTAGCACTCGGGGACTGCCGCGGTAAAGCTACTGCATAGCATTTTTTATCAACTTATGCAATTATAATTATTTATTTATTTTTTAAATTTTACGCGTACAGCTATTCACCAGCAACTGCTATTCACTGTTGTACATAGGTACACCTATGTATACATATATACCTACATGTATACTTACGTGAGTATGGCATTATAAAGATATGATAGATACCTATACACCTATATACTTTCTCACAAACAGCTGCTTACGTATTCGTCCAATTTCGGAGCAGCTAGTCTCGATCCGTGCGAGCTTCGTACAGTCGTACCATAAACATACAAGTTAAGCGAACGCTCGGCCAAGCTACATGAACGCCATCTGATGGGAATTTATGAAGTTTGCTTCACATATTATTCTAAGAGCGCCACCTGTTAAATCATCGTGTAGCAAGCACAACACTACTAGCGGCTCGACGCGTACGCATCTCCACAGTGCGGCATCAGGTCGCGGGCGGTCATCTACCAAAACAGGCCCGCTCCCGCACTGAGATAACTTTTTTTACGTCCTGTGCGGCGGAGGTCGAAAAAGGCCCCCCACTTTATTAAACTGCTATATTTCTACATTACTAGTCACGAATCGAAATCTATATTTATCTCTGTCATACTCGTAAAAATTCCTAAGAAACCGGTCCCGCACAGGCGGGAGGAACCTATTTTTCCTGTACGCACAGCGCGTTGGCACGGCATCGGGCCGATTGTGGGTGATCCGCAGTGAACGTGTGCTGTCGCCGCACCGATTCCAACACTTGACTCCAACCAAAATTAGCACTTTAAAGCCAAATATACACACCGGCATATTTAGCGGAACACAAAAAAAATGTCCATAATTAAAAAATATGGTTTTATTTTAAAATCTACTTACTACACTTCTTTTGTTAATTAAAGTTTCATTTGTTTTACTTAAAATGAGATCACATTAAGAACAGATTTTGCGAGTAAAGGCTATTTGTGAAAAATGGTACATTTTTGAACTTTTCGTGTAAACGGGAAAAGTGAAAATTAATATTAAAATAACAACTAATTAAATTAGAAAAATGGTGATTAAT
Organism: Thymelicus sylvestris; assembly: GCA_911387775.1. Taxonomy (NCBI): domain Eukaryota; kingdom Metazoa; phylum Arthropoda; class Insecta; order Lepidoptera; family Hesperiidae; genus Thymelicus; species Thymelicus sylvestris. The sequence continues at coordinate 2,123,768 of OU426903.1, forward strand.
ATCGCGTATTTCCTCCACGTGCTCTTATTAATGTTTCTACCTGTCTAGGCATACTGAGAATGATGTTATCGATGGTCTCCTGGGATAGTCTCCGCCATTCCTCTTCTTTCATCATTCTTCTCTCAGAGATCTTCGTCGACCAGTTTCAACGATCTATCGCAGTATCCAACGGTTCAGGGAGACCGGTACTTATGTGAGAAGAGCAGGACAAGGCAGAAAAAGACGCACTTCGAGTAGGGATGATCGTTTCATTCGGCTTCGTGTACGTAGGAACCCCCGTTTGATGGCCATCCAAGCCCAACATGAGTTAGAAGTAGGGCATGCAATTATCCGTTAATTTTAGTATCCGGATATTTCGGATAATTTCTGAATACTATCCGGATATTATCCGGATATCCGGATAATTCTTTTAGAAGGCTGAATTCAAATAATTAGAATAGAATAGATTAAATCAATATTTTTAATTCAAATACTTATTCAGAATTAAATTCAAAACTTCGGTAGATGTATCAGCGCGCTGCTAAGCTTTTAATGATATGGCATTTGATCATTATGAAGTACCCTAAGGGTACTTCATACTTTTCCACCACATCGAGCTGGTACTGTCTTTATCTAAAACCTAACGCATACCAATATTTCTGATCTTGTTGCTAGTTCCCATCACTGTTTTTTTTTTTTCGGCCGACGAAAAAGCAGACGGGCCACATGATGGTAAATGGTCATCGTCGCCTATGGACATGAGCAGAATGGCAGAGCCAGAATGAGCAGATGCCAGAGGAATCGCTAATGTTTCCGGGCCCTGAAGGAGAACTCTTTTTACATCTTTTTTTAAGAACCCCGATGTTTCTCTTACTTTCCGAAGGTCGAATGGCAGAGAATGCTTTTAGCATTAAGTCCGCCTTTGTACCTTTTACATAGTTGTAAGGTACAAAATTAAAAAAAAAAAAAACCCCATGTCATAGCGCTCCGGGAATACCTCAGAAGGAAGCTCATTCCACAGTTTGCACGTGCATGGCGAATAAGATCATGAGAATCGGACCATAGTTCTCCACGAGTCCAATCAGTGTGGATGAAACTTCGGCGAGTGGTGGAATAATGAAAAGGTGAAGTAGGCATCAAGTCAAACTATTCCTCGGAGCACTCACCGTTGTAAAGGTAGAACACCCAGAGAGAACCGATATTTCTTCTGAAACTCGGGTGTTTTAACCTGTGAGTGACTCGTGGTTCGTTGACAACTCGGACCGCGCGTTTCTGTATAACATCGAATGGGTTAAGCTGGTATTGTAGTGCCCTTGCCAAGAGGTGGGAACAATACTACATGTGAGGCCTGATCTGAGCTTGTGTAGGTGCCTCGCAGTGAAGTACTGCTTAGCTTGGTTCAGGACAGAAAGCTTCTTTGGAGATTAGCTTGGCTTACCTTCTGAATGACGCCGATAATGCACATCACTCGAGACGTCAACTCCCAGAGTCCCAAAACGTTTACTCACGATGAGCGCGGTACCCTGGATTTGAGGCGTTATGACAAACGGGGTTTTCTTAGCGGTAAACGTGCAAACTTGTGTCTTCACAGTCCCTTGGGAACGCCGGTATTTATAGGTTTCATAATTATCTGAGCAACAACCGTCTACAACCTTGGTGTGTCGCTCAGATAGAAAACTGGCTACCCAACTGCATTACATCTCAGAGATGGTAACTTCGTGAGAAGGCCCCTGTGCCAGACCCGGTCTTCATTCCTTAGCGATATATAGGTTGACTGCCAGAGCTTCCCCATTGCGATCAAGAGCCTGAGCCCATCAGCACTTAAGATTAACTAGAAGATCACCAGCTAAACCACCGTGGCCAAAACCGTATTGTCGATAATTGATCACCTAATGATCTTCCACATATCTTAAGATCTGCGTGTTATTTCTGAAGCAGGGAAGTTATCGCTATAGGCCTATAGTTAGCCGGGTCACTAAGATCGCCATTTTTGGTCATCTGGTTAACTCGACTTCTTGGTAAACTGTATACTGTCACCGAAGGCAAACCCTCAAGAAGGAATCCTTGTTCCGGGAACACAACTATGCACGGATGTGTCCTTAAAAAGTCCAGTTGTCAGTAATGTTGACAACTAGAACAGAATTTTTTACTTAGTACTCTGTCACTCATTCTTTTCAATATTTATGGGGACTATACTATGCTAAAAGCCTTTGTCGTAGCTTAAAGATCAATAACCTGAGTCACAGATGATACCAATGGTTTTGCATCAAAGGAGACGGACCTTGCTCACCTTTTCCGCAGAGCAGAGTGAAAGAGTGAACTTATCGGACTCACTCTCGACAAGAAGAAAACCGAAATAATGCTTATCGACACAACTGATCAACTCTCTAGGAGTAGAGAACTTGCGTACGTTGAATTCGTCAACGAGTTCGTATACCTCGAAGGGGTACTTAATGTTAATATCTAATCAAAGAGGATGTGGGAAGGAAATCGAGTCAAAAGCAAGAAGCATGGCAAAAAATGCTATAAGCAAATTAATGAAATATGGCAAGATCTAAAGATCTCTAATGTCACTAAGACCAGCTCAAGACATTCGTTTTCTCGATATTTTATATGCCAGGGAATCATGGGCGTATAGAGCAAAAGAGTGAAGGAAAAAAGATGCTTTTGAGATGTTATGTTCGATCAGGAGGCGTTGCATACCACGGTCTGTCAAGATTACGAAGATATTATCAGGAAATCCTTGTGTGTTTTGGTTTACTGTTGCAATACAATCGTCCTTAGAAGGTTGGTCACCAGGAAAAGTGAAGGGAGTTGATAAGAGCAGTGAAGGACCTTCATCAAGGGCACGACCCTCAGTAATAAGGATGCGACACAGAATTAAAGTATCAATCATAAAGTGATAGTGGCTTTGCCTTTTATTTCTCCCTCCAGCAGTTCCCAACGCTGTTCGATTTCTGTAGTCAATTGCCATACAACTGCTCGACTTCTGCTCAGTTTTTGAGCAGTGCTGTGCTTTGTACTAAGCTTGGCACGGCATGTAGATTCGACAGAACCAGGTTTCTCCTCGAAGGAGCACCGTGAGCGAGTGCTCAACCACCCAGACCAGACGTTGCCTTTATTACCTACCTACATATTATGTATTGATTACGTCGTCTTTTCTGTGTTACTATTATTGAAATTGCAAACATTTTTAGGACATGGCTTGTACACTTGCATTTATTGTGAAGAAATATCGGGTTGGCGTTTCTTTTTTGACATTAAGTCGTATTTTATGCGAATATTGTATCTATTGTACAGTAATACAGTTTAAAATGTTATATCTCGGTGCTTTTTACATATTTCAATTGAAGAAACGTATAAAATAATAAAATTAATTATTATCCGGATTATCCGGATAGTAAAAAGCCCAATATCCGGATATTAAATTCGGCGGATATCCGGATAATTCGAATATCCGAATATCCGGATAGCACGCCCTAGTTAGAAGCAGTGCGGGGTGTAACTGTAAGTGAGCGTACGGTACGAAGAAGGTTCGAAGAAGCTGGTTTGGGTTCATTTGTGCCCACCAAGGCTCCAAGGCTCGAGGTAAATCATCTTAGAAACAGGTTAACTTTTGCTCAGGAACATCGACTTTGGAACGCGGACCAATGGAGTAAGGTATTGTTTAGTGATGAGTGCAGAATTCTCTTAAATCAAATTGACGGCAGGCAAAGAATATACAGACGCAAAGGAGAACGATACATTTAGGCAAATTTTGAAACTACAGTTGCATACGGTGGTGGATCAATAATGGTTTGGGCGGGCATTTGTTTGGGAGCTCGCACAGACTTGGTAGTGATTGACAGAGGGAGTCTGACTGCAGACCGCTATATCAGAGAAGTTTTAGAAGAAAATGTCGTACCGTTTTCCCCATATATCGGTGACGATTTTGTTTTTATGCAGGATAATGCTCGGCCGCATACCGCTCGGGTAACTCAAGCTTATCTTAATGATATGAATATCACTGTTATGGAGTGGCCGGCGAGATCACCGGATATGAACCCAATAGAGCACGTTTGGGACTTGCTGAAAAGAAAAGTTAAGTCCAGAATTCCAGCTCCTGCCAACGTGGGTGAACTGCGAATCGCCGTAGTTGAGGAATGGCGGAGACTATCCCAGGAGACCATCGATAACATCATTCTCAGTATGCCTAGATGGGTAGAAACTTTAATAAGAGCACTTGGAGGAAATACGCGATATAAATCACCATTTTTCTAATTTAATTAGTTGTTATTTTAATATTAATGTTCACTTTTCCCGTTTACACGAAAAGTTCAAAAATGTACCATTTTTCACAAATAGCCTTTACTCGCAAAATCTGTTCTTAATGTGATCTCATTATAACACGTTCACTGCGAGACTATTTTTGATGGACTTTCAGCCAGTGCGAATGAGGTCTTTTCGAGACAAGGTTGAACTTCTTTACAGTGCGAATGAGAGCTTTTCGGCCTCATAAAATATTGTTTCTAAAAAACACCTTAAATATAGCTCAAAATTGAAAATATTTGCTTGAAACTTTACCATTATAAACTTAAATAGTTTTTCAAGTTGAATCTAGCTTCGCCCGCAGTTGTGACATTTCGGTATTGAATAAATGAGAAAAATATTTATGTCATCGGTTCTGCCTCATATCGCACTAAAAAGAAGTTCGATGTGTGTCTCTACTAGTGATGGGAATAAAAGAGAAATGCAGGTGCGATAAAATTTATTTTTATAAAAGATTAATCAAAATATTTTGATTAAAGCAAGGCAAACAGTATGATTTATCGCACTGAACACAAAAAGTAACAATTTTTTCAGTTTTTTTTTGCTGCTTGAGTACCTACTGTTTAGTGTAACCCTGTATTTATCGTAGCAACCTACGCAGTGCTTGCGTTGAGTGCCTTTTTGAAGCGCATGCTTAGCGCATCTGCCGCTAGGAATTTTTATTATTATTATTATTATTAACGCTTTACACTCATAGCTTTACACACTAGGATTTCCTGTATCGTGGGTGCCATAGACAACACACAACATAGACAAGGACGTTCACACCCAGACCGAGAACAGAAATTCAAACTCATCATTCAAATTTCCGCCTCGCTGGGAATCGAACCCAGGACCCTTGGTGCGGCGATCCAGCATGGTAACCATTACGCCACATGGGTCGTCACCTGTCCTGAAATGAAACACTTAAATTAGGATTCTAAAGTGCCATACCTACCGACACACATACCATTTTTAGATTTAAAGTATGTAGGGGAAAGTCTACTGAAGTTGGCAGACAGTCCCCCAACGATTGACACCTTTTTCGTAATAAGCCCTAAAATAATTATAAATTATTTAAAATATCGAGCGAGTCGCGCGGACGAGAAGCGTGCTTTCGTATCGAAACTTATCGCATCACTACGCTAGGATACGTGGCACCCACGCCTCCCGCGCTTCACTCCGTTTTGAGGCAGATTAGACCTCACTTCGCACAGTAGCGTAATTAATTTCTATTCAGTGCGTATGAGGCCTCTTCAACCTCATATTTTATTAACTACGCCATTGGGATTGACTTCGCAAGAGAAACAATTTTATGTATTTGTCTCTGTCATACTCAAAGAAATGTCAAAATAATCGCCTCCCGCACAGAGTGAAAGAATGCGATTTTGACTGCCGCACCAGCGAGAAGTCACGCTTGTGACGTTTCGACCTCATAATGCCTTGAACGTGTTAAGTAAAACAAATGAAACTTTAATTAACAAAAGAAGTGTAGTAAGTAGATTTTAAAATAAAACCATATTTTTTTAATTATGGACATTTTTTTTGTGTTCCGCTAAATATGCCGGTGTGTATATTACGCAATCGAACCCCTAATCTCAAAAATGGTCTTAGAAAATCCATACTATTTTTGTAAGACCTTTTCAACGATACCCCACACTATAGGGTAGGTACGCTACGAATAAAAAATTCATCCTCACGTTACCTGTAAGGGAGGTAGGTATCCTAAAAAAACATGTTTTTCAATATCTACGATCCTGGAGTTTTAATAAATAACTATATACATATATCCATGCCAAATTACAGCTTTCTAGCACTAAGGGTCTCGACGCTTTGCTTCGGACAGACGGACGGACATGACGAAACGAAAACATAAGTTTTCCAATTTTTCTTTAGAACAGTAAAAAAGACAGCTAGTTATTAGAATGTTCTGCCCTTGCGAATCCGGGACGTGTTGCTAGTTTTCTTATAAACAAATTAACGATAGAAAAATATGACAAACGAGCAGTTTCACTAAGTGCTGAGAAGTGGTCATCACCGCTCAAGCACATCGGAAATAGACAACAAAGAAGGGTATAAACACAATAACCGATCTACGATTTATCATCGGAATATTGATGGGTTTGGAAAAAAAATATTAGCACCGCAGACACAAAAACTGACCTAATTTTCTGGTTTATGCCGTAAAATTGACGAAAATAGCGAATCTCTGAACGTGATACTTATTCCCAGAGGAGGCATATTGTATTATCTTTATTGTTCAGCAGAATAAACTGACGTAAACGTAAAACGCCTTTATTTACCGGATGTAATGTAAGAGCAAAGATACTTGGTTCAGGTGGCTCGTCAGCTCGTTTGCCGGCTATTTCTATAAAAGAAAAGTTATTTTTATTAATTCTATGTTAAATAAAACGGACAAGATAGGTATAAAATTTTATTTGATGATACGCTCACAGGAATCGTGTCGCTTGCTTCAAATGGCGCGGAACTAATAAGCGGAGGCTAAATTTAAACTGTGTTTTATGATGGTGACATTTTATATTTTTATCATAAAACTGAGATAGTGGTAGACCCTAGTGGGCTGAAGCTCAAAGCCTCAAAGACTTACTTCGGTGGACTAATACCAGTTTCAGATTTAGTCCGGCGATTGTGCGTAAAAATGAGTTTCTATTTTTTTATTTTATGTTTGCTATTCATTTGGTAGAGGTCCAAGAAGGAGATGTAATATGAATAACACGAAAAGATGCAATACGCTTTAAAAAAAGGAACTCTGTGTCTCATTTAGCTCTACAAACTTCAGACCGTAACTTTATCGTTTCAGTTTGAGGATGGTACCTATCTACCGAGCCATGCGGCTATAAGTTACGGTGCAACACCGGAATTTTAGGTTGACTTAAGGCTAATGCATAAGTAACGGGTTTTTTCCTTTTTTTTATCGAAAGCTGGTGCTTGTGCTTGGCTCGGGGTTACCCCTCACATTGTGAGAGGAGACTCCGGGCCCAGCAGGGGGCGATTATAGGTTGTTGCTTTGGTGCTTGTCATATTATGGTCTGTAATATCAATATCCGTAAACGATTATTTGTATGTTATGTATACTCGTAGTTCTGTATCGTGTATTATTGTTTCAGGTAAACGCAGCATTCGAAGAGCTCCGAATACGAGCCCGAGCCGGTAGCGGACGATTGCCGAAATTAGAAATATTACGTGCGGCCATTCAGCACATTGAGAGGCTGCAGGCAGCGCTGAGAGCCGCTGCAGTGGTGAGGATATTGTTGACTCTTGCATGCTGAGATGATAGCAACTGCATTAGGTATTGAGTATTTAATATAGTAGCATGTCAATAATTCGATTTGAAACCCTGCGCGCTGGTGAGTATATTGTTGACTGTTGCATGCTGAGTTGATAGCAACTGCAGTATTGAGTATAAATAATAGACTGCTCAATAATTACATTAGAAATATTGTGCGCGGCCATACAGCACACTGAGAGGCTGCAGGCAGCGCTGAGAACCGCTACAGTGGTGAGGATATTGTTGACTGTCGAATTAACCAGTTACATACTGAACTACAGGACTAATGGTATCTAAGGGCACTAAGGCACGGGCGGACGGATGGACAAGACGATACTATAAGGGTTCCGATTTGACTAAAGAACCCTAAAAATGCACTGTCATCAGAATTAGAGCAGTATTGCCTCTCCTTTTAGAAGAAGTAGGTAAGTTTAATTTTATTAATCGTACCAATAATTCTTGACAAAAAATAACCGACTTCAAAATAACTCATACTCGTCAGATCTCGCTCTTTAAGTGTGACCACATGACAAGCACCAGCTTTCGATTAAAGAAAGAATCATCAAAATCGGTTCACCCAGTCGAAAGTTCAGAGGTTCAGAAGTCAGTTATAAGATATTTACGCTTATCATAATAATGCACTGTCATCAGGACCCTAAATCCAAAACCCCTAAACCCCTAAACAAATATTGAAGAAACGGCAAATAGACATACTATTACAGAACCATATCACACGCGGATGCGTTGTTGGAACGAAGTTCCTTATTTTTATTTTTGTTTGTATTAGACGCGTCGCGTCGCGTCGGAGGCAAGACAAAGCAATGTTTCCATTGATGTTATTGCAGCGAGTGGCAGTCTGTGGCAGTCGCGCGCCCGCCTCTATTTCAACCATATCACGACATCAGCTGTCGCCGCGATTCACTTCGCATCTATTCAGGAACAGAATAACAGATACAAGCTAGAAATACAAGGCAATTTTGTTTTATTTGCCATGAATATTGAATTTATATAAACGTAAAAAAAAATATAAAAATATGCATCAAAATGTTGTGTATGGTTCATGGTACCTAGCTATTTAATTTTTATCTAACCTTTCAAGAAAAAACTTTTTTTTTATTTTTAAACTACAACTCGATTTTATCCGTTACATTATCCGTCCGTTCCGCAATCAAAAAATGATTTTTTGAACGCTGACACACTCATACCCCCGCAGTAGTTTATTACCTGTGTCGCGGGTGGCATGGACGACATATAACATCTGTCACATTAAATATTATGTGCCCCAGCCGGGAATCGAACCCGGGAGTGCCCGGGATACCTCGCTTCGCAGGCAGGGTGCTACCAACTAGGCTACAGTCGTTTGATTCAAATATGTGTTATTTCTGTTTGCGGTACTGAACTAGGTGCAATTTAAGCATTGTCCACCGATGGAGTTGATAGTTTTTAATGCCTATTACAAAAATAAAAACTAAAAAAAATAGGGACACGGATTGTTTGGGGTGGTACTTGTCCATCGTGACGGTGACCACTTATCAATAAACCGCTCGTCAAAAAAAAAAGAATATTTATGCCCATAATATCTAAAACAATCAATTTGACATAGGTATATCAGATATCAATACAACGCCTGTACGTAGCATCACAGTATTTACCATTCGATCATTTCTAAGAATCGTGCGCTCCGATATTCGCGGCTGATATTTGCGAATCTACAAATACCCAGTGGTCGTCTATTTGCCCGCGCCGATATAAGTGCTGTCATTTAATGTTAACTCGTGAAACTATACTCTGTAGGGAATATTGTAAATCTGTAACATGCATGTACCCGATGCCTATTAAGCGCTTTACGCGCTAGATATAGCACGGAATTTTTAGAAATTCTGAACAATTCTGAATTCCCAATCTGAAAATTAAAGGTTCAAATAGAGCTTTAAAAAGAGGTTCAGTTGTAAAAATGAACTGTGTATAATTTTTTGTAATAAATTAAATTTAAAAGTAATTTAAACAATTCAATAAAATACATAGATATATAAGTAAAGTCAGCTTACATAATATAAGTAGGTAGACCATAGGTCAGATGAACCAATCATCTTACTTATCATTTTTCTCACTCTAAGATAACTGCTTAGTTTTTAAGAGTGATGTAGATGCACAAACATTATGTAATATGTACATATTAGATTATGTGTAATCTTAAATAAATAAATAAATGCAACACATTGGCAACACTGAAAAATCGAGCGAATAAACTTAAGTTTTTTCCGTGGTTTGTAGCAAAGCAACGTAAATTCCCCAAACGCACTTCACAACTGACTTCATCATTCACGTTAAAAGATGTCCATAGACACCAATGACCAATCCATTAGCTTACAAGTCTTACAACAAAAAAGCTAAATCCCAAGCTAGATAATTATTTTCCCCGAGCCGCGACATTTTCCCCACATCGCGCATCGCACCGCTCTCGATGTTCCGCGTTAAATCCCCATTAATCCCCGTCCACGGATTATTTATCGCCCCGCGCCCGGAATAGATCACGCGACGCGTTCGGGTTAGTTAATTGGTTAGATCTGATCAACATTATTTACAATTTAATATTTGTAATAAACTATATATTCATAATTAATTTTATGCTATAACTGCAATTTGCAATTTACTTAAATTAGTCGTTGGATTTGATATAATATTTTGTAAACACACTAGGTAAGTTATCGACTCTACCGACTTAGCGAAAAAATGAAGGAATTAATATGACATTGTAGAAGGGATTTGGACTCGTTCCCGATTGTGGAGACATCAGTTTTACAGTGTGAAAATCTATAGTCGAGTCTTAATCAAACATAAGTATGTAGAGTCGACTTACGTGAACAACTAGCAAGTCATTTCCAGTTGGTAAAAGTTTACCGTAGCAAAAGGAAATCTTTTTTTCCAAGCTACAAGTTACAGTCGTGTAATTTGGTGACAACACCATAATTAAGTATAAGTGGTCTGTACCGTTCTGATTAACAATAAATCTATTTTATAATAAACGCTAACACACTCATACCCCCGCAGTAGGTAATTACGTGTGTGATGTGTCGCGGGTGGCGTGGACGACACATATAACACATCACAATCAGACCCATGACCCGAGTACAAATATTTATCTGTCACATAAATATCTGCTCGGGCCGGGAATCGAACCCGGGGCCCCTCGCTTCGCAGGCAGGGTCGCTACCAACTAGGTTACAGGGTCGTCGACATAATATGTAAAACACAAATTTTTTTTTGTCTTTGTGGCAATGTCCTTTATAAACTTTGAAACCATAACATGGTTTTATTTTAAAGGCAATAAGGCGAAGATGGTTTGAGTTGTGACACAACAATGCACATTTGGTCCATTTATGACGTTGATTTTCGACTTTTCCTATACAAAATTTTAAATAAAAATTTTAAATACTTACTTATACTTTATTTATAAGTACTTAGGTACTATTATTTCTTCTGTGCTTATACGGAATTTATTCAACCATGACAGCAGCGCTTATTTTCTGCGCGTTTACACTCGTTTTGGCACCCTTCAATAAACCTAATGGCATTGTTCAATGAAAGTTAGCCGTTGTGATTGGATTAAACAGCCGTTTCAACCATTTGGCTGATTGGCTCCTATAACTATACAGGAAAATAAATCGATGATGCCTTTATAAACGCATTTCCGAGTATCCACCAGGAAGGATAAACGGAATAAAGTTTTCCAAATATTTCCAAATTCCATCCGCTTTTTAGTGTGCCAAAACGAAATAAGTTGGTATTACTCATGTTTATGCTCGGCGGTAACCATTACCATCACGTGTCTCTAGACCCCTCTTGCCCACTGGGCACACTGGGCACGTGCCCAGGGCCCCGTGATCGAGGGGGCCCCCTAGTTCTTGCCAGATCACTAAACGATAACCGATATTTATTACCGAATTTTTTTTAATTCGAATATATCGAATCTAAAGTACTGACTACAATACCAATTTGCTTATTACTTTTTGCATGCGCAAAGCTACTCTATTGTCGCCCAGAAATTAGGCTTTCTGATTTCAGCATGCTTAGGTACCTAGTGTTCAGTCAAAGTCACGGGGGGGGGGGACAATTTTTACCGAACCAATGGGAACGTGTGGCGCCCAGGCCGTCGCACCCCCCTCCCCCCTAACGCCGACTCTGCTAATATGCCCAGGGCCTCCAATGGGTTAAAGACAGCCTTGCGTGTCTTCTCTGCTCGAATTGACTTGTTAGATACAAAACACAGAGATTTTAGATATGTAAAAGTGCAATAAAATCTGAAAAATAAAATAGTCCTGCTTTTGGCCACAGTTGGAGTCAGAGAGCTGCAAGGGCTACGTGGAGCCGGTGGTGACAGCGAGGGGGCAGTGCGAAGTCCGGGACTCCAAGGCAGACAAAGAACGGACATTTCTGACTGGTGAGTAAATAAATAGATAGCCGAGCGCTGAAGGTAGGGTTGCCAGATGGCAAGACTGAAGTAGCGGGACAAAACTTTAAAAAGTCGGGATTCGTCGGGAGTTTTTTTTTGGAAATAGCTGGCAAACAAAAAAAAGCGGCTAGAGTGCGTGTGGCGGGCCGCGGGCGTCGCGGCGGCAAACGCATTCTGTTAAATCGAGTGAATTGTCGGGACATTTTGTATTTTGTCGGGACTCTGGACATCATGTGGAATGTTGGGACAATCCAGACGAATCCCGACCAACGGCAACCCTAGCTGAAGGTCATCCGCGGCAATCTCTGGCTTTAACTCACGAAAAGACGCCTATGCCGGTAGATACCTGTAACTACCCTTCACGTTGTGAGCTGGCCTAGGAGACCCGAGCAGAGGGTCGGTTAACGGTTGTTTTGTGAATGTTGTGATGATGATAAAGATCTATTATATTTACTATAAAAAAAAAATTATAGAGACCGCTCTGCGATCAATATTCAATCGTAACGTCAAAGAGTTATCTACATTACATAAAATTTGTGTGTATAATAAGCGTGAGTGTGTTATTATTTTTATGTGTTCTAAATATTTATACACAAATATAGCTTTCTGCGCATTTTCTCCATATTTTTATCTGTGCCTCATATTTTTCACGCGTAGGGTTACAAAGTTTTTACTCCACGTATGATTAGCAGATAAAATATCACATTCAATTATTTTTACTTAAAATTAAGTTAATGCTTGACCACAATCCCATCTGATGATAATTGTAATGTGGTCTATATCTAATGGTGAGTGCATTAACTTATTGTTAGTAAAAGCCTTTTCACTCTATTCTTTAAGACATCCACTAACATTAGCTGTTTGTTTCAGGTGACAGCTCGGGGTGTGCGCTCAACAGCCTAGCAAGACTCCGATGCATCGTGCAAGCTCTCTCTAATAAGGACAATCCATGACCAAGTGCGACTTGCGAGTGAACTGATTAATATAGTGGGGTGTGCCGAGTGGCGGTAGTTAGAATTTAAATGTATAACAGATAACATAACACCACAGTCACATACGCAAAACGGTCAAACTCGCAAATTGTCAAAAACTCCAAATAGGAAAACAAAAAAGAAGACATTCTTTACAATTTACGTGTGTGACAATTTGATACTTACATAGGTAAATTGTTTGATAGATACACGAAAGCGTATTATTTATAACCCGTTTCTCCAAACATGACAACTTGTAGGAGGATATAACAAACACGATTGTACACCTACGTAGAGCGATTCATACCTAATTGTTTTCAGGTTGAAGATTTTGGGAAGAATCGTAAAAAGTGACTTACATCAGGCAACACTGGAGCTTAATATAATATAATTATGTAACTCATTATTTTGTACTTAACAAATTAGAAATACCTACCTTACACTCTTTCATACATCAACAATTTTACATTGATTTAATTTTAGTATTAAAATATAAGTAGCTATAAAATAATTTAAATACTTACCTGTTGTATTTAGAAATGTACTTTACATAGTAGATAATGAAATGATGCTCACTAGTATTTATTTAAATAGTATTTTAATAAATAAGAGATAAAAGTTGGTGGTTTCAATATTATGGTACCTAACCTACCTACCTACACATTATGATAGTTATCTAAACTCTACCCTAAGGCCTAAGGCTCTATTTTAACGTGTAGAAGTACTCTATGATCGTCTCCATCCATCTTGAACATAAGCCTTTGTTGCTATGCGTATGACGGAATTAGCCAGCTGAAGTGGCAATGGACTGGCCACACAAACCATTACGGCAATGTAAATTAACAAAATATAACAATTGTCAAGTCAATCAGAGAGTCTTTCTTTCTTTTTCTTCTGTTTTTCTTGGCCGGCAACGCATCAGTGATGTCTTTGGTGTTACTAATGTTCATGGACGATGATAGCCACTTAATTACCATCAGATGGATCGTCAGTTCGTTTGCCGGCTATATCCATAAAAAAGAAGTAAGTAACAATTTTGTAAATTTCCCTCCTGACTTCACTTCATTAGGTACCTACTAACTTCTTCTTTGTTTTTTATTTAATAAATACTTACTTAATAAATTATGATATCACCGTTACGTAGATAAATCCGAATAAAGTAGGTATACTCACACACTAACGCTGTAAACATTGAAGTGAAGAGTATCCTGAAACACCCGTCGTACCGTCACTTGGTTAACCAAATGGCAAATACCTAGGTACTGCATAATCGTGACATGTCTTATAATGATTAACGGTTTTGGTCGCCCATGGAAATCAGCTACACCAAAGGCATGAGTGATGCGTTGCCAGCCAAGAAAGAGAGAATAAAAAGAAAGAAAGAAAGAACTGGCCCACAAGCGAAACTCTACTTCCCGGTAAGGGCCTGACGTCTTATAAGTTCTAACCACTAATTGTAGAATATACCTAGGTACCTTACTTCATTTTGATTGTTTTTATATGATATTAAAAAATAAACTTACAACATAATACTAACCTACGCACCGATTCCTTGAAGCTTAGATAACATGCCTGTACCTAGGCTGTAATTAATGTAATATTATTAATTTGTCCAAGAGTGGATGCTATATAAAATTGCTTGTTATTTGTCAAATAAGACGTGTCGATCCCGACCACAATTTGGCAGCCCTGATGGCGTTGCGTCGAAAGCTGCGCATACGCCTGGGGGCGTGGCTTGGCAGGCCGCTCGCCCCGCCTTCAACTAGGATTTCCTACTCTATGTGCTCTTTAATGTTAGAAATTAGAATAGAACTTAGAAGATATTATAAGATTTATGACGCGTAGGTAATCGGGTGTGCTTATTGTGGCGCCTGTATGTCGCAAACACAGATGATTAATTATTATACTAGGTTTATTACTGTGCATTGTGATAGAAATTTCAAGAAAGTTTACTCAAGGAAGCAAGAACCGCCTGTTTTAGCAACACATCTTTGATTTCTTTGATCACTACAAAATCAACACTTCGTTGCCTTGTAGACGGCTGTTCCTTTTCCCATTATCTAGAGACAAAACATACCTAATATGTAACCTATTAGATATTTCAAATTCTATCTATTCCTTCCATAGGTAATCTCTGGTAAAATTAAGACTTCACTTTCTCTGATCGTAGGTAGGTACCTAAGTCCTGTCCACTTCCGTTTTAGTTTTCTGATCATCCTTTCTTTGTTTTTTTTTTCTCTAATCTTATCCTTTCAGAAAGCTTTTTCTCTAACATAGGTACCTACCTACTCTTTTAAACGGTAGTAGGTACCTACTCCTTTATCGGATGCAGTGTCGGAGAGCCTGAAATAAGTAGGTAGGTATATTACTAAGGTGGCCATACGCATAGGTACGTCCTGCTTTGGGCGGATCAAAAAAGTCCCGCTTTGTACCAAATGTCCCGCTTTGGTATAGATAGGTTATTTAGGCTTATCTACTTGTGGATATAAAAGTCATTGAATCTGATGATCTACCAGATGGCAAGTTATCCATTGTCACCCATGGACATCAGTGACACCAAAGCAATGATTGCTTAGCAATCACTGACGCGTCATGCGTCGCCGGCCAAGAGAAAAGGAAAATGAACTTCTCCTTATCTCATCCTCGTTTATCGGCTATTTACATTTAAAAAAAAAACGTGCAGACTACAAGCATAATTTAATCTTCAGCGTTGTTTTGCCTTTGTCTGACTTTGTGTGATGTCTTTTTGATTAAATCTCTTACGTCTGTTTGATTAATCAATCGTCTCCAGAATTAACTGTTGTCAGCGGCGGCCTACTTCCATTCACACGCGCTAGGCATAAAACTCTCTGCCCTCCCTGCTAACAGATGATGTTAATTTTGGCTTAGCTTCCATTGTTAGGTACATTAAATTGTCTACTTGGCATGTTGGATACCAAATATTTTGCCTGTAGTAACATTTAAAAATAATTTTGTTGGGGGTATTTGTGTAGGTAGGTCCTTTTGACGATAACACTTCTGAAATGAGGAACAATTTTAAATTATCAATAATTTTAACTTATAAAATTATTAAACACAAAGTATTAAAACTTTTTAAACTTTTATGACGTGATCTCGTTAAGCATGTACATAAGAAGGGCTCCACGAAGGGAAAAATTTATAGGACAATTACTTAAACATTTTTTTTTTAATTTACAATGAAAATGGAAGTTCGAGAAAATTTAGTTAATTAACAATCGTCTAACTTTTTGAAAAATTAACTTTAAGAAAAATTTCCTACTTGAGCAAATTCTTCGAAGTGTTTCGAATACACCATATTTTTTTTTATTTTTTTTAATTAATAATGAATACCTTAAAAAATTATTGATTGTGACGGACTCGGTTTTGACGCCGCACGCGCAACCTAAAAATGCCGCGTGGAGACCCATTTTCAGCGTTAAATTAAAGTGATAAATAATGGAGACAGAGTTCCGAGAGTCGAGAGTCATTTTTTTGGAAATTTCCTCTTCTTTAAGAATCTTGTTTTAAAATTTCTTAAATATTAATAGTTTCGGAGTTATTACCAAAAACAAAATACTTTTTTTTTTCAACTTTATTTTGTCAATAACTTTTGCAATTTTTAGGACATTACGTATTTTTAGGCCTTAACAAAATGTTTTTTTATGGATTATGACGCGGGTGCTATGTAGGTAGCTAGGTACCTACAACACAAATCAGACATCAAAAACACCTTCGACCCCAGTGCAAATATTTATTTATCTGACACAGGTACTTATACATCATCTACCCCGGCTTGAAATTGAACTTGGTACCACATCCCATGCATAGTAGGTATGTATTTATGTTAAATATGTAAGTAACCTCGCTCTCTCAGGGAAGACGTGATCCTACCAGTGGGATTTCGAGAGATATGTGCATCCAGAATAAAGATTTAATAACATGAACAGATTAATGAATCAGTATAAAACAGACTTGCGGCCGCTCAATGAATGCGGTTCGTGTATTTATAGCGCGCTCGTATCTATCTGTTTAATCTGTGTCCCGAGAATCATAATTTAAGACTGGCTTTTATTTCTTTTTCTAGTTATGGATTTAGCTAAGCTAAATCTAAGTATAAGAGATCACTGTCTTAAAACGCTAACTGTTACTGGTTCTGTTAATGTTACTAGACAGACACCGCCTAAAAGCATACAACTATGTACAAGACTTCTTGGTGGTTGATTTTAGGAATGCAATATGAGGGAACCTGCGGTCCATGAGTTCAGCTGAGTTTCCATGGTGTTCTCAATTGTGAAGCCTGCCACTCCGCATTATACCAGCGTGGCTGCCTTATAAAGGTATACCCTAACTACTGTATGAGGAGACCCAAGGCTTGCAGTGGAACAGTTCAGAAATTGCAATGATGAGAAAAACCATTTTTGTATTTTCAGTTAGACTATAATAAAGTAATGAACCAGTCTTTTAGGGATTGTCCTAGTCCAATGGTTTTAATTTTCTTCTCACCACAAATAAGTGAATTAATGGAAACCGTCATTGGAACATTGTCAGGTACCAAATTATTCATGCATCCTTAATTTTTAGATACCTATCTATATAATAAATGGATTTTACCTATTCATTACTTAGGTACTACAGAGCAGATGTGTTTCCTCAATCCTCATAACAATAACTGAGGAAGTCGATTCACGATTTGTAAAAATAAAACAACAAAATAAACTAAAATAAATAATTTTATAAATAATAATTTATTTCTCAACTTCCTATAGACTAATATTAATTTATAAAGTGGCTCTATTAATGTTCTACAATATACATATTTTCAATATTCCTGGCTGTCAAACTCCGTCGCCAGAATTCCCGCGTTTGCTAAAAAGGAATGTTGATAATAATTAATTAAAAAAATGCATTAACAATGATTTTATGACACACAAGATACTGAACATTCAGTGTTAGTTGGGGATGCAAAATTCAGGGGGACCTTCTTTTGGATATCCTTGGAGTTTTGGACATTCATAAATAAAATGGTACCAAGTAAATAGCTACAAACTGAAACAGCGCTCCTCATTCCGCCTAGATTTAAACAGTAACTAAAACATCAATCCCCCATCACTACTAAGTTTAACTACTACTAGAAAAACCAGAACCAACCTAATGGAACTGCAAAGCTATTTGAAGTCATTCGCTTGCTATTTATTTCTTTCATCTCTCCTTCGGTCGGCAACGCATCGAATATGCATTTGATGTTACTGGCGTCAATGTGAGGCGTCCACTTACCAACAGCCCCAACAGGTGGCTTGCCTGCACGTTAGTCAACTGTTCATAATTAAAAACACATTTTTTTAAACCTTACGTGAAGAAACTTCCTTCATAGCAGAATTTAATGTGGCTTCGTCACTTTTGTCAATTTCAATCTCGCATACAGGATGCGAATCCAAAACGCACCTCTTTACTAGGTTATGCGCTTCAAGAAATTCATTATCACTTGCCGAAATGGAAAATACTGTAATGAATAATTATTCATTCCAGTATTGAAGTATGAATAATTATTCATCCCAGTATTTTCCATGCTTAACTAAGAAATTTAAAGTGTGTGAAGTTTATCAATCATTTTCCCACGTTGTAAGAGGAGACTCAAGCGTAGCTATGGGACAGTTATGGCATGGGCAGATATGGCCATGTGATGCGTTAGCGCTATATCAATTCTACTTTACCTTACTAATAAAATATGCGTGTAATAATATAAGTAGGTAGTTTGACATCACGACTAAACTAATCTTAATATTAGGTAATTACAGGCTAAGGAACATAAATGCTAACATATACAAGAGTTTTACATGTAGCCCAGACATACAACAGAGACCCAATATGCTTACTTCATTCGGGACTCGAACCTGAGACTGACACAGATATTGCTACTTAGATAAACTTAAATTAACTTTTGAGAAACTAATTATATAAATGTACAAATAAAATATGTACTTGCAATTTAGAAAAAGTAAAAAATATATATTTTAGAAGGTATACGTGATGAGAAATTAAGCAGCTGTAATCCTCAAAATTACATGGAAAATGCGTAAATTACTACAAAATCACACCTGTATAATATGGTGTGTATTTTAAAACAAGCATTAAAAACAAAAAAATCCTTGGCGATTTATAACTCAATACGTAGGTATGATTAGTTATAAATGAAACTACAACTATGTGTTTCAATTTTATTGTTTAAAAACTAAAATAAATAACAATATTACGATGGTAATACTTCAGTAGGTAACTACGGCCTATGTTATACATAGCCATCATAAATAAAACAAAAGAATACAACAAAAATAATTCGAGTTTACAATACAAAAAATACAATACATTTAGCCGAAACAATACAGGTAGCTGAAGGATACAGATACAATAGCATACTACATATGAATAAATAAAGATTAATTTTAAATTTTTACAAAATGTATTGAAATATAATTAATTGTGAAATATATTCATGAAGTAACATTTTATTTTTTTTAAAGTATTAAGTGCATTATTAGAAAAGTAGGTTTTATATTATTTTCAACCACTTTTATATACAATTTGTTTTGGGATAGTCTATGAGATTTACTCAATAAATTATAAGTTAAAAAAGGTCAAAATCAATAAGTATCAACTGATAAACAAAATACTGAAAAATACAGTACAACAACTAAATACTTGAACTAATTAGCCAAAAATACATTTTAACAATGATAGTAAATTACACACTACTTCGACCGTTGTGGTGTAAAATGTAAAAATGATTCTAATTTTTTTTCATCTGTTGTTTGTAAAAAATCTATTTTTACACAATCATATTTTGGTGTTTTATTTATTGTCAAATTTTAAGAATCTGCAATCTTTGGTCATTCATAAATCGTATCTTATTTCATAATTATTATTATAATGATGTCTCAAGCGGGAAATAGTTTCATAACTTTTTCTGGCTTTAAAAATAGGCAATTGGAAACTAATGTTCGGTTTACACGTATTAAGTAGTTAAGTAGATAACTAAATTTCGTATAATCGTAAATCGTAACAATTTAAAATAGTATCAAGACGTTTTAAAGCGACATCGTCCCATTTTTCATACCCTCACACGCACAAAAGCACCAAAATATGACCGAGTACGACATAGCAGCTCTATAGTAGATAAGCGCTTATCACTATTGAAATAAAGTTCAATATGCTTGACATGTTTAAATATGTCAGTAAAAAAAATAATTTCGTCAATATCTACAGAGTTGATCCAATTACACAGACCTTTAAATGCTGTTGACAATTTATTTTCATTTATCATAAAAGAGTAGCTATAATTTTTTTTTGTACCAGCAATGATGAAAAAAATATTTTTTTGTGCCAGTTCTTAAATTTCCCAGCACACTATTTTTGTATCTTAAATTTACTAGTGATTTTGAATGTTATACTCTTTGGAACAGAGTACACTTTTGAGATTTGCTTCCATCAGAATCAGATCAGTTCAGGTAGGTTATGTCTACCCTCATGTTGGTTGCCATGGCAATAAACCGAGAAGCTGCCCCGATTATCCCATTCATTTAAAGGCCAGTGGTTAGCAAGCACACGAAGCAATATATTTCAATAGTAGGACAGCACTATCAACACGGTAACGTTTAAATCCCAATATTACCTATGAGAGCGTTGACCACGTCAGTGGATGACGCCGTGCCGCCGATGTCTGGGGTGTGGATCCTGGAAACGTAATGTTAGGTTAAAACGAATAATGACAACTATTACAATGCTAACATAGCCGTGATAGTTTTCCTTGTAAATTCATTACTTCGGAGGTATTTTTGGAGTGTTTTGAAGAAGCGATTCGGTAGTATTTTTTATGTTCTCCACTTATCTGCATAATTTCCTATAACTGCATCTCAAGACATGGCTTATTTCACTATGTAAAATATACCGCGATTCCCGGCTGCAATCTAAAAAGGCGCTAAACTTGATTGATTCAACACAAAATACTAAAATTAAAAACTAAAATTTCAACACAACAATGTTAGAACGAGTGCTGACAGTTGACAGTTGTGGTGACATTTCCACAACTACCCTCACCTGTCCACGTTCATGGTCTTGTCGACGGCGCGCCGGATGAGGTCCGCGTGGTAGTGGTGGCCGAGGTGCTCCAGCATGTCCACGGACGCGTTGATCATCGCGATCGGGTTGGCCACGTTCTTGCCGGCTATCGCTGTGCCTGTGTGTACCATACATGGACATAGGTACATGTTACTATGTTATGGATAAACCCTTACGTCCGGTTTACATGTATTAAGTAGATACGCCCCAACTCAGAGTCACTGACGGTTACTTAAATCGCTCCTTAGTACAAAATATGTATGGTGACTTAAGGAGCAATTAAATTAACCATTAGTGTCTCTGAGTTGGGGCGTTAAGTAGATAACTAAATTTTAAGTAAATTAATACGTGTAAACAGACGATTTAGTAACTTTTTAGTTAACTACTTAATTACTTAATACGTGTAAACCAAACATTATACAGTGAAGCCAAGAGTTTTGAAGATACTTTTGCTTACTAAAGTGATAAATTGCCTAGAACTGATACAAAATACACTGAATGGATTTTATTCAAATCAAACCGGTATCTTGTAGAATTCGGCAACCCGACTAGTTGGTAGCGACCCTGCCTGCGAAGCGCGGGGTCCCGGGTTCGATTCCCGGCCGGGCAGATATTTATGTGACAAATAAATATTTGTACTCTGGTTATGGGTGATATAATTATAGTGATGTCTACTTTGTGTTGTCTATGCCACCCGCGAAGCAAGGACACCTACTGAGTGTGCAGGCGTTTTATTATTTTTTAACCGACAATTTTTAATTAATTCTCAATTCGACTGCATTTTTTTTGTTTGTTACCTCCGAACTTGCGACTGAGTGAACCGATTTTGATGATTCTTTTTTTAATCGAAAGCAAGTGCTTGTCATGTGGTCCCCCATTAATATGAGCGAGATCTGACAAGTAGTTTTTGAGTAATTTTGAAGTCTGTTATTTTTTGTTAGTAAAATTTAGATTATTTACTGATTATTTAGCTGACTTGGCAAACGTTGTTCTGACAAAAATTTAGCGGTGGACCGGACCACCCTTAACAATTAGGGGGATAAAAAATAGACGTTGTCCGATTCTCCACCCTAGCCGATATGCACGCAGATTCACGAAAATCGGTCGAGCCGTTTCGGAGGAGTTCAACTTCTAACACCGTGACACGAGAATTTTATATATTAGATTATTATTATGTACCGGTGTTCCTAGTGCCGGGCTCAAACACCGCGTAGTGGTCGCCGTAGTTCCGTCCGGAGAGCAAGCCGGCGCCGCCCAGGATGCCGCACACCACGTTCGACACGATCGACCCGTACAGGTTCGTCATCAGCATCACGTCGAACTGGTGAGGCCTGGACGGACAGACAGACAGGTAATGGTCGCCGTAGTTCCGTCCATATATATCTATATGTAACACTAGCTACAAGTGTCGCTGGGAAGATATGGAAACTGAGAGAACCTTCTTGAACTGTTTAAACTTGAGTTGCGTATGCATGGCGGGGGGCTTCGCCTCTCAAGCCCCCTAGCAAGCAATTCCCATTTATATCTGTTGGCTGAATGCAAAAAACCCTTTGCCTTGTGTAGACTCACTGTAGACTTAATGATGTAAAAATGTAAAAACGTCATGTATCTTTCTATACTCTGTGGTTCGCTCATTCCTTCCTTTTTTCTGCTCTCGCGCTGCAAATGTGTTCTATACAAGCAATTTGCGATACTTTGCGATACTTTTATAATACAATAGCAAGTTATAATTACACAAATCGGTTATTTGATTTTCTACAATATCAAATCTCGGTTATCATTTTCCCTGTGACAAAAGTACACACCGATATTTTGGGAAATAATCTAGAAAGAAAATGTTCTTGGAGGAGATCTCTTTTTACACCCTTATTGAAGAATCTCACGTCATAGCAATCCAGGAATGCCTGAAAACTCCTTGGTTGTTGTGAGCTATTTCAGCCAGTAAATCATCACATGGATGATAAATAAAATTGTATTTATTTAGATCTAAGTAGTGCTAAATTACTAGTCATAATTTATAGTTGCTGGAAGAACGGGGAATCCTTGCCAACAGCAATCTTCTATTGCTTAATAGGTAGAACCCAAAAAAATTATCGTGTAGGTATAAAAAAAATACTAGGCAACAAAAACATTTTGATTCTTGAACGTCACGAACGAAAGAAATGCAAGATAAACAAGCAATGCTGTCTCACTTGGCGACCAGCTGCATGCAGCAGTTGTCGATGATCATGTCGTTGTGCTCGATGTCCGGGTACTCCTTGGCGAGGCGGCGCGACGTCTCCAAGAAGAGACCGTCCGAGATCTTCATGATGTTCGCCTTGTGGACCGTTGTCACCTGGGGACCGTGTGTATGCGAAGATGTAGTACATTAAACCAAGTGGTATAGTAAGGAAAACTAGACTCTATTGTATCGTCATAACGTATATTTTCGAGCAAAATTATGCTAAATGGGAAACAAGTCATATGAGGGAGTGCGTACTTGTACTCTTTGTTTTATCTCGTCAATAGAAAGGTCCTGTCTAAGGTAAGTCTCAGAGCACGTTTTTTGAGTATCAGTGCACAATGTTATCTTATCTATACTAATATTATAAAGAGGAAAGATTTGATTGTTTGTTTGCATTGAATAGGCTCCGAAACTACTGAACCGATTTGAAAAATTCTAACACTGTCGGGAAGCTACACTATCCCTGGGTGACATAGGCTATATTATATTTTCAAAAAGAGATCCTTAATAAAAGTCCAATAATGTAACCCAAGGTTTAAAAAAATAAAAAAACCGAAGCAAAGCGAGGGCGGTTACTCGTTGTATAATATAATAGTTGTGATGGGCTTAACAAACATGTATACATCCTCACTAATCTCACATTAATAATATTAGTACAGTCACCTGCAGAGAAAAGTAACCCATCTGTTTATAAATATACGAACAGCAACGTTTCTGTCGCGTTTTGCGTTGTAAACAGATCGATTATTTTTCTCTACAGGTGACTGTACACTGTACATCATCTAACCTTCTTCCTGCCGTTCCTCCTGGCGAACTCGAAGGCGAACCTCGCCACGCGCTCCGAGTTGCTGGCCGTCACCACCTTCATGGACTCGATGACGCCGCGCACCGACTCGTGCTCCAACATGGCGTACTCGCCTTCCGTGTTTTGTCTGGGGAATGGATTCAAATATAGAACGGAATCTTAACAAATGAAAAGAGAAGAGAGAGAGAAATAGAAAGAGGAATGTTTTGATATTTTTTTTTTGCTTGTTTCAAAGCGTTTCAGTGCTTCGGAGCATGAACAACTTATGACACTCGGGTTGGCCACTAACCCCTCCACCAATCCTCACTGGATCAGCATGGTGGAGTATGCTGTCTAGGCCTCTTCAAGAGTGAGCCGTTAATAAGTTGAAGCCAAACTGATTTATGAAAAAAAACCTATACATTCATGCAAGCTATCATAGAAATTGTAGCACTAATATTTATAAGCATCATAGAAATAAGCCTAGGTATGTATAATGAAAGCTGTAAAGATTAAGTTGTGTATATTAGAAACATAGCATCATATAATTAAAGCACAAGGCAGGTTATGAAATGAAATAATCTTTTATTCATGTAGGTATCACTGATGCACGTCATTTTTTTAATGTACTAGCTTTTCGGAAAGGTGCTATGTCATGGAGGAGAAGAAAAACCGTTAAAGTGAGACGCTTGAGTCTGGGCATTAAAGATTAACGCCCCGACTCAACAGTCACTAACGGTTACTTAAATCCTTCCCTAGTACAGAATTTGTATGGAGATTTTTTACAAAGGAGTGATTAAAGTAACCGTTAGTGACTCTTGAGTTAGGGCGTAAGTGTGTAAAGTATAAAGTACATAGTATAAACATACCTGATAATACTAATATCAATATCCTTATGCCTGGTGGACACTCCGGGATACGATTTGCAGTTCAGGACATAGGCGTACATGTCCAATTCATTACGGAGAGCTACATTCCTGGACGTCACATAAGCTGCTTCACTCTTTGTCTCGATGTTACCCTGAAACAATAGGCATGATGACAGTAAGTAAAAATCACTAAAACTATGTATTCATTTAATGAAACCCTATTAATGGATTACAAAACACGCGTTTATCGTATCATTATTTGCGATTTTCACAATATTTTTGATAAAATAAAACTACAAAATACGGCAAGCCGCCATCTTAGCTAAAACGCCATTCACTCTCAATTAGCGCGAATTACGTCACACGCCTTAAAACAAATGAATATCACCATACTAATAATGACGGATTGTCTTTTGTTTTCCTGAAGACTGACGTCACTATCACGCCCTGAGACTTTGAAGCGTTTTGGTGCAAATAAACTTATAAATTAAAATTTATTTATTTTATACTAAACCTTATTTTTTTGCGGAAATATGATATATGTTGTAATTATAATATATTTCCCAACAATATAGAACAGTATTTCAAAATCTGTCATCATGCCTATTATAGTTACAAGGAGGCCTTGCCTTCAGTCGAAATTCGACCATAATTCAATCTGTCAATGATTTTTCAATTTAATAATCCACTTAAATTATATGAGTTGTATTCTTTTTTTTCTCCCTTTCTCAACCCACAAGGCATCAGTAATGCCTTATTTACTCATGTGAATCATCAGCAGCTATTAAAAAAAAAGAAATAAGGGAAAAAATCACGACGCCAGCAGCTCAAACATCAGATTTTTAGATAGGTTTAATTTTAAAAGAAATAAGGGGTACAAAAAACATATTTATCTGGCATAAATATTGCACAGCGGTATGGGACGGGCCAGTTTCATTATAAGTATGGATCTCAAAGTAGCAAAAACAGCTTTACCTTCAGACCAACACCATTCCTCTTGATGGTAGTGATTGCGTACTGAACATCATCATCATTGTCTGCATTGGGGTCAATGTCAACTAATTCAAAGTCCACCGGTGCACCAACGTACCTAAAAAAGAAAGGAGTAGATTTTTACAATTTAACCTTACATATTTACTAACAAATATAATGCGAATAAAATTATACTCATGGAGTAATTAAGCTTTCTACATTACACTCAATCTCAAAGCCCAAATAACAGAACAATACATTTTATTTTTAGACTCTCATAATAATATGTAATGTGTATGTTAGTGACTCTGAGTTGGGACTTATTTTATAGTTGTCATATAATATTATGAAAGACGGCACTAATAGAAGAAATTAATTCAAGGACAAAATACTGAATGGAGACAAACATTTAGGATTAAATAAATGGCATATGAAGTAACAGGGTGAAGCGAAGTAGGGTCAAGTATTATAAATAGGATTAATTATTAATACCTATCAGAATATACTTGATTAATTAAATAAAAGCATTTTATTTTTAATGGAGACTGTTAGGGTAGTCACCTGTCTGTTCATTTCTAATAAGACTTACTTGATTATATCCCTCACGTAGCCCATGCACTCGGGGCCAATACCTCCACCAGGGAGCATGGTGACAGCATGACGACCCCCGTACTTGGCTACTGGGATCAGTTTTTGCTTCCTAATCACAGGAGTCTTGTGCTGGAGATCAAAATCCGATAAAGTCGCCGTTGCAGCCACTGAACTGGCGTATGCCGCATTTTTCAACTCTGGTAGCAAATTTATCTTCGACAATAATCTCACAGCCATTGTATTTAGTGTTTTTTGCGACTAAATTTTAATTATTCTTCGCAAAGAGTTGGATAACCACAGGAAGAGGAAGACGAGGTGACAGAAAGTGAAAAAATCACGTTAGATGGCGCTTTTATGTCAAAAATGACATCAAATGTCATCATCAGCTGTCATTATTGTCAGCTGAAATAAATAAGAATTTTAACAATCTTAATTATTGCGAATTATATTTATTTAAAGCATGTTTAATATAACAAAAACAATATAATTCAATTTAATAATTTATGTTATAGCCAAGGTAACTTAATTTTAATATTAAACGCATATTTTGAGTATAACACTTTTTGTGATATAGCAACATTTGTAGTCACGACTTTTTCTATACTCGGCTCGCGTGAGTTTTGGTTGGTGTGGCTGCTTTTCTTTTTCTTCACCCGAGTCGAGAGCAATGCGACGTGCGGGCGTCCATTTTGCATCGCCATATTGAATTTGGTCGGACATCTTTGGACGCCATGTTTAGTCGGACATATTTTATAAACATTTTCGCGTAAATTTCAAATATTTTTGAGGACTAATAATCAAACTTTTTTTCACTGAAGTGAGTGTCGTTGATTACCGTGAAAATTATAAGGGAAAATTCGGTGCCTACGCAGCAGACCATATTTGTCTCCAGGGGGCCGTGCAGCTTTTGTTATAAGCTAAATAAAGGTAAACTATTTCGGCTGAAAACAATCTTACTTTTTTGACACATTGTAACAAGTGTTTCGAATTTTCTGTGAAATTACGTATCGGGATGTGTTAAAAAGGTGACGAAATGAAGGTCATAGAGCGAGGGTTTTGTCTTGAGAGTGATTGGCGTGGTCGTTTTATAATTATCTAAAAAATCGTTCCGATGCGTGCCCGGCCGGTCGTTTAGTTCGGTCACACCTGCTGAGACGGCTAGCCGTTTTTAAAGCCCGATGCAGGCCTTTATGCGACATAATGCGTTCTATATTCAACGAAAGAGAACAAAGATCGCTTTTGACGACTAATTACGTATGTATGATGTCTTGAAACTTGATATCGCTACTGTAAACTCGGACATATCCAACGCCCATTTTCTCTTATCATTGAATAACAAACTTGAAACTCTTGTTGTTTGTTTATTCCATGCACGTAAGCAAAAAATATGATACCTTTACTTTATTGTAAATAAAATAGCATTACATTCGTTGTAATGGGTTTTGTTATCATTGACAAATCTGCCAAAACCAGTCAGAATAACAAGTAAACAAAACAGGATCTTTTCTTTGTAAGGCAGGCAAAGGTAACATGCTTGTGTGCCGCTATAAAAAACTATTTTTATATAGTTTGCACAACTTTATTCAAAATATTATTATTGTGATTTATATTATTGTTTCCTATTTGTAACTTATTGATGTAAAGTATATTTATTATAAAGAACTCCCAATTGACACACAATATAAAACATGGTAACACTTTGCAAAAAAGTAATTTATTAGTAATTAAAGTAATTACTACATTGAAATAAAATTGAAATGTGCATGTTATTGGAAAACATCTTCGCAACACTCAACCTTAGGTATATTACATAATCATTAATTTTATTACTCTAAATTAGAGTAAACAAAACAATACACTAACAACTACAATACTAATTAGTGTACTTCCACTTTCACCTAGGCCCTAGGGCTACCAACCATCTGAATTCGTCTGGACTTTTGGCCTTCTGTCCAGTGATTCATAGGTGTCACAATATTAAAAAAAAATCGAAATGATAAAAAAACTGTAGATAATAAAATATTTGATCAGCTACTTCAAATAAAAAACTATTATTTCCTATTAAATAAATAATAAATAAATAACCTGTGTAAAATGTCTGGACTTTTTTAAAAATGAATGTTGATTTTTAAATTTTTTTCTTAATTGACCATAAGTTTAGTTTTGGTCATAGATGTTGCAAGTGCACAGTGTTTGCAAGTGTCCTAAATTGTTGAAAATGTTGTGATTTTACACCTAAGGGAGATACAAATCAACTTTCAACTATAAAAAATATAAAATAGATAAAAGTTAACACAAAAATAAAAATCCTGGAAATTAAAACGCCTAAAAAAAATTTGTTTGAATGTATTGAGTTGAAAATAATGAAACCCTTTTAAAAATATTACTTACTTACTACTTCTTATTACTTCTACTTATAAAAAGTAAGATTTTTTTTAATAAGGCCTTGTACTACCTTATTCCAGTGCATAATAATACTGGACAATACAATAGCATGTTTTTTCAAGGTGCAGTGAAGATCGGTTCAAGATGATGAACCAGGAGATAATGTGTGAGGTGGAGATTGGTACTCACGGGGGCATCGAGATAGACGGGGACGACCAAGTCGGTGTCAAGGTAGAAAGCTTACCCCACAGACCATTAGTAAAATAGACATTGCAAGTAGGGTAGGGTATATTCTATTCATAACTATAAATTTAAAAATAAAAAATCTGTATTTTTTAGTTCAAAAACCGCATCTAAATTGGTCCATTCCTTTAGAAGCGACAATGCCACAGACATACACAGATACGTCAAACTTATAACACCTCTCTTTTTGCGTCGAGGGGTAAAAATAGGCATAAAGTGGTGTTTCATTTCCTTACAATATACATATTTCAATACAATCTTTCTTTTTTTTCTTCTCTCTTTCTTGGCCGGCAACGCATCAGTGATGTTTTTGGTATTGCTGATGTCCATGCGCGACGATAGCCACTTACTATCAGGTGGATCGTCAGCTTGTTTGCCTGCTATTTTCATAAAAAATACAATTAATAACTTGCTTTGTCTAGTTCGACTAATGGTCTGTAGTTGAAATTAATACATTGTAATAGTTTTATGATTAACACATGATCATTCAGTACTGTCTTGAAGCACCACCGTCGCCCTATTGTTTTGTGAAGCTAATTGAAAATTAAGGCGTAGACACAAACTCATTCTTGCAGAGATTCGCATTTAAAATATAACATGAAATGATATAGATTTCACCATAAAAATAACGTCTTAAAAATTATTAACGCTCCAACTCAGAGTCATCAACGGTTACATTAATCGCTCCTTATTAAAGAATCACCATAAAAATTCTGTACTAAGGAGCAATTTAAGTAACCATTAGTGACTCTGAGTTGGGGCATATGTGTAATTAAAATTAATATCGTATTTTTTAATGTTTTTAATGTTTAGTGTACCTGTAATTTCAGTATGAAGAGATAGAGGCAGGTCAGTACGAGGAGTACATCACAGATGATCAGTACGAAGAGGTAGAGGAGCAAGTTATTGGGATGCAGCACTTGGAAGAAGGTTAGTGTTTCATATATTTAAAATCACACGCCTTATTGACATTAAAGATTGCTGCATTCAATCAATAATTCTTACAAAAAATAACCAACTTCAAAAACAGAAAAAAATACAGTTGAATTGAATACCTCCTTCTTTTTTGAAGTCGGTTAAAATATTATATAGCCTATTTCACCTGGGGATAGTGTAGCTTCCCGACAGTGAAAGAATTTTTCAAATCGATTCAGTAGTTTCGGAGCCTATTCAATGCAAACAAACAATCAAATCTTTCCTCTTTATAATATTAGTATAGAAACGTTTTTGTATGATGCCCTGCAGGCCTGCATACCTCTTTTGCCGACTGTACCCTATAGTTACAAGTTTTACTAGTGAAGTAGTAACTATAATAATGATCGTAGTGATCCTTCCAGACTACACGATGGCGGTGAGCAGCGAGGAGGTGGTTCTGCCGGGCGCGGCGCCCGAGGAGCTTCGCCCCGCGGAGATGGCCTACGAGGCACACTACGCGCCGCTACCGCCCAGTACTAGCAGGTGCGTTGGTAGTGCTATTTTTATGTTGTTGTGTTGTTTGTGTATGGAGATTTCTACTTTTTTTTTGTAACCCTCGATGCAAAAAGAGGGGTGTTATAAGTTTGACGTTTCTGTGTCTCTTTCTTTGGCATCGTAGCTGCTAAACGAATGGATCGATTATGATGCGGTTATTTTTGTTTGAAAGCTGACAAGATGGTTCCTAGCTAGGTTTAGTGTACACTGTTCATAAATTGAATTGAAACTATATGTGTTGTTTTGTTTGAACACGTTACTTATGCTGAGCGATATTTTCGCTGCGTTCCAGTAGGGGGCGCGGTCGGCCGCGAGTCAACGCTAACACTAACGCCAACAACATTCATCATTTGATGCCCATCGGTGAGTTATCCTACTTATCACGTTTATTTGAATAAACTGTTAAATTAAAAAGTAGAGTGGACTTGAGGAACCAGCTTTTAGCGTTAGATCTTCAGTTTAATTTAACATTAAAATGTATTATGATAACACGCTAAATGAATAAATAAATATATTTGTTGGTCCTTCGAGCTAAAAAATATATATCAAATATGTGGCTCGAAGGACCAAGTTTTGAAGGTTCTTATTGCATGACATTATAACCATCTTGTTAAAATGTCTACCTCTTCTAAAAGATTATTATTATCTATCCAGGTGAAGTCCCAATGGGTTTAATGGAGGGCGTGAACTCTGGGCGCGGCGCCGCTAGACGCTGGGAGCAGAAACAGGTGCAGATCAAGACCATGGAGGGGGAGTTCTCCGTCACCATGTGGGCTACGGGGGAAGATGATGGTAGGTGATAAATGGATAGATGATTAAAAATGTCAACCGTATTTTGTATATTTTTGTCTGTTTGTGCGTTTGATCTGGCTAATCTCAGGAACGGCTTAACACATTTAGATGCCGTTATCATTGATGTGTTGTAGTAAGCTTGGATTAACATTTAGTGTTTATTTCAATAGGTTCACAAATAAAAAAGTTATGTCAAATAAAAGATCCATACATGTATTCAAGTATGGGTACCGGAAGGTTTACCGAAGCAAAACGAGAGCTTTCACCATCAACCATATTTCAGATGACGGTTCGAACCCTGACCCGGATCCAGACTACACGGAGTACATGACAGGCAAGAAGAATGTCCTGGGCAATGACAACATGCCAGGTAATCTTGATCCTTGCGTCCCGGCTGTGCGTGACACCGCCAACAAATTGTATGTTTGGCTTGAGAGCCGCTTCTTTCTTTTTCTCCTCTCATTCCTGCCCGATATCAGTGATGCCTTTGGTGTTTCAGATGTCCATGGGCGACGATAGCTACTTACCATCAGGTGGATTGTCAGCTTGTTTGCCGGCTATTTCCAGAAAAAACTGCATGAATGTCATCCATCCTATAGAAGTCCACTCCTAGACATTGGCATCCAACCATCCTAGACCTTCTTAATCCAAGCTTTAAATATTTTACTCTTATTACATCTAGAGCACTAGTAAACAACATATGAGATGAAAAGCTGCGAGTGTTGAGTCTAGTATAACTAAAGACTAAATGTACAAATGAATTGTTAACTGTTACACATTTTCAGGTTTAGATCTATCCGACCCGAAGCAGCTGGCGGAGTTCGCGCGCCCCGGACACAAGATCCGGCTAAAGAAACCCTCGCCAGAGTCCTCCGATAGAACTATAGGTAATTAGCATTTTTGCCCTTCACATATTAATACTTTATTATATACGAGTAACTGCCCTCTCTTTGCTTCGGTTTTCTTATTTTTTAAACATTGGGTTACATTATTGGAGTTTTTTTAAGGATCCCCAATTTTTTTGAAAATATAATATAGCCTATGTTACCTGGGGATAGTGTAGCTTCCCAACAGTGAAAGAATTTTTAAAATGGGTTCAGTAGTTTTGGAACCTATTCAATGCAAACAAACAATCAAATCTCTTTATAATATTAATATAGATGTATCTGACTAATATAATTATGATTTTATTCACAGCGTGTCCACACAAAGGCTGTACGAAAATGTTTAGAGACAACTCTGCAATGAGGAAGCATTTACACACACATGGGCCCAGAGTTCATGTGTGTGCGGAGTGTGGTATGTTCAATGTTAATTAATAATCTCATTATACTTTTTATTTAACAAAGATATTTTACTATAAATATGTTATGTTCATACATTGCGAGGTTCAGTTTTTGATACAACTTTAAACTCAATAGCTCAAATGACTAAATTCGACTGTCTCTCTTGACATATTATTATCTATCTCTTTTTATATAATTATACAATATTATTGTTATTTAAGCATACATTTCAATACTAAATACTATTAGAATGCATTATGTATTAGCACAATGAAAATTATTCAAATAAATGATATTCAATTTACGCATTTTACGCATTATCGCAATGGTAATTGTGTCGAGTTATGCATGATGCATTGTTTCAATTAGTGCTGTTAATGGATGGTACGCGTAAATACGCGCCATATTGAGTTGAATCAACATTTGACTTGACTCACGTTCAACTTTGCAGGAAAGGCATTTGTGGAGAGTTCCAAGTTAAAACGACACCAGCTTGTCCACACGGGGGAGAAACCGTTTCAGTGCACGTTTGAGGGGTGCGGCAAGAGGTTTTCATTAGACTTTAATTTAAGGTAAATCTTTTTCGTTATTGTTAAATGCTTATGTTTTTATATTTCTTTATGGAAATAGCCGGCAAACGAGCTGACGATCCACCTGATGATTAGTGGCTATCGTCGCCCGTGGACATCAGCCAAAGGCATCACAGATGCGTTGCCGGCCAAGAAAAGAAGAAAAAGAAAGAAAGAAAGAACTGGCTCTCAAGCTCCCAGCTGGAACACGACGACACTTTACATTGATGTAAAAAGTATTTTCCACTGTTTGCACATACAATATTTAATAATATCTCTTCAAGGAAAGAATGAATAGACTTTTATTAAGTGTGCTCACCGACATACTCAAAGAAGTGTACCCAACATTAGCATCTACTCATAGTGTCATATAGCATCAATCTACAAACTACCTTTTTTTCTGCTCTATTTTTGGCCGGTAACGCATATGTGTTTTTGTGTTGAACTCCATGGGCGACGATTGCCACTTGCCATCAGGTGGATCGTCAGCACATTAGCCGGCAATTTCCATAATAATAATAATATAACCTCCCAATGTTCCAGAACACACGTGAGGATCCACACGGGCGACCGGCCGTACGTCTGTCCGTTCGACGGCTGCAACAAGAAGTTCGCGCAGAGCACCAACCTCAAGTCCCACATACTGACGCACGCCAAGGCCAAGTATGTACGGTCGGCCGCAGAAGTAGCTTAACATTATAGTACTTTGTAATAGTAACTGTTTCGACGGTTTCCTAGCAACATCTATGACAAATTCAAGAAATGTAATGTGACAAGGTACTAAAATGTTAAGCTACTTCTGCGGCCGACTGTACCGTTCAGCAAGGCTGTTCTGTTTTGTAACTCGACAGCGGAATCCGCGATGAGTTTCAAAATTACTATTCTATAAAACTCGACAGTACAGGTGGCGCCGCAGTGTAGAACGCGGCGGTGAGAAAAACTACTTGTTCAATATTAATTTGACATGTTTGGTATTTGGTAATGGATTTGTTTGTCTCGATCATCGAATTACGTCACCGTCGAAGCTCGTGTCCAATTGTCAAACGAAAATGTGCTTTGATTTCGAGTTCGTATTATAGAGAATAGCCCTCCTGGTTAATATAAATAAGACAAGAACGCCTGGAAATAGCCGTACCGTTTTCAGTCCTGCGTAGGTTAGAAGACTATTCTGTAGTACCTCCGTGTTATTTTAGAAAATTTGCTGTGCTAAGGAGTTTCTTCCGGTATTTCTTCTCCATGACAAAGCACCTCTCCGAAATCCGATAGATTAGAAAAATTATGTGCATAAGTGTATCAGTGACACCTATATGAATAAATGATTTGGTCTCTGTCGTTGTAAATACAGTGTAAACTCTTTATAATGTCATTCTTTATAACAATAAACTCCCTATAAACGTAGAAGTGAGCACCATTTGGTTGGTTTTTATTAAAACCCACATATTGATAAACTCTTTGTCTTTATAGCGATACAGCCATTCTCTATTACAAAAAAAAATGTGTTAATACTTAGACAGTAAATATTTATAATGGTATTGTTGTTTATGTTAGCTTATCAGGTTACAAAAGACTTTGAAGCTATGACACATCTATTTGAGGTCGTAAACATGAGGACGTAAACAGCCGCCTTGATTTTGTTAGCCTCTGAGATTAATCAATAACTAATTTTGTCATCTTTCAGATCGAGAAACTCCTTATCACGCAATGGAGGTGGAAACTACGAGTCTGCGAGAACTACACCACAATTTGTTCAATTAGAAGTGTCTCCGGATGACTCCAATCCACAGTTAATCTTCTACACACATGAATGAGAATAGAGGAATCAATGTGTGAACCTTGTGATAAACTATGTAATGGTTAAAAGTGATTAGAAAACTTGTTTATATAGGGATAAGTGAAGTGATATGATGGAATGAAGTGTTTAAAGTCAGTGATTGAAAACTTGTATATGGACTGTGAATAATGTAACAATGTTAGTTATGAACTGTTTTTATTATCTGATCGGTTACGATTATTGTGAATTATGGTGCAAAAATTGTGACGAGTCGACTGTTTTAGAACCTAGTGAATTGATTGTGAAGCTTGGTGAAACTGATGGTACTCGAATTTGAGCAGTGGTTTAAGGAATATTTTGATACAAATGCTGTTGAGTTATATGGCAAGATGATTCGTATCACAGTGTGTGATAAAAGGGAAGCTTGTTAAGACTTATAGAGGAGTATTGTGAGTATATACTTAGATAGTTATTTTCTTATAAACATATGGGGTTATATGAATGAAATTAGGAAAATTTTGTTGCCAATATAATTGTTGAAACTCTTTTAATGAAATAATATTGGCCATTATTTCATTAACTTTATAAAACAACTAATGCAAATTGAAAAAATAATGTAAGTGAATCCATGATGCATTAAACAATTTAGAATCAAAAAGATTGCAGAATATTATTCATCATATTTTGTGTGTTTTTAAATATTTGTGCACTCTTAAAGCCAGATATTGGATGAATACCTGTTAACTATTATGCAAATATGATGTAACTTTAGAAATATCATACATATCAAACAACTTTTACAAATAACAGTTACATAACATTCATCTTGTTAGTAATATTTATTTATATTTCATAGCTGTCTTTTGTAACAAAAAAAAATCTTATTGTTATAAAGCTTTATATGGGTTTAATAAAAATAATTTATTACATATTAAAAGGCAGTCCCGACAACATATTTTATTATTGTCCCATGCATTAGAATAATAGGGGCTATATAGCCATTGTAGCTATCCCAATACTGATCTCCAACTTTTCAAATTATCCCATTTAAAAGTATAATATAATAACAGAAGGGTTAGTGGTGGTACAGCCATACAAGCCGAAAAACCCAACTTCCTATCATTGCTTTACTATCATCACTACAGCTGTTAACACTCATATTATTTGTTGGTAAATATTATATGTATGGAATGGAGTGTTCTATGTTGTCGGGCCGAAGATCCTGAGTTGTATGACACAACTGGATTTGCCTTGTTCTGAAGGCCTAGGCACTCTACTGAGAAGGGTAGGCTGGCTATGGGGTTGGTCGCAAAACCTTCCAGTTTTACCTAAATTAGGAGAGAACTGTGGCCTGTAGTGGGCCATTAATATGTTGTAGCCAATTGGCTGATGAAATATACTTTGATGAAAACTCATATTTCTATTTTCTTTTTTCATTATTGCAGTTTTCAAGCGAATATATTAAGTTTTCAAAAATAAGACCAAAAAGTGAAAGTGGCATTCTGCTGAATATATGCCCAACGCTGCCTTGGCCTAATAATATCTTTGCTAATAGACCAATATAAATAACCCTTGATAATGTACAAAAAAATTATATTGGCCAATCTTTTCAAAGTCGGGGCTGCCTTTACTAAGCCTCTTGTGAAATGGACAATAAATTTATATGTTGCTTTATCTATCAATTATTAGGAGTACTGTTATAAGGTACTTACCTTATTATAATTAAAAAATATATAATTATTGAAATTTCACCAAATATTACAAAACAATTATTGCAATGCACAACATGGTAAATTAAAGTAATATTTATATGTGAATTGTCTTTGTATAAAATTGTTTAAAATAGATGCAAAAACCTCTCATGAAAAAAAAAACGAATTATAAGAAGTTGTTTAGTTGTTCCTAAGTAATTTTCTTTACTCTTGGATTTGTATGTTTTTTAATTATGCTATAATTATATGGTAGATTATATAGTTGAGCAGCATAGTATCACTATACTAACCTGTTAGTCTACTAACTATGTTAGTCTAGTCACTAAATGATTTCTGGAGTACCTACGAAACTAAACATTATAATGCACAATTTCTGTTCACTTTAGTACTGTACCTTAGAAGTAACTAAATACTTACATTTGTTTTTAAGAAAGCTATTAATAAAGTCACATGGATGTGGATGGAAGAATGGTTTAGATCAGGATAATTTACCACTTAAAATTACCATGAATATTAGATCTCACACGGTCATACATTGATAGTTTGCTGTGCTTAAAATTCAGTGGGAATTAATCGTCAAACAATTTTTTGTTAATTTATTGTATGTCAGTGCTCCATTTACATGTACAATGATTTAAGGAAAAACTAAATAGTTTGTTATCAATGTTATTGTTGAGAAGTGTAAGGAAGACATGGAGTTGCACTTTTGATTTTTCACAGCCTTCAAAATATTGTTTATTAATTTGCAATACTAGATCTTTTTATAAATTAGTTAAACTATTATAATACATTTATAGTAAGATGCCCATCGTACAAAATTTCAACAGAAGTTTTTTTTATATTAAGGAGCTCCACGCACCGAGCGCTATGCGGTTACAGTAAATACACCACGTCCAGTGTGCATTACTCCTTTCGTGTCGATATGCGTAATTTTTACTATGGACTTAGGGAAAAGGAAGCTAGCTATATTTACACACTAACGCGCACTTTCCCGTCGATTTAAGTATCCTATATCTTATTCCAGTAATAGTTTGTGTGTGCTAAATTTCAAGAAAAACCGTTCAGTACTTTTTCCATGAAAGTGCAACAAACGTCCTTTATTTTTACATATTTTCAAAAAATCATAACGTGTTAGCGTTTGGTGTGCAGAGTTCCTTAGAATAATACGTAATAATTATAAATATGGCTGTAGTTTTATTCATGTAAAATCAAAATGCGCATTAACTGCCTGAAAATTACGCTTGACTGTTAGACTGGCAACACCATATCAATGGTCAGAATTGTGCAATTCAATTTTACGGTATATTTAAGTTTACAAATGTCAACTCTTATTCATATAAGACAATGAAATGAATCAAAACAACATTAAGTAAAAAAATATATGTTGATGATGAACTCTTAAGTCTTTTAATCATTATGCCGTCAGCGAATTGCCTTGTATGATTCTGATAGTGTTGCCCCATTGTACATTTTGTACTATAAATATGCCAAAAATAAGATGTTTGTAAAATAGATAGATTTATTATAAATAATATTTTTAATTAAGAAACGGAGAGTATGAGTGATTTATTTTTCTGTGAAATGGTAATTTATGTTCTAAATGTGTGATACAACTTATATTATGCAAATTCATAGCTTTGTGAGATGTACTACTAATTGGTCAATTTTATATGACCAAGAAAAAATTTGTACCAATATTATTAATATATAAAATCATCACCTTTATTTAGCATACATTATTATTTTTATAAGTGTGTGTTGATTATAAATATTTAAAATCTAATGTTTGTGCTTATTTAAGCTGCTTTAACAGTTATACTTCAGCAAAAAAAAAATTGTAAGTCTGGTATCTACATTTCAAAATTGAAACAAACAAAATAACTTCATCTCAATGAGTATTGTGTAGAAGGCAGAAAATAACTTTGAAACCAAAAAGGTGAAATAAGCTTCTTGACTAACTATTTATTATCTAGAATTACTTTTCTTATATTCGGAAATCTGGTCTCTCGAATATTCATAACTTATGACAAACCAAATATATGGAGTGAGATAGATACCATTTACCATTTTGCACCTGTCTCTACTTTATTAGTACAGGATCCGAGAGGCGTTTCTGCACACATCTGCTTACTGGATCAAAATTGTTTTATATCAAATATCTTATGTATCGCGAATGGGTTGCCAAAAAAAAGATGTCTATATTGTCTTTCCATAATTGTATATAAGTTATTAATAAGTTATTATAAAAAAGAATATATTTTTGCTTTAAGTGGTATCTATCATAGTCCATATGTGACTCCACTCTACTCTACCGCTACTGGACAGCAGTTAATGTGAGTTGTGACATACAGTTAGCATAAAAATGTTTCTTTCGTTGTGTGCAGTTAAGGTCGATGCATACGTGACGGGGACGAGACGTAGACGGGACGTTCCCGTCCCGTGCGTGCCTCCGAGACGTATGCACTATCGTTTACATTTTCTATTAAACAATGTTTCCAAAACTTCACGTCCCGTCCCGTCCACGTTACGTATGCATCAACCTTAAGTTTTAATTGTTTACAAGTTCAATAAGGCCATGTATAATGTTTGTTTAATTTGGTGTGTATGACTGATGTATATAAGTAAATTTTAATTTCTCAAGGTCCAAGATAACATATTGCTGTATTTGAAAGTCAGTTGAAAGTCATACATTTTATTTACAATATTCTTTCAGTCAAATTTTTAGAGCTTTCATATTAATTCATTATTTGTGAACTTTCAAATATTGCAGTATGGTGATTGTTTGATGGAAGGGAAGCAATCAAAATAAATTGTAAATATTTATATACAAATGTTTTTTATTTTGCCTGAATTTTTGGAAATTTCAATTTCCCGCCTCTTTGTATTGTACATTTTATTTTATCCAAACATGATGTAGTGAACAGCTCATTTACCATCCAGTGGCTCGTCTGTTCATTGTGTTATTTTGTTATTTTTTTTACATCATCATTTTAATTATATACTTAGTACATATGTATAAAATCATCAGTAAATAAATAATAATATAGAACTATAACTACATGCGATTATAAATGCGTTAGTAACAAAAATCAATTAAAAACGATAAAAAAATTATATTATATAATTTTTGAAGTTCCAAATGTTGGTAACTCAGTCTCCTTTATATGAAAAAAATATTTTCATCACTACGTAATACAAGATGCTTAAGAACCACCACACAAAGAAGAGCTTGAATGTTAGTTGGATAAAGAATAATCTGAAAAAGAAAATGAATTAAGTATTAATGTAATCTGATAAAATGATAACGCTTGCCTATGACGTGGATGTCTTCCAAGAAAATATTGAATAGGCTTTTAGTAAGTTAATGTGCTCACCACATTGGATCACATCTCCACTTATGTACCATCAGGTGTGATCGTGGTCAAGCATTAACTTATTTTTGTAAAAAAAAAACGATAATAGCCGTGCAAATCATCACCCATCGTTAAAAAAGAGCTTTCCGAAGTCGACATCCTTTGATTTCATCCCTTGTCCCATCATCCGAGATTCTTTATAGAACTAGTTAGGGCTCATACACCCAAGGACGATTCATATTTTTTGCCGTATCGTAATTTTTCACGATTCGTATTTTTTTGACGATGGCAATGGTTTTTAAATGGCCGTGTTTACAGAAATCAAAAATCGTGAAAGTGACCTGGCTACGTCTTAAATGATGTATCGTCTTAAAATTTACGTTCGTCAAAAATATGTAGGTATAATCAACAAAACATCTATTCGGATATTTTGACGAATCACGAAAAAACTCGTTTCCGTATGCAATGTGATGTGAACCTGCATTCATGACGAATCGTCACTGACCGGTCCCGTGTGAATCGGCCCTTAATGGCCTAGTCTAGCCGTACCGAGTTTGATAAGGTTGCAAGCTTTCTGTAAAACCTATCTAAACCCTGTTCACAAATCTTAGAGACTAAAATGACAACCACTAATGTCAAAGTTCGAAATAATGATACCAGCTAAAGTGCGATCTAATTTTCCGGTTTTTTGAATCGTAAACTATGTCGTAAAAATAGTATGACATATTAGTAGCGACACTCATAACTACCTTGATATTTAGTATTCGGCTAAACTAAATAGTAAAAAAAATAGCTGTATACCGAATGTAACCATAACCAAATACTCATTCTTGTAAGCAAAATAACTTATAAAGTTAGTAAGGGCAAATATATTATGGATATATGAATGATAATGGTTGCTTAAACTTGATTTTATACTAGTTTTACAGACTTCAATATTCACACAAATAGTCGACCTTCCAAAAGCTGTGAAAATTTTTCCGATTTACTTTTCGGTTTATGGTCATCACTATTTAATTTGCACCCGAAACTGGTCACCCATGAAACGCCAATTTAGTCTCTAAGATTTGTGAACGGATTATAGCTGGCTTTTTTAATCATATTTAGTATTGGGGATTCTAATGGTCCTATTATTTTGTCCTACGAGGAGGATCACGAAGATAAATTCTCTCTTCTTTCTTATGCAACAACGCATCGGTGATGTTTGTTGGTGACAATGTCCACTGGCTGTGACACAGACAACTATTACCTACTTACTGCCCTTACTGGGCTGCAGTGACGGATTAACCCTTAATCAAATTAAGCAATTGCCTAGGGCATCACGTCTGGGGGGGCACCAGAAGAAGCACAAAAAACCATGTTGAAATACGAATAGAGGGGCCCACAGGCGTGGATTGCTTAGGGCATCAAGTAGTCTTAATCCGTCACTGCTGGGCTGTGCCTGTGAGCAGTGAGTGAGTACTTTAAATCCCCAATCTTATTGACCAGGCAGAAGTTAGACACGAGTCGATGCGCAGAACGTAAAATAAGGTATCACCGGAGGAGCGCGGGTTGGCGGGAAATCGACTATGATCACTCGCGCAGCGCCGCCAACTTTAGCTCGGCCAATAAGTTTGGAGATTAATCAGTGGACTCATCTGCCTGTTTGTCGACTATTTACATAAATATAAATACTTACAGTTTCAACACACGTCTAGCTCTAGGCAAAGTCGAGGGTGGATCCTTGCAGCAATATAGCCTGGCGCCTTGCACGTAGTTTGAAAGGAACTCATTTATATCAATTTTCTGAAATCGTAAAGAGTTCAATATTAATTGCGAATGTTAATGAAATTTCAAAAACATTTATAGTTGTTAGAACAAGTTTATATTGTGTAGGTACGTAGCAAAATTAGATACCCAGTCTTCTAAATAAACGCTGTATGTTAATTAACTTAAAGGAAACATAGACGATGTTTTATTGGGCGAGCGAAACGAGCCCTTAGATACTATCCCAATACCAACTAACGCCATCTGTCATCAAAAATTATTACTAGGTAACTTCGTGGACTTACTATGGCCAAATAGCAGTAAAGCTATGCTTTTTGATAGTTAACCGGTTACGAATCTGACACTAGAATTAAAGCATATTTCTTCATTAATTAAATCCGCACTTGGCCAGCGTGGTAGACTATGGCCTGTACCCCTCACATTGTGAGAGGAGACCCCAAGCCCAGCAGTGGGACAATTATGGGTTGTTGCTTTGCTTTGCTTTGCTTTAATTAAAGAAGGAGAGGGGCAGCTTGCTCTCCGGGTAATAATGCAGCTTATTGAACTATAACAGGGTTGACTGAAACTGGGGTGGAACGCCGTATCAATTATACGGAGACACACAGCCTACAAGGGTCCGCATTAACACGTTAATGGCGACCCCTCTAGTAAAAAAACCAGCGCCCTGTTATCTTATCGACTTACTTTACTTCGCTACATTTGAAAACGTGGTGCCCTCCAAAAAAAGCTCACCAGCTGCAATAAGACAGCTACAGTTGGTGCCTCTTTTATTCCGAAAGAGCAAAAGTTGGTGCGGGGGCCCCTCAACAAATATTTATATAGGGCCTTCCTAGGGCTCGCTACGCCACTGACTGGAACCTTTCTTCGTTCGTTAATCAGGATGCACCACTAGTAGGGAAAGTGAGCTTGGACTCAAGAAGGCACGAAGTTCCTCTTCACCCTTATCCTAGTATTTGCAATCTATGTAAATAAAGGTACGTACTAACCGTTGCTCCCAGGTTGGTCTTTACAGTCATGAAAAAAGTGCCATCTACAAGATGCTGTTTGAATTGTCTGTTATAGACGGAAAGGAAGATAGATAGGTACGTACCTATCCATATCCATACTTCCATACTAATATTATACTTCGATGTTGCATCCTCAAGATTTAAATAACCATGTAGTTGTCCTTCGAGACACTGCATCGTCACACATTTGGAGTATATGAAAATAAAACAATAATAAGAGTCAAATATTTAGTCTGTGTCGTTGCCATCACATCACTATTGTATATACCCAGCCCTAAAACGTCATTCGTTTTTCGTGTGCTGCATCGTCGTTGGTGTCATTGCTTATAAATAATTTAAATAATATTATAATAACATTAAAAACTCGTGTTTTGGATTATTTTGGCTCATATCTAATAGGCGGAAAACATGAGAAAAGAATAAATGAAACTGAATCAGAAATAAATGAAGATATGCAATCTTCGCAATGGAATTCGGGTTTGGTTGTCTAATATCTGACGAATTATTGTACGTTATGATTGCTTGAAATGTTAGTGATTCAATGCATCTTGGTATCCTTAGATGTTGAATCTGATTCCAAACACGGAATCTTTTATTATTTCATATTATTTGATACAAAAGAAGAGGGTTTTCCTGAGTGATGACTGATGACACGTCATGTCATGTCATTCGAAAAGTACTAACCACAGAGTACTTAATCACTACGTTTTAGTACTAACTATTATTTTGTCCACCAACCTTGTCGTAGTAGCCTGTAACCTGTTGACTTGCCAGTTCAGGTACCTTGTTTCATAAAGTGGTAATACGCGATATTATCCAGGAACAAAAATATCTTAC
The DNA here is from genome assembly GCA_911387775.1 of Thymelicus sylvestris. NCBI lineage: Eukaryota > Metazoa > Arthropoda > Insecta > Lepidoptera > Hesperiidae > Thymelicus > Thymelicus sylvestris. The sequence goes on from OU426903.1 coordinate 2,167,491, forward strand.
TTTCTTAATGTGGTGTCACGAGATGGCATCCTGAAAGTAAATCACATACTTAACAGGCCTTGCACTATACTATCCAGAAACAAGAATATCTTACTTTCTTAACGTGGTGTCACGAGATGGCATCCTGAAAGTAAACCACAGGCTTACCAGGACTTGCGTTATATTATCCAGAAACATAAATAATACATATGTTACTTTCTTAACGTGGTGACACGAGATGTCACCCGAAAGTAAATCACATAAGTACCTAGTTTTGCAGAATCGTATGTCCATTCGGAAACACCGATATGTCCTGCGGGAAAGGTGGCCATTATAATATATTTGAGGCAGATGAACCAGTACTCCTCAAAATACCAGAGAAAATCCTAGCTATGCCAGGCGAAGCTAAGAAACTGGAACAATAACCACGGTGCAGAATTAGAGAAGCTGATTAAATCTCTGAACATTGGGAAAAATCCTCCAGGGTTGGCTAAATAAGGAAGATAAAAAGTAAAATGTACTAAAGATATAGAGATAAGCGACTAGTCAGATAGACTATACAACATTAATATAATAAAGATATCTAAAAGCCATAGGAGTAACATTTTGCTACTACGACGGACAGCCAATTGAACACCAAGGGGGACAATTCGTTGGAACTGACATCATGCTGATGTCTTACCGCCATCTATGCAACTTGAGGGCGCTGATGGCGCATCGAAATTTATTTGCAAAAATCATGTAATAAGTAAAGCACTCTTTACCCCTTATATTAATATATTTCTTGAGGAATAACTACTTGACGCAGCTGCGGGCTCAAGCGCCGCCGCTGCCTGCCGCGACCCCTCGCGACCGCCAAGCAGACCAGAGACGCAGATGGAGGCACCAAATTCCAGCCGTACACAATTTTATTGTAATAATTGGTGAGCAAACCCACTGAACTATCCTATGTATGAGGATAACAGATCCTCTTAATTCTTTTTTCTTACTCGAACAATGGAAACAATAAACCCACCATGTTCAAATCGGAAACAAATAATTTCAATAATTTTACATTGACATTATTTTGGTATTTAAGTGTTTTATCATACCTGTTCATTTATTTCTCTGATACTCGTAGCATCCAAGAGCTCAGTGCCTCTCTTTAGATTCATTTTGTATCTAAACCGAATAAATAGTGTGCATAGTTACCCATACACCGTCGCCAGATGGCTGATATAAATGCAAACATTTAAAGAAGCCTTTCTTAATACTTATGACAGATTACCAAGAAATCCCAACCCCAGCTCTACTCCACGCAATGTTTTTACAAAGCTTTTAAAAACATAATTGTCATAATTGAAGTAACAACTCTATGTACTACAGTATTAACATACCTTGACAATATATTTTTTGTGTTGGGGATAATAAAATTATGTTATGACATACTAGCACTTTGACCGCGACTTTGCCCGAGTTTGCCGGGATAATAAATGGACATATCTAGTCCAGATCATGGTCTGACTATGGGCTAGGTTTCATGAAAATCCCTTCAGAAGTTTTAGCGTGAAAGAGTAATAAACATCCATACAGATTTTCATTTTTGTAGTATTATTGGGGTGCAATAATACAAAATGTATATTTGGTAAAACTAAGATTTATTAAAATCCGGCCTAATGCGAGTCGGACTCGCGCGCCGAGGGCTATGTACAAATGTATAATAATAATAACGATACTTTATTTCAGACTGATCCTGATGATTCTATAAATTAGAACCGAACATTGCTGATGTATTCTGAACTGAGTAACAAACATAACGTTGCAGTTGAAACGCTGTCGCCTTCACATGTTACTGTGTTCGATTTACGCATTTTCTCCGTTACTTATGCTATAAGATAGTCTTGCTTTGCTTCCACCAAATTTCATGGTTTGAGATCAACGGGAAGAACGCTACAGGTTTTGCTTCCCTTGCAAGTGCCATAATTAAAAAGAAAAAATTTTATATCGCATTAACGCCGCGCTGTAGTTTTTTGGTTGTGCTGACGTAGAATAGAAGCTTGATTTGGAAGGGATTGCACACCTCAGTATTTTATATTAATTATATTTATATAATGGACATTAATTACATTGGATATCGATAATAATTATTATATTAATTTTATCCACTCGTCCCTGGGAAAAATGGGATTGATAGACAGACAGACAAGCAGGTTCCGCTTTTTTCCTGTTGAGGAACGGAACTCTAAAAATCTATAAAAATCCGAAAATTTTAAGGGAAATTTTTAGGTTCACTTATCTACTGCTGCATGCTCCGTTCTTGCTAAGGATTGTTAATACACCAAACAGTTTATATGTCTTTAGCCTTATCAAGATGAAGTATGGTAGTCAGATACCTACTTTTTGATTTGAACAGATGGTATAATAAAGTGACTTCTCCATTACAGAGTGGATACACCTTGGAATGGAGTGATTAGGGGTCAGTGAAAAAACAATCTCATTAAATTATTTACAGTGGCTCGCAGCCTTTTTAGAGATGCAATCTTGTGGTAAAACTTGCAAGAATAAAAATGTTTAGCTCGGTATCGATGCCACCATTGCCATCTCAGAAATATATTGAATGGTATCAGATTTCCTCATATCAATAAAATTATTAACTAGACTATTACTAGACTATTATAGATGTCGATTTATTTGCATCGCATCGTTTTTTTCTTATTCCTTTATATAGAAAATGTAACAGAACTTAGCGTCTGCAATCTTATCCGACAAACCTTCACAAGGGATACCCCAAATGACAAACCAATAGGTGTATTCCATATCAAAATCCTCAATTTCTTATCAAAAATACGCTTAGCCAGTATAACGTAATATACTTATTAAAAGCTTTGGTTTAAATTCTGTTTGACATTAATATAAACATCCAGAACTGCACTGTTTCATATTATTATATGCTTTTATGCAAAGCAATTCAAATTCATTATTTGCGTAAATAAAGATACCTACAACAGTTGGTCAATATAAACATAAAATCGTCTTATTTTACCTTGTCGGTTTGGACTTTTCTTAATCTTAAGCGATATGTTACAGAAAGTAATAAGCTACTTTACAAATTCACACCAGTCAGCCCTATATCTGTTTGTTAATTACACATTGGTAACGATAATTATTGTATTACAAGGTTTTTTTCAAACTTGTCTTTATGACTAAAACAAGGTTACCAAATTATATTTTAACCCAAATCTTACTTTATCCTATTTGGCTCAAAATTCCAATGAGAATTTATCAATGAAATTCAATAAGTTTTAACTTTCATCGCGTTATCTACCGGGCAACGTGTGCAAATATTATTTGTTATTAATTGGTTATCTCACTACAATAAAAAATTGTAATTTTTTTAAAAAAAATTCAGTAGCACGTAGACTATTTCTAGTTGTTCGACAAAGACTATCCTTATAGATAGAAAAGACAGCTCGGCTCCGAAATTCTGTCGACACAGGCAAAAATTTATGTACTTTCTGCTAAAAAGCCTTTCCACAATACTTCGCAGAGCACAAGCCGAATAGATTCGATGGAACCGATGGATCAGACAAATATTGCGCGTTAGCGGCGCGGCGTGAACGTGACCGTACTCACGGCACACAGTACCTCACACGCTCCTACATCTGCAGCAAGCTGGATTGGACTGCTGAAATGCCACTCGTTGGACAAGAAACGCTTCGTCTCCTCGCCGAAAAATCCTATAACCAACCTATTGTCAATATCGGGGAGTATAAATCCTTTTGCTGAAATTGTGTTTAGTATTAAGTATTAGAATTTACCTAATGCCTAAATTATAAATCCGATAAATTTTGGACGAAAGATGTTTTTTAACACTTGATAAAAAATTCACTTTTTTGTGCGGTTTTATACACTACATTCTGCAACATCCTCTAAACATCTACATGGTTATTTAAATCTTGAGGATGCAACATCGAAGTATAATTTAAAGGTTGAAAGAACTTACCTGTAAGTGAATTTCAACCGGGATTATACGAGATGTTGCATCCGAAGAGATTTAAACTCCCGCCCACCCGGTGGTACACGTGCTAGCGCTACAGTTTGCCACCCCATGTATGGTTGCAGAATGACCAACTAGGACGAAACTCTAAACTGAATGACGTTTTAGGGCTGGGTATATACAATAGTGATGTGATGGCAACGACACAGACTAAATATTTGACTCTTATTATTGTTTTATTTTCATATACTCCAAATGTGTGACGATGCAGTGTCTCGAAGGACAACTACATGGTTATTTAAATCTCTTCGGATGCAACATCTCGTATAATCCCGGTTGAAATTCACTTACAGGTAAGTTCTTTCAACCTTTAAATTATAAATGTGAAAGTGTGTTTGTTTGTCCGTCTTTCACGTCGCAACGAAGCTGTTATATGGTATGGTTTTGTGTGTGGAGATAGTGAGGAGGGTGGAGAGTAACGTAGGCAACTTTTTACCGCGGTAAGGGTCAACGCACATTTATTCGGCGCCATTCGCGTTTCGCCGAATGATTTTGGTTACACTTATTCAGCTCGGCTTCTATCAGCCGCGTACGGCGTCGTAAGAGTGCGAACGACTGCTTACGGCGTCGTAAGAATGCGAACGGCTGCGTACGGCGCTGAATACGCTGCGAAGTCCGTCCGAAGACGTTAGTAGGTATAATCTATACAGGAACTATGAAGGTTGCAACCTGTCGACAAGGCCAAGGAGTCAAAAATCTTCCATGTACCTACCTACAGCGCGGCGCTGTTCCGCCGCGTTCGACGTCGTACGCGGCGTACGCGGCCGAAAGATAAAACACATTTGTCGTGGTTTTCTACTTGTTTACCGCGAAAGCGGAATCGGCGCCGAAAAGCCGAAAGGATGCGTACGCGTCTCCATACAAAATCGTTGTTTACTATGGACAAAAGCCGAATGGAGCCGAATAAATGTGTTTTGACCCTAAAACATTCCCATGGGAAGATCGATATTTTGTTAGTTGCTAGATATTTAGTTCCGGATTCTGTTAATAGATGGCGTTAGTAAAATTCATTTGCAAGTTCTAAGAAAAGTAAATAAGTAGAATTTGTAAAAAATCGATCTCTACCGCGGGCCAAGCTGCGGTCAAAAGCTAGTTTATGATATGGCCAAATTTAGATTAATTTTACCTCATATTCAGTGAAGAATATGTCTCTCTCCTCTTTCTTGATGCAATTCCGCAAGGCCAAGAAGTAGTCATTCCTGAAGATCCACTGTCCAGTCATGTAATGAGCCAGTAAGTTCAACCCGTGGTGAAGACGTATTTGGACTTTTATCATGCTGCAAAGCGTTGTCTTCTTACATTAAATATATAATATAAAAATTGATACATACTTATGCGTATTTATAGCATTACTAGTAGGTACTACAAATATTTTTCTTTAAGTAATAATTTAACGTTTTTTTTACATTTTTTAAAGATTTAATTAATTATTAATTCGTTTTATGTGTAAGCCGACAAACGCCGACGAGGTACCTGATGGACTATGGTAAGTGGTCAAGACAAAGTACCTACAAAGAGTACAAAGTACTCTGTGGTCAAGTGAATGTTGCCAACATAACAGCGAAATGCAGACTTATATGAAACGCATAGGGCCTGTCACTCACAAAGGTTTTTTCCTGAAGAGTATGAGCAGAAAGTCAATGAAGAGCGCGGGCAGCCAGTGCACAAGCAGCGCGTGCAGCTGGTACAGCAGCCGCGACTCGTGGTGCTTGATGGACGGGTACCACAGGCACTGCGAGAATGGGTACTTCACGATTTGCTCCTGGACTGGAATGAGGACACAAAAAGGGTTTATTAAGCACGTTAGAGGCCATCCATAAAGTACGTCACACGTTAAGCGGGGGAGGGGGCTAACGAAGTGCCTGAAACTCCTGAAAGTCATCGGTCGATATAGTACAGTCGGCCGCAGAAGTAGCTTAACATTATAGTACTTTGTAATAGTAACTGTTTCGACGGTTTCCTAGCAACATCTATGACAAATTCAAGAAATGTAATGTGACAAGCTACTAAAATGATAAGCTACTTCTGCGGCCGACTGTACCTCCCGAGGAAAAGGTATTCATAGGTCCGTATTAAAACCTACGTACGCGTACACATGAGCGGGCCTCATTGGCCTCATCGACTCCTCGCATGCGGTGGATCACAGGATCCACAGGGCTCACGGCATGTGCCACAGAAATTATCCGCATACGAGCTATGAAAATTCCCTCTTATTTAAAATACAGTTAATTACTTACACATTTCTGTTGTGTCGACCCAGGACATTGAATGTATTCCTGAATTAGTAATATTGCACACGCGAACATCTTTTGGCCTGTAACGTACAGAATTAAAACAATTAGGTATTTATTTATTTAGTCTTTACTGCACCATAAAAATGTAGACTTAATGGTATCTACTATCTATAGGTATATTGTAATAGTCTTGCCACGCTATAAATAATAGTGAGTTTCGAGACTTACGATGCGTGAGTTGGATGGGCCAATTGGGGCCCATAGTAGAGCAAGAGAAGCGGTCGCTATGGGCGCCAGCAAGGGGCCCCAACAGTGGCCCTATGGTAATATAGGTTCTAATTGTGCATTGTGAAAATGAGACGCGAGTCGTGACAATTTAGTCCTTACCTACCAACTCATATGGTACACAAACAATACATTTGCCATAAAACTAATAAACAAGTAAAAGTAATAAATATGAAATAGGTACCTAATTGTTATTAATTTAATAAACTGTATAAAACTGTAATGTTACGTAAATAATTTTCATACCTATTACATTTATAGAACATTGTTGTTCTAAATGCTGACGTAATTTTGTTCAGCAAAACTTGTAACAGACTATCTGTTACTATGTGGACATTGAAATTTAATTACATATTTCCCTATTTGTGGTACCTAGATACCTGCAGATTTATAAAACAGTAGGTGCCTAGTTTATGTAAATATTTTACTAAGTTTAAGTTGTAAAGAATTAGGTATAATGATAAATTGTTTACCGCTCTAAGCCTGTCGTTGCAGCTAAAATAATGCTTGCGTTGATGCATATGTCCACCGGAAGCAAGTCTGGTCGGATGTTCTCGTATGTGTGCATGATGCGGAACACCCCTGGAACGCAATTGATAAATCATACCGACAAACAAGACATATTTTATATTGTTAGAAATATTAACAAATTATTATAAATAATTTAAAAGTGTAAAAGGCGATGAAAATACGCCTGTTTTTAGCCCACATCAGACTTAACCCTTGGGTTAACATGTATTATGGTTCATCCCGTTCAACACACACATACTTAGTGTAAAGATTACTTATTAGCTTCAGTAGGCCAGTGGCGTAGCTTGCCCTAAGCAGGCCCTGTATAAATTTTTGTTGAGGGGCCCCGCTCCAACTTAAGTTTCAAACGCGAGAAAAAAGGCGTCATTCGGAGCGCCTGTAGGCTGATATGGCGGTGGCTATGCCCCTGGGCTATTCAGTGATCAGTCTGCCTTTAGCTCTGAAAGCGTTCAGTGAACATGTCTGATATCTGGTCCTGACGTGTGATCAATACTTTTTACGAACCCCGTCGAAGCGGGGGTGTCTCAACAATTTTTGACACCACCCTAGGTAAACTAACACTGCAATGATCCTGACTGTTAAACATACATTACAGTATTGTGATGAACTAATTTTCAATTACAGAACAGATACATTTTTACCAGGGGTGTAGCTACCGTCGTATCAGCCGTGTCAATTATACGGGGCGCCCAGCGTATAGGGGCCCCCACTAAAACTCCCAAAAAAGCTCGCCAGTAGCCTACGACCGCTACAGTTGGCACTCCTTTTGTTAAGGGGGCCCTACAACAAATATTGATATAGGGCCTCCGTAGGGCTAGCTACACCACTGATTTTTACCCAATAATAGTAGGTATGCATGCTGATTTTAATTTACAGTTTCATTGACTGAGGAACTAAAACGTAAGTAAACGTACCTTTAGCTCCGGCAACAAGTAACCCTGTCGGCCCGTTGAGGTTGTTGATATACCCTGGAATCGGCTCCTTGAGGGCTGATACCACTAAAAATTACCATTGAACATTAAATATCCAAATGCTATAGGTACAGTCACCTGCAGAGAAAAGTAACTTTATGTGTATTAGGTATACCGTATAGGTATACTAATTGTTCGCGTTTTTTGGGACCTAACCTAATGGTGGGCATACACGCAACGAGAAATCGTTACGATCAGACTGTACCGTTCGAACGGTACCAACAAATCGCTACATGTATGTTATAAAACTGTACAGTTTCGTCCGATTTTTCAAGACTGTGCCGTCGAACGGAACAGTACGAAAATTTCAATTGATCGTAACGATTTCTCGTAGCGTGTAGGTATGCCCACCATTAATAACATTTTTTGTATGTTAATTTGTATGATATATTTTTGTATGTTAAAGACAATGTGCACGCTAATCAGGTTCTAAATCAAGTTTCCATTCCTAGGTCTGCTGGAAGAGATTTCTAATAGAAATAAGCAGTACCTTTGTACAAAATATCTTTCACCATGTTTTATATGCTCTGTTTGTGTACATAAATTGTTAAATAAATAAAAATAAATAACAATATAGGGTAGGTACCTCATATTGTTATTCAAGATCAATTCTAACTGTGTGCTAAATTACATAAAATTCCTCCGTTCAGTGGAGTTTTTGCGTGAAAGATTAACAAAGATCCATTTTCTATTATCTATTATATAAAATTCTGGTGTCACGCTTTTTTGAAGTTGAACTCCTCCGAAACGGCTCGACCGATTTTCTTGAATCTTTGCGTGCATATTGGCTAGGGTGGAGAATCAAACAACATCTATTTTTCATCTCCCCTACCCCTAAATTTTTTTTGGCAGAACAACGTTTGCCCGGTCAGCTAGTATTTCTATAATAATATCTCTCTAGATATTATTAATTAGTTATCATGTAATCTAATCTATACTATAATTTATTAATAATAACATGATCCTTTAACAATGGACTAAAAATAAATAGAAAATCGGCCAAGTGCGAGTCGGACTCAAGCACCGAATAAGTTTAAGGGTTCCGTTTTCATCTCAATTCACGGTCTTTCAATATTTATTGTCTGAAACGCCAATTTGGTTGTTGGTGTCACTGCAATTCCATATGGATTAACTAATCTAGTATTAGCTACTCACCAATAGATGGCCTAGCGATCGCAATCGGGAACTTTCCGGCAAAATCTACCACCATATCCTCTGATAGCGCCTTTGTAAAGGCGTAGGTGTTCGGCAAGGGGTGAATCAACCTTCCAAAATAAAATAGGTTTAAAAATAAAAAAATATTATGTTAATCTGTTTCAAGATAACATTATTAGGGAATCCTGTAGTGACCCGGCGAGTTCACTAGCGGACCCAGGAGAAGTTGTTGCTAGGAGACCCAAGCCTACCTTCCAAATTATCTATGCCCATCTGAAACATACATTACATTTTCTCAACTGGTTAAATTCCCTCCAAAAATAAAATTGGTTCAAGCCAAAAACATAAAAAAAATTTAAATGTGTGCAATTCACACGTGTTAGAAGTGAAACTTCAAAATTTTTGTTTTCAAGATAATGAGACGAATGTAAAATTTCGGGAAGATGATAATTGTAGGTTTTACTACTCCAATCCAATCCACTCCACTCCACTCCACTCCACTAAACTCAACTCAACTCAACTCAAGTCAGTCTCCACTCATTTCTAGTCTCCACTCATTTCTAGTCTCCACTGGACAGTTTCGTTTCATAAAATTTCAAGTCACCCCCGTACTAAAGAAGTTTTCACTTCAAAAACATGGATCCTCCATTGGCCCAGTTGTTACAGACACTGGTTCAGAATCCAGGGAAGACATATATGTGCCAGAAAAATGTTAGTTCTAGTGTCAAGGGTGTTTGCGATGATAACCACGAGACAACATAGGCTCTAGCAGGGGTGTGCGTAAAAGTTTATTAATAAGCTATCTGCTATTTTACTTTGGTTCAAGTCTCTTGAGCATGTCGTCATCCATCCACCGCATAATGTCCATGATGTCCTGGTAGCGATGTTTCGCAGGGTACAGCTTCTCCTCCTGAATGTCTAGGTCATCGTGGCAATAGGCTGTCGACATGTGCAGGAACACCTGGTGGATGAAGAAGTATTAGTACCTACTCATAAATAAATAACTTCCGGCAAACGAGCTAACGATCCAGATGGTTGAAAGTGACCACCGTGGCAACACCAAAGGCATCATTCACCGCGTTGTCAACTAAGAAATAATAGAGAAAGAACTGGCTCCCAAGTCTCCCATCTGCAACAAGACGAGTCGTCTGGCGGCAAGAGCAGAATTGCTAAAAGAAGCCACTTAATTGGTATCCTTTCAGTAGGTATATGAATTACAAACCTCCAAATTATTCATGGTTTCAGCAAACTTTAAAATTTTCAGTGTTCCACAGACGTTGATTCCTACTGCGTCTCGTATAAACAGGTCGAATCTGAAAAGAGACGCAAATCATGATCCTCTAAGATCCGATAAATGGATGGGATTGCAATTTACCATAGTAACAAATATAATTCGCAATTTAGGTCATGTTCCATCCCTGAAGCTTGATCTATGGACTAGATCTATGGATCGATAGCAATTTTTCTGTTTAGTTTTTCGTAGGTATCAAATCTGTCGCCGTAGTCAGTATAATGGTGACCCACTTACCTAACTGAGGCAGCGCAATGGAAGATGATCTGAACCTCTCTTTGCAGTTCCTCCTGGTCCATGATGGAGATGCCAAGCTCGTCCGTCATCACATCCCCGGAAACCAGGCGAAGTTTGTGCAAATTCTTCGGACATTGTGCTTGGATTACGTCGAATACCTGTAAGAGGGGGTTTAGGACAATGACCAGCATTTTTGGCCTCTCTGCCCTCGTGTCACGCTCACGTGTTTGATTTCGTCGGAATGTGGAAGTTCATTCAATTGATTTAAGCATTTAATTTTCAGATATCAAAAAACATGGTGATGGAAATTGCTTGAATTAAGTGTAACATAGCAGTAAAGTAATGTTTAATAAGATTAGAAACGCATTTGATACTGTGAGCGGTGAGCCACATGTTACTGAAAAAATTGAAACTAAGTTAAATATATATTTAAGGGTGCATGCCAATGCTTTTAATTCTTCTAATTTTTTAAATATGTGTAGATTTCGTAATTGCATCGGTTTTTACCCCGTTAGTTGTGCCGCAAAACAGATTGATAGGTCCGCGGAATCAAAGTAAAACTTAATAACGTTGAATTGACAAAGCCGGGTGTTATCAGGCAATAAATAATCTAAATTTTACTAACAAAAAATAACCGACTTCAAAGTCTCAAAAACTACATAGTTGTCAGATCTCGTTCAAATTTATGTGGGACCACATGACAGCCACCAGCTTTCGACTAAAAAAAGAATCATCAAAATCGGTTCGCCCAGTCCAAAGTTCTGAGGTAACAAGCATAAAAAAAAAAAACAGTCGAATTGAGAACCTCCGCCTTTTTTGAAGTCGGTTAATAAATAGTATACTCGTGCCTGTCGAACTGTGTGTTTTATTTAGTATCCTGGCAGTCCTGACATATAACTACGCCCACAGAGAGAGATCTATGTTCATAGTACTGAAGTGCTCTTTAATACATGGTTTATAGAGATGATCGGAACATAGGTATTGAGTTGCCTATAATCGGGAAGGCACTTGTATAACTTTGTATAATTGTTATCTAGATTTAAGGTGTAGTGTACTTTCCGTTGGCAATCCTTAAAATAAATAAATAAATAGGTACGAAAGCATACACTCCAATCCAGCCTTCTACGATAGCTATGTACAAGTACCTACTTCAGATAGATTCACATGACTTTGACTTATATAGGTATACTCGTATACTTCAAGTATGAATATTTCAATAATTACTTTTTAACAAAAAATAAAACCAACGAAAAAAAACTGAAAAGCAAAAAATAAAATAAACCATTTAGTATTATAAATTAAGATCCGAAATTAACAGTAAATAAATAATTCTGAGACCGTGCCAAACAAACAACCAAAATTAATTACATAAAATTCATAATATTATGAGGGCAGTGCGGCAGCGGCATGCTATGCACACGGCAGCAGCAGCGCGGCGCACATCTTTTCGCCGTTTTGTTTTTTCATTGGTTTGGCACCGCCTCAAAATTATTTATTTACTGTTAATTTCGGATCTTATTTATAATACTAAATGGTTTATTTTATTTTTTGCTTTTCAGTTTTTTTTTCGTTGGTTTTATTTTTTGTTAAAAAGTAATTATTTTTTAACTTTTAGTTGCTGTAATACTTATAATTAATAATAAATTATTGATTTTATGAATTATAGATTCAGTTACCAGGTAAAAATGTAGTAGATGAAATATCAATCATCCCCTATTTTCGTACCTTTAGGGTGGGAATAAAATTTTCAAAAAAATATGGGACCAACTTCAGGACATACCCTATCCAATAAAAAAAGAATCATCCAAATCGGACCACCCTGTGCCGATTTCTGCGTGATCATACGTAAAAAAAAATATACGTGTCGAATTGAGAACCTCCTCCTTTTTTTCGTCGGTTAAAAAGCAAAATAAATTAAAATCACCTCAATAATCATTTTAATTTAACATCTATAAGTAATGAAAAAAAAAACAAGTTTATGAATAGACACTAGCTTGGTTACTGTACATGTATTTTTTTCTGAACAAAAGGGATAAATTAACATAAATAAATAATTTGCTCGTTCTAAAGTTACTATGTCTTACCTACCTACTCTAATTATAGCGTTATTCTAATTATAGCGGGAAGTACTACCGTGACAAGACTGGGTCATATAAGTATCTTTGACTCTGAATAAGCTTACTTTTGTAGCTAGCTTTTGGTGGGGAGGGGAGGCATAAATGGCATGAAAAAGTGTAATTTTTTCAGCGCGGCTACGGTTGACAAACCATGTCAACCGTAAGACCCTTCTTAAAAGTGACCCATAGGTTACTTTTTTCTGCAGGTGACTGTACTATTTATCCTTCTCTAAAACGAGATAAAATCTTACGTAAGAAGGGGGAGGGGGAGTCTGTGAAATCTGTCCTCACATGGGGGTAGGGGGGGGTCAAAAATAGCCAAAATTTTATTTACGTAATTAATAAATGGCCCCGTATGTATTGTTAGTCCCACCATGGCGTGCCAATGGGGGACCGATTGGCTTACCACCCCCACGGCCCACAAAAAATAATTTGCCCCACACGGGCTAAAAAAATCTAACTATCCATAAAAAATGCCTGTGCTTCTGGCACATCTTTTGGTACCTCGTTATTAACATAGCTCTGCAGCCTCTCTTCAATGTTCAGCCCTTTCTTGCTTCTCATAAGTAGATATAAGGTTTTCAGATCAGGACAACTTCTCAGTAGTTTCTCCACCAGCACTCTTCCCATGAAGCCAGTGCCTCCCGTGATAAAGACCGACTTCCCCGCGAAGTATTCGGCCACACTTATTTGTTGATCCATTGTTGTCCGTTACAGAGCAGAACGTAATCTCAAGTGTTAACCGTTACGCGGTAAACTGTTAAGTTAATTATAGTAAAAATATTCGTAACGTAACCTATACGAGAGAGTTCAATGCTTAAGCTAGAGTCTGACTTGAAAGAAAAAACCAAGTGACCGATTTGAATCAGTAAATGGGTCAATGAAGGAATAGGGTAGGGGTCACGCGTAGCGTACAGACGCTATGTTGCTAATGATTGGGATGCACTGCCTTTAACTAATAAAATGTAATTTAATATTGTTGGCCCGAGCTCAAGGATTTTTTCCTACCTTGTCCACAAATAGGTACATGACCACACCTCCAAGATGACCCTTCCCCCTGTCCCTGACTCCGAGTCAGACTGAATAGCCCCCTAATTCGAAGATTGGATGAACCCCGTGAAGCGAGGCTTGATGTGCCCTCGGTCGTGAAAGTACTGGATGCCGACGCTACTGGTTAAAAATTATACTATTGGCACGTAAAGCCGACGGTCGGTCCGTGCTCAGACTGCTCAGTAGTGGTTCAGCAGTGCAGGTTTGAAGCCTACACTACCACTGAGCAGCTACAGAAAAACCCTTGCTGTGTGTTATGCAAATCAAGATTTTTTGAATTCATTATTGACCGTTTACGGTTTTTATGTCAGTAAAATATAATAAAAATAAAAATACGAGGATTCACATGTCTGGCATTGGCATTAACCAGGTACTTTTATAAACTCGTTTATTAAAAACTATTTAAAATGCTAATAGAATGATTAGCATTATAACTATTGTATGAATTACGCATATTTCTTTTCTTTATAAATAATTCATCCACCCTCACGTAAGGCGAGTTATAACAAAGAAAGTTAAAAACAATTAAACTCCGAATACCTATCTGTCTGCGTCAGGGGAGGGCAGCTCTATTGACTCTTAAAGTCGCACAGAAAGAAAATTACAATACGATGCTTGCGTAAACGTGAGAAGGCATAAAGTTAATAATAAACATTACACTAGTACCTATTTTATGGCACCTACACTATGCCGGGGGCAAGGCCGACCGCCGGGAAGGAAGGAATCGAACCTGAGACATCTCAGCTCAGCACAGCAGGCTGACAAGATCATGCAAAATTAATGCAGAGTCGTCAAAGATAATTATACTATCTAACTCTGAGTAATGGTAGATTCTATTAGTCAATAAAATATGATAGCACACCTCTTGATTTCCTTTATTGTAATGAAGAAATATTTCTTTAAATAAAATTTTTCGATCCGTAATAGCAATACCTATACCTAACATGTTAGTATTTATAGCAGTGATTATAACTATGATACCTATTCGATGCATTTCAGAGTTGGATTCGTTGTGTACAAACAACCAGTATTCTGAATATTCTGATATCGAAAAATTTGCAGTATTTTAACGGTTAAGTTAATAGAATAAAAATTATTGAAGGTTTGGTATACGCATGGATATGGTACACGTATCCGATCACGAGATTTATCAGCTGAGACAACTCATTTTATTCTGTCAACTGACGTCTGACAAGGGGCGCGTTCCACTAGACGCTCACAACGCTCACAACGATCAAAATATCATACTATAATTTGATCGTTGTGAGCGTTTTGAGCGTCTAGTGGAACGCGGCCAAGGTGACAAGTGACATATTGAAATGTCAAATGATGTGATCTGACAAAGTGACGTGTAAGGTAACTCTGAAAAGCAGAAACTGTATTCGTCGGCACCGTATAATTTTCTAATATCGCCGCAAAAGAAGCTCAAGATGAGCTCTTTCAAGCGTGACAAGAAAGAGGAAGAAGACAACGCATCGTTACCCTACCAGAACTTGGATAAAACCAGCGTTTTACAAGAAGCGAGATACTTTAACGAGACGCCAGTCAATCCCAGAAAATGTTCCCATATTTTATCGAAAGTCCTCTACTTACTGAACCAGGGGGAAAAGCTGACTACGCAGGAGGCGACCGAAGTGTTTTTCGCGACCACAAAGCTCTTTCAATCAAAAGATGTAATGTTACGTCGGATGGTGTATTTGTGTATCAAAGAGTTGAGTAAGTTGGCTCAGGATGTTATTATCGTGACTTCCTCATTGACGAAAGATATGACTGGAAAGGAGGATGTGTATAGACCGGCAGCTATACGCGCGCTTTGCAGCATAACGGACAGTACAATGTTGCAAGCGATTGAACGGTATATGAAACAGGCCATAGTTGATAAGAACCCGGCTGTCAGTTCTGCTGCCCTGGTATCGGCGCTGCACATCTCTTCTACAGCGCCAGATCTCGTGCGCCGCTGGGCGAATGATGCTCAGGTATGTTATGTAGTCTTACATTTATGAAAGTCAACTTTTGCTAAGGAATTCATTATGAGGGATCGGTCAGCAAATATTCAACCAGGCATTGTATAGAATTCTAGTTGATATTACATTGTTTTTAACCCCCAACAAAAAGAGGGGTGTTATAAGTCTCACGTGTCTGTGTATCTATATGTGTGTCTGTGGCATCGTAGCTCCCAAACGGATGAACTGATTTTAATCTAGTTTTTCTGTGTGAAAGGTGACTTAATCGAGAGTGTTCATAGCTAAGTTTAGTGTAAATCAAACTGTCGGGGGTTTTTAAATTTTAATTGATTAATGTATTGCTCCTAGTAATCAGTTATATTAATAAACAAAGTTCTACATATCAAAGACTTACATTATTTTTTTTCATTTCTTTTTTGCCCTCAATGCTCTATATATCTCTATATATGCCTAAGATGTGGCTGAGCTCCATTATCATCATAGCTTCTCATCTAATTTAATATCAAGGTATTTACACCAAACTGATCTAAGGATAAAATAGCTACTTCTGAGCATATACTGTGTATGTGTAATAACTTATTCTCATTTATAAATATTTCTATTTACAGGAAGCCATAAACTCCGACAATGCAATGGTGTCTTACCATGCCTTAGGAGTAGTTGCTGGTTCCCGAAAAAATGATAAACTATCTACTGTTAAACTTTTTTCCCGCCTTGAGAGAACTCCGCTCAAATCCCCATATGCTCTCTGTCTTTTAATTCGTCTCGCCGCCCAGTTATGCGAGGATGATGAATCTGAGGCATCTCAGCGTTATATAGAGTTCATAGAAGGTTGCCTACGTCATAAATGTGAGATGGTCATATATGAGGCCGCCCATGCAATAGTCAACTTGAGAACAAATATTAGAGACCTCGCTCCAGCTGTATCAGTTTTGCAGCTTTTCTGTGGATCTTCGAAGGCTTCTCTGCGCTTGGCGGGGGCTCGTACCTTAGCTAGATTGACCGCCAAACATCCCAAGGCGGTTTCCGCTTGCACTATAGATTTGGAGAACCTCGTTTCTGACACAAATCGTTCTGTTGCCACTTTGGCAGTAACGACTTTGCTTGCCACCGGGACCGAGAGTTCAGTCGACAGGCTCTTGAAGCAAATCTCATGTTTCGTGTCCGAAATCTCGGACGAATTCAAAATAGTGGTCGTCAGAGCGATTCGACGCCTTTGCACAAAGTTCCCGCGAAAACACCAGTCGCTAGCTGCCTTCTTGGCCGGTATGCTTCGTGATGAAGGTGGATTGGAGTACAAGGCGGCTGTAGCCGATGCCATTATAGCTTTAGTTGAAGAAAACCCTGATGCGAAGGAAACTGGCTTGGCGCATCTTTGCGAATTCATCGAAGACTGCGAACACACAGCACTAGCTGTTCGTATTCTTCATTTATTGGGACGCGAGGGCCCTAAGTCGCGTCATCCTTCGCGATACATTCGATTCATTTATAACAGAGTCATCCTAGAGTCTGGCCCTGTCAGAGCTGCGGCAGTATCAGCCGTTGCACAGTTTGGAGCACAAAGGCCAGAGCTTCTCCCGAATATTCGTGTCCTCCTCGCACGATGTGAATTGGACGACGAGGATGAAGTCCGCGATCGCGCAATTTACTACAGCGCAATTCTAGACACCGGCGATCAACAGCTGATCAACGACTACATAATAAACGTACCGAAGCCTAATACTGTATTGCTAGAAAGAGCTCTCAGGGACCACATCGCAACCAATCCGGAAGAACCTTTCGATATAATGGCCGTTCCGACTGAAGATCAAAAGGAAACTAAAGAAGATATCGTGGAAATCGAGGTTCGGAAGCCAGTCCCAATGTCCATTGAGGAGATTTACGCCGATCAACTGTCGAAGATTCCTGGAATAGAGCGTCTCGGTCCTATATTTAAAACAGTGTCTCCAATAGAATTGACGGAAGCCGAAACAGAATATCGAGTGCGATTGATAAAACACATTTACGCCCGGCATGTTATTTTGCAATTCGAGTGCATCAATACTCTGAGTGACCAAGTCTTGGAGCAAGTTCATGTTAGACTGGAGATGCCACCTGAGTTTGAGATAAAGTCGATCATTCCATGTCAGCAGCTAGTGTATGATAAGCCAGGAAGCGTTTATCTTATACTGGAGTTCCCGTGTGCCTTCCTGGATAGTTTGGGGACGTTTGAAGCGACGCTGGAGTTCGTAGTTCGCGACTGTGACCCTAACACGGGCATTCCAGACCCAGGGGAAGGCTATGCGGATTCCTATCCCCTAGAAGAGTTTGACATAGGATGCTCCGATCAAATTCGCGGCCGTGCTGGCGGAGACGATTGGGAACCGAATTGGGACAGAGCATCGAATGTTCCGGAAGCTAGCGATACGTTTGTTCTTACCCAAAATGATGTATCTGAAGCTGCTAGGGCTGTGTGCGAGCATTTAGGACTCCCTAGAGGATCTATATCGGGAGAGGCAGTCAAAGAGATTAGGGGAGGTGGGATCTTCAGAGGCGGTGCGCCGGTTCTTGTAAGAGCCAGGCTGGCGGCAAGCAATACGGGGGTCACGATGAAGCTTGCAGCTCGGTCTATGAGAGAAGACATCGCCAAACTACTTGTTGCTACTGTAGGTTAAGTACTTCTAATGATATCAGCATTTATAATATGGTATTACGTTGATTATAAGCGTACGGGAATCAATGCGCGCGAAGGTGTAAGGCTTAAATTGTAAGATTGTTTAGGCCTTTCTCTTTACTATTACGTTAAGTTAGATTTTATAGTTATGTTTAAAATCTTCATATTATATTATTAGCCATTAGGTTTTTTGCGTATATTTATTAAAGAATTTATACCAATTTAATTTTGATGGGTGCAAAGTAAAAAGAGTTATCTACAAAACAGCTATATTGCAGATAACTTTTTTTACTTTGCATCCATCAAAATTAAATTGCTCCTGAGTCCTGATGGACAATTATTGTCGCTATAAAAGTCAAATCAGTTTTTTTTGCACTTTATACTTGTGTGTTCTTACCTGTTCATGTAAAAATGAACATCTTCGGAAACCTTCTTTTCGTTTTGATTTTAACTAAAACGTTCATAACGGACAGAATGAGAAAGTCGACTTTTGCTTTGTGTGTGAAGTAATTATAAAATCCCATTACCATATTAACATACTATAATATAGATATGTGATAGACTAATATATATTTTTGGCTTCTTCCTGATGGTCATACTTTTTAACCGACTTCAAAAAAGGAGGAGATATTCAATTCGACTGTATTTTTTTGTTACCTTCGTAACAAATACTTTCGACTGGGTGAACCGAATTTGATGATTCTTTTTTTAATCGAAAGCTGGTGCTTGTCATGTGTTCCCACTTAAATTTGAGCGAGATCCGATAAGTAGTTTTTGAGTTATCCCTAATTTTGAAGTCGGTTATATTTTGTCTAGACTTATTTATAACTTTAATCAACTATTAATACTGACTATAAAAATAAACGCATTAGGACTAATGTCCTTTTATAAGAATGATTGTACTGTTATTGAAACATTGATTGAAATCATTAATACGAAAGTTAGTATGTACTTAATATTAATTTGAAGATGATGATATGTGGTTTTCATATTACCACCATCGCACCCTGTACAACTACGTGTCTATGAATATATAAAAATAATAATATCTCTACGATTAAAACCGCATTTTAATTAGTTTGACTCCCTCATAATGTCCTTCATATCATACTATAATGGAATTTAAGTGGAGAAGTAAAATACACAATTTTCATATAAACTTTATTAAAAAAGTAGTATAACAAAAAATGTAACAACAAAATGTTTAATCAAAATATTCGGGCGACAGATCGCTACGCTAACAATCATTTTAGAAAAAAAAAGCGAAAATAAGTTTAAGGTTTACCTGCCTATTGAAGATTTTATATAAAATTTGAACTTAAATTTAATTTTAAGATAACAAAAAAATGAGTTTTACCACCATGACCATTGAGTGTGTGTCAGGCCACGCGCAATGTAAGGTTCCGAAGTAGTAAGTTTATCGACTATTACTCATTAACTACTTATGCTAACATAGCCATGATAGTTTTCCTTGTAAATTCATCATAGGTATAATCTATAGTTGAGAATTTTTTCACTTGTCTAACCTAAATTAGCACTTCGAAGCCAATTAATGCGCAAACGGACCACTAATTCCAAAAATAATATTTTTGGAAGAACTTTTCAACGATACCCCACACTATAGGGTACGCGACGAATAAAAAATTCATCGTCACGTTACCTGTAGGGGAGGTAACCTGAAAAAAATGTTTTTGGCAATGTAACGTACATTGCTACTTAGATTTTGAAACCATTCAACCGATGTTCCCCAAACTGGTTTCATTTGAAAGGCAGTAATGCGAAGATGGTTTGAGACCACTAAAATAATGCATTAGGCACATTTGGTGCATTCATGTCAAACAACTTCCCATACATTTTTTTAGCATAGTAGCATACGCCGGGGCATATACTAGTTATTATATAAAAATCAGCTTGTTTAGTAAACTTCTGGAGCGCCCATGTTACAATACTAGGAACTATGATACTGACTAAACAATATAAAATACTTAAGTACTTTTTAATAAGAGGTAGTGGAAATTACAATGTAAGTCTATAATACAATATCACACACAGCATTATACTGTAATTTGTATTTGGAATGTCAAAATAACAACATAACAAACTTGAAAAAAGTAGGTACTACATCTACTTTTTACCCGTTTTGATGTTAATACTAATACTGAAAACAGATATTAGTAACATCTGTACAGTAAAACTAACTTATCTGTGAATTGAAGGGAGGCGCTGTCGGACGCATTTGACCAATCATTGGACGCAATTCGAGAGGTAGTAACAGTAACTGACAGATGAATGACCACAAAGTACTTATGAATGACTTTTCATTAGTTCCAATTTTTGCCACTTCACAGATAAGTTGGTGGCACGATACGCAGCCAGTCATGTCATAATATAACATACTGACTATGTAGGAATAGGTTTCATTTTGATGATTACAAATTAGCTAACATCACAATCAAGTTTGATTTTAATCAATATATTATTATCTGTTTAATTGATAAATATTTTCATTAAAATTAAATCGTTTCGTTATCTGCAGGGATCCGTCGTTGTAAATAAATCGCTATCACTAGTTTCCCTTTAATTTGGTAATATTATGTATAGCCAGCAAAAAAGTTAGGTATGCAGGGTATGATACAAAAACGTTTTGTAATGTTTAATATTACAGAATGTTTATGTTTTTACTTTTAATTAATATTAAATCGGCTTGTACGTGTAAAGGCAGCAATTATGGAAGGTTTTTGTATCATGCCCTGTATACCTATTTTGCTGGCGGTACTACTATCGTGATTTTTTTCACATCTAAAACCAGCCATTTCGCTGGCAAGGGCGGAGGGACATTTGACTCTAACCTAAATTAGTACTTTCAATCTAATATTTCGAAAACGGATTCCTAAATCGAAAAATACTGGATTTTTTTTACTTGAATGTAAATTCAAACTTATTGACTATCATAGGCGAATCAATGAAAGAATGAATATAAAGTCTACGAAAAATACTAGCATATTATAATATGATATTATACTAAACAATATATAGGTATATTATATTTACCCTATAAAGCGATTTTTCTTAACAACATCCTTATTCTATAGCAATACTCATTCTATGAGCAAAAATTTTTTTTTAAACTAAGCAACAAATAATTCTTCTAAAAAAATAACCGACTTCAATTATATTTATGTCCACCACATGACGAGTACCAGCGTTCGAATAAAAAAAAGAATCATCAAAATCGGTACCCAGTAAAAGTTGTGAGGTAACAAACATAAAAAATAACAGTCGAATTGAGAACCTCCTCCTTTTTTGAAGTCGGTTAAAAATAATAAACACTTGTGTTTCTAGCAAAATATAATCATAGCAAAGTTGACATTTATAAAAATATCATGTGAAAATGTTGGTGACCGAGTACGTAATGTTCACTGGCCTCTGATAAAACGATGTAATAACTAATAATACTACGCGTTCAGTTCGAGTTTGCCCTTACCTCCCGTCCCGCTCCTCGTACCGCACCTCATTTAGCGCCAGTGTTGCCAGATAATTTTTTCTCGAATAGCCTTGCCGGAGTGCGCGTGTAGCCCCGAGATAGGCCCCATCTAGGGTTCCAAGTATAGGAGCTAAAACAAAAAGGTCATCGGCACTCAATTTCATATCACTTTGTTGAGAAAGCCAAGCCCAATGACCTTTTTCTTTTTTTAGTCCGAGCGGTGAAATATAGCCCCCCGGCTACACGTAGCCAAGGGGTAAAATATGATAGCCGCTCGGTAACGGAAATAGCCCCATTGGCGCTTAATAGCCCCATCTGGCAACACTGTTTAGTACGGCAGCAACGCTACCCGCGTATTTTTGTGGTCCCGTGCGGCGCGTGCGTTCTCGAGTTTGTTGTTGATTTTGATGTTACTTTCATTAAATTATTTTTCTGTTGATTTATTTTACGTTCGTCGATTTGTGTCGCTACAATGACGAAAAGAGAAAATGTCTTACACAGTGGCAAACGTAATTTGTTTTATAAGTTAGTGAAATTATTTGATTACTTTTTTGTCTACAGTACCGTTAGCTATGAAATCGTAACGGTCGACGAGAGCAAACTTGAAGTGAAATACGCCATATGATTTTAAACTTATAACATCGCGGACACTAAACATTTTGAATGCAAACAGGAACTTACGATATTTGTATTTTGTACTGACATTTGGACCCAGTTACAAGGATGATCCTTCACGGCGGGACTGCGGTGGTGCAAGTTTTACTTGCAGAAAAAATGCTTAAGGAACTTATGAACAATAAATAGTCTTTGGCTCAGACATTGGCTACAATTTACGAATACATTTATGTACTATAGAAAAATATTAAAAAATATAATGACTGTTCACTGTTCCACATACTTATGTATAATTACAAAAAAAAATCTTTCAGATAACTAGAATAATTTTTTATATAATATGGCAATATAGTCTTTATGTAACTTTTATACATTAAATAACGATACGTATATTGTACTCGGATATATTGGCATGGTCACGGTTAACCTGAGTTAAATTACGATCAGTAAACCAATTATTGTCCGAGCCCTCTCTTAACTCTGACTGTTGAATAAACATTCGCAACGCTACTTTGTTTCTTAAAATTAATTATAAGATAACGCTTGGCTGCAATCCCAACCGATGCTACATAGTTTCAGTGCATACTGCCAAACATATAGAAAATCTGAGTGTGAGATCTTTAGCGCAATTACGCCCCAACTAAGTCACTAACGGTTACTTTAATCGCTCCTTATTAAATAATCACCATACAAACTCTCTACTAAAGTAACCGTTAGTGACTCTGAGTTGGGACGTTAGACTTAAGCTTTGCTCCGACAATAGTCAAATGTAGTAGATGATTGCTATGACACTGTTAATATGAAAAATTATGTTATGTTAAGGTTTATTTAGGACCATTATTTTTGTTCAGATAATTTTATTCGGATAATTTAATGTGAGCAAAGCCTAAGCATGGTTTATAGCTCGCGAGCTGAGATTCTAATAAGAAAAATGTAGAAATTAACAATAAAAAAAATTATCACTCAAAAATGTTGAAGTATGGCACATGGCACCCCGTGTTGTCTATGTCGACGGCCGTGATGTCGCAGTGTTCGTTTGTTAATGCCAGCATTGTCCTCAAGGCTCCCTCTAGCAGCTGCGCTTGCTCCAGACACTTCATAGTTACTTGCCTGGAAGTAAAGTAAATAATAATGCGTAAGTGGAAATGAAGTCGTGGATGGTAAAGCGCTTTATCATAGTAAAAGCCTAAACACTTGAATATAAATTCAAAATCATTTATTCATGTAGGTATAATTGATACACTTATGCACGTCATTTTTTTTAATGAACCAGCTTTTCGCAAAGGTTTCTTTGTCATGGAGGAGAAGAAAAGCCGAAAGAAACTCCTCAGCACATCTTTTAAAAATAAAATACATTGGTATGATTATTACAAAAAATGTTTATTAAAAAAAAGTTGACTTTTTTAACATTAGGTAGTACCATTATGGTTAGTACAAACTCTATACATTTAGTTTTTTTGCATTTAAAAGCAAATATTGATAGTGAACCAACGCGACACATGCGAAAGAGCACTATTATATAGACGATTGTTTATATTTATAAATTAGCGTGGCCATAGACAATAAAAAATACATATTATTACAAATTAATATATCTACATTTTCAATGTGAAACCGCTTATTGCTTTGTTATAAATAATTGTTTCGACAAAATTCTTGGAAATGTTTACAAAATACTCTAAGTTGACAACAGCTCGAAACAGTGTTAACAGAAATAAATAGTTTTAACACTTACCTATATCTCGTCATCCGCTTATCGGTCAAAGCCTCAACTCCCGCGTTTATAATGAGAGACTTCAATTTAGTATTTTCACTGGCTTCTCTGTCTATTATACTGGAATAAGATAATCGCTGTAATTATTATATTATTATACTAGGTCTACTGTACAGCAGCCTGGCGACTTGTGACATAATGGGCTGAACCATGTCGTTCTTGAAACTAAAGTTGAATGAGTTTTTGTCGTTACGAAGGCAGAAATAACGACATTTATTTAAATTAATATTTACGCATAAGGGACCCATTACTTTTTAAAAGGCTGAATAAAAATATATGTAAAATACTGACCGCTTCAACTTCCCAATAATATCCGCTACGTACAAATGTACCTCGTTAGCTTTATCGTATAATACTTTTTTATCTTTCTTTTGCACCCCGTCACAGCGAAATTCTTGTATGCTGTCATCACTGGAAAATAAAGAAACAATTGACTGATGTATGGCGAATATAATCTTATCGACGTGATGTTTTAGTGAAACGTTTACCTCTAATAATATGATACTTAGCTGAACCTTCATTTGATTTATACATTTTTGTTAAAAATAAAATCGCTACGTCATAAACTAACAAATACTTCATACTTGTTTGTATACACACAAACTCACACATCTTTCTTGTTTTTATTGAATTTAAAGCACAGTCATACCCTGCTAAGGATTTTTTCCTATGCGAGAACGATGGGCTCCGTACCACCAAATAAAGTACAAGTCTAGTTAATAAAATGCAAAGTGAACTTACATAAACGTACATATAAGTTTAAACGACGCACTCAGCTCCGCCAGAAACAACCTAATGAACAAACAAGCATCCAAACTTTGATTTACAAATCCACTATCGATTGTAGAATCATTACAATTCTCCTTATCATTTGCTTTATCATTAACCTCTTCAAATAACGAAATATCATTATTTGTCCCATCATTGTGTGTCACATCATTATGATCATCATTATGTTCTCCCATTTCTACATCAACAAAAGAAGTTGCATTATCATCCAGTTCCACATTCGGAGGAAAATTATCATGATACAACTTAGATTCACAATTTAATGATTCATCTTCTACTGAATCTTTCCAATTCCTGTAACTTGTTACGTCTGTCTTAACTTTGGCAGTACTCAAAACTTTATCAGTATGTTTACTCAAATCATTGTTACATTTGTCCTTAGTATTAACTTTTTCTAAATCTTTTTGTACATTTTCAAAAATTCTTGTTATTTTTGGAAGATCTTTTCGTGTATTAATTTCAATATTCTCTTTGGGTTCTGGAGTATTTTGTAGGGGAATGTTATCAAAGAGGATTTTTTTCGCGTGATTAATTCTGATTGTGTTTAATTTTTTTCCAACCGTTCGAACAACTGTTTTTTCATTTGGATTATTTTTTTCCTGTAATTGAGAACGAAAAGTTATGAAACTTTTTATTGAAACTTCAATAGATTATAATTATGTCAATTTAAAATTTATGACATTTACAACCCAAAGGTGGCTAATAAGATGGTAAAAACACAGACACGTATAAAAATTTTGAACGATTTTGTACAAAGTAAAAAACTAAATAACAATTTTTTTTTCTTTTTTTTAAACGTAACAACAATATAATTAACATAACTTTGACGATATTAAATGCGATACATACTTGATTATTTATGTTTTCAGGAGAGAGATCCGTTTCATCAAAGTCCTTCCATGCAGGAAAATGGATCTTCAAGTATCTTATTATTTCTGAAGGTTTCTTTAGAACTGAAATTCAATTGGATCGGTATTAAATTTAAGCTAACCTGGTGCCACTTTATTTATATAAGAACCCAAGTTTTTCTTGAGACTAAGCCTCCGTCAAAGAAAATGTTGTGTTCAAACATTATTTTTATGGAAATGGCCGGCAAACGAGCTGACGATCCACCTGATGGTAAGTGGCTATCGTCGCCCATGAACATCAACAACACCAAAACATCACTGATGCGTTGCCGACCAAGAAAGAGAGAAAGATAGTTACCAAGGATGACTGTATTATTATTAACTAAAAACCCTACGTCAGGCGAGGTTCAAATCCAAATCATGCCATGGACAGACAGGGCTCCTAGCAACTTAGCATGGGGTCGTTAAAAAAATATTTTAGTACAAATTAAAGCTATAAATAATGAGGGTCCCACACTTTCTTTTTGGCCTACAACACATCGATGCCTTTGTGCTGAACGCACATTAGTCCACGCCGGACGCGCACATAATTATTATGTGACGGTATGCCGTATGACATATGTGTCATCCGCATCGGGCTCTCATTATGATTTCATACAATGCGATGCGTCCGGCGCGGACGGTGCGGACAAATGTACGTTCAGCATTGAACAATTGTCCATTTATCCATTAACCATCGGAAAAATATTTTGTTTGCTGAAAGACATCACTTTGAATCTAAAGCTGTGCTTGAATAAGTTGAAATTATATTATGGTTAGCTGAAAGACAGACTCACCAATGTTTCTTTTTAATTCTTCCGTGTCATCCATTTCACTTCTAACCACTCGCATGGGAGTGAATGGCAAATCAATATCTGTAGACGTGTCCTGTATATGGTGTAGCAATGTATTCAATAACTTCTGCGAATCTAGAATTTTGACGGATTCAGGTAACGCGGTCTGAAAATAGTATACAATGTATTAATTAACATTTATAAAAAATTGTTTTAATATCGAAAAAGTTACTTTGAGAGCAAATGTGTATAAAGCTTTGAAGTCCAGAAAAAATAGTCTACCAATTTATTGTTGATTTAAAAATATTTTTTATTTGATTAATATCAAGTCAAATATGCTTGGTAAGCCAAACTACAAAGTTTTTAATAATGTAAAAACAAACTTCACCCCTCTTTGCGTCGGGGATTTAAAATGCAAACAAATATTACATTTTGACGACCCTGTAGCCTAGTTGGTAGCGAGCCTGCCTGCGAAGCGAGGGGTCCCGGGTTCGATTCCCAGCCAGAGCAGATATTTTTGTGACAGATAATGTACTCTGGTCATGGGTGTGATTGTGATGTGTTATATGTGTAGTCCGTGCCACCCGCGACACAGGTAATAACCTACTGCGGGGGTATGAGTGTGTTAGCGTTTATTTATTTTAAGAATAATAAAATAACTAAACATACCTTTAGTGAGTCAATCAGGAGCGCGCCACAGCCGAAGAGTTTCATAAAATCTGATGATTTTATTTTATTTGTTAAATTGTCTGTAATGATGATAATACCATAATATTACAAATCACTTTATTAAGGCACACAACACTCACTTTATCAAGACACATTACTCCGTCTTAACTAAATCCGGCCCACTGGAGGTAGAACCTACAGATGCTTACTTTACTTGGGAGGTATCTTATTAGGGATTATATCTTTTTTTTCTTCTTTCTTGTCAGCAACGCATTAGTGATGCATTTGATATCACTAATTTCCATGGGCGACGATAGCCACTTACCATGATGATCTTCAGTAATTCGTATTAGTTTCCATAAAAAAAACAGTTGTTTGTCGGGTATTTCCATAAAAAAATTATAAGTTTTTTAAAACTTCACATTGGGGCATAAATGGAGGGTAGTTTGTAATTAGTAATATTTAAAAGCTTGTAAGTATTGCCTGACTCACCATTCTTATCACTCAAATCAGACAGAATATTGCAGAGTTTATCTGTAATTGTTTTGATGGCAGTGTCGTCGGAGTAAACCTCCTTCACACACAGAACGGCTTCCAGCAACGACCAGGGTGCACTTAATTTGTTTTGGGTTTCTTTTATATTGTGCTGGAAAATTTACATTGTAAATTATGAAAAAATGAAAGTGATATTTAATCCATACTAATATTATAAATGTGAAAGTGTGTTTGTTTGTTTGTTTGTCCGTCTTTCACGTCGCAACGAAGTTGTTATATGGTATGATTTTTGTGTGTGGAGATAGTGAGGAGGGTGGAGTGTAACGAAGGCTACTTTTTACCGCGATAAAACATACCCATGGGAAGATCGATATTTTGTTAGTTGCTAGATATTTAGTTCCGGGTGTTGTTAATAGATGGCGTTAGTAAAATTCATTTGCAAGTTCTGAATCATGCTATCAAATGATACATGTTTACATAAGTCATAGGCAACTAAATCTAATTAAGTAAAAGTAAGTAGGATTTGTAAAAAATCGATCTCTACCGCGGGCGAAGCTGCGGGCAAAAGCTAGTATATCTATAAAGTATTGTATGAATTTAGTATAGCATTGAGTATTGAATGCTGCACATAAAAAATTAACTTACCATCAGCACATCACTCAAGCAATCCTCTATGATTTGACAGTACCAGCAAACCCACTCATCCAGCCTACTCTCAATTCTCTGGCTCATAGCTGCATCTT
Organism: Thymelicus sylvestris; assembly: GCA_911387775.1. Taxonomy (NCBI): domain Eukaryota; kingdom Metazoa; phylum Arthropoda; class Insecta; order Lepidoptera; family Hesperiidae; genus Thymelicus; species Thymelicus sylvestris. The sequence continues at coordinate 2,196,244 of OU426903.1, forward strand.
TCACATGATACTTCTTGAGCGAGTCTTCCAACGTATACGCGTTTATTTTTAACCTCTGTCCTTCTTTCTTTGATGAATTCATAGATTCTGGCTTTACAGATACAGTTATCTTCAACGGTTTTCTTGTCTTTCCAAATTCTGACGAGCTAGATACTTCTCCTGGCCCGTTTAAATTATGAGTATTTAGAACGGGTTCTTCAAAAATTCTCTGTTGATCAGGCTTTGGATTTTGTAGGTTCGTCTCATCTATATTATCTTTATTATGTAAATCATTGACTATAATTTTTCTTATGTTAAAATCGTATCGTTGAGAAATGCCGTTTAAATTATCAGATAATTTATCATTTTGTGGTGTATTCTCGTGGAGACTAAGTAGTTTTATATCTTCTTCAATGTTAGATTCAACTTTGTCCTTAACTAAAACTTTTTTTCGGATGAGTTTTATTTTATTCGACGATGAAGGAACATTATTTGAATTATTGAATATGACAGGAGTTTTAACACTAATTTTATTGTCTTCTAAATTTTTTCTTTGTCTCTTAATAGTTGTGGGAACTTTGAAAACATCACAATTAGTCTCTGGCATACAAACACTTTTGCTTAAAGGAAATGCTTCAAAATCATCTGTGTTTTGCATAAATATGTTATCATTTTGTATTTCAACACTTATCGCTTTATTGAGAGTAAATTGTGGTTCAGGTTCAGCATTATTTTTTATATAATCTAATTTGAATGTATGAATACCAGATTCTACTGCTTTGGTGTACAATTCTGTTTCAGTTGTTATTAGTACCTGCAAATTAATCATGCATATTATACTACTCCATTCCTGCGGAAGGTCTACAGGCAGTGTGGAGGTCTACAACATGATTTTGTGTCTATATTAGTGCTAATGCAATTATTAAAAATTCTTTTGTCACTTTTATCCGTCGTGATTTTGAATAGAATGTTCTAAACACACTGTTAGAAATCGCACCGCCTCCGCAACGCCCCCTATCCGCTTCCGGACTCTATGTGTAGTCCTTGATACCATTTGGAACAATACTAAAAAAACACCACTGCTCCCGACCAGTGTGTAAACAACATTATGGTCAGCTAATACCTGGACTACGCGACGCGACAACATCTATATATATAAAAAAATGTTAAGTTGGTTTGTGTATGCTTCAAAAACTAGAAAACCCGAAAAGTTCTATGCGGTGGTAACATACTATGCGGTTCAAGGTATTTACAAATTTTTCGCGTCAGAAACTTATCTGCGACCCAAAAACAGTTATATTTACAGTCATCTGCGATTGGTGGTGCGATTATATATTTATGGATCACCTGTGGGTTAAAGTCAGTCGCGGGCAAAAGCTAGTATATTATAATACTTACAGCGTGATTGCCTTCTAAGACTTGCAAACAGCATTCTATAGTTCCGTCAATGGCTGAAGTTGAAGACGTTTCCATTATGGGTGGTTGTACTGGAAAAGTGCAGAATGATTAGCTCGCCTATAACCTGGTAAGATTGTGGAATGAGGTATTTTTAAGCTGTTTCTTGAATGAGACATATACATGCGACAGATTTAAAATGTTTCTTTTCGAGCCTGAAATAACTAGATAAAATATTACAAGTATGTAGAAAACTTTTTGGTGTCCCTCAAGGTATTGCACCACTATTGTTTTATTTATAAAACAATTAAATTCACTTACAAACAACAATGTCTTCCATTGTCTTCAACCGTCGCATAGCTTTACGCGCCAACATGACCCAGGAGCGGCCACCGTACTCCCCGACTGACATCGTTTCTATGTATGAACGTACTGAATTTGGTACCAGAAGTCGACAAGCGGCGTCTGTAATAAATATTATATTGCGTCACCTTACTGTTTTTGGGGTTATAGTTATACCATTATAGATTGATTAAGACGGTCCATCCGTCCACAGCATAGCATACTCTTATTGCTAGAAAGCTGTAATTCTCGTAATTGTAAAATAACATCTTGAAAAAAATTTCAGGGTAACTCCATCACATTAAGTGGGGTTAGTGAACAGGTTTCCTACTAACTCCTAGGTCCATGTATTATTCTTAAAACGGAGGACAAAGATTTTCCTTCACATATTAAACATAAACTGCATTTAGTGTTATCATGGTACTTCTATTGTAAGGGCGCGAGTTTAAGTTTATTAAAAATCACATAAAAAATCGAATATCTCAGTTGCCAAGACAGTGTTATAAATATTTTGGTTGCTTTATAAATAAATACCTTTTTTCACAAAGTCCTCAATAAATTCAAAGTCATCCAGCAAAACTCCAATGTCCACAACCACATACCAGGGGTCCATTTTCATAAAGGGCTTTGCCAAGCTTTTCAAGTATGATACATTTATCACCTGTGGTGATACAGAGTAGGTCTGAAAAAAAAGATTAATAACTCAGGAGAACCCAATGATAGCCTGTTTGGTTGAATTATAAACTGGTGTAGCTTAGGTAAAAATAATTTTGTATTTATCGAGTTATGAAACCAAGAAAACAAGTTAGCTTAATTTTGGAGTGTGTAGGTACAAATAACCAAGTTAGCTTTCTCATCCAGGAAATATTGTACGATACAAATATTCTATATGGTTCACCAATTTTAACAAAATAATAAGATACATACTATATAAAAATAATAAAATAATTAGATGTCTATTGCTAAGCAGAAATTTCTTTCAGACAACGTAAATAGAAAAAAATTACATGTGGCAAGGGTTTATTCCTATGAACACAATACAAATATTTACTACAAAGTTGTGACAATATGAAGAAAAAATTTATCATTAAAAAAATATCAATTTGATTAAAGCAACATAACATGTCCTTTGTGTGTTTTACACTTTAATCACCATATTTGTGTTGTTTCTTAAAGTACCATTAAAATTCCATGGAAAGAAATATTTACCTCAACAATGTCACTTTCCAGTGTTTGCATATCACTTTCTTCATGTAAAACAAATTCTTCTTCGTCTTCATCTATTTGATAATCAAGATCAAATCTTACTTGCTTAACATTCTCTTTTAATTTATTCAGATCATTGTTAACTTGTTGTGACGTTGATATAAATATATCTGAGAACAAAAGTATTTTTTTATATAATTTGCAAGTGCAGTTAGCTTCATGCAAGTATCAAACACCTACTTTTTTATAATTGTATACTGGATGGAATAACACTTTCATGTTTTTTTAAGCATGAAAGTTGACACAATACTTTTTTATTGTATGATTGTTGTTTTGATGCATTTTATTTTTATAACACTCTATTACTAAGTATTTCATAAAAATAATGTATTGTAAATAATGTTACCTTTGGTCTGCACTGGTGTATCCAAATTACCAGGTTTAGGTTTTCTTCTTTTAGCTTGTAAAACAAATCGGAGGTCATTATTATTGAGTTGCATTTGTGCTTGTGCATTATGTGTGTCATCTTCTGTCTCAATCATTACATCACTCGTTAGTAATTTTGTAATAGGTTCTTTCGGAAAATTGTCACTCTTGACAGTTTGTACCCAATTCTCTTTATTTATATTTGAATTTTGATTATTAAATGCTGAGTTACTTAAACATAGTTCTATTTCAGTATTTGTTGCTGAATCTACAGTGATATGCTTATTTTTATTATCTTTTTCAGTCTCTTGAGTCAAAATTAACTTTCGAATAACATCCTTCTGGTTGCTATTGGTAATGTTTTGAACAATGACGTTTTCTTTCCTATCCATATTACGAAATGGTTCCTTAATTATTCTGTTGGTATTTGTATTAACTGTATTATTTAAATTGGAATTAAAAAGGTTATGTTTGCTAGTGCTTGCTTTAAGTTCATTACAGTTAATAAGTTTTGGACCAAATATGCCTCCTTGCAAAGTACTAAAATTTACTTCTGAGTTATCCATACTACACCAATTCCCCTTATTAGAAGTAAATATGTCACCCTTGTTTTGGGTTGAGCCACATTTACTTTTACATCCAAAAATTTTGATATCAACATTCTGTTGTCTATACATACCAAAACGTTCGGATAAAGGTATTGTATAACCTTGTACGCAAGGAACTTCAATATCACTAGTTTGTGTTATTTGGTCAAAACTTCTTTTCTTTGGTTCAAGATTACTCACTGGTGGGACAAACATCTGTGGCATTGGTATCACATAACCTGGCATGTACTGGTTTGGAATATACCTAGAGAAGACTGGTTGGCCAAACATTGGGACTGGCCCCATATGGTAGTTTATGGGTAAGTTGGTTTGGGGAGTAAAGTTGTAACAAATGTTAGACTCGTCAGCTGGTGGTGTGTTTGGTTCAGGATAAGAGTGATTCTTGTCTGATACTTTTTTTATAGCAACATCTTTAGCAAGAGCTTTTTTCTGAAAAAGAACAGATATATGAATAATTATGTGAACAATTTGGACTCACCCATAAAATACAGATTTATATTACTGTTTTTTTAATCTACTTCAAAAAAGGAGGAGGTATTAAATTCGACTGTATTTTTTTATGTTTGTTATCTCATAACTTTCGACTGGGTGAACCGATTTTGATGATTCTTTTTTTAATCGAAAGCTAGTGTTTGTCACGTAGTTCTTCTTAAATTTGAGCAAGATCTGATGAGTAGTTTTTGAGGTATCCCTAATTTTGAAGTCCGTTATTTTTTGGCACAAATTATTTTTAGTAAATAAGCAACAAACAAGCAGCCAAGACACCTGATGGTCATTGTCGGCTGAGATCAGTAACATCTGAGACAAAAAGGGAGAAGAACAGAAAGAAAGAACTATGGTCTATGGTTATCCAGTCAAAATTGTCTCGTGATTTACAGACAACTTGGGAGTTATGATTGGCCACTAGTGCCTCTAGATATCTGAAGTCAAGCTCACATACAACAGTTTGATTAATTTTGAAATGTCAAGACTCAAGAGCAATTTGTCATGTAGACAAAAGGAACTTACTATTTTATCCTTCAACCAAAACTAATAACATTACCAAAAAATGAGAAAGGTTGATTATCGACTATTTAAAATTAAAAAAACAAATATTCAAAAAACGATATGAGGGCTGTAAGTAGTTAAGTACCCATTCTATAATAATATTATAATACATAATGTATTATGTTTTACTTATTCACTGGTTGTGACTGATAAAGCTACATCCCTTTCTTTCCTACGTAAAAGTTTGCAACTAAGACAAAAAAAATAATAATTTAAACTAAATAAACTAGTTGTAAGGTTCCTATCCGATGGACTTGAGCAAATCTGAAATATTATCACAATGTACTTATTACCTCATCTTCAGTCAAACACCAAGCCGCTTCGCCGGTAATAACATTGAAGTAGTAAAGTTTACCGGGAAAACTTTTTGAAGGACACAAAATCCAAGCACTACTGTTTTTTTTGTTCATTGTAATTAGTAATACGTCTAAATCTCTATTTAAAATGTCCTGACCATGTCTAGAAACTTATTTGTTAACTTACTGTAAAGTGTAAACCTGTAAACAACTAAAAGTAAACAACCTGTAAATAAATATTATTAGTTAATAGATTAAAGACTCCCACCCACAGAGTACTTAATCTGTACCAATACTTTAATCTATGATCTGTACTATCTGTACTGTAAGATTCACTTTTTGCTCCCACCATGGAGATGGAGGATAGAGATTAGAGTAAAAGGAGGGTCATCTCATATGAGGGGAAAGTTGAAAAAGTTGTCCAGCTGTTTACTGAAAATAGAGGTTCCAATAATAATGGCCAATTCGGAATGGCGCGGGCGCTAGTGTGCTACAAATAGCGAACCATGAACATAGCTGTTGTAGACGTAGTAAAGTTTGCACATGCACTTATAGCTCGGGGATGGATATAGGATACTTTTAATCCCGAAAAATAGACCTGTTCATAGATGGGATAAGGTAAAATTTTGTTTTAAGTAGGTATGTAGTTGTTAGATTAGTTATTTAAACCTACAGATATAAAATAAAGCTCGGGGAGGGACATAGAATACTTTTTATCCCGGAAAAAAGACGCGGGATAAGGTAACATTTTGTTATTATAGTTGATAGATAGCTATTAGTCATTATTATTAGCGCCTTTTATGACTCCTTTTTTTACCGAAGTCAAAACAGAATTCTTATGGCCCGTTTAGATGCGCGCGCGAGCCACGAGACGATCCGTGAGACGCGCTCGTACGCGCACGTGTGAACAGGGAGCTCGCGGACCAGACCGCGGCGCGTCTCGTGGCTAGCAGGGCTCGCGTCGGGAGCGGTTTTTTGGGCGCGCGCCAAAGCGGCTCGTGCGAGAGCTCGCGCGGTGTTCACACGCGCGCGGCGCGCGCTTCATTCGACAACGGCTACTAGCGCCATACGTACGTGTTCTATTGGATTCGTATTTTTCAAAATAAAAATATGATACTGAACGTTAATACTGAATGATAATATTACATATTGATTACGTAACAGATGAGAGGATAATAATAATAACCTGAAACTACTGTAACAAAACCTCGTATATTCAAAGTAATACTTTAACTTTAACAAAGTATACTTTTGGTAAAGAAGAAAATTTTGATGTTTTGTTTGTAATGAATACAGATAGCTTTTTTATTTTAAAAAGCTTAATTGTACAGAAATCTACCCATAGTAAAATCTACATTGAGTATTTTGCCTATAAATCATGGTAGAAAGGTTTCATTGACTGGATGCCGATGTATTACGTCAACGTGCTCCATCCTTGAACGTTCGAACGCATCTGAGCGCAGCGAGCGTGTAAACACTAGATAGCGCTCGCGCGCGTAGGGGTCGTGGCTTACGGACGCGCTGCGAGACGATTCGCGAGCCGCGCGTCTAAATGAGCGGTTAATAGTTTCGTCATACCTTTTGTCTTTTTAGAAATATTCAGTCGTTTGACAGTTGGCGCGATTGACAGAATATGAGAGGGATAGGGTGAGGGAGTGGGAGTGGGAAGAAAAGGGAGAGGGAGAGATTGATGTTTGCCGGGTCAGCTTGGGAGCGGGAGCGGGAGTGAGAGCGGGAGCGTGAGAGGGAGACGGAGCACACAGAAACTGTAACGGCTAAGAACGGCTGTACCGATTTTAATGATTTCTGATTTGTTACATTCTTAGGCGATACGAAGTTCGCCGGGTCAGCTAGTATATTATAAATTGATAGAATTTTGTTATACGTTACGTAAAAATAAAAGACTAAAGATATTTTTATAATTACATGTTTATTTAAATTGATCAAATACTGCTGGGTTTATTAAATTAATCAGTCTTGTATCACAGTACAGTACTTAAAGGAATCACAACAGACTAGCTAATTGAGAAAAATTGATTCGTGATCTAATATTTTTAATCCACTTCCTCGACAGTGGGTCCATCGTTGGGTGGGTACTGAGGGGCGGCTCCTCCGCCGGCGCCGCCGTGCATCTTGGTCATCACCGGCGCGCACGCCCGCTGCAGCTCCTTTAGCCGGTGCTCATACTCCTCCTTCTCGGCGAGAGTGTTGTTGTCGAGCCAGCGCAACGCCTCGTCACACTCTCGCCGCGCGCCCTCCTTGTCCTGCGCGCTCAGCTTGTCGCCTGCGTCGTCCAGCGCCTGCTTCACGCCGAACACGTACGACTCCAGCTGGTTGCGCGCCGCCACCCTCTCCCGCTGTCTGTCGTCCTCCTCCTTGTACCGCTCCGCCTCCGACAGCATCCGATCGATCTCCGCTTGCGACAGGCGCCCCTTGTCGTTCTTGATCACGATGTTCTTGCTGCGCCCCGTGCTGTTCTCCTTGGCCGACACGTTCAGGATGCCGTTGGCGTCCAAGTCGAACGTGACGTCAATCTTGGGCACGCCACGCGGCGCCGGCGGAATGCCGGTCAGGTCGAAGGTGCCGAGCTTGTTGTTGTCTTTGGTCATGGCGCGCTCACCCTCGAACACCTGGATGGTGACGGCCGGCTGGTTGTCAGAGTACGTGGTGAAGGTCTGAGACTGCTTGCAGGGGATCTTGGAGTTGCGCTCGATGATCTTGGTCATAACTCCTCCGGCGGTCTCGATGCCGAGCGACAGCGGCGCCACGTCGACTAGCAACACGTCCTGGATCTTGCTGTGTTGCTCGCCGCTCAGGATGGCGGCTTGGACCGCCGCGCCGTAAGCCACCGCCTCGTCGGGGTTGATGGATAAGTTGAGCTTCTTCCCGCAGAAGAAGTTTTGCAGCAGATTCTGCACCTTCGGGATGCGCGTCGAGCCACCGACGAGGACGACATCGTGGATCTGGCTCTTATCGAGTTTGGCATCCTTGAGAGCCTTTTCGACGGGCTCCAAGGTGCCGCGGAACAGGTCCGAGTTGAGCTCCTCGAAGCGCGCGCGGGAGACTCGCGTGTAGAAGTCGATGCCCTCGTAGAGCGCGTCGATCTCGATGGTGGCCTCGGTGCTGGAGGACAGGGTGCGCTTGGCGCGCTCGGCGGCGGTGCGCAGGCGGCGGAGCGCGCGCGGGTTTTTGCGCATGTCCTTCCTGTACTTCCGCTGGAACTCGTCCGCCAGATGATTCACCAGGCGGTTGTCGAAGTCCTCTCCGCCGAGATGTGTGTCGCCGGCCGTCGCTTTCACCTCGAATAGCGAGCCCTCGTCGATGGTCAGAATGGAGACGTCGAAGGTGCCGCCGCCCAGGTCGAATATCAACACGTTCCTTTCGCCCTTCAGATTCTTGTCCAGGCCGTAGGCGAGGGCTGCGGCCGTCGGCTCGTTGATGATCCGTAGCACATTGATCCCGGCGATGGCACCGGCGTCCTTTGTCGCTTGTCGCTGCGAGTCGTTGAAGTACGCCGGGACGGTGATGACGGCGTCCCGCACCGACGTGCCTAGGTACGCCTCCGCGGTCTCCTTCATCTTCGTCAGGACCATGCTGCTGATCTCCTCCGGCGCAAACCGCTTGGTCTCTCCTTTGAATTCGACCTGGATCTTCGGCTTACCGCAGTCGTTGACGACCTTGAAGGGCCAGTGCTTCATGTCTTGCTGGATCTTCGGGTCGTCAAACTTCCTGCCGATGAGCCGCTTGGCGTCGAAGACGGTGTTGCTGGGGTTCAGGGCCACCTGGTTTTTGGCCGCGTCACCGATCAGTCGCTCCGTGTCCGTGAAGGCGACGTACGACGGTGTGGTCCGGTTGCCCTGGTCGTTGGCGATGATTTCCACGTTCCCATGCTGCCAAACTCCGACGCACGAATATGTGGTTCCCAAATCAATTCCAATAGCTGGCATTTTGAATTGAATTTTACTCTTGACTCGTTTACAATATTACTCGTAGATATCACTTGCGTTAACTTCGCTTCGGTTAGTACCGAACTCCTGTTTCGTCTTCACTGTATTGCTTTTCAAATTATTATGATTTCGCGCTGCTCGCCTCGGGCTTATATATTCCGAGCAATGGAATTCTCGAACTGTCTAGATTTTCTGTGAACTCGCCAATAGGAACGAGGTTATCGTCGAACAATCTGGAATATTCATTCCTCAGCCAATCGCGTTAAGGCCGTCGCTGTGCGAAAGAGATGATTGAAAAGCAAACCCTCGGGTGAGAAAGAGACAAAAGTTTTGATACAAAAAATGGGGTTGCCTGACCAAGATTTCTTACATTAATTTGGGGAAGTTGATATTATCTACATGGTAAAATAATTTTACATCCATTACGTATTAAATCTTTTTAGCCTTGCTTGTTCACTATTTGATTTGATCGAGTACGAGGAAACCCAATGAAAATATCCCACGTAAAAAATACAGAGCATAAAAAAAGGTCCAAAGAAAAATCTTAACCGAGTAAAATATTAAATAAGTATATAATAGAATAGAAATTTAAATATGTAGTATTAAATAAAAATAATTTTAATATTTCCAATAGAAATCGTAATTTGCTTCACAAAAATAAACTTTAGCATCGAAATTCTCTGTATTTTCAGCGGTAACAACATTTTTTAAGAATATAATATGTATACATTGACGTAAATTATATAGACAGGCTGTTCAGTACTTACATTTTGTTCACCTGTGTTGACCCCAACTGGGGCCAACTCAGTTTAGTACTATAATCGGCTGCGAGCAAGTGCTGTCACCATAGCTGTCACTTTCGTAAAACTCCGACTGTTCAAGAACACTTATTATTCTGTATTGTGCACAGTTAAAACTTTCTCATTATTTACGTTTGAACTTTATTTCACTTTATTTAATCATAATCGGTAAGTAACTATATTTTTATTTACAGTCTTAAAAATTATTTAGTGTCAAATATTTATTACCGACATCTTGAACCAAACTTGACAGAACGAACACAGAGTACTTAATCACTACGGAACAGGGTTGCCAGACGTCGCGGAGTGAGAGAACAAAAGGACAAAGATGCGGAAATTGTGGTAGAAACTAGAAAGTGATTTCAATACGTGACTTTTATATGAAATTGACTTACTTTATTTGTTTTAGATATTATATGTACCTATTGAATTAACGAAAATGCCAACTTGTACATTGCGGTATTGCAAAAATTATGAGCAAAAAACGAAAACATTACCTGAAAGGATAACTTTCCACAGGTAAGTTTTAACGCTTTATATTACTTCACCTGTATGTTTGTTTGTTGGTTTGTTTGTTTGTAACTTCTCTTTGGACTTGATTTTGGCTCACTTGAAACGCTCAGATTTCTTTCAAACTTCGTGGACTTATTGAGGACCAATGACAATTTAATATTTAAAGAAAAAAGAAAGAAAGAAAGAAAGAAAGAAAGAAAGAAATTACCTACATTTCATTTAAAAAAATCAAACTAAAAAATTAATAAATAAATAATAGTTTAAAAAAACTAAAAAAACACACTTATAGAAAATCCAAGTGCATGGTATTAATGGTAGAAGGTATAATATCATTATTATTATTATTATTTAAACTTAATTTTTAAGTTAAAGCTCGTCCTCTTGGGACGGTATTTAGGAACCTAGCATGGGCCTAAACCCAATGACTAGGTAACTTAATATTATTATTATTTTAGGTTCCCTCGGCCTATAAGGTGAAGTACTTAATGTGATTATATATGACAATCAGTCGGGATTTAAAGAATTGATAATAAACTACGTGTTGCTCTGAAAAACAAAGTTTTATTTAAGCTTATCATACATTATGAGTTACACTAAATACAACCTTAATCACACAAACCTACCTGGAAAACAAAGAAACGACAATTAAAGTATTTAAATTGCCAATTCCTCTTTTTGATGTTTCTACAAAAATACACTATAATATTTCAATGAGGCTACAGTGTAATTTATTAAGATACATTTCTTTTATTTTAAGTGCACAACACACATAAAAATATTTTAACACAATCGAATGATATATCCTGGGACTATAGATAACACAAGTTTTATATACTTAAATGGAAAGATCCCACGCATATTGTAATAAAATGTAAATTCTGGAATAAGAAACGATTTTTTGATTTTTTTTTTGATGAATGGATGAACACTACAAAAATGGTCATTCCGTTATGACGTAATTAATCCTCAGGTACCTCTACAATGTAATCCAGACAGAGTAATATATCCATGGTATATGTCCAGTTATAGTAATGTATCCATGATCTCTTTCGGAGTAGGGTGTTGGCAACACTGGGCGCATAGTGACTCTGTGATTGAGTTCTCTGTGGCACGAAAGTGTGACACGAAATTTCTTAGAAAGAGCGCGTCCATATAATTTACGTCAATGTATGTATATGGTTTTATTAAAATGTTATCTGGACATATATTGAATTTAATGCGTATATTCGGAATTATCTAATTAAAACCCGCAAATTAAATGTTTATTCGCAGCCTAGTTACATCGTTAACAAAAATATGCTTTGCAATTTTCAATCCTATTCAACGTCACGTAAATGCATACAACCGCACATCTGCGCTAATCTAATGTTAGATTAGCGCAGATATGCAGTTGTGAGAGTAAAATTAACGCTTTTAAATCGCAGTTATTCCGCTCCTTAAAATTAAAATATCTGCCCATGCCGAAAATTAGCAAATTATATTCAACGACAAATAAGTTTATTGTAAAATTCAAACATCAGTATGGTAACACTAACATGTGGTAGAAAGAGAAACATCCAGAAACGTCTATAAAATGAGACGTCTGCCAGACTGAGATAGAGATATCATTTTACCTTGTCGTCAATGTCGTCATCGTCAATGTCGTCACGAGAAGTTTCGGTTGGAGTCGCTACTCGCTAGAAATTTCCACCCCTGTTTCTAGGGCTGAATTTGTTAAAGGTCATTCATTGTTAAAAATTCTAAGGTTAAAAGGTATTATAACGAGTAACAAATTAGTGTGTTCTATATCTTTCATCTCTCTTGCCAACAAAATGTCTACACCTGGCAGAATAATTAATATAAGAAATCGTAGAACTATACATTTTTTCTAGTGTTCTTCCCAATGATATTTAATTTTTTTCTTCCCACAATAATTACTCAGGCTAAACAGGAAAACAAGCCGCGGTAATAATCCATATAAACATCTAATGATAATAATAATCTTGGTACATCCTATTCTAAAGATGTGAAACATCATCATCGTCACAGATGAGTTAAAACTCCAGTCGTGCCTCGGAGCTGACTTGGCTGACACTCATGATTTTAATTTAATCACCTATTTAAGGCAATCTCTATTTATCTGTACCGTAAACATAATATCCAAATCGTGTATCCAGATTGGACAAATCGTGGAGAAACCAACATTTTATTGGTGAATTAATTTTCATTAACTCATTGATAAATTGAACCAAATAATATCTATATATGTTCTTGTATCAAATCAAATCAAATCACATCTTATTGTGGACAATAGGTAATATACAGATGTTACAAATAAGCAAATTGATCGCTATGCCCTGCCTTAAAGGCGTACAATGCATAAGACTTAGAATAATAATAAACCACAGACATATAAAGTCTGTGTAATAAACGCATAAGATTAGCTAAAATCAAGATTAAAAATTAAAATAATAAATCAAATAAAATAAAATCTCTGTACTTTTTATTGTAATTATTGTGTATAATATTCAAATTCAATTTGAATGACGAGTTTGAATTTCTGTCCTCTGTCTGGGTGAGTGTGTTCTTGCGTGTTATCCACAATGATATTATCCATGGCACCCACGAAAGGTGCTGAAAAGTCTGGTGACGTAAACGGTAAACATGCGGAATAATAACCGGGACAAGTTACTAGACCAGCTGGGGCCTCAGGATGGGACCAATGTGTGATACCATAGTCCATACGTGTGATACGTAGATAAACCTAATATTACAGGTTTATTAACCGACGAAAAAAAAGGAGGAGGTTCTCAATTCGACACGTATATATTTTTTTATGTATGATCACGCAGAAATCGGCACAGGGTGGTCCGATTTCGATGATTCTTTTTTTATTGGATAGGGTATGTCCTGAAGTTGGTCCCATATTTTTTTGAAAATTTTATTCCCACCCTAAAGGTATGAAAATAGGGAATGATTGATTATTCACCCGTTTTTTACCCGGAATTTTTACATGTTAACCCCAATAACTTTGTACTGGATGATCCGATTTCGATGATTCTTTTTTTATTGAATAGTGTGTACCTTGAGGTTACTCTTGATTAAATTTCGAAACAAAATTTTACCCCTATAGGTACGAAAATAGAGGATGATTGATATTTCATCTACTACATTTTTACCTGGTAACTGAATCTATAATTCATAAAATCAATAATTTATTATTAATTATAAGTATTATAGCAACTTAAAATTAAAAAATAATTACTTTTTAACAAAAAATAAAACCAACGAAAAAAAAACTGAAAAGCAAAAAATAAATTATACCATTTAGTATTATAAATTAAGATCCGAAATTAACAGTAAAAAATAATTTTGAGGCGGTGCCAAACCAATGAAAAAATAAACGGCGAAAAACTGTGCGCCGCGCTGCTGCTGCCGTGTGCATCGCATGCCGCTGCCGCGCTGCCCTCATAATATTATGAGTTTTATGTAATTAATTTTGGTTGTTTGTTTGGCACGGTCTCAAAATTATTTTTTACTGTTATTAATTTCGGATCTTAATTTATAATACTAAATGGTATAATTTATTTTTTGCTTTTCAGTTTTTTTTTCGTTGGTTTTATTTTTTGTTAAAAAGTAATTATTATTATTCTAAGTATTACAGTTATTAGTTATTGTTTGGTTTTGATGAGTTTCACACGTCATGCCTTCTTGGTGATGAGGGTTTCGTAGTTTGAGGGGTGGGCCGGGTGTAAATATACTGATAGGTAAATGTTTTTTTTTAATTCTATTTAGTGGAGTTGTTCTCAAAATATAATAGTGGAGACCTCCGCATAGGAAAACTTAGAAATAAAACAAACTATTACAATCATCTCTTTATTGCTAAATACTCTTAAACTATCCATGAGCAAATGTTTATAAAATTAGTTTACTTACAGTAGGAACAATCACAGCTTATAAAAACGAGCCCATAATAATAATTTATTATGATTTTACTATACCTAACTAAATAAACTAAATTATTTGATAGCATTGGTAACAAACACCTTCGGATGCATGACTTGCAAGTAATTAACCACAGTAAATAACACATAGTGTAAATTGTAACGTAATATTTGTGCCGTGGTAATACAGTAGACAATAGAAAAATAAAGGGTAATCCTCTAGATATACATTGTTTGTGGGGTAACCTCTAAAATTAACCCTAAAAGTCAAACTTAAAAATTTATTACTAAAATTGTAATTTATTTCAAGAAATTCAACTTTTACCTTGTGGTTCAGATTTTTACATTTTTACCAAGGTACCTATGTACCTACCTCTATTTTATAATATCATTGACCTACTTATGAAATGTAATTCGTAACTTCGTATTGAACTTTATTTCTTTGTTTCTAACAGTCTGGCTGTTCAGCCTCTCAATTGGCCGAAAATTCTGGGCTTATTTCCCACTTTTACAAAATAAGTTTTTGTTTATTTGTTTGAAGATTTGTTATTGATTTCTAACATATAGCTTAAACAATCAAAAATTATTTAGGACGACTCTCATTGTGACAAACTGACAACTACAAACTTCAATGATTTTTTATAAAGAATTAACACTTATGACCCTGGTGACGACCTCAGTAGAATTATATTACACGGCTTGGTCTTTGTAACAGCCTCTTAAATATACAAACTTAAAATAATTGTACATACCTACCGATTGTTATTCTCTATTTGAATCTCGTCAGTGGCAAGAAAACTGCACTCAATATAATTACTTACGCCCGTAAATGTAGCAGAAAATCTAGTCATGGCCCTTAAATATTAAAAAAGAGTAATAAGTATGTAAAACAACATAGTTACAACCCTGTTATAAAACCGTCATAATATTTGTTAAACCTACAAAAGTGATTTGCACTATATTAATTAAAACTTTTCAGAAATGAAAATAAATAAAAAAGTACGAAATTTATATTTTTTGTCTTAGTTCGGAAACTTTTTGGTACCCACTATCTAGCCACTGATCACAAAAATATAAAATAAATACTCCTATTGTCTTCTTTATTGTTATTTATTATTAAATTACATTTTACTAAAGAACATTGCATCGTAATCCGTAAGAGAACCTAACGCCTAACAGGTCTCTAAAACCACAAAATTATCTTTATTTTGTGCTTTAATGTTCTCAAAGGCGTGTGCTAATCCACACGACCTTTTTTACCTTCACATTGGGAGATCTGAGCCTAGCAGACGATGATTCAAAACTGCCAATGAGTATACAGAACATATTTTGAACATTTATTCAAAGTTGTATTTAGTAACAAAATTACAAATACGGGCGTTTCTTTGGGAGCTAGCTAGGAGTTTTCAAAAACGCTTCCTTTTCGAATGTGAAAATATTATTTTTCACTAAGCTCTCAACGTTTTTACTCTTTAAATGTATGATTTTTGGTAGGATAACGCTACGAAGCCTGTGGATGTAAATTTGTTTTGTTATAAGACAGCAACCTAATAGGAACATGCAAGTAAGACAGACGATTGAGAGAGGAGGTAGGACCACTATCATGAAGTATATTGTATTACGTATCCTGGCTGGCAGGCCTTCTTGATTCTGAAATAAAAATAAATCTCATGAGTCAAAAAACAAGACTGCATTCATCTACACTCGTTGGCTTTCATTGGGCCGGTGTGTACACAGCATTATAATGAACTACTATTTATTATTTTTATTATTTTATACTCTTGGTCAGTATTTTAATATACTTACATATTCTATCCATCCAAGAGGTAAGATTAGGTTGGAAAATTTGCTGTATTCAGCGGAGTAGAATCCTGAAAGGTCATGTATCCGTAGATTACTCTGCATACGCGCCACCGCTCTAAATGGTATACCGGTTGTCTGAGGGTTAAAATTATAGTTTCATAGTTTAAATATAGATGGCGTTACGTGTTGGTAAATATGATGCATTTGGAGTTTGACCTGTTTGAAATTGTAGTATCAGTTTTAAAAGAGAATCAGTTTCAGAAAGAGTTTTAGACCCTCGCTCCCGGGTTGCGTTATTATACTTATTAAACAACAAATTAAAATTTTGTTCTTCTCGTATTTTAGTCGACATTAAAATATACCCCATATTTTGATAAAGCACGTTACAATTTAATTCAATGAGGGTTTTCTGAAACGGTCTACGAGAGATGGCAGCACTTTGGCGTCAGGTCTAATGAACTGTCAAAATACATACGCGAATTTCAATTTTCTATGTATTTTTTGGTTTATTTATTCTTAAAATCATTACTTTAAGAATATTGTTTTCTAAAATGCCACAGTGTTGTGCAGTGCCTATGTGTGCAAATAAAACAGGAGGGCATAAGTTTCCTACTGGAGATAAAACCCGATTGAAACAGTGGCTTGTAGCCATTCAAAGATAAATTCCAACGAAAAATAGCCTGTGTTCCAGTGGTCGGATTGGGGCGCGAGAGGTACCAAAAGATCGGGCTCGGTGAGCACTACACAGAACTGAAATAAAATTTAATGTAGAAAGTGGTGTGAGAAAGTGATTTTGAAAATAGTTGTTTTTAGAGTTTTTGGCAAAAAATTTTGAAATTTACGATATATTTTTTACGGAACTAATAGAAATTGGTGCGCCAAGAAATTTCAAATCTTCAGATACCATGCAGTGTTCGGTCGACGTGAACTTTGAAAAGAAACTATTGCAAAAACGTATGATAATATGAGAAAAAAGTAGTTAAAAGAAAATTTTGGAAAATTTTAACGGAAATCAAAAACTAATTGAAACAGTTGAAGAGAGCACTTCAAGGCGAATCTATTGATATATAACACTACTATGTATGGTTAACTATTGGGAAGTACGAAATGTAAATCTATTAATTTAAAATTGTGTGCCGTCACATCTAAGGTGGTTTTCGGTACTAAGTAGACAATGTATGGGGAAGGAAGAAAGCTACTTTTTCTGTTCCAGTGGTCGGATAAATAAATAACTGCAATTTAGTAGTTAAAGAACGAAATCAAATTGTGTAAACAAAATCTAGTACCTATCTTTCAATGAGCTTTTCCTTAGTACCAGTGACTTTTGCGCCTCTTTTTTTTGAGATCAATCTTCAGTTCAGCGACCTTTTTCTGGCCGTAATCCATAATAAAATCAATAACACTTCCAAACACAATAGAATTTCAATAATGTCTGTTTAGTACCTACGATTCTGTGCTATCTGACAGCTGTTTAGACCTGCCGCCAACGTAACGCCGCCTGGTGGCAGAAAAAGTATCGAAAACCCTCATTCATGCCATCCGAGAAAATAAACATCATTTTTCTGTCCTTCCTAATTTGAATTTATCACTTTATTATGAAGCCAACTCGCCACTACAAACAAAATTAAATATTTAATGTAGACAAGTGGCGCCATCTACTCTATTTTAAATAAAATCTTAAAACGTTTTACCGGTTCAACTAGTGCGTACGAGTTATGCTTCTCTAAGTCAGGCTGCAGCCCGGTTACATACTGGTCCTTGGGCGGAGACCCCGTGTAGAAGTGAGGGTACGACATCACCATAGGTAGGTCTGTAAAACAAAAAGGTTCATAACTTAGTGCTTTCTTTGATGTTCCCGCGAAATTTTCTTTTGTTTTTTTTTATTTTTCAGGTATATGAATGGTCAGATCTAAAAGGTCCGATATTATGTAGACTTTAAGTTTTCATGTGCTGTTGCACAATAGAAGATTTGGCCTCTCTATAGAAGGCTGTCTATAGAAGGTCTCAATTCTCATGAGATAGGGTTTTTTAGAAAACCTGCAAACATGCCTGGTACTTGGCTGGCAAACTTCTTGACCCAACCGTGAAGATATTAAAGAGAAAAGAAGAAAATCTATCACGACATTTGAAACTGATGACGTAGGTAGTAGATACGCAAAAATGAAATTGTGTTTTATCAGATTTGTTTGAAATTTTCCGTTTGTCTATTTTGTGAAAAATTAGCTAAATAAATAAATACCAAAGAAGCATTTCGAAGCGTCGCTCAACCCGGACGGCAGCGCAGGGTTGCCAACATAGCAGTCCGTCTGGTTTGACAGTCTGTCAAACACGTTGCCTGTCAAATTGTATCGGTACACTGCCATGCCATCTTCTACTGCTTCCGCTGAAAGATGTAGAATTATTCGTTTACTCTATCTGTATATAACAAACTAGCTGCCTGGACAGACTTCGTTCTGTCAAAAGTTTTTTTCTTATTTTGAGATGTAAGCTATCCTATCTTTCAAGTTGGCTCAAACTGCACACGGTGTGCAAATTTGATTAAAATCAGTTCAGCAGTTTATGAGTCCATCGCGGACAAACAACGTGACACGTAATTTATATATGTATACTAGCTGCCCGGTCAGACTTCGTTCTGTCAAAAGTTTTTTTTATTTTGAGATGTAAGCTATCCTATCTTTCAAGTTGGATCAAACTGCACACGGTGTGCAAATTTGATTAAAATCGGTTCAGTAGTTTAGGAGTCCATCGCGGACAAACAACGTGACACGTAATTTATATATATTAAGATTAAGATTTAACGTTAGTGTCCATCTAAATTCTAACTGATCCAATCGATGTGCCCCAAACCGGTTTCATTTGAAAGGCAATAATGCAAAAATGGTTTGAAATAACTAAAACAATGCAGGATCTAAATAAATTAATGTATTTAGCTTACCTACTAGAACACGTCGGGTATCCTCTAGTAACTAGAGAATTAACTAGAGTCTAGTTATTGATAATGGTTGCATTGAGAAAACGAGATAATATGTTTTGTAGCCCAATAGGTATGTAGCTTGTTGAGTGAAGGGTATTCAGGGTTAATAACTCTGAAGGACCTGATATTTACTTATATTCAATGACTGATAAGTTTGTTACCCCTGAACAGACCATTGCAGCAATGTGGCTTGAACAAGTAAGACTATCAGTAACACCTACGACCCGTAAACAAAGATTTATCAGTCAAATGTCAGGGCCAGCTGGGGATCGAACTCGGAAATCATCGCTTCACAGGTTATTTACTACCAAGCAACTAGGCTACAGTTTTTATTTAAAAAAAGCAGTGATAGCCTAGCGGTTAGACGTTGGTCTCCCGAACAAAGGGGCCCGAGTTCAAATCCTGGCACGCACCTCTAATTTTCAAATAATATTATGTGCGTATTAGAAGTTAATTATCACTTGCTTCGGCTTTATTCACACTGTGAGAGGAGACCCCGAGCCCAGCAGTGGGACAATTATGGGTTGTTGCTTTTAGGCTACAGGGTGACAAACATGATTTGAATTGAAAAGATGTAAAATCTTGGTCTTGGGATGGTCTTGGTCTTCGCAATGTCGCAATATCCCTTCCATTGTTCCTGCTACTGCTACTACCACGGCACCCAATATACAATGAACCATGAAGCCAAATTGTTAGCAATGACAAAAAAATGATCTCTTACATCACTCACCATCAAAGTAGAGCGGCATGACCTTGCAGACCGTCTTCCTCAAGTACAGCAACACGTCTTCCTTGGTCATGTGCTGGTGGTACATCACCCCCTCGTTGGAACCGATGATCGTGTCTGGACATGTCTGGAATTAAGTAATCATGTAGTTTTTATTGGTAAATAAATAAATAACGGTACACACTCATAACCCCTCACTAGGATTACCTGTAGCGTTGGAGCCATGGACAACACACAAATCCAGACTGAGAACAGCAAGGCTATTCTGTTTTGTAACTCTATAGCGGAATCCGCGATGAGTGTCAATTTTGGTAAAGAATTTTGACACTCATCGCGGATTCCGCTGTCGAGTTACAAAACAGAATAGCCTTGCAGAAATTCAAACTCATCATTCAAATTTCCGCCTCGTTCGGAATCGAACCCAAGACACTTGGCACGGTGATCCGGCATGGTGACCATTGCGCCATATGGGTCATCAATTGATATGTGGCCAAGGGGGAAGTAGGTACATAGCCCACCTTAATTGGCTCTCTAACA
Source organism: Thymelicus sylvestris (assembly GCA_911387775.1). NCBI lineage: Eukaryota > Metazoa > Arthropoda > Insecta > Lepidoptera > Hesperiidae > Thymelicus > Thymelicus sylvestris. The sequence continues at coordinate 2,216,767 of OU426903.1, forward strand.
TTATTAATGAAGGTTAAAATATTTTCCGGCTGCTTTGAATTTAGAACCTGGCTGGAAGCTAGATTGAAAGGAAAAATCCAACCATCATGCACAATTTTAGGAACATATTTACGATTAAATTAAACTGGAAGTACAGAATTTAGCATGTCCAAAAAGATCAGAAGCCAGCTCGCCACTCTTGTCCAAAGGTTCCCCCAGTTTTCCTACCACATTCCTTCTGGTTTAATTCAAACTTAACTGTAGGACTTACCTTAGGGTCGTATCCAGGAAACTGGGGTGATCCTCTGTAGTTGTCCAGCTTGAAGAAGTTCTCGTGGCCCCACTGGGGACCGATCTTAACCGTGATGTCGTCCACTGCCTGCGAGTATACCTGAAGATGATGTGGAAATATGTTCTCAACATTTTAATATGGCCTTAAGCTACACTTGCTAACAAAGTCGTATACCAGCTGGCGTGTTATCGGAGATCCTTCATGACTCACAGCTACTTACTGATGATGCTGTATCTCACATGATTTTAACCATAACTATTGTTTAATAAGTCTAATTAATTTAACTAATTTTCCATGTTTCGGAGAGCACGTAAAGCCGTTAGCCATGTCGGAGGCCTTCGGATGGCATGAAAACTTGCAACACTTGGGTTGACCACTAACCCCTCCATCAATCTGCACTGGAGCAGCGTGGCGGAGTATGCTCTAGGCCTCCACAAGAGGAGAGACATGCGCAGTCGGCCGTTAATGGGTTGAAGCCACTTACTCTCTCCAACATGCCAATATTGGTGACGGGGACCATGTGCGGCATCAACTTCTTAGAGGTGTCCAGTATGGGCTCCCGGAAGTCCCACATGTACTCGTAGATGGTCCGCTTCAGGAACAGCTGGGTATCCTGTGTCCTCGTCAGCATACGGACGCCAGTTCGGAGGAAGTAGTTCGCGTCGTGGAGGTACGATAATACTCCCTGGAGATAACGAAACATAATATTTAAAGGATATGATTATCATCTTCTTTTTGTTATTCACAGTAGTCTTTGAATTTCAAAATAAATGATGTGATTTGGCATTTGCGCGTTTTAGTTTAAGAGTGATTATGATTTTGCTACTGTTTGAATTTGCTTAAAAGCTTTGATTAAATGCTTAATTTCCTTGGTGGTGGTATAATACACGGGAGTGTATCATATTAATCCTCTTAATCAAGTGAAGAAACGGCGGAAGAAACTTCTCAGCGTATATAAATAAACGGTTACAAAACATGGCCGTTTTTTAACTTTTTTTTCTTAGAAATATATTATGCTATGACAGACCATCTAACAGCCATATTCTTCTTCAAAGGAGTCGGTTTATGAATGTATTTGTAGCCGGTTACCAGAATACTAGTTTTGTGTATGCTTACCATATTCATAAGGATCTGTCCCACACGGAACTATTATAAACACGTGAGGAGACTACACGAGCACTGATGAGTAATTCCGTCTCACGTGGTGAATATTTTTGATATGGATAGGCTCTGTGACTACAGAGCACAGAGGTCCGTTTATTCCCACTAGTTCTACTGCTTAGTTCTATCGTAGAACTAGTGGGTTTTTTTTCTCACTAGTTCTACCGTAGAACTAGTGGGAACAAAAACCGTATCTACGTTTTGTTCACACTAGTTCTACTGATTAGTCTAGTTCTACGATAGAACTAACCAGTAGAACTAGTAGGAATGAACCTGTGCTTTGTTCCCACTAATTCTACTTGTTATTCCGATCGTCGGACGAGTGGGATTTTTTTTCTCATTAGTTCCACTGTAAAAAAATTATATTTTTCTGTCCGTTTGAGCTCGGTCACACAGGTATCACAACTATTTAGAATTGAGATAATCCTGTCCAATTACTATTTGGCTGGTTGGTGCACTTTACCATTCACTGTTGTTTATTCCCTCCTCCACTAATAACTCACCAGTAAAGCAGTATTCGGCACAAGGAGAGTAGCGTTAAGGTCGATGGTGTTCTCGTCCGGCAGATAGATCGGATACCGCGTGGCGCGGTACGTTAGCGTGGCGTTGTCGTTGAAATGTATGTTCGAGTGGGTTAGCTTCTCTCTGTAAACAAACATAATTATTTTAGTTAGTATTAACGTGCTTGTGGAATTATTCAAGGAACGTTTAAAAGCACATACATAATCCAAGTGTTTTTTTTCTATTATCTCCATAATACTGAGTCTTCAAAGTACGCCCTGTTTTTTTTACAACAAAAAACATTCCAATAGTCGATCCTGCGGCAACGTTTGTTCTAATGTACACGGAATGAAACTGTAACTGCCAGGCACCACCCACTACCACCCAATAGCACTAAACAGTAAACTGCATTATAAATATTTACACAAGGCCCACATTGTCAATATAATAAGCATTTTAATGACGTATTAGGGTTCATTCGAGCTGCTGTATAAAAAAGCGAAGCAGGAAGAAAGCATGGGATTTAGGACGTTCCATCCATCCATTAGCCTTTCGAAGTTGACTGCTGGACATACGCCTCCCCTAATTTGCGCCACATTGACCAGTCATGGAGGGCTAATCTCTAAAATACAAACTCGAAATCGAAGCTCACACAAGTGAGACTCGAAAGCCAACTTGCATCATCTTGATATGTCATTCTCTAATCATCTATTACGCACTTGCGAAGTGAAGTGAGTCTCGAACTCGAACTTCAAACGACTAAAGACAGGAATTTTGACACTCATCGCGGATTCCGCTGTCGAGTGACAACTGACAAAACAGAATCGCCTTGCTGAGCCTTCTGAAACCATCGGATGCCCGCTGTCTTTGGACGCGCGTTGGATCGTGCACTTGGACGTTTATGTCACTACTGTTGCTAGGCAGTTTTATTGTTTCGTAACCTCGCCCTTTTCTCACTGTTCACCTTGTTTTCCACCATAATGATTAATCTTCTCCCAAATATATTCACAATTATTTTGAATGCCGAATTTAGAAAATGATGTATAATTTTCTTCAAGCCGCAGAATATTCAATGACGTACGGTATTATTATATTATTATAACATCACCTTTATAATAATCTCGTACCGTAGTCACACCATGACGCGGCCCTGGGCCATTACATTATGCTCATTACAATAATTAAATGTTCATCCAATCTGGCACTTGTACACTGCAAGCGAGGCAGCTAAATGTATATATGATATAAAAATTATTTATTTAGTCAGTTTTACCAACTAAACTAACTTAATACTTAGTTTATAGTTACAAACATTAAATCAAACTACGCCGCAGAAACGTACCGCTTTCACAAAAATCCGATTCAAATCTCTACTTTGAGCGTTGCTTGGAAGAAGGGGCAAGAAATTCCAATTTTTTTTCCAAATTACACTTACAGATAGTCTCAGCAAAAGTAATTTTATGTGTTAAGCATTTACTAAAGGTATATAAACAGAGGGTCTGTGGTTAATTTATGGATACCACCGGAGAATCGACAATAATTTGCAAAGAACATTCCTAGTTAAAGGATACAACAGGTAACATGACGAAGAACGTTCAAGCTAAAAGAATGACGAGATAAGACTACAGTCCTTAAAAGCTATAAAGCTAAAGCTCTGTGTGCAACAAGCCTAACAAACGGAACCATTGACCTTACGTTCGAGTTACAAAAGCCGGTAACGTCACAGTAATCGCACATATCGTACACCGCCGTAGGTCGAGAGTCGTGATGCAAAACGCATCGCGCGGTTCCTCGGTAGATTGTTTAAAGGTATAGAAGGTTCACTTGGTTTGCATCAGTCATGTGCCGGATTCCGTATTCGCGGATATCCGAGACATAAAATCCGTATCCGTACGAAAATCCAAGTATTGTAGATAAATGGAATATTTTGAATGCGTACTTACAGACTAAGATAAAATGTTGCTCTTTAGTGAGTGTCGTAATGGTGTTCCAATTCAATGTTACCTATCTAATAAATAGTTAATCAACAGTATCTACAGTAACAGAAAAGATAGCAAACATTAAATGTTTGCAAAACATCCTTACTAGGTCCGCACCGCATCCTTACTAGCCAGCAATGTATTACGCATAAAAGAAGCTAGCAAAGCTGCAATACGAACCAAAAGCATCACCCCTTTGGTTTCCCTTGTCATGGCCCGTGGGTGCCATGGACAACACACAAAGACAAGGCCAAGCACCCAGACTGAGAACAGAAATTCAAACTCATCATTAAAATGTCAGCCTCGCTGCCACTCAAACGGTCTAGGACCCTTGGCTTGGCACGACGGACTGCCATGGCACCTTAAACGGGGTTTGGGTTTCGTCTTTTTAAAAAGAAATCATTTTCACAGGAACAGGGGTTTATTATCAAGAAATAGTAGAAACATCGATAAAACAGAGAAATAGCGATTACGGGAGAAGAGGTGTGGCTCCCTGGAGAGATGGGACCAGACTGACTGTCTTGGAGATAGAAGTTTATGGCTGGAAGGACTAGAAGGTGCAAGTCAGCACCTTCCGGCACTGACTTAGCATAATTCTTTCATTTCAGGATTATAACAGCACCCAACACAGGTCGTTAATTTTATTAACTCACAGACCTCTATAAAAGAAAATATGTATAATTAATAATTATTTTTAAGATAAGTGGTCTCTGTTCTAGTTTCGTTAATCTGTGGTCAAGAAACGAACAAACCGCAGTCTAATTCGTAATCATCGTAAGTCCTTGGAACATTTAGCTTTTCGATAAGTTGTTGGCAATATATAGTATGCTTTTATGTTCCCTTTATTTAATTCTTATCCCAATGAAAATAAGGTTGAAAATAGTTGAAACGTGTCGTACTGATAAGATCGTTGTGACGGTCTGACCTCACACTGTTTACTAATGTAATTACGCAAAAAATGTAAATAAATACACCGTTACTTCATGTTACGATCTACTATGTAAATACGTATATGTATATTTGGGACTTAAGTAACCGGAATGTAGAATGTAGAGTCATTATCTATTCTGGGGTAAAGTTCAAAATTTAAAATTGACAAAAAAAAAAACAATACGATATTAAGAATACATTTTCTGCCAATCTCTGCCTATATAGGCAGGAGTCCAGTCAGGGCAGACATTTAGGCGATAATTAAATGTTTGTTTCCAAGGTCTGTGTGAAATAGGTACCCACATAGTACAAACTTAAGGCAATAAATTTTGAGATGCTCGGCATGCGGTAATTTTATGACTTTAGCCGACATCACCTCCACCTGATTTTAAGTGGCCATTCATTAATTACGTATACGTAAGGATGGTTGATTAAGTCCAGATTCGAGCAATCCGGCACCTCAGTACGACACCTGAATATGCCATAGCATGGGATTGGAGACATTGGAGTCAGTATTCTAAGCCGCTCCAATAAAATTGTGTCTTTTGGGAAAAGAACGATATTCTCTGTTTAAAGCAAAGGTCGACTGGCAGATGCTTATAGCATTAAGTCCACCTATTGTACCACTTAGGTTTAAGGGTATAATAAAGTGTAAATAAATAAATAAATAAAAGAGCAATGTTCTACTCATTTTGCTACAGACTGCCGCGCCAGAGCCAGGGGGTAGCGAAGGTGCTAAATGCCCTGCGTTTATAGAAAAACTCAAAGTCACGAGATTGCGCACTGTGTAAGAACGAGTTACTTAATTATGTCACGGAAAAGCGTGACTTTTAAGTTTAAGGTCAAACGTATAGTGTGCTACAAATTATAGAACCTAACGTTAAGGGTTGCCAGATACGGGCTTGTCATTTTCGGGACAACTTCTAGACTTCGATGTACTGGGGGCTCCAGGATTTTTGCTTGGACTTTTGCTACCTTTGTCAAAGCACTCCGCCTCTGATAGCTCCCCTTACGATACGAGTGACTAAAGTTGTTTAATAGCGTACGGCATGATAATGTGTGGATAATAACAACAACAACAAAACTCTTTATTGAACACCGATATACAGTAAAAAAACGTGTAGCACTCGGGACTGCCGCGGTAAAGCTATTGCATAGCATTTGTTGCTATTAACAGCGAGTACTAGGCGCACAGAAGTCCTCGAAGATGCGACACCAGTGATACTGTACAAGCCATAGTAACTATGTTGCCGTCCTATCCACTCCTATCCACTGGATAATGTGTGCAAAAAGACCAATCAATCACTTAGATACACGGTTATCCTACATCAACATATTGAAGTAAGTTCTTTGTTGTTATTGGGGCCTTGGAAGCACGTTTGTTCTCCAAAGGTGAAAAACAGGCTTGTATTCGTTGTGTTGTGTTGATTGGTGACATGAAATGCGTAATAAATTAATACCTTTTTGTCGTGTATTTGGAATACAGAATAAATATCGTGAGTACTGAAGTTGTTGAAGCGCTCATGCCTCATAGCCCGGCGGCTTGCGTCGATCCTATGTGATCGAAAAAGTTAAGCAATAAAGCAACAGCGGGCGCGGTCGGTAGTTGGATGGGTGACCGCGCCGGTCCCGGTTGTTATCATAAGATAACAGTCGTTAAGCATGTCGGAGTCCCTCGGGCGGTTTGAAAACTTCCGACACTCGGGTTGGCCACTAACCCCTCCACCAATCCACACTGGAGCAGCGTGGTGGAGTATGCTCTAGCCCTCCTCAAGAGGAGAGACCTGTGCCCAGTAGTGGGCCATTAATGGATTGAAGCCATCGTGAGTACTCGTATTGTAGTAAAATGTGTTCAGTCCACGATGAGTTAAGTTTAAAATGAATAATTTTTGAAAACGGGGGAAGACTGGTTTCAGAAATCATTTCTGCAATTACTGGTATACATACAATATCAATGCTGGTGACGGAAAATGAAAACTATCAATAGCACTACTTATTATAAGTATTATTATTTCTTCTGTGATAGCACTACCTACTAAACAGAATAACTGTGACGTCTGTGGCGTGTTTGTAGTGCTCAACAGAATTACAATATAGAAAATTCATTATATTGAGCCTCGTTTTTAACAGACTTCAAAAAAGGAGGAGGTATTCAATTTGACTGTATTTTTTTTATGTTTGTTACCTCAGAACTTTCAACTGGGTGAACCGATTTTGATGATTCTTTTTTTAATAGAAAGCTGGTGCTTGTCATGTGGTCTCACTTAAATTTGAACTAGATCTGACGAGTAGTTTTTGAGTTATTTTGAAGTCGGTTATTTTTTTCTTGGTAAAATTCTGATTATTCTATACAGCAATTACAGCCCGAATGAACTCTATTACCTAAGCCATTACAAACTGATGCTCCTTGTGCGAATATTATTTATCACTAAGTTTTGTCCTACTTGGGTATGATCCGGAAAATAGTCAATCATCAGTAGGACCGACAAATTACAAAGACCTTGCAACGTTGGCAAAAAAGTTGTGGCTAGTGTTTTTACGTTGTGAGCATTTATCACGTCGCAGTGTTGCCAATGCTACGGAAATTACCGTGTTCTACGGCTTTCAGACCAAAAAATCACAAAATCCACGGCCTACGGCTGCAAGTGCAACCATTCTTTGGTCGTAGTAAATTCTACGGGTTTTCGCAAATTTTACGGTAATTAATTTATTTATTACAAATTCACTTTTAGAGTACATAATTGACTGTTATAAGTGTGTATGGTTCGACTTTGTAGTGTATCCGATTCCGAATTATTGAATAATAAAATAACGAAGAAGAGTACTTATATAGAAAATATTAGAGACTTGTGCCGGGAAAAATAAGTCTAAATATTTTAATCTATTAAAAATAATTTATTGTTGTTATTTTTTCCAAACAAATAGAGAAAAGCAAACATTTAATTAATAATGTTAAAAACCTTAAAACAGCGCCATTTGGCTAATGTTGAAGTGTTTTCTTTTTTTAAGCAGTGGACACGGCCCACCGATTTTTTTAAACACAGTTTTTTTATTTAATTTACACGGCAGACAAAAATTTTACATTGGCAACATCGATACTGGAAAATAGTAGGTCACTCGGAGGAATCTCGGAATGGTGTACTACAGTAGCTTTGCCAATATTGCCAAAGCTTTTCAAGCTTTGCGAGGGCTAATAAAAGGGCCGGGCTATTTCTGTGCTGTTATTTTATTTCTTTTATTTCTTCTCTGTCATACTTAAAAAACTTTTTGACGGTTATAAAGCTTATTTATAGCGTTGCTTAAATTAATTAATAATACACATAACGATATTTATCTCTTATACCTACCTATATACCAAAACTACATATCTTGGTAAAAACTTGTTTTGAAAGAAACTCATATTAAGTTTCACGCCCCTTGGTAGTGAGGCCCTGGGCAGATATTTATGTGACAGTTATGTATATAATAATATAATAAAATTGTGCTCGGGTCAATGCATGGGTGTTTTATTAGTGATGTCTTATTCGTGTGACACAGCCCACAGGTGATTCCTCTTTCCTACTGCAGTACTGCGGGGGGTATGAGTGTACAAGCGGGTGATTCAACAATACACGTTTATTTATTGCATTTATAATACAGGTAGACTACCTAACTAACTACTATACAATCCGGATCTAACTTAGGAGGTTTCAAAATCATAATACCAAACACAGTAGCGGCGCGGCGTTAGGGTAGGGCGCGGTTGGGCGACCGCCCAGAGCGCCAGGTTTGAAGGGGCGCTACAGGTAGTCATAACGGAACCCTTATAGTTTCGTCATGTCTATCCGCCCGTCCGTCCGTCCGTCCGCAATATAGCGTCGAGATCCTTAGTGCTGGAAAGCTGTAACTTGGCATGGTTTTACGTACCTACCTATTTATTATTTTTTATGGGTTTCAATGGCAGATAGGGGGCATGGGCGTAGCCAGGGGGGGGGGGGTTTCGGGGGTTCAAACACCCCCCCCGAAAAGTTAAGGACTGATATTTTTATGTGCTAATAAACCCTTAAAAAACATTTTTCTAGACGTCATTCCGAATCGAATGAGCTAGGTATTGCACATATTTTTAGGTTTTTGAACTTTTTGACTAAACTAATAATAGATGGCACTATATACGTCGTGAGAAAAAATAGTCTCAATTTTCTTTAGGGATATTTTATGTACTTTTAGTCGTTGTATTTTCTTGAACACCCCCCCCCCCCCCCCCGAAGCTTGAACCCCCCCGAAACTAAAACCTGGCTACGCCCATAATAGGGGGTGCTAAAACCGGCACTGACCAAACATTCCGAAACAAAGAAGTTGGTTAGTGTAACAAAATCTTTGTTAGTATTTATTAGCTCAGTCTGATTATTCAAGGTAACCAAAGCGTAACCAAAACACCTTTAATTTGAATAGTTGTCTTCCTGTAATGACGTCACTTGTGACATATGTATTTTGTGCCATAAAAAACAAAAGATTATTTTTGTACATCTGGTAGATAAAATTGAGGAAAACGAATTGTTTTAAAGCCAATATAATCACAAAAACCGTTCAACAGTTTATTCAATTTTTTCTTAGTTTAATTAAATTGTCGTTCATAATGTAAAAAACGTAAAGGTAGGCACAGATTCTCAAAAACCGAGCAAATGCGTGTCCTAACTCCTAGGCCACGCGCTATGTAGGGTTCCGAAGTAGTAAGTTTATCGACTATTACTCATTAACGACTTAAGCTAACTTATCCGTGATAGTTTTCCTTGTAAATTCATCACATAACTTATTTTTGAGAATTTTTTCACGTGTCCAACTCCAACCGTTTAGTCGGCAGGGGGGGGGGGGACACTTGACTCTAACCAAAATTAGCACTATAAAGCCAAATATTTCTCAAACGGACCCCTAATTCCAAAAATGATCTAGAAGACCCATAATATTTTTGAAAGACCTTTTCAACTTATTATTATTCTAAGTTTTCAACGATACCCCACACTATAGGGTACGCGATGAATAAAAAATTCATCTTCACGTTACTCGTACCTGTAGATGGAGGTCCTCTAAAGGTAAAGGACCTCCCATAAAATATTTTATTCTACGATTCTAAAGTTTTAATAAATATCTATGTATATCCATGCCAAATTACAGCTTTCTAGCACTAAGGGTCTCGACGCTTTGCTTCGGACAGACAGACGGACAGACGGACGGACGGACATGACGAAACTATAAGGATTCCGGTTTTACTTCGGAACCCTAAAAAGGCGGAAAAAAGTAACAAAGGACTCCTAAATTGTAGCTCAACTAAAATTGTAGGCCCGCTACTAAATACGGGTTTCTCCTTTTGAAGAGGCCTATGGCATTCTCCACAGAATTATGTTAACTTGTTTTACTACGGTTTTATGGTTTTATACGGAAGAATCGAAACCGCAAATAACCTTATGTTTTGTGCTCAAACTAGTAATTTTACATACAGACGGAATAGTAATTCTAATGTGTGTAAATTATTACACAAATGCATTTTTTGTGTTTGTGTGTGTTCTAGACACGGAACACAGACCACAAAGGAGGATTGTTTAAGTATTTTAGAATAACATAAAGTGTAGAACAATCTGTTAACTGTAGATAATATTCTGTAAATAGATTCTACAATAGCTTTTTAGCCTTACATTAGCTACTTAGTTTATGCAACATAATAGAATAATAATAAACGCAACAGGTAAGTACTTTTTAATTAGTGACGTCATGAGGACTGAGGTTTCAACTACTTAATACTCTTTCTTTTTCTTCTCTCTTTCTTGGCCGGCAACGCATCGGTGATGTCTTTGGTGTTGCTGATGTCCATGGGCGACGATAGCCACTTACCATCAGGTGGATCGTCGGCTCGTATGCCGGCTGTTTCTATAAAAAAACAAAATTAAAATGTGTGCAATTCACACGTGGTAGAAGTGAAACCTTCAAAATTTTTGTTTTCAAGATAATGAGACGAATGTAAAATTTCGGGAAGATGATAAATGTAGGTTTCACTAATCTACTTCACTCCACTCCGCTCCGCTCAGCCCCGCTCCGCTCCACCCCGCTCCGCTCCCCTACCCCTCACACCCCTACCCTACCCCTGTACAATGCTTCCTATCTCACTTTAGAATTTATGTGTTTGTCTCTTTTTACTGGACAGTTTCGTTTCATAAAATTTCAAGTCACCCCCGTACTAAAGAAGTTTTCACTTCAAAAACTCATACTCACAAGTAAACAATAGGCCCGACCTCCTGGTAGTTCAGCTTCTCGTCCAGACCCTGGAGGAACCGCTCGTGGTTGGTGACGTTGAACATGTACACCCGCATCTTCACCTGGTCCGGGGGGTCCGACCACCATTCGTATGGCGGGAGCCCTGGGGGAACAATCGTTTTTTGATTTATTTATTTACTAGCTTTTGCCCGCAGCTTCGCCCGCGGTAGTGATCGATTTTTTACAAATCCTACTTACTTACTTTCACTTAGTTAGACTTAGTTGCCTATGACTTAAGTAATTTACTTGTATCATTTGATAACGTGAAATGCAAATGAATTTTACTAACGCCATCTATTAACAACATCCGGAATTAATATCTAGCAACTCACAAAATATTAGAGTCCGACCGAAACTGGTTTTTCAGCCGAAACCGAAACCGAAACCGAACCTTCGGCCTTAGGTCCAGTTTCGGCCGAAACCGAAACCGAAACCGAAACTTAGGGTGAGGCCAAACGAACGTATTTTCGGTGCTGTGTGTCACTTGAAAATCTTGAAATGAGCCGGTTTCATACAAAAGCTCTAATTCAATTCTTTGGAATTTGTGTTTTACGTGATTTTACGATTTACGCTATTTTATGCGATGCGATGCGCAGCTCAAAAAATACGCTCGTTTGGCTACACCATTAGGGTATTTTTTTGAGCTGCTCATTTGTGTAAATTAAATTTTGACGACGTAAATAGTGCTCTTTCGCATGTGTCGCGTTGGTTCACTATCAATAATTTGCTTTTAAATGCAAAAAAAACTAAATGTATAGAGTTTGTACTCCCTAATGTTAAAAAAGTTAACAAATCTCTCAGACTGAATAATGAAATATTGCATATGGAGGAATCCACGGTCTGTTTAGGGGTGACCTTAGATAGTAAACTTCAGTGGGGCCCACATATAACAAATCTCGCGACTAAACTCGGTAGGGCTGCTTATGCTGTTAGGAAAATAAGGCAGTTTACTGACGTCGAAACTGCTAGGATGGTTTATTTTGCATATTTTCACAGTATTATGTCATATGCCATCTTGCTGTGGGGCAAAGCAGCCAGTATAGAACAAATTTTCATACTACAAAAAATAGCTATTAGGGCTATTTATAAACTTAGATCTCGTGAAACTTTGCGTGACAAGTTCAAAGGAATAGGTATACTTACAGTAGCCTCACAATATATCTATAGTAACGTGGTTTTTATACGGAATAATATAAGCGCGTATAAACAAAATTTTGATATCACTAATCGCCAAACAAGAAAAATGCACCAGTTAGTAATGCCATCTTACCGTCTTTCTAAAGTGAAGCGATCTTTTATGGGCCGTGGTGTACAGTTCTATAATAAAATCCCAAAGTTAATACGTGATTTGCCAGTGGAATTATTTAAGAAACATGTAAAATCTCAACTTTTAGGCAAAGGCTACTATACTGTAGATGAGTACATAAATGACAAAGACGCATGGAAATGACCAGATCTGAAACCAGTTCCGTACAGGCTAGTGATACTTCTTTGTAAGAAATATACCAATGTATTTTATTTTTAAAAGATGTGCTGAGGAGTTTCTTTGGGCTTTTCTTCTCCTCCATGACAAAGCACCTTTCCGAAAAGCTGGTAAATTAAAAAAATGACGTGCATAAGTGTATCAATGACACCTACATGAATAAATGATTTTGAATTTGAATTTGTGAACTCAACAGAAAAAATAAGGTTAAAAGAGTCGAATTTTTTAAATTTTACAGAGGTCATTTTTAGAGTTCCGTAGCCAAATGGCAAAAAACGGAACCCTTATGGAATCGTCATGTCTGTCTGTCTGTCCGTCCATATGTCACAGCCACTTTTTTCCGAAACTATAAGAACTATACTGTTGAAACTTGTTGACTAGATGTATTCTGTGAACCGCATTAAGGGTATTAAGGGTATGGATTAAGGTTTTTTCTACCTGTAGCCGTTATTAATATCGAGCAAAAAACGGCTAAAAGCAAGCGCCAAAGCACCCTGTCAGATGTCTTCAGATTAAGGAACAAATATAATAAACATGTTAAATCAATGACTTCACTTGAAATATCAGCGCCCACGGGTTAGCCACGAACTTAACCAAACGACGCACACAATTCACGAACACAGAGTTTCGGTTTGGCCGAAAGTTTCGGCCAAATTTTTCCGAAACCGAAACCGAAACCGAAACTAGATTTTTTGGCCGAAACTGGCCGAAACCGAAACCGAAACCGAACCTTCGGTCGGTCTCTACAAAATATCGATCTTCCAATGGGGATGTTTTAACGCGGTAAAAAGTAGCCTACGTTACTCTCCACCCTCCTCACTATCTCCAAACACAAAAACCATAACATAAAACAGCTTCGTTGCGACGTGAAAGACGGACAAACAAACAAACAAACAAACACACAAACACACTTTCACATTTATAATATTATAAGTATATAAGTATATAAGTATAAGTATAAGTATAAGTATATAAGTATATAAGTATATAAGTATTATAAGTATATATAAGTATATAAGTATGGATTTATTTAGATTACCAACAGTTTTAACACGATTTAGGGTGCACTTAACATAATGTCTTACTCGTATGCTACATGAAAAACCACTTACAGGCAAACACAGCATACATTTTCTTAAAATTAGTATTAATAGGTAAAGTTTATTTAATTTAGGCTAAATTGGGCGCACCCTGCAGAAAAATAAAGTCAAGGAAAAACAAAAGAACGAATTTAAGCAATGCTAATGCTATTTTATGCTTTAACACGTTCAGGGCATTATGAGGTCGAAAAGTCACAAGCGTGACTTCTCGCTGATGCGGCAGTCAAAATCGCATTCTTTCACTCTGTGCGGGAGGCGATTATTTTGACATTTCTTTGAGTATGACAGAGACAAATACATAAAATTGTTTCTCTTGCGAAGTCAAGCCCAACGGCGTAGTTAATAAAATATGAGGTTGAAGAGGCCTCATACGCACTGAATAGAAATTAATTACGCTTTTGTACGAAGTGAGGTCTAATCTGTCTCAAAACGGAGTGAAGCGCGGGAGGCGTGGGCGCCGCGTATCCTAACGTAGTGATGCGATAAGTTTCGATACGAAAGCACGTGTGGGGTATCAAGTTAATGCTTATTATGCGTATTTTTGAGCTTGTGACTTCAGTGACTAAACACGCTTCTCGACCGCGTGACTCGCTCGATTTTTTAAATAATTTATAATTATTTTAGGGCTTATTACGAAAAAGGTGTCAATCATTGGTGGACTGTCTGCCAACTTCAGTAGACTTTCCCCTACATACTTTAAAAGTAAAAATGGTATGTGTGCCGGTAGGTATGGCACTTTAGAATCCTAATTTAAGTGTTTCATTTCATGATTTCCTAGCGGCAGATGCGCTAAGCATGCGCTTCAAAAAGGCACTCAACGCAAGCGCTGCGTAGGTTGCTACGATAAATACACGGTTACACTAAACAGTACTCAAGGGGCAAAAAAAAAACTAAAAAATTGTTACTTTTGTGTTCAGTGCGATAAATCATAGTGTTTGCCTTGCTTTAATCAAAAACATTTTGATTAATCTTTTATAAAATAAATTTTATCGCACCTGCATTTCTCTTTTATTCCCATCACTAGTAGAGACACACATCGAACTTCTTTTTAGTGCGATATGAGGCAGAACCGATGACATAAATATTTTTCTCATTTATTCAATACCGAAATGTCACAACTGCGGGCGAAGCCAGATTCAACTTGAAAAACTATTTAAGTTTGTAATGGTAAAGTTTCAAGCAAATATTTTCAATTTTGAGCTATATTTAAGGTGTTTTTTAGAACCAATATTTTATGAGGCCGAAAAGCTCTCATTCGCACTGTAAAGAAGTTCAGTCTTGTCTCGAAAAGACCTCATTCGCACTGGCTGAAAGTCCATCAAAAATAGTCTCGCAGTGAACGTGTTAAAGACAGTCGTTCGTTCTGGTACTTATTAGTTTTAACCTAAACCGACTCTTAGCTGCGCACGCGCATTTAATAAAATATGTTACGTGTACATAGTACACTGTTTTTATCAGTAAATCTCTTGTAAATGTTTTAACAAGGTATATAATTTTTTTTTTCGAAAATAGCCGACATAAAATCAGATGAATCCACTGATGTTAAATTGGTCACCATCGCTCTTCCTTTGTTTCTTTTAAATGCGCAAATAATTTCTCCTATTTCTCTTATTTCTGGTATGTGGAGTAAAGCCTAAACTCTACCCGTTAGCGGTCAAACGACCTCATCTAAGGTAAAAGATTAATCTATTGATGAAAAGCGTAAGAAGAACAGGCAATTGACGATTCTGCCCGTACTGCCAGTAGTCGCTCTCATAATACAAGACACACGCTTTTGTTGTTGTCCGAACTCCGAAGTGCTTGATATTTGACATACAGCGTTAAAATTCCTTCGTGTATTATATCATTGTGATTGGTGCAATGAAACAAAAGAAAAACGTGTGTGTTGTACGAGTATGTCTTTTCGGAACAGATTTTTTGGTTGATTTGTAAGGGCATAACGTAGGTATATCTATATTTTTTAAATATCATTATTAATAACGCATGCATATTATAACGCGGCATGTTTTCGACACTTGGTTAGGATATTAACCCCTCCACCAATCCGCACTGGAGCAGCGTGGTGGAGTATGCTCTAGGCCTCCTCAAGAGGAGAGGCCCGTGCTCACTAGTGGGCCATCAATGGGTTGAAGGCATAGATTACCTCTAATAGATACCGCATACAAGGCAACTGACGCGCGCCAACAAGTACGTGCATTTGCAAGTCGACGACAATAGCGTTGACCAATACTGACGCGTCAAGTCCAAGTATGAATTAGGAATAGCCAATCACAGCGCAATGTTTTGTCCCCCGCAAGCCGCGCATTTCACCAAATTTTGTGAGTTCAAACTCTAAGAAAATTTCCCTTATGCGGTATCTATTGGGGTAATCTATGGTTGAAGGCAATCATAATAACGATGAGTGTCGCAGGAGCCGCCCGGCGAACAATTATAATTTTATTGCCAATTGGAGACATGGAGTCTCAATGACTCTCGACATGTTTGAGCCTTGAGGATGTTTTTAAGTTATATGGGTTTTTACCCTTTAAAAAACTGCTCTTAAAAACGAACTAAGTACTAAGTAAACAAGTTGTACATCACGTTAATATGCGACAATGCGTGCGAAAACTTGAATAGATTTAGTAGAGATAATAATGTAATGTAAAGGGATCCTCATTATGCGGAATTGAGGAAAGCTATTATTAAATTCTTATTCAAAGGAAAAATTCCTATTCTTTCAAAAATTTTACTGAGGACAACGAGGTCAAATTTAAAAACGTTTTTATTAGTATTAATCTTCTTCTTAAAATATCTACCTGTCTGTTTGTCTGTCTGGGTATACCTACTATTACTAGTAGTATTCTATTCTTTCATTCTTTTTCTTCTCTCTTTCTTGGCCGGTAACACATCAGTGATGCCTTTGGTGTTGCTGTTGTCCATGGGCAACGATAGCCACTTACCATCTGGTGGATCGTCATATTTGCTGGCTATTGCCATAAAAATATGTCATAGGTGAATAAAGTACACTAAAAGTAGACTTAAGACACCTAGGTGAATTAACTCAGGTGAATAAAGTCGACGTCACCTATTGTTTTCCCTACGTTGCAGAGAAGATACTACTATCTCCGCTACAAGATAGTAGTATCTCCTCTACAAGATAGTGAGGATAGAAAAAGGTGTACCTGGCCGCATGTTTAGCTTCTCCCACAGCATGAGGTCCAGAGGAGTGAAGATGAACCCCCCGATCGACATCACCACTAACAGCACGCCCCACACTGACTGGCCAATCGAATCTGGAACAAACACAGTGTTTTACAAACTTTTGTATGTTTTTTTTTGTTAAAAATGTATATTAACGATCATCACTGTGAGACCACGATCCATGTAACTAGGTCGATTAAATAAAAAAACATAATCACGTGTAGGTAATTATGTACGCACGTGAAAAATTATACTTCTTTGGCATAACAAACAATATAAAAATTAAAATGCGTGCAGTTCACACGTGGTAGAAGTGAAACCTTCAAAAATTTTTGTTTTCAAGATGTAAAATTTCGGGAAGATGATAATTGTAGGTTTTATCCTCCCCTCCCCCCTAAATCTTCCCCCTACCTTTCCCTCCCCCTCCCATCCCCCTCCTCTCCCCCTTCCCCCTCCCCGTGGAATAACGAATCGACAAGTGGAAAAACGAATCGCAACAAAATTTTAACTTGAAGTTTTACGGGCAGATTTTCAATGTCCAATTAGAAAACCTGCCTGCCTTTTTTTACTTTTTACTACATCCTCGTAGGTGTAATAATTAATGATAAGTTTGATGTTTTATTTTTAATTTGTATTTGTATGATACTAGCAGATATACTAATATCTGCTATTAACTATAATACTTGTTAATAGTCATTTTAGTTGATAGGTTCCTCCCAAAAAGTTATAGTTCCTTTATGTTATTTCATGTAAAAACAGTGACACTAAGGCGCTCCACCCACTGAAAACGCGTCCCGCCGCGGTGCGCAGAGCGACGGATAACACAACTGCGCGCGGGGCAATTTCCCGCGCGGTGCCGCGGTGCCGCGTCGGCAGTGTGTTGTGCTAGGCGTGATTTCTATATAAATCGAGATAATTGCATACAATGGTAAAATCTGCCATCCCGCGCACTGCGACGGGGCGCGGTGCAGTGGGTGCAGCGCCTAATTATTCAGGTGAGTTCTCTATCTGTGAAGCTAATCTCCGGTAGATTATAAACCATAAAGTCCTTAGTTTTTACTCGTTACAGGATTTGAATGTTATTTAAATATCATTAGGTGCATAATAATGTAAAAAGGATTTCCGGTACCAAAATGTTTTCAATCGCTTTGACATTGACACAGATTAAGTTTCTAAACTCTAACAAGCACCTTTGAAACAATCGTGTATTTACAAATATTATTATCTTTGTCTTGTCCTTCGTCGACAATTTCGTTGGTTTAAGTTTAAGGTAATTTTTAACCGACTTCAAAAAAGGAGGTTCTTAAATACAGTATTATTTTTTACCTCACAACTCCGCAATTTATCAACTGATTTGGAAAATTCTTATTTTATTTGAAAGATAGGATTGAACTTCAAGATTGATTCCATATTTATCGAAATTCAGTTCTGATGATAACGAAATCCATGAAGGGACTCCTCAAATATTATAATTATGTATTTCGTAGAAGGTGTTACACAAACGTTGCTTCTATTATATTTACAAATCTTGTTCAACGAAATTAAAAACATGTTGCAACAAAATGATGTTGAACAAAGAGTAAGAACAAATGACGTGAGAGTTTTATTTTATTTTGAAGTTGATTCGCTGTTACTCTCAACAGTCTCAACCACTTTAATGAAGTGTTTCGAAGTACTCCCTTCACTGAGTGCTATTATTTTGTAATGTATCGCCTCTGAAACACTTCAAGGATTTTCATTAAACTTTCAATGCATTAAGTACCTATTTTTCCATACTTAACTATTTCATAATCTTGCCCGACAAGCGTGGAGTTTCAGCTGAGGAGCCAGGTCTCTGGTTCGATTATCGCCTGTATTGCATTGTTTAAGTGACAATATAGAGCTCGTTTAATTTAAAATTTAACTTCACTAATATTATTGTTACAACTTAGTGGTGGTTAAATTATAAATTAAAAGTAGAATTACTTAAATTAAAAACAATAAAAAAATTAACAAGTAGGTAACTACTGTGTATGCTTGATAAACAAGTAAGTATATAGAATAAAGAAGTAGATAACAAGATAACAGCAGCTCTATCATACTAAATCAGAGTAGGTCAATTTTTTCAGCTTTACCCTAAAGTATAGGTAATATCAGAATGGATGTTAACGTTAAGGTCAGGATTTTTTTTCGTACACTACTACACTCATTATAGAGACGGAAAACACGGATCATCGTTGAGGTGCGACCAAGATTTGTTCAGTACAAGTTGGTATGAAATAAAGTGCATGGATTTCGAGGTATTCTGCTGGGGACATTATATTGTAACCATAGCAGAGATGAACAATCTATTGCATTATAACTAATTTATAAAGATTACAGTAGATCCAAATGAGCTCGACGAGCGTTGCTCAAGTTTAAAATGTCTTAGTCTGTCTATGTATGTGCTAACGTCTCTCGGTGGTCTGCGATATGCTAGGCTGCGAATTATTTTATTCTGAACTCGTTCAGTTCTATTTATATGAACTTTATATTATGTAGGACATCAAACAGTGCTACAGTACCTACTTACTCTAATTTGCTCTTTACTTAGCTATAGTAGAGTTGAATGACCGTGGCTGGTCTTTAGCCTTTTGTGGATCTGAGTATAAAGCCTAGTGCTTTATTTGCTTCCACAATAGTTTTGTCGATATGATCAGAGAATCTAAGTTTGCTGTCCATCAGGACTCCAAGATCCCGTATGGTAGAAACTTCTAGAATTATTTTTCCAGCTATATGATATTAACTTGATATTACAGCATTTCAAGCTGTTCAAATACAATTTGTTTTCGTTGCACCATGTACATATAAATTGTCTAAGTCCTCTTGAAGGCATTTTGTGTCTAAAAAATTCGTCACTGTTTTCATAATTTTCAAATCATCCGCAAAAAGATATATTTTACAGTTTATTATTTCACTAATGTCATTTATGAAAACATTAAAAAATAATGGTCCTAATGTCGATCCCTGGGGAATACCTGATGAAGCATAATCTAAATTTTACCAACAAAAAATAACCGACTTGTAATAAATGATATTCAGATTTATTCCTTTGTATTCACCCGACTACCTATCTGCGTGCCAAATTTTAACTTTCTAGGTCATCTGGAAGTGGGTTAGAGTTTTGATCTATAGGTCAGTCAGTGATAAAAATGTCGATTTTTGGACGTTAATATCTAAATAACCGTTTGAGATGTGTTTATGAAATTTGGAATACATATGCATTTTGCAAGTCTCAATACATAAGCCAAATTTGACAAGTTTATGTTGAATAGTTTTTGAGTTATGAGGTGGTCAAAAGTGGCTCCAAATGGTTCGTGTAATATTACACACGGTGCTGCGGTGCTGCTCGCCAATTCTGTTATAACTAGAAATTGGCTTACACGCTACCGCGTGTTTAGATTCGCGTACCAATACATTTAGGTAGGTACAGACTTTAGGAATCGATTACGATGCCAATTTTATTGCTAACCAATCATTTTCCAGTCTCCTTCATTAAACTTAAAGGCGATTCCGCGCTGAGATTTTATTATAATTCTATGGATAATATCTAAGGTGAATGGTTAAATTTGCCTTTATAGCTAGTAGTTAACGTTAGTTATTAATCAGGTTTATAACATTAGCAATGATGAAATAACCCTAAGTCGTAACTGTGTTATGTTATTTTTATAATTAAGGTATTTTACAAAACATATTTATTTTATCTTAATATAGTTATATAAATTACGTGTCACGTTGTTTGTCCGCGATGGACTCCTTTTGGACACCGTGCGCAGTTTGATCCAACTTGAAAGATAGGATAGCTTACAATGTTCCGTTTTAATAATAAAAAAACTTTTGACAGAATGAAGTCTGTCCAGGCAGCTAGTTTATTTATGTTTCTAATCTAATATGTAACTAAACTTAACCAAAATAACAGAAAGCGTTTGCTAAGTTTTCTAGGTAAAACAACAGAAATGTAAGAAACTAACGACCTATCCGGATTTTGCACACGTAGCACTAATAAAACAAAACGAATCTACCAAACTTTAAAGGATCCCGCTGGGCTTAACTGAATATTGCCTGAAATTTTCATCAAAATCAATACAACTGTTTTGGAGTACAGTCGGCCGCAGAAGTAGCTTAACATTATAGTACTTTGTAATAGTAACTGTTTCGACGGTTTCCTAGCAACATCTATGACAAATTCAAGAAATGTAATGTGACAAGGTACTAAAATGTTAAGCTACTTCTGCGGCCGACTGTACAACGGGAACAGACACACACAAATATAGCTTTGATTATACAAATCATACGGAGCAGACAGATGACCGAGCTATTGTCACACAGGCCAGACTGAAAATCGGTGTCGCCTCGAACGACATAAGCCGAGTCTGGACTATTTCGAAGGCCTTGCTGCAGCACAGACTTCATTTCGCTCACCTAGTAATACCTATCACACATCTGTAAAAAATGCGAAATTTAGTTCACATGGCACATGAATACAGAATGTTAACTTCATACTAACGCCACGCGCGAGGACACTACTACATGCACAGCTATGTGTGCGTGACCTGTCACCGACAAGACGGGGCAGCGTGCGCCGACCAATCAACTAACGCGCCGGCGCCCGCTAGGGTACAGTAAGGTGACAAGTTCAGGTGTGCCAGCGGCGGTGACACGGGCGACGTTTTGTGACGACGACGCGACGTATTGTTTTTAAAGATGCCAAACTGTTGAACTGTTTGTTTAAATACCTAATGGGAAGAAAACCAAATAGATTTCTTTATTTGTATATCCAAAGGATTTTGACAAGTAATAATAGTACACATTTTTATGCTTATTAAAGAAGACTAAAAAAGTATTTAGTTAATAAGTAGGTACCTAATATCCAAAATAATTAAAGTGGCGATAAGGTTATTATTTATTATTCTTATCGTTTAAGTTCGGTTTACACGTATTAAGTAGTTAACTAAATATTAAGCAAATTAATACGTGTAAACGGACAATTTAGTAGTTTAGTAATCAAGTAGACAAGTAATTTAGAAAATTTTCTGTTAATAAGGTGGGCGGGGCTTATCACTATATTTACTTATACATACCAATTACTCGATTTTGAAATGTGACGTCACGAAATTTAGGGGGGTCCTAAATCCCACCCCTTATTCTGTTTAAATAAAATATTTTGTTTCGAAAGTTTTTTTTTCATTTCTAACAATAAAGTGTAAGTACCTACTTAATATTAAACAAACTGTTACATAGTCAACCATTTTCTCTTTCAAAGCTACACCGTTTTTAATATACCAAAATTTTAAAACGGAACACATAATAATAAAATAATGTCCACACAATTACCTACTGTCCATCCGTCTGACCGTCTGTACTCATTGCAGACTCTCGCTCGATACGTATGTACTTGCCCGTTTTATTTTTATTTTCAGTAACCAAGTGACAACCCTATGAAAGTAGGTATGAATTTTTGTGTCTGTTAGGAAGTTAACATTCTGGTTGTGCACATGGTATACGAGTACGTGTCTAAAAGTGCATAATCTACATAGTGGTAAATATGTAATAATGTTTATACTAGTAATCAAACCCGTACAATTTGTAATAAACGTAAAAAGAACCCATAAATTAATTTTAAACATGTTTTAAATATAATTATTGAAATTTGTTTCTGTTTTTGTTTCGTATGACAAACGTAGATGTGCCGTTATATTACTAGGTGTGCGATTTATTACTGGTTTTGTTCTCTTTTTTTAAGGTTATCGGTCTTACGGCCTTATTCATAAAAGGAAAGCTTTGTAAAACTATTTTAGTTCTGCATATATACTTATTGCAACAGCAATATGTATAAATTTTATCGTTTGCATATCAGAAAGAGACTAAACATTGTACTTCTATAACTTCGCTTGTTTTTATGAATTAGGGGGTGAGACCCTCAGTTTTTAGACGCTTTATATTAGCTTCACCTGTATGTTGGTTTTTAACTTCTCTTTGTTAGTGTTTGTTGAAGTGAAAACTTCTTTAGTACGGGGGTGACTTGAAATTTTATGAAACGAAACTGTCCAGTGGAGACTAGAAATGAGTGGAGACTGACCTGACTTGAGTTGAGTTGAGTTGAGTTGAGTGGAGTGGAGTGGAGTGGAGTGAAGGGGAGGGGAGGGGAGGGGAGGGGAGGGGAGGGGAGTGAGGTGGAGTGGAGTGGAGTGGAGTAGTAAAACCTACAATTATCATCTTCCCGAAATTTTACATTCGTCTCATTATCTTGAAAACAAAATTTTTGAAGGTTTCACTTCTAACACGTGTGCATTGCACACATTTCAATTTTGTGCTTTGCTCCTTCGAATAAATGCTTTTTCTTTCTTTCTTTCAAATATTTTTATATTAAATAAAGAGAGATAAGGACGCACTCACTGCCTTATAGCATTCTAACTAACCCGTCAACCCTGGCCAAAGTGGCCAAGGAACAAAAGTTTCGGTACGTTTCATGTTGTAGATTATACTTGTGTATGTACAGATTAATTTTATTACTTCCGTTATGTAAATGTGCATGTTATTGACAAAGTGATTAATAGGGCATTATTCAAAAGGTCGGAGCATTTTAAGAAAAGCTAATAATTAAAGTGAACGGGTATTATGAACAGTGTCCTTCATATGTTTGGGAAGAATAGTAAGTACTACCTACTACTTAGAATTTAGGTAAATAATGATAGGTCTAAAAGGAAAATTACAAATTTTCACAAACGTCAAACGCCCACGACGGATAAAAATGTCTTAATTGAAGGAGGATTAAATTACATTTGGAAAACTCTCGGATCTCGACTAACAATAAATAAGGGAAAGTAGGTAAACGAAACATTATAAAACTAAACACTTTTATAAAATTATTCATGATTAAAAGCCTGAGGAGTAAGGATATCCGCCAGGAATTACACCCGAGCAGCCTTCCTTAATGCCCCGACACGACGCGGACGCCCGGGCGCCCCCGACATTGTAATAAATAATGAAGTTTAATAATGAATCACTTGACCTGATTTGATTTTTCAGTATTTACATCAACGTGAAAAATTTATTCTAAGACCATCAACAACTATCCATTCGAAAAAAAATTACATTGAGCGGGCATTTTAAATAATACTTACGCCAGTTAATGACGTTCCGAAGTAGTAAGTTTATCGACTATTACTCATTAACTACTTATGCTAACATAGCCGTGATAGTTATCCTTGCAAATTCATCATATAACCTATTTTTGAGAATTTTTTTACTTGTCCAACTCCAACCGTTTAGCCGGC
Source organism: Thymelicus sylvestris (assembly GCA_911387775.1). NCBI lineage: Eukaryota > Metazoa > Arthropoda > Insecta > Lepidoptera > Hesperiidae > Thymelicus > Thymelicus sylvestris. Next base: position 2,240,952 of record OU426903.1, read on the forward strand.
AGGGGGGGGGGGGACACTTGACTCTAACCAAAATTAGCATTTTAAAGCCAAATATTTCACAAATGTACCCCTAATTCCAAAAACAGTCTTAGAAGACCCATAATATTTTTAAAAGACCTTTTCAACGATACCCCATACTATAGGTAAGGTTCGCGACGAATAAAAAATTCATCCTCACGATTACCTGTAGGGGAGGTATCCTGAAAAAAAAAAATGTTTTTCAATATTTTATTCTACGTTTTTAGAGTTTTAATAAATATGTATATCCGAGCCAAATTACAGCTTTCTAGCACTAAGGGTCTCGGCGCTTTGCTTCGGAGAGACAGACAGACGGACAGACATGACGAAACTATAAGGGTTTCGATTTTACTTCGGAACCCTAAAGAGAAGTCATAGGTATAGTCCAACAGATCGATAATAACGATATGTAACATACCTATGTATACCTATATGTTTATAGGTAGCATTCAATTTATAGGTAGCAAATGCATGTAACTTGACCACAAATCACCTATCAAGGTCTTGACAAATCAAATATATTTTAAATGTACATTAATATGGCTTCACTAGTTTTTTTTTATCGAAATTCTACAATCACTAGACGCTGACGCGACGCGCCGCATCGAATGGTAACATGGGTTATAATCAGGGGCGTAGCTACCGCCGTATCAGCCGTATCAATTATACGGGGCCCCGGGGCTGAGGGGGCCCCCAATGCGCCTTAGAAAAAACTCGTGAATTGATCCGGAAATTAATTATTACGATTCGAAAAATGTTCCGGAAAGCATCGATACTTCATTGAAAAGTGAAATCAACAATAAAATTACTTTCTGGACCATCTTTCATCGTATTAATGCATTAATTACTTTAGCATCATGCAATCTACTTTTTTTTTAGAGGCCATGATTCAATCTGGAAACTCCACGAATTGAAGACAAACAGGCAGTACAGATAATAATAAGAAAAACTTCTAATCAGTTATTTAAATGCCTTAATCAAAATTTAAACAAAATATTTAATGTACAAAAAATTACGTTCTACACGACTCATGATGCTCTCCGGAATTGAGTGCTGCGCGGACATGCCGGCGGCAACCCCATGAGCCCATGACACAGCGCTCCGGGAATACCTCAGGAGGAAGTGCATTCTACACGTAGCACAGCTCATTCTACAGTTAGCACGTGCGTGGTAAAAATGATCGGGAAAATCGGACCGTAGAAGTTCTCCACGAGTCTCATCGGTGTGGATAAAAATTCAATTCGGCCATGAGCTTTGTAAAGCATGAGCAGGTGCCTCGCTCGTAGTGAAGTACTCCTTAGCCCGGTTTAGAACATCAAGCTTTTTGGAAGCCAACTTAGCCTTGGCTTCCAAATGACGCTTATACTACACATCACTCGAGATGTCAACTCATAACACTTTTGGTGATGAGCGCGGTACCCTGGAATTGAGGCACTATGAAAAATGGGGTTTTCTTAGTGGTAAACGCACCAACTTGTGTCTTCGTGGGGTTGAACTCGACTAAATTAAGTCAACCCTTTTCCGAGACTTGCTCCAGAGAGTTCTCGACTTCAGACACAAGGCCTGCTATCCGCCACTTGCAAGTTTTGCAACTGAGAGGAATTAAGGGGGGCTGTGTAGTAGGCATCCCCTGTGCTGTCATCTGCATAGCAACAGTTGCAACTCATGCCATGTCATTGATATGCAGAATGAACAGCGTAGGAGATACCACATACCCTTGGGGAACACCAGCATTTTATAGGTTTCATATCTGAACAACAACCATCTACTACATCCTTGATATGTCGCTCAGATAGAAAGCTGACTACCCAACTGCATAACCTCTCACAGCGACCGTAAGATGTTAACTTCGTGAGACCTCCCTGTGCCAGTCCTGGTCACAGGCTTTAACGAAATCTAGGTTGACTGCCAGTGCTTCCCCGTTGCGATCAATAGCCTGACGATGCCTACAGGTGTGTAAGATAAATTTGATGATCATCAGCTGAACGACCGTCCCAAAAACCGTATTGTCGATCACAGATCAGCTGATGATTTTCCCCGGTATCCCAGGAGCTGCATGTTAATCTCGCGCTCCATCACCGTTGCAAGCAGGGAGGCTATAGGCTTATCGCTATAGGCCTGTAGTTAGTCAGGTCACTGAGATCCTCCTTTATGTGGATGGAATGAAAAAGGGTAACCTTCCACGAAGACGTATCATGTGGCATAAGATAGAATAAGAAGAAGCACGTTAAGACGGGGAATCAACCAGCCCCGGATCTACAATTTTTTCGAACCGGGGCAGAAAATTGATAGTGATAGAGATAGGATAAAAAAACTTACAAATAAATAAAATAGTTGGCATTTTTAGTGAATGGGACGATAAGAACTCTTTTTTAATAAATTTATTTATTCTCCCAACCAGGCTTCCGTATGTTAGGCGCTTTGTGCAGCAAGTTTTTTTTATTTTTAATCATACTATATTATGATTTTTTCACCCCCTGAATTGCCGCCCGGGGTGGGTGCCCCGGTTTGCCCCTCCCCCCCCCCCTCCTAGATCCGGGGCTAGAATCAACTCGGGAGCACACATCTTTAACACCACTGCGTGTCTGATCTGGTTTAATACCGTCTGGTCCTCTCAACTTCTTGGTATCAAGCTCTCACAGGATTTTAGGCAGAGGCGATCCCTCTATCATCAACAGTTGATTTGGCGGCAAAAAGGATGCCAAGAAGTTCGACATTCTCCTTTGCCGTATGGACCACGGAGTCGTCCGATTTACACAGTTGTGGAAGAGATGACCGACAGAAGTCACCCACAGCAGCTTGAGCTAGCGACTAGAATTCTCCACTACCATAGGGGTAATCGTCCATTCGCTAGCCAGTTCTGCCGATGAACTTTAAATTGCCTTACTTTTTGTCATTTGCTTCTTTGCTGACCAGGAGGCAGCGTTAAACTTTGTATTAAGTATTAAGCCCCGAGGTAGATAGATCTATAAGCGTGCACGCGGATGACCATGTCGTTGACAATGACCATGATGCCCTGTCGTATCACATCGGCTACTGAGTCTGCCCTCGCGTTCGGATCTCCCGAAATGAAACAGAGCTGTCCCCAGATTAAAATTTTAGAGTATTGATTGCATGTGGTTTATTAATCGATGTTAGTATATTATATTTGTTATAATTCACGCTAGCTTTTTTATTTTTTTTGAAAAAGATCTTTACCCTCGAGTCGAGAGGGGGCCCCTGGCAAAATTTTGATACGGGGCCCCGGAAGGGCTAGCTACGCCACTGGTTATAATCAAAACCTATTGAAATTGAAGTTAAATTGGCGCGCTATGAAAATCAGGCTCAGGACAGAACCAGTCTGAGTGACGTATATTAGGGAGGCCTATGTCCAGCAGTGTACCTCTAAAGGCTGATGGATGGATGGATGGATATAATAGACTAGTCAAAACGGAGCATTTACGTTTTTTTGAGACAACGAAGCTCATAATACAACGAAAATAAGAGGTGGAATTATCCCGCTCAAAACGACACGTATGATCTACACATCTGACGCTTACCAAAGCTGCATATTGCAGGGATTATCCCGCTTAAAACGACACGTATGGTCTACACATATTATGACGCTTACCAAAGCTGCATATTGCAGGGATTATCCCGCTCAAAACGACACGTATGGTCTACACATGACGATTAGCAAAGCTGCATATTTGATACAGTGACCTCGAGTAGATTTTAGAGTACGTCATCTAATAGCTTTAATTATGAGCTATGACGACTTATAAATCCGTGATGCCAATAGAAGCGCCGCGTTGTGCGAAAAACGTGGCCTTAAAACGTCAATCGATTTGCTTCAAATGTGCAACAGATTCCTTACTTAAATTAATAGAATACTTGTCATCCAGTTTTCAATATTTTGCAAAAGGAGAAAAAAACAAATGAATGCTGCTCAAATGTCATTTAATTCCAAAGTTCTACGCGGTTGGAGTCGCGGGTACTGATATACCTAGTTTACTACATCTGAATGTCTATGATATTATTATGTTGGTAGGTAATTTTGACATTGTTAATAAAATAACACAAACATTGCGTAATATTAAACAATAATATGGTACGTGTTTGTATCATCTGCATAATATACCTGTTTTCTTAATTAATTTACTTTCAATCGATTTCATTTTCAATCTATTCCAAGTTTAGTGCGAAGCTCGGTATAGTCTAGAATTAAATCCACAAGGTTAAAGGTAAATTAGTATTTTTTATTATTATTATTATTATTATGTCAATAGTCAAACAAGTATACTGACCACTTGATGGTAAGTGGTCATGTTGTACATCCGTAACATCAGCGAAGCACAGCCAAGCAAGACAACTATTTTTGTGATTGGCCATACCGGCCATTCCCCATAAGAGCGACATAACACAACACAAGTAAAACATCACAAATATTTACGATCCTAGAACAAACAATGTCACATGTCTGTCCCGGCTGAGACTCGAACCCAGGACTCCTCGCCTCGCAGAGAATGTCACTACCAATTAGTTACATGGTCACGTTTTAACTCCACGTTTCTATGACAAGGCCGTAGAATTTTGTATAGCCCAAAGGGCTGACAATCATACCATATCTCGAAAATAAACCGTTATCAATTTTATTATGTTGTAGGTACCCATGAATATTATTACATAGCCTCATACATACATAGCCCATAGCCTATAGCCTCATGAATGTGGTAATCATACACAAAAAAATTTTTTCAAATTCGGCTCGCAGTTCCAGAGTTTAATGTGATCAAACGAAAAACCTCTAATTTTGTATACAATAGGTACTAACTGCTTCGTTCTGAAAAAAATTTAGGGGTGGACCACCCCTAACATTTAGGGGGATGAAACATAGATGTTGTCCGATTCTCCACCCTAGCCGATATGCACGCTAAGAGTCATGAAAATCGGTCGAGCCGTTTCGGAGGAGTTCAACTTCTAACACCGTGACACGAGAATTTTATAATAACTATATTAGATATTTGTTTCACTTTCACCCACGAATCGAACTCCGAACCCTTTGATTGACAGGTAGGGTCCGAACCCAGCAACTAGTGGTCATAAGTCTCAATAAACCACATTGTTAATTCACAAGTTGTACTAGAGCGTATTACCAAAATATTACGTCGCGACGACATTATAAGATGCTATAACTCTATACGGATTTGTGTTGCTAATTCTGCCCCATTGTTTGATTACATAAGTAGCTCTAAGAATAAAATAACATTATTCTAAATATATGTATGGTATAAAATAAATATTTCATTTTATTTGAATGAAGTCTTTACGTAGTTTATGGTTAGAATAATCTGAATTAATAAAATTATTCACTTGAAAAAAATAATATAATTTACATACACACCAGCCAGTTACTTTTTAATCAACTTTCTAAAAAGGAGGAGGATCTCAATTTGGTTGTATTTTTGAAATATTTGTCACCTCAGAACTACGTCAAGCATCAACCGATTTGAAAAGTTATTTTGTGAAAAGATAAAGGTAGTTCCACTACCTCAGATGGAATATTCTTTCATCTGAGTCCACTACCTACTTCCAGAATGGATCCATATTTATTAAAAGCCGGTTCTGATGAAGGAATCCATGAATAAATGAATGAGGTAACAATTTAAAAAAAAACGTGTGAGTGCACTGAACCTGCTTTGGCGTAACAGATCAGAAATAGCTAAAGATTTCATCCCGTGCCCGGTGCTTTACTCTTTATTTGTAAAAGCAATCAGTTCAGCTAAATTCATCATGTGGCTTTTTGGGTGTCAGTATCGCGCACAAAGGTAAAAATTTTACTCTCACATTTTTTCCAAACGTGCCAAAATAAATACATATAACCATTGAAGTATTATTACTAGCCTATAGAAGAGACACCGCGAACACAATGTATGCTCCAATGGATTGGCGCCGCGCCGCGCGGCTTCAATAGTTCAATCTCCAATGTATTCGTTCGATTTTGAAAGGAGAACAGGGGCTCAATTTTGAAAATAGAACCTCCCGGCGGGGACATACATTTTGTTTGAGATGTCTTCTCTTGTATATACCTCAATGCCTATAACCTATAAGTACTATTATGTTTTCTGTGGTATATAACTTCATTAATATAGGTCACTTTTGAAGACTTTCATTGAATTCATGTTGAATTCTTTCCTCATCTCATTTCATCTCCACTTCTAACTTTACATTATTATGCTGTAGCAATAACCTAGACTAAATCATTTTAGGTATTAACTGGTTGAAAACACCCAAACAATGAGCTTTTAACGGTTCGTTCCACCTCCATTAACCTCCCCTGTTTCTGGCAGGTCTCTCCATTGGAGGTCATTGGGTTTTATATCATCAGTTTAATATCGAAAGTACTCAAATCGTACAATGCAAGGTTTGCTTTCTTCCTATCGAGCATTTGGGTTACAGCTGGCTGACATCCTTATTTCTTGTGAATACCATGATCCTTATTCTTTCTATTATTTTAGGTAAGGATTTATGAATAATTTTAACAAGTCCGAAAGCTGCAAACTTGAAAACCTTCGATTGAATTACTTATTCCAAATCAACAAAATGAAACCTGTTTTTAAACAATCTTTAATAGTTTTAGTGTTAGTGCTAATGATATTAGTAGTAATAAATATTATACAGCGTATATTATTTATTATAATATTTGTACCTATAATGCTTTTATTAAGCAGTATGTGTACTTGTGTACCGTATTCGAGGGATTAATTTTATTGGTAATAAGTATTGACTTTAATTGTTAATTAATACAATTATTGCTATTATTATTTCTCCATGGGGTTCGCCTGGATAGCTACCATCCTTGAGCATGAGTCAGCCGTCAAACAATTCGTCGTGTTCCGGCTGGAGGCTTGAGAGCCAGTTCTTTCTTTCTTTTTCTTCTCTCTTTCTTGGCCGGCAACGCATCAGTGATGCCTTTGGTGTTGCTGATGTCCATGGGCGACGATAGCCACTTACCATCAGGTGGATCGTCAGCCCGTTTGCCGAATATTTTCATTAAAAAAAAAAGATTTGATAAAATTTCGGAAAGAATAACTACTAATAAATCCTCCTTATTCTTTTTAGTTAGGTATATTTACCTTACTTAACTGTTTAATTCAATGATAATTATAAAGCTTTGTATAACTGCAAACGAAAGGTGTACCTGGTCTATGTTTTCACTTTCAATTGCTGCTGAAGTGGAACTGGCTATCCCAAGAATATTTTATTATTACATATTGATCACTCGAAGTTGAAGCTTAGCCTGCTTAGCCAGAAAATAATGGGTAGTGTGATGATAATAAAATTTAATCATATTAATTAATATTCTATTTTGACCTTCGCTGTTTGACCTAAGCGTTTCGCAGTGACCAAAGATGCATCCTTTAATAATGATGGATATGTTGAGTAATAAATCCATGTGACTCATATTTTTTTACGTAAATAACCGACAAAGGAGCAGTCAACCTACCTGATGGTAAGTGGTCACCGGCGCCCAAGGACATCAGTAACATCTTAGGAATAACTGATGCGCTATCGGCTAAGAAGGAAGTAAAATGAAAGAAAGAAAGAACTGGCCCTCATGCCTACAGCCGGGATACAGCGATTCGTTTGGCGTCTACTCAAGCAAAAGTTTGGCGGATAGCAAGGCAGGCTTTACGAAATAAGAACGCCGTTCGGTTGTGTCAAAGCACTATACTGCTAAAAATAATTTTCTAACCCACTCTGAGTCTCTGACTTAAACGCGCACTTAGGTCACGTTTTTTCTTGCGAAAATTGTCGAGGTTTACGTTTACGCTAGGCAATAATAAGTAACTTCAGTCACAAATCTTAGCCAGGGTGTAAAGGACTACCTAATATACTTTGGTCACGGAAAAACGTGATTTTAAGTGCAAGTTTAGTCACACTGTGTTATAAAATGAATTGGTCCTCCACCCATGAAATTGCAACACCCTTTTATGGTTATTACTAGCTGTTGCCCGCGGCGTCGCCCGCGGTAGAGATCGATTTTTACAAATCCTGCGGGAAACCTGAACTCTTCCGGGATAAAAAGTAGCCTATGTTTTAATCCAGGGTAATTACCACAGAATAAATAATAGTACATAAAAATAAGTAATCCGATACTCTTGATGTAAACTAAGTAGTCATATTAATGCACTGCGATTAGCTCCCTTGCTCTCGGACGCTAGTTTTTATCATACACTTTACGCACCGCATAATATTTAGTACATAATACCAGAAATTTCCCCGTATTAGATTTAAGTAGTATTATTTATTATACATATTACTAAAACATATTTAATGTTCACTTCATAACTGTGCTCCATGTAGCTAAGTAAAGTTTATATCTTTGGTCATGAACTCATGACTCATGACCATGATCTATGCCACTAAAAACGTGTAGTAAACGCTAATTAAGTTAGATACGTCATAAAACATTACATTGGCTTAAAACAGGTCTTGAAACCCATGCGGTTTCTCCTCTTATGGACGCAAGACACCAAGAGCATACTCCACCAGGCTGCTCCAGTGTGGATTGGTGGAGAGGTTAGTGGCCATCCCAAGTGTCGGAAGCGTTCTTGCCGCCATGCCTCCGACATGGCTTAAAACGACTGTTATCTTTAACCACCGGGACCGACAGCTTTACGTGGCTTGTACGTCTAATTAACATACAATACAGCTTTCAATTCAACAAAGTAATTCATAAATACAATGCTCATTGGGTGCATTTGTCACCGTCGAACAAGTTACTGTTTAAGGCTTAGCCTAGGTTGTTCTATGACGTTGTGCCGGACGTCATGACTGTAGGCCATGTGAAACTATGTCAGTAGGTCGGTCGGAACACTGTCCTTATTGGATGGATTTAAATATTGCCGACAATTAATAAGCCGTGCCTCTTGCCAGATGCCAAGCTAACCCTTTTATTTGCATGAAACCAAGAGCGGGTGATTCGATACTTTGATTACGAATACCCGCCTGCTATCAAAAAAGGTATCATGATTCATGATATAAGTATGTACCTTTGTAAAATCCTTATGGTGAGCTTCCTAGCAGTCTGGTAAAAAGAGCAGAGATACAGCTAAAATAATCCTTTTAAGAGAGAACAATTAAAATAACACTAGGTATATACCTATTGAACAAGACCTTTATAATAACAAAATACTCGAATTATTACAATCTAGTGAAGAATCCATTTTGATTTGATATTGACGATTCAGTCATAATTCTTATTGTATACTAACTACTACAGAATTAATTAGGAATACCTAAATACTTGAAATTGTAAAGTCAAGGCAATCTTGCGGATAAATACTAGCCTCAGATAAAATTCTGAGTAATCGTGGGAAAAAATCAGCCATTGAATAATAGCGAACGAACTTCAAAGCAAAATTACATTTATTGACGTGTTTAAAACAGATGAACAACATGACGGTAAGTGGTCAATCGCGGCCATGGATTTTATTAACAAGAGGGACATCAACGACACCTTACCGTCAAAACGGAAGCTGAGCTGTCCTACTTCGTAACAGTTTATTTTTATAGAAATAGCTGGCAAACGAGCTGACGATCCACCAGATGGTAAGTGGCTATCGTCGCCAATGGACATTAGCGACACTAAAGGCATCACTGATGCGTTGCCGGCCAAGAAAAAGAGAAGAAAAGAAAGAGAGAACTGGCTGTCAAGCCCTCAGCCGGAATACGACGAGTCGTTTGGCGGCTGACTCATGCTCAAGGGTGATAGCTATCCAGGTGAACCCCATGGAGAAATAATAATAGTAATAATGGTATTGTAATGGTAAAATTATCGAAAACTAGCGCTAACCCGCGGCTTTGCTCGCGTTTTCCGAGATAAGTATCCTATATCTTATTCCAGGTCATGGTCTGCCTGTGTGCGAAATTGCACGAAAATCAGTTCAGTAATTTTTGCGTGAAAGAGTGACAAACATCGAAACTTTCACATTTAGCATCAAGTAGAAGAATATAATCGTATTTCCTTGACTTAAATGAAATTAACATAAAGATCATTTGTCGTCGAGAGGTCCTCGCAGCCCATGCGTAAACTAATTAGATAGTAGGTAGTAGTAGATCATAGTAGACGTTCATTCCCACTAGTTCTACTGCTTAGTTCTATCGTAGAACTAGTGGGAATTTTTTTCCCACTAGTTCTACCGTAGAACTAGTGGGAACAAAAACCGTATCTACATTTTGTTCCCACTAGTTCTACGATAGAACTAACCAGTAAAACTAGTGGGAATGATCTAGTTCTACGATAGAACTAACCAGTAGAACTAGTGGGAATGATCTAGTTCTACGATAGAACTAACCAGTAGAATAGATACGGATTAATTTGATCCTGTAATTTGACAATGTTACCTACTGCCGACCGTATATTGTAGTTATCCGATCTGCAGAGCATTTACACAACGCACAGTCAGTGTTCAGATTGGATCGTGTAAATGTTAGACATCTAATACTAAATGCAATCCGCTAACTAGTGATCCAATTCACTAGCTATCTAGTTCTAACTGCTATCTGACGCAAGACAGCCAATGATCCAAACCACTAGGTTAGTGATCGAATTTACTAACACTAACACTAACTGTCTCTATATGCTCTATCTCAGATAGTGCTCCGCAGTTTGGATAACAAGGCAATGATTCTTGTAGTTAGAGGTTTGTTGGTAATGAAGAAGTTTCACAATATAATTATGACAATATTTTTGAAATGAAAACTTCTTTAGTACGGGGGTGATTTTAAATTCGATGAAACGAAACTGTCCCGAGACAGTAAAAAGAGAGAGACACATAAATTCTAAAGTGAGATAGGAAGCATTGTGTAGTGGAGTGGAGTGGAGTGGAGTTGATTGTAGTTGAGTGGAGTTGAGTGGAGTTGAGTGGAGTTGAGTGGCGTTGAGTGGAGTTGAGTGTTTAAATTCGAAATTTTACATTCGTCTCATTATCTTGAAAACAACATTTTTGAAGGTTTCACTTCTACCACGTGTGAATTGCACACATTTTAATTTTAATTTCCTATAGGAGGAGATTCATGTTCCTACTCTGCAATTAATCGCTAATGGTTTAACGCCCCAATTCAGAGTCACTAATCGTTACTTTAATCGCTCCTTAGTAAAGAATACCATAAAAATTCTGTACTAAGGATCGATTTAAGTAACCGTTAGTGACTCTGAGTTGGGGCGTAAGCGAATTCTTTTTTCGTGAACTGTTACCATTCCTTACATTAGTATGCGTTTTGTTTTGTACTTCGTTTTACCTTGTACAACGGGGTAATAAATTAGAGGATACGCTTGCTAAATTTTGCAACGATGACCGAAACATAGATTAGAATATTAATTACAATGGAGGCGTTATTCTTATTATCTGTGCAAACTTAGTATGCTCCGTGCATGCTAAGCTATTAGTGTGATGACATAAGCTAGGCCATTGCTGTCATCTGATGGTCAAGCACCATAATGTTTTATTATTAAGTACACGCGTTTATAACGTAAAATCTCTGACTGACTTCACTCATGCTCACTATACTCCATTAAAATTCGGTTTGGACTTCATGTAAACAAACCATTAAAATTCCTTTGTAGGGTTTTTACCAACTGATTATATTTCGTACACCAAATAAGTAAGTATTATAATATTTGTCATCTTAATTATTTTACTATTGCCCTATATCAGCACACACTATAGCTATGTGACCCGATTGTTCTCCAAATTGAAGCAGGCTTGCGTAAGCGTCCTTCCGCCTTCGGGACGGTAAGGGCATTTTATTTGAGAAGTCACAGTATAGAACCTGACTGCCAAGTTAGGGGTACTTCCCGGGTTCGATACCCGGTCGGGATAGACATTCGTGACAGGTAAATAAATGTATGTTATCGGGTGCTGGTGTTTGAGATGTGTTAATTGTGTGTTTCCAACGACTTGCGACACAGCGAATATTACAGATATGTGACTGTATGAGGTCACCAGTTATGCTAAATGGTTTAAGTGTCAGAAGGATGTCCCTGCGACTGCCCAGCGATATCTGACGATGAGTTAACTATTGACGATCCTGTAGCCTAGTTGGTAGCGATCTGCCTACGAAGCGAGAGGTCCCGGGTTTGATTCTCGGCCGGGGCAGATATTTATGTGACAGATAAATATTTGTACTCGAGTCATGGGTGTGATTACTGTGATTGTGATGTGTTATTATGTGTCGTCCACACACAGGTAAAAGCCTACTGCGGGGGGTGTGAGTGAGTAAACTTTTATCTTGTCCCTCTGAAAGGCTTAGATTCTTTTTATCTTTCTCTCATCTCATCATCTTTCACAAAGCACTACTATAATATGTGTACTATCTGTGAGCCATATTTTGTACTTATTAATTTGTGAAAGTGAATAAATAAATATTCTATTCTATTCTATTATACATATATTTAGGTGTCTCTACTTGACTGTTGGCGATATAAAAAGTAAAATACTAATCATTTGTGTATGTGTGTATGTGTGTGAGTGTGACTTAATAATCGGAACAGGAAAGGTTGTTTAAAAATTTGCTGTTATTCAATAAAGTTATGATTTTAATCAATTTAGCTGTTATTTAATATAGTTATGATACTCAATTATTAAAGTTTTTATTTTTCATTCTTAATATCAACGTATATGACATAACGACTTGGATTTTATTGGTTTTTTATTTAGATAACTTCTGGATTTACCTTCTATTTACGAATCAATTAAAAATGCAATATTGTATAGAGGTTTCGTGAGGGTCATTATTAATTTTTTCCTTTATTAAGTCATTTCCGTGTTAATTCATTACATTTATTATTTATTTTATTATTTATAAACTAGTGGATACACAGCGTCTGCTACTAGTGCTACTACGCTAAAAATTTTGTATGGGAACAGTCGAAAATCAATAAGATGTGCTGAATGCATTGTTTTGGTGGTCTCAAACCATCTTCGCATTATTGCCTTTCAAATGAAACAATCTGGGGCACATCGGTTGGATGGTTTCAGAGTCCTTAGAGGACATCCGTACAAACATTTTTTGTGTTTTATATCTAACGAGTAACCGCCCTCGCTTTGCTTCGGTTTTCTTTTTTTTTACACCTTGGGTTACATTATTGGAGTTTTATTAAGGATCCCCATTTTTTTGAAAATATAATATAGCCTATGTTCACCGGGGATAGTGTAGCTTTCTAACAGACCTAACAGTAAAAGAATTTTTCAAATCGGTTCAGTAGTTTCGGATCCTATTCAATGCAAATAAAAAATCAAATCTTTCCTCTTTATATATTATGTATTAGTATAGATATATAAAATTCTCGTGTCACGCTTTTTTGAAGTTCAACTCCTCCGAAACGGCTCGACCGATTTTCGTGAATCTTTGCGTGCATATCGGCTAGGGTGGTGAATCGGACAACATCTATTTTTCATCCCCCTATCCCTAAAATTTTTTTTTGGCAGAACTACGTTTGCTCAGTAAGCTTAGTATACTATACATAGATCACGTCACGTATAACAGTAATGCAGGTGGGTGTGTCAAAAATTATGCAAGATTTGAACTTACTGCCATTTGCGTAGTAAAGTGTCGCCGAAAAAAAGCAGTTGAATAGTTGATAGTTCAGGGCTAGTGGACACGTTGAACCAGTTTCATTGTTGAAAAATATTATGAAATAATAAAAAAAATTGTGGCCACAGTTCGCAAGGTTTGAACTCGATATTTAGTATGTATATTAGTATGAATATTGATAGGATCATACTTTTTCGAACTTTTTGGTCGCCATTGGTCATTATAAAACAATGTATATTTCTAAATAAATGTAAATTTGATACGGCAACACTCTTGAAGTAATTTAAGGCGGGGCATAATGTGACTTAAAAGTTATAATTTTATTATGACATTTACAGTAGTATTTATATTTGTCTTAGGCCATCCATAAATAACGTCACACTAATTTCATGACTTTTTGACCCCTCCACTCGTCCTGGTCACAGCTGTGAGACCTCCCCCCTAGTGTAACGTCACATATTATGACATCTAGAAATTATTAAATTAAAACAGCAGTTCTGAAATAAGTTTTATTTCCATTAATTGTTTTTTAATATTTACCTATGCATACCAATTTTATTCGCTTTTGAAATGTGACGTCACGTTTAGGTCCACCCCTTGTCACACAATGTCACACTACATCGACCCCTCCCTTCCCCCTAACGTGTGACGTAATTTATGGATGGCCCCTTATATTATTATGTGTCGTAATATTTTGCCCCATTTTACCCTATTACAGACGAGTGTTCTATCAATTTTTTACAGTTTTTAAAAAATTCACATATAATATTCACATTTATCATAAATATTGTGGACTGTGATGTCATTCGCCATTTTTTTTTTGCTTGCCATACCTGGGAATGGAACCAGCTAAAATTCGAAAAAACTACACTCTGTACTCTTATGGCATCAATCGACAGGGTCAATCATAAGGATCAAATCTCTTTTACAAACATGGTAAATTAAATGAAAGGAAAACCATGAAATTATGAACTGAATAAAATGAACCATGAAACTTGTTTTAATTGAATGGAATAAAAACGCGTACCTAAGCTAATTAATTAATTGTTTGAAATTAGTTCCATATTGTTAGATTTTTAACCCACTTCAAAAAAGGAGGAGGTATTCAACTGTAATTTTTTTATGGAAATAGCCGGCAAACGAGCTGACGATCCACCTGATGGTAAGTGCCTATCGTCGCCCAACACCAAAGGCATCACCGATGCGTTGCCGTTTGCCGGACAAGAATGAGAGAAGAAAAAGAAAGAAAGAACTGGCTCTCAAGCCCCCAGCTGGAACACGACAAGTAATTTGGCGGCTGACTCGACAAGCTCAAGGGTGGTAGCTATCCAGGCGAACCCCATGGAGAAATAATAATAGTAATTATGGTATTAATTACCAATTAAAATCAATATTACCAATATTTTTTTTTTTTTTTTTTTTTTTTAAATCGTTTATTCACAAAACCACATGCTATATAACTATTACAAAACATCCCGCCAAACTATGAACTAGTTTGTAGGCGGAGAGTATTCGCTCTAATATTTAAAACAACAGTTAACCAAAAGTAGGTCTTATAAAATACTGTGTTATTTATGTTCTGCTATTATTACTTATAATTTTGACAAATAAACTAGGTCTTATACTACACTAGGTCTTATAAAATACTGAGTTATGTTATTTATAATTTTGACAAACAAACATAATATGCTTACATCTAACTCAAGATACTGAATCTAGGTTATGGACTCCAAGAAATACTGCTCAACCTTTTTTTTTAATATTCTATATGAAGAGATTTCTGTCGCACAAAAGGGAAGACTATTACAAATAACTGGCACCATGTACTTCATGGAACGCTTGCCATAGTAATTTTTTATTTTAATTTTACTAAACCTATTTCTTTTGGTACGGGTTGGGCCATTACGGGGTATAATTTTGAATAATTCTTTCCTGTTGATATTTTCCTTTATTATATGTAGTTTAATCTTACTCTCTATTGGTAGTATCCTATTTTTCTTATATAATTGAAGGCGGTCTAACTTAAACTCATTGAGAACCTTTTTACTTGATATTTGCTTTAAAACTCGAATATGCAGCCTTTTTAATTTTTCTATGTGCGTTTTAAAAGTGCACCCGTAGCAACTCAAACCGTACCCGATTACAGAATCTACCAACGCATAATATAAACAGCGCATAGTGTTTCTACTTACTACACTCTTTAAATAATAAAATTTAGTCAACATTAATCTTAACCTTGCACATACTACTTCAACGTGGAGCTTCCATGACATGTTACAATCAACGATCATCCCTAGGTACTTGTAAGAGGTGACACATTCTAGAGGTATACATTGGCACTGCAAGAAATTACTATGAAGACAATCATACGTGTGGCCCTTAACGGTTACTGACCCGCCCAGTACCTTCATATAAGGCGAGTGGATATGCATGCACTTAGTTTTGTTTAAGTTTATTATTAACCCATTATCATGAGCCCATTTACAAATATTATTAAAGTCAAATTGTACATTATTTACAGCGTTATCTAAATTACTATCTGCATAAATTAAGCATGTGTCGTCAGCATACATATACATTCGACATCTTTCGACAACGTTACATAGGCTGTTAACGTGCATTACATATCCTAGTGGTCCGTACACTGAGCCGGTAGGAACACCGTACTCGGAGTTTTCAAGTGTACCAGTCGTTCCCGCAATGAGAACTTTAAGTTGCCTGCCTTTAAGATAGGTTTTAAAGAATTCGTTAATGGGGCCTCGTATCCCGCACTCACTCATAGCTTGAAGTAAGCTCGCGTGATCCAAAGTTTCGAAAGCTTTGCGGAAATCGATGAAGACTACAACCACATGCTTCCTTTCATGCAGACTTTCATTGACATAGTCCGAGAAGCGCAGGAGGGCTGATGTGGTGCTTCGGCCCGGCCGGAAGCCGTGCTGAACGTCTGCCAGAGCGTTCTTAGTTTCCAGGAATTTACTAAGCTGTGCCACTATTACCTTTTCAGCTATAATATTTATCACAGATAATATTGATATTGGCCTGTAATTTGAGTAATCTAAATGACTTCCATGTTTATATATTGGTCTAATTAAACTTATTTTTAGTAAAGAAGGATAAGCATTTCGCTTTACACATAAATTTATGAAATTTGCTAAAATAGGACTAATTTTTTCTTTTACATATTTAAGATCTCTTGTCCTAATCTGATCACAGCCAGGCGATTTATGACTGCTCAACCCGCTTATAATTTTCATAATATCACGCGAGCTTACCTCGGTAAAGCGAAGAGATGAGTCACATTCGTTAACATAGCCAGATCTATCTAATAATTTAACTGAACAGTCGTGATTATTATTATAATCCCTCGAGGGGCCCTACCACCAGCAGGCCGGATTTAGTCGCATCTTACGACAACTATCTGGCATGGGATTGAGGTTAGTATTCTAAGCCACCACAATACGGCTAAAAGTCAGTTGACAAAAAAAAACAAATTAATTAATTTCAACATTGTTTCGTATTTGCTATGCTAAGGTACTAAGGCAAAGCTTTTCCGAATTCCAGCGAAGCCGACATAGCCAAGAATAAGACTTACTGCAGAAAATGGATCTTCGTTCCGACTTCTCTTCCAAGTCAACCTCCGTGCATGATATGGGGCACTGGTTGGTCAGAGAGCACGTGATATCGATGCACTCCTGCGACCTGTCCGTGGTCCCCTCGAGCAGGCTGTTTAGCGAGTCACTGGGGTTGATGTCCTCGCAGGAGAGGGTGTTCTGTGACGCCGTGTCGCTGTCGCTTGTCGGTGCGGTTAACATTTTTATTGTCTGCAACAATAGATTTAGGTATCAATAAATAACGCTACACGAGTGTGTATGAGTAGCACTATGAGTAGCCTACACCCACACTAGGATGCCGTGTCGTGGGTGCCTTAGACAACACACAAACATAAGACACACACACATCCAAACCAAGAACAGAATACGTTTAAAATGTTTTTTTGGTGTTATAATTTATAATGTGAAACAAAACAATTAGTACCGGTGGGCTAGAGCGAGACAAGCAATACAAATAAAATAAACGAGTGGCAAGCTCATTTTGAGGGGTAACACTTAGGTAGAGACATTATTCTAGTTCTACCAAAGACGGACGGAAATTATGGGTCTTGTAAGACCATTTTTGGAATTATAGGGGTCCGTTTGTGAAATATTTGGCTTTAGAGTGCTAATTTTGGTTAGAGTTAAGTCTCCCGGCTAAGCGGTTAGAGTTGGACAAGTGAAAAAAATCCCAAAAATAGGCTTTATGATGAATTTACAAGGAAAACTATTACGGCTATGTCAGCATAAGTGTGTTAATGACTAATAGTCGATAAACTTACTACTTCGGAACCCTACATTGCGCGTGGCCTGACTCGCACTTGCCCGGTTTTTAAATCGTCAATTAATTAAGTGTAAACTAAGTAAATAAGTAGGTACCACAGTTTCCTCCCAGTACCTACATATAATTTTCTTCAATAAAATCGCGGTAAACTTGCGTCGCTTAGCTTTATATTTTAATTTATTGTAGAAAATTATAAGTTTTACTGCTTAACCCTTAGCTGGTATTGGGAGTCAAAAATCACCCCAGTGCCACACATTTTCCATCATAACTTTGCCGTATAATCACTCACACTCGTGCGAACCTATGTAATCTCTAGACATGGGTAACTCAACCAAAACGCGTGAGCTGCAAAACAGGTCCTGATTCACAGAGGTGATCCGGAGCTGTGAAGCGGTTCGTGAATCAGCTCGAGGACCTGAAAGATTCATAAGAGCCGACAAGACATTTCAAATTTCAACCTTATTACTATTATCATTAGGGTATATTATCTTAGTCGACGCGAACATTTCAGGTCCAGGTAGGTACGGCTCGCAGGTCGCGGGATCTGCTTCACTCTTTAGGTGCGACATTCAAATTTCAACCTTATTACTATTAGCATTAGGGTATATTATCTTAGTCGACGCGAACATTTCAGGTCCAGGTACGGCTCGCAGGTCGCGGGATCTGCTTCACTCTTTAGGTGCGACATTCAAATTTCAACCTTATTACTATTATCATTAGGGAATATTATCTTCATCGACGCGAACATTTCAGGTCCAGGTACGGCTCGCAGGTCGCGGGATCTGCTTCACTCTTTAGGTGCGACATTCAAATATCAACCTCATTACTATTAACATTAGGGTATATTATCTTAATCGACGCAAACATTTCAGGTCCAGGTACGGCTCGCAGGTCGCGGGATCTGCTTCACTCTTTAGGTGCGACATTCAAATTTCAACCTTATTACTATTATCATCAGGGTATATTATCTAAGTCGACGCGTACATTTCAGGTCCTTTGAGCTGAATTGAGACCTGGTCGACCTGATTTTGAGATACAGGTCAACAGGTCACTTTCGTGGGACCTGAATCTTTGAATCAGTTCAGATCTGAGTTACACACCTCTAGTAATCTCATTACGTCGCGGTGTGCAGCGGGCGACGGACGCGCGTCGCTGAATTATTGTCGAGAGCGGAGGTACGTACACTGTTGGGGTCAAAAATCACCCCCGATACCGAAAGTAGTGGTATTAGGGTATTGCAATTGTATAGCCTTTTATCACTTTAAAGAGGAATAAGAATATAAAAAGTATCAGGATTCAGCTCGTGAAGGAGTTTGTAAAAGGAAGAAACATGGAAAGTTTCAATTTTTCAGCAGATTTGAAGAAAAGAATAGAATTATTTTTTTAAAGAGATGCAAGACCAAAAGTTGGAACAAAATGTGCCAACTGATGGCGCTCAGGTAAATGATCGTAAAAGAGGCAGATGCTACTTATGCTACCGCAAAAAAGATTTGAAATGTACCAAAAAGTGTAGCCAATGCTTATTTTCATATGTAAAGACCATACGGCCGAAGCGGTTACATGCAATAGATGCTAAACTTATTGTGATAAAATATATGCGTTTACAGAAGTGCTTTAGTAGTAAGATGTCATTTTTTTGTATTTGATTGATCTCAAGAAAAGTTCCTTATTTTTGTTTTGTAGGCTATATAAGAAAATTATAAAAAGAAGATAATTTGTATTATGTTTCAGTTTTTATTATAATAATGGCTCCTAAAGTCGACTCTTTGATAATTTGTTAAAAATATTAGAGGTTACATTATGTTCCAAAAAAGTCTGTTTTATTCTTTAAATGTTTAATAAATCATGTTTTAAACAAAGATTGTAAGTTGTTTAATTGATCTAATTACAAAGTGATGACAAAAATTAAATATCTCTATGTTTTCTTGATTTATTATAAATGGGGTCACTCTTCACCCCCGACACCTACTACGTTACTGATTTTAGCGATACCAGCCAAGGGTTAAGTTTATTACTTAAAATTGTTAAGTCATTACTTTGTACAAGAATAGCATAACCTTTATATTTACAATGCGTGTTAATAATTACTATCCTCTGTAATCTCGTACTATGTATAATTTTGTAGAGTCCATCAATTACTTGAGATTGAGAACTTCGCCAGTAGCGGAGACAAATTAACGAACCATTGTTAGCGTTGTATAAATAAACCGTCGGCGTCCAGGACCAACGAAGGCCAGCGAAAACCATTCGTCAGCGTTCGATGTGCCGATATGCCGCATATAATATATATATATAACTTATTTCAAACGAGTAACCGCCCTCGCTTTGCTTCGGTTTTCTTATTTTTTTACACCTTGGGTTACATTATTGGAGTTTTATTAAGGATCCCTAATTTTTTTGAAAATATAACATAGCCTTTATCACCCGGGGATAGTGTAGCTTTCCAACAGTGAAAGAATTTTTCAAATCAGTTCAGTAGTTTCGGAGCCTATTCAATGCAAACAAGCCATCATATCTTCCCTCTTTATTTATTTATATTAGTATAGATAACCTTGCCAGCGCGGAAGAGCCTTTAGCTTTAAATAAAATAACGAAAATATATCCTTTTAAATACAAAGTACTAGCTAATAACGGTAGAATAATTATAATAAAAGCAAATTCGAGAAATTATGCAGTTCTCAAGGCTTATTTTGATGTAAATGATGAATATTCAAATTATTTCAACACACCCACTGAGACTTAGTTCTAAAATTGGGTGTAGGTTAACGGCCGCATTATTTATGAACAAACTTTTAGAAATAATAAAGCCCTTTTGATGTAGTACCTACATAATTATTGCGAATGCAAGGAACAGGTTTTTCAAGTCAGTCACAGACATAATATGTTAAAGAAATAAAAACCGGGCAAGTGCGTGTCACGCCACGCGTAATGTAGGGTTCAGAAGTAGTAAGTTTATCGACTATTACTCATTAACTACTGATGCTAATATAGCCGTGATAGTTTTCCGTGTAAATTCATCATATTTTGACCTATTTTTGACAGGAAATTTAAAAAAACACCTCACGTAATTTATGGACGCCCCTAAGTAGTTTTTTGGTGTCTATGTACAATGAAATAAAATATGTAAAGTGGCTCGGCCTCATAGGTAATTAGACTAATTAGTTTTATTATTGGCATTGAAAACTAGTTAACATAAAAAACCTAACCTAACCTAAAATATGTATTACCTCTTGAACATTCAATCATTATTCCAATCCAATACACTGCAGGTAGGTACGTACTCGTATTTGCAGCAAACATAAATCCTAAATTTTAAATGGCCAACAAGGTTAATTATCAACATACAGTGCATTGCGGATGGTTAGGAGGTATAATTTTTAATGCAAGCAACGTAAAATAATAGACCTTGATAAGTATATATTCTTACGATTCTTTAAATTTTAAAAAGGCTTGTTTTAACTGCTTGCCAAATGGAGTAAAAAGTTACAACCAAAAAAATTAATTTTTCACCCAAAATGGGTAAATATTCACCAACATTTTACACCCCATTTTATACGAAAATGTTACCCATATATTCAAATTTACGTTAGTCTAATAAACAAGTACATAGTAACTCTAGGGGTAGAGCCATACGGTAGAGCAGAGAAGATTACGAGGAGTCGGTTTTACAGCGATTCGTTGCTGTCACAAACGCACTTGGCCGGTTTTTTTTTATTCTGCCCAATAGATAGACGACACTATTCATAATGCCCAGACAATAATCTAATATTGGGCATTATTCACATTGCCCGGGCTTTGTGAGTAATGCCCGTTTAATCACTCACTATGTCCATAACCTGTACACTACATTTTATTGCAAGTGTTGTAGTTTGTTTGAGTAGCGTTAGCGCGTTAATTAGATGTACTTTTGGTGAATATTTACACAATTTGGATGCGGTTTACATTTTTAAGTTCACGCATCGATTCAATTATGTATTATAAGTACCTACATTCGCTCTTTGGTCCACGTTTCTTTTTTTTTAGTGTATACGTAGTTATCATTATGTATTATTTATGTCTTCTGTGGTGAAGTGTTCAGTTTAGGAAGTCAAAACTTATTTTTGTAAGCAAATATTTGTTGCCTTTTAAAATTATAAAAGTACCTAGGTACTTAACAGTGCTCTGAATCCTTCAAAACATACTCCACCAACAACAATGATAGGAGATGCAAACGGTTGCAATGACTGTTGTATTACGTTCTTAGGTACGGTACTAGCTTCTGCCCACGAATTTAACCGGACTTTAAAATAGTTAATAGTATCAGGCGTTACTTTGCGGAAATCCATTGTTATTAAGTTAGTATTAGTCTACTTTGCAACAATCCACGTTTAACATGTATGATGGTATATACTTTAAATTAAAACATGCGTGGCACCTCCCTCCCTCCCACAACGGAAACATGCACTACAATAATTAAACGTATATACCAACATACATACCAGCACCAACACGTGTTTCGCCCCGAAACGGAGCATCATCAGGGTAAGTTGACTCTACGATGGTTAGTCGGAAAGGACTTTAAAATTAAATTGGGTCCGCCCACGCATTTAACCGGACTTTAAAATGAGAAGTGAATCATTTTAATATAAGAAATAGAATAAAAAAAAATCAATAAAAGCTTTAAATAGTTGAACATACTTAAAAAAACCTATAAAATGGCAATAAATAGTTAACAATAACGACGAAAACCTGTTAAGTTCCACCTACTGGCAGTAAGTTCGTTTTAAATTAATTTATCTGCTTATTTACATTCGAATATGTCATAATAATGTTTTACTAAACCTTTTTTGCTGGTGCTAATGATGATTCATAATATGAATAGCTTCAATTTATAATTAAAATTATTAAACCGTGTAATTTAATGTTATATTTCATAACGTGCATTAAATCCATTAAATTGGGACGTAAGAGAACTCGCACATATATCGCTCACCTAGTAATATAATGGCACATCTGCAAAAAATGCGAAATTTAGTTCACATGGTAATCGTGTCTAAAAGTGCATAATCTACATAGTGGTAAATATGTAATAATGTTTATACTAGTAATCAAACCCGTACAATATGTAATAAACTAAAAAAGAACCCATAAATTAATTTTAAACATTTTTATACAATTTTTGAAATTCGTTTCTGTAAAATATGACAAACGTATATGTGCCGTTATATTACTAGGTGTGCGAATATAATCTAAATTTTAGTAACAAAAAATAACCGACTTCAAAGTTACTCAAAAACTACTTGTCAAATCCCGTTCAAATTTATGTGGGACCACGTTCCAAGCACCTGCTTTCGATTAAAAAAAGAATCATCGAAATCGGTTGGCGTGATATTGAGTTATTCGTCAATTTATCGCGCACAATCTTAATACAAATTTACGACTTATGTGCTTTTCTCATGGATGCTATTGTCAGATCTCAATAAAATTTATGTCGGACCACATGACAGCCACCAGCTTTCGATTAAAAAAAGAATCATCAAAATCGGTTCGCCCAGCTAGACCAACTTACAAAATTAAGATATCGTTAGATTCGTCTTGACAGCCCAAGTGTTCTTAGATAAGTGAAATTAGAAAAAAAAACAAATATAGTGGATGTGAGATGCCCTTGTTTGAAGTATTAAAAAGTAAAAATGAAACGAATTTAGCCGTATTGGGGCGGCTTAGAATACTAACACCAATTCCACGCCGGATGGGTGTCGACTAATTCCAGCCCGCTGGTGGTAGGGCCCCTCGAGGGAGTATATAATGTTAATTTTTATTGTTAATTAAAACCATTTAATTATTATTTCTCCATGGGGTTCGCCTGAATAGTTACCACCCTTGAGCATGAGTCAGCCGCCAAAGCTAATATGATTATTAGAACCTAAATCATGGAGCTATCCCCCTGTTTATTTTTATCAATTTTGTGTTCTAAGTCTAACACATTCGCGCGTTATAGATAATGATATTAAAAAAAATATAGATACGTTATGCCCTTACAAATCAACCAAAAAATCTGTTCCGAAAAGAGCTACAACACACACGTTTATCCATTGTTTCATTCACAGAACACCTAATAATTAGTTAGAAAGGCGTTGTGGGCGTGGCAGGCGCGCCAATATTAGGCGCAAACGAGCACAATCCTCAAAAACACGCGATCGCGCTGTTTAGTGACTCACGAACTCCAACGGAGAAAAGTACTGCGAAATACTGCGACTAAATTACTTATAAATGCCTACATGTACGGTAATTACTTGCCGTACAAGAAGCGAAATTCTTAAAATAAACAAAGGAAGCGTTTCTTTTCATCGTTAAGTAAAAAACTAGGATATTTTAGTTTAAATCTTTAAAAATGTCCTTCAAATGATTCTTTGCCCAAAAAATATACATTGCGGGCTTCATGCGCTCGTCATTTTTAACACATCAATGAGAACGCGTAATGTATCACGTATGTACGTTAGTATATTAGTTCATTGATCACGTAGCAGTAGCTCTAGCGTTGGGCGTAGTAAAAGATGACATCGATATTCGATAGATTCTTTCGAAGTTATAATAAAAAACAACTTTCTTAAATAATGTACATGTGGCCAGATAAATTTAATATTTTATGCATTGAAATATAGTTTGAAAGAACATTGACGTATTTTACATCCTATTTTTTATATACCTATATATTTTTTTTAATCCTATTTTTTATATCTTATAAGTTAATGCTTGATGGTAAGTGGCGATGTAGTCATGGGTGGTAAAACGCACTAAATTAGCAAAAGCCTATTCACTCTTGCCTTGAAGATAAGTATATTTAATAAAATAAGTATGATGAAGAACAAATGAATCTGAATCTGACATACGTAGCAAGTTTCCTATATTATTTTCCAATAATTATGATATTTTACCTTTATTTTACATATCTGTCGACCTTACGACAATAAATACCGATAAAAGTTTACGTCAGTCAATCCTTAGCTACAGTGTCACGCCTCTCACGCACACATAACGACCCTCGTGCGTATTTGTTCATTTTTGTAGGAGTAAGCAAATGGAGGGGATCGGAACGGCGACAGTGGTTCCCATACAAATTACGCGCTATGCCCTTTCTAACTAATTATTAGGTGTTCTGTGGTTTCATTACACCAATCACATTGGATAATACACGAAGGCATTTTGACTGTGTATGTCAAATGTCAAGCACTTCTGACAACAACAAAAGCATGTGTATCGTCTTGTATTGACAGAGCCACTACGAACAGAACGGTCAATTGCCTGTTCTTACGCTCTTCATCGTCGGCGGCTAGTGACATATCTACCTCTTTTTTACATTATATCATTGGTTATAAAGAGAGCTTTTAATAGCGCTAATATTAACGCTAATATTAAGATAAGTCAAGAAGAACACGAGTAATGATTAGATAAATAAGCATGCGAGTAAAGCATGTAATTTATCTTGAAAACTGAATATAAATAAAGGAATAATACTTGTCTTATCTAAGGTCACAGTTCAACACTACAACAATAGATGTTTTAACAACAATTTCATTTTCTTCACACGGAACTACCGTTATAATGTTTTAATCATATGCATCATTTTGTCGCGTCCCTGTCGCAGTTGGGAACATAATATCCTTAGATTAGACTTATCGCGGTGTTACGCTGTAAACTAAGGCCTTCTGCCCACGTAGACACACGTCATACGCATGCTATCATCAACAATTTATAATTGTCGCTTGCTTGCAGCTTTCTTGCTTGCATACTAAAAATACGAAACCTGTCTACGGAGCGGCATCGTCGCTTTTGGCTATTGCCTATGTTTCATTAAGCAGCTAGCATGCAATCGTCAAATGCAGTGCCGTGGACAGTGGCCTTTTCAAAGGTTTTCAAAGTTTTTCAACCAAATCGTTCATTGTAGTCTTGAGGTAGCTCAGGTTCTATTCCTGTGATACTTTTTGTTATTTTTCTTATTAGTATCTACTAAGCGATGTTAATTTGTAGCAAAATTACAGAATATAACTCGTATTCAATAGCTATTCCATCAATTTAAGATTCGCCATTAGTCGTCGGACAGTTCAAAATTTAGGTCAATACACCATTTGGGTCACGGAGACAATGAATTGACAATACATCTGTTTTGAACATGTCAAATCATTAATGAAAGTTGTAACGATGACAAATGAACATCCAAGCTTAGACCTTCGCAAATCAGGCCATCCAATTGGACTCATCCATTACAGATGTGAGTAAAAGTACATAGTACATACATTCATCATGGAGACTAAGCCAATTTTTGAAGTAGGTATATTTCTTTAGGCGCGTTATGAAATAAATGGAAAAAATGATGAGAATGAATTTTAAGATTTAATTGTAACACGGTGACGGTGACACAAAAACGAAGGTGACGAAAAACTTCACGCGCGTTTTTAAAAACACATGTTATGAAAAAATTATTATTATTTATATTTATTTCTTTTTCTTGTTTTTTTATATTGTTAGAATATTGTTTTTTTATATTGTTTTTTTTAATTTTTTTAATGGCTTTTTTAAATTGTTTTTTTAATATATTTTTTTTCATGCCAAAGAAGTATAACTTCTCACACGCGTACATAAGTACACGTTTATGTTTTTCTTTTTCATTCACATTTTGTTTTTCATCGAAAAATGGCCATAATACCAAGAAAATAAGCCACAAAGAACGTGAACCGAGACTGAAATCCCTAATCAAATTCCTAATGGGTGAATATCAGAAACGTGCATTTTTTTTCAACTTTGGTGGCGAAATTTTCCCTTCAGTTTTCGTGAAAAATGAGGACCTGGTATAAGAATAGAAAGTCTAAGCTATAAGAACCTTTAAGAGGTCTGAGAATATCTCGATAACTTTTTGAGATATTTAAGTTCAAAGTCTAGTGTGGCCACCAGAATTGATAATCGCCCACCAAAATCGAAAGTACCCACCAAAATTGAAAATCAGTGACACCAAAATTGGATTTTACTATCACAAAAGCTCTAAAATCAATAAAATAAAGCTCAAAGTGGCTAATATCACGAATTCTCGGGACTTATCAATAACTTTCATCGTTTTATAAAACTCTATTGTTAAAAAATATAGATATTACTATTTAACATCTATCAATCAATCAGCCCTTGGTGGACACAGGCCTCCCCTAACTTGCGACACTCTGACCAGTCCTGTGCCTTCTGAATCCAGAGGGTGCCTGCTGTCTTCTTTAGGTCGTCAGTCCACCTGGTTGGGGAGCTTCCAATGCTCCTTTTTCCCAGACGTGGGCGCCATTCGCGGACCTCTTCCCAATGGTCATCGGTCCTTCGAATAACGTGGCCAGCCTATTGCCACTTCAGCCGGCGTACTGGATGAGCTATGTCGATTATTCTTGTTCGTCTACGTCATTTCTGATTCGATCACGTACAGAAATACCGAGCATAGCCCTCTCCATCCGTTTTTCTCTCTCTGTCCGCTTTGTGACTTTGAGTTTATGAATAAGGCCAATAATAATAAAGCACGACGTCTCGGAGCCGTATGTCATCTCTGGCAACACACACTGCTTGAACACCTTCGACTTCAGGCACTGAGATAGTGTTTTGGACGACAAGATATGACGCAGTTTCCCGAACGCAGCCCATTCGAGTTGAATTCTACGAGTCTTATTTCTTGAAGTTGGACGTAGGTACATGATATGGACATTGGACATGATTTTCGTCTTGTCCATGTTCATCTTAAGACCCACCGATTGTGGCACTGTTCAAGTCCCCTATAATTTTACCAAGTTCCTCAAGGGATCTTGCCAGATAGACTACATCATCGGCATATCGCAAGTGTGTGATGTCACTATTGACCACGATGATACCACGTTGTTTCCATTCCATCAGCTTGAACACGTCTTCCAACGCAGCAGTGAACAGTTTAGGCGATATGACGTCCCCTTGCCTGACACCTCTCTGCAGTTGTATAGGGTTCGTAGCTCTGTGTCTTATACTCTGACGGAAATGGTACCTGATGATTACAAACACTTCAACACCTTGATATGAGAATTAAGTACCGATACCGATACCGATAGAATCAAAGGCTTTCTCATAGTCTACATAAGCAACACATAACAGCAGATTATACTCCTTGGTCTTTTGTACAATCTGCCTCAGTATGTGTATATTATGGTCTATGGTTCTGTAACCTTTCAGAATCCTGCTTGTTCGGGAGGCTGGAAGTCGTCAAACCTGTCATGCGATTTGTGAGCACCCTCGCAAACGGCTTACAAACGTGGTTCAGAAATGCAATGGCCTACAAAGTACTTTAAAAGGCCTTTTTCGCCCTTCTTGAAGAACAGAGTCACCAGTGTCACCACAGTTCTGCTGCACGCTTCCGGGGTAGTTCCAGTATTGATGGCGGAAACGAACAGCTATTGGAGCGTCATTAGTAGAGGTTTCCCATCAACTCTTAGAAGCTATTGTGAATCCGTCATTTCCCGGAGCCTTGTTCTTTTTAAGCTGTTTGAGAGCCTCTCTTATCTTATTCAGGCGGCGTCCGGGATATCCTGTGTGTAGTGTCGGGTCAGTTTAGCTTGATTGTTATTGTTCTCGCAGGCAGCTGGAGCTTGAGAGGAGGCATACGACCATCCCTCAGAACTTCAGATTTCGACGAAAACATGGTGCTGGACTCGGTCTTCAACCTCGTAAGCTGACTTTGCCCAATAAACAGATCCCTGGCGAACACTTTGAAGCCCTAGTTTCGCTCAAGTGGCTTGTTTTAAATTTTGGTCACGTATAAACGCCACCAAATCCACCAAAATTGAGCCACCAAACTTGGACCACGCATAAAAAAAATCTTTAAAAATAGGGGTCTTAAGTTACAATTAAATTTATATAACTGTTTTAAACGTAATCCAAATCAATACCTATATTGTGTAGCTTACTATAAAAGCACTTTAAAATAGACAGCAAATCGATCCACCAAAAATTGAACAATTCTTGTCCCCCTGTGCCACCCAAGCGGGTACTTTTGTTTTGGCGGGAAGTTATAGCTCTAATCACATACCCGTTATACTCAAGCGTTACCACACTCCTGTGCCATGTGAAATAATAAAACTTAAATGATCGCATATGCAAGAAAGTTCATGTTTTAGTAAGTTGAACAAGTGCACCCAAGATTTTGGTTTTTTCTTGGACAAACTTTGATCGAGTATCCTGTGATGTTAAATAACATTTTATAATATGGTTTAGTTATTTTTAGATAGTGTGTCTTATGTGTATAGTAACGGAATTATATATTTTTTATTTTAACTTCAATTGTCACCACAGTGAATGAAATTATATCAAAAAATGGAGCTGGGACATACCACCAAACTGGAATTTGAAGGCATTTTTTTTACCCTGATTTTTTATTTACACATATATTTAAAAAAACAATGTGGCCCCAATTAAAAGAAGTTACATAGTTTACTATATAAAAAAATCAGAAACATTCTATCATTTTACACCTCGATTCTCAACGTGGACACGTAAAATTTGCCGATTTGATATTCACCCTAATCATTGATTTGATCCTAATTAATGGGGATTTCATCAAATTCGGTTTTCATCATTTCTCTGCAACATAAAAGCACAATTTTTTAGTCGTCTAAAAAATTGTGCTTTAACAGATATTTTAATTGATCTCCTCCCGAAACATATCTAATCTTATTTTCTTCTAGTAATGAATAACAATTTTATCAAGGTTGTTTACTTAGAATGACCCATAAATCAAACATTCACTTAGACGTAATGATTATTGTTTATATTTAATTAAACTGATAAAAAATATCTTCAACACGTAACTGAAAGAGTTCGTTACTTTGTAGTTCTGTACTCTGTACTGTACAGTTGACCCCGGAAACGTCTTAAGTCGGTGTATAGGTACTAGAGACAACCAGAAAAAATGGCTAAGTCAGGCAACGCACAATATAGGGTTCCGAAATAGTAAGTAAGACTTTTATCTACGATAGTTAGGTTTTAAATTCATCATAAATTATGCTACTGCCGTGAATGCCGTGGCCCGTGATACATCTCCAGCACGAGGAGGAGGACACGTAACTCTAACCAAAACTAGCAATTTAAGGCTGAATATTTTGCCAACGAACCTCTGATTCGAAAAATGGCCTTTGCAAACAAAATATTTTTCAAAGAACTTTGTAAGGATACCCCACACTATGGGGTACAGTGTAGATGAGGAAAAAGAATTATTCATCCCCACTTTACCTAGAGGTGGCCTGAAAAAAATATTTTTGAAGAATTTAATTCTACCACTTGAAAGGGTAGTTTTAATAATTTAGATTCATACCAATTTGCAGATTTCTAGACTCTGAGCTAAGCCGCGGACGGGCGGACGAGCATGATGAAACTACATAATAAAATAATTAAAATGTGTGCAATTCACACGTGGTAGAAGTGAAACCTACAAAATTTTTGTTTTCAAGATAATGAGACGAATGTAAAATTTCGGGAAGATGATAAATGTAGGTTTCACTAATCTACTTCACTCCGCTCCGCCCCGCTCAGCTCTGCTCCGCCCCGCCCCGCTCCGCTCCGCTCCCCTACCCCTCACTCCCCTACCCTACCCCTGTACAATGCTTCCTATCTCACTTTAGAATTTATGTGTTTGTCTCTTTTTACTGGACAGTTTCGTTTCATAAAATTTCAAGTCACCCCCGTACTAAAGAAGTTTTCACTTCAATAAGGGTTCCGTTTCATTACATGGCTCACGCTTGTGATGCTGAATGCGGTACACAATTCATAAAAGTACATATTATATAGATGTCGTTATTTGACATTTATGAAAACTTTTTGTGCCCACACCTGACATAAGAACGTATCACAACCTTGATCAATTTGTTCTATTTCAGGAGCAAAATAAAATGTGAACCAAAATCAATCTATTAAATAAAACACAAATAGAAATGTTTGTGGCCATGTCCTTTGTAGAAACCATCCAACTGAACCGTGCCCCAAAAGGGTTTCAGTCGAAAGCCAAGAATGCGAAGATGGTTTGACGCCACTGGCTGAAGTTTCAAAAAATAAAAATAAATCGAGTAATGCAGTATGGCTATCAAATTAAAGAGCTCATCAAGAGGTTTTCAAAAAGGTGTATCATGGTAGCTTTTTTTATTGCAGGCGGGTTTTTTGGAGTTTAACTCCTTATCTTCTGGGTTCGATTCCCAGCGAGGCGAAGATTTGAATGACGAGTTTGAATTTCTGTTCTCGGTCTGGGTGTGAATGTCCTTGTCTATGTTGTGTGTTGTCCATGGCACCCACGACACGACACAGGGAATCCTAGTGTGGGGCTATGAGTGTGAAGCGTTATTTATTTATTATTTATTTATCTATCGATTTCATATTTAAGCCCGTGGTGTGAGATTTTATGGAGAATAAAATAATTTTTTTGCCGTTAAGTTATGTTAACTTATGTGTTATGTTTTTAATTCGCAACACAGAATCTAGATGGCGTTGGATGGTAGATCGGTAACAACGCCCTGCACCTAATGATAATTAATAATCTTGGTACATCCTATTCTGATGATGTGAAACATCATCATCACCATTTTTTTGTCCACCTTTAAGTCAATTTTTTTTGTTAAATTTTTTTGGCAATTTTTGTCAATTTTTTGTGTCAAATTTTTTATGTCAATTTTTTGTAAATTTTCTTTATTATGAATTTTTTTGTCAATTTTTTATCATCATCATCATCATCAGCATCATCATCATCACCATGACGTTATACTCCAGTCGTGCGTCGGAGTTGACACACACTTTTTTAATTTCTTTTGGGTTTTGTTTTGACTGACCCATCCAGCTAATTGCGAGACGGACATTTTTCATTTTGAATGCTCATAATTTGCATGGAAAAAGTTATTTTTTTTTACATTTACAAATAAAAAATAAAAAGGAATTTTGACTTTTTAGGTATCAGAGTAAGGTTTTGGATCCCTTAAATTATGTAACGTCCTAAAAATTGATTCACTTTAATTTGGGAAACCTTACTTTTACAGAAAGTAAAAGTTGTTGCTTATTGTTAGTAAAAGTTGTGTTGTTGTCCTTGTGCGTTGTCGATGGGATCCGCGATGATTCACTAACTCAGGGAATCCCATTGTAGTATCCTATGAGTGTGTAACGTTTAGTGTCCGACCGAAGCTTCGGCTTCGGCTTCGGCTTCGGCCACCTTCGGCCAAAAAAGCACCTTCGGCCAAATCTTCGGCTTCGGCCAAAAATTTGCCGAAGGTTTGGCCGAAGCCGAAGGTTTGCTAGTTGTCAAATATTGAAATTTACTGAACGATGCTAGAGCGAGACGGAGAGTGTGCAGAGCAGCAGAGTTTCGCCGCGCCGCCGCACCGGCCCAAACGAATCGCAGTTAGTAAACTAAACGAGTCAAAACAAGTTTAACTTAATTATCCTAAGAAATTACTTATAAGTATTTAATTTTCTCAAAAATTCCAAAAAATTATATGTAAAAAATAGATATTGAAAAAGCGTTAAACTTTGCTCAATTATTTTATAGAAATATTTTGTGTTCGTCTGATAATTAAAAAAATGTGACTGATTATTTGATTATTTTTGTTAAAATTACTTTAAGTAAATAAATATTTCATTAACATTGTATATTTGAAACTTTTATTTTTGACAATATTTTATTACCTACTTGTATATGTTGGTCACTCGGCTCGTTATTGGGCTAAATCTCTAAAGCTCTCACAATATGTATCTAGTATATTCTGAGATCAAAGTAACTATCGTATTTCTCAAGGTCAATGACACCTTCGGCTTCGGCTTCGGCTTCGGCCGAAGGTTTTGGTGAATACCGATTAATCGGCTTCGGCTTCGGCTTCGGCCAGAATTGCACCTTCGGTCGGACACTAGTAACGTTATTTATTTTTAAATTTATTTATTCTGATAGTGCCCTACCTCACCGGGACGCCATGGCGACGTCGCCGGCGTAGTTGCCATGGCTACCGTTGGCGTCCGAAGGTAGCCAAAAAAGTAGCCATGGCTTCTCTTCAGTCAGTTCGATTTTATAATGGAATTAACGTAGAAGAGATCGCGCTTATTTGTTACGTAAGTCGCTGAAAAATACGACAAGAAAAGAAAAAAAAGAAGAAACTTTGGATTCATCGTTTTTTATCAGATCGAAGCCGATGTGGTCTTTTTTTTAAATTTATATTAAGAATTTTTAGATAATATCCTATGCCCCACAAACACGGACAATTTTGAATTTTCACAATAAATTTTTCTGTATCGATACAAATTTTTCCATATATACGAGTAAGTTGACCGAGCGCCTGAAATGGCGGCCGGTTGGCTACTCATTGTCAGTGAGGGAGGTGCAACTTAATGCGGTACCTCACCGGGACGCCAAGGCGACGTCGCCGGCCACGTATCCAAACAGTTTATATTGAATTTTGGCTATTGGCTACGTTGCCACACCGTCGCCAAGTGAGGTAGCCACCATACATTTCAATATAAACTGTCTGGATACGTGGCCGGCGACGTCGCCTTGGCGTCCCGGTGAGGTACCGCACTTACACGTGTACATTTTACTGGCGACGTCGCCAGCTCGCCACAGTCTCCAGACTCCACATAGCGCGCTGGCAGTCATGGCGACGCTTCCAAATTTACTACGTTGCCACAGCGTCACCAGGTGAGGTATCCGCCATACATTTCAATATAAACTGTTTGGATACGTGGCCGGCGACGTCGCCTTGGCGTCCCGGTGAGGTACCGGCCTCTCAATGTCCTATGGTTTGTTGTTATAGGGCCCAGCTGCAGATATTGAGTCAATCTTTATATTACACAAAAATAAATACTTAGGTCATTCTGTGGCACAATCGAAATAAGAATTCTAAAAAGAACTAAAAAAGTAATTCAAATTAAAATTAATTTCATTTCATTATCAGGCATTCTAGAAATATCTACTTACCATGTTTATTCCATAAACTTTTGGGGTTGGATTTCTAGTGTTATGACTCTTATGAGTATGATAGACGTTGATATAATATACATTATGCAATGCGGTAGCTACAAAAAAGAATAAGAGTCGAAATAAATAATAATAATACAAAATAATAATACAAATATTATCTTATGTCCGTGTATTGACTGAGATATTTAGTAGGTAGGTATGTAACTTCGATTGTGTTTGATTAAAAAAAAACACATTACCTACACCTAGAGTTGCTAAGATGGTAAGAGTTAAGACTGAAATATCTGGACAAAACTTCAAAAAGTGGGGATTTGTCGAGACAAATTTTTTTTTTGGAAATAGCCGAAAAACCTGGCAAGTGCGTGTCAGGCCATGCGCAATATGTAGGGTTCCAAAGTAGTAAGTTTATCGACTATTAGGTACTCATTAACTAATTAATTATAGCCGTGATCATTTTCCTTGTAAATTCATCATATAGGGTTATAACCTATTTTTGAGAATTTTTTCACTTGTCTAACTCCAACCGTTTAGACAGCAGGGGGGGACACTTGACTCTAAGCAAAATTAACACTTTAAAGCCAAATATTTCGCAAACCGACCCCTAACATCAAAAAAAGCGGCCAAGTGCGAGTCGGACTCGCCCATGACGGGTTCCGTAGCAGCAAGTAACATAATATAAAAGTTCTTGTAGTTCTTTGTAACTTTGATCGATGTTTTTTGCAGTTTACGATTTATGATTTATTAAAAAAACTACATACTACATCTCGTTCAAATCAATTTTCGTTGGAAGTTTGCATGGTAATGTCATATATTTATCATATAATATGTAACATCATATATTTTTTTAGTTTTATCATTCTCTTATTTTAGAAGTTACAGGGGGGGGGACACACATTTTACCACTTTGGAAGTGTCTCTCGCGCAAATTATTCAGTTTAGAAAAAAATGATATTAGAAAGCTCAATATTATTTTTGAAGACCTATCCATAGATACCCCACAGGAATGGGTTTGATGAAAAAAAAATTTTTGAGTTTCAGTTCTATGTATGGGGAACCCCCAAAATTTATTGTAATTTTTCGATTTTTGTGTGAAAATCTTAATGCGGTTCATAGAATACATCTACTTACCAAGTTTCAACAGTATAGTTCTTATAGTTTCGGAGAAAAGTGGCGGTGACATACGAACGGACAGACAGACAAACATGACGAATTTATAAGGGTTCCGTTTTTTGCCATTTGGCTACGGAACCCTAAAAATGGTCTTAGAAGAAGTCCCATACTATTTTTAAAATACCTTTTCAACGATACCCCACACTATAGGGTACGCGACGAAAAAAAATTACTCCTCACGTTACCTTTAAAAAACTATTTGTCAATATTATATTCTACGATTCTGGAGTTTTAATAAATATGTATATCCATGCCAAAATACAGCTTTCTAGCACTAAGTGTCTCGCCGCGCATCTTTGCTTCGGACAGAAATAATCTAAATTTTACTAACAAAAAATAACCGACTTCAAAGTCTCAAAAACTACTTGTCTGATCTCGTTCAAAGGGGAACCCCGGTTTCCGGCCACGAATTATATGTAATCTGTGCTAGTACATAAGACTGGACAAGAGTAAACTATATACATAAAAATTCGTCTTATTTACTAAATAAACATATTTAAATCTTAGCCTCATTTGCAATCGCCAAATGAACAAAATAAAGATAGAAGTTCTCATTGTATTTACCTCATTACAAACGATTTTATAATCGATTGATTAAGGAACATATGTATTAAATTAACTATTTATTAATTATAAAAACAATATTTATTCCTTTCTGATATGATTTCATGTTCTATATAAAGCTAAACTATTTAATATATAATAATTACCATTAAATCCTTTAACGACATCGTTACGCTTATTAAAAGACATTTTGAGTTTAACTTATCTGTGTAAAAAAAGTAAAAGAATATTATGATGACATTTATGACAATTTAATTTTATATTGCACAGAGTACTTAATCACTATGTTCTATTGCATTCGCTTTTCGTTTCGTGCGTTGGTGAATTTGTTTTTGATACAATTTCTAGATTTGCTTTTCTTACTACCACTGCCTGAATATTGGAAATAGGAGTATAGCGCCTCCTGCACAATTTCTTGACGAAATATTGATATATTTTGATGATAATGAATAAAATATCTTTAAAAAATTAAAATGCCTTTATTACACAACCTTTTTGACATTTTTTTGGGTAAAACCCATTAAAGTGGGTATAATAATATACCCACCTACTCAGTTTTAACCATTATGGTTTAAGTAGTATTTATTTATTTATGGTCTTCATTATATTCCTGACATTGTCTATATACTCGTAGGTGTTTGAGGTAGTAAGTGCCTAGTAAAACGCATATTCAGTAGATAGGTACTCACCAACCGGTGACCAACCGACCTTACGTTACCCATAATAAACGAGAACTTTATCAAAAACATATTTTTTTCACCAGCACTGTGACACGAGTGTGACATAATCATAACCCATATTTAAGGTGATTCATTAGGATTTCATTAGTTGGCCATTGCTAGCAGACGTGAAAATTGGAGAAATTAAAGCTTTTACAATGATCTAATTGACCACCAATTTTCATTCTTGTCTATTCTGGGCCGGTGTCTCTATGGAAGATGGGGTTCTCCTTTATGTGGGACCACAAGACAAGCGCCTGCTTTCGATTAAAAAAAGAATCATCGAAATCGGTTGGCGTGATATTGAGTTATTCGTCAATTTGTCGCGCACATCTTAACACAACTTTACGACTTATGTGGTTTTCTCATGGATTCCATTGTCAGATCTCAATAAAATTTATGTGGGACCACATGACAGCCACCAGCTTTCAATTAAAAAAAGAATCATCCAAATCAGTTCGCCCAGTCCAAAGTTCTGAGGTAACAAACATAAAAAAAATACAGTCGAATTGAGAACCTCCTCCTTTTTTTTGAAGTCGGTTAAAAATAAGGGTTGTGATTTTACTTCGGAACCCTAAAACGGCTAGAACTAGTTGAATGTAGTGAATTGTCGGGACATTGTGTATTTTGTCGGGACTCTGGACCTCATGTGAAATGTCGGGACAATCCAGACGAATACCGACCATCTGGCAACCCTACCTACACCACTAATTTTTGTGCATCAAAATCTCGTTCTTGCGCCAACTCAAATTAAGGTTTGAAAAAAAAATATTATGGGAAAACAACGGCCTAGTACTACCTATCTTATTTTGTAAGGATATGGGAGATCTAAAAGATCGCTTAGAGTTAATATTAGAAAAGTATTTTTCCTAAAAAGTATTAGAAAAGTATTATATACATCGCTTTATTTGATTAGATTTCCTTTGCGCCTCCAAATGTTTTATAACTACTACCACCCCTTAAAAGTCTTGAAATCATACCTACCTAGGGGGCACCATCGACGTATTTTAAAGATTAATCATCCATGACAGATACGCTCTCAATTCTTACAAAACAATAAAAAAAATACGCAATTCTTAGTTTAAACTTTTAAAGTAAATAACCACAGAGTAAATACTCTAATCCCAAACCAGGTGAGATAAGACCAAAGCGATACGCTTCGTCTGTGTTAGAGACTTGTTGGTGAATGTGCTGATCGGATAAGCGGTGAGGCTGAGACTGAGAGGCTGTGAGCAGTGGGCTGTTATAAGTTCATGGCTAAACTGGGCCTCTGGCCGACTGCAGCTTTATATGCTTTTAGTTAAGTTACTATATATAGTAAATAACTAAATACTTACGAACGCCATAAATAGATTTGTTTATACTCACGCGTATAATTAATTAGAAGAGGTATAAAATTTTTGCTAACGAAGTAGGTACCTAGTTAGTGCGAATTCCATCCGTTTAAGTACTCAAAAATATTAGTGGTCTGTATTTTAATTATTTAAGCAGACAAATCAACTGATTGTTAGTCACGTCATCAGCGACGCGTTGTTGCCAAAACTTAGTAAAAGTGCTGTACCACCTCTTAATCTATGATCGTAAAATTATCTATTTTTCTTACTGATGTTGACCCAAATTCTTAAGTGAGTAATAACGTTATTTTATAATATGAGTGAAAAGAATTTTATTACTAAGAAAATAAAAATAAAAAAACAATATATTTTTACTTTACAATACAATATAACATTAATGTTTTAAACGTTTATTCTGAGAAATCGTAATTCGTAAGTGTGATAATTTGTAATTTTGTTCTTAATATTAATATATAATTATATTATTTAACGTAAAAAATATTTTATTAATTTCTACGACTAGAAAATAAAAAAATCACGAATTTAACTTTATCAATTAATAATTTAACTTTATCAATTAATAATTTAATAAGTGTTGGCACTCAATGTCTTCTATCTAAGCATAGTTTTTTGTAACATATTATGAAATCTTATAAGACTGTCCGTGTCCAAAATAAAATAAAAAATAAAACTTACCTCTGGTCAATGAGACTATTTTTAAACCACACTCACTTCAAACTTAATTTCTAGTCATTAGAACTCACAAAATAGAAATGTGTTTTAAAAACAAATCACTTTCCGAACGATTGTGGCGCGAAAATACGATTTAAAAATCAAAACATCACCGTAACGCGTCCGCGCGCCATTGCGACATGCTACGATAGAACAGCTGCTTGCAGCATAGAACAATATATCACACAGAAATGCCAACACAGTCCCGTGAACTGCCGTGGTACCAATCAGTATCAGTCAGCTACAGGCTTCGCTCTTACGAAGCTAAAATACGATGCGATTTTACCGCCCGGTATAACTTCCGATGTTGGCCATACAGTTACTAGAAAACAGTACACATTATTATAAACGTAGACACCTATTAGTATGCAAAAGGTTTTAATGTTAAATAAGGATATTATTTTAATTAGTACAAACAAACATAAATGTAAAAAACAAAATGTGAATTTGTACATAATTAATATTATTTACCTAAATATGCAAAATAAAATAACGATGTTGTACATTTCATACAATAGGCATTAGGCGGTCTTATTGCTTAGGGATATTACTTCCAGATAAGCGATGATAAAAATTAAAAATTTTAAGCGATTTTAAACTTATATCATCGTGGACATTAAACATTTAGAATGCTAACGGGTACCCTCGACCGTGACAATGATCCTTGTAATTTTATCGAAATATCTGTATAAAATACATACAAAAATGATTGTGAGGACCCGTTTGCTATCAAAGTTTTAAATGATAAGCCCGGCCCATAGGAAATATGTATAGCCATCCGAGTTATCGCTTAAATGTCTGTGGCATTTACCACAATAACCACGCCACTTTGGCGCTAGACTGTTGGCCACAGTGCCCACAGTGCAGTGGACTGTATATGCGAAATACCCTTGTAGTAACCCTCTTGTTTATGTTAGTCGCCAAACGGCTCGTCGCTTCGTGTACCAGCTGGCGCGAGAGCCAGTTCTTTGTTTCTTTTTCTTCTCTCTTTCTTGGCAATGCATCAGTAATGTCTTAGGTGTTGCTAATTTCCATGAGAGAACTACCATCAGGTGGATCGTCAGGTCCTTTGCCGTCTATTTACATAAAAAATAATTAAAACTAGCTGCCCGGACAGACTTCGTTCTGTCAAAAGTTTTTTAATTTTGAGATGTAAGCTATCCTATCTTTCAAGTTGGATCAAACTGCACACGGTGTGCAAATTTGATTAAAATCGGTTAAGTAGTTTAGGAGTCCATCGCGGACAAACAACGTGACACGTAATTTATATATATTAAGATTAGTACGTAAGGCCGCAAATGGTAGTAACATACCCTATATAAATATAACGGTAATGTTAACAATCGGACATTGATAAATACAGTTTTGTAAGCCATTTCTATTTGATGGTATAATTACGTCTGTGGTACAGATTGTAGTGGTTCATTCATAACCCATGAATATTACATCAAACGTCAATAAAAGTTGCATGACCTCAGACAGATAAAAAGTGAAAAAGGTACCGTTCGCTCGCATTGAACATTTACCTAATGATTATGCACAGACTGATGGCTGTGTGATTATGTATACAATGTACCTAATTAATCTGTGTAAATGTTATTGATATTTTTTGGGCGTTTATGCTATTTTCCTCTGCCCCTAAGTATAATGCTCTTCAACTAAATCTGCAGTTGGGCGTAATGTTGGTAGTTTAAAAAATTCTTTCACCATTAGAATGCTACATTATTCCTGAGTAACATAGGCTATATTTATTACTAGAAAAAATAAGGGATCCTTGCTTCAGGAACATGAACCAAGGTGTAAAAAATTTGCTTAAAAATTTCTTTCATCGCATACGCTGCCGAAACTATTGATGATAGAACAAAAAATGTTCTACAATATTATAGAACATATCAATTTCTACAAAAAACTTCGCGATACTATATGCCCTACTATTGTAGTTATGTCACTATAACCACATTTTAAAAGTTAATAAAAAAGCTGACCAAAATCAGAACATGATAACCATACCTTCGTATTAATCCTTATCCAAATAAATCATTCCATAATCAAAACTGTTTCAGTACCTATTGCTAACTTTTTGAATTACTCAAATTGGACATTCCATTCAGAAGATATTACGAATTTAGGAAAATAAACACCGCCGCCGCTGCGGCCGCGCAATGACCAGTGTTGAGTGTGGACTGTGGCCCCACGCAAAGCAGCCGTAGCGTAGGCCTTTATTTACTAAAGCAGTAAAATGTAAATACATGTATGTGCAAAAATGTAAATAGAGGAATGTAAAAACTAAGCACAATTTAAACAAATAAACCCATTACAAATAAATTACTTGAGTACATAATAACAACACTAAAAAAAGCAATTTAAATGTAAATATTTAATATCTTATGAAAAAATAGGTTGGCAAAAGTACAAAAAAATTTAAAGCAAAAAAAAATACATACCTATGTCCTTTATAGAGACCATTTTGAAGTTTTAATAAATATGTGTATCCATGCCATATTACAGCTTTCAAGCTCTTAAAAGGGTCTCTGCGCTATGCTGTGGAGAGACGGTCGGACGGGCGAACGGACATGACGAAACAATAAGGGTTCCAATTTGACGTCGGAACCCTAAAAATGAAACATAATTATTATTAGTAATATTGATATTAATAATGTATCATGTTTTACCGTCATTCTATCGTTCTAAGGGTCAGATTAAAAAATAACTAAACTCATTTCGAGGCAGTAGCGGCTTATCCGGTATCCCTAAGGTAATCAGGGCGTAAATGGGAGCTGCGCGAAGTTGAAAAGGGGCTGATGAGCCAACAGTAGGGCGCCATGTTTAAAAATTTAGTAAAAGTACCTACTGAGTAAAATAAGCCGGACAAGTGCTGGTAAACTCGCGTGGAGAGCGTTTCGTACGCGCGTTGATATCTATTTAACTACCGTAATTTTAAATTTTTTGCCGTTTAAGACCATAGACTTCTTATAGGTTTTCCTGTAATATGTAAGTAAAGAACTACTTTCTGTATTTATTTTTTTTCAAAATTCTAGCCTCAGTAGTTTTGAAGATAAGGGAGGGGGTGGGCAATTTTGGTTTTTTATTTTTTTTTCAAAATTCAGCTGTTGTTTACGTTATACCTTCGTCCTTTGGTCACAAAAAAAATCGCATGAGCAAATTGGCTGTGAAAGGCGGACACCCAGACACAGGCACAAGTAGTTCTTTGTTTTTCTCGTACGGAAGCGTAAAAAGCGCTAAGTGTCAAAAAAATAAAAATCCAAATTTCGTCCAAATGCCGGGGTTCTTCAAATTATTCCCCGGCGACATCAATTCAGGTAATGGCAGCTCTATTGCAGATCTACTGGTAGAGAGTAGAGCTAGAGGCCGTCAAGTGTCAATCAGTGAGTGCCCACTGCCCGCGAGGCCGCGACGTTATGAAATATAGCTTCCAAGAGGGAAGTTTAAGTATTCTCTTAGGCGCAGCAAGGATAACTTACAGACGTCCATCTTTATCAACACATAGGCTACTTTTCATCCTGGAAAAGTTCAGGGTTCCCGCGGGATTTGTAAAAATCGATATTCACACGCGCGTAGACATCATCATAAATTCATAATTATGTAACATAATATTAGGTATATCATCTAATATCTAATATTATATTTCATCCTAATCCATCATTCTATTTGCAGGTGCATTTTATTTTTATGTGTTTCTATAAATCTAAATTAATTACTTAAAAATTTCGTTTCGAACCAACTCTATCGCGGACGAAGTCGCGGGCAAGAGCTAGTATTTGAATATGTATTTTCTTTATCAACAGGGCGTTCAAGTGCAGTCTGCACCCGGTTGCACTCGGCCCCTTTTATCCCCCCTGCAATCAGCGCCCATGCAATGCACACACTACAATGTCGATAATACCGTACTAACCTATTTTTTAACCGACTTCAAAAAAAGGAGGAGGTTCTCTATTCGACGACGTTATTTTTTTTTTGTTTGTTACCTCAGAACTTTTGACTGAGTGAACCGATTTTGATGATTCTTTTTTTAATCGATAGTGCTTGTCATGTGGTCCCACATAAATTTGAACGAGATCTGACAAGTAGTTTTTGAGTAATTTTGAAGTCGGTTATTTTTTGTTAGTAAAATTTTGATTGCATGCCAAATATGAGATTGCGCTTGGAATGCAATGGACATCTACAGGTTACCGTGCTGGACCGCCGGATTCAAAGGGTCCTGGATTCGATTTCCAGCGATTAATTTCTGTTCTCTGTCTAGATGTGTTGAATGAATCAAAGATGATCACTGATCGAATGAACTTGATCAAATGAGTCGAATAATTAGTCAGAGGAGATTCGAACCTGGACCTCTAACGTGAAAGGTCAATGCTACGCCAGACTATTGAGCTTAGCTTACCATTATTGCTAATTAAAAAGCCTCATACATAATTTACGAGCCCAAGTGGGTCAGAAAGTAAAGGCGAAGGCAAATTGCGACTGGATTTGTAAACATGCGTTCACAAGGCTAAGTTCACGCTTCGTGGCTGTTGTAACATCGACGCGTATCAATCTGCAATGACTTTGATCTGGGATATTTCATATTAGATATTAATATGATATTGTATTCTTCGCTTCGGAAACCTATGCCTTAGTAGTAATGAAAGTAGGTATTATTTAAAATAAACTTGACAAGTGCGAGTTAAACTCGCTTGGAGAGGGTTCCGTACGTTGATTACGTATTTACCGCTATTTTTCTATTTTATTTTTGCCGTTTTTTAAGACCATAGACTTCTTATAGGATTTATCAATTTTTGAGTACCAGTAAGATAGACATCGCATTTAATTTATTATATCATATTATACAGCGTGTCCCGTAAGTAGTGGATCAACCTTAAAGGACAGATAGCTTGAAGGTTGATCTGATGTCAAAAAATTACCTTAGTAAAAGTCTCACCATTTTCGAGAATGTGACCTTTGTTTAACATTTCGGAAATTCGGCTCCTTTACCCTACTTTTTAGTTTTTGCTGTTGATTCCACAAATGAGCAGCTATTTTGATTATTTTTTATCAGTGTGTACTTAATTCAGTTCAAATTATTAGAAAACTCTAAGAAAATAGCGTCTATTTTGGCTATTTTTGTTTTTGATTTTCTATTACACTGACGCAAGGTTGTTGAAAAATATGTTCAAACAACCGGCTCCGGCCGCCTCCACCTCCGGTGACAGTATGTAAATAACATTAGTCCAAACCGCGGTAAAATAACCTCCACTGCGTCACCTGCGTGTGTTACACTCTGCTAAACACAATGATATTATAATGTAAAAAAGAGGTAGATATGTCACTAGTGCGCCGACGATGGAGAGCGTAAGAACAGGCAATTGACCGTTTCTGCTCGTAGTCGCTCTGTCAATACAAGACGATACGCACACTTTTGTAGTTGTCAGACGTGCTTGACATTTGACATACAGCGTTAAAATGCCTTCGTGTATTATACCAATATGATTGGTGTAGTGAAACAATACATAAAAATGTGTGTGTTGTAGGTCTTTTCGGAACAGATTTTTGGTTGATTTGTAAGGTCATAACGTATCTATATTTTTAAATATCATTGGCTAAACTGCTAAACTTTGCATAAGGCATT
Source organism: Thymelicus sylvestris (assembly GCA_911387775.1). Lineage (NCBI taxonomy): Eukaryota > Metazoa > Arthropoda > Insecta > Lepidoptera > Hesperiidae > Thymelicus > Thymelicus sylvestris. The sequence continues at coordinate 2,285,034 of OU426903.1, forward strand.
GAGACTTTATTAAACTTGATTGTACTTTAAAGAGGATCGGTGGGTAGTTGGGTACCAGTACCACTCGGTTTAAGGTTGCTCCTTGTTGATGTGAATTATTTTTGTCATAATTATAGCTTACTAGTAGCAGTAGGCAGGAGCCATGATTAACTTATCCATGAGTATTAATAACATTTAACTATCAATCATCATTTGATTGGTAGGTATGTTCTACTCCTGACCATTTTACGTAAAAAGGCGAAATTAAAACAATATTTCAAGGTTTTATTATAATAAAGTAGGTAGTTATAAATAATTAAAAAGCAAACATTTGCATTTGACTTTAACATGCATAACGTAAAAGCAATTAGTTAAATTAAGAAATTTTTATCACGTTTAAATACAGCATAAATTATGAAATTTGGAGCACACGCAACGCCAGTTCTAAATATTCCACCAAAATATAGTGAAATTAGTGAACATAACAAATAGAACATTGGAATTATGAAATTCGTGTTTGAGCACAGCCGCCTTATCGCTTCTTTCTCCACCTTTGACCCGAAAACTAACTAGGTTTGTAGGAGAAACAAAGTCTGGTAAAATCATGTTTACATTAATTTTAAAAAACATTTATCATTGAGGACACTAAAAAAATTGACGACCCTGTAGCCTAGTTGGTAGCGAGGGGTCCTGGGTTCGATTCCCGGCCGGGGCAGATATTTATGTGACAGATAAATATTTGTACTCGTTCATGGGTGTGATTGTGATGTGTGAAATTTTTCGAACTTTGTCAAAGTTCTCATGAGTTAGAAAAGAACAGAGATATGTTTTTCAACCACCCCCTTCCACCCACCGCCACCAAATTCTCTAACTTTCATCAGGAGACCAAGGGGTATCTACCACCCCAACGGGAAGTCGTTTGGAATTGGTGGTGATAGAGAAAACCGTATCTTCACGTACTAACAACATTAGCATTTTATAATAAGTATTAGATTATAGGTATTATTTTAATTGCAACATAAATTAAAATTAATAGTTTAAAAAACAAATAAGGAAGTTCGTTCCAAAAACAAGCTTTTAGGGCTTTTAGGGCTGCTCTGAAGCAAAAACAAATTACGAATGTGCTATTCACTACTGAGAAGTTCCTTCATCTGAAGCCAACCCCGGCCCCGGCACTGCCCGACAGTGGCAGTCAGATAATGATGGATTTATGAACGAGTTAACTTAATAATACGTATATAAAATTGTATGATTGTGTTGTAAACTGTTATGGAGTTCTCGTCTGGGGCCAACCCCAAAAGTACAGGTCATGGTTATCAAAAGCGGCCAAGTGCGAGTCGAACTCGCCCATGATGGGTTCCGTAGCAGCAAGTAACATAATATAAAAGTTTTTGTAGTTCGTTGTAACTTTGATCGATGTTTTTTGCAGTTTATGATTTATGACGTATTAAAAAAAAACTACTTACTAGATCTCGGTCAAATCAATTTTCGTTGAAAGTTTGCATGGTAATGTACATCATATATTTTTTTTAGTTTTATCATTCAGTTTATAAAAAAAATGATATTAGAAACCTCAATATCATTTTTAAAGACCTATCCATAGATACTTCACAAGGGTTTGATGAAAAAAAAATTTTTGAGTTTCAGTTCTATGTATGGGGAACCCCAAATTTTTTTTTTATTTTTTTTTATTTTGTGTAAAAATCTTAATGCGTTTTACAGAATACCTACATCTACTTACCAAGTTTCAACAGTAAAGTTCCTATAGTTTCGGAGAAAAGTGGCTGTGACATACGGACGGACAGACAGACAGACAGACAGACATGACGAATCCATAAGGGTTCCGTTTTTTGCCATTTGGCTACGGAACCCTAATAAAAATGCGTTGTCATCGAAACCAACGTGCAAAATTTCAACTACGTAGAATGAAAGGAAGTAAGTAGTTCTTATTCAACTTGCAAGATTTGACCCAAAATAATAAACAAACAACAAACAAGCTAATTAAAAGCTCGTAAAAATTATCACATTTGTATCGTGTGCTGATGGGGTTTTTCAGTGGGGCGGTATTACATTAAACGCCTGAACAGATCTTCATAAATTGTAACTAAGAACGATTTAGATCACCTTAGCTTTCAAAGAAAAACAAACTGTTGTATCATAATCGGTCCATTCGTTTAGGAGCTGCTCTACGGTGCCATAGACAGACAGACACACAGACACGTTAAACTTATAACTAGAGACCGACCGAAGGTTCGGTTTCGGTTTCGGTTTCGGCCAGTTTCGGCCAAAAAATCTAGTTTTGGTTTCGGTTTCGGTTTCGGAAAAATTTGGCCGAAACTTTCGGCCAAACCGAAACTCTGTGTTCGTGAATTGTCGTGCGTCGTTCGGTTAAGTTCGTGGCTAACCCGTGGGCGCTGAAATTTCAAGTGAAGTGATTGATTTAACATGTTTATTATATTTGTTCATTAATCTGAAGACATCTGACAGGGTGCTTTGGCGCTTGCTTTTAGCCGTTTTTTGCTCGATATTAATAACGGCTACCGGTAGAAAAAACCTTAATCCATACCCTTAATACCCTTAATGCGGTTCACAGAATACATCTAGTCACCAAGTTTCAACAGTATAGTTCTTATAGTTTCGGAAAAAAGTGGCTGTGACATATGGACGGACAGACAGACAGACATGACGAATCCATAAGGGTTCCGTTTTTTGCCATTTGGCTACGGAACCCTAAAAATGACCTTTGTAAAATTTAAAAAAATCGGCTCTTTTAACCTTATTTTTTCTGTTGAGTTCACAAATGAGCAGCTCAAAAAAATACCCTAATGGTGTAGCCAAACGAGCATATTTTTTGAGCTGCGCGTCGCATAAAATAGCGTAAACCACAAATTCCAAAGTATTGAATTAGAGCTTTTGTATGAAACCGGCTCATTTCACGTGACACACAGCACCAAAAATACGCTCGTTTGGCCTCACCCTAAGTTTCGGTTTCGGTTTCGGTTTCGGCCGAAACTGGACCTAAGGCCGAAGGTTCGGTTTCGGTTTCGGTTTCGGCTGAAAAACCAGTTTCGGTCGGACTCTACTTATAACACCCCTCTTTTTGCGTCTTGGCTTAATATACTATAGTTTTGAGTGAAAATCTTTAAACCATCCTCTATCAGACCAACAATAACCAAGCAGATGCGCTATGTTGAGCAATAACGTACTATAATTATGATGTATGTCATCGTTGAATCGTTCCGTCTTTGATTAAGGGGTTATGACACGACCTGATGAGCTGATATGAGCTATTACGACATACGAGTAACTGCGTTTAGCGACAGTGACCGATAGCGAACGCAATGTTAGACCTCCGTCTTTGGTTCATGGCGCTGCGAAGATCAAAGACATTATAGGGTTATTCGCTATCTTTATCTTTTGCGGAGTATCGAGCGGGATGGCCATACCACCAGATGGCACCACATTAGACAAAGCCGGAAACCAAACTACCACCGATGATGAAACCGTTGACGACCTTACATTAGTAATTGCGAAACCCTGGGGCCGCAGAGCCCGCAGATCTTTACTATGAGTCAAGCGCTGCATGGAAAATACGCGGCAAAATACATTTTTTATGGAAATAGTCGGCGAACGAGCTGACGATCCACCTGATAGTATACGTAAGTGGCTATCGTCGCCCATGAACATCAGCAACACCAAAGGCATCACTGATGCGTTGCCAGCCAAGAAAGAGAGAAGAAAAAGAAAGAAAGAAAATATGCAATGTTCTAATTATTACGACAGGTGTCACGGTTTTAGCACATGCAAAGCTTGGTATAAAAAGTCACGGGCTAGTGGTTTTACAAGTAAAGTCAGTCTTTTGCTAAGTCAGGCGAATCCTGGTTACGCCACACCTCGACTGGGTTGAAAATCACTCTTTCGCTAGCTTAAGTTCGATTCGAAAATGAATCTTTAGGTGCAAAATGATATAATTACTCGCTTCTGTGAAGGAAAACGTGCACACCTAAAAATTCTCTATAATGTTCTTACTAAATTCTACGGGTTAGAAGGAATGTAACAAAATAAAGTAGCTGTATTCCATCTAGAGGCTAAAGCCTAGGAGTAAGTAAGCTCCAGGTCTCCTCAAGATGAGAGACTGGCCCAATAATGGGTTGAAGTTGAAGCCAATGCTTGTATTTTGGCATCAAGTACCTATAATGTAAATAATAATAAGTATGTTCATTTAACTTTAGATGAACCAAGACAATATTACAACACAACCCATTGTATAGATGGCAGTACCGCGGTGTAGTACCTAACACATAAATTGTTTTAGAATCGGTAATCAGTTGATGTGACGTACGCTTCCAATTTACTGCTGTGAACGGTTGTCGCATTCTAATGGCATGCACGGCTACTACGCAGGTGATTGATGTGGTGATGAATCGTGCGGAGGATGTCTGTATTCAACTGAGGTTTTCCTGTACAGACAGTTCTTGCGTCTATGATGTGTGATTTGCCTAAATAGGTAGATTTGCCTGAAGAGGTTTACTTTATAGAAGACACAGTTTGTCAAGTAGCACGACCCACGACACATGGCATGGCTGATAGGGCCAACAGCAGCTGACCATCGAAATCTAGACTTTAGCTAGTGTTTTAGTCTCGAGTCGCTTAGCGGACTATTTCTTCAAATAGTACGAGACCCAAAACGAAATACCAATCATTTTATCCAGCATTTAAAAGAAGTAGTTGTAGACTTTGGTGTGCCTGGTCCCATGATCGTGATACATGCTCATCATTACATTTAAACGTAGCCTAATCTTAATTTGATTGAACACAACAATGCTTAATTATGTTATGGAGAAAGGTGTCGAACATTTGCAAGAAGTGAAAGAAGCCAGACTTCTTCAAGATAGCAAGTTGTGAAAAAAGTCAACAACAAACCTCCTTATCACCACTTCAGGGATGGGGGGATGACGAGAGATTGCGGGTTTCAAGGAGTGTTAATGGTATTAATGGGGTTACCAGGGTATGAATTCGGGGGAAATAAGGTCTATTGTTGCGGGAGTGGACATAATATTTTGTTACTCATTGGATCTTGCTTGCTTTCTTGATTTGCTAATCCGGACCCTAGACGATCATGCATCATGGCATGCATTTACATACAGAACCAGAGACCCCTTCACTCTACTATTTAGGCTGGCATGAGCTTGCATGAGAGTCCATCGTGTAGCGCTGCATGATGCACGTATATCGCTCCTTAGACGATCCCATGCGCATTTAAAGAATAGAACGAGCGGAGATGGGCGCTTTCCTCCTCAGCAACACATGTGGTGTATAACCGATGGTCGGCGTGACTGATCCGTCTCTAGCAATGCTCAGCTGCATACTGTATACCAAATACCTACGCGTCTATACTCTATACCAAACTGGAGATTGCCCTTCAAATCCTATCCTAGTCAACGTTTGGTAGTGTCACGTACTGACAAGGTCGGACGCATCTCGAATTAATCTTCTGTGTAATACCTTAATTGCCGATAGTGACTTGTCAATTAATATTCTAAGATCAATGCCTTTGTTATGGATGGCCTGAATTTACGATATTTCCTGCATGCTTAGTTTTACGTCAATGGCTGGCGTTTTTGGTAGAGTGGAGAACATTGGTGGTTGACTCACTTTTGTATTGTGTATGCGCAATACGAATATATCTACATCAGAATACATAATACAACATCACGTTTCGGTTATACAGTATTATCTATTACGTCACCTATTTTTAATTATGTTTAAATAGTGTACATAGTAATAATGGTACACATACTAATGATATTATATTATAACAGTAAATTATATTAATGGACACTAACCCTGTATCAAAATCAAATTGTTCAATTGAAGATGATAGTAGGCCCCACGTAGAGACGTGTTGTACCTGTGTTCCCAGCCAAACCTTCCAAAATATAAGGTCCGCTTACATCTTGGAGCCGAGATTCTTCAAAGTCGATACCTACCTAAGTTTTTGACGTGACAACGTCTATTAAAACGATGAACGCCGGGTGCACGCACGAAAAGCATGACTCACTGTCACGTTCCGTGACGTCATGTCACGTTCCGCGAGCGAGAGCGCGGAACAAGCGATAGAGAGGCACGATCTACTACGATCGGCCAAAGCGCTCGGTTCGTGCCGCATGTATCTCTCTTCCTCTCGATCAGCCGGTGCGTCCGAGTAGAAGAGAGTCAGCGGCAGCCCACAACTTACTTCCTTAACCAAAAAAATGGTACCTAATTTAATTAAAATGATTCAATTTTATCTTTATAAGTATGCAATCATTTCATGAATGTTTTGTCATGACGTTGTCACGTTAAACTACTGTCCGTAAACCGACTTTACAGACAACCATTTTTATGTATTTATAATTTCTTAATTTTAAGTTGTTTACATAATCACAAATATTTTGTATATATTTCCATATAGTATCTAATAAAAATAGATTGGTACTTTCTCAATAATTTCATCAAAATATTTTGTTATTTTCATATAACTTCACAGTTCGTTATTCCCTTTTCGCAATAACCCGAAAAATTAAAATTTTACTAAATAGGTAGATAGGTTGGATTGGGTAATTCAAAAATTCAAAATAATAATATCTACCAATCGTTAGCAGTACCTATTTTCTTATTGGCAGCATTGTTCTAGTTGCCAACTTGATTATCCTGACAGCCGTGGTTGCTGCCGTGAGCTAATAGACCTAATAGTGTCATTGACAACACGAGCACAGCGTCAGGTTTCCTAGAACAAGTGTTTTCCGCGCCATTTTGGGGTAATTCCGAAAAAAAGAATGTAGCAAAAAATAAGATTACCAATATCATTAACAAAATTGATGATATTTTGTGTGAGGGGTAGTTATCACTTAAAAAGAAATTTAAACCTTTCGGTCAAAGTGCAAAAAGAGCATAAAGAGAATAGTTTCGGATTTACCCAGTGTAGTTCGTAATATCCGCTACACGGTACACCCAAAATAACTTTTAAAGATAATCTTTGCGTTTCAGAATTTTAATTTATAAAAATCCAATAAGGTATTTTAGATTCTAATAAATATTAATAATAAATTGTTTTATTGAGTCAATAGAGGTAAAATAATTATGGGACCTAATATAAATGAATTTAGATTATTTGTTATATTTTTCTTGTTGTAAAGTGTTGAACGTTTCACGTTTGTAAATTGACAATCATGTCATTCAAGTTTGTCAATGGCCGCGTTCCACTAGACGCTCACAACGCTCACAACGATTAAAATATCATACTAAGGGCGCTTTCCACTAGACCCTCACAACGCTCACAACACAACGATCAAAATATCATACAATACTTTTGATCGTTGTGAGCGTTGTGACTTGTGAGCGTCTAGTGGAACGCGGCCTAACTTGATCGTTGTGAGCGTTGTGAGCGTCTAGTGGAACGCGGCCGATATCATTTACGTCAATGCCAAACGTCAAATCAAATGTCAGATTTACTTCATCAGTCGTATCCTAATCCGAAGTCCGGTGATATCATTTATCCCGTTCAACCGACGAAAATGCAATTAGATTAGTACATAAATTCGCAACAAAAAGTATATTTTTAACATGCGATCATGGCCGACCGGCTACGCCAATTCGCCCAGCGACTAAAGGATAAGATACCTATAATCCAAATAAGTTCTGGAAGCCGTGAAAAAGTTGACCAGTTGATAACGAAATACGCGCCAGGTAGTAAAGTCACAGAGTTTGCAGAGAAGTTCAAACAAGAGACTCTAACCCAAAAAGTTAAAGATTTAGTATCCAGATATGAGAAATTCACAGGTGTGGAGGAAATTATGGCTATACAGAATACTGTCATCGAAGCGCAGGTATTTTGCGTATTTATACTATGTTTACGTTTTACTGTTTCTGTTACCCTTTTTTATTATTATGATAAACAATTTAAAACTTATCTGCGTTTTTCAACTTGTCATACGTTCAGTAAAGGCTGTATAAAACATTCATCCAAAGGCATGAGGCCTTGAATGAAAGCACATGTCAAAGGTCAACTTTCTTCATTATAATTATCAATATACATAAATATCTTTGATGTTCAAGAGTAAGAAGTGATAACTTAGGCATTTGCACATCCAATGAGATTCAAGTTCTCCTTGCACTTAATTTTTTTTTAATTGCTGAGAAAAAATGCTTTATTTCTTTTGTTAACTATTACTCTTTAAATTATTTCTTATTGTAATGTTATTTAGATAATGCGTAAGAGTTATGTGCCAGACAATTTATTAATCTTCATTTCTATTCAAAGTAAGTAGCAAAAAGTTTTTAATAATTAAATGTACCACTTCCAGGACCGCTTCATTCACGCTCAGGACCGTAGACGTGAAATGGGCAGAGAGGTGGCGGCCATCGAGGCACGCTTGAAGGAGCTTCATGCGGAAATGCAGAATGTTATGAAAGGAGATGACAAGTACTTGCAACTCTGCACTGAAGAGCACAAGGTACCGTTGAAAAATGAATTAAATTGTCCGTCACGTAAATGTCTACCCCGACTGGGAATGGAATCCTCTCAAGAGAAAGAGTCACTACAAACTAGGCTCTACTACTACTACTACTAGGCTACTACTCTCTACTAGGCTAGGTCACAGTGGCGTAGCGTGGGCTTCAAATTTGCCGACCCCCCCCCCCCAGTGATCTTTGCCACCCCCATATTATTTAAATTGATTTTTTTATTAATTAAAAATGCATTTTTCTTGTTTTTTTCATAGCACTATTTTCATTAAAATTTAAATGAAATTAATTTTAATGTCAAATTTTTTTTCTTCTTTAAAAACCGAGTAGCTAGCCGCCCCCTCTTCATGTGCCGCCCGGGGCCCAGGGCCACCCCGGCCCCCCCACGCTACGCCACTGTCAGGGTCATCATAATAATTAAATTTTATCCCACAGATAACAGCTCATAACTGACCAAAAGATGACCATATTATTAGTTACCCATACTTAGACATATAATAGAGCTGATAAGACATGTTTATTTGGACAATAATCTCTGGAACTGGAAGTAGGATTTGAAAAATTCTTTTTGTGTATCATAACCACATTCATGAGGAAGGCTATGGGCTATATCGTTATAATTCCTGACATCAGGGAGTTGCTTCAGAGGTCTTAGGAATCAACTGGGTGTAAGACTTAGGTAACCCAAGCAAAGCAAAGGTTACTAGCTAATCAATACTTAAAATAGTTGAACAAAGCATCCTAAATCCATTATCTGCCTTTCATCTGAATTTGACATCATTTAATATCATAAATTGACATAATTATTACACTGACATCTGTTATGTTATGTATAATGTATGTGTGATTTCTCTTTTTAAGTTATAATTTGTATACATTTTTAACTACTCTATCGCATTGGGGACACCTGTTATGTTAGATGTAGTGTGATTTAAAATAAATAAATAAATAAATAAATAAATCTGCTTCGCCCATTCCCCAGCTGATCATCCAAGAGCGCGCCCTCCGCACTCTGTTCGCGGACGCAGAGCGCGAGGAGAGGGAGCTGTTCGCCACCATGTCGGCCGCCGTCAAGTTGGGCCACGAGCGGGAGAGGGCACACGCTGAGAGGAACAAGTACTGGTACATTGTGGCCTCTATTGCAGGTGAGTTGCTGTTGTTATGTAGATAGCTGACAAACAAACTCACAATCCACCTGGTGTTAAGTGGCTATGCCGCCCATGGACATCAGCTACACCAAAGGCATCACAAATGCAATGCCGGCCATCACGGAGAGAAGAAAAAGAAAGAGAAGAAGCTGGCTCTCAAGCCCCCAACCGGAAAACAACGAGTCGTTTGACGGCTGACTTGAGCAAGAGGGTAGTAGCTATGCAGGTGGTCTCCATGAAGAAATAATAATACTTATCATTATATTATTGAACTATTAAAATCAGTATTTACAATATAATCCCTCCGAGGGACACTACCAGCAGCAGGCCGAATTTAGCCTCCTTTTACGACACCCATTCTGCGTGAGATTGGAGTTAGTTTTGTACGCCACCCCATAATGGCTAAAGCTACATTATAAATTCAATAAATAAACTGTAATACACCAACGGTGGACACACAGTGCTACGATATGGGGACCTTCAAGAAGCAGGTCCATCACTTCTTTCTTAGCCGGCAGCGGTTGGTGCAAGTGTCCATGGGCGACGGTGACTGCTTACCATCAGGTGGCCCGACTGCTTGTTTGCCTGCATATTACTTCGGGGCCGTTCAAGTATTACGTAAGCACTATGAGACGGTGGGGGGGTCTTTGATTTGCTTATTTTGGATGACATGGGGGTTAGGGGAGTCTAGATGATGATTACGTCATCGGTAGTTATTATAATAATATAAAAAAATACATTTATAATTGAAAAATGTTTACGTTACCATGGGGGGAGGGGACAAGAGCTTTGCTTACTTTTGCTGATAAGGGAGATGGGGGGTAAATAATTGTAATAAATCTGCTTACGTAATATTTGAACGGCCCCTTAACAAAAAATCTGATTTGTTCTGATATCCATGTAAAATGTGTAAATATACCCTATTGTTTGAACAGCCACATATTAATCTTCATCACTCCAGGCACAGTGCTGGGCATAGCGGGCTCGACGATCAACAACCGTCTGAAGATGGCGGAGTTCCGCGACATGATGGAGAAGCAGATGGCGCGTAGTGCCAGCGTCCTCTACACCATCGCTGGCGGTGGGACGGCCAGCCGGGCTGACATTACCGAGGCCATGAAGACTGAGTTCGCTTATCAGGTGGGGTGTGCCTCTTTGTTTGTTTTCCTCAATTTAATTTGTGGATGAGATGAAATAAAGACTCTGTGATGAATAAAGAATACAATACAAATATTGTATTTGTTGTTTTTTCATGTTATATTTATAGTTTTGTCACGTGTATCGGTCCGGCTGGTAGATCTCCCATCCATCCTGGATGGACAGTTCCATCTGTACGCGTTTATTTTACTACCCACGATTTTCTGTGTATACTATTAGGTCCAGGGAAAACTGAAAAGTGTGTGTATAATAAAAATGTATGTATTAATAAGAGTAAAACACAGCTCAAGTAAAGTAGAATTTGCTAATATACAGTGATTTAACATCCAACCTTTTTGGTAGGTTACAGGCATTAGAAACATCCTACGTGTTAATCCAGTTTGTAAACTATCTGTGTGCCAAATGTCATCCAAATCTGTAAAGCCATTCATGTGTACATAATATGGTTTCTGAAGTACAGAAAGAAATTGAGTTAGATTTACATTGGTCCTATGTATCGCACGTCCACATAACCTTGCCATGCTCTATTAAATCACTTGATTCAATACCAAGTTATTAATTGACGACCCGTGTGGCGTTGCAATGGTTACCATGCCGGATCGCTGCACCAGGGTCCTGGGTTCGATTCCCAGCGAGGCGGAAATTTGAATGATGAGTTTGAATTTCTATTCTCGGTCTGGATGTAAATGTCCTTGTCTCTGTGTGTTGTCCATGGCACCCACGACACGGGGAATCCTAGTGTGGGGCTATGAGTGTGAAGCGTTATTTATTATTTATTAATTGTATGTTTGTTTGTTTCAGGAGCAACTGGCGCAAAATCTACAAACTATGCAGGAAAACATTGAAAATCTCATCAGTAAACAGACTTCATTAATAGGTATGGCTTTTGTATGATTATAAATAAATAAATATTATTGATTATTGTATACATACACATATAATGAAAATGTACAGACATCCACAGAGTTTATATACTCTTTTAGTAAATAATTTTATTACACATTCAACTTCCATTAGGTTAAAGGTAACACAAACAATAACTTAAATATACTTATTACTAAAATACAATAATTTATATATACTTATGTGTGTTACTATTTACTACCCAATATTAGATCAGCAGTTGTACTTTACACACTACATGGGCTACACGAAATATTCACTTATAAACATACACACTTACACCCTTGCAGTAGGAATGAGTAATGACCTGTGTCGCGGGTGGCATGGACAACACAAATAATACATCACTATAACACCCATGACCTTCACATTAATCACAATGCTCACCATCCTGGACCACATCTCCACTTACCATCAGGTGGGATTGTGGTGAAGCATTAACTTATTTTAAGTAAAAAAAAAAACTGCCCAAGCCGGTAATCGAACCCAGGACCCCTTGCTTTGCAGGCAGGGTCAATACCAATTCAATTTATTTATTGCCAACTAGGCTACAGGGTCGTATTAAGAATATAGTGTTCTTGCTTGTTGCATGAATGTCTAGTATGGCCATGAAGCTTGAAACAACTTAATCAGACATCATTTTGATTCTGTTACGGTCTTACGGTGTTACTCTGTAGGATTTAATGTCCTTTAGCAATATTACGAGTATAATTTTGAATTACTGTATTAAAAGTGTCAATATTTTTGCTTATATTGCTTACCGCCCAGCTACTGTTAAAGGTTTGTAATATATTTTAATGCAATACAATAAAGATAAAGCCTTTATAAAGATCTTTCACATACATGAATTTCTTGGTTTTAAAAATTTCGATTATTAAAATATTTATAAGATTCACCCTGTCTATTACCATACCTTAGAAAGAGAACTCTCCAATGCTACTTTTCCAGTGTTTCTCTGTTATTTTTTATAACTTTCTTTCTCAGCTCAGCTCTGCGTTGTTCTTTTTCCATCTCAATCATAGAATTAATATTACTAGCGTATAGAAGGGACACCGCGAACATCGGGTTCGGGGGTGTGCATTGCAGCCGGCCGGCTGCATTTCATTCTGTCACTCGGCTGTCACTCGGCTGCGCTCATGGCGGCCGCATGTCAAAATTGTTTATGAAAAAACTGAAAAAATGCCGTCATGCGTAATAAGAATGTGTCACAATTGCACGACAAAAAACAAAAAAGATAATGTTATCACTTTATCATCAGTAAGAAAACAAAATCTTAACTTAAATCAACTAAAACGAATTTAATTTAATTATTGAGCAATGTTCCCGCCATTTTGAATGAAAAAATCATAAGGAGCGTTTGAACTTGGCAAGCCACTAGTGTGTTAATGGACTAAATAAGCTTGCCGACGCGACGCTTGTGACCAATTTAAAGTGTTGGATTTTTTGACACGAATCAATGGTAATTACGTTTGAAATCGTTTAAACGCTTAATGCACGTTAAATAAAGTTGGAGTAAGAGCTTGTAAAGATTTGGAGTCGGTGACTGCTTGTCTTGGTTCGACAAGTGTCATATACAAAGTTACTCTATGGCAAGTGTGCAAACGAGGCTTCTAGTTTGAAAAGAGAACGGAGGGCAAGCCGGCGGTGGAACACACATTTTGTTTGAGATAGCGTCTCTATGTATTACCTCAATGATCTCAATGAATATTTTTTCATTCGATTGGCGTACAAATGACTGGATAAGCCATCTTAATATTATAGCTATTAGTATCAGATAACAAAATAACAAACTGGTCCCAATGTCTTTCATTATCCCCAATTCTTTAGTGATGTGCATATAGACGAGCCACTACAGGGCATATGTACATATGTCGGCTATGTTTATGAATATAAGTATGTAATGTTATTTTGTAATACTTAATCCCCAGAACACATGAACCACCAAGAGCATACGATAGAAAGTCAGATGCGCGATCTGAAGCGTCTGATACTGTCAGCGTCGCAGTCCAGCGCCAAGTCCGACGCGGAGATAGCCAAGGCCCTGTCGGTGGTCCACCAGGACCTGGACGAGGACAGGGAGAAGGAGCACCAGGTCAAGGGTATTCTCCAGCCCAACCAACTCCTCACCGTCTTAGGGATCCTCATGTGTGGCGTCGTTATATTCAACTCGGTTATCGGACGCGTCAGTTGAGTTCGCATACGTGCCATGGAGCAAGTACCAATGGAGTCCGTTACCGGTATTTACCGGTATGGAAATTGGTATTTTGTTAAATAGTTTTTTTATGTTGATGTCGGGTGTGCAATATCTTGTTGGTTATGTAACTACGTCGTTGACACCACTAGTCATGTTTTTTTTATTTGGGAATTGAATTTGTTTTATCGTTTTATACTTCAAAGTAATTATTTAAGGTAAAAATGTGAATATGCCTAATTCATGAATTTATATTAGTAGTTGCATCATTTTTTTTTACAACCAATCTCTCCATTTGTACTTACTCTGTGGCTTCACTGGTGAAATGTTGAATCGAAGGAATTTAGCATAATTGTTCTGGTTATACAATGCGCTGTGACTTAAATGGACGTATTTATTTTATTTTATACATCGAGGGCTATATATCTGCAGTTGTTGAAGGATAAAGTTGTATATAACAAGCTAGTAACATATTATCACGAACTTGGTTCGTCTATGCTTTTATTTATTGCTTATTGTTGTGAAGTGATTATTATTAAAGTCATTATTGGTTAAAGGTTCACGCACACATATCACCTGGAAAATGGAATCGTTCCCGAGTTTATAAGTGTGCGCCAAACCTTAAATATTAATTGACGGATTATGAATACACAATTATTAAAAATATACTATTCTCCAGTCACACACGATGTAAACATACCATTAAATACCTCGGAGGTAGGATTGTCGATCGGCCTTGTGATATATTGTACATGATTATGGTTTCTCAATAATTATGATGTCAACGCAACTTTTTTTCAGGTTAAGTTATGTACCTAAAAACCTCAAATTTCATTCACGCTTAAGTAACTTATGTAATGTAATTGTTAGTTTTGTAGAATTAGATTTTTTTTTGTTTAAAAACCTTGCCTCTGCTCTCCACTATTGAAAAAATACAGGAATTACAGTATTTGTGTAACTATTCCGAAAGGGTTGTTAAGTAAATATATTTGTATACTCGTTTTTCATACATGTAATACGATTATTTATTATAAACAAAAGTTTTATTCAAACACTTGTGATTTTATTTACCTCAAGTTATCATGAACAAGACGCATAAAATTATTGTCTATGGTAATACTATTGGTGTTAAATGAGACTTTGTTTCTATAATATTAACTTGGCAATGTCTTGTTTATAAAATATACTGCAAATAAACACGCCAGCATTGCCATGCAAAAAAAAAATAGTAAAATAAACAAGGATTCCCTGCAAAAAGAATAATAATACTAGCTTTATCCGAGGCTTTGTCCGTTTTTTCCGGGGTAATAAGTAGGTATCCTATATGTTTCCAGATTATGTTCTACATGCGTGCAGAATTTCAAAAAATTCTTTCAGTAGTATTTGCGTGAAATAGTAACGAACATTCATATACCCTCAGAAACATTCACATTTAAAATATTATAGGACGATAGCCACTTTCCATCAGGTGGATCGTCAGCTCGTTTACTGGCTATTTCCATAAAAAAATAAAATAAAGGGCGTCCAGTGTGATACAGGGTGAACTTTTCAAGTGTGCATGGAGCTGTGGATTGCTAAATTCGAAACTATGAGGAATAGTGAAAAGTGGTCAAAGGAGTCTCGGGGCCGATTTTGATTAAAACTGCGTGCATCTTTTAGGGTAAAGCCAATATTACGTAATATTTTACAAGTCAAAATATTAATAATAAAGACTTAAAATCTTTGGCTTACGTAAATAATTATAAGTTTTAGTGCATTTGATCCTATTCTAAAACCAGAAAAATCTTAAGAAGGGGGAGGTGGAGCCCGAGAAATCTTAAATATGTGCTCTTATGGGGTAGGGGGCTGGTTCAGATGTTCATCGTCCTGTGCTGAAGCGGAATTTCAGAATACCTTTAATGAGTCCAGCAAAACAAGATAAATCTGCACTTTGTTACCTTATCGTGTTTTACGCACCATTAGAATATGAGTGTGTATATACACATGTGTGGAACGCACTTTATTTTACCCCGGCCACTCACATGTGCGCAAATGTTTGACATTTTTACGAATGTTTGCACATAAGTGAAGGGCGGTCAGGCAAATGGGTTCGCATATGAGTATACAAGCCCATTTCCGCTTCCTCCTAAGCTTTGTTCACGAATGTTCAATCTTGCTGTTGTTATTATGTTGTTGTCATTCAAATCAATTTTCAATACAGAAAATAAATAGTAGTACGATTAGACGCCACGAACCACGAAAAATTAAGAGATACATCACCTTTTTAGTCGTGTGTGCAACTTGTCGCACGAATGTGTGGGAGACTACACGAAGGTTCGAGGTTCGCGCGCTTTGATGTGCGACAAAAAACCGACACAGCTTGGAAAACCCCGAATGTCTCGAAAACTTCGCATAATCATTCGCGAAGGTCGTCCCACACATGTGGGTTCGCGTATTCGCGCGAATGTGAGTGACCGGCATTATACATGCATGCCAACCATAGATTTTAAGTACGAAATCTAAGATGCCAACCATAGTCCAAGATAAATTAATATACTCTGTGCGACTCTGTGATTTTAAGTTTGACAATGACAACTAACAACTCAACTCAAGTTGGGCGCGTTCCACTAGACGCTCATAACGCTCACAACGATCAAAATATCATACTAATTTGATCGTTGTGAGCGTTTTGAGCGTCTAGTGGAACGCGGCCGTTGAAAGTTGAAAATGTCAATTGTCTTATGACTTATGTCATTTTGCGTCAACGGTACAGTAAAAGAACAACGCGTTACCTCGCTTTTTAGAAAGAAAAGAAAATATTTATTTGTACATACTACATAGTAAATAGTCTGCAGCATTTACTATAAGACTCCTATAAACTTTGAAACGGCAAATTTGTCCACCAAAATGCAGGACGGTACGTACAAATCGTCTTTATAAAAGTGCTCTTTAATGTACTGCTGCGTCAATCAATTTATTGCCTAACGCTTCAGATCTAGAGGTCACGGGGGTTTCTCGTAGCGGTCGAGTGAGGAAGAAGAGCTCCAAGCTCATGGACTTCGAGTCTCCCGATGACATCGAGACGAGGTTCCGGAGACAGACTCCGGTGAAGGCTCAGCCAGTCGCGCGGCTGGAGGGCCCGCCGGGGCCGCCGGGACCGCCAGAGTACCAGGAGCCCTCCAGGTCGGAGGAGGCGGGAACTGCTTCAGGGAGCGAGTCAGACTTTTATGAAAACAATGCTGATGCCGGGGAAAGGTTGTTTTTCTTTATTCATTATTGTGTATGCCTGATACCTTAGCTTTAATATAGTTTCACAGTTAAATAGCAATCGAGTCCCCTGTATTGGGGCTTGGTGAAAAAATAAGGGGAAAGAGATATTGCAGAAACCCCTTTCCCACTTATATAAAAACTAGCTAGTGATGCAGTTTTTTTAATGAATTAGTGAATCCTAACAATAGTATTCTCTAATTCCATTTTCATGTTTTGCAGTATGGAGTCTGAGAGCTCCGGCTCTGATGAGAGCTCTGCCCGGACACCAGCCAACTCTCTGTATATGATGGAGAAGAGTAGTAAGAAAAAACTCATTGTAAAGGATGGCAGGGTCGTTGGTCGCGCAAAGGCTCAGAGGAAAGACAAAGGTAAGTTGTCACTAGCCTTACCATAGCATGCAAAATTATATTAAAGAGGTTATAGTAGATAAATATTCTACAGGACTTAATCCTTACACTAAATGAGCAGTACCCTACCTTCTCATGACTTAGAAATTCTTCGATCAAATTAATTACCAACTACAGAGATTGAGTGCTGGTTGGTAATTCACCACTAAATGGATCTGGAATCTTCAAAACTTTTTAACAGCTCATAATAATTATTTTAACTCTTTTCATGATAGAATTTGTTGACAGGTAAAACACGCATCACAGCATACATGATGTGGGCGAAGGAAGCTCGCAATGACTTGCTCCGGAAGCACCCAGACATGGACTTCTCGGCCATATCTAAACGGCTCGGGGAGATGTGGGCTAATGTGAGTTGTTTTGTGTTTCAAATGATATAGAAGTTTGGAATAAATGCAATCTACTTATAATAAAAAAAAAGTTTGTAATGGTTACAAAGTTTTTTTTTCGGTACACAGCAATTTAACTGACTTGAGTAATAACTAGGATAACTAAGCATAATCTGTATTCTTGGACTCCTAGTAATTATATAACGTAAATAACTCGACGCTAGAAAGCAAACATGTCGTAATCTGCAAAGATCAAATTGTTCATCAGAGCCAATAAACTTTTTGATTTCTCGAAAAAATCATAATTTCCATTAAAAAAAAAAAAACTACCGAGCATAGCTCGGTCACCCGGGTACTTTATCTTACGTGTATAACTTTTGTCTATTATCAAAAACTGGTCAGTGACACTAAATTTTATATTGAACAGAATAATTGAACACAAAAATAACTTATGAATGTTTTGTAACAGGTGAATTATAACGAGCGGTACCTGTGGAAGCGCAAGGCCAAGAGGTTCGCCATCCAGAAGGAGCAGAACAACACGCCCACCAGCAAGATCATCTCCAATCCAAGTTAGTATTGTCTCTGAGGGCTGTTGTAAGTTTGACGTGTCTGTGTATCAAATGCCCCTACTCAGAGTCACTAACGGTTACTTTAATCACTCCTTAGTAAAGAATCGCCATACAAATTCTTTACTGAGGAGCGATTTAAGTAACCGTTAGTGACTCTGAGTTAGGGCGTATGTGTCTGTGTATCTGTATGTCTGTCTGTGGCATCGTAGCTCCCAAACAGATGAACTGAGTTTGGTCTAGTTTTTTTTGTTTTAAAGGTGACTTAATCGAGACTCAAGACTGTTCTTAGCTGTTTTTCCTGCTAATAAAACTGTTGGAGGGTTTTTTAAATTTTAATTAAAGATTATAACAATTATGTAGTGTTCAGTTTGTTTCTTTGTATTGGATATTCATAAACTACTGGTCCGATTTAAATGATTCTTTCACCAATAGTATGCTCTATTGTTTCCGAGTAACATGGGCTATATTTTATTTAAAAAAAACAGGGATCTATATGAGAACCGAAGCAATGCGAAGGCGGTTAGCAAGGAATTAAAACAATAAAATTGTTATTATTAATGTAATTGTATGTAACATCATTGTAAGAATGTGTTCCCTCCAGGTGTGAGGCCCGTCAGCCACGCGGGCCCGGGCCGTCCGCCGGCCAACCGGCCCAAGCCGCCGCCCGCCACGCCGCCGCAACAGGCGTTAGTGGTGAGTGCTTTCACACTAGAATACATTGACTACTACATCTTGGGTATTTGGAGGTCTTGTATAGAAAACAAGATAAATGTGTGCATGCATATTATGTGATACACACATAAGCAGTGAAAGTTGTTTGCGATATATATTTTTGGCTTTAAATTCAAGGTGTTTTATTTTATTATTTAAATTTACTTTATTTTGTTGCTGTGGAATACTAATGCAGGTGCTACGGTAGATTGTTACAAGAAAATGTTCAATTTTTGTTACTCGTCTCAACAACACTATTCGTCATCCATAGCTTACAGTAAATTTATATTACGTACTCATAAAATTGTAACTATATGCACACATCTAACGTTAACATACGCATGGCTTGAGAGCCAGGTGTTTCTTTCCTGGCCGGCAACGCAATGTCGCTAATGTCCATGGGTGACGATAGCCACCTACCATCAGGTGGATCGTCAGCTCGCTTGTTGACTTTAAAAACAAATCACAGTTAAATTACTAATGCATTGGACCAAATTTACATTTACAGTGTAGTCAGTTTTTGACGAAAAATTAATTGTGTCGTGACAAAGCGATTCTGATGTGAATCATTAATAAATAAAACGATTTACATTACACTGATACATTATGATTTGAAATATGTATGTATTTTTAGGGACCAAAAAGTCACTAATACAATTGTATTGGAGAATTAATTCACAAAGTAACATTAGATTCTGTCAGTTTGGTCCAGTGGATAAGTGATTCAACTATAGCATCATATTTATTCCTCCGCTAGCCGGTGGGCGGGGCGAGTGCGGGCGCGGTGGGGGCGGCGGGGGCGGGGGCGGCGGCCATGTACCGCGTGACGGGGTGCGGCGCGGTGGAGGTGGCGGCGCACCTGCGGCTGCTGGGGGAGAGCCTCGCCATCATCGGGGAGCGGCTCAAGGAGCATGAGGTATGGCTGTCAGCTAATGATGTTTATTTATTTATTATTGGACTAGCTGTGACCCGCGGTTTCACCCGTGTTAATTTGTGGAAAAAACTAACTACTTAAATATTATATGATGTTATATAGGGTATAGCCTTCCTCGATAAATGGACTGTCAAGCAGAAAAATAATTTTTCAATTCTAACCATAGTTTTATCGCCGACTTTATGTATGTGCGTCGTGCACAAAAGCGTAGCTACCGCCGTATCAATTATACGGGGCCCCCAGCGTATAGGGGTCCCCACTAACACTCCTAAAAAAAAAGCTCGCCAGCGGCCTACGACCGCTACAGTTGGCACTCCATATTTGACAGCTGACGTTGAGGGTTGAGACAACAAGTATTGATAAGGGGCCTCCTTAGGGCTAGCTACGCCACTGGTCGTGCACCCTTGACTAAAGTATCGCTATATCTTGTCCCCCCCCCTCCCCCCAGGGTCAGATCGCGGTGTCGGGCTCGGTGTCCGTCCTGCTGGACACGCTGCTGTGCTCGCTGGCGCCGCTGCTGGGCGTGGCGCGCTGCGTGCCCGCGCTGGCCCCGCCCCCGCGCCTGCTGCGGGACACGCTGCACAACATCGCCTACATCATGCCCGGACTATAGCGGTGTAGTCAGTGTAGCCAGTGTAGCCCGTGTAGCCCGCCACCACATACAGACGACGACATGGCGACAGGACAGGACTAAATAGATAAACAGCCGGATTGGGGCGGCTTAGAATACTAACCCCAATCCCACGCCGGATGGGTGTCGTAAGAGGTGACTAAATCTGGCCTGCTGGTGGTAGGGCCCTTCAAGGGATTATATTGATAATATGGATTTTAATTGTTGATTAATACCATTATTATTTTTCGATAGCCACCATCAGGTGGATCTTCAGAAAAAAACAAAGGATAACTCAATTCTCCGTTTCCGAATAACGCACACACACAGTTCACGGATGGTGTCCTCTTGTTTTTTTTTTTGCTTTTAGCAGGCAAACGAGCAGACGGGTCACCTGATGTTAAGTAATCACCGCCGCCCATGGACATTAGCAACTGTTTATAACAATATCTATTTTAAACCTAGAACTACCCCTCATGTTTCTTTATCGCCGTTGATGTTGGATGAAAATTTTGTGTTAGCATTAAGCCCGCCCCTTTTACCTTTATTTTATTGAGTGCAATAAAGTATTTTCAATTCAATTTAATATTTTGTACTACCGCCCTATTGCCGTAACTTATAGAATCAGAAATTGAAATCCGCCAGTGATGGTCGAGGAATGCAGTGATGCATCCGTCAATAAGATTACTGCGTTATTTGAGACTAGAAATGAAGTAATCCTCGCTTCCTGGCACCACAATCTCTGTTCAAAAATTAGTAGCTAAAATTGTTTTTTTTTTTTTCAAACTTACTTTCTTAGTCACCAATGCATCAGCTCCTTTGGTGTAAATGTAAATTAGTTCCACGGGCCATCGAGTGACTGGTCATCTCGTTTGTCGGCTGTTTTGTTTACACGAAGAAGTAATCATTTTTTGATAGCTGCTACGTAATTTACTGAGAATTAGGTAGAATAGACTATTGTGAACTGGATATCGACGCTACAGTAGTGATTCTTACGAACCTATATCAGTATAATGTATAAAGCTCTTGTTGCTTGTTTTAAGTTAAACTTCTCGTAATTTCATAAAAATATAGTTTACGTGAAAGTATATAATAACAAATTAGTTTAGTTTTTTTCATGTTTTATGTTTTAAATTTAGTTTAATCATTGATTTGTGTATTTTTATAGCTAATAAGTAATTAATTAGGTTATATCAGATTATAGTTATATTTTTTGTTAGTAATTAAGTGTTAGCAATTACCTTAGCAAGTAGTAGTTATAAAGGGTTTCTTGTTAGAATATATTCTCAAGTGTTATTGTTAAGCCGAATCACAACGACAGGCGTAATCAAATGACAATCAATGTACAGTACAGTACGGCCGCTGTATCTTGGCGCGTCTGAACATAGGCTCTGCGAACTTTAGCGCATGTAAGACAGAGATGGCAACACGAACATGCTAACGTATGACTGAGACATAATACACCGCGTATCGAGTATCATTATTGGCGAATTATGTTACTGCGCAGCTTTCTGCGCGAAGTTCAGACGCGCCAAGATACAGCGGCCAAACTGTACGTGATAAGCCCCTTGCCTATAAAGAAATATACGGGGAATTTGATCATTCATATTACCAATGATGTATTATTTATGTTTGGCTCAAATAGTCATTTTGGCCCTGGATCTGTAGTATTAATACGTATTTTATTAGAGGTACCGATATGAATAAATCATTGTGAATTCTAATTGAGAACAATCAAATATTAAAAACTTAAAGTGAACTCGGGATTTTGTACTTTGTTGGATTTATAATTATTGTAACATATTATTGGTACCTTACCCGAGGTCCCATCACTTGCTTTGCTATTCATGTTTTGTAAAGTTCGTTTTTAGGCTAATCTTAAAAATAAGACACAAGAAAATTATTATAATAATTATCATATTTTTTCTTTATTATCATTTTACAATGATTTTTAACTGTTAGTAGTGTCACGGATAATTCATGTCTTTTAATATTTGACTATAATAGTAAGCAAATTAAATAACATGTTTATTATGTGTCTTTCTAAAACACAGTGTTGTGTGAAGAAGCAGTCTGTGACTTTTGCCATATATATACTCTATGGTATCAAAAACTTACCAAATTGTCTCTGATTTGTTGTACCTTGATCTGTCAGCAGCTGGCGCCAATTTAAAATAAATATTGGCGTGTCAAAATCCTTCGAATTTTGAATTCATAGCGTTGTGATTTTTGCTGTCAAGACTGCAAAAATTTTTCAATTATATTTTAATTACTAAAAAAGGTGATAAAACACAGTAATATAATACGAAATAAGTATAATTGGAGAAGTGACGTGACACTCGAGCTCGAGTTTTGTTGCCCCGAACGGGATTAGTCCTCGGGCCGATTCATCAGTGTCGGTTTGCTCTTCGTCCTCAGAGGACAGATACTCGTCACCGTCTCCAAATAAAGAGTCGTACGTATACACAGCATTCCAATTTTACAATTCACGGGTGGATGTGTTAATAACCTAAGTTATACCTATTTAAAATTTTATAATTTAAGACATTTCGGAGGCCCTCAGCGGGCATGAGAACTTCCGACAGTTGGGTTGGCCACTAACCTTTCCACTGGTCTGCACTAGAGTAGCGTGGTGGAGTATGCGCTAGGCCTCCTTAAGAGGAGAGACCCGTGTGCCATAGATGAGGGGTGACGCTGAGAGGTCGAGCTCTGTTGCCTCGGATGGGGGACGTCCTCGAGCCGATTCTAGGGAATCGGAATCCTCTTTCTTATCCTCGGGGATGAGAGTCTTGTGTCACTGCCTCGGAATCGGTCCACAGACGGTTCTTAAGAGTAGTTTACAATCAAGAGTTTTTGTTGCTAAGAGCTTAGCCCTTTGGTCTGTCTTCGGCACCACAGTTTCTTTCAGTGGTGTCAAGTTGGGTTGCGGAAACTCTTAGCGCCAAGAGGCGTTCGTATGTCGGTCTAGCTAGACGACTACTGGCTCACCAGGACCGGGCTGTTCTAGACACTCAGGTTGCGGAGACCCTGAGATTGCTAGAGACTTTATGGGGCAGGTCAACTACCCAAGGTCCAGTATAGTCCCAAAGACTCTCAGGAGTTGGAATGTCCAGGCATAAATTGTAATTCTCTCAGAAACACTAGCATGTCATTACCAAACAAAATTATCGCAATAAATAAATAAAAAAATAAATAAATAATTAAATAAATACAGCTGACTTGTTTATTAAACCCAGAACTTTTTGGGGCTGCTTAACCTTGCTTTGACGTCTTCACTATCGTAGGATGCAACTGTTTCGGAGAGGGTTCCAAAGAGGACGATTGAGGGACAGGAGAGTGCTTCCTCTCCTTAAGCTCAAAGATCTGATCTGGTGGCTAAGTGCTATAAACTGCAGAACAAGGCCGTTACCCCGACGCGAAGTGACACACTTCCTAACCACTCACGCAGCGGATGCGGGGTGAGGTGCTCAACTGAACGACCTGTGTCTCTCAAGGAGAACAGCGTTGTTAAAAAGCGTTGGCACTCTAGCGTCAAGGAGATGTACGCTGTGTACGAAGGTATTCTAGAGCAACAAATTATAGTAAAAGGACAAATCACATTCTGATACAATCCAACGACAGGTCACTGATAGTGTATTTCAGAAACAAAGGAGGCTCACAGTCTCTTGCCCTTCTAAATTTGACCACCAAGCTCATGCAGCTCACTGAACAGCTCGCGATACACTTTCGGCAGGTTATCTACTAGGAAATCTCAACGGGATTGTAGACTGCCTGTGCAGGGGTCGTGTAATTCCCAAGTAACATTCGTTGCACCCGGCCGTGGAGGCCGTATAAGGCATTACAGAGTGTGCATCTGAACTGAGGGCCCACTTTTTTTTTCTTGGCGTAGCGAATTGAAATTTATAGAGGATTTAGTTAAAAATAGTTAAAACTTAAAGCAAACACTCATAAATTTCTTAAACGTGAATTAAAGATGTTATGGGCAAATGTTTTGGGCCCTCAGTTCAGATGCCTACAGAAAGTGGCATGGTATAAATCTCAGAAAGTACTACCTCTGTATCAATAATTATTATTTCAGAATTTAGTTAAGAATTTCTTAAAACGATTGATATCATTCTCAACTGGCTAGAGAATAACATTACAGACTTATCGCAGTTTTACTTGGGCCCTCAATCCAGACGTTTATGAACTGAGAGCCCAGGCGAAACATAGGTTTAAAGGAAGAAAAGCATAAATGTACATTGGAAACCTCTTAGATAACATCCCTATGAATTAGTTAAAAAAAGAAATAGTGATAAAAAAGTAACGGCTGAATGGTAAAACGGCTTCGAATTTTCGGATAACCTCTAATCTGAGGGCCCAATACTTTCGGCTTTATCGACTAGGTGCAACCTCTTAGTTTGAAATAAATTAGCTGAAAAGTTTTTACTAATTTTTAACTAAAATTTTACATTCGGTTTTTTGTTCAAAATGCCATACTTTACGAGAAAATTAACTTTTCATTTTTAGTAGGAACAAATTTTGTAGGGTAACCATGATTGCAGAATAGGAAAATAATTAACTGAGTTTTGTAAATTGAGAAAGTCTTATTTATTACACTTCAATTGCCAATAAAGCGTACATAAATCTTGGATTTGTGTTATGGGTTAGCCGCCCCTTCACTGATGTAGGTTGTTTTAAGATTTTATACTACTCGTATGTGCGAAGTAGGTATCCTAGATTATTGTAGCATTGTTTGGAATCCCCAATACGTTATTTAACGTGATAACTGAGTTAATTATTTTCTTATTCTGCAATCATGGTTAGTGGTTACCCTACAAAATTTGTTCCTACTAAAAATGAAAAGTTAATTTTCTCGTAAAGTATGGCATTTTGAACAAAAAACCGAATGTAAAATTTTAGTTAAAAATTAGTAAAAACTTTTCAGCTAATTTATTTCAAACTAAGAGGTTGCACCTAGTCGATAAAGCCGAAAGTATTGGGCCCTCAGATTAGAGGTTATCCGAAAATTCGAAGCCGTTTTACCATTCAGCCGTTACTTTTTTATCACTATTTCTTTTTTTAACTAATTCATAGGGATGTTATCTAAGAGGTTTCCAATGTACATTTATGCTTTTCTTCCTTTAAACCTATGTTTCGCCTGGGCTCTCAGTTCATAAACGTCTGGATTGAGGGCCCAAGTAAAACTGCGATAAGTCTGTAATGTTATTCTCTAGCAAGTTGAGAATGATATCAATCGTTTTAAGAAATTCTTAACTAAATTCTGAAATAATAATTATTGACACAGAGGTAGTACTTTCTGAGATTTATACCATGCCACTTTTTGTAGGCATCTGAACTGAGGGCCCAAAACATTTGCCCATAACATCTTTAATTCACGTTTAAGAAATTTATGAGTGTTTGCTTTAAGTTTTAACTATTTTTAACTAAATCCTCTATAAATTTCAATTCGCTACGCCAAGAAAAAAAAAGTGGGCCCTCAGATCAGATGCACACCATTACAGACATAGATGTATTCGCTACCAGTGAGACAACGGTCCTTCAAAACTATATTATTCTGGACTTGACAGAAGGGTGCGCAATTTCTTGCGACGCCTTTAGTCGTCCCTGGGACTTCAGTTGGAATGGGTGTTTCCACCACTCAACACAATCCCCTTTAACAGATCACTTTAATTTTTCCAGAGGACTGTTTATCATAATAGTCCTATTGGCCCCAATGCTTTAAGCTTCCAGATCTCGGGGCCAGAGTTCTAGAGGACTCATTACCAGGAGAACATAAAGGGTCTGCGGAAGACCTTGAGAAATCAGTGGTAGATCAAACAATGGGCCATTGCCCCTTTGCATGTAGAGAAGCTGCCTGAAGCTCTTCTGACATTTTAAGTTGGGGATGGGCATAATAAATATCCCACTGGGCCACAGAGGAGAGAGAATTGGTAAAGCATGACTGGGTAATTCTACATTACTTACATATTATAAGACTCCCTTTAGGAGATCAGTTTATTTGTGTTTAAGCCACATAACAACATAATTCCTAAATCACCATTAGGTAATGCTGTAGCAAGAGTTTTCATCTTCTACACAAATCAGTTGTGCCAGAGGAAATAATTATTTTACCCGCAAATACCATTTCTCTTTGTAAGGCTGCTGTGCGAAAGCCTCCTGTTTTGACATAAAATTGTTGTTTGACTGGCCACAAACAATGCCTTGTATTGGTACTTTTTTATGTTTCTTGATGAACTGCTCTTAACCTTTTACTTGCATAGGACATATTTCAGGAATACCTTTTAGAGAAATCAGACATAAGATTACCTTGTGGCCAAGATTCGGATGTAAAACAAATTCCGGTATCCACAGGTAAATTAGTTAATCTGTTGTCAAACACGCTAACAGACAAATACGTTCCGTGGGTCACATTAACGGACTCATTAAACTTTGAAGTGAAAGAGGAACAGACGGTAACATTACAAGTTTATTAATTCTTATTTCTATTATGGGCTAAGTAAGACTAGCCTAGACCTATTATTGTTATTTTGATAAGAATTATTCTTAGAGCGGTAGGTATAGATAGATGCTCTTGCAGGAAATTTCTGATCTGCGGTAGCGTATTCCTAGAGTAATTAAAAAATATAGACCATTGGATGAGATCTAATTCCGAGGAAATTTGGAAACTAAAGAACTTATAGAGGTTAAGTGCCGCATAAGGTAGTGATCAATCATAACCCTTGTGCTGATTTACTTTTTGATGTATTTTACAAGTATGTATTTCATTCCAATATGTCATTCAAGATGTCAATAAAATATAAATTTTTAAGATAAATGTTGATTTAGACAGAAAAGGTTTAAAATGAAACTTTAAAACTTAAAAATTAGATGTATAGATATATACTATCTAATCTATAATATCTAATATCTCATGGAAGATTCATATCATTATTATTTGTTACTTATTATTATTTTCTGATAAGCAACGGCTTCTTGTTTAACCACGAAAATTTCGTTTCTTGTTTACAATAACCACTTAATATAACTTAATCAATCATAGCGTTTGTGCTTGACACCAGCAGATAACAAACAGGTCTTCACACAACACTGTGTTTTAGAAAGACACATAATATAACTGTTTTGCATTACAACAAAACAATTATTATGTGTCGGATAAAACACAGTGTTGCAGCAAGGGCTTGCTGGTGATGGAAGACTATGAATTCAAAATTCGAAGGATTTTGACACGCCAATATTTATTTTAAATTGGCGCCAGCTGCTGACAGATCAAGGTACAACAAATCAGAGACAATTTGGTAAGTTTTTGATACCATAGAGTATATATATGGCAAAAGTCACAGACTGCTTCTTCACACAACACTGTGTTTTATCCGACACATAATAATTGTTTTGTTGTAATGCAAAACAGTTATATTTTGTTTACCTATTTTCCTACTAGTTTAAGCAATAAAAAATCTTATGTTTTCATATCAACAGTTTTATTTTCTATCTGACAAAACAAATAATCATTTCAATGAAGCAAGAAACGTTAGTTAACGGAAGACACGTTGTTATAAGAAGGGTTTCATGATAAATTAAAGAAAAAGTTATTTTATTACTTATTCGTTTTATTGAAACGAAACTGATTCAATCTATACATCACCTATGAAAAATGATTACATAATATGGTATGAGGTTATACCGTCATGCTCAAAATATATAATTCACTCTCGGCTTAAAAACCGATAGCAGTCGACTTGCTGGACCCACAATATATTTTCAGCATAACACCGTTGAACTTTGAAGCTTTGTCAACTTAATAATGAACAGGAACGTTACAATATATTTACAAAGATTCAGTCTAAATCTATAGCTACCTACATTTAAGTTTCATCTAATCGCCGCGGCGGCGCCAATTGTAGCTGTAGGGAGGGTACCATTACCATTGTCCGTTAAATTGTAGTGTAAGGGAGGCCATACACGATCATGTGACCTTGATGAATCGTCAAGCGGACTTGACGGGGCATCCAGTATACTTGATCGTGTATGGTTACTTCAAGTCTACTTGACCATACAAGACCCATCAACTATACTGGATGCCGCGTCAAATTTGACAGGTCAAACTGCAGACTTGACAAGTGTACTTTATCGTGTATGGTCTCCTTATGGGTGTATACACGAAGAAAGCAAGCTGTTTGTGCCAATCTTCCAGTGCTAATTGGCGCAGGTCTTACTATAATGTCAACTGTCGTTACCAGGGTAACATTCAAACGAAGGATAATAAAATCATGACGATTAAATTAGACATTTCATTTGCAGTATTCACTTTTACAAGTTTGGTCCTTAATTAACAAAAATATTTATCAATACAATAGTCCCTCGGGGGTCAACTCTTGATACATATATTATAATTTATACTAGCCCACAGTTGGGAACATATCATTAGCTAGGAGTGGGCGACACGCGATCTACGTAATTCGATTGTTTGGCAAAGACGACAGAGTTGTAGCGGAGCTACTTTGTATTTTTTACTTTATACTTTTTATTTTATACTTTTGTAAAAATCTATTATCTAAATTCTTAATGTATTTTGAAATTTATGTTTGGTCAGACAAACAAATCGTTTTATATTGTAATGTGTCATCTGATGCGTTTTTCCCTCGGCCGCGCGAAGCCGCCCGATCATTGCCGAGCAACAGCTATGTTCGAGAGCGATCGGGCACACTCGGCCGCAATCGGACGGCAGAGACACGGTCGTCTTGGTTACAAAAAGATTGTTACTTTTTCGTTAGG
Source organism: Thymelicus sylvestris (assembly GCA_911387775.1). Classification (NCBI taxonomy): domain Eukaryota; kingdom Metazoa; phylum Arthropoda; class Insecta; order Lepidoptera; family Hesperiidae; genus Thymelicus; species Thymelicus sylvestris. The sequence goes on from OU426903.1 coordinate 2,314,505, forward strand.
TTTGAATTTTCACATAAAAATTTTCCTCGATTCCTGCCTATGTATTTCGCTCTATTTTCACTCCTTCTTTTTACTTGTTTATTTAATTTTGTCTACCTGTAAATAAACCATTAACGTTCCGATCTTATTTACTCTCGTCTCCTACACTACCGAGAACCTACACTGGTGACCCAAACGGAACACGGTAAGATGAGCGACATGGGCAGCGATGAGGCACATGCTGCGGCCTCACAAGAGGGCGCCTACATGACCACGCGGCACCGTAAGAAAGTTCATTTGAAAATTCCCACATCAACCGCCGATCTGGCGGACAACATCCGCGAGATTGTCACACCGCGCAACGTTGCGGCGACGTCTTTCACAAACCCCTCGGCTGAGATTGCCGAGATCAAGAAGATGGTGGAGCAGCTGGCTCTGAAGGTCGACGAGGACAGCCGTGCGTCGCGCCACTACTCGAGTGGACCGCGATCGCGGGTGCGCCACAGCTCCGGATCCCGACTACGGCGACGGTCAAGGTCGCGCTTCAGCTCCGAGTACCGCAAACAAACGCTATGCTGGTACCATTACAAGTTCGGCAGCGAAGCGCGTTCGTGTGTTAAACCGTGCGATTTCAAGTCGGAAAACATGTAGGGCAGAGTGATATGGCGGCCGACGCCTGCCCTTCTGGCGGTCGCTTGTTCGTGAGAGACAGATCGAATAACACTACTTTTTTAGTGGACACAGGTAGTGACGTTTGTGTTTTTCCTCGCGCTGCACTAAAGGAACGCCGCGAGAAAACAACCTTTGATTTGTGTGCCGCAAACGGATCAATTATTAATACGTACGGGTATACAAATTTGTTATTAAATATAGGTTTGCGTCGCGATTTTCCCTGGCGGTTTATTGTAGCAGACGTAACGCGGGCGATAATAGGCGTTGATTTCTTATCCCACTACAACCTTATTGTAGACATAAGAAACCAAAAACTGGTTGACGGTACAACTAAGCTAACGACCACGGCTTCGCTTCCCAAAATGTCTGATAGTGTTTCTTCAGTACGGGTTGTATCTGGTGATACACAATATCACGGGATACTATCTCAGTACCCCGAAATCACCCGACCACCCGGATTTAATAACATCACACAACATAAACACGATACACTACACTATATACGCACAACACCTGGACCGCCTGAATCATGCGCGCCACGACGGCTGGCGCCTGACAGATTGAAAATAGCCAAAGCCGAATTTGAGGTGATGTTACAGATGGGCATTTGCAGACCTTCCGAGTCTCCATGGGCATCTCCTCTTCACCTCGCGCCAAAGAAAAACGGCTGGCGACCCTGCGGGGACTACCGTAGGTTAAACGCACGCACTATCCCGGATAAATATCCGCTCCGTAACATTCAGGACTTCGCTCACAGTCTTGCTGGTTGTAACATTTTCAGCACTCTTGATTTAACTAGAGCCTACAATCAAGTGCCTATCAACCCGTCAGATGTACCGAAAACGGCCATCACTACTCCATTCGGCCTATACGAGTTTCCGTATATGACGTTTGGCCTTCGCAACGCTGGCCAGACATTTCAACGGTTCGTCGATGGGGTGTTGCGAGGGCTAGACTTCGTATACTGTTACATCGACGACATCCTCATTTTTTCAGCAGATCAGGAGATGCACGAGAAACACCTGCATGAGGTGTTTACTAGGCTGCGAGACTTCGGGTTAGTCCTCAACTCTGGCAAGTGTGTGTTCGGTGCTTCACAGGTTCGTTTTCTAGGCTACGAAATTTCAGCCGATGGCACCAAACCTTTGCCCGATAAGGTGGGGGCGATTAAAAATTTTAAACAGCCAAGTTCGGTCAAGGAGTTGCGCAGGTTCTTAGGCATGCTTAACTTTTACCGCAGGTTCATCCCAGATGCAGCGAAGCACCAAGCGCCATTGAATGCACTCCTCACAGGCTCAGTGAAAGGCTCACAGCCCGTCACTTTCGGTGAGACCGAGCTAAAGGCCTTCGAAGCGTGCAAACAGGGTCTATGCCAGGCAGCTATGCTAGCACACCCTGACAGCAACGCTAAACTGGCCCTCGTAACGGACGCCTCCGACACTGCAATGGGTGCAGTGTTACAGCAGCTGAGAGCAGGTACGTGGGAGCCCCTCGCTTTCTTTTCGAGGAAGTTCAGCCCCGCGCAGACCAAGTACTCTCCGTATGATCGCGAACTTCTAGCCATCTATGAGTCTATCAAGCACTTTAGACATATGGTTGAGGCTCGCAATTTTGTGATTTATACCGATCACAAGCCGCTTACGTTTGCCTTCACATCCAGGAAGGAAAATTGCTCACCCAGGCAGTTCCGCCACTTGGACTTTATATCACAGTTTTGCACCGACATTAGGCACATTTCGGGAAAGAACAACGTGGTTGCGGATACTCTATCTAGAATAGATGAAATCGTACAACCAATTCATCCCGAAACACTAGCAGCTGCGCAAGACTGTGATACAGAGCTGAGACAGCTCCTTAACGGTCACACGTCCTTGCAACTCAGCAAAGTCAAACTGCCTGGCACGAACACTTCTTTGTTTTGTGACGTAAGTGGCCTCTCTCCTCGCCCTTATGTAGCTGAGACTCATAGACGGCAGATTTTCGAGTCACTGCACAGCTTGAGTCACCCCGGAGCCAAGGCATCTGTCAAGTTGGTTAGTGAGCGATACGTATGGCCAGGCATCCGCAAGGATTGCCGTGAGTGGGCGCGCAGCTGTCTAGCGTGCCAGCGCTCAAAAATCACGAGACATGTCTCTGCCCCGTTAGGTACTTACCATGTACCCCAGGGCAGATTTCAGGTGATCCACATCGACCTCATCGGTCCACTGCCACTTTCTTCAGGTCAAAGGTACTGCCTCACTGCCATCGACCGGTTCACTCGTTGGCCTGAGGCAATACCAATTGCTGACATAACCGCCGAAACAGTGGCGAAGGCCTTACTAAGTTGTTGGATCTCACGTTTTGGGTGTCCTGTAAAAATTGTCACTGACAGGGGGAGACAGTTCGAGTCATCCCTGTTCAAGGCACTATCACAAATAGTCGGTTTTGACCACCGACACACTACGGCGTATCATCCCGCATCGAACGGCATGGTGGAAAGGTTCCATCGGCAGCTTAAGGCTGCCATAACCTGCCACGCAGACAGTTCATGGGTAGAGTCGCTTCCCTTAGTTCTTTTAGGGATTAGAACAGCTTTCAAAGAGGACCTCAAGTCATCCGCCGCAGAGATGGTATACGGGGAGACATTACGCCTCCCGGGAGATTTTTTTCTGCCACCGGAGAACGAGCATCACGACTTGACGGACTACACGTCCCGCTTGCACGTGTTTGTTAATAGGTTAAAGCCTCCTCCAGCATCACGTCATTCCAGCAGTCGGTCCCCATTCGTTTTTAAAGAGCTGGCTACAGCATCTCACGTCTTCCTTCGCGATGACACTGTAGCTGGTGCTCTCAAACCTCCGTACACAGGACCTCATGAAGTCGTGCAAAGAGGTGACAAGGTCTTTAAAATTATGGTAAGAGGCAAAACCGTCTCGGTGTCCATTGATAGGTTGAAACCCGCCTACACAATTCATGACACACAGACTCACACTCATACGCCTAACACAAATACCTCACAAGCACAAAACATTACTCACACTCACAGTCACACTTCCACACACACCCCGCACCAAGATATACCTCGGGCTGAAGACAACACTGTCAAAACTACCAGATCGGGACGTAGGGTAAGATTTCCCGACTATTGTCGCCCGTAGGACGGTCTCAGGAGGGGGGTGATGTAGCGGAGCTACTTTGTATTTTTTACTTTATACTTTTTATTTTATACTTTTGTAAAAATCTATTATCTAAATTCTTAATGTATTTTGAAATTTATGTTTGGTCAGACAAACAAATCGTTTTATATTGTAATGTGTCATCTGATGCGTTTTTCCCTCGGCCGCGCGAAGCCGCCCGATCATTGCCGAGCAACAGCTATGTTCGAGAGCGATCGGGCACACTCGGCCGCAATCGGACGGCAGAGACACGGTCGTCTTGGTTACAAAAAGATTGTTACTTTTTCGTTAGGTTTGAATTTTCACATAAAAATTTTCCTCGATTCCTGCCTATGTATTTCGCTCTATTTTCACTCCTTCTTTTTACTTGTTTATTTAATTTTGTCTACCTGTAAATAAACCATTAACGTTCCGATCTTATTTACTCTCGTCTCCTACACTACCGAGAACCTACAGAGTAATTATAAACAAGAAGATTCAGAAGCAACCACCATTATAGATTTTAAGAATATTTTTTTATGTAACATTTAATATAATATTATCAAATATTTTCGTTTATATTATCATACAATAATAAAATCAAGTTTTGAATAAGATGCGAAATAAAAACCGACTATGTATGACGTAAACCCCAACATCATATATAAATGTTTAAATCCAGACACATTGAAAATATTTGTCACTGATCTTCAAATTAATCGATGATGTATTCAACTGATAGATGATAAATTTCTCTCAAATAATATAAAAAACGGATATTTACAGCATCTTTCCCGACAGTTCATTGTTAATTATTTGAATTATTTATTATTCTTATTATTATCCCAATTAGGAAGTTATTATTATTCGTTACATTTAAATACGAGATTAGTATATTTGCTTCTGAGTGAGGATTTGTGCACAGCCTTCTTGCTCTCGCGCTTCTGAAAGTAAATAATATCTAGTTATTATGATACTCTACAAGTATAGTAGTAATATAGTACTAAGTAGTTGATTCTTATTAGGTAAACTGTCTTAAGTTACGGTTTACACGTATTAAGTAGTTAAGTAGATACGAGTCTGGCCAACGAAAGTAGAAAATCGGTAAGCCCGCGAAATTTGAAAAATTCGTAGATGGCAACACACAAATTAGAGCTATAACTGATGTTGATACTTGAAAAGTAGAATATTACTATTTATAAAAAATACAAGTGGTTCATATTATTACAATTATTATTAAAATTAGAGTTTCATGTGTTACATCAACCAACAAACCGAGGAAATACATAGTTCAATTATTATTAAGTGTGAAAGTATATTTCTACGGACTTCAAAATGGCTGGACAGATTATAAAATTTATGATTTAACTAAAAGCAATTTTATATGTATATAGATAATAGTTAATCATATACATATATACATTAATATAATATAATAAAATCCTTTAATTATCTGTGATATTATAAATTATACATACCTATTAATATTATAACATATTATATGAATTTGTCATATAAATAATCAACAACCGAGAACTATTGTCAAGTACGGCGAATCAATAGAAAAATAAACGCAAATGTCGCTATACAATTTATTTTTTGTAATTTGTAATTGAACATCAAAAAATTCATCAATATTGCTCGAATCACTGTTTCTAACATTTATAATAAAATTATTCAATTCTTCTTCTGTGATTCTATCGCATTTCTTATATTATTATTGCTTTTTTTTAATGTACAACATGGTCAGTCAGGAGGCCGTTTTTTACCCAGAGTACTCCATACCCCATTATTTGATTACCTACTCCTGAAAAATAAAATAATTGTTTCATTTTTAACATAGCTACTCAATTTTATTTGTAGGTAAATAGTTACTCTAAAATTCAGTAATAGAATAACGCATAAAAAATTATCTGTTAGTGAAGATAATTATAATCTTAGTTCTCTATGTATTTATTTCGATTTTATGTGCCCAATATCTTCTAGATTTGACAAATCTTTGATTCTATCACGTATTCCGTTTTCTCTTTTAATATTTGCACCCTTCCACTTGTCTGTGAAAAAAAAACACAAAAGATGTTCATTTAAATTAAATTTCACGCGTTGTTTAAATAAAAATAGCATAAAAGTATCAAGTATCTTTTACAGTTGATCCAACTCACCAATAAATGCAGTTACGACATGTAAACATTCCACTTTTTCATATAAACATTATAAAGGAGAACCCCGGTTTCCGGCCACGAATTATATGTAATCTGTGCTAGCACATAAGACTGGACAAGAGTAAACTATATACATAAAAATTCGTCTTATTTACTAAATAAACATATTTAAATCTTAGCCTCATTTGCAATCGCCAAATGAACAAAATACAGAAAGAAGTTCTCATTGTATTTACCTCATTACAAACGATTTTATAATCGATTGATTAAGGAACATATGTATTAAATTAACTATTTATTAATTATAAAAACAATATTTATTCCTTTCTGATATGTTTTCATGTTCTGTATAAAGCTAAACTATTTAATATATAATAATTACCATTAAATCCTTTAACGACATCGTTACGCTTATTAAAAGACATTTTGAGTTTAACTTATCTGTGTAAAAAAAGTAAAAGAATATTATGATGACATTTATGACAATTTAATTTTATATTGCACAGAGTACTTAATCACTATGTTGAATGTGTTTTGATACAATTTCTAGATTTGCTTTTCTTACTACCACTGCCTGAATATTGGAAATAGGAGTATAGCGCCTGCTGCACAATTTCTTGACGAAATATTGATATATTTGATGATAATGAATAAAATATCTTTAAAAAATTAAAATGCCTTTATTACACAACCTTTTTGACATTTTTTTGGGTAAAACCCATTAAAGTGGGTAGGTAGTATTATACCCACCTACTCAGTTTTAACCATTATGGTTTAAGTAGTATTTATTTATTTATGGTCTTCATTATATTCCTGACATTGTCTATATACTCGTAGATGTTTGAGGTAGTAAGTGCCTAGTAAAACGCATATTCAGTAGATAGGTACTCACCAACCGGTGACCAACCGACCTTACGTTACCCATAATAAACGAGAACTTTATCAAAAACATATTTTTTTCATCAGCACTGTGACACGAGTGTGACATAATCATAACCCATATTTAAGGTGATTCATTAGGATTTCATTAGTTGGCCATTGCTAGCAGACGTGAAAATTGGAGAAATTAAAGCTTTTACAATGATCTAATTGACCACTAATTTTCATTCTTGTCTATTCTGGGCCGGTGTCTCTATGGAAGATGGGGTTCTCCTTTCTTGTTGACGCTCTTCATACTTTGATATTATCCTAAAAAGTAGCTTTCTCGACCCACTTTTAATTGTTTTATTAAATAACGCAGCTTATTTCGCGATTAGAAAATAATAATGACATGACATGACAGTCACACATCTGACAGTAGTGACAGTTGTCAGTAATTTTGACATAAAATTGGTGCTGCCATTTAAAATTGTCGGCATTTTACGATTTTCTACTTTCGTTGGCCAGACTCTAACTAAATTTTAAGTAAATTAATACGTGTAAACAGACAATTTAGTAGCTTTTAAGTTAAAATTTAGTTATCTACTACTTAATACGTGTAACTAAAAAAACGAGACGGCCATAAACTGAAAATAATGGACTATTATCAAAACTAATTTCTAACTACATTTTTTTTGTCTATACAATTAATAATTTTTTAAACTAATTCAAATGAATTCAATAAAAACGCTAAGATAGATCTCCCACCGGACGGCAAGCTACAAGAGGCGCCCCCTGCAGTTGGGCGCGCCGCAGTAGCAGTAGAGCGCCTTCCCGGGCACGGAGCCCACGTCGTAGTTGTAGTTCCACGTGAGCTCGGTGCCGGCGCGCACGTGCGACAGCGCGAAGAACGCCACCCACGGGAAGCGCGGGTCGTGCGTGTCCACGAACACGTTCTGCACGAACACGTTCGGCGAGCAAGAGTGCTGTCGACACACGCAAATAAAGCTTATTTATTTATTTGTAATGACAATTGGACGTAGTTTCTGAAAAACGTTCCAATCCACACTTATGTTGAAATTGAATTAATACTTTAGTATTAATACTTAACGCCCCAACTCAGAGTCACTAACGGTTACTTAAATCACTCCTTACTACAGAATCTCTATGGTGATTCATTACTAAGGAGCGATTTAAGTAGCCATTAGTGACTCTAAGTTGGGATGTAAGTGTATTACTTAAGTATTAATACTTAATAATATTTCCTTACTTAGTATATTTACTGAGTATTAAGTATTAATTCAATTTCAACATAAGTGTGGATTGGAACGTTTTTCAGAAACTACGTCCAATTCATTTAACGAAATTCTTAATTTAAAGAAATCCCTAGGTAATTCATTAAACCTATGGTATACTTCTCGCAGACCCGCGGCTGGTGCCATGAATAGAGACGCGCACGTACAAGTTTACTAGACTGACGATAAAATACAATGCGCGCGAGACATCGCAACATTAGTGTTGCGTACAAATCATTAGTGATGATCCTAATAAAATTGTACTATTACATAATTGCGTATTGAAGGCAATTAATTACCTATTGGTATTTTATAAAGTATTTAAAAGTAAACAACGCGCACCTTTACGTCTCTGTGACGCCGCGACGTCACCCATAAAATGTGTAAATGCGAAAGGCATGATGTGCACCTGCTGCCACGAGTCTTTGCCCAATGTCTATAGTTCTTTATAGGCAGTAGCGCTAGATACATGATACATCGCCAAGTGCGAAGTACTTACATTGAGATAGCGGCCGATGTTGCCCTGCACCTTGGCGTCCATAATGTAGCACGACTCGTCTTCGCCGAACAAACTGCGCACCGACCTGACACCATACAATGTTTATTTAAATTAATAAAAAAAAAACATAAACGTGTACTTATGTACGCGCGTGAGAAGTTATACTTCTTTGGCATCAAAAAAAAAAACAATTTCAAAAACTTTAAAAAAAAAAACAATATTCAAACAATATTAAAAAAATACTTAAAATTTCACTCTCATTATTTTTTCATTTATTTCATAACGCGCCTAAAGAAGTATAACTTCAAAAATTAAAGAGCGATCGGGTATTTGACTACAGATTTATTTCCAAAAAGTAATGTAAGAAAACCGCTCAACATTTTGGAGTTTGATCTTGGACATACACTATAATTACTAACACAGAGTGGCACATGTTATATTATGGGAGTCCTATGTCCAGCAGTGGACCTAATGACTGATGGATGACTGGATGGATGGACTGACACTTGAATTTTCCCACCACATGTAACCCATTCAAAGTGCAAGACGCACACATAGACTCTCACTCAGGCAAGGGTTAATAATGATTTGTGAATGCAACGCCTGACGAACCTATATTTGGAGACAAACGCGTTAGCACCCATCCCGGCGGCGGCCGCGAAACTCGACGGCTCCCTCACTGAAACAACCACATCCAGGTTTACAGCACAATACAATATGTACAAAACTTCTTTTATAACTTTTTGTAACCAATTTTATACGTGTACATGAACTATTAAATAAATAAATACAATATGTTCTATGTCAACACAAAAAACAATATGCTTTATTGTGCACACTAACAAAATACATAATGTAAGGACATATAAAATTTTTATGAACTCTTAAAAATCAGCGCAACACTCTTATCTGTAACTAGCTGTGCCCCGCGGTTTCACCCGCGTTAATTTGTGGAAATAACGAACTACTAAAATATATGATGTTATATTGTAGCCTTCCTCGATAAATGGACTATCAAACACAAAAATATTTTTTTAATTCGAACCAGTAGTTACTGAGATTAGCGCGTTCAACCAAACTCTTAAGCTTTATAATATTAGTATAGATAGAGTAACGCCATAACTCAGAGTCACTAACGGTTACTTAATACGCTCCTTAAACTCTTTAAACCGTACAGACTTTACTAAGTAGCGATTTAAGTAACCGTCAGTGACTCGAGTTGGGGCGTAAGGCTGGCACAATATGACATAAGTGCGGAAATGAGCAAAATACCGAAGAGTTTTGTCTAGAGGCTCTATCATGTCATTGTGTATCATTGCTGAGGTGGCATGTGGGTGGCATAGGACCTAAGAGGTTTATAATTTGAAAAAATAACTTACCTTCATCATCATCGCTGATTGTGATGCACTCTTCATCGTTGGACCCCCTCTCGCCTTCCTTTTTCGAATCTTCTTTCCCTTTCTCCTTTTCCTTTTCTTTCTCTTTTTCACTGTCCTTTTTATCGTCGGTATTTTTATTGTCCTCTTTATTCCTATTTCTCTGACGGAGTCGTTTACTGAAAAGAGACAGTACAATAATATGGTATCACTGCGCTGGTTTGATGATAAGAGCTTTTTTATAGTAATAAATGTAAACATTGTTTACTGAAGGACTTTGATTTATTATAAAGAACTCAATCGTTTTTTTCTTTTGTTTTTTTTTCTTTCTCGTTGGCAAAAAATCGATGGTGTCAGCATCACTATCGATTCTTTGTTCATTACCCACCATCTGAACTGGTCTCTCTTTTGTCGGCTTATGGTAGCTTTGGTACACCATGTTACCAAGTGACGGCGTTTGGGGGGGAACGCGATAGGGCGACGGCCCAGGGCGCCAAATTTGGGGGAAGGGGCGAAAAAAAAAGTAGTAGCTACAAACAGGGGCGGCTGTACTTTAAGTGCACTCGTGCGCCGAACAGCCAGATTTTTATGTTTAGAAAAATAAAACAAAAAATGTTTAATAGTGTCTGATTAACGATCTATTCAATATTAACGAAATTATGATGAACCAATTTAAGCTCTTTGATAAAGTATTAGGACTCATTATCGCGAAAATCGCTGTAAAATGGTTCACGGTGCGCTAGCCAAAGCGCACGGCGAATGCTCATACAACTTCTATGAGATGCAACCGAAAACGCCTGGCGCGTGAGACAGAGCTAGTTCAATAGAAAATGTATGGCGAATTATGACGTTTTGGAGCGCCGCACAAGCGAACCGAAGATTACCGAGCGGAACAAGGTTTCACGAAATTCGCGCGCGCTTTTAGTAGCTAACATAGTGATTAAGTACTCTGTGGTAGCTAAAAGGAGTTGCGTTTGTTTACATTCTGCAAGGATTTTCAGTATTATAATATTATAGTTACTGAATTGTGGGACATTGTGTGTGAGTAAATAGCTGTGAAAATGAGTATTAACTTTAACATCGACCATTTTGGAAGCTAATTTATTTTTTAGAAAATAACACTTTTCAACAAAAATTGGAATTAAAATCGGCAGGATTATTTTTCAAACACTCATCTATTTATTTTTCAAACAGCCATATAAGGGCACTTTTAAGACGAATATAACTATACAAATCCATCCAGCCGTTTAGAAGGTCTACGCGCGAAAATCATAACCGTTCTTTGGTAGTCGTTAAAAATAAAAATACGCTGATACAGTGCACCACCACTTCTAGGATCCACCAGCCGCCACTGGCTACAAAACTTTCTACGTCCACGTCGTTAGCTCTAAACTCTAAAGGAAAGATAAAATTCTTAATATACGTTTAAATTAGAGTCCGACCGAAACTGGTTTTTCAGCCGAAACTGAAACCGAAACCGAACCTTCGGCCTTAGGTCCAGTTTCGGCCGAAACCGAAACTTAGGGTGAGGCCAAACGAGCGTATTTTTGGTGCACAGCACGTCAGTCACGTGAAATGAGCTGGTTTCATACAAAAGTTCTAATTCAATTCTTTGAAGTATTTTACGCGATTTTACGATTTACGCTCGTTTGGCTACACCATTAGGGTATTTTTTGAGCTGCTCATTTGTGGACTAAACAGAAAAAAGTAGGTTAAAGGAGCCGAATTTTTAAAATTTTACAAAGGTCATTTTTTGACATTAGGTAGGTCAACCCTCAAGCTATCTGTCCCCTAACGTTGACCCACTACTTACGGGACACCCTGTATAGGTACTGAAATCTAGCGTGTTTTTTACACATTTTTATTTGTACATTTTTATGTGTATTAACTGCCTTCAGTTCGGTAAACTTATCTTAACGTAAACGACAAAATTCGAAAAAATGTGGATACCTATGGATGAACGCTGTTTTTAAACCCTGACGAAAAAAGAGGGGTGTTATAAGTTTGACGTGTCTGTGTATCTGTGTATCTTTATGTCTGTCTGTGGCATCGTAGCTCCCAAACGGAGGAACCGATTTTGATCTAGTTTTTTTTTTGCATGAAAGTGACTTATTCGAGTGTGTTCTTAGCTATGTTTAGTGTATACCGTATATAACTGTCGGGGGTTTTTTAAATTTTAATTTAAGATCATTTACATAGATCGTTTAAATCTTAGCCCCATTTTACTAAATACGTCAGTGAAAACCGCATGCCGATTTTGAAATTACCCTGAACAAACGCACATACACACAAACAGACGAAAATTCTAAAAATAATTGCTATGGTCTCTTTTGCGTTGACAAATACCGCTCGTGATAGATTTTCTCAAATATCTTCCATGTACAGACATATTGATCAGTTACCGTCTCATTGTAATGGATGATTTGGGATTTAGACTTCAAAAATACTACTACTGAATGTACTCGCTTTGCTTCCGTAAACCTTTCGGTAAGCCCTCACTCAATAAATGTAAGTATGGGTGAAATTGACATAACTTAATTTATTTATTTGTAAACCGTTTGAAATAAACCAACCACTAAATGTTAACCAAAGCTCACTACAATACGTATGTATTGTAAGTTATAAGGGAGTGGAAACCACAGGTAAATCTGTTATGTCGTTCCTGAGAGTAGTCAGAACAAACGCACAAATAGACGAAAACTACTTTTTATATATTCTATTACGTCTAATTATTCCCCTAGTAAAAGTTTTACTTAAATATCTTCCAGTTACAGTTTCATTACAATGCTTGGATATGAATTCCAAATCATTATCTATACAGCATTAGACACTATATTATGACCTTTTTTCTACCTGTTGCCGTTATTAATATCGAGCAAAAAACGGCTAAAATCAAGCGCCAAAGCACCCTGTCAGACGCTCTTCAGATTAATGAACAAATATAATAAACATGTTAAATCAATGACTTCACTTGGAAAGTCAGTGCCCACGGGTTAGCCACGAACTTAACCGAACGACGCACGAAAATTCACGAACACAGAGTTTCGGTTTGGCCGAAAGTTTCAGCCAAATTTTTCGAAAGCCGAAACCGAAACCGAAACTAGATTTTTTGGCCGAAACTGGCCGAAACCGAAACCGAACCTTCGGTCGGTCTCTAGTTTAAATTGGTTCAGAAAAAAATTAACACTCGATGTTGATTTTTTTAAGTGGGGGCAACAATATTCTTGGCCGGAGTGTCAGTGGCTCCTAGTCAGGGGCGTAGCTACCGCCGTATCAGCCGTATCAATTATACGGGGCCCCCAGCGTATAGGGGCCCCCACTAACACTCCCAAAAAAAAGCTCGCCAACGGCCTACGACCGCTACAGTTAGCACTCCTTCTATATTTGACAGCTGACGTTGAGGGTTGAGACAACAAATATTGATATGGGGCCTCCTTAGGGCTAGCTACGCCACTGGTCCTAGTGCTCTGCCGTTACCTGAACTGCGTGACGCGGATGCCGACGTGCGGCGCGGGCGTGAAGTCGTCGTCCGCCAGCTCCGTCTTGGACGTCGTCTCGCGCTCCTCCTCCGACGAGGACGACGACGACTCGTCCGACCCGCGCTCCTTGCCCTCCTGTACCAACAATATTGGCTTTTCAAATAAAATTATCCGAAATTAAAATTTGAAAAAACCCCCGGCAGTTTGATTTACATTAAACATAGCTAAGAACACTTTCGATTCGCTCACCTTTTAGACAAAAAACTACATCAAAATCGGTTCATCCGTTTGGAAGCTACGATGCCACAGACAGATACACAGACACGTCAAACTTATAACACCCATATTTTTTCGTCGAGGGTTAAAAAAATAATGCTTCACCCTCATAGCCCCACACTAGGATTCACTGTGTCGTGGGTGCCATGGACAACACACAAAGACAAAAACACACCCAGACAGAGCACCAATGGACAGTCCAGTGACAGATAAAAAAAAAGATCTCTGTTGTAATTACGCCCGCATTAGCGTTTAATGGTAGGATGGCAAAAACAAAATTTAATGTGCTCCTTTGCCATTTAAAAAAAAGCAAATTGTAGAACTTACAGTGCCACCAACTTATGTGTGAAGTGGCGAAAATTGGAACTAATGTCGCGTCATTCATAAGTTCTTTGTGCTCATTCATTTGACATTTACTACGTCTCGAATTGCGTCCAATGATTGGTCCAATGCGTCCGACAGCACCCTCCTTCAATTCACAGATAAGTTAGTGGCAGTGTACTTCATTAGTGAACCCCTATCAGATATTATGTCGTTACCGGACACCGACAGCCAGTGCCGGTTTACGACAATATCGAGGTATAATGTCCGCAAGTATATCGATGCCGACATCGACATAGACACGATGTCGGCACGCTCATACTTGCACGAGAATTAAATATAATTCCATATTAAGTAACAAAAGTGTGCGCGTATTAGAGTACACTCGTACGAACTGAAACTTCTTTAAGACACAGTTTTTTTTTCATATTAAGTTAAAACTGTTTAAAGCTCAATGCGTACGGGACGGGACTTGAGGTTTTGGTCACATCGTTTCATAGAAAATGTATACGATAGTGCATACGCAGCGGAACCCCGTACAGAACGTGGAAAAAACCCGTTACGTATGCATTGCACTTGACTGTAATATGCTTTATTTTAAAATATTTACGAATATTTCTGCGTAACTCTTGTAAAACAAAAAATAAACGTTACATATTATTTGTTACTCAATATCTCAATGTACGCCGATACGAAAGTTAAACTCCAAACAATAAAATTGATCAGTGGATCGTATGACGTATGACGTATCCTCTCACCAGCGTCATCTTCTTGAGGTCCTTGGGGATGTCCTCCTCGTACCCCTCCTTCATCTGCTCCACCACCTCGATGTAGTCCAGCTCCGCGAGGTACTCGTCGCCCTCGTTCAGGCCGTCCTGACATACACAAATACAACAATACAATATAAATAAATGAATAAACGCCAACACACTCATTCCCCCGCAGTAGGTCCCTGAGTCGCGGGATAACACATCACAATCACACCCTGCACCCGAGTACAAATATTTATCTGTCAAATAAATATCTGCCCCGGCCGGGAATCGAACCTGGGACATCTCGCTTCGCAGGCAGGGTCGCTATATGCTTTATTGTGCACACTAAGGCCCTTATTAAGTTCCCTGCGATCTCAAGATTTGGTTTGAAATGCTGAAATGTCTCATGATCGTGTGTAAAAGCGACATTTGTAAGATCTGAGATCGTTCTTGAGCTGACATTAGTTTATTAACATCGATTTATTAATACGGGCCTAAAAAATTACATAAAAACAATAAGCATTTTAAAAACATGAATTGGCGAACGAGATTTTATGGAAATTTTAGCCGGCAACGAGCTGACGATCCACCTGATGGTACGTGGCTATCGTCGCCCATGAACATCAGCAACACCAAAGGCATCACTGATGCGTTGTCGGTCAAGAAAGAGGGAAGAAAAAGAAAGAAAGGTTTTCATGTGGTAGTTAATGGTAAAGTAAACGCATGTGACGAGAAGAGTGATGGATATGAATGTAATGGATAGACGAAGGGGACGAGGACGACCAAAGAAAAGATGGATGGATTGTGTTAGAGATGATATGAAAGATAAGAGAGTTAGTGTAAAGATGACGACTGATAGGGAAGTGTGGAAGAGGAAAACACATTGCGCCGACCCCAAATAAAATTGGGAAATGGGCAGGATGATGATGAGTTAGTTAGTGGTAAGGTATCTCTCACCAGGGTAGCGGTGGCGTCGGTGAGCAGATTGCCGGCGTACACGCACAGGAACGAGCCCTTCGGCACGTCGTTCAGCGCGCGGATGCCCCAGCCGCGGTTCAGCGTCTTGAAGATCTGGAACGATATCTTGGACGTGTTATTGCTAGAAAAGGTTGAAGAAAAAAGTGCGAGCATTAAGGTACACAGATAGATAGATAGACCGTGCCGTACTGTACCGAAACCTAAAGTACAGTACGGCCGACGTATCTTGGCGCGTCGTAAACTTCGCGCAGAAGACTGCGCAGTAACTTTTTACCAGTAAATAATTCGGCAATGCTCGGTATGCCGTATTATGTCTCAGTCACACATTAGCATTTGTGTCGAGTTCGTGTCGCTATCTCTGTTTTACATGCGCTAAAGTTCGCAGAACCTATGTTCAGACTCGCCAAGATACGTCGGTCATACTGTACAGTAGCTACAATCGTTCGGTATTGAGTCTAACCCGCTGGCCGAGTGCGTCGTTACTATCGTCACTAGGATCTGTTGTCTGTCTCGCTTACTTGTACTATGGTAATCGCATCCCATCTCTATTTAAACTAATCAAACATCCATACCTGTAACTTGAGCTGTAGAGGATGCTGCGCGACTCGGTTCAAGCAGGTGTGCTTGCATTTACATCTGGAACAAACATCTAACGTATAACAATGATATCGTGTAGTCATGAAAGTTGGTCTCAATGTTTGACGAACCAAGGATGACTATAGCACGCACCGCAAAACTTTTATTATAAACCAAATGGAAAGAAAAAAAGTTAGGAGGGAAAACAATAATAAACGCTCACATCCTAGTATGTACCCGTGTTGGGGATGGCATATAAAATACAAATAACTATCTGCCCCAGTCGGGAATCAATCACAAAACTCCTCGCTTCGCAGACAGGGTCAATACCAACTAGACAACGAGATTATTTACCGATAAATAACCAGTCAGATTCTTCGGCTTTCAACATTAAATGTAATTAATTGTAGATTTTGTCGAGAACGATAACAGACAAAACTTTTGTCTATATATCTGAAAACCTATTCCCACATGCCACCTATGTGAGTCGTAGTGTACGGCACGAAACTCAAAGCTATCGTCACCAGTGAGCGTACCTGGAGTTACACTCGTAGATCCCGGAGGGCAGCGGCTCGGGCAGCCGCTTGTACACGTAGCCCACGTTATCACCGTCCAGCCCGATGGTGCGCGCGCCCTCTAGCGTCAGCTTCCAGCACGCGCACTTCGACTTGTCCTAGACACAGTGTAAATTATAAAGATCATACCAATTACGTACACTGCGCGATAAAATTATAGCACACTACACATTTTGCATTATAATTTTTAACAAAATGAAACTTTTATTTAATAAGTTGTATGGTGAAGGTAGTCATATAAATATTAGAAAGAGATAGCTATAGTGTACTTTTAGGTTCCGAATATGATCGCGTCACCATCCATACAAGTGTAAGAAAACTATATACTTCTATACTGTGCGGTTGCCTATTTGTCTAACAGAGTTGTTTTTATACGCATTTACATTAAAAAATACGAGTTTATTTTTAACAGTTCCTCGCGGAAAAACAGTACTAACTGTTGATCAATAACTTAAAAACCAAAAAAGTCGGTATACGGACGGAGATTTAACGTGACAACGTCTGTTCGTGGTATAAGTTTTTGGAACATAGAATTAAATTCATAATTCACTGACATAATTTGTTGACGCCAGAAACGCTCGCGTAGAAGAGAGACGCAAGGCGCGCGCCGGTCGAGCGAGCCTCTCTCTTTAATGCTGCGTGTGCATGGTAACGTTCCTTACACAGTTTTCGTGAATGACACCCGAGTCAACCAATTTATAAGACGTTATCACGTCAAAATAACTTGCCACATAAAAAAAAATACTGAAAACATGCAGAAAAATCACTATAAAATTCTTAAAAGACCCCGAAATTGATACAAAACATCCAAAAGTGTGTCCAAACGGGCGTACCTCGCAGTCGTCCTCGCAGTCGCAGCCGCAGAGGAACTCGGGGTCGAGGTTGAGCGGCACGCCGGCGGTGGGCGTGCGCTCCGTGTTGTACAGGCAGAACTCCGGCAGCGACTCGTCGTAGTAGTTCACGCAGGGCACTGGCACGTTCTCCTTGCCTTGCGAGAGGTCCTGACGGGGGACAAGGACAGATGGCGGTTCCTTTACGCTTATAACCTCTTTTAAAGAAGCTTAGGGGTAGAACTTAATCTTACGACATCTGTCTAAAGCGAGAGAGGGATCGAAAAATTGCCTCACGTAATCAATTGACGCCCCTAAATTCAGTTTGTCGGAGCATGTCTACCTTCTCATATTACCGAATGTAAATACGGACCGATTTCGTGATATTGTCTCCCAACCAGTCTTACTAAAAGGGGCGTAGCTACCGCCGTATCAATTATACGGGACCCCCAGCGTATAGGGGCCCGCACTAACACTCCCAATAAAAAGTTCGCCTGCGGCCTACGACCGCTACAGTTGGCACTCCTTTTATATTTGACAGCTGACGTTGAGAGGGCCCCACAAAAAATATTGATATGGGGCCTCCTTGGGGCTAGCTACTAACAAATGCTTACTAACAAATGCGTACTGTCTCACGCCCCAACTCAGATTCGTTCCTTACTACAGAATTTGTATGGTGATTATTTACTAAGGAGAGATTTAAGTAACCGTTAGTGTCTCTGAGTTGGGACGTCATTCACTTAAGGTCCATTCGATAATAAAAAAAACCTATGTAATCATATTATGTTACAAGTGTTACAACACAACAATGAACACACCTTCTTCATAATCAAACACTTGTTGAGCACGAACTCGGCGAGGCAGTGCGTGTTGGGCGAGAAGTCGAACAGGTCGACGGGCAGGTCCGCGCACGTGGCGCGCAGGTAGCGGTGCAGCTCGCGCGCGGTGCGCACGCGCCGGCCGCACGGCGCGCGGTACGAGACCGCCTTCTGGCCCTTGTAGCGGACTATTTGTCTGGTGACGGATACCGTTCGTGTTAATAGACGCCGAGACGGATAGCAGGACGGAGTGGAGAGGGACTTTTTCAAGTGGGCGTAGATGGCCAAATCAGAATGTAAGAGGAATAGCAAATAAACAAAGAAATCTCGGAAACGATGTTGATGAAAACTAAAGGTCAATGCATACGTAACGTATTTTTACCCCGTACGGGACGGGTACGGGGCATAAATATACGTGCGTGCCCCGGGATTCCGCTGCGTGTGCACTATCGTATACACTTTCTATGAAACGATGCTTCCAAAACTTCACGTCCCGTGCCGTACGGGAAAAAACCCGTTACTTACGCATTGGGCTTAAGTGTTTTATTTTTTTTCAAAATCAACAGTTTCGATACCTGGCCACAGAATACCGTCTCTTTCTAAGCAAACTCTTATTAGCACTGTCAAATTAGGCAAAAAAATGGGACAACCTCGGAATGAAAGATAATAAGCTGTAAATTGATATAAACCTTTGTTTTGTCGTTCTAAATGTTGTCTCAAAAGTTACAAGTGCTATCGTGTCTTCCGTCTTCGCTCTTCGCGGTCTACCGCAAAAACGGTTGATCGTATGAAAAAAAAGTTCAAACAAAAGTTGTAGAGAATTTTATACTCTACAACTTTTATGTGGGTGCAAATCTAATTTAAGCAACAGAAAGCGAGATATTCACGAAAAACCGATTTTTACGATCTTTGACCTTGAATATCTTAAGACGCGGACACGATAGCACTTGTGACTTTTGAGACAACATTTAGAACGACAAAACAAAGGTTTATACCAATTTACAGCTTATTATCTTTCATTCCGAGGTGAAACCCCTAATATGACTGGGCTATATCCTTTCTGACAACGTCAAGATTGTCTTCTTTTTTGTGATGACATGTGTGACAGTGACATTAGTGATACATATGGGGCGCGTTCCACTAGACGCTCACAACGCTCACAACGATCAAATTAGTATGATATTTGGATCGTTGTGAGCGTCTAGTGGAACGCGGCCATGACATACCTCTCCCAGCCGCTGAGCAGCGGCTTGGCGAGCGGGTTGTAGGTGCGCAGGTCGCTGAGCGCCAGCACGTCCGTGCGCTTGCACTGCGGCCCGCACGTGTGCGGGACCATCTTGTGCGGCTTCACCGCGCTCTTCGGCGTGTAGTACTGCACACACACACATACAATAACACTGTAATCGATGTCTGTACATTGTACATGGAAGAAAGTAGAGACTATTTAGTTCCTAAGCGAGAGAAAGACTGTGCTTCTTTTGTTTGGATGACGAATTCACTTCTTCTCCATGTAAACTTTATACAATAAATCTCATATTCCTACGTGCGTGCATTATTATTCGCAATTAATCCACTCCAACTCCAAAAACGTTTAGAATGTTTTTACATGACGCCCTGGATACAAACTGTTTTTCTGTGTGTACATAATTAGGGTTGTGCGTGTGTGTGTGTGGTACTCACCACCACTCTACTAGTGACGTTGTCGAGGTTGTGCCCGGGCGGCAGGCGCACGGGCGGCGGCGCGGGCAGCGCGACCCCGCCCGTCGACTTCTTGGCCACCGCGCGCTGACGGATCGCTTCCGCTTCCTGCTGACACACACAGTCATTCAATTAGTATCATCAATAGAGGCATCAACTGAAAAATTAAATGCCTTCGAAAAAGGAGACGGCCTTTAAATGAATTGAATTGAATTAATACTTCCCAATCCGCACGCTGGCAACGTAATGAATTCAAAAAACTTTTTTTATATGAATGAAATATTGTATATATCAGGCTTCCTTAATTATGAAGATACTTGTGCGGTATAATCGATCTTAACAGCGTTTTCATAAGGGCCACAACACAAAAGCATTGCGGACGCTTTACATATGCCACAACGCGTTGTGAGCTATTCTCGTTCAACGAGCGTTTTAGCGAAACACATGATTATCAGTTAGGTAAGGTGAGTGTAGTCCACTACCAGGGGCGCAGCTACCACCGTATCAGCCGTATCAATAATACGGGGCCCCCAGCGTATAGGGACCCCCACTAACACTCCCCAGCGGCTGCTACAGTTGGCACTCCTTTTATATTTGACAGCTAACGTCGAGGGGTCCCACAACAAATATTGAGATGAAGTCTCCTTAGGGCTAGCTACGCCAGTTTCCAATACATCACCTGTCGGTCTGTCTGCTGCTGCGGCGACTTGTCCACCTCGTAGATCTTGTTGGTCTGCTCGTCGTACCGCGTGTACTCCACCACCGGCATGTTGGCCTGCAACACACAACACACACACGTTACATCACCTACCATGACTACACCATCTCTTTATGTAACCAGCCGACAAACGGGCTGACGATCCGATGGTAAGTGGCCACCGTCGCACATGGATACATGCGTTGCCAGCCAAGAAAAAAGAGAGAGAAAGAACTATCTGTTGTGTGAAACAAGACAACTGGTCTGTACTGAACTTTAACGGGCCTATAAGCTTCATTTACGCTCCAACTCAGAGTCACTAACGGTTATTTATGTAAATCGCTCTTTAGTACAGAATTTATATTATGTACTTTGTACTTTATATTTGCACACCACACTGTGGACTAAGGACTAAGATTAAGATAACAACAACATATCTGTACCAATTTTATCGCAAATAAACATACTTATTATTATTATTATGGTAATTATTCACTAAGGAGCGATTTAGGTAACCGTTAATGACTCTGAGTTGGGGCGTTAGTGTATCAACGGGTTGTGTTGGGTCTATGTACATACAGCTGTTGTATCTGTGTGTGGTTTATGTGTATGTGTTTGTGTGCGTGAGAGAGTCGTTAGCGTTACCCTAGCGAGCGCCTGCGCGCGCGGCATGGGCCTGGCGCGGTGCCGTTCGGCCGCCTGCAGCTCGAGGTAGAGCGGCGCGAGGCGCGTGGAGCCGCGGTAGATCCACTCGTACCGGTTGTTGGACGGGAAGTGCACCTGCGCGAGCGACGCGTCCACGGACACCACGCGGGAGGACCACCACTTGCCTGCCAATAGTGACGTAGTGACGTACTGTCGGTACAGTGTACAGTCGGCCGCAGAAGTAGCTTAACATTTTAGTACCTTGTCACATTACATTTCTTGAATTTGTCATAGATGTTGATAGGAAACCGTCGAAACAGTTACTATTACAAAGTACTATAATGTTAAGCTACTTCTGCGGCCGACCGTACACACAGCAAAGGAGATAGGTATGTTTGTAGGGCGTGAGACAAAAGTGTTTCGTCGTATTTAATACTAGCTGTGCCCCTCGGTTTCACCCGCGTTAATTTGTGGAAAAAAACCAACTACTAAAATACATATATGATGTTATATAGCCTATGGCCTTCCTCGATAAATGGACTATCAAACACAAAAAAGAATTTTTCAATTCGAACCACTATTTCCTGAGATACCAAACAAACAAACTCTTCAGCTTTATAATAATATTGCAGTATGTTTATGCTTCTAGTTAGATGTTTCTATTATACGTAAGGATCTACCATTGATAATAACACATTCTGTATTATTTTTGTATCACGTCTTGCACACCTAACTCTTTTGCTGGCTAATTGAAAGTTATGTTGAAGAAATTTTTATGACGATTATTACAAACTAGATGACGATTTTCGTGGCGCCACGGTCGCTTTATGGTAAACACTAGCTCCGTATATAATAATGTTGTAAATAAGTTTTTAAGTGTAGAAATGTGCTAAAAACAATTCTATTTAGTTTATAGTGATTCAATAACTAAGTGACGGTGTTATCTAGTTTTAACTATTACTAGAAACAACTATATTTAAAAAAAAAATACTATAGTGTGTAGCAATTTCAATCAAGATCATAAAACTACAATACGAAGTGCAAGTGAAAGTAATAAAAAATACTTAAAATATAAATTACACGACGTCTAATCAAAGTTTCAAAGTGCATCAAAACATAATCAGAAATTTTAAATAACACAAAGCAATATTCGATACTAGTGCCATAAGTGAAAAAGACGGTGCGGCGACAAAAAACTTCTACACAATACCGACATAAATCAGCTGTGAATCAGCTGTTTATATAAACAATCATTGAATGACAAATTTCATCGAGTGCATCAATGCTCTTCGTAGTCCAGTGGCTGTAACTTGGACTAAAATTGCTTGTAGCGCAGCGAACGTCGGATCGAATCCCAGCGCCCGCAAAATTTTTCTCAATATTTATTTCGTCGTTATTATATAAATAAAAGATATCAAAATGGAGAATGTTACAATGAGAAAAAAATTAAGTCGTTCTACATCTGAGGCAAATGTTTATTTACTAGGTAGTAGTAGTAACTCACAACTCGACATACACAATTCAACACTTTTAGATGTTTCTACGTCAAGTATGCAAAGTGTACCGCATCATATTGAACATTCATTTTATTTTGAATTAAAAGAAGAACTTGAAAATGTGAAACAAAAGTTGAAAAGTGCAGATCAGGAAATAGAAAATTTATTACTTGAAAATAGACAACTATCACAAACCGTTCAAGAACAAAAACTCCAAATCGAACTATTGAAAAAAATTACACAAGAAAGCACGTCAAAGAGATATTCAACAGTAACTCCATCACCTCTATCAAAAAACTTATCAAAAATCAGAATGAGCATACCCAGGACATCTCCTCTTCACCATGACAAGACTGTATGCTTAAGTCTCGGGAACACGCCAATGAAAACATTGCATAAAATAAGTACGCAACGTCTTTTAACTTCACCTACTATCGACAAGCAATTTGAATCCATAACAAGTAATGAACAAACTCATGAATCTGCACAGAATGCTGCTCCAGAAACTACTAGAACTGTTTTAACGAAAACTGAATTAGCGGACCAAAAGCTTCAATCTAACAGTATCTCTCGAAAAAATAAATTCCAAGTAGTTATCATCGCCGACAATCAAGGGCTCGGGTTAAGAAAACACCTGCAAGAATTGTTAGGTTCTCAATATCACGTAAGCAGCTTCGTGAAACCCTACGCGCCTCTTGTTAGTGTTGTTGATTCCATGAAAAATGATATTTTAAAACTGAATAAAAACGATTATGTTATTTTGTTGATTGGAAGCAATGACAACAACCCTCATGAATTTAATTTTAAGTTCAATTTATGGCTATCATCTGTAACAAATACGAATGTAATAATAGGTGAAATTCCGCATAACAGATACCTAAATGTAAAAAAACTAAATTATCTGTTAAAATTTTTATGCAGCAAATATAACAACGCAATATACGTTGACCTAAATTTTACAAATTTTATACCTCGTTATGGAAATTTTGTAAATCACTTAGCTCGATCATTTTTAAAAGAAATTTTACGTTTATTTTATAAAATGCGAAAGGAAAATTATGATAATCATTTACAACTTAATAACCGACTCTGTAAAACATCTGTTAGTGTGAGTACTCAAACTGATGTAGAGCTTACCTGTAATTGTAATTTGACTCTAAATAATTCTGTAATAAATTCTAGTGAAAATATTAACATTCCCTCCTGTAATACTAATGATAATAGCGATTTAATTAATAATAATAATGATATTAATTTTGCTACTCATTCTGACAATAATCCAAAAAATAATTTATTTCGTACATAATGATATTAATATCTTACATCAAAACATCAATGGGCTCGTTAACAAATCTGATCAATTAACAATATGTATCGATGAATTACACAATAGTGGTACACGAATTGACGTATTGTGTATCACAGAGCACAATATGGTAAGTGGGGATGAACAATGTTTGATGATACCCAATTACACTTTAGCTTCATCATGTATGAGAGAAAATAGACATGGAGGTTGCTGCATACTTGTAAAAAGTACGTATAAGTTTAAAAAAATAAATGAGGATTTTATTTCATCAGTTTTGGGTGTCATAGAATTTTGTGCTATCGAACTCACGGAACAAAAAATTTATATAATTTGTGTGTATAGAGCACCAAAAAATGATTCTTATTCATATAATATTGCATGGGAAAAAATGAATAATATATTATCAGAACTTACTCGCAACAACAAAAACAAAAAAATTATTCTTTGTGGTGATTTTAATATCAACATTTTAAAGGACGACAAAATTACGAGGGAATTCGAAATGTTGCTGTCCACACACAATCTAAAAATAGAAATAAGAGAACCCACTCGCAAAGTGAGTAACACATGCATCGATAATTTCATACATAACGTAAACAAATGCAAATGTAAAGTTATTGATTTAGCACTATCTGATCACACTGCGCAGATTTTATCTTGTCCAGTAAAAACTTTTTACAGCTTAAAGTTTTGGTACGTATTTAAGCGTGACTATTCACTGGAAAATAGACAAAAGTTTTTGAAATATCTTAAACAGTTGACATTTCAAGATTTGTATGACGCAATAGATCCAAATAAGGCGTTCAACATTTTTCATGATTGGTATAAGCTTATATATGACCTTTGCTTCCCTCGTAAGAAAATAAAAATTAAGAGTGAAGGTAGACCTAAATGGATATCACGTGGCATTAGAATCTGTAGTCAACGTAAGCGCCAACTACTATGGAAATGTAGAACGTGCCCAAATGATATCAATAAAAGTACTTTTGAAAGTTATTGTAAGCGATATCGACAAATAATAAAACTTACACAGAAGTCACAAAACAACTATTACATAAAAAATTCCCAGAATAAATCTAAGGCTACATGGGCTGTTATTAACAATAAAAAACAAAAACATCCATGCAAAAATCCTCCTGTAATAAATGTTGCCGGAGCAGTTATAAAAGAACCTCAAGAGGTTGCAAATGCTTTTAATAACTTTTTCATTGACGTGGCACAGTCCAAATCTATTAATGCAACGAAATCATATGCAACTTATCAGACATTTGACAATAAAAATACAATTTTCATTCCCCCCGCAATACCAAATGACATTCTCAAAATAATTATTTCATTAAAAAATACTGAAAGTCCAGGTCATGATGGGATCATTACAAAAATAGTAAAGGACTCCTCTGACATTATTTCACCAATGCTGGCCCACATTATTAATCTATGCACCCAAAAGGGTATTTTTCCAGATAGACTAAAAACAGCAATTATAAAACCGTTGTTTAAAAAGGGTGAACAATCTGATATAAAAAACTATAGGCCAATAGCATTGCTCCCTATATTTTCTAAAATATTTGAAAAATTTATTCACAAGGTTCTATACTCATTCCTAGAAGCAAGTGCAGTATTGGTACCAGAACAATTTGGTTTCAGAAAAAAATATACAATAAATATGGCAATTTATAACTTCCTTGAAAAAGTTATGACCAAAATGGATAAAAAAATCCCGATAACTGCTTTATATATGGATCTAACTAAAGCTTTTGATTACGTAGATCACAATATATTACTCTATAAATTATATAGGTATGGTATAAGAGGCAATGCTTATGACCTTTTAAAATCTTATTTAACAAATAGGAATCAATACACTGAAGTAAACAAGTTGTGTACAGAAACCAAATGTTATATGACATATACGTCCCAACATAAAATAATTAAATATGGAGTCCCCCAAGGTAGTGTACTAGGCCCTTTATTATTTATTGTATATATAAATGACCTGCCCAACGTAGTAAAAAATTTTAATATGACATTATTCGCAGATGACACAACTATTCTATTTGACAATAAAAACTTAGACATTTTAGAAATTGACATTAATAACTCTCTGACATGTATTATTGAATGGCTTAAATCAAATAATTTAGATGTAAATCTTGAAAAAACAAAAATAATGAATTTTTCGCAGCGCAAAATTGACAATGGGAAGCCTAACGTACTTTATCAAAGTAATAAAATTGATGCGGTCGATACTATAAAGTTTTTAGGAATACATGTTGACTTTAACATGAAATGGAAATCGCATATCAGTTCTGTTTGCAAAAAACTTAGCAAACTTTCTTATGCTCTGCGTATGCTGAGAAAGAGTGTAAGCAAAGACGCGCTTCTGACGGCATATCACGGTTGTGTTTCCTCGACGCTTAGGTATGGCATTATTTTCTGGGGAAACTCTGTTGATAAGAATCTTGCATTTAAAGCACAAAAACTATGTATAAGATCACTTTGTAACCTCAAACGAAGAGAATCATGTAAACCGCACTTCTTAAGTTTAAAAATTTTAACAGTTCCATGTCTTTACATATTAGAGTGTTGTGTATTCGTTAAAGCAAACTCTAACCTATTTAAATTTCACGATCGAGAAAGGCACAGGCAGAAACTACGTGCAGTCCAATGTAAAACCAATCTGTACAAACAGAGTATCTTTGCTAAGGCACCACTCATATATAATAAACTACCTTTATCAATTCGTACCACTA
Source organism: Thymelicus sylvestris (assembly GCA_911387775.1). Lineage (NCBI taxonomy): Eukaryota > Metazoa > Arthropoda > Insecta > Lepidoptera > Hesperiidae > Thymelicus > Thymelicus sylvestris. Next base: position 2,341,683 of record OU426903.1, read on the forward strand.
TTGATGTTCAAGTATTTAAAAAAAAGTTACAGAGTCTCTTGATCGAAAAATGCTATTATACAATAAATGAGTACCTAACAGATGATTTAATTAATTAAGTAATTACTTAGTCTTTAGTTGATTATCATTTTTATTTTATTATAATTATTCTGTATGTTGTATGTATAAATAATCTATGCAATTTATTATCTGTGGTCCCCCCACCTCACCTCTCTCTCTTCCGCTTGCTATGTATCGCCTGCTAAACGTGCTCCGTATAACTTTGCTAATTAAAAATAAATTAAGTGAGTTTCTTCAAAAAGGTGCATTTAATTTTGGAACCCACGGCCTCAAGAACCGAAATATATAACAAATTGGCGACGAGCAGTAAAATTGAGCCGAAATTGAAGACGTGAAAATCATAAGAAGACGCTAATTAACCGCCATCTTAATTTTTTTCACCGGTGTTACTTCGTCATTGGAGTGTCATTGTCACGACCGGCGCGAACATAGCCACGGATGAGCCATAGATTGACAAACTTGATTGACGCAACGTTCATTTCAGTCATCTCTGTTGTTTACTTCCTAATAATACGTACGAATGGAAATTGTTGACAAGTATTCTGCAGATATTTTGGAAAATAAAACAGGTTGGATACAGACCTTAAATAAAGAAGAATTAACAAAGATTATACAGGAATTAAAATTGGAACTTCCAAGTGACAGTACAATAGAAAATTTACGAAAATATCTTCGAAATTTAGTCTCGAGTGGAAAGTTATCATCGATCGTAAAATCAGAACAAGAAGAACCTACAAACTTAGAGAAGAAGACATTCAAAATGAGCTACGGAAAAGTGGAATTATTTGAAGGCAGCGACAATTTCGAACTCTTTGAACAACAGTTGGAGTGTTTTATAACATTAAATGACATACCCGAAGAAAAACAAGTGCCGTTGTTGCTAACTAGCCTCACACCCAGAGTATTAGAAACATTAAATCATTTATGTTCACCGGACAAACCTACTAAGAAAAAATACTCAGATTTAATTAAATTATTAAGGCAGAGATATACCAAATCTTCATCAACTGCTTTGGACAGAACATTATTTAGGTCAAGGAATCAAAAACCAGATGAAAAAGTGGAAGACTATATAATACAGTTAAAAAAATTAGCGAAAAGATGTGATTTTATGGATTTTGAAGATCAAGTAAAAGAGAAATTCATTGATGGAGTCTCGAAACCAATGATAAAATTTGAACTGTTGAAAAATGGAGAACTATCATTAGACAAATTAGTGCTTTTAGCCAGGACAGTTGAGAATGCTATGCAACAATCAAAATTAGATCCAGAAATCACCGTGTCAAATTTTCCATCCAGTTCCAAAGAAATGTTTCAGGTCAAATATCGTTCAGCACCTAAAAACCAGCCAAAAATTAAACAAGTAACAAAAAATTCTAAATTTCAAAAGGAATTCCAAAAGAAGACTAGTGTATTGTGTTATGTTTGTGGTAAAAATAATCATGTCAAAGCTGACTGTTCCCTTAAAAATAAGTTTTGTTCTGAATGTGGTAGGCAAGGACATATCTTCAAAATGTGCCGCATGCGTCATACTAAAAATATGGAAATTGTAACGGATGATGTTGAATGTAGTATTAAAGATTTATTTGTTTCAGAGGAGTCTGGTAACCAATACAGCATGTACTCAAATTATAGTAACTTGGAAAAGATACCTCCACAAATTTTAGATATTACCGTTGAAGGACATAGCGTAAAATTTGAGTTAGACACCGGATCCGAGGTGAGTACCCTAACTTTAGATGATCAAAAACGTTTATTCCCGCATAAAAAAATAGAATCATGCAATGTTTATTTCAAAAATTTTGATCAGTCTGTTTCAAAACCATTGGGTGTCGTAAAAAATTTAGATGTTTCATGCAATAATATGACGAAATTTGTGGACGTGTTTATTGTTAGTAATGACAGACCCAGAATTGTAGGTAGAAACTGGCTCAATACCTTTTGTCTTTGGCCCTTAAATTTAACAAATAACATATATGATTCTAAAGTCTATAACACTTGTGATCTTATTAATTTAATTAAGGACAAGTTTGCAGATGTATTTAGCCCGGGCTGGGGAAATTTTAAAGGTGAATGTATAAGCTTAAAATTAAAAGACAATGCACAACCAAAATTTCTCCCTGTTCGGCAAGTACCTTTTGCTTTAAAAGATAAAGTCAAATTAGAAATTGAAAGACTTTTGCAAAACAAAAGAATTGAACCAGTAAAATTCAGTAAGTGGGGAACACCTGTTGTACCTATCTTAAAACCCGATAAGTCAGTTCGCTTGTGTGGCGACTATAAACTCACATTGAATCCTTACTTAGAAACAGATCATTATCCATTGCCACATATAGACACTATATTTCAGACATTAAAAGGTGCAGAATTTTATTGTGAATTGGACCTAAAAGAGGCCTATTTACAAGCTCCATTGGACGCTTCTTCCCAGGAATTAACTGTAATTAATACTGAATTAGGGACTTTCAAATACTTGTATTTACCATATGGGGTCAGTACGGGACCGGGTTAATTTCAAAGACTAATGTGTAATAAATTAAAAGATGTAGCAAACACTATAGTTTTCATTGATAATATATACTTATGTGGAAATGATTATAATGATATGTTTAAAACTTTAGAAAATGTACTTACTATCTTGAAGCAATCCGAATTTAAACTTAAGCCAGAAAAATGTAAATTCTTTAGAAAGGAAATTGAAGTATTTGGTTATAGAATAAATAATTATGGAATAAGTATAATACAAGAAAATATAAAACCTATAATTAACTTACCTCCTCCGGAGAATGTAACTATGCTTAGATCATTTCTTGGTAAAATAACTTACTATTCTAGATTTTTAAAGGACATGGCAACCATCTTAACACCACTTTATAATTGTACTAAAAATGGAAAATTTAAATGGACTTTTGAATGTCAATCTGCTTTCAATTTAATAAAACAAAAATTAATTTCAGCTGAAAATTTAAAACATTATGACCCAACTTTACCTTTAATTTTGACATGTGACGCCTCTGTCAGTGGAGTAAGTGCAATTTTATCCAACAGAGAACCAAATGGTATTGTAAAACCAATAGCATTTGCCAGTAAAAAACTTAATGACAGAGAGTTAAAATATTGTGCTTTAGATAAGGAGGCTTTAGGTATTATTTTTGGAGTTACTAAATTCTATAATTTCCTCTATGGTAGACCGTTTGAACTGGAAACTGACAATTCTGCTTTGGTTAGAATTTTTGGCCCGAATAAAGGCATTCCAAAAATGGCTGCAAAGCGTTTACAGCATTATGCAATATTTTTATCTGCATTTACATACACAATTAAATACATACCTACAAATAAAAACCCAGCAGACTATTTGTCGAGAATACCTTGCAAAGATGATTATGAACATTTAAATAAAAGTTTTGAAATTTGTACAAATTACATAGAATGCTCTGATTTTGAAAATATAAACTGGAAAATTATTCAAAAAGAAAGTAAGAAAGATAAAGTTTTGTCAAAAATAATTATTTACAGTTATGATGGTTGGCCAGAAAGTAAATTAATTCCTGAAAACTTGAAACCATATTTTATTAAAAGAAATGAAATAAGTATAGATAGAAATTGTTTATTTTGGGGACATCGAATAATTGTACCTAAAATTTTAAGAGATAATGTATTAAATGAACTGCATAAAAGCCACTTTGGCTCTAATAGGATGATTGATATGGCGAAGTCATACTTTTGGTGGCCTAAAATAAATGAGGATATAATTAACATAACCAAAAATTGTAATATTTGTTTATCTTATAGAAATACACCATCTAAAATTCCATTAAAACCATGGCCTGTGCCTCCATCAGCCTGGTATCGAATTCATGCCGATTACCTAGGACCTTTGTATGGGAAAATGTTTTTAGTTGTTGTCGATAGTTATAGCAAATGGCCAGAAATTTTCCAAATGGCAAATATTGGGAGTAGCCTTACAATAAAAAAATTTAAAGAATTATTTATTAGATATGGTTTTCCTATACATTTAGTAACCGATAACGGTACATCATTTACAAGTCAAGAGTTTCAAAATTTTTGTAAAGTTATTGGAATGAATCATTCATTTACCCCTCCCCATCATCCGGCAACTAATGGTGCGGCGGAGAGGTTCGTAGAGACATTCAAAGCTAATGTAACTAAAATAGTGGACAGTGGCAAATCCCTGGAATATGCTATTGGCATATTCTTGTGTGATTATCGCGCCACCCCCCACAAGTCTACAGGAGCATCACCTGCAAGACTGATGTTAGGCAGGGAAATTAGGAACCGTTTTTCACTGTTGAGGCCTACTCCAATATATCAAGATATTACATCTAAACAGAATAGGGTTATAGATACTTATAAAGGTCATAGAAAAGTAGATTTTAAAGTTGGTCAGAAAGTGATGACTCGTGATTTCAGAAAGGGTAACAAACCCTGGACCGTGGGGACAATAATTAAAGAATCTATACCTGGTGTAACTTATTTAATTGATGTAGATGGTCAGTGCTGGAAAAGGCATGTAGATCAAATAAATTCATGTTCACAGGAGTGATGTACTGTTGTTCATTGTATGTACTTTTTGTTAAAATAATTAGAATTTAAAGTATTTTACTTTAGTACAGGTAATCTGTTCACATTAATAAGATGTACTATTAATATGTGCAGTATAAATAATATAAAAGTGTAATAGAACCCTAAACTTAGTAAAATATGTGTAAATATATATGTTATAAGTTTAAATATGTTTAAGTATAAATATATATTATATTATATACATAATAATACTTAGATATAATATTAAAAGTCATATACTTAAGTAAAAAAAAAAAAAAAAATGTTAAATACTTTTTGTCTTGCTTTGTAAGGTGGGGGAGAGTGTTGTATGTATAAATAATCTATGCAATTTATTATCTGTGGTCCCCCCACCTCACCTCTCTCTCTTCCGCTTGCTATGTATCGCCTGCTAAACGTGCTCCGTATAACTTTGCTAATTAAAAATAAATTAAGTGAGTTTCTTCAAAAAGGTGCATTTAATTTTGGAACCCACGGCCTCAAGAACCGAAATATATAACACTGTACAATTCACAATTATTAATTAATTAATTTAATAACTTGACATAAAATGTAATTATTTTAGATGTTAGTTTTGTTTAATATTTTATTAATGGTTAATTTTATATAATATTGTATGCCCGTTTGTGGCGGGAATACAGAGATCCAATTGTATTTGACCTGTGACACCTGAGTTTAACTGTACCTACCTGTATTCCACAATAAAGATTATGATTGATTGATTGATTGATTGATTGATTGATTTTAAAGATAATTTAGCGTAAAACTAGTCGGTAATGAGTAGGTGTGGCGAAATGTATAGGTAATAAATACATAGGCCATACCCCATTTTGACGGAGGATTACTGCGTACTGTATGACTTTTAAAGACAAGACTAACTGGATATGAGTGCAATATTTAGCCTTATTAATTAATTAATTGAAACACAAAAGATGACCCAACCTAAACAAAATGATCACATAAAATTATGGCAGAGTTTTACAGCGCAATTATGTAGAACATAATGAGTTGACAATATTTCTTACCATTCCATTCGGTCTTCAAGCTTTGGAAAGGATGCAATCTGACCATAGGTCTCTCAGGGTATGCCAAGAGGTACTCCCTCACGAACTCCCGACTGAACGGATGGACCTCCTCCCACACCAAGGAAGCGCACTCACACACTAGCCGAGTGTCCGCGTGGCTGGCGTACTGCGCGTAGCCGTCGTCAAAGAATATCAGATATCTGTAAAAAGGGATGCGCTAACCTAGTTGTACAAGGTCATGTGGTAATAGCAAGTTGGAAAGAATGAAATATGTGAAAAGTACATATCTGCCCTTTGAATTTGAGGAAAGCCTTGGAGTGTCTAACTGGGCAAATCTTTTTAACAAATCAAAATTTGACAGATTTATGATGAATTACCAGTCCACGTTTAATAATAATAATAACACATGGAAGAAATAACTCGTCACGACAGAAAGGTTTTAGACTTTGCTACCACCGTCGCTTCGTGACTATCGTCATCGATCGTTAAACATATGAATAAAGATTTTTTCCTACCTATACTTGTTGACCGGATTGGGCACTTCAGCCACAATACCGGAGAAATACGACTCCCGCTTGGACACCGGCTCGGACGGCGGCTTGTCTTTGTTGTCCTTGAAATTGGCAATGACGCGAGTACCTAAAAAATATAAAAAGAAAAATAATTATTTTGGATTTTCTATGCATTTATGCATACAAATATCTGTAGGTTAGGCGATTAAATAAAAATAAATAGAATAAAAATAATTTATTTCAACCAATCTTGGATCATATTATGTAACTAAGTACATACCTTAAAAAACTAATGTAAGTACACTACAAACTACACTAAAAAACTAACCTAACCCGGTGCCTCTCCGACAGGCTCAATTTGTCAGTACATGCACCATACGATAATGGTTCATGTACTGACAGTCCGGCTGGACTGTCAGTACATGAATGAATCATAGGGCATTTGCTGGTAGGCTTACCAGCAAATGCCCTATGATTACATGTATTTTGTCTATTATTTGACACGAAAATGACATGATAAAAATAGTGTTGTGTTACTGATATCCATTGGTCCACTGCAGTCTCACCATTACCAAGATATAAATGGTACTGGGTCGAAAAATACGAATCATGAGTACCCTTGCATTTAAAATGTTCAGTATCCGCGACGATATAAATTTAAAATCACAGGGTCACTTTGTTAAGCAAGCTCTGCTATTATCGACTGCTACACTAACATTTAACTTCCTTTTGAATCTGAACGATGATAAATTATGATGATGACTTTGATCTGAACGGTGATGAATATGATGATGACTTTGAATCTGAACGGTGGTGAATATGATGAGTATGATGATGACTTTGAATCTGAACGATGATGATTATGATGATGACAGTGACTTACCAATAGTCAGCCTGACATTAGCGGGCTCGGAGTAGGCCATGTACCGCGCGAGGATGGTCTTTACTGGGGTCTTCGAGTTCCTGTGCTCAAACTTCACCTTGCATGTCGTGAACGCGAGGGATTGCTAATACGGACACAACATTACATAGTCAGTTCGTCTTTAGGACTAACAATATGGCATCATAAAACTTAATCTACAGTGAAATCAACTTATCTGTGAATTGAAGGAGGGCGCTGTCGGACGCATTGGACCAATCATTGGACGCAATTCGTGTGGTAGTAAATGTCAAATAAATGAGCACAAAGACCTTATGAATGACGCGACATTAGTTCCAATTTTCGCCACTTCACACATAAGTTGGTGGCAACGTACTTAAATTTCTACAGCAAAACATAGAATTATAAGGTTGCATTTTTAATAGATTCAATGTTATTTTGCAGTAAAACATAGAACCAACGCTCCAACTCAAAGTCACTAATGCGATAATGGTTACTTAAATTGCTCCTTAGTACAGAATTTGTAAGGTGATTCTTTACTAAGGAGCGATTAAAGTAATCGTTAGTGACTCTGAGTTGGGGCTTAAATGTAGGTGTCGCGTTCAGAAGTGAGGAATTTTAGCTTGTAGAATCCTTATAAGAGTTACGGTTTGGTTCTTTATGAGATCTGACAAACTCTTAACAGTCACAAAATTATGAGCTTAAAAGTGTTAGCAAGTTATTAACCGACTTCAAAAAAGGAGGAGGTTCTCAATTCGACTGTATTTTTTGTAATGTATGTTACCTCACAACTTTCGACTGAGTGAAACGATTTTGATGATTCTTTTTTTAATCGAAAGTGAGTGATTTTTTTTTAATTGAGCGAGATCTGACAAGTAGTTTTTGAGTAATTTTGAAGTCGGTTATTTTTTGTTAGTAAAATTTAGATTATTTTACATGAAAAGCTTTATTGTTATTATTATTAAGTGCAATCCTGTCAACCGCTGACACGCAAGCCCACTCACCGTTCCCTTCGCCATGATCTCCAGGATCCTGCCTTGGACCCACGAGCCGAAGGAGTTTCTCCTGGCATACACCGTCATGCCGACTCTGAGTGGCGGCTTCACCAGCTCGCCGGCCGACGGCAGCCCAGGGGGCGCCACCTCCGACGATATTATGTTCACCACCGACACGTCTGTGTTCTGAGGGTTAAGTGAAGATACGATAAGCCTGTTTCACTGTTTTTTAATGTACAACTACCCTCATCTATACTGATTTTCTCAAATTTTCAACTACCCACATTTATGTTTAAAAGGGTTCAATCAATATACAATATACATCTTTCTGCGTTCAATGTAAAACGAAATTTTATAAGACAAAATCACACCAATGTATACTACGAGTAGTGTCTTAAATACACGACCGTCTTCATTTCTATAGTTACAACTATGTACCCATTCTCGTAAGTCTCATAACTGATCAAACAAAAAAGTATTAGATATTGAGATAAAACTTACATCATCGTCAGCATCACTTTTCGCGGGTGTTTTATTTTCCACCTGAGGAAAAAAGCAATTATTCTTACTTCTTGCCTCTTTTTAGAATATCTTATCAACTGTCGTATTAATAATTGCTTATTGGTAACAGGCATTACGTATTACGTATGATACTTGACCTTGAAAATCATCTATACGGTCGAACATATGGATATTCTATCTCAATGTCTATCAATGCTATTGCCTTTAAAGCCAATAGTCTATCGAATATCAATAGTGAACTATCGCTAACCGTATGTGTAGCTGTGGGTACCTGTTCCGAGCCGAGTGGGGAGTACCCGAGCGGGATGGCGGGCCGCTTGGCCGGGTGCTCCGCCGCCGCCTCCAGCCGCCGCTTCGAAGCCCGCGTGGGGGTCGGGGCGGGGCTCTGCACGTGTCACACACATGTTACATGTTAACGAGTGTTCTTACAGTGCTCCAAATACGAAAGACGTATGGGAATTTGCAGCGGAGAGAAAGGAGGGCAATTGTTTTTTTCTGAAACTGTTCATGTATGTTGTTTTTTTGTTCGTTCGCATTATTTTAACTATGTTTATGTACTTACCTTGTATCAAATTAAACGTATTATAGTAAACTGATACTTCTTGGGAGAGTTCAGTTGCCTATATTACAGGCTTACGCCCAGTTTAGGCAGCTGACGATCATTCAGCTTGGTCAACATACTATAAAAATGTATTACCCAACACCATGTACATAATATGTAAACATATTCTTGATGAATAAATAAATGAAAATGAAATGAATTTCTGATAATTATGGTAAAATTAGAAAAATATTTAGAAAAGAAAAAATATGGAAAAATGTGTAATATTAAATAAGAGTAGCGGATGAAACGGGATAGATATACATATTTCTTCAAACTCACCTCTCCATCCGCTGGAGGTAATGCTGCCTGAATATAGCAGTACTGTAACAAACAAACGAACATACATTTACATTTATCATTAGTGTAGTATGGCGACATTGGCTTCAACCCATTAATGGCCCACTACTGGGCACGGGTCTCTCCTCTTGAGGAGGCCTAGAGCATACTCCACCACGCTGCTCCAGTGCGGATTGGTGGAGGGGTTAGTGGCCAACCCGAGTGTCGGAAGTTTTCAAACCGCCCGAGGGCCTCCGACATGGCTTAACGACTGTTATCTTATGATAACAACCGGGACCGACGGCTTTACGTGCCCTCCGAAGCACGGAAACGCTCAAGAAATTTTTGCCACTAGCGGTCACCCATCCAACTACCGACCGCGCCCGCTGTTGCTTAACTTTGTCGATCACATAGGATCGACGCAAGCCGCCGGGCTATGAGCGCTTCTTGCTTTTATGGCGACATTGCATACAATGAATCAGTCGTAAGGCCCAACACTGTAGTGTGTAGCTAAGACACCTTAATATATAAGTTAGGTTAATTCATATTAAAGGGAGTACTAATAAAGACATCGTTGCAACAACACGTATTATTCTTTCCACTGCACTGCGCACGACATCACAACACACATGACGGCACGACATGTTCAGACATCACTAGCACACTGACGGCAAATATACCGCGACTTCATGCTATTGACGTCTGCCGTGCCGTCCCGAAAGCATGCCATCGACAACTTTTTTGTACCTGCGATGAGCGGAATTTCAACCTTATATTATTTTTACTATCCGGTGTATTTCTGTCTGTTACAAAAAATCCCTTGCCACGACGATTCAATCAGCATCTTGTGGATGGCACCTATTTTCAAGACCAAGGTGGGAGCGAGTTTCTACCGCAGTGACGACAAAGTGGGCCGGTTAGTGTTATAGTGTGTAACAATGTGTATATCGACGCTAGAAAGCAAACACGTAGTAAACGACACTGCCGTCCTAACGAAGAGTGCAGTAAGTCGATTATTTGGGCAAATTGATTTAAGACCTTATGTTGTTACAGATAAGGTCTAAATTCAATTTTCCCAAAAACTCGACTTATTGCACTCTTCGTTTGGACGGCAGTGTGGTTTACTACGTTTTTTCTTTCTAGCGTCGATATGTAGTGTGTAATACGTAGTGTATGTGTATGTGTACTGCCGTCCTCAAACTAAAAGGCGGTTAAGTGACAAAAACAGTTTTTGAGGTTGAGCCAAAAAACGCAGGATTATTTTGAAATCGTGCTAGTGATTCTCTATAAACAATGTTAATGTTGTCATACCATGTCAAACTCAAAAGATATATATATTTTTGAACTTTAATATTACTAAAGGTCAAAAAAATATCAAAACTGTTAATAAAGTAAAAATTTACCAGATGACATTTAGCCGCCTTTTAGCTTGAGGACGGCAGCGTAGTGTTATGTACCTGCTGGTCGGGCGTGTCGTACACGATGAGCGGCGGCTGCTCCTGGATGTCCTGCGGGAAGCTGGCGTACAGGTCGTTGCGCACGCGGTCCGTCGTCGCCTGGCACTCGGCCAGGAACGAGCTGATCTCCGCGCTCTCCGCTGGGGAAGTCACCAATGTTAAAATAACCTAAATTTTACTAACAAAAAATAACCGACTTCAACATTACTCAAAAACTACTGGTCAGCACCCTAATTCACGTAATTTAAGAAGTTCGATTGCAGTGCAGTTGCAGTGACGTTCCGATCAAAATAACACTTTCGGTATTCTCTTAGCTTTCGCGAGCGCTGTCGAACACGCTCGCGTCACGCGAGCGCTAGTCAAACACGCTCACGTCACAAATAGGTATTCTGTTGATGCTCGTCAAGATAGCGTGTTTCCGATCGCAGTCTAAGGGTATTCTCATAAACTTTTAACGTTGAAATAACATCTCGGTACGAGTTTTTAAGCAGTTTTGTTGACGCTTTCTTTATGTTAGAAGTTACTCATTGCTTACTTTTGTCAATTAGACGTAGAAGTCAGTGAAAGTAAAATTATATTTCGTAAGTAAATTATAATTTAATTATTTAATAGATGTTTATCATTTTTAATTATTAATTACCGTGTTTTTGAATACAATACCTCTAACCTAATTAATTTAATTTTTGACGTGATAACGTCCATTAAAACGATGAGCGCCGCACCGGGCGCATCTTTGAAAAAATGTAGCGTTCCGCGAGCGAGACAGCGGCAAAAGCGAGAGAGAGAGGCACTATCGGCTACGTTGTCACGTTAAACTAGAGTCCGTAAACCGCCTTTACAGACAACCATTTTTTTCTAGTGAAAATGAGTTTGCACTTTGGATGGCGGATGTTAGCCTTAACTAACGAAGTAGATGAACGAGATCGCCAAGCTAAAGCGCGAACACGTAGGCTAACGGCGAATCCATACGCCATAACGGATCGAGAGTTTATAAAAACATACCGACTGAGTAAGTCTTTGGTTTGGTTTTTTAAGTTCTCCAAATCTTTCCAAATCAAAAATTTTTAAACAAAAAAAAAATAAGCAGTCGCAGTCGGCTCGAACTTTGGCGCACATTTTGTTTTGACACTTTTTTTATTACTAATTGCATTACGAGGCAAAGTAAAGACCTTCATTCTGCCATATTGAGGTAACATAAATAAGACTTTTTTTGTGAATTGAAGAACAAATCATTACTTTTTTTACAAAAAGTTTCACAAAAATCATTATTGGGATAATAAATAAATATTGTTCAACGTTTTTTAATGGAAACATAATAAATTGTATTTGATTAATTAAAATAAGTTTATTTGTTCTCTCATATGACAACACTAACACAGAGTACTAAATAGCCGAAGAAAAGTTTGGCAGGCGCGCACGGCGCAGGATGCGTGCAGGAGAAGTGAAGTTCACGCGCAGTTTGCGTGCAGTTGACGCGCAGTTCAAAAATTACGAGAATACGGTTTAGACGCTAAACGTCAACCAACGTCAACTTGATTGCCGCGTCACTGCCACTTGATTGCAGCGTCACTGCAACTCAATCGATGCGTCTTATAGTTACGTGAATTAGGGTGCAGATCTCGCTCAAATTTATGTGGGACGACATGACAAAGCACCTGCTTCCGATTAAAAAAAGAATCATCAAAATCAGTTCACCCAGTCGAAAGTTCTGAGGTAACAAACATAAAAAATACAGTCGAATTGAGAGCCTCCTCTTTTTTTTTAAGTCGGTTAATAATAAACCCCCGCCTCCTAGTTTTATTTTCACCAAAAACGGCTTTCAACAAAAATAACGCATTGATATCGGTCCATTCCTTTAGGAACTACGACGCTAAGCACACAGCACAGGCACACGCACGCACATATACACAAACGCGCGCACGCACGTAGACACGTCAAACTTATAACACTTATAAAGAGGGGCATTATTTGCGTCGGGAGTTAAAAATATTTTATTGTTTCCTCTACGCAAAGAACACAGGCCGGTGAACAATGAGTACATTAATCAGAGTGGACTTCTTTCCTTTTTTTGTACTACTTTCCGGTGGTGATTTTTGTACTGCTAATGTTCATAAGCGACGGTCGAACTAATGATTATATAAATTCAGAATTTAACTAGCTACCCGGAGAGACTTCGTTCTGTCAAAAGTTTATTTATTTATTTATTTTGAGATGTAAGCTATCCTATCTTTCAAGTTGGATCAAACTGCACACGGTGTATAAATTTGATTAAAATCGGTTAAGTACTTTAGGAGTCCATCGTGGACAAACAAAGTGACACGTAATTAATATATATTAAGATGTTATAACGAAAAACACTGGGACGGCGTGAACATAGTTTTACATTAAACTCGTTTGAAATTTACCTCACGAAGGTGCGACAAGTAACGCTATACATTGGTAACTCACTCTCCAGTCTCCGCAGCTCCATCTGCAGCACGGACTCAGTGTCCGACAGCCGGGAGTCCATCTTATACTTCACCCACGTCTCATTGATCATGTCCGCTAAGTTATCTTCTAAGAATCTGAAAAAAAATTAAATCAATTACGGTTGTATTCCACGACAAAAGTAACTAATATCTGTCAATCCTGCTCGAAGGACCAATAATTAAGTGTGATGAAGTTATCTAAAAAGTTTGTAGTTGGCATAAATATCTTCATATTTATAAGTTATGACGTGGAATCTTCAAGAAAAAATTGAATACACTTTTATAATGTTAGTGCACTCACTTTCTTAGACTACGTATCTGCTTATCAGATGGGATTATAGTCAAGCATTAACTTATATTATGTATAACAAGCACCTCCACCAATCCGCACTGGAGCAGCGTGGTGGAGTATGCTCCAGGCCTCCTCAAGGGGAGAGACCCGTGGCCAGTAGTGAGCCATCAATGGGTGGAAGCCATGCATAATAATATTGGAGATTATTATTCATCATCAACACATACTTGGCAGCGATGTCTCCTATCTTCTCCTCCTGTTCGTCTGTGTCGAGTTCGCCCTCGGAGTCGGAGTCGGAGATCTCCACCAGGTCGAGGCTGAGCGTGGCCATGTCCAGCTCCATCAGCGGCGTCAGGTTGCGGATGCCTTCCATCAGATCCTGGGGACGAATCGGTTATGTAAATAACTGTAAATTTAATATTTAAACTTGATTTTCACCAAAAAGGAGCTGAAACGCCTGAACAAATCTTCATAAATTGTAGCTAAGAACCATATATAGGTACTATGATAAAGCACCTTTCCGAAAAGCTGGTAGATTAAAAAAAGTGACGTGTATAAGTGTATCAGTGACACCTACATGACAAAAAATTGTGATTTTAATACTTAATTATTACCATTATTGTTTTTGTGTGGTCCACCTGGATAGCTACCACCCTCTTATATGAGCTATCAAACGACTCGTCCAAGTGGTAATGAGCTCACCTCGTTCCTCGCCTGCACCGGTCGCCAGCACTCCTCGCAGACGAGCGCGCGGCGCCGCTTGTCGCCGTCGTAGTAGGCGACAGTGGCCGCGTCCGCCGCCAGCCACGCCACGCCCGGGGAGTACTTGCACATGGTGTTGATGCACCTCGTCTCGCGCTTGGCCGGCTCCACTGTCGGTTGCGGCGCTGCGTTGTATTGACAAAACAAATCAATCATTAATACGTAAAATACCCCTTTACCTACTGTACAGTCGGCCGCAGAAGTAGCTTAACATTATAGTACTTTGTAATAGTAACTGTTTCGACGGTTTCCTAGCAACATCTATGACAAAATCAAGAAATGTAATGTGACAAGGTACTAAAATGTTAAGCTACTTCTGCGGCCGACTGTACCCCTTTTGGGATAATGCGTACATGTCGGCGTGTGAGATTTAGTAGTTCATGTTTTTTTATTTGGTTCACAAATTGAATGTTTTGACACTGTAGCACATCTTAATTTATTAAGGTGTAAGGACGCAGTGTCCATTCTAAAAGCAGTGAACACAGCATGCAAGACAGAAAAACGTGTTAAGTATTACTAATAAAAAAAATACAAAGTAAAGGTTGTAAAAGGTTGTTCATTTGATGGCTTCACGAGTAAGTACTTTAGCCATATATTTTTTATAATCATGAAAATATAATATATTCGGTTTAGGGGTCCGTTTGCGAAATATTCAGCCTTTTTATTAGTCAAGTCCCCCCCCCCCCTCGACCTGCCAGCAAAATGGTAAGTGTTACATGTGATATAATTTACCTTCAACTGGCGCGGCAGGTGCAGCGGTGTCTTCGTCATCCGAATCCAGATTGAACACTTCCAGGCCACCCAATTTTTCCGACTGAAATAAGTTAATATTTTGTTTTTACATACACTTGCGTGCGAACGTAAGGACGTGTATATACTTGCGTGCGTGGACGTGATAAATAATAATAATAAATTACAATTACCTGTTTCAGAGAAGCAGATGACGAATTTTCGTCTTGTTTTTCTGTGGGCGTTACTTCTGTGGCATTTTCCATGGTGTCTTTGGGCTGTTAAATATTAATAAATATTAATGTACAGTGGATTTCGGATATAGGGACGATGACGCCGCCTGTCATACCACTATCATGAAATCGTTATATCCTGAAATCGTAACAAGCAAAGGTAAAGAAATGCATCGGTTTACGGGTTTTCTTCATTTATTCAAAAGTTTACTAAACATAGTTGCTACTCACAATAATTTCACTTCGTAACTGAATAATTTCAACTCCGAACTCTCCGAAACTTGCGGTACACACTTACCTAACTACCTAGCTAATAGTAATATCTATAAACAATAGGAAAAGGTCACTACAGTACAAAGATGGTCAGCACCATCTTTGTGGATTTAAAAAAAGAAAGCTTTTTTATAACTTTGGCAGCCAACTAACTAACAGTCGTAAAAATAATTAACTAGTAACAACATTAAATATAAGTTAAAACAGTTTTATATAAATCTGTGAAATAGTATAATAGTATCGATGTGAACTCTGTTCGTAGCATTAGACTATAAGCCTCAGTGGCTTCATTAATGCTGCAGTATCTTGTTATTTATTTGATTTTTAAGCAATAAATAAATAAAAAAAATTAAAACCAGCCGCTACACCCGCTCCCCTCTGTCGGGAAGTCACTATAGCCACATGAATTTCGTATTCAAGTATGCTTTAAATTAAAGGGACTAAGCTAAGATTTAACGTCGCTATGTCGTTATAAATGAAATCCACTGTATTTGTACACATCTTACAGATATATTTATTGATACATCATATTATTTTATTTAATTATTATCCCCTCTTTCATAAAAACTAGCAAAGTTATAGAAGGCTTACTGTAGTACTTTACTTTGTTTTTTCTTTCACTTTTATGAAAACCGATAAAGATAAAACTTATAACAGTGCAATAGCTACAGTTGTTTTATTAATAAGTCCGTATGTAAATTAAACGCTAAAATGATTATCACCAGTTACCTCATCCGCCTTGAGAAGCTCCTCATCCAAGATTTCCAAGGTCATGTCCACGTCGGGCACCGGACCCCCCTCAACCGCTCCCGGCGCCGGGCTCGCCTGAAACATTATTGAACATGTACAATGCTAAAACAACTATCATCGTCACACTAATTTCATGACTTTTTGATGCCTCCCCCCGTCCTTATTACAGCTGGTCACATTTGTGAGACCTCCCCCCTTGTGTGACGTCACATCATGTGAAATTTTACACCTAGAAATTATTAAATTAAAACAGCAGTTCCGAAATAAGTACAAATATTCGATTTTGAAATGTGACGTCATGAAATTTAGGACCCCCTCCCACGCCTTGTCACACAATTTCACCCCCCCTCCCTCCTAACGTGTGACGTAATTTATGGATGGCCCCTATATAGCCTTGCTGATATGGTACATTTTTGTATACTGCTGACTTTATTGTTCTTTATTTCGCCTAATTATTTCAATGTACATAGGTGTACGTGAAATAGTTGACAATAAAGTGCTTTGTTATCTTTTGTTTCATTTTTTAATTAACCATAGAAGTTTTTATTTTAATTGGATAACTGTGGTCAAAGTCAATAACACAACGGAAGCGTTGCTTGAAATGGTAATGAACCTGCTTTAACTAATTCATGAATCATATTCCTTGTTATTTAACCAACAAGCTTATAACAACACTGTCGACCAATCATAGGTCTGATTGACGTTGACCCGAAGACTCGTGATAGAGCGCAGATATTCATCCAATGTCACATGATCCTTCTTCTTCAGATACCTCTACGAAATGTGCTTCCAAAATAAGGTTTGTATTGTATAACATTGTAAAATAAAATAGTTTTTTGATCTACATACTAAGTAAATACCTACTTATTTAGCCTAGATTTATTTGAAACGGTATTTGTTCATAAGAGTAGCATGGGCATATAACTGGTAGTTAAACTTTCAGATTAATTTTATTCTATCACAAAAGACACACCTGACATTGAAAGAGCCAGAGAGAATAAAAGATAGCGTTAGAAAGGAAGGGAACTCATTACGCGTTTTTGATTAGAGCTGTGCCGACCTGAATTGCAATTTATTGCATCGGAGCTAAAGTCGCTATTTATTTAAATGATTTTGCGGAGTTATTCTTCTGTACACTTCTGTACCATTATGTCTTCGTGATTTAACCATAAAAAACCTATACCTACATAAATAAAATTAAAATGTGTGCAATTCACACGTGGTAGAAGTGAAACCTTCAAAATTTTTGTTTTCTAGATAATGAGACAAATTAAAATTTCGGGAAGATGATAAATGTAGGTTTCACTACTCCACTCCACTCCGCTCCGCTCCGCCCCGCTCCGCTCCACTCAACTCCCGTACCCTACCCCTGTACAATGCTTCCTATCTCACTTTAGAATTTATGTGTTTGTCTCTTTTTACTGGACAGTTTCGTTTCATAAAATTTCAAGTCACCCCCGTACTAAAGAAGTTTTCACTTCAAAAATTACCTCTGGTTGCTTTGGTTGTTTGCCTTTATCTGGTTGCTTCTCAGCCGTCGGCTGTGCAGAGTGTGGTTGTGGTTCTGGCTGCTTAGTCGTGGCTGGCGTTTCGACTGGCTTTGAGACTATTTCAATTTCTAAAACAAATAATAATTTATAATAGACAACAGTCTGGCCCGTCCAGCCACTAAAAGAATGCATTTCCGACGTCTGTGAATTGCTAAGATTTATGTTATCTATAGTCCAATTTTTTTTTGATGATTTGTATTTAATAAACAATCTTATAGGGTCTTTTTATCTTTTTTGTCTTTAAAATATCGCAGGCATAAAATTAATATAATTTAAGAATAGATTATCATTTAACGATGAAGCTAATTCTTTTTTACTATTAATCTTTACTTTAAACTAATATTTAAAGTAGTAAACTAATATTTAAAGTGAGTAGTAACTCACCATCTTCCGAGCTCTCCTCGAGGTCCACGAAGTTCCAGACTGACTTCTGCGGCGTTATGGACAGGCTCAGCTTCTTGTGCGGCAATTTACTCACCATCTCTGTTACAGATTCTAATTTTTCTGGTTGTTTGAGAAAATAAAATATATTTTTTGTTTAAATACAGTAAATAAAACATGTAAACAAACAATTGGTAAATGGTGATGCTGTTGGAAGTGTTAATGCTAGCTTAGTAAAAGCCTTTTTTACTTTTAATTTGAATGAACCCACATTATAATAAGATAAGATATATGTTTTTTTTTCTTTTTCTTCTCTCATTCTTGGCCGCCAATGCATCAGTGTTGCTTTTGGTGTTGCTGATGCAATGGACGCGACAGCCACTTACCATTTGGTAGATCGTCAGATCGTTTCCCGGCTATTAAAAAAAAATTACAATGCTGGAATAATGACATACAATTGAAAAATTGATTTACCTGACGTCTTCTCGATCTCTGATTTATCAGTCTTCTTGGCTGGTTCTGGGATGGCTTCCTCGGGTTCTTTAGTCTTAGTGTCGTTTTCATCCTTTTCCTGATTTGGTTCATCAGAATCAACTGCCTTAACTTCTACTGGGACCTTAAATAGGAAATAAATTAATTACAGTGGATTTCGGATATAGCGACCATGCGGGACGCGTATTTCCATTTACGTGTTCAATACGGGTTTTTCACGCTAATTCTTTTTCCAAACTCGTGCTCAATTCAAGGCACGCGTCCTCCAATTGCGCACGTGTTTATAACGTGTTCATGGCGATGCATGTAACTTATGCATGAAGTTCGCGCGCAAACCTCGACGGAGGGGATCACGGGGGGCAGAGCCCCCGCTAAGGGGAGATACAAACAAAGATAAATCATAAAATTAATCAGTATACTCACATCAATCTCCATAGTCTCAACGGCTTTAGTATCCTTCTGATCCTCATTTGTAACACTGCTAACTGTGAACTGGAACGCTTCCTCCCGTTCCGGTGTGGGTAACTCCTCATCCAGATCACAGACCATACTACCATCAACGCTTTCTAACTCTGTATATTTTGTCATCTCTTTCTCTTCAGTTTCCACTACATCTTGGGCTTCCTGAGCATCATCTGACGGATGGTTTGAGTCTTCTGAGTGTTCCGCTGTCATTAAATTACTCTCTGGAAGTAAGTGTCATGTCTAATCAATTTACCATGAACTAATTATTATTACTAAAGTACTTACTTGTATTTTAAATTCTTTAAAATTTAGATAAAATGATAAAAAGTGTACCTAACATTTCATTATGTATATTGCATATAAGTGATTGCCAGAAAGACTATAATGAAATAAGGGTTGACTGGTAGAGAATGCCATATCAGGCATTAAGTCTGCCCATTGTAATCTAGTTTTTTAGGTTTACAATAAAGAGTGAATAAATAAATAAATGAAAGTCCTTCTGCTCTTCCATTTACATCCATGTACAAATCACTGATGGACATACAGAACTGGGACTTCAGAAACTACCAAGACGTGTGATCAATCTTTTATTGGCCCCATAATGTCCATCCCACCAACTACCAAACAGACAGAAGTTTGATTGAAATTGACCACAATTATCTGCAATTTACCTGGGTGATAGTTGAAAATTGAATATTGCAAGTCAAGTTGACAATGAATTATGTATTCTATGAGTTTTTCACTCTAAAAGGAATCTAAAACTAACTTTATTTACTTACCATCATCTTGATAAAAGTCATCATCATCATCTTCATCGTCGTCTTGATCATCGTCATCATCCATGACTCTTGTAGACTCTGCCAAGAGGCCGAGGGTATCGGAGTCTGGGACATCATTTGATGAATCTTTGTTCAAATCCAATTCAACAGTTGATGTTGACGGTTGTGGTTCAGAATCCTCTGGATCTTTGATTAGCATCTTTTCATTTGGTTCAGTCAATGATATAGCTTTTTCTTCTGGAGCAAATGAAGTTTCATTGGTATTTTTGGCAAGATCTTGAGAAGTTAGTGACTGTTTAATATCATCTTTATTTATCATAGTAGAATCTATTTCACCAATATCCTTTTCAACTTCATTAGAAATGTCATCATCCATTTTATTGTCGTCAGGTGCTGGCAAACTGCTTTTGTCATTGTCTGGAACTGTCACTGAAGGTTCATCCACAGACATGTCCTGTTTCTTATCATCCAATTCTTCAACTATTGGAATTTCTGTTTCAACTTTCGCGGACTCGGCTGCTTCTTGTTCCGCTTGTTTTAAACATTTTTCTTCATTAATATTATAAGCTGCAGATTCACTACATTCTGTACTAATTACGTCATTAATAACATCAGGTAACACTTCTGACTGCTTATTACTTTTTTCTCTTATTTCAGTTGACGTAGATACCTGTTGTGCAATAGGTTCTTTTGAAATATCATCAGAATCTGGCACCAATACTGGGAGTTCTTCATCCTCACTATCCTGAATGACAGATACTTCAGCTTCGTCAATTACAGCTGATATTGGACGTGCATTTTGATGAAGCACTTCAGTACTTTCATCATTATCTAACACCGATATTAATGGTTGGTCATCTTCCTCTATCACAGAAATTTTCGACAATTCATCTGTAGGATTGGTATTAACAAGAGTAACTGCTGGGGCTGACTCATAAATTTGATCCTCTGGTTCAATAGCTTTAACAGCTTGAGCTAATTCATCTTGTTCTTTTTGTCTTAATTCATTTTCATCCAATTCTTTTTTTTTAGGCTCAGTTTCAGATATGCACACAATTTCTTCAGTCGTGTCGAGGTCTACTTCTGCTTCAGTCGATAATTTTTCTACTTTATCCTTTATGGAATCTGTTGAAGGTCTTGGAATGTTTACGACCCTTTCTGTTTTATTTTGTTTCTTTAATTTATTACTATCTGAACTTATTTCAGAAGTTTCCATCTCATCATTTGAATCTAAAAGTTGCATTTCTTCCTCAATACTACTAATAAGAGTGGTCACTTTGAGATTCATATCCTTTTCTCTTTGTTCACTTGGTGTAGCTTGAGGTTCCAAGTCATTATTTTCTTCAGTAATAGCTGGAGTTATTAGAGTTTCTTCTGAATCAGAAATTGGAACATTATCCATGGGGTCATCTTGTTCTATGTTAGACAATGTTTCTGCTAATGATTTTACTTCGTTTTGAATTGCTGTTATCAAATTGGATTCACCAATGGTGGGTTCAGTAATTACT
This sequence comes from Thymelicus sylvestris, assembly GCA_911387775.1. Taxonomy (NCBI): domain Eukaryota; kingdom Metazoa; phylum Arthropoda; class Insecta; order Lepidoptera; family Hesperiidae; genus Thymelicus; species Thymelicus sylvestris. The sequence continues at coordinate 2,363,280 of OU426903.1, forward strand.
TCAGCAAGATCTGTTGGTTTAGTTTCTTTAGAATCTTGTTCATCAATAGAGGACATTGTATCTGATAGAAGTTTCATTTCCTTTTCGATAGCTTCTGCTAATTTTGCTTTATTAGCAGTAGCAGTGTTTTCAAGGTTGTAATCATCATAATCTGGAGACATTTCTAATTTAATATCCAATTCATTTTCTTCAAGAGAAGACAATATTTCAGCATTTACTTTTGAAACTAATTCTGACAAGTCTGCGTCTGTCTCTTCAGGGTTTGAATCTTTTTCATTATCTGATAACAATTCAATATTCATGCTTTCTATTTCCTCATCCATATCTGGTAACATCCCAGGTATGTCTAGCATTACATCTGGTTTGTTTATGCCATGTTCACTTTTAACAAGTACTTGACTCTCTATGAATGAGTCGCTTTGCGATACACTGGCTACTTCTATATTTTGCATAGATTCTTTCTCATTATTAACAGCAGTAACAGTTTCTAACAAGTCATCTGGTTTGTCTGTAGTGACAGCATCAGCAAGATCTTCACCAGATTCTTCATTTATATCAGTGGCTATATTTTCCCCGAATTCCAGAGAGTTTTCATCATCATCCCATCTCAGTTTCATTTCCTCTTCCTGCGTATCACTAATTAATTTGTCTTCAAGATCGCCTCTAGGATCATTTTCTTCGTTTTCTACCAAGTTTTCAGGACTGTCTTGCTTTGTAATATTTTCTTTGTATTTATTCATACTGAAGGATCCTGCATCCCCTATATCCTCTGCATTACTTGGTTTATCTGAAGCTGCTGTAGAACATGATGATTCTACTATTGCCGGTTTTGCCAGCCCACCCTCGTCACCCTCGCAAACTTCTACATCTTCACAATCGCCTTTTGATTGGCTTTTATCGTCAGTATTACACGAATTTTTCTCTTCGTCAGTAGAATTCATCTTAATATATTTCTTAGCAGTAGAAAAATAAAAACTTTCGAGTAGGAATCAACAATCACATCCAGGGCAGAGGCTAAATTCTAGTTACGAATTAAAGCACGATGCAGTTTTAGGTAAGCGATTAAAAATACATACAACAGTTCAATGCCATTCTAAATACGAGTTACCGATTGTGAGATTACACAAATATATTTTGAACACAAAACGAATGCAATATCGTAAAATCTAAAATCTGCATTCATTCGGCAAAACAATTTCTGCAATTTGTTTGATTTTTTGACAGTTAGGTTTTTAGCCACAGAATATTTATGGGTAACAACGGAAGTCAGCCAGCACAGACAGAAAAGATTTTATACTTTGCTTAAGGAATTTTGAGTTGACTTGGCTGTGAGGTATGATCATGGATATATTACTCTAACTGGATATATAACTTCTTAGTGGTACCAGGGTACCACCCATAGATATACATAATTATACTTTAGCTAGATCGACGACTTTGTAGAGGTACCTGACGTTCGATGACGTCATACCCTAAAGTTCATTTTTCTATAGTCATATTTCATAGTCCCAGGACATATCATTCAATTGTGTTTTTTTTTTATAACGGTATAAAAACATCCAAGATGATTATTAAATATTACTACAATATAAATGTACCGTAATTATTTACCTTAATTTTCAATTTACATTTTATCTATGAACAACCATATCAAAATAGGACATAATTTTTCTAAGCAAGTATGGACACCCTACAATTATGAAGGACAACGTCCATCCGGCCTGCGATTGGTCGAATGGTCATTCTGATATAACGTCATCGAACGTCAGGTACCTTTACAAAGTCTATGATCCAGATAGAGTAATTTATCCATGGGCATGACCATTGTAATACAACGCGTAACGCTAACGCTGCATCACGTAGTACAGCACTTAAGCACACTTTAATATCGGTGTGTAACGGTCAGCAAAAATCACCATTCCGAAATTCCTCAGTAATACAACATACAGATTAACAAACAGTAGAAAACTTCAATCTCAATCATTTAAAAATCTATGGGTACTATCACTAATCTGTGGACTGTGTTGACAAATTTGTCTGATTTGACATTTGACAGTGACGTGAAGTGGTCATGACAGTTTGACATAATTGATCAAAAATATCAAAATGAATTGAATTGAAATTTATATCAAATTCAGCAGAAAATAATAAAATAACTGCATTTTATTGATCTTCGTATATTTATTCCCTATTAACATATTGACATAATTCATCGCGTTCATTTAAATCATGTGCACTGCTCTGTTTTTGCTCAAACTGTAAACATTATTTTGGCATTTTAGACATCGAAGGCAACACGTTCAACCTCATCGAAAACTGCATGTATTTTTATTAGTTTTCCGAATTTCAATATGAATTCCGTGAACAATTTCCTGTCCCCGCGTGTGATGGTTGGAGCGGCGATCGTGGGCATTGTCGGAGCGGCCGGAGTGTTTATTTACGAACAGGTTTATGCCGAAAAGAGGAGAGCTATGTTAGGTAAGTGACGGCATGCTTGTGTTTTTATTATTGTATAATATTATGAAGCAGAAGATTAGGTTTTCAGGTGTTCTTCAGGACCGTATGTTCATAGCAAATACTTTGGCAAGTTAATGTAGGTTAGAGGGCCTTGTATAGCTGGGTTTACGGTATCACGCCTGCCAATAAGAAAAGTGTGCATAATGGGTCTGACAAACGTTTTTTACTTTACATTACATGCCAACAGCAGCGTAGCGTGGGGGGGGGGGGGGCCGTGGCCCCGGAGGGCACATGAAGAGGGGGCGGCAAGCAACTTTATTTAAATTTTAATGTAAATTATTGTGCTATGAAAAAAACAAGGGTAAAAATGTATAAAAAAACTACCTGAATTTGGGGGAGGGGGGGTGATGGAGGGGTGGGGGGGGATGCAAGGAACCCCCCCGTACAATTTTTTTTCGCAGGAAACGAATACTTTTTTTTTTATTGAATTTTGAAATTCTAACTTTGATTCAACTAAACACTCTAAATTACGAATGCCAAACGTCAACAATGTGACGTTAAAATGTGAAACTGTTAAGAATTCGACTCTGAATACTGTGATACCACCCTCAATCCTCCGCGACGCACGTAATATCGAGATATTTAGAAAAAACGAACCTAACCTCAAAGTACTAAAACAATACACTAAACACACCACTGCTTTATTGACATGACAATGACACTTGACAGTCGACAATTTACATTTTCTTCCCATACATAGCATTGACGTAAATACGTTCAGCCAATGACTCAATAAATCGATTACAACTCTTTTAATCGATTTACCTTCGCCAAAAATGTCGACGGGACCCCGCTTCGCGGGGTCCCTCCTTTCTCGTAAATAAAAACAGGAACCTAACTAACCTAATCCAACTATCTATTTGGTAAAACTATAGATCTAAGGAATCTGTGAAAACTGCTCAATATTTGTCTAAATTTATGTCAGGTTGTGGAGGAAGAAGAAAAATTTTGAGCTCCGTATGGGGAGACACTACACCACTTCTACTATTATTTTAGAAAAATAATGACAAAAATAATTATACATGCAAAATTACATTATATGCACTTTTAGGGAGAATTTAGGGGTTTTTGATTCACAAACAGGCTTCCGAACGTCTCCGGCGCTGCGGGAAGTGCAGCCCCTCCGCCCTTGCGTAACAAACTGCAGGCACTCCATGCTCGCCTACGCATCTTCGGCTTTTTGGTCGCCTTCGGCGACCAGCCTCAGCCGCTTCGGCTCACATGGTGCCTGCAGTTTGTTACAGCGGGCGGGCGCTGCTCTCCCTCCGCGCCTCCGGGGTTTACATTCACTCTAGGGGTAGGGCAGACAGTACCACGTGGGGTCGGGGTTGACTAAGTCGGTTTTGTAACCATTTCAACCTACATCTGGAAATTAAAAAAATCCAAAACGGAACGGAATAACAAATTGTGTCATTTTAAAATGTAATGGTGGTGGGTAGATACGAAAACTATTCATTTAAAAATCCTAACGAAATCATACAATTACGAAAATACTTCAATTCTGCATTAGTATTTACAAAATACAATACTAGTAGAATTATTCGATAGGTAATAAAATATTTCTATTTTATGCATTAGTTACAAATTTTTAATTTGTAGTATTATGTTTGTCACGTAGTCCTATGCGATTACGAGTCGATTCGATTATTATTTCGATTCTGATTGGTATAATCGCCTTCATAGCTCTAGTAGTGTTTACATACTCTATGACAGATGTCAAAATGGCGGTATGAATGTTTATAATATGTCGTGAGAAAAGAAAAGTATTTTAGTTCATTTTAAATATTTTGGTGTCTCCCGCAAAAAAAATTAGGCATCAAGGTGCTTGCATGGGTCCCCGTATTCACAGTGATAGTTATAACAGTGACTAAATAGTGATATTTCATGTTTGCATAATGCATTAAGTGATTTTAAAATAAGAGATTTCGGATTTTCTCGGTGTGAAAAAAAAAATACGTCTCCGCGCGCAATAATTGCATCAAGATACCTTTTACGTAACCCTGGATAAGAGAACACATATATATCAAGTAACATTCAGGTAGCCACAATTAACAGTTTACCCAAAACAAGAAAAGTGCATTTTTAATTAATAAAAAAAATATTTTAAATAATATGGGGGTGGCAAAGATCACTGGGGGGGGGGGCGGCAAATTTTCGCTCAGCTCCGAGCGGCGGGAGCCCACGCTACGCCACTGCATGCCAAATAATTCTACAAAAAATTAAGAGAAATATCTTTCTTCATATTTTAAAAAATGGCTGAGATATTTACAATCAAAGTGCGGATTTCTGTGGTTTGTTGCAGTCAGCGAAGTGGCGCGGTTAGACAAGCAGGTGTCTGCGATGAGGGCTGACCTAGAATCACTGAGAGAGCTCCAAAAAGAAACGTAAAGATTTTTTTTTTTAATACATAAAACAAACTTGTAGTAAACTTAATTATGTGTAGTCCTCTTGTCTAGAAATTCATATGTTTTTATTTTATTTAATTGAAGTAAGTAGTTTTGCAGTTACGATCTTTTTAATTCCGTGTGTGACGTCGTATTGCCAAACGCCACTCTGACTACGGAAGCGTGAAATCTTTCCAGTAAAATTGACATTAAAAAAAATTTGGAATGCAAACTTCTTACATACAGGTCTGGAACATAGCTACCATTGCAATCTGAAGTCACAGTCGAGAGCATTGCTACAAACTAAAAACTTAAATATCTCTGAACTATGTTTGTTTATAATACAGTATATGATAAGGTCAAAAATGTCCCCAGTCAACTGCGTCGTGCGAAGCACAAGGCGCGCGTGCGCCGCCAGGCACCCAAAGCCGCGCCCTCTGGCGACGCGGGAGACGCGGTGGACGCGCGCGAGCAGAGCTACGCCTCCGACTCGGAGTACTTCACTGACTATCAGTCCGTGCTCGGTAAGTTATTTTACAATATCATCGTTAAGCAGCAGCTAAATCGTTGATCCCCAATGACAAAAGATGCTAATCAACAGGTGCTAATCAATTTCGAAAACTTACATTTTTCTTTTTTTTACATTTATGTAATGTTTGCAATTTAGATGCGTAACTCGCATTTCCTCTATGCGAGACATCGAGTGAGAGATGATGTGAGAGAATATGCAAGCCGAGAGTAAGTGGAAGAGATAATCTTTTTTAATATTTAGTGTTTGTGATCGATTATATAGGCACGGACGGCGACATGGACAGCGAGGAGTTCTACGACGTGCCGACGGACGACGAAGAGGACACGCTGCGCGGCTCGCTGCGCAACGGACACGCCGCCGACCTCACCGACGATGTATGTACCCTACAGGCTACAGGCTACAACACACTTGATACCGACATTCATGGGGAGATTTAGAAATAATATTTATTGGGCTCGGCCCAATGAAACGACGATATCCAACAGCTATTTTATTATACTTTTCTACAAGATAATCTTAACACTAAAATTAGGTTCTAATATTACTAACTTCCAGAGAGACATAACTTTTGCAACCGACTGTTCAGCCCAAATGTCGAAAGACGAATGCTTCGCGTTCGGTGCTCTTTGCTATAACATAATCTATACTGACTGGCGTTGGATCAATACATCAATACGCCTGACGGAGACTGATGACAGTAGGCTGCACAAGTCAATTACCATACTAATATTCACAATAGTTATATACAAAGATTACACTGTAATTATATAATAGCACGCTAACATACATATTATAGAATGTGTCGTTCCTATCTCAGATTATAAAATATCTGGGTGCCAAATTGCATCAAAGTCCGTTCATCTGTTTTGCATTATGAATAACAAACATCTATACTATAATATTTATTAAAAATATAACGTACAACTAGACTGGATGACTATTTCGAGAGTGCAAACCTAAGATATTTTTTTTAAATATGATATTACTGAGTATTTAAGATGAAAGCTTGACTTGTGGTATTTCCTTTCCAGGATATTCCTGCAGAGAAAGAGACACCGGATATATCCAAGACTCCACTACGGGACAGTACATAGCTGTGAATGGAATGGTCAGTTTATTTGTATTTTTTTTATAAATGTAGACATGAAATAAATAATGTACAATCGGTGTTACATTTTGTAAGTGCTTGTTCACACTGAACACTGAACGCGCCCGCGCCCGCGCCCGCGTCCGCGAGTTCAGTGTGAACAAGCACTAAATCCTCCTAGTTAACGCATATTCACGCATGGTGTGATTTGAGAGTTTTTTTTATTAACTTATGGGTGCTATCCTCAATTTAATATTAAATGTAATTAATGTTTATATATATTTATTTCCAAACTGTGTTCGGACACTCCGTTTAATTGTAATTTTTGTTAACCGATTTCTAAAAAGGAGGAGGTATTCAGTTTGGTGTTTTTTTTTATCTCAGAACTTTCGACTGGGTGAACCGATTTTGGTGATTCCTTTTTAATCGAAAACTGATGCTTGTCATGTGGTCATTTTGAGTTCCATTTGAGCGAGATCTGACGAGTAGTTTTTGAGTTATCCCTAATTTTGAAGTCTTATTTTTTGTCAAGAATTATTTCAATGTCTACATTGTTGGATATATAATGTATTTTTTATTGATTTCAGGTACTATGGTTAGGGTAGTGTATGGGACGTTGGGAGTAGTCTGGGAAGAATAGTGTACTTTATAATTTTATTATGTATAGACGGGTATGACGGTCATTTAAAATATTATGTAATCGAATATTTAATGGTAATTATTTTTTCATGTAATGATACTTGGTCATAGAAGACTATAGGATCTTTTCTACTGAAATATAATAATAGACGTAGCTCGCTGCTCTTAAATTATTTAATATTAGTTGGCAATTTAATGTATTCATACTTTCATATTGACTTGTAACTTTAGAAGATAATGCACAAATTCCTATTGATACTAAATGCAAGCTCAATGCAAACGAAACTTCGGTGGGTGAATAATTATATTGAAAAGTAGCTAATAAATTCATTTGAAATTTTTATACAAGATAGTGTTTTAATGGTAATAATGGTATAGTGTTGTATCGTCCTATTTCTTAGCAACCACGGAATGTAAAATTGAAGCGTTTAAGAACTTTAATTGCTATAACTGTTAATAATGACTACTTATTATTATTAACTTTAGTGGAGATTTGAGTGTAACTGGGATTTAAATGAATTTATATAAATATATTTTTTTCCACATTTGGTAACTTTTGAGGTATTATGTATATTAAAATAAAAAAGCTAGCAAATCAAGATTGCGGGTTGGTTTAGATTTGATTTATAACATTATGCATAGGTATATTTTTTACTTTTAATGGAAATAAATGAATTACATATTACCTGCACCTATTTGAAAAATCCATTATCTCCAATCTATTGAAATATTAGAAAATGCTGACCTTGAAAATAGAAAATTGCTACCTGCTTGAAAATGTCAAAGTCAAAATGAAGTCTAGAATGAAACGAATGAATTTTGTCTTGAAATATAAAATATATGCTGCTTAATTAGAATCATGTATAATAATTATCATGTCTTTTTAGCTGATGTTATATGTAATAACATGGTGTGGGGCCGATCGATAGTATCATTACGGAGTACTATAATACTTATACACTACACTATGGGGGGGTGGGGGGTCTTTGTTTTGCTTATTTTGGATGACATGGGGCGTAGGGGAGTCTAGATGATGATTACGTCATCGGTAGTTATTTACTTTTTTACATGAAAGGCAACCCTCACATTGTCTATACATTTATAATTGAAAAATGTTTACGTTACCATGGGGGGAGGGGATAAGAGCTTTGCTTACTTTTGCTGACAAGGGGGATGGGGGGTAAATAATTGTAATAAATCTGCTTATGTAATATTTGAACGGCCCCATGCTATGTGAATTGAATTATTGTGTCGTTTCTTCTGATAGCTCAAATATATTAATTCGACGGTAGCTACAACGTAAAATAATTTTTCTATCACTTAAATATAATATAACTTTATATGGAACTATCGTCCGATTTTAGGAAATTAGCAATCTTTTTTGGCAATTAGGCAATTAACTCGATAGTTTCCGCAATTTGCTTATGTGTGAATAGCTTCTCTCTCTGGCCATAATAAGAAATAAGCCTACAGAAGCTGTAATTGTTTACCAAAACAAGTTTTATTGTGACTATTTATTACCTAAGTAAATCTAGTATGAATTAAACTTTATTTAGGTTTAAAGAAAATTCTCATCCGAAAAAAATATTCATGTAACCTTTATTTGTCGACGTAGATGTCAATAGATGATGTAATATCAAACATTGTTTAATAATGCAAACTATTTTGAAATCAGTGAAAAAATGCGGACGTGGAAGCATCTATTTTGAATTATTAAATAGACGCTTCAATCCGTCAATGGTCTAGTCTAGTACATTGTAATAGTGCAGTAACTGAATAATAAAGGTAATAATTTACTTGTTAGAGAAAAGTATTTCCATAGAAATGAATACTTAATGCCATTTTTTATACTTTAAAGAAATCCCAATTCTAAAATTGTATGTATGGATAACATCTATTGATTTCTATTAAATATAATTATGTCGATGTAATGTTAATTAGTTGACATTAATTTTACGGTGCTACTTGCATTTTACTTAGACTACTCAACATTTAATTAACGATTTGATTTTGAAACATTGTTCTGTCTCCTGTATTATATAATTATACTTACTGTTTTATTCTATTTATATAATTATTGTTCTGTGGACATTCCTGGTGGTTCATTCACGTTCTCTCGTGTAATTGGCTACTTGTATTCGAATATTGTTTTAGATAGCGAATCAAACTATTAGCACAAATTAGATAATTGATTATGTTATTTTTATTGTAATTATATAATCGTTGTATCTTTATTTACGTCTTGTGCCATGATCGTTAATCAGAACTGTTGTATATTTGTCCAAAAGGTTATATATTTTTCATGAAATGTTACTGTATGTATAGAACTGTTGTTGAACTGTGTATGTAAAGATTCCATCGAGTTAGGATTCCATCCTGAGACACGGGAGGTGAAGTCAGAGCAGGCCAGTAGCTTTCTTATTTAATATGACGTAAACGTATCCCATTCATATATCTCATCATAAGCAGCAATGGTTTTGGAGCTGCAATAAAATTGAGTAGTATATTGTTTGCGAGAGCTATAATGTCATGCCAGTCATTTTTATATTATCTGGAATGCTAATAAGTGCTAGTAGGTAACCCAGGATGGTATTATGGCGACATCACCGGCTACTCTAGCCAAGTTTGGCAACTACCCGACTGGGGACATCTTGGATTTTAATATGAATTATTTGGGTCCGTAGCCGCCCCTGTCGCCAGCGTCGTAGCGAGATAAGGAAGTAATTGGCATGCCAGTAATAAGTATGCTAATGGCAATGCCAGTTATTTATGAAAACAAAATGTTATTGTATTATGTATGTATTGTTAACTTGATACACCCGGACATGATGTCTAGTCTACCTGTGGATAATAACTTTCTATTATCGTGCTTCAACATTCTGTAGATATTGTTTTCCTCGTTTTATTTTTGGGACATATGGTATGGTATTTTGTTGAAATAAATGACATTTTTTAAGGACCTGTTTCATTTTTACATTACAATACAACATAATGTCATTATTGGTTCCTATACTAACAATGAACATAAAACAGAAGCGCATTTTAATTAAACATTCTGAAGCTTGCAATCAAATATTGGAATTAGAGGTATAAAGCTGCATTACTGAAATTTCTCCATGGGGTTCGCCTGGATAGCTACCACCCTTGAGCATGAATCGGCCGCCAAACGACTCATGTTCCGGCTGGGGGCTTGAGAGCCAGTTCTTTCTTTCTTTTTCTTCTCTCTTTCTTGGCCGGCAACGCATCAGTGCTGCCTTCGGTGTTCCTGATGTCCATGGGCGACGATAGCCACTTACCATCTGGTGGATCGTCAGCTCGTTTAGAGACTATTTCCATAAAAAAACTTAAACATAAAATTTTCAATATTTTAGACAACTTTAAAAAATTTTATTTGAAGCACATTTTTGACTACTGCTTCTGAAAATTATATTCAAGAGAACTATAATATACCGCAATAGGAAAGCGGGGAGCGCCATACGAAACAAAACGATATTATATAGTATAATTCGTATATTATCTTACAGTTTTATACATATATTCAAATTCAAATTCAAAATCATTTATTCATGTAGGTATCATTGATACACTTATGCACGTCATTTTTTTAATTTACCAGCTTTTCGGAAAGGTGCTTTGTCATGGAGGAGAAGAAAAGCCGAAAGAAACTCCTCAGCACATCTTTTAAAAATAAAATACATTGGTATATTTCTTACAAAGAAGTATCACTAGCCTGTACGGAACTGGTTGCAGATCTGGTCATTTCCATGCGTCTTTGTCATTTATGTACTCATCTACAGTATAGTAGCCTTTGCCTAAAAGTTGAGATTTTACATGTTTCTTAAATAATTCCACTGGCAAATCACGTATTAACTTTGGGATTTTATTATAGAACTGTACACCACGGCCCATAAAAGATCGCTTCACTTTAGAAAGACGGTAAGATGGCGTTACTAACTGGTGCATTTTTCTTGTTTGGCGATTAGTGATATCAAAATTTTGTTTATACGCGCTTATATTATTCCGTATAAAAACCACGTTACTATAGATATATTGTGAGGCTACTGTAAGTATACCTATTTCTTTGAACTTGTCACGCAAAGTTTCACGAGATCTAAGTTTATAAATAGCCCTAATAGCTCTTTTTTGTAGTATGAAAATTTGTTCTATACTGGCTGCTTTGCCCCACAGCAAGATGGCATATGACATAATACTGTGAAAATATGCAAAATAAACCATCCTAGCAGTTTCGACGTCAGTAAACTGCCTTATTTTCCTAACAGCATAAGCAGCCCTACCGAGTTTAGTCGCGAGATTTGTTATATGTGGGCCCCACTGAAGTTTACTATCTAAGGTCACCCCTAAAAAGACCGTGGATTCCTCCATGTGCAATATTTCATTATTCAGTCTGAGAGATTTGTTAACTTTTTTAACATTAGGTAGTACAAACTCTATACATTTAGTTTTTTTTGCATTTAAAAGCAAATTATTGATAGTGAACCAACGCGACACATGCGAAAGAGCACTATTTACGTCGTCAAAATTTACTTTATTCCTTTCACACTTAAATATTAATGATGTATCGTCAGCAAATAGTACAATATCCGCTTGGTTCTTTACATAATGTGGTAAATCGTTAATGTATACCAGAAAAAGAAACGGACCCAAGATCGAGCCCTGCGGTACACCCAACACAGCCGGTGACCCCGATGACTTAATATCTTTTATACTAACTTTTTGTATCCTATCACTCAAATAAGACGCGATCAAGCTAAGGGCCTTGTTTTTTATACCATAGTGGCCAAGTTTAAACAGCAATGTTTCGTGCTGAACACAATCAAATGCCTTAGATAAGTCACAAAATACACCTATGGCATTTTGTGATGATTCCCATGCTTCAAATATATGCTTTAAAAGCCTAGCCCCTGCATCGGTTGTACTACGGCCTTTAGTGAAACCGTATTGATCAGGATGTAATAAATTATTATTGTTGAAATGGGACAGCATTTGATTCAATATTATTTTTTCAAAAATCTTACTAAGAGTTGGTAAAATAGAAACTGGTCTATAGTTATTAATATCGGTTTTTTCGCCTGTTTTAAAAAGTGGTATAATTTTGCTGCATTTCATAAGATCTGGAAAGATACCTAGATCTATGCATTTATTAAAAACTATGACCAAATATGGTGCTATAATATCTATAATATGCTGTATTATTTTTACCGAAATGCCCCATAAGTCACCGGTATTCTTTACCTTCAGAGACTGAAATGCGTTAATTAAGTCTCTAGTGGTTATATGTTTAAATTCAAATAAAATATTACATTCATTAACATGATTTTTTAATATAGAAAGTGCTTCCGTCGGCGAAGAAGCTAATGAACTAGTTAACGTTATAGGAATATTACGGAAGTGATTTTCAAACTCACTTGCCACGTCTTTATCAGCAGTGATTGTGTTATCATTAATCAACAGTTCGTAACTGAAATCACAGGACTTTGCGTTACCATTCTCACTACTAATTATATTCCAAGCCGTTTTTATTTTGTTATCCGAGTTAATAATCTTGTCCTTTATGTACATTGATTTCGCCTGAATGCAAACTATTTTAAAGATTTTTGAATAATTTCTTACATGCTCCTGAAAAGATGAAGAAAAATTGTATTGTTTCTCGGCATAGAGATCGTACATCTTGTTCCTGCTTTTATAAATACCTACAGTAGCCCAATCACTAAATTTACTATTTTTAGCTATATCTATATACCTAAACTTGAAAATTTGATTAAATTCATTATTTATGTTATTTGACAATGTGTTATATAGTTTAATTGGATCTCTTTGTTGTAACGTTAAATGCGTTTGTAGTTTTGATTTAATTTTCTCTTTAAAAGTTGAAATCTTTTTTTTAGTTATTGGTCTACATTTTATTAATTGTTTTTTCTTATTAACAGAATTATACAACGAAATTTTTTGTCCGCAGTGGTCTGACCTCAACTTACTGAATATCTCTTTATTTAAAATCTCACAATTGCAAAAGATATTATCTAAACATGTAGCTGTAGTGTCAGTTATTCTGGTTGGCTCATTGAATATTGGATTTAAATTAAAGCATTTAAACAAACTTAGTAGCCTAGTAGCCATAGGACTATCTAATAAGATGTCTACGTTGAAGTCACCACATATCACTACTTCTTTTTTAGAGACTAACCGTTTAAGTACATCCTCCAGTGTATCTTCGAAAATACTAAAGTCACCAGAGGGGGGCCTATATACACAGACTATAAAAAACCGCTCCAGTTCCACACATGCCAGTTCAATAGTGCGTTCAACAGATAAACTAACAATGTCTTTTCGGTCTTTAAAAGAAATATTATCTTGCACTAAGATTAGAGAACCCCCATGAATAGCAGTCCTTCTAAAGAACGCACTTGACAATCTATAATTATTCAAACTAACATGACCTTGTAAGTATGGTATCCAATGCTCTGTTATACATAATACATTAATATTGCTATGTTCAGCAAATAATTCTAATTCTAATTCTTTGCCGGTTAAGCCTTGTATATTCTGATGAACTATATTTAAATAAGAGGGCTTATCCATTGTCTTTTTATCTAGTTTAAATTATTACTTGTACAAATATTAGTACATTTGTCTAAAATAGAAATAGTGGTACTACTACCACACTCAATAAATGTGTCAATAGACTTTGTTACCCTATTTGTAACAGCATCATTCAGATGGTAAGCTAATAATTTAGCTAATTGTTTTTTATATTTTTTTGGCAGATAAATAATATCCCTAGATACCCTACATGATGAAATAAATTTATTTATGTCAAAATACAATATAGCATCCCTATGATCATTTGTCAAGTTGTACAAAGATTTATTCAGTTTATATATATATTCATTTTGTGTATGGCTTAAATTATTGGAGTATGGAAATGCACAAATTACAAATTGACATTTGGTTTTCTCATTTAATAATAATAACTTTTTTATACACTTAGTAATTTGCCACTTTTTAATGTCCAGACTATCACCAATCATCAGTACTATAGTCTTTATTATACTTACGTATCATTACACTTACGTAAAATCGAATACCATAGCCAAAACAACGTGTAAACCTAATATATTGTATTTATTTAACACCAATATTTAGCACATAAACAATAAAATCTATGAAATATAACAATCATCGAATAATTAAAAAGAAGACACTAAGAATGATCAATATTTTATATTTTAGACACAAACAATAACTTACTGAATAATTACAAGCTAATTAAAAAACAATAGTTTATTGAAACTTAATTATAATAAAAATATTTTTGACACAATCCACTCCTCAAAGGGCCCGCTCATACATCTGCACATCCCTTTTCGTATTAAATCTTTGTCCTTCTCAGATGACGTCGAAATTGGACGGGCAGGAGCGCCTCAAACTTCAGAACAAAAATACCAAACATTGACTAAGAGAAATGGAAAAATATCATTAGTTTATATATTCCAATTTAATGACTACCATAAGAGGTTTAGTTTGACATGTAAAAAAGATGTTAAAATTTATGGTAAATCTCTTTTTTTAATAATAGCGGAATGTGAGGCATTTGTCCCAACGCCTTTATAGAAAAACGGTTGAAGTAACTTACTTCATGGTTCTCCGTACATTAAAAGTGCGACAACTTGTAGAAAACAATCTGCGATCCATAGAGGCGAGGTAAAAATAAACATCGCCCTACACCTGTGCAACGACTTATTTAGCGCGAACTAGAATATTCATATACACGTATTATTTACGCTTACCATTTCTAAATATACAGTATAATAATATTATATTTTTAACTATTGACGGGGGAAATCTCAAAGCAAAATGCAATTCTTTTTGTTATGACTACCCGCATTGTGCGGGTAGTGTGAACATCAAAACATTTGATATCGACATTCTAGATTCATATTATATAGTTTGTGTACTAATAATCTTAGCTGTATCGCATTAAACATCTATAAGTTATTTTTCCGCCCGCCACTAGTTAACACATTCAATTATTGTAATGGTTTTTCTAAATACGTCTTCTATTACACGCGACAGACAATACAATTTTATTGTCAGTGTACATCCCTAAAAAATCTAACCAGTGGGCTCAGACAAAGCAACATTAAAAAAACGATACCGAAGTTAGAAAAGAATAAAATGTATGGGATTGACATAAGCCGCGCTTAATCACGTGGTCGATCGTCATCGTTATCGCAAGTTGGTAGACAAAATTCGTAACAAAATCATAAACTGTCGGATGTTTATCGACCGCTATCTCATACGCTAGATCATTAATCGTTCACATTTAGAAAAACCATTCAATACACTCTCAAATTCCTTCCAAAACAAAACAAAAGAATGTAATATGTACATTGTACACAGCAACGGAATGAGTGTTGCCAGTGGGTTGTCGAATGTTGCCAGTATACAGTTGCCAGTCTACTGGCACTCGCGCAGGATCTGCAGCGACTTGCGGAACAGCTCCTGCTGCGAGCGGGCGTGCTTTATCTCCAACTCCGCCAGGTCGATTAAGCTGCGATGAAAATGATGTAATGATATTATCTTTGATGTCAATGCTAAGACAATAATATGGCATGCTACAGTACAGACATGTTCAACAAAACCGGGCGTCTACGTTGAATATATGTGTCAAAAAATGTACTACGTTCGACATAAAGCCGCTCGACCAAAGTCGAACGTATACATCTACCCGAACGGAAGCTGAATTGTGCCCGATTCAAATATGTGTACGTATACCGAACGATGTTCCGGGCGGCTTTAACGATCGGCTTGAGTCCATTACGAGCGCTAATTTCAACATTAGATTCGATAATATTTGTCGAACATTGCCGAAACAAGCGTGTTTCACGCTTGTACAAAGACCTTTATACAACTTTTCCGCCATCACCACCAACAATATCGCACCCTCAGTGGAAAAAAAGCATATAAGTCATGTTACTTTGAATTTATTTATTAATATGATGGGAAAGAGGGACAAAAGCTGCATATGCTTAATTTTTTTCAAATTTTTATCATTAATCTTGACGGTTTTGTGCAAGAAATAGTAATGTAAATTCCTTTGACTTTTCACTGATATTTTAACTGTTTTTTTGATCTCCTGTAAAATTTCAATTTTCATCTTATGCCTTTTTTCAACTGAGGGTGCGATATCAAGGAAACCACTCCTCCGTGCATTGTCTGCGTGTGTTGTATCCCCTCACCTCTTCCGGAAGGCGGCGACGCGGCGCGTGCGGAAATCCAGCAGCTCCTCGCGCGCGCGCGCCGACAGCTGCTCGAAGCGCGCGCACGCGTCCGACTGCGCTTGCTCCGCCTGCACACACACACACACACACACATATAATACTAGCGCTTCGCCTGCGGTTTCCGGGATAATAAGTACCCCATATGCTATTTCAGATCATGGGTCTACCTGTGTGCTAAATGTCATGAAAATCCGTTCAGTAGTTTCTGCATAAAAGAGGAACAAACTTTCACATTTATAATATTAGTAGGAGTATATAATATTAGTATATTATGTAGTTTTATAATGGTGATAACGTTTTTTTTTTATTTTTTTTTATCACTGGATAAGAGTAATTTAATCTTGTTTTACTCTAATACTTTAATGACCCAACTCACAGTCACCAACGGTTACTTTAATCGCTCCTTAGTCAAGAATCACCATACAAATTCTGTACTAAGGAGCCATTTAAGTATCCGTTACTGACTCTGAGTTGGGGCATCAGAGTTTGTTTATTTGTTTAATTAACCCTCAATCTCTCTCTAATCTTTCTATAAAATTCTACTTTACACGAAAAAACCAAATTAAACGATTTAGTGTCAAGCGTGCGTTACCTCTTGAACCTCCATTGGCTGTGCAAGCGTAAAGACAGAAATGTGAATTAATAATTGTATGAAGCTTTGTACTTGTGTTATTTACACGTGTTAGATCGTAAGTGATGTGAATTGACTGACTTTGACTGTTGATTTCAAGCCAGATGATCAATTAATTAATTACCAAATTAGATCCTGCTCGAAGGACCAAAAATTACTAAGAATAAAGATAAAAATCTGCTTCTCTAACAATCTTGTATTTCTTCACAAAATGATCAGTGCTTGTGTAATATTTTACTTTTAAAAAATTATTGAAATCCTGTTATCGTGAAATGTGTAATTGTAGTTTAATGCTGAACGCACATTTGTCCACACCGTACGTAATCCGTACGTAGCGTATGAAATCATATGAATTCATACAAATGCGATGCGTCCGGCGCGTACGGTGCGGATATATGTGCGTTCACCATAAAAGTGAATTGTGAATAAAATGTGTATAGAAGTTAAAGTGAGTTGAAGTTTTAGTAAAAGTAAGAAATCTATGATTAGTTGTTCAAAATGTGACTTTGTGTTATAAGCGTTATTATATTTTACTCACTGCATGAACATCCTTGTTCTTGGCGCGAGCTCTCTCAAGATTTCTATTAGCAGCTTCGTATGCTGCCAAGCATCTAAAAATAATAAAATTGGTCGATTGGAAGATATATCTGGAATTGGTTGTAGTTAAAGTCTAACCAAATTGATTAATAATAAATCATTTATTATTATTTATTATTTTATTAACTCAGTTGCCTCTAACCACCCAAGACTGCCACAACACTTACCATCAGGTGGAATTGAAGTCAGGGATTAACATAACAAATAATTTATAAAAAGCAATTGAGACCACGATAAAACTTAATTATTACCCAATTTATTTTTATAAGGTCTAAATATTGCTTTTCAAAAACAATGTGTGAACTAACCTCAAATCTAATCATGACCTCAATTAAAAACAATAATAACGCCACAAACTCATAGCCCCAAAGACAAGAATCTAGTACTGGTACAAGAGGCCAGTTAGTTACCTGAGCCGCCGCACCAGCACGGCCTTGGCGGCGTGCGCGTCGCGCATGTAGTAGCGCAGCGTGTCGGCCAGCTTCAGGTCCTGGTCCGACGCCATGCGGCCCTCGATCTTCTGCAATACACACCGTTCAATGACGTCCGCTGTTATTGTTATATTGTTCTGTAATACATTTATGTACACTCGGCTTTTGCCGAGTAACTCTTTTGATTTAGGTATGCAGGGCATAATAGCAAGTGACACAATCACAATCTTAGAATACGTTTTTGTATGTATTACCTTGCTTAATATAAATATAATAATTCAATGCTTAATGCTTAATGCTCAATGCTTAATATAATAATTCTTGCTAACTGTACCTATCATTTACATCATCATCATTTTTACATCCACCTCCAACGATACAACGTATAAAATTGTTGAATACACGAACCTTAACACTGTTCTAATAATAACCTTAACCTGTCAGTAATCGCACCAGATAACAGAACCAAAAAAGCCATCATAGAATCTTCAAACTGTCACAATGCCCTTCAGTAATCTGCAGAGAGACAGGCACAGACACATGAGATCTGAGAACAGTGAGAGAGAGTCAGTGACTCACCCGGCACTTGTCGAAGGTGTCTGCGGCGCGCGTGAGGAAGCGCTCGGTGGGCGGCAGCTCGCGGCCCGCCAGCTGCGTCAGGCACGACGACAGCTTGATGTGCGCGTCCGCCACGTCTGGAACACCACACACCACACACACGTCACACATGTTACACCACACACATCACACTCGATACTATACTCCTTTTAGACAAGTGCTATTTGGTAAACAATTTTACAGGGTGTTTTTAACTTTATTTTAAAAATAAGGCTGACAAAAAATGAAGAGATTTTACAGGCAGATGTTCATTTAATGCCAAAAGCAATTTCTGTTTACTATTAATTATTTTTTTAAATTAATTAAAATAGCAATCATCAATCAATATCGTTAAAAAGCAATGGCAAGATTGTTTACTAAATAAGTCAATGCAGTCGTGTGGGAAAGCATTTTTACAATCGAGCCCCCATTTTGAATCATTTTCAAAGATATATATTATTACGCTCCCAGCAACGACAGTAATGGAACAGTGGTTTTGTGAACTCACCCTTGTGCTTGGAGGTCATCCGGTCGACCTTGGCCACGGCTTCCTTGAGGTGCGAGTAGTACTCCTGCAGGAACGCGGTCTCCTGCTCGAAGAAATCGTTGACGTCACGCACCGTGGCCCCCAGGTAGATCTCGTCCGTCGTCGTTGTCATCGAACGCACCTAAAGGGTTGACGTCACTTGTTAATTATGTTGGAACCTCAACCAGTGGCGTAGCTAGCCCTAAGAAGGCCCCATATCAATATTTGTTGTAGGACCCCCTCGACGTTAGCTGTCAAATATAAAAGGAGGGTCAACTGTAGCGGTCGTAGGCCACTGGCGAGCTTGTTTTTGGAAGTGTTAGTGGGGACCCCTATACGATGGGAGCCCCGTATAATTGATACGGCTGATACGGCGGTAGCTACGCTCCTGGAAGTGGGTTACAATTTTATTTTAAGTGCGTGTTTAGTAGTGATAGCTTGAGGTTTGTTAGTCACCCGCAAAGTAAAGGGAAGGGGGGATGTGTAGGTTCAAATCATGCATTAGACGACCAGTGTGGCGCAATGGTTACCATCGCCATCGCCGCACTAAGGGTCCTGGGTAGTGAAACCAAATAATTACAACTCCTGTATACAGCACGCTCTTTGCTCCGTTTTTGTGGGTCCATCAACTACATACAGCGTGTATAGTGTCTATGTATAGAGAGTGGTGAGTGTCACTGACCAGGCCTCCAATGAGGTCCATCTTGCCGCGCGGCTTGGCGCACAGGTCCTGCTCGTACTCCAGGAACACGCGCAGGTGCGCGTCCCCGCGGAACACGGGGTGCGCCGCCAGCCGCTGCAGGAACACCTCGTGCATCGCTACCGTTTTCTTGAACGTCGCCAGGTACTCGCTGCACAACACACACACCACACATACAACTTGACGATTTGTGTATGATTGGAACCAATGGCATAGCTAGCCTTAAGGAGGCCCCATATCAATATTTGTTGTGGGGCCCCCACAACGTCAGCTGTCAAATATAAAAGTAGTGCTAACTGTAGCCGTCGTAGGCAGCTTTTTTTTGGGAGT
Source organism: Thymelicus sylvestris (assembly GCA_911387775.1). Classification (NCBI taxonomy): domain Eukaryota; kingdom Metazoa; phylum Arthropoda; class Insecta; order Lepidoptera; family Hesperiidae; genus Thymelicus; species Thymelicus sylvestris. Next base: position 2,383,553 of record OU426903.1, read on the forward strand.
GTGTAGGGGGCCCCTATACGCTGGGGGCCCCGTATAATTGATACGGCTGATACGGCGGTAGCTATGCCGCTGATTGGGATGGTGACTGTGTTTGAAGCAGGATTTGAAATTATCAATACTTATTTTGTTTGATAAATACCATGACAAATAACGGATGAATTACCCATACTGAATTAGATTTTTGACTTACCTATGTTAAATCAATTACTCAAATGCAGTGTAAAAATTACATTTATAATTATCAAATGTTTTATTGATTTAAAGTGGTGTAATGTATATTTTAAGTTTGGTACTCACATTTACTGCATGTATTACTAATCATACGCCCCAACTCAGAGTCACTAACAGTTACTTTAATTGCTCCTTTGTAAAGAATCACAATACAAATTCTGTACTAAGGAGCAATTTAAGTAACCGTTAGTGACTCTGAGATGGGGCATTATTCTTCGAGTTTCGTTCTCGATATTAGCATAGCAACACTTGTAGTAGCCACGTACCGCCCGCCATTTCGCACTGAATTTTAGAGGTAGATAAAAAATAAAACATGAAATTATCAATTTTTGTAGGGTAGATTTGTAAAACCTCACTTAGTTGGGGCGCTCTCCTCTTCGGTTCGTCATTCACGTTTCAGTGCTTCGCTGTTTCGCACGGGCGCAAAATTGAAGTTAAAAGCAAAAATGCTTAAATTAAAGTTTAAATAGTTAGGAAGAAATCATTTACTTGTGTAAAATAATAAAAAGGTTAAAAAGAAAAATTAACAAAAGTAAAAGTGATCTACAGTGTGTATCGTTGGATTCGTACAGGGAATCGTTGGATTGGATTGGATAGCGATTTATCAACGCTTATAATGAGCAGGTAGGTGAATTCCAGTATTCAAATACAGATGAATACAGCAAGTAACTAAAAATCATAACCCTACTTTAGTCGGTTAAAAATTGCTTGCAAATGTAATTCGCAAGGAAATTACACGTAATTACTAAGCAGAAATCTGTTATATATCAGTGAATATATAATTTTAATATGAATACCCTCAGGGATTTCTCTTTTATTCTCTCCATTACTAGCACGTGTTTTCCGTATGGAAAATATATTACAATATTATTTAAATTCATAACTGGATTGTCCTTTGGGGGCCTTCCAAATAAATACCTGCTATCCGGAATTACCTGGGGGGTTCTTCCAAAGCTGATAAATGTATTCCATAAGGAATTTATCAACTTATATGCAACATTATGTAATACAAACATACTCGGATTATTCTTTGATGGATTCCAAATAAAAAAGTACATGTTAATTGCTAGTACATGTATTCTGTAAGGAATTGATATTGCATTAGTGTACAAATACGACGTGCATAATGATGACGTGCATAAGTGTATCAATGATACCTACATGAATAAATGATTTTGAATTTGAATTTGAAATACAAAATATAATCGCGTTTTCTTTTGAAGGCCTTCTAAATAAAAATAAAAAGTGCCTTCTAACAATAATCACCTATAAGGTTCTTCCATCGCTAGTATGTACTAGTACTAGTTTTCCGTAATGAATTTATATCGAAATAGTATATAAATACAAAACATAATCGGATTGTCCTTTGGGGACTCCTGTGGGGTTCACTGCTGGCATTACTTTTGAATTAGTTTTACGCAGACAACTGCAACAAAAAGTACTCGCTAATCGGATCTACCTGTGGGGTATTTCCTCCGCATTGTACATGATGAATTCCATGAAGAATCCTCACCGTGTTACGGAGACAACTGAAACAAAAAGTTCTTGCTAATCGGACCTACCTGATGGACATTTCCTCTGCATTGTACATGAATTCCATGAAGAATCCTCACCGTGTTATGGAGATAACTGAAACAAAAAGTTCTTGCTAATCAGACCTACCTGAGGGACATTTCCTCTACATTGTACATGAATTCCATGAAGAATCCTCACCGTGTTACGGAGAAAACTGCAACAAAAAGTTCTTGCTAATCGGATCTACCTGAGGGATATTTCCTCTGCATTGTACATGTATTCCATGAAGAATCCTCACCGTGTTATGTAGACAACTTCAAAAAAGTACTCGCTAATCGGATCTACCTGGGGGGTATTTCCTCTGCATTGTACATATATTTCATGAAGAATCCTTACCGTGTTACGCAGACAACTGCAACAAAAAGTACTCGCTAATCGGATCTACCTATGGGGTATTCCCACTGCATTGTAAATGAGTTCCAGAAAGAATCTTCACCGCATTATGCAGCTGACTAGCGTATATTCCATACGGAATTAATATTGCACGCTTCGTTTTCGTTGAACTACACAAAGTACTTGACAACGATTGGGATTACTCAAACAAAAAAGAAAAATATAAATATATATATATATATATGTATATATTTCTAAAGGAACTCACGTCACGCTGCACAGCACACGGTGAACTGAAACAAGTACTTATTTTTTCGCATGAAACTGCGAAGGATTTTTATTCAACGAGCAAGGGCTGTATACGAGCAAGGGCTGTATATTATTTATTTATTCACAATAAAATGTAAACGTAACAGGTTCATTTAAACCTAAAACCGTTTACAATTTACACGAATCAAGGGTGATTCTCTCGCCATCTGCAAAATTCCATCTTGTTACTGCAAACAACGTTCGTCGACGCGCGTGAGTACATTATAATAATATATTCAATTACCAGCAATAATGACAATGAAAATTGCACTACTTTCATCCATCCAGAACTTTGAAGTTCACAAGTAGTGTGAAGTTGTTATAACAATTATTATAGTATCAACTTTTAAAAGTTTTTTGCTAACCGCACCACTGCAACGGTGGTACTCAATACCGACGGTGATACCTTAACAACAGTAGCTGTCTATTCCGTCGACAACGCATTGGTGATGCCTTTTTTTTTCGTGGGTTGTGAATTAAATTCACTTTGATCATAAAGTCTGCGAATCAATAACCAGCTAAGCCTGTCATCAGGCCCTTAAGCAACAGTAACTTTTCAGTAATATTTCTGAAAACCGCCGTAAGGAGCGTAAAAATTGTTCGACCTGCTGGTCGAACTATGCATATGTGACTCTCACACAAAGGTAGCCAATGCTGACAACAAAGCCAGCCTAAGAAAAACAGCCTTAAACTGTCAGCCGTAGACGTAAGTTCTAAAACGTTCTCACGATACGGATTATAATAATAATAAGACTAAGATATTTTATCTATCAAATCTATTATTGATTCACGAAAGATTGTCTTGTTGATAAATTCGGGAACATACCATTCTTATGTCAGCGTAGAACAATTGGCATAAATGTACCTAATTATACAATAACATCGCACATGTTCCAATAAAAAAGAAAATAACAATTCAGACATTGAAGTACAATGTAGTATGGATTTAATTAGATTGAAAGTAAACTAATAAATGTATGTCTACAAATTGATACCTATACCTATTGGCATATGAAATTATGAGTACTAATTCCGAATTTCAAATTATATTTCAATATCTGAGGAAAACTTAATTTAAGTTCTTATAAACTCATACAAATTGATGTGATCAGTTGTTCAATTTCAGCCGAATTGAAGAAAATAATAAGCTATATCCTATTTGTACACCGTATGTACATACCGTTTGGCTTAATATAGCTAATATTTTTAACGGGTTTTTAATTTACAGAGGCGTACGGAATACTTGTCTTTTCTACATAATAATAATAAACAAATAAACTTAATTGAGTGAATTATTTTCTGGTTGGCCTGCCGGTCAATGATAATGAAATTACAAATAGTAGGTATACTACTGTATACCCCCTGTATATGTACGATTAATTGTATTATCCATTGCTTAATGTATTAGTTATTCATTTATTGCTCAATTAAAAGTAAAATTTTTGAATATTGGATATTTTTTGATTAATTCCGTGCTAACGGACGATTGATTAATTTTTGCCTACCAGGCTAGAGATACAAACATCTTCTATACATGCAAAACATGCATGTATACCGCAGATTGTATAATTATACAATATTATGCTCCGTATGTGCATGTCTCAACAACGGGGTTCCGCCTCCAAAGTAACCAGACATTATCACTAAGGCAACATTATACTCAACAAATGATCGTTTAAATTTGCCATCGAGTGATACTGTAAAATAAGACAAACAATAATGTATTTATTATTTATTTATTTCAACAAACAAGTACAATTGCATGCTTTACACGTCTGCCAGTAGCTCTCGTGGATTACAATATACGAGTACGTACTCCCAACGTACTTATTTTTTACTTACTTGTTTTTAATGTTGCAGGTGTCAGTTCTAGGACGGAGGTACACTTAGGATATTGTGGTTTGATTTAATTATATGCGCTATGACTGCGCGGCTGCGGTCCGCCTATATATCTGTCATCCTATAAACTTAACAATGAGATTGTTTCTTAATGGCCTCCACCCATATTTTTTTTTAACATTGAGTAATTTTATTTTAGGTATTATATGTATACTTAACTAATCACACTATCGTTACCAGATTCAAGTCCGGATATTGTTTCCCTTATAAAAACATCCCAACTGCTTACGCATAGTACTGCATATGTGATGGAAAACAGAAGTTTGCGTATCGTCAATTCCCCACGAAAACAATTTTATCCTTACAATACTTTGTAATAGAATTTCTCTTATTGTTTCACACAAGTCTTAATTCTACAGATCATAAGGTTACGACAGTTCACCCAGGTCCTTGGTAATTGGTCAAATCAGTCTAGACAAATAAGGATTATATTTTATATATTTTTCTATAGAAAATATTTTCATTGCGGCCTACTACTTAAATACTAATTAATTTGGAACATAATAATATCCAATGTTATTCAATTTAGTATTTTTTACAGCACATATATTTCATGTGATTTTCGGCCGCAAAACTCTAAAAGAAGTCAATACATTTATTTCGTTTTTTATACAGGACTGGTGGATGCTCTGTGTGTTCCATTACACTTATAAAATCTCTGATAACAATTATAGATCAGTGTTTTTTGTGTTAACAATCTGTTCAAAATTGTTTTATGGGAAAAATGGAAAATCTACTTTATCAATGGATGGATTTTAGTGGCCTCAAACCACTTTCGGATTATTGCCTTTCAAATTAAACCATTTTAAGACATATCGGTTGGATGGTTTCACAGTCTATAGAAAACCTCCGTACAAACGTTTTATGTTTTTATATACATTATAGATAGATAATATAGAAACTTTTAATTCTACTTACAGGTTTGGAATTAATTGTGGTTGGCGACATAGTTGCTGCTTTCGTTGCTACACTCGCTGTAGTAGTGTGACCAAAAGCTACAAAAAAAATGGATCTTTCGGGAAAGAACAAATTTCAGTCAACACAATTATCATCAAATTACTTACTCTCTTAGTACTGGCAAGGGTTACATAAAAAGGATACCATATATATTATCGATAATATTGCCAAATCTATATTTACCTCATATAAGTAATTTACTTATTATCCTTAAATATTTTAATGAATATTTTACATAAAAATTTCAGAATTCAGTGGATATTCCACTTTATTCGGTTAACATTACACTCGTCATGTTCATAGCAAATACAGTTAACTACTTATCAGTAGCATAATTACCGAGTGTGTTTTAAATACGGTATTACATATATATACTGTTGTCACCAATATATTGTTCAATAGATTGAAATTAAAGAGAAAAATATTGCTATCATATTACAATTAAAAATAATATAATATCATTAGTTTCACGACTACCTTCTCTAAACGTCTACAAGTGTTGCTATGCTAATATCGAGAACGAAACTCGAAGAATAATTGATGATTAAACGAACTTACCTGTAAGTGAAGTTCAATCCCAATTATTCGAGAGCTTCGTTCGAAGATATTAGCATCCCTCCCTCCCTAGTGTAAATGTCATATACACTACACCCCTAGTCGTGAAACATGAAACAGCTCAGCAAATCTCTGAACTGAATGACGAACCGAAGAGGAGAGCGCCCCAACTAAGTGAGGTTTTACAAATCTACCCTACAAAAATTGATAATTTCATGTTTTATTTTTTATCTACCTCTAAAATTCAGTGCGAAATGGCGGGCGGTACGTGGCTACTACAAGTGTTGCTATGCTAATATCTTCGAACGAAGCTCTCGAATAATTGGGATTGAACTTCACTTACAGGTAAGTTCGTTTAATCATCAATTAGACTTTTTAAAGTAATAATATCTTTTTAAAAATGATTTTTTTCTGATGGAGTGGCTCATGCGGAGTTCTGTATGATGTGTAACTCACTCTTCTAATTCCTCCTTCATCTTAAGAAATTCCTCTCTAGTCAAGGCTCCCTCTCCCTCGCCCAAGCGTTGAAGCTTCTCACGAGAAGCGTCGAAGTCTGGTCGCGGGGGAGCTGGGGGAATCTGAGGATAACATTAATGCGAGTTACGTTACAAGCGAACTTTAAATTCGAGTTTTGTTGAATAAAAGCCAAAACCACACAATAAAACCACAAATAGAACAAAGTTTACCTGTTTAAGCCGCGTTTACATTCGTCGCATCCCTCTACTACTTAACCCTAGGGCAGCCATCAACTATAATAAATCCATTTCGCCGGACAAAACTTTAAGACCTTGCCGTCACCATGGAGAACATGTCAACTACTTCCCTACTTTAACCCCAACGCATTTTTTATGTTTTGTACCAAACGGTTAATAAAAAAAACATTACTTGAAAGATCCCTTAAAATTTTAAAGTTAGTAACTATGTAACTCTCAAACTAAACAAAAACTCAACTAAACGATAAACAGTAAGTTCCACTCACAATATATCCAGCATACTCTTCGTTCTCCTCGTAGCGATCGTGCAGCCACACAAACTCTTCGTGCTGCCTCACCACCAAGAACTCTGACTTCTGAAACTCCGGCAGCGTGGTCTTGGTGTGAACTGTGAACTTCACTTTTTCTTTTTCACTTAGAGCATCTGATATGTCCACCTGTTAAAAGAACAAGGAATTGTATGTGCAGTCAACTATAGAACTCGTTATGCAGTTCATGTTTGTGTTGTATGACCATTGCAGTGTGATGTAATAATTGCAATTTGTACTTTAGTATAATTTTAAACAGTTTATTAGTCTGATTAGTTTGATCAAGTAAGTTATATGTCAATGCTAACTGAGACTTTTTTTACTAGTATTTAGTTATTTAAAATGCTTCTCATACGCACAGAATAACAAAGCTCTGTTTTACCTCTGTGGTAATTTTTATCTGGTAGCTATGAATGTCGGATTAACAATTAACTCAGAGGTTCCCAGACTTTTTTCTCATAGACCACTTTTAAAAATTTGCTGGTTGTTGGTGGACACACTGCACCTTAATTTCTACCATATTCCCAAAACTCGACAACTTGATTGGTTAATTGATTTTTTTGTCACCCAATGTAGACCTCCGTCGAGTCTCCCGTGGACCCCTGACTACTTTGGGAAATAAGGAATTGACCCATACTCTGTACACTGTGTTACTATTATACTCTGCGCGCCTTGCATCCGAAATGTTTAATGACAAACCGTTGCCTAGCAACCACTGACAACCAGGGATATAAAACTTTTTGTGGTTTCATGAGAATATTTATTTTTTTCCTTTATTTCTTAGTCTTTGCTACTAATAAATCAAGTGACTAATTTAATGATAAGTTAATGCATAAAATACATACAATACATAGTATCATAAAATTATTGATTTCATATTTAAACCTTTATACCCTAACCTTAAAATTGCTTAATTAGTACGTAATTACATTGTTTTACCTTCAAAGATAAAGCATATTTATTTTATATGTAGATACTTTAGTAGAATAATGCTGTAAAACGGGATCACGAGAGCTTCGCCTCTTGAGGCGAGTTCCAATCGTCAGAGTTAAGCAATGCTTGCTATGGTATGCCCAGCATTTGGAATATGTAATGAATAAACGACTGTAGTGACAAAAAACTTCTTGATCGAACTTATGGGCTAAGTAATTAACGAGTATATACTCGTTAATTAAATAGTCGACATTATTAAAGCTTGACTACTAACCTTCCTCCTCAGTGGAGGTGCCCCGTGCTTAAGCAGCATTGAGGTGTTAACATGGGTCTCAGTTATGAGGAGACCTGTGCCCTGTTATGAGCCACTGAGTTGTTGGTGGCACACAGTTGCAGCTATAGAGTGATAGGGTGAAGTAACAAAAAAACGTAAACGTATTTTTTACAATTTTATTTCAAAATTATCATTTAACAAAATAAATATGACTATTAAGGTAAAATGACTATAAAGTTACAAACTCTTCAAGTTCAGTTCTTCAAGGACAGTAATTGAAACATGAATAAATATACAAAACTTCATCACATATTGGTACAACGGACAACCATAGATTGTTAGTAACATTCATCTCCTTGTGGTAATCCCCATCTCCCTTTTAGCTTTCAAAAATTAAATGGCCCTCTTCTAAAAATCCATCTTCATTACCTGAAAAGAAAAAAACAGATACATTATATTGAAGGAGCCGTGGCACGGTGATCAGTTACCCTAACTGCCGAACTGTGGATAACATGTTCGAGTCCCAGCTGGGGCAGATATTTATTTCACAGATAAATATTTGTACTTCAGTCATGGATGTTAAACTGTGTGTAAATTTTTTACAGATTTATTTTTGTACAGTTGTACAGTTTTGGACATGACCATTATTCAATAAAGTGAAAAAACATACCAATATGCACTATTATTAAGCGCTCTCTTTTTTCCACAAGGTCCTTTTAAACCCATCGACAACCCTTCTCCGAAAGCTTCACGGCTTGAAGTAATGCTCAAATCTTGCCAGACCTTACTTTTTGTATGACCTAAAAATTAAAGAATGAATGCTTTTTAAATTAAGATTTTCACATAATTATATTATATTTTTTACAAGACAATACCCACAGCTTTAGCTCCATTAATGTATTGCTTAAAACATAATATATTACATATCATCATAATCTCGACCCATCAAGGCCCACTATTGAGCATGGGTCTTCTCTTAGAATGAGAAGTTTAGGCCATAGTCCACCACGCTGGCCAAGTGTGGATTGACAGATAACAAGACATAATAGTAAGTAAACCTGCATAATAGTTCTCAAAGACATTGAGGTCGCACTTGGCCAGGGCATTAATCCACACTATGGATTATTTCTGAGGAGCTTTGATTTTAAAAGGATTGATTGTGAATAACAATATAGCCTATAATAAGTAATTAGTGAATACGTACCTTCGATATGCAATGTTTCATCAGTACAATATATTTTACGGCCTTCTTCCCTCATTTTAGCAATGAGACACAAGTATTTTCACCTCCACATAACTATTTCACGTTTTTCTATAAGTTAACTTCTTGACTTTTTCAATTTAAGTTTGTTATTTGCTTGCTGCAAATAGCGGATGACGCGCGACGTCGCGTCAGCCAATCTGACCAATCAGGCATTGTTTCGGTTCGTACGTTCCGTTCCTTTAAATTTTTATCCTCCAAAATTATAATTGGGTATTTGAAAGAAGCTTAAAATAATTTAAATCCGCTTAGATTAGTTGCTGTTACCTAAATATCATATAGTGAAATGCATTTAAATAAAGAAAACCATTACTATCATTGGTTAATTTATTATAATAAATTATACTTCCGTGTGTAATGAAACGTCCGTGTCGTCCATACCACAGATTAGTAAACGATCTAAACTTCGGAAAATAATACGACCAAATTGCAAAGTAAGTTAGCACCATAACTCTGTAAAGATTTTGGTAGTCATTTCTATTTATAGGCATACGTAAAATTGTACATTATGTTGAAAGGTTTCAAATCGCATCATGGAAATAAGGTTGTTACAGCAAAGTGTTTGAATAATGACAGAGTTATTTAATTTTGTTTGTTTCCACGTTTACTCGGAGTTTATAATTGTTATCGATCAATATGTACTTATTTAAGTATTCACAAATAACATAGTGAGTAGTTTGTCTAAATAAAACGCATTTGGTGTACAAATTAATGTCAGTTGGTGAAAACCCTAGAAAACTATTTTTATGGTTTGTTTACATTTGTTTCGGCTGCAAAACGCGTAGGGTATAGGTGCTGAATACTATCACTGATGAACATCTAAATCTTATCAAGAATTATTTGTTCTGATTAATCATAATACAGATAATGTTTATAATGCATGATCCAACTCAGATACCCACCAGCAAGCTATTGTCTGCTAAAGATATATTTTCACTTGGTTTCTTCTTCTCCGTTTTAGGTTCTCCCCCTGGTGGAGAAGAGACTTGAGGAGCTGACAGAGGATCATGATTAGCTTCTTCCACGCAGTCCTGCACCAAACCAAAAAGGAATATTAAAGAAAGATTTAGAAAATAATTGTTCGATAACTTAGCATAGATTTATTTTTATTAAAATGATTTCTGATAAAAAGAAGTTGACAAATGGAATTAGGAATGTAACAGTGGTGTAAAGCTACCTAAAAAAACATCAGGCGACTTTAAGATTTTAATTTAAGGGGACTTATGCCCTAATTATAATTTGTTCCTTAATACAGAATTTGTATGGTGATTCTTTACTAAGGAGCGATTAAAGTAACTATTAGTGACTGTGAGTTGGGGCGTTAGGTATGCTCATTAGTGGAGGAGAATAATAAGCATTCAACTTCAAATACCTAATATGTAATTGTTTTAACCATTGCTCTGTTTGAAGATTTTGTAATAACAAAGGATTTCTAAAAATCAAAATCAGTTTTAAATCACAGCTGTGCTCAATAAAAGCAAAAAATGTTTAGGTTAACGACTGTATCGCTTAATGTTTTGGATACTACAACAAAACTTCCGATTAGAACTTCCACGTCACATTTATAGCACAGAGGTATCGTGATTACTTATACTGAGTGATCAAATTATGTACCTTAATTAAAGTTTAATATAGCACGGATGCCTCTGTAGCCATAAATTGCAAAAAAACTGCAATTGAATAAATACTTAGAAACAGTTAATGACTACGCCCCCTAGAAACAATGGTAAATTATATGTTTTCTGATAAGATTATGAGTTTTGAGGCTGCCAACTTACCATCATAATGTTAAAAGAATGGTTTTAGCACCGGTAATGAGAAAAATACGCTAAAATTTATCTATTCAGATAATTTCAGTTTTCACTTTTCGCTTGCTTTCCGCTAAAAGTTATACAAAAAAACGGTTGTCAAATTTTATCTTGTCAATTGTCATGCGTAATTGTCAATTTAACACAGAATATCAAAAGTGCACAGACTATAAAATCCTTATTTTGACGGACCAATTTGACAACTTAAAATGCAAAAATGTTGCCATCTACAAGTTTGTACGGAACCCTCAATGAGCGGTCCACACTTGGCTGTTTTTTATTTAATATCTCGAATTTCTTTCGCCTAAGTTTGTCGTGTTTCATATGGGTCAACCTGGTGTTGATGAAAACAGAAAAATAATTACTTCTAACTAAAATTCGTAAACCAAAATCAATGACTATTATTGTTGTTTAATCAATGAAACCGCGCAGAGACCCGAGCGAGAGCCGATTAATGACGAATAGAGCCGAATCGAAAATAGTTGTAAAATTTTTGATGAATGAAATCTGAATGGAATGAAAGAGAGAAGATGAGAGAAGACGAGAATACTGTACAAGTAATGGAATCGCGCAAAATAATTTATTGTTTTTAGTGTAATTCAGTGAAAATATATAAGTTAACCACATAAAATGGGTACTCAGAAGCCTGGAGAATGGGCGAATTCACTAATAGCCAGATTTGAAGAACAGGTAAATATGTTGTTCTTTTATTAAGATAACGACCCACCCATAAAAGTTGTTTATTTATTTTTGTGAGATAGCTAAATCAATATTACAATTTTGACTTAGATTGATTATCCTGAAAGCATACGTAAATTTTAATTCAGTTGCCGTAGCCCGTAACCATGCTAGTTGCCTGAAAAGATCTACGCCTACACAAAAATCAATATATTCCGGCGTATTACTTGCATAGATGCAGTGAGTGGGCATCTTAACATTTGTAATAAAATTATTACTGAAATTGCACTAATAGATGATCTATTACTAACCAAGGTATCGGGTTTTACAGATGCAGAATATTTAATATAGATTCTGGATTCTAGTGTTACGAATATATCGTCCATAATTTCGCCCACACACATCTTCCACACTTCGTATTTACTTCGTTTTTTTTTAAATATTTATATTTAAATCAAGCTCTACCTGGCAAAATATTTTTGGGTACAATCGAAGAGATCGTATCAAACAATCGTAGATGCAGGTGTTACCGTATATTGTAAAAAAAACTTAAATAAAAGATTGGTATGTAGTCAAATATTTCTTTATAATCATTATAAAAAATAGATGGAGCTTGGTTACACAGCTGGACTTTTTTAATTAAAAGGAGTTAAGTCGGTCAAGTTCATTGCCTTTACAGGGCAGTACATGGCCTTTGAGTATAATATAGTGCTCTCTGATATTCCAGTTTCTTTCATGATTAAAATTTCAAATACATTTAAATTATTATTTAAATGAATTAAATGAAGTGAATATGCAAATCCCTGACCCTATAGTATTTGTAGTATCTCCCTGCACTTGTTGACATAATCCACTCTCACTCGCACTTGGACCTTATACGTAAGTGCAGTGAGATAATGTGCATACTATAATAGTAGTTGATGGTTATCAATATTTTATAATTCCCACCTTGATGCAGTGGGTGCATGGGTAAACACGAATTACCCCTGCACCCACCGGTGGGTGAATCCAGTGGATGCAGGGGTAATGGCCCGTTTTATTTACTTAATTAATTTATTAATTCGTTCCATTAATTAATTATTATTCCAGTCGGATCTTTGCTTATGAAGCGATTACTAGTGTTTGAGATTGGAGATTAACGGACACAAACAAATGGACCATTCCCAACCCAACTTATCAGTTTTACAAGCTCTGAGGTCTTATTTACATATTACAATATACTAAAGCAAGTGTTTTTTCAGCTCCCCTACAAAACTGGAGCCCAGAACTTGCACTCACGTATCAACGAGGAGCAATGCAAGGCGTGTCTGGTTCAGATCAGCCGCCATCGTTTCTCGCTGGTCATCTCCGGCCTCACCAAGATCCTACAGAGAGTCAATGAGTTGGTGAGAGTAAATCATTTAAACATAACTACATATTGTTCTGCAGGTTTATGCAGATTGTATTAATTAATTTAAGGAGTTTCTTTCATCACTCTTTCTCCTCAATAGTAATGCATAGTATTGAGAAAATATCTACAGTGAAATCATTTAAAATTTGTACTATCTGCTAGTCATAGCTTTTTATCACTGCCTAATTTACAAATATGTACATTTAAATTCAGAACAAATTGTATCCAGCACATTTTTTAAAATTTGATAGCCAGAAACAGAGAAACGGTATAAACCAAGCACACAAAGTCTCTTTCAACTCAGTAAGTACACTCTTTAAAGACCTGAAACATTGTATGATCACACAAAACATCTGACAGCACCCAGGGGCGTAGCTACCGCCGTATCAGCCGTATCAATTATACGGAGCCCCCAGCATATAGGGGCCCCCACTAACACTCCTAAAAAAAAAGCTTGCCAGAGCGGCCTACGACTGCACAATTGGCACTCCTTTTATATTTGAAATATTTATATGGGGCCTCCTTAGGGCCTACGCCATTGACAGCACCATAATTTTAAACAGTACTGCCAACAGTACCAGCCGTCGCTGACGACGTGCGTCAACCGGCCCCAGACGGAGCTGGAGAAGGGCTACCACGACAGCCTGGTCATCGTGCTGGACACCCTGGAGATCTGCCTCAGCTCCCAGCCCAAGGACACCGCCAAGTATGACGAGGCTATGAATGTCAAGATCCTGCTGCGTGAGGTCTGCCAGTTTATTGGTAAGTACATTGCAAGGTTATCTGGAATAGTATGATGGGTGTGGTGGAAATTGGACCTTGTCTGCCATCTAAAGAAGTCCCCTATTTGTCTCTTAATTCTCACTTTATCTTATATTCTCTGTTTTCCGCAAAAAGTGCTATAACCTATCCATTGTATTACTGCTACCATTGAAATGACTTTCAATCAGTTTAAAACTGACATACAAATTGAGTATGTGGTGTGTGTGTGACACCACAAGCAAGAAATGGTCAGTTCAAACAGTCCTCTGTTGTTTCCGGCAGACATGCGCAACGAGAGCAACGTGAACAACGCGCTGCTGCGGCAGCTGGCCAGCAAGGTGCTGTTCGCGCTCAGCCTCAACTTCTTCAACGCTGTCTTCAACAGGATCAGCGCACGTTTGCAGGTATACTACACTGCAATATTTTCACAGGGACGTAGTATAAGCTGTTTCAATTAAACGGGGTCCCAGCCTACAGGGGCCCCGACTAGCAACTGGGGCATGCATTTTTTTTTCATTTATATAATGTTTTAGATTTGTCTTTCTAATACAATAATTTAAATAGTGTGAGCGATAAAAGAAATCTTTGTCATCAGAATTCAACTAATAATTACCTTTTCGCCTCTCCCTGCCAGCCATGTAAGGGCTAGCCAGGCTATGTCCACAGAGTACTTAATCACTTGGTTATATTAGGTTAGGGAAATCTGAAGGTGTGCAAATGAAAAAATGTCTAGTTGTTGATTTTTTTTTCAGGAACTGTCATCTAGCTCCGAAGAAAACCCCGATTATACCGACATAGAGTTGATACAACATGTCAATGTTGATATATTGAGACTTATAAGGCTCTTGCAAGGTACAGTTTACTTAAGTTTATAAGCAGTACTCCAGTCCAACTATGGAAATAGTGTCTATATTAATTAAATTTTATTCAATCTTACTTTCAGAGTCTATACAAAAATTTAAGCTTTTGAGGAAGTCTGCACACATAGTGCTAGTTACATCCCTTGAGAAGGCTATTTGGAATTGGATGGATACATACCCTCAGGTTAGTATGTGTTAGTAAAGAGAGATCTCCCACCAAGCTGGACTTGTGCTGAGTGCTTAAAATATTGCATGTTTTAAGTTAGAACTTTGTAGAAACAAAATATTTATGCCATTAACATAAAATTTTGTTTCATTCTGTCGTAAAAAATAATTTCATTGTAAGTAAATAGCGTTTGATCATATTTCATATATTTATCGCTTTATATAGTTATCGTTACAACGTGACAGCGCCATCTGTTATCGAATTCCGGAAAGTCGAGCTTATGCCACGTGACCGGTATCGTGTCGTGTACAGGAGTTCGCGGAGGTGCAATGCCGGCCCAACGAGGAGCTGAGCAAGTGCTGCGACACGCTGTTCGACATGCTGCAGGACAGCTTCTCCGACAACAAGAAGTCGCGCGTCGCCATGTGGCCGTTGCAGATCATGCTGCTTATATTGAACCCGGTTAGTTTACTAGACGACATGTTGTTACGGTATTACAGTGCCACCATGTTATCTGTGAAATGGCGAAAATTGGAACCATTCATAAGTTCTTTGTGCTCAAAACGTAGTGATTAAGTACTCTGTGTTGTGCTCATTCATTTGTCATTTACTACCTCTCGAATTGCGTCCAGTGATTGGTCCAATGCGTCCGACAGCGCCCTCCTCCAATTCACGGATAAGTTAGCGGCACTGTTACTTGAATAGACTTTGAGTTTCATTTTATTGCTTGATGGATATAGGATGGAATACACAATAATGCTTTGGGTTGTTAGGTGCTCCACGTTCCATGCCGTTTAGTGAAAATAATTGACAAAAGAACAGACGAAGTAATAAAATTGATCTTTTCAGAAAGTTCTAGAAGAAATTGTGAATGCCGATACTGGCGCGCCCTGTAGCCCGAGACACACGAAAAAGAAAATATTCATCGACTCCGTTAAGCGTGGGCTGAGTAAGTGAAAACATTTGTATCATTGTATAAAAACCGCATCAATTTCTATAATTATTAAATATCATGTTATTTTCCAATATTAAAAAATAATATTTTTTAAAAGTTTTGTTCTTTAGTTGTGAGAACAGTTAAATAAGCAACCATAAACAATTTTTTTACTTTAATATGTTACAACTGCTTGTTATGTTAAAAAAACGTTCGTAATCTAATAAATATACTTAAAAATACCGGTATTCATGAGTACCTGTGAGTAAATGTAACGTTAGCGTTATTGTGTTGGTGGTCAGGTCCGGCGAACAACTCGAAGCAGATGACGGAGGCGGCGGCGGTGAGCTGCGTCAAGCTGTGCAAGGCCTCCACCTACATCAACATCGCGGACTCGGGGAACGTCACCTTCACGCTCGTCAAGGCCACCATCAACGACCTCAAGGTTATATTTTACAATAGAGCCAACACAATACAATAGTGGCAGTTTTATTGGTCCATTTAGTATTTGGCTGAGTACGTATTAATCAATGTAACTTGTACACTCATACCCCAGAACTAGATTTTCCTGTGTCGTGGTTGTTATGATCCGAGTACAAATATTTATATGTCACATAAAAAATTGCCTCAGCCGGAAATCGAACCCGGGACCATTCGCTTCGCAGGCAAGGTCACTACTAACCAGGCTACAGGGTCATCAATTGAATCTTAAACCAGCCTAGTTCAAGTATTCTTGTCCTAGTAGTCAAAATATTTGTGTTTTTTTTCCTTCCTCACCGTCTTGCACACCTTTTGTTAAGCAAGTGAAATACCTGCAAACCTATCTCAATAACTTCCTCTGTGTACACTGTACAGTCGCTGCTGTTCAACCCGGGCAAGTCGTACATCCGCAGCGGCGTGATCTCCGGCTACCCCGAGCTGGAGCTGATGACGGACTGCCTCGTGGCGCTGTTCCGCATCACGCCGCACACCAACGACGCGCTCAAGGTGTGCCTCTCGCTGCACACGCACATCTCCTACCATTATGTCATCGTTAACTCGCTGCTCAGGTACGTATAGACTTTATTTTAATATCTATACTATTTTTATAGTGTACTAAAGCTATACTCTATTCCAATTCGGTTTGGACTTGATGTAAACAAACCATTAAAATTCCTTTGTAGGGTTATATAGGTTATATTAAAATATTTTTGTATATGATAGCCACAGACAGGGCTGTGTATATGATAGCATGAGGAATGATTTAAGCTATATTATTAAAATTCTTGCCAAAAAAGTAGCTTGAGAATACGGGTATTAAGACTTACGCCCCAATTCAGAGTCACTAACAGTTATTTAAAATTGCTCCTTAACACAAAATTTGTATGGAGATTCCTTACTAAGGAGCGATTAAAGTAACCGTTAGTGACTCCGAGTTGGGGCGTAAGGTACTCAGACTCAGGCGAGGCTGATTTGCTAGTGAATGTACGGTGAATGACGTCACGTGTTGTGGTGCGTCAGGATAATAAAGCAGCCGCGGCTGCCGTGGTGGCCGCAGATCGAGCTGCTGTACCCGCGCGCCGCCGAGCTGCGCGCCATGTTCACCGACACGCTCAACAAGGCCACGCAGGTATAAAACACACACACACACACACGCACACACGCATAGACCAAACGCACACACACAGTTTGGCAGAAAACTACGTAAAATTTATGTATTTTCTCTTTCATAATAAATAAATAAAAAACATGCACGCACGCAAGCGGTCAAATACATTCACACACGTATATACACACATTCACGCACGCCGAAATACACGCACGTACAAAAAATACTCATAGTGTGTATGATGCATTCACACACGTATACTAGACACAGCCACGCACACGCCAGACAGTCTGTTTAGTTATGGTCTGAAGTGCATATCCCCATCTCTAGTATGTAGCTAAAGTTGGGGCACGAAGCAGGAAGAAATTCGTACATTGACTTTTTATTACCTGTCTCTGTTACTCACGCGTAAATGTAATGCATCTCGCTAGCATAGAACGGCGGCCATTGCACTATGCGAGCGAGCACGCATTATATTTCCGCGGGAGTGACGGAGACAGGTAATAACAAGTCAATGTACGAATTTCTGCCTGCTTCGTGTCCCAACTTTTATACAAGTGTGAAACACTGTAGATGTATGAAAAGAAAAAAAATACAGTCGAATTGAATACCTCCTCCTTTTTTGAAGTCGGTTGAAAAGGACACAAAACCAGGTTTAATGGATTTACTTCCTTGGTGGGAAATATGACGTGTATTGCTTGTTTCTTTTTTGACCGTAAACGCATCAGTACTACCTTTAGTAACTAATTCTTTTGGCCACAGCTGCGGCCTAACGCGCTAAGTACAGCATCGGGGGTAGCCGTTGACATTAACGTTAACGTTAACATTATTTGATGACCCGTGTGGCGCAATGGTTACCATGCCGGATCGCCGCACCAAGGGTCCTGGGTTCGATTCCCAGCGAGGCGGAAATTTGAATGATGAGTTTGAATTTCTGTCCTCAGCCTGGGTGTGAATGTCCTTATCTAGTGTGTTGTCCATGGCACACACGACACAGGGAATCCTAGTGTGAGGCTATGAGTGTGAAGCGTTATTTATTTATTAAATATGATTTGTGTGAGCAGGGCTACATAGTCCACACGCCGCTGCGCATGATCTCGCTGTCGCTGAAGTCGAAGGAGGTGCAGAGCAAGTTCAACAAGACGGAGGAGATGCTGGCCTACCGCAACCTGCTGCTGCTGCTCGTCAAGCTCATCCACGCCGACCCCATGCTCATGTTGAGTGTGAGTACATCACTAGCTCTAGCTCAGTAGCATCAGTAGATCATGAGTTTATGACACTTGTAAACAAGTTCTCGCTTCGTCTTCGGTAGGCTATGCCTAAAAAAATATTCGTCTTCGGTAGGCTATGCCTTAGTACAATTACATCAGGCATTATTATACATTACGTATTTTTAGTTAATAAAGTGAGGTGGGGCCAATATGACATAATATGTTATATGACATTTGCGTTTGTATTTGTATGTGCCATATCTGTCATATTTTGCCCTAACTTACTTGAGATAAGCGCTCTATATAATCTGTATTTAACGTTTATAAAAATGTAACATTTGTGCCCATACCCGATCCCCACCAGAACCCCGGGCGCTCGGGCGTGGAGATCCAGTCGTCGACGACGGAGCTGATGAACGGGCTGGTGTCGCTGGTGCACCACACGGGCATGGGCGAGGTGGCGCAGGCCGCCATGGACGCGCTGCTGGCGCTGCACCGCCCCGACCGCGTGCACATGTGGAACCCGGAGGCGCCGCTCAACACTTTCTGGGATATCAGGTATACAGTATACACACCTACACACTCATTGCCCCACACTAGGAATCCCTGTGTCGTGGGTACCATAGACAAAACACAAAGACATCTACATATACTTCGTTCAAACTCGATGTGGAATACATGTAAACAAACCATAAAAGTTATTTAGCAGAGTTTTCACCAACTGAAATGGTGACACTAAATACGTATAAACAATGAAAATGATATTAGTAACTTGTAAAAAACATCTATTATACTTCGTTCAAATTAGATGTGGAATACATGTAAACAAACCATAAAAATACTTTAGCAGGGTTTTCACCGACTGAAATGTGTTACTACTCTAAATACGTAGGTATAAACAATCAAAATAAGATTAGTAACTTGTAAACTAACTTATTATTGTTCCATAACAATTACAACTGCCAGAAAACGAGAAAATAATCTACATTATACAACAATTTCGTCACTGAAAAATTTACGCTCTTTCATCCTTATTTACGTAAAGCGAATTGTAACTTTTTCGCAAAATTATTATTATTATTATTATTTATAATGCACTAGCAGCTCCTGGAGCTGATGCGTGCATATCACTGTTTCTATCAGATCTCCTCTTTGCCTCCGGTGTTCCAAACTGGTTAATTTCAGCTCAGAAAGACGCTCTTCATATGATTTGTGTCTTAGCGATGTTACCATTTTTGTAGCTCTACGCTGTACTTTTTCAAGTAGTTCAATGTCTTTTTTGAAGTAAGGGTTCCAGATTTGGAAAGCATACTCCAAGAGCGGTCGAATATAGGTTTTATAAAGTTTGATAAACAAATCTTTTGTGATAACACTGAAAGCCTTTCTTACAACATATAGCATAGAGTTCGCTTTTTTTGTTATATTTACAATGTGAACATCCCACTTTAGATTGTGCGTTATGGTGACACCAAGATCTCTTTGATTATTAACAGGTATAAGTGGTACAGAGTTAATATTATATGACATTTTTGGGTTATTTCTGCCCATGTGTAATACTGTACATTTGGTTGCATTTAATGAGATAAGCCAGTCTTGAGTCCATTGTACGATTCGATCTAAGTCCTGCTGTATAATATTGTGACTGATGAGAGGGTTTCCTATGATTTTAGTATCATCAGCAAATATAGACAAATGGGATTTTACTGAATTTTTCAGATCTGTAATGTAGATACCAAAAAGGATTGGTCCGAGCACCGATCCCTGTGGTACACCACTGTGTACATCACAAGGTACAGAGAAGGAGTCTCCCACTCTGACTTTGAATTTTCTGTTTGTTAAGAAGTCAGTTATCCACTGGAGCAATTGTCCACGAATTCCAAAATGTTCTAGTTTTGATATCAATCTCTTAAAGGGAACCCGATCAAAAGCTTTTTCAAAATCTAGGTATATGGTGTCTGTTGGCCAATGTTTATCCCAGTTTAGAGTCCATTTGTCGAGGCAACTAAGAAGATTGGTGACTGTTGATCTCTTCGGTACAAACCCGTGCTGCTCATCAATAATTATGTTCTCGGTTGCCACAAACTTCCTCAATTCTGCTGCAATAATTTTTTCCATAGTTTTACAAACTATACTTGTGAGGCTAATTGGTCGGTAGTTAGCTGCAGTTAATTTATCGCCTTTTTTGTATATCGGAGTAACATGAGCTTCCTTCCATTCTTGTGGGAGTTTTCCTGTTTGTAGGGACAACCTCATTATATGTGCCAACTGATGACTTAGTATGTAGCTGCATTCTTTAAGTAATTTAGAGGGCAATTCATCTGGTCCCATTGAAGTTGTATCGTTAAATGTCAACAAAGTCTTACAAACAATATCAGCTGATATAGTAACAGTTTCTATTGAATTCACAACACGTGGCAGTTGAATAGTAGGCGCTTCACTGTATGGTGGCTCAATAACAAATGATTTTTCAAATTGTTTAGCAAAAAGGTTGGCTACATTTACTTGGTCATTAGTCATATTGTTCATCTCATCCTTCAGGGATGTAGGTACTGATACTTTTGAGGATAGCTGCTGCCGTATATATGAGTAAAAGGATTTTGGTCCACTATTAACAATCCCTCTTTCGAATTCTTTCCGTAAGTTTCTTACTACAGTTAAAATTTTATTATTAACAATGCGATAATTTTTATAAGATTCAGGAGTTTTTTTCAGTAAATATAATTTCCACAGACGCATTTTATCATTAGTCATGTCTAACACTTTCTGATTAATCCAAGGCTTTTTTATGTTGTGTTTACAATTTTTAATTGAGAGGGGAACATGGACTTCAATAGCCTTATGAGTTATTGCTAAGAAGTTCCTCCAGGCAAGATTAACATCGGAGAATTCTAAATCCATAGGTATATTTTCTAAAAGCATTTTTTTTATCTCTTCATAATTGGCCTTAAAAAAGTTTCGTCTTGGCGAGAGATTGTGATAATTTTTGTACAGCTGATTTTCTATTTGCAATGTAGCTGTTAGTACTATATGGTCACTTTTTCCTATATTTGGTAGATAGTCAATCTTCGTGCAGAGATTTTCTTCGTTACATAGTATTAAGTCTAATAAGGATTCCTCATCTTTCCTCTTTCTTGTTATACATGTAACCAGTTGATTGAGGTTAGTGTCGACAAACATTTCCACAAAGTTTTTATGAAGAGTGTTATAACGATCAACATCTACATTTACGAGTGGCCACTTTAGGTCTGGTAGATTAAAATCTCCCATAATTAACAAGGGTTTTGTCCCTTCAGAAGCTTCTTTTATAGTTTCAAACAGTAATCTATCAGTATCTTCAAAGGTGTAATGAGTAGGTCGATATACACCTGCAACTGTGATCTCGAAGTGGCCATATTTCAAATTCAACCAGAGAGCTTCCACCTGTGAGTTGCTGTTGTAAGTTGGATGAAGAGTAGCCTGTATAGGCACTCCGCACAGCTTATGTGATACATATATGGCCACTCCTCCCCATCCGGTTCCTTTTAACCTATCATGTCTAAATAGCGCATAACCATTAATAGTGACTAAACTATCAGGAATACAAGGTTTAAGATGTGTTTCTGTTATAATAATACAAGTTGGTTTTATCTTATCTATCTCGGTAATAAGCAAATCTCTTTTAGCCATTATGGATGCCAGGTTTGTGTAGAAAAACGTAAATTCGACAAGAGGAGGATCAAGTGTTATTGGTTTTTTGAACTGCCTTGTTGTTGAATTGTGGGGCTACCGTTCAAATACTTGATCGTTAAATTAGTTTCGCCATTATCAGTCCTACGACTCAGCTCCTGCCGCAACTTTTTTAAGTATTCGCGTTGATAAGGCGTTAGATCATTTTTTACCTTGATGTTAGATGGCAAGTTTTTATTGTTTTTCAAAACTGTTATCGCCGACTTTTTGTGGGAGAAGATTACTTTCAGTGGGCGTGGGATTGAACCTTGTTTGGGCTTACCGAGGCGGACGACAGCAACTGGTGGCTCGGATTCAGGAATGTTGCTCAACGCCTGCTGGACTTGAGTTTTATCATGTTGAATTCGTACCTCTTTATCACGGACATAATCCCCCGATTGAAGCTGACATTCACTGACACCAAACATAATAATATTGGTACTACGCTTTTTCCGATCCGCTAATTCGGCGAGAATGCTTTCCATGTTAATGGTCTGACTTGCTTTCGATTGAAGTTGTTCAACTTCAGTTTTTAATTGCGCCACCGTCTTTCTTAGCGCCGGGAGTTGTCGGACACCTAACTCACAGTCGGGACACAAATATTTCAAAGTAGGAGACTGTAATATTATCACCCTTAACTCCGTCGCAAGCAACCCACTACACTTCACACATATTTGCCTTTCGCAACCATGACACTTAATTTTGGGATTTTTATCATCAACTTTCGGTATATCTTTATCACATTTCATACACACAGCCATTTCAAGTAGTCCTTGAAGTTTTTGAAGAAACGAAAGTTAATAAAAGTTGAAGAGTTAAGTTGACGAAACGATTATTATCACAGTATTTTAAATCACGAAAATATTTGCGAGATAACACTTTCACTTTTATTTTGGACCAAAATTTACACGAAACACACACTTTTGGTTTAAAAACAAACACAAAACGAATAATTATCAATTAAATATGATACGCGTCTCGAAACACAAGTGCACTATTTAAGAGAGGGTAGACGAAAAAAAAAAAAAAAAATTGTTTTTGTTTTTATGTCTGCCTATCTATCTGTTTATTTTATTTTTAATATTTGGAAAACTTACAGCTAATACATTGAGTAATAACCTAGTAACAATAGTGAGTGAAGGCCATTTACAAATTTTCGCATCTAACATAATAGGGTAAACTAACAGAAACACATTTCGAAAATTGATATTATTATGTTACAGGTGCGGTAAAGTGTAACAAAAAAAAGTATACAAACAAAAAAAAAAGATTTAAAACATTCTAAATTAAACAACTACTTAGTAACTGTGCGTTTAAGTTGAGCGTCGTTTTTTTTTTTTTTTTTTTTTACTTACGATAAGTTAATGCTTGACTAATTAAAATGACTATCAAAACCTCATAGCGACACTAGCGCTTACGTGCTTTGCAATTTGTGCTAAGCCGCGACTGACGTACACATTTAGCTAAACAATAACCTGAACGCAAACCAGCACCATCAATAAACCCCCCTCCTCCCCCCAGTTCGCAAGTGCTGTACAACATCAGCCAGAAGCTGATCCAGCGTCAGATCGGCAACTACCGCGAGGTGCTGCGCTGGCTGCGCGACGTGCTCACCTGCCGGAACGAGTTCCTCGCCAAGCACAAGGACTACGCCAACGTCGGGTGCCACGTGCCGATCTGTAAACAGGCGCATATTAAACTGGAGGTAATGGTGTCATGGCAGATGTCTTTTTAATGGAAATAGCCGGCAAACGAGCTGAGCTGCTTGATGGTAAAATTATCGTCGCTCTTGGACATCAGCAACGCCCAAGGCATCTCTTGATGCGTTGTCGGCCAAGAAAGAGGGAAGAAAAAGAGAATAAAAACTGGTGTATGTAAAGTCAACTCGATGTCATAGGAATGCATTGAAATGTGAGCTTTACTTACCTTTTAGTTTTACTTGCCGTTGACTTTTTTAAATAATTCGATAAAGTGTTCAATACGTTGACCATACGGTTACGGACATACGCGTGAAAATCCCAATGCTTATCAACGCGCATAATAACCGACGAAGTAACGTGTGTTGTGTATCCCAGGTGGTGTTCCTGATGTGCCTGTGGTCGATCGACACGGACGTGGTGCTGGTGGCCATGTCGTGCTTCGCGCTGCTGTGCCAGGAGGCGGACGTGCGCTGCGGGCCCGACGAGATCTCCGTGCACTGTCTGCTGCCCAACTACGCCGTGTTCCAGGAGATCGCGCATACGTCCACTGTGCTTACTACTGGTGGGTTGTGTGGTGGGCGATAGGGGCCGTTGGTTAATTACGTAAGGGCGCACCGCGAAGGATTGGAATTGCTTGCCTGCGTCTATGTTCCCGCCCACCTATGACGTGGGTGTCTTCAAGAAAAGAGTGAATAGGCTTTTATTAAGTTAGTGCGCTCACCATCCTGGACCACATCTCCACTTACCATCAGGTGGGATTGTGGTCGAGCATTAATTTATTCTAAGTAAAAAAAAGGTCCCGAGGCGGAGGGAAGGGGGGGGGGGGGTTCGGTGAAATCTCTACATGTCCTTATTTGTAGGGGGAGGGGATAAAACCCCAGGAGAGAATCAAACACTAGACTTTCCCCTTGTTAGACTAACATTAAGGCTATGGAGACGCTAGAAGTGTAATTCTATTACATTTATGATGGTTAAATTTATTTAAACCATTATTTTACATTTGTTACAAGCAGCTAGTCAAGATATGGGTAGAGGTTGCTACTACAAAAATATTCACAGTAAGTATTCATATAGCTCGAGTAACTGTCTGTTGATTTGGAATTTAGATGGATTAAAAAAAGGTCGATGAGACCTTTTGATGTAGCTGTTCTGGGCTAAGAGAATTATTATTTATATGTAAATTGTTTCCTTTTCCCTAAGAGTTCTAAAATCCAAATTGTATGTTTTGTACCGAATTGTCGTAGCTTCTTTCAATGGGAATTGACCCTTTACTAATTTCGTTGTGTAACATAATATTTCGGTTCGGTTCGCAGGTTCGGCGGCTCTACAGAAGCGTATAATGGCGCTGCTGAGGAAGATCGAGCACTGCGTCAACGGCGTGCAGCCCGTCTGGGAGGAGACCTTCAGATGTTGGTGCGTACTGAACATACATACATACATACATAATTTATTTTAATTTAATTTAATTTTATCTATCACACCAACAAGATATACACTGCAAACTTACTAAGAGTAGACAATACATAATTTAGTGCTTAGTGATATCTCTTTTACAGGTGTAATCTACATGATTATAGTATTACTATAAGCGTTTATGTAAAGCAGACAAATGGTAAGTGCTCGCCGTAGATACGGTAGACATCACTAACTATAAAGCGTAGCGTTGAGAGAGAAATTAAAGACAGAGATCTGCGACAATACTAATCGTTTGTTAATAGGATATTCTATTATATACGGTTACACACATATTTAAATAGGTAAATGATTATACACACTAACACGAAAGCCCAATGCATACGTAACGGGTTTTTCCCGTACGGGACGGGACGTAAAATTTTGGAAACATCGTTTCATAGAAAATGTATACGATAGTGCATACGCAGCGGAATCCCGTACAGGAAAAAGCCCATTACGTATTCATTGGGCTTAACACTCTACAAACATCAAAGATATCATGTTAACTTTATGTATAAAGCGCACTTACACTTGGACTTTGCTCAGACAACGAAAAAGTTAAAATATCATATAAAACGGCTAACTTTAGGGTTTATTAGGACCATCATTTTTGTTACGACGTTTGATATTAAGAAATATTTTAAGTCATGTGGAACGGCTAATGTTAAGGTTGATTTAGAACCATTATTTTTATTTGGATAATTTAAGTCTGAGCAACAATCTCAGCAACCGTGTCAACTGAATAATTTCTAATACAGGGCATATTATATTTTATCTGTATTATTCAAATTCAAAATCATTTATTCATATAGGTATCATTGATACACTTATGCACGTAATCTTTTTAATCAACCAGCTTTTCACAAAAGTGCTTTGTCATGGAGGAGTAGAAAAGTCGTAAAGAAACTCCTCAGCACATCTTTAAAAATACAAATACATTGGTAGATTTATTACAAAAAAATCACTAACTGGTTGCTCAACTAATTAAATAACATAATTGTAATATATGTAGGTAGCATACCAAGATAATGTTGGTAGTAGTATATTTTTCTGTGCTAAGTTAGTTCATTAAATACCGTGGAAGCGGCTACCAGTGTTTTACTTTCAAAGTCCTAAAACTTAGTGTCCAGAACGATCGTGGCGGCCCTAGGATATCTCAATAATGAGCGCTTGAAACACCCTGTGTGTAGGGACTCGCTGTGCAAGCTGCTCCAGAAGTACCCCAAGGGCGTGGGCACCACGGACGAGTCGCTGGAGCCGCTGCACCGCGCCGCCGCCAAGCGCCGCGTGTCGCAGCACCCCGCCTCCGAACATGATCTCGAGGTAACTTACATAATTATATTAAAACACATTTATCTATACTAATATTATAAAGAGGAAAGATTTCATTGTTTGCATTGAATAGGCTTCGAAACTACTGAACCGATTTGAAAAATTATTTCACTGTCGGGAAGCTACACTATCCCCGGGTCGGCTAAAACTGAGTCAACATTTCTTTATTTTTAAAGACGAGAAGAAAGATAATCCTCATGTAAACGATGTAAGTAAATGTTCAACAAACTTGTGTATTGATTTGACACATCTAAAAAGGAACCGGCTGCAGCTGTTTGTTTCAGAATAACATTCATTTTTTTCTTTTCAACTTCTTCATTTCAACTTTATTCTCGGATAATCCCCACGTTGAAGTACATTGAAATCAAGCTACAATGAAGCAATGTGTGATCAGATGCAAGTGCAGGAGTGGGCGAACATCACGTCGTTCCTGTGCGCGCTGGGCGGCGTGTGTCTGCAGCGGAAGCCGGTCTCCACCTGGGCCAATGTCCACGGTCAGTTGGTCGTAGCTTTAGTTTTCATCGAAGGTCGCCTTACACCTGGGGAGGGGAAGACATCGAAATGTTCGGTTGTTAAGGTGGTCTAATCGAAAAAGCAAAATACAAAATCTTGCTAAGGTTGAAACTGAAAGTAAACACTTAAAACTCATATAATTAAAGTTTGTGAGATGAGTGTAAGTTTTTATTATTGTCCTTTCAACAAAAAATGCTGTCTAACGCAAGGTTTGCTGATCATTTAGTATTAAAAAATAGTAAATAATAGCATTATTTTTGAAGAAACAATATTTTTCAAGTAATTCTTAGGTAATTTGAAATTTCTTTTAAAAGTTGAAATATCGCAAAATAATCATTATTTTAAATATTTATTAGAGCATTAATTTAACGTAACGTAATATTAAGCAAAAACCATTGAAAAACTTCATCTCATAACAGTAAAAAATAAAATAACTTTTGATTTAAATTCACCTCTTTAACACTGAAATGGCTTTTACTTAAAAAATTTCCCTATCAAAGTAGCCTGTATTGTACCTTTTTAAAATCTGCATTAAACAGACAAGTTTTTAAAGTACCGGGGCATACTTGCCCAGTACATTTTTTTTCAACCACCTCGCATCAAAGTTGTGTCGAAGAAAATCAAAAACAAAAATATCCAAAGTAGACGCTATTTTCTCAGCGTTCCCTAATAATTTCAACAATATTACATACTGATAATTATAAAGCAACTATCTGAGAGCTCTAGGAAAAAAAATTATCAAAATACCTGCTCATTTGTGGACTCAACAGGAAAAAGTAGGGTAATGGAGCCGAATTTTCAAAATTTTAAAGAATGGTCAATATCTCGAAAACGGTGACACTTTTACTAAGGTAATTTTTTGACATATGATAGGTCAACCTTCAAGCTATCTGCCACCTTCGGTTGATCCGCTACTTACGGGACACCCTGTATAAACGTTGGTCCTGGCTGGAAATCAAACCTGGCATTTTGGTCGACCAGTTTTTACAGGGTTGCCAATGAATGATACAGCCAGTAATGTTCTGATGTTGTGTGTTGCCAGGAGCGGAGCTGAAGAGTGTCCCCAGGCGGACCATCGGCGTGCCGCGTCGTGGGGGGAATGATAATGATGGTGAGCACCCGAATTTATACATAAATGGGTGTTTTTCAGAAAAAATGACCCTAGAGAAATCGCGATGTCCCACAACTTCGTTCGTTTTTATTTAATTTTTCTTCATTATTATTCTGCAACTTAATCATTATAAAACAAGAATAATTATTTTAGCATCATATTAAATTAAGTAATACCATAATATATATGTATTTTCAAAGATATTAAAAGGAAAAGAAAAAATGAGGTGATGATTTCGTATGTCCCACAGTGCTCTCAGAAACTTCAAGACATTCGCATTTAGTTTAGAAGCACTGCTAATACTTTTAAAGTGAACTAATTTAGTCTCTATATATTTAAAATGCCTTTTTGGTCTTCGAATTCATATAATTACTGGTTATTTTAGCAAAAATATCGATATGAATGTTGTCCTACGAAAATCGAGGTACCGGAAAATCCTGTTTCGTCACAACGATTTAGAGGTGTTCTTGGGTAAAAATCTACTATTTTGTAGTTAATTTGTGTTCCTGGTACCTTTGTGATATGCTGGCAGTCGTCATTTTACAGAACAAACGACCATAGGGTCCAAAACCTGTGACGAAAGCGTTGTGTTTTCGGCGTACAAAAAAAGTGTTCCCAGATAGTCACTGGATTTTCCAAGGTAAATAAGCATCTTATTAGTAACATATCTTGTGTTATTTAAAGATCAACTAACAGAGTACAAGATAACTTAAGCACATCAAACTTATATATGTAAATGTATTTAATTTTTAATAAAATAAGTCTGCTGGCATGAAAACGTCACGTCATGTTCGTCACGTGACATACTACTGGAACAATTTTCGTGACGAACTTGAATTATAAAGCTTTATATATAATGAATGTATTACAATTATTCTTACTCTGTCTGTCCGACTGTAACACATATTTCAATCGCTATACATATGTATATATAATATAAATTTTGGCTTGGTTAAGAGCGGGGCAATTATGTCAGTGGGGCAGATTTAATGTAAAGTTTTTTTAGTAAAAATATAGAGAAAAAATAAAGAAAAACTGTGAGAAATACTACGGGAGAAGCAATTGGCGAAATTAAAAAGAATAGAAAGAAAATATAAGTGACAAAGGATCAAGAAAAAGAAAACCACAGAAAAGTATGGAGAGAAGCTAAGAAAAAATAGAATCAAAGAAAAAAGTGATGATGGAAACATGAATTCGACAAAAGAAAATCTAGCTCCTGTGTGTGCCTCCTCCTACAAAAAAGCTTTAGTTACAATAAATAAATTAAAACGGAGGCTAGAAAAATATTGTTAACAAAGTTATTAATATGGACACTGCTTTATTTGTTCCTTCTCCGTCACGCTAACCTCCCGATAGTCACTGTCCCATGTTTTGGTGATGCTAATATTGGTCTTAAAATAATTATAAAATAATATCCAGTATTTCATTTAAAACAAAAACTATTTAATGTTTACACAGAAGTCATCACTTTGTTTGATACAAGAATTTGTCAGGGATATAATTAGAAAAAGTATATTTTTGATACGTATTTGGCTGCGTTGTGACGAACTTGAAACACTTTGACTGTTTTTTAATGAATAGAAATAAAAATTGTTAATTTTTTATTCATTTTCAGAAAGACTTTCGTGTCTCATTGTTACTAATAAAAGATTATTTTATTTTAATAATTCTTTTTTTTATTTCTGATTGATTATTTGTTGTGACGCAAAGGAACGGTATTCATCACATGCTGACAAAAAAACTCAAATATTTCATGTATTTTCCAAAGTTTTTGTATATAAAATAGATAATCATTTAATTAAGACTTTCTTGATTCCATATATTGCAATAAAAAATCATTTCATGTAAAAAAATAATTTCGTTTCCCAATCGTCACAGGGTCATTTTTTCTGAAAAACACCCAAATATCTGGATGATGATCTTTGCTCGGTATTTTAGTATTGCTTAACAACGCCATCTACTGAAGTAGCTCTGTGTCGTTAAAGCAGTTAGTTGCTCCCAATAATAATAGTATTATTACTCGCCAATAGATGTCAGGAAGAGTCATTGCCGAAAATGGGTGTTTTTCAGAAAAAATGACCCTGTGACGATTGGGAAACGAAATTATTTTTTTACATGAAATGGTTTTTTATGGCAATATATGGAATCAAGAAAGTCTTAATTAAATGATTATCTATTTTATATACAAAAACTTTGGAAAATACATGAAATATTTGAGTTTTTTTGTCAGCATGTGATGAACACCGTTCCTTTGCGTCACAACAAATAATCAATCAGAAATAAAACAAAGAATTATTAAAATAAAATCATCTTTTATTAGTAACAATGTAACATCAAAGTCTTTCTGAAAATGAATAAAAAATTAACAATTTTTATTTCTATTCATTAAAAAACAGTCAAAGTGTTTCAAGTTCGTCACAACGTAGCCAAATACGTATCAAAAATATACTTTTTCTAATTGAAGGGGTAAGTGTAAAAAGGGTTCAACTGATGAAATTACTGAAATATAGTTATTGGTATCGTTGAATTCGTCTTTCGATTCTTAATGTTATGGCATAGGTTTTATAGTGGAAAATTCAATATAATATAATGTTATTTAAATCCTTGTTTCGTGAAAAACGCACGGATGTGGCGCATTTTTATTGGGTTTTAATTGCAAAACTGATAATATTTGCTTATTACAGAGTAATAATTAAAAAAATACTTTATTTATGAGAATTCGAAGGTATCTTATATAATTTGGAATCATAAAAAACAGATTTAAAGTTGAATACTAAGAATATAACGAAAATGAAGTCTTGAGTTTCAAACGCATTTATCTCGAATTATTGTTTTTGTTACTTAAACCCTTTTTACACTCACCCCTTCAATTATATCCCTGACAAATTCTTATACCAAACAAAGTGATGACTTCTGTGTAAACATTAAATAATTTTTGTTTTAAATGAAATACTAGAAATTATTTTATAATTATTTTAAGACCAATATTAGCATCACCAAAACGTGGGACAGTGACTATCGGGAGGTTAGCGTGACGGAGAAGGAACAAATAAAGCAGTGTCCATATTAATAACTTTGTTAACAATATTTTTCTAGCCTCCGTTTTAATTTATTTATTGTAACTAAAGCTTTTTTGTAGGAGGAGGCACACACAGGAGCTAGATTTTCTTTTGTCGAATTCATGTTTCCATCATCACTTTTTTCTTTGATTCTGTTTTTTCTTAGCTTCTCTCCATACTTTTCTGTGGTTTTCTGGTTCTTCATCCTTTGTCACTTATATTTTCTTTCTATTCTTTTTAATTTCGCCAATTGCTTCTCCCGTAGTATTTCTCACGGATTTTCTTTATTTTTGTCACATACGTATACATTATTAATAAATAAATAAAAAATAGTTGTACATTCAATGTACAATTACACTAAAAAAAACTTTAAATTAAATCTGCCCCACTAACATAATTGCCCCGCCCTTAGCCAAGCCAAAATTTATATTATATATACATATATATAGCGATTGAAATATGTGTTACAGTCGGACAGACAGAGTAAGAATAATTGTAATACATTCATTATATATAAAGCTTTATAATTCAAGTTCGTCACGAAATTTTTCCAGTAGTATATCACGTGACGAACATGACGTGACGTTTTCGTGCCAGCAGACTTATTTTATTAAAAATTAAATACATTTACATATATAAGTTTGATATGCTTAAGTTATCTTGTTGTCTGTTAGTTGATCTTTAAATAACACAAGATATGTAACTAATAAGGTGCTTATTTACCTTGGAAAATCCAGTGACTATCTGGGAACACTTTTTTTGTACGCCGAAAACACAACTCTTTCGTCACAGGTTTTGGACCCTATGGTCGTTTGTTCTGTAAAATGACGACTGCCAGCATATCACAAAGGTACCAGGAACACAAATTAACTACAAAATAGTAGATTTTTACCCAAGAACACCTCTAAATCGTTGTGACGAAACAGGATTTTCCCGTACCTCGATTTTCGTAGGACAACATTTATATCGATATTTTTGCTAAAATAACCAGTAATTATATGAATTCGAAGACCAAAAAGGCATTTTAAATATATAGAGGCTAAATTAGTTCACTTTAAAAGTATTAGCAGTGCTTCTAAACTAAATGCGAATGTCTTGAAGTTTCTGAGAGCACTGTGGGACATACGAAATCATCACCTCATTTTTTCTTGTCCTTTTAATATCTTTGAAAATACATATATATTATGGTATTACTTAATTTAATTTGATACAAAAATAGTTATTCTTGTTTTATAATGATTAACTTGCAGAATAATAATGAAGAAAAATTAAATAATCACAAACGAAGTTGTGGGACATCGCGATTTTGCTAGGGTCATTTTTTCTGAAAAACACCCAAATACGGATAAAACGACATTTTCTAAAAATGAATCCTAGCTAGGTCGATTTATCGCCCCCGAAATCCCGTACAATCTCAATTTCATTAAAATCGTAGCCGCTGTTTCCGAGATTCCTAGAATATATTATATTTATATACAAGAATTGTTCATTTAAAGGTATTAGATAATATATGGGTGAGACAGGATAGTGTGAGGGATGCTAGCCACCCTCATTCGAACTACGACTCTTATCTAGTTACATGCGAAGTTAAATTAAGAGGAGAAAAAAAAAAGAAATTGAGGGAACTCCTTGAATATTTTTTGGAACCTGTTACATTGAAGTCAATTTTTTTTATTACAGATGCAAGAAAGTATGCTGTTCTTGTGAACAGTTCACAAGAGGTCCAGTACTGTCCAGTCACGCAGTAAGTACTAAGTAGTGCTTGAATCAGTAATTGTTTTTTTTGTTGTAACTTCCAAATCTATTGAACTAATTGTGTAAAAACAATAGTTGCTCTTTGATTTATCACAGATGTATCACTACTAATAAAGCTACAAAATATCTCCACTCATTTAAAAGGAGAAAACAGCTTAAGAGTTAAATAATGAAGGATACCTGCATGGTTGTACCGATAGGGGGACAGCAGCCCCCTCTGCAAATTGTATGCTCACCAGTCCGTACCCACTGTCGTTTAATAAAATTATGAGTTAACTTCTGGAAAAGCTAAAACAAGCTTGAGTTACTCCCTTTATTCCTAAATATTTTGCCACTGTTAGTCCAAAAAATCTGATTAGCCCCTCCCCTGTGTCTATATCGGCATCCAGTTGAAGCATCACCGATCTCCCGTGGCAGGTTCATAGGTCAGCTGCTGCGGCTGCTGCTGTGCACCAACGAGCGGTTCGGCGCCGTCATCCAGACGCACGTGAAGCAGCTGGTCGGCCAGGAGATGGCGCCCGCGCTCTACCCCATCCTCTTCGACCAGATCAAGGCCATTGTGGACAAGTTCTTTGACCAGCATCAACAGGTTCATCTCGTATCACTTATTAACTCCCGACGCAAAAAGAAGGGTGTTACTAGTTTGACGTGTTTCTATGTCTGTGGCTTCGCAGCTCCTTAACGAAGGGATTGATTATGATGCCTAATAAAAAATATTTGAAAGCTGACGTGATTGAGATGGTTTTTAGCTACAATTTTTTAACTTTATTATTAGAAATCATATTATGTAATGTAATCTAAGTTACCTTCACAATACCCACCTAAATTAATTACGTATGCTGTGTTTGCCTGTTATTGGTTTTTCATGTAGCATAACACATTATGTTAACCTATGTTAAAACTGTTGGTGAATCTATTAAATAAAATAAAATAAAAATATTTTTTTCAAGGTCATCAGCTGTAACTGACGGGGTTTCTATTTTAATTGGTATCTTGGGAGGGTTGGTGGTATCTAATAACAATCCCTGGTCCCCAGGTGGTGCTGACGGACATCAACACGCAGTTCGTGGAGCACACCATCTTCATCATGATGAGCATCCTGGACAACAAGAAGAGCGGCCAGCCCTCGGAGCATCTCAGCACCACGTCCATTGAGGGACTCATGCTTGCTATAGTTAGGTAGGGGCTACTTGGTTAGGCTTTAGTAAGATAGGGTTTTAAAATCCTAAACACCTAACTTATCCTTAGTGAAGTGGTTTTCAAGTTGGGAGAAATCTGTGTTTTCAAATAAATAATTTTTTGTATTGTTTTCAAGGTTTCTATTGGTTTCAATCCATTAATGGCCCACTACAGACCACGACGAGTTTGAGCGCATAGTTCACCATGCTGCTCCAGTGCGGACAAGTGATTGGTTATGTATATATTTAGTATTATTGATGTGTTCCAGATACGTCCGCCACCTGGACATGACGGTGCTGTCCATCCACATCAAGACCAAGCTGTGCCAGGTGGTGGAGGCCATGATGAGCCGCCGGGACGACCTCGCCTTCAGACAGGTCACTTGGGTTTCACAACTAGTTAACTTAACAATTAACTATACACATACTTGTTTAACGCGATACTCGTTCTGAATGCATGTTGTCTACGCCTCTAATTATAATAGCATTAAGATATTACTGTTATTCAATAAGTTTATTATGTTTGCATTAATGCATATTATGTTGGCGTTCAATAAATAAATAAATAAACTACTTAGGGCTAGCTACGCCACTGATTCACACCCAGACTGAGAACAGAAATTCAAACTCATCATTCAAATTTCCGCCTCGCTGGGAATCGAGCCCAGGACCTTAGGAGTGGCGATCCGGCATGGTAACCATTGCGCCACACGGATCGTCAAAGAATATAATTTTTAGTTTCCATATTATAGTAAAAATACGAATACTTTACTCTGTAGTGCTCTTGCTTTCATTACAATCAATGCTTTTGTTTTTTTATAGGAAATGAAATTTCGAAATAAGATGGTGGAATACGTCACAGACTGGGTGTTGGGCACGAGTCATCAGATCGCTCCGCCGTTGAGGGGAGACGCTTCATCTATAACCAGGTAAAGCTATGCTTCGGTTTTCTTATTTTTTTACACCTTGGGATATATTAATTATTGGAGTTTTATTAAGGATCCCTAATTTTTTTGAAAATATAATATAGCCTATGTCACCCGGGGATAGTGTAACTTCCCAACAGTGAAAGAATTTTTCAAATCGGTTCAGTAGTTTTGGAGCCTATTCAATGCAAACAAACAATCAAATCTTTCCGTTTTATAATATTAGTATAGATACATATTTGCACACAGTTTATAATGTTAGGGTTCTAGAAGATAATCGAATGGACTGCTGCTGTTGGTTCCATCGGCCTTGACAGCTTCACGTCGACAGAAAAAAAATGAAATAAGTTTTAGCACCTGTGCCATAAAGCATACATATTCCTTATCTGTCACTTGACGTTCACTTACAGTGTCTCCAACTTATCTGTGAATTGGAGGAGGGCGTTGTCGGACGCATTGGACCAATCACTGGACGCAATTCGAGACGTAGTAAATGTCAAATGAATGAGCACAAAGAACTTATGAATGGCGCGGCATTAGTTCCAATTTTCGCCACTTCACAGATAACTTGGTGGCACTGTAGTTGTGATGACAGTGTTGTTACTTTGTGTATATGTGTATGTGTGTGTCCCCCAGGGAGCTGGACCAGGCGTGCATGGAGGCGGTGGCGGCGCTGCTGAAGGGCCTGCCGCTGCAGCCCGAGGAGTCCGACCGCGGGGACCTCATGGAGGCCAAGAGCCAGCTCTTCCTCAAGTCAGTCATTAATACACTTACCGCGTTGCCACCACACACTGACACTCGCACCTTCAATGACACTCTTTATATTATAGAAATATTGTAATCACTTTAACGATCGCTTGGCTCGTCTGATCACTGCTTAGTGCGATCTTCTGTGCCATTAGCTCGGCCCGATGATCGGCGACCATGCGCGTCTCGCCGGTTCTGGCATTTTGGATCAGCGGACTGGGATGGTTTGCGGGAATTTTACTCATCATACCCTTGGAGGCACATCTGTTTCTCTTCAGAAGATCCCAACTCCTGTGCCCTTTCCATAGCCGATGTGGTACTCCAGGGCATGGAATGCTATATTCCAAACTCTGTGGTACCTGTTGGTGGGAAAACTCAAGCCTGGTTTGACAGAAACTGCTTTAAGGCATTACGCCTGAAGCAATCTGCCTACCAGGATTGGGTAGAGGCACGCGAGCTAGAAGGCTCCGATTTACATCTTCTGAAAAAGAAATTTAATGCTGCCTCCTGGTCCTCAAAAAAGCAAATTGCCAAGGCAAAGTTCAAGCACATACACAGAACAGGCAGGAGACTATTGAGACATGCGTGTGGTAGTCGTGCTTTCTGGTCTCTAGCCAAAGCCATTCAAGGCAATTTCTGTGCGTCGTCCCTTCCGCCTTTGCGCAGAGCAGACAATACCCTGGCCCACACCGCAAAAGAGAAAGCCGAAA
Organism: Thymelicus sylvestris; assembly: GCA_911387775.1. Classification (NCBI taxonomy): domain Eukaryota; kingdom Metazoa; phylum Arthropoda; class Insecta; order Lepidoptera; family Hesperiidae; genus Thymelicus; species Thymelicus sylvestris. The sequence continues at coordinate 2,420,489 of OU426903.1, forward strand.
TACTGGGCACACTCTTTGCGTCGAACTCGACTCTTGATGACGGGGGTAACACACCGCCTACCATCCCGCTGTGTGGTGAGCTGATGCCCGACGTGCGTTTTACTCAGAATGCCGTACGTCAAGCTCTGTTTTCCCTCGACATCAACAAGTCGAATGGGCCGGACGGTATACCTGCTGTTGTGCTAAAAACGTGCGCTCCGGAGTTGACCCCGGTTTTAACGCGCCTTTTCCAACTTTCCTATTCTGCCGGCATCGTGCCGTCTTCATGGAAGGTAGCCTTAGTCCACCCTATCCCCAAAAAAGGAGATAGATCAAGTCCATCCAATTACAGACCAATCGCGATAACCTCTCTGCTCTCCAAACTAATGGAGCGTGTAATAAACACCCAACTGCTCCGGTATCTAGAGGATCGCCAGCTGATTAGCGACCGTCAATATGGCTTTCGCCACGGCAGATCGGCTGGCGATCTTTTAGTATACCTTACTCATTGCTGGTCAGAAGCGATTGAGAGCAAGGGAGAAGCATTGGCTGTAAGTCTGGACGTTGCAAAGGCCTTCGATAGGGTGTGGCATAAGGCATTACTCTCTAAGCTGCCTTCCTATGGAGTACCCGAGAAATTGTGCAGATGGATTGCCAGTTTTTTATCGGAGCGGAGCATCAAGGTCGTTGTTGACGGAGCATGCTCGGACACGAAGCCCATAAATGCTGGCGTCCCTCAAGGCTCTGTGCTCTCACCTACACTGTTCATCATGCATATCAATGATATGCTTGACATCAGTGTGCTTAGTGCGAGTTTTACGTGACATTACGGGCTCGCTACGTAAATGCAAATTTGTATGGGACCGAAGCAGAGCCATCTAGCGGGAAAGTGAAGAAAAAAAATGCGCGAGTGCGAGTTTCATGCGCTCACGTTCACCCGAGTGAAGTCTTACTGTCAGTGGTTAATGTATTGTTCCTCGAACATTGCGCGAGTGCGAGTGGCTTTATTTGACAGTTCCAATACGTAGCTTGCGAAAACTATGGGACCACGTGACCGAAAAGTTTTCACGTGAAATTTACAAGTGAAATCATAAAAAGATGGTTTATTATTTTAATTACACTTTTTTTCTGTTTCTTGAAAATTATGACTGGATATTTATAATTGCTCGGAGCATGTTTGCGGCCACTAAATCTTAAAGTGAATAAAATTATTGATAAGTAGTATTTGTATTGTTCATGCAAGAAAGAATTTCCGGTAATCCAATCACAGAGTACTTAAACACTACGCAATCACAGTCACAGAGTCACGAGACACAACACTAATCCAATGGCGAATGTCACCAAGTTTTTAAAAAGTTTAAGGAGATATTTTTAAAGGCAATACCTTTTAATCTACTTGCAAGGAACTCGATAAACCTAATATTATTGTGTCTTGACTTGGACTCTTGGAATTAAAAGGTACTTACATTACCTACTTAATTAAGATTTAAATAAGTTTATTTAAAATTGTCTACAAGTATGGACTCAATGAATTATTTTATTATGCAATTTAATATTCCCAAAGGTGATAATATCGTTTGCATACGAGCCCTCAAGGATCAAGGAAAATATTTATTAAATAATTACATATTTGATAAACCCATAAACTGAATACCCAGCTGTGAGCTTAACATTCAATATATCTACTTGGGACTATATTATCATTATGTATCAGTACCTACACTTTAGAGATACTAAATTAAATCTATGTTCATAATGTTTAAAATTTCTTGCCAAGCCAATATACCCAGCAAGATCTGTTGATAGTACTTCACTATATTATGACATGCCATTGTAATGTGCCAAAATGATATGGGCCTTTTTTATTTCAAAATAGATAGAGAATAATTTAATAAGGCATAATATAATAAATAAAACATAGATATTTATGTATTATGTTTTACAAACATACATATATTTAATCCTTGTTTTAAAAGATTTCAATATACTGCTGAACACAATAAATTTGTAATATAATATTTTTATTAAAGGAAAGGTGTTGAAGAGCAAATAAGAAGAATACAATAACAAAAGGGGAAGATTGAATTACAACTAAGACTATTGACATCAGGCTGAATACTGTTGCCCGGAGAAGAATTACAAAAATATTATATTAAAAATTATTTACCGTTCAACGTTTTATTTCCACTCTTTAAATCAAAATCACATAATAATTATGCTGCAATGCCTCATTAATTTAATATTCAACATAATATGCCTCCTAAAATAAAATTATCAAGAAAACCACAATCTGTCTTTTAAAGTTTTATTTCTCCCACATAATTCAATTCCAATCTCAATAGAAAACCAATGAGTAAATTACAGTGGTCATAGACTTCACATTTCATACACTGTAATATAAATTAATGAGTATATATTTTGTAGCGACCTTATTCTGACATATCTTCTCAATTCTCAAATCCATGTTGCTGTGTTTATACTTTTACTTTATATACGTATTTGTTTACTCGTTTACTCTTAAATCACAATGGGGAAAATGTTGCATTGCTGTTGTTTTGTTGGAAGTAGTAGTCTCCACTAGTGCTGTTGAGACAAGTTTGATACTCTGCCATCTATCTTGAATTGTACCTTAAATATAAAGATATGAATAAATACTAGGAACATAACATTTCTTACTTTGTACACTTCTTCATATTGTAACATGTTAGGTATCATAAAAACTTTCATTTTTCAAAATAGACATGATTTGTCCATTTGTTGTTTATCGTGAATAAGTATTTACAGCCAAAGGTCACTGTGCCTAAACATATAAATCCTATTAAATAAATATTACACCAATCGTGAGCTTGTTAATTATTGATCTGAGCTTGATAAATAAATAATAAACATTCACATAACCTCACCACACAAAAACTTTTCCATATCAAATTTATCACTGTAGCTATGTTCCATTATTTAATATTGCCTGTTTTCTCGCTTAAAATGCCACAGTATGATAAGATTGATAAGTAAGTACTGAAAAAAATGATATTTATTAATATGAAACAAACAACCAAAACACTAATCTATAGCACGATAGCAAGTAAACTACAGTATAACACCACTATTTTAATTGTAGCTTGATACTATTGCTCCAACTAAATAAATGTATTATTTTCAATTTGGTTGGGTTCTTTCACGACGTTTAACGAGATTTAACGACGTTTTTGCTGCCAACATAATAATAGATATTTTCAGTGAACTAACGTGGAATTACACACGTCACGTTTTGAGACTGGCACTCGCAATTTCTCGTTAGTCATGTATTGACATTAACGAGGTACGTAAACTCTTCGATGCAACTCGCACTAAGCACACAGGAACATGCATTGCTATGCTGATGACAGTACGGGTGATGCTCGCTATACAGGCCGAGCAAATCTTTCTCGGGTGCAGATTGAGGAGAAGAGGAAGGAACTTGTGTCTGAAGTCGAGACATCTCTGGAGCGGGTCTCGGAATGGGGCAGACTAAATTTAGTCCAGTTCAACCCCGAGAAGACACAAGTTTGCGCGTTAACCGCTAAGAAAACCCCATTCGTCGTGGCACCTCGGTTCCAGAACACTCCTCTTAACATCTCCAAAAGTATTGGGATCCTTGGTGTCGACATTTCGAATGAAGTTCAGTTTCGGGACCACTTGGTTGGTAAGGCCAAACTAGCTGCAAGGAAATTGGGAGTGCTCAATAGAGCTAAACAGTACTTCATGCCTAAGCACAGATTGATGCTCTATAAGGCTCAAATTCGACCACACATGGAGTACTGCTCTCATCTTTGGGCCGGAGCCCCAGCTGGCCAAGTGGACACGTTTGACCGAATCCAACGACGAGCCATTCGACTTGTCGACGATCCCAAGCTTACAGACGGATTAGAGTTGCTTAAGTTGAGGAGAGACATAGGCTCGCTATGCGTATTCTACCGTCTGTATAACGGGGAGTGTTCTGAAGAACTGTTTGATTTAATACCTGCGGTTGATTTCCGTCACCGTACTTCACGTACCAGGTTCCATCAACACCACCTAAACACCTGGCGTTCGTCCACAGTTCGGTTTTCACGTAATTTCCTGCCACGGACGTGTAAACTGTGGAACAAACTTCCTGCATCGGTGTTCCCGCTAAGCTATGACATGGGGTCCTTCAAGAAGCGGATCTTTTCTTTTCTTCGTGGCCGGCAACGCATTGGTGACGCCCCTGGTGTTGCTAATGTCCATGGGCGACGGTGATCACTTACCATCAGGTGACCCGTCTGCTCGTTTGCCTGCTTAAGGCATAAAAAAAAAAAAAAAAAAACGATAAATTTAAATTGCATACTTTGGTTCTTTTATTATTTTTGCTAGCCATGGTGAGCGAAATAATTATGTTACTTTAAGACTCAGATGAAGGAATAAAAGGCAGTTCCATCCTTTTATTCCTTCATCTGAGCTTTAAGATGCCTTCTTTACATTTTTATTTCACTTTGTATCGCTTGGCGAGCCATAATAATCAAACTACTTTCACGCTGTTAAATTAAATGAAAGCCTTTTTTTAACCACATCCTCTGTTCACCAATCAACTAACTTAACAGCTCGATTGTAATTGGAAATACAGTTTCTTTCTTTCTCTTTGATCTCTCTCTCCTGGGTAGCAACGCATCAGTGATGTCCATAGGCGACGATAGTCACGTACCATCAGGTGGATCGTCAGCTACGTATGCTAATACCACGCCACTATTGAAGCAGAGTGCAAGAGGTTCCTAGTTGTGTTTAACATGTTATATTATTCATTTAACTAACGCCTCAATTCAGAGTCACCAATGGTTACTTATATCACTCCTTAGTAAATTATCACCATACAAATACTTTACTAAGGAGCAATTTAAGTAACCATTAGTTACTCTGAGTTGGGGCGTAAGAGTACGAATAATCGACAATCAATTCAATCAAGGTCCCTGAAAAATTAAATCAGGGAGAAACATAATGAAACTAGAAAAAAAAATACCCTACTACTGTGATGTGTGTGTGTGTGTGCAGGTACTTCAGCCTGTTCATGAACCTGCTGAACGACTGCAACGAGGTGGAGGCGGCGGAGGGCCACGGGCGGCTGCAGGCGCTGCGCAACGCCACCATCCAGGCCATGTCCAACCTGCTCAGCGCCAACATCGACTCGGGACTCATGCATAGCATTGGTTCGTACTTGATACTCTTAAGACCGGTTTTGACGTATTAAGTAGTTAACTAAATTTTAAGTGAATAATTTTTAGTTTTCGTCCACACTTAATAATTTAGTAAAGCTTTTCAGTTCATACAATTCTACTTAATTATTTAGGCATTTTACTAAATTTTAACTAAAAAGTGCCTGTCTAAACGTGTTAAGTGATAAGCCCACCTACTTAACAGAAAACAGAAAAATTTCTAATTTGTTTACTTGATTACTAAATTTTAACTTCTAAATTATCCGTTTACACGTATTAATTTACTTAAAATATTGTTAAAATTTAGTTAACTACTCAAATACTTAATACATGTAAACCGGACTTAACTTATCACAAGCCTATGCACCGAAGAACACTATTACTAAACCTTGTTATAGTTCGGCCGCTGTATCTTGGCGCGTCTGAACTTCGCCCAGAAGGCTGCGCAGTAACATAATTCGCCATAATTACACGGTGCATTATGTCTCAGTCATACGTTAGCATGTTCGTGTCGCCATCTCTGTCTTACATGCGCTAAAGTTTGCAAAGCCTATGTTCAGATGCGCCAAGTTACAGCGGCCGTACTGTACTTCCTATTTCGTGTTGTTCCCAGACCTGGGCTACCACCGCGACCTGCAGACGCGCGCGGCGTTCATGGAGGTGCTGACCAAGATCCTGCAGCAGGGCACCGAGTTCGACACGCTGGCCGAGACCGTGTTGGCCGACCGCTTCGAGCAGCTCGTGCAGCTCGTCACCATGATCTCCGACAAGGTATGACGGTGACGGCAACACGGTGACGTCACGACACAGCTGTCCTACAAAACACTAGCATACATATAGTTGATGTAGTAACATAACATATAATCTATTTTTAAAGGAGTTCTATTTGGTTAACAATAATAAAGTGTCTTAAAATGTAACCGACTTAAAAATAACTCAAAAACTACTCGTCAGATCTAGCTCTTTAAGTGGGACCACATGACAAGCACTAGCTTTCGACTAAAAAGGAATCATGAAAATCGGTTCACTCAACTTACTAACTTACCTAGAGGTTATCTATACTAATATATAAAGAGGAAAGATTTGATTTTTTGTTTGCATTGAATAGGCTCCGAAACTGCTGAACCGATTTGAAAAATTCTTTCATTGTTGGGAAGCTACACTATCCCCGTGTAGCATAGGTTATATGATATTTTGAAAAAAATTAGGGATCCTTAATAAAACTCCAATAATGTAACCCAAGGTGTAAAAAATAAGAAAACCGAAGCAAAGTGAGGGCGGTTACTCGTAGATGAATAAGTATAGGAATGACTCGTTCATCACCAGTGTTCAGTGTGTGTTGTACATGTATGTGTATGTGTATGTGTGTGTGTCAGGGCGAGCTGCCGATCGCGATGGCGCTGGCGAACGTGGTGAGCACGTCGCAGATGGACGAGCTGGCGCGCGTGCTGGTGACGCTGTTCGACGCCAAGCACCTGCTGGCGCCGCTGCTCTGGAACATCTTCTACCGGGAGGTCGAGGTGAGACATAACTGAACTCTCTCTAGTGCTAGTGCACTATACGTCTGTACTCTGTAGGACCAACGACATTAAAAAGCCCAATGCTACGTTACGTATGTAACGGGTTTTTTCCCTTACGGGACGGGACGTGAAGTTTTGGAAACATTGTTTCATAGAAAATGTACGAAATCCCATACGGGACTTGGCACGTACGGGACGGAAAAATACATATTACATTATGCATTGGGCTTAAGTTAATCCTTCTTACCTCCTTCAGGTTTCATAAACAAGCAACTGAATTGCAGCTATGATGATTTATTACCATAGAAACAAATAATTCATATTGTTGGTTAATGCTGCAGGGTATAATATATCTTTATCCACCACTCTGCTCAAGTGGTGGTAGCCAATTACAATAGCCACCTATAAAATCTATGTTCAAACTTAGTGAATTAGTAAAGATATAACACAAATCATCGGGTTAAAGCAATTATTCTTTATTAGATTATGCAGAATGCTAATAACAACTCACTAATCGTGTGCAGGTGTCGGACTGCATGCAGACGCTGTTCCGCGGCAACTCGTTGGGCAGCAAGATCATGGCGTACTGCTTCAAGATATACGGCTGCTCGTACCTGCAGGGGCTGCTGGAGCCGCTCATCAGCGCGCTGCTGGAGCAGGCGCAGGAGGCTCCCGAGCTCAGCTTCGAGGTGGATCCCGCCAGGTGGGGGACCGACGATACTAGCTTAAAAAGACCCCCAGATTTTGCACTAAGTGTATCTTGGAGACAACTGCTTTAATTTCCACCAAGCTAAGAACCATCTTGACAAAGAAGGCATTCGATTAGAAAAAACGACATCAAAATCAGCCCATTCCTTCAGTCGGTCCAGTATTGATCCAACTTGATCTCATTTTTTTGTGTCCGTGACTGTCAGTATTGTCAGTATCTATGTGTATGTTGCTCAAATGAGCTTGTACGGAGTGATACTTCTGTTGTGACTGCATGACGAAAGCAGTCATCGAATATTGTTGCTGCTGATTATGATGCTGGTGTGAATTAAACTTATAAAAAAGAAAAAACCGATGGCATTTTTTTCCGACTAATTAACAAAACAATGTGAACGTGTTTCAGACTGGACCCGAGCCAAGATCTGGAAGTGAACCGAGCGAACCTGATCGAGCTGACGACGGAGGTGTTCGACCGGATCGTCAACTCCGCGGACACGTTCCCGCCGCAGCTGCGCAGCATGTGCCACTGTCTCTACCAGGTGAGAGGGAGTATATACCCGTCCTACTTCCTGCTAATGTTAATAGGCCCCGACGAAAACAGAGGGGTGTTATAAGTTTGACGCGTCTGTGTATTTGCGTATCTGTGGATCTGTTTTATCTGTGGCATCGTAGCTCCCAAATGGATGAACATGAATAGCTTTATGATTTGTAGTTTTACCACCAGTTTCTAAAACTTGTAGCTCTTAACGATTCTAAGGGCAGAAGATGAACTTATTGATTACATTTTGGAATGTAAACTTATCGTCTCAACACAGCTATTCATAACTTCGTTGTTTCAGGTCCTGAGCAAAAGATTCGCACAGTTTCCACAGACGAGTGTCGGCGCAGTCGGAACTGTACTGTTTCTGAGGTTCATCAATCCTGCTATTGGTAAGTTTATATCGGAATTCATACGCTTCAGTCATTGCGTAAAGCTACCCTTGGGGTTGTCATTATTAAACATCCAAACTGCAAGAACACATAAACATTATAGTTGATAACTTATGAAAACTTGTAGCCTTAGCTATACTGCCCTCCTAATGATAAACAACGTATCAGCGAAATTTGCTAATAAATCGTTTTCGAAAAAAATGTCAGATACGTTGTTTATCATTAGGAGGGCAGTATAGTGGAGTGCCTGGGGCGTTAAAAAAAATTAAAACCTGAATGAAATTTTATAATTCTAAGTGGAATGTTTAGCTTATAATAATATATATATAAAAGTTTACCTATTTAAAAATTGTGATCTCCGTTTAAAAAAAAATATTTACAAGAAAATTGGGTGTTGGAGAAAATGGATAAATTGGAGAAAATGTTTCCAATAAAAGTTGTTGCGCACAAGAAGACTGACATTCTATGTTCAATACATTTTTCTGTAAAATCAATATTTTTCCAAATAAACGTTAAAACTTTGTGACCTTGAAAATGAAATACGCGGATATTTTACCTACGATATTCTTTATCAGCACGTCAAAATACATAGGTACTATGTCAAAATTCAGATCAAACGGGATATGGGTAAAAGGAAGTTTTTCCTGAAAATTGTATGCTCAACTATTCATTTTGCATGGTTTTTGTTAAAAAAAATCAAAAGCAAAAAATTTTTTTGGTAAACTTTACACTTTATACTATAAAAAAGAGAATCCCACTTCAATAATTTAAATTCATTCACTGTAACAAGAAAAGTCCGAGGTCGAAACCCCCAGGCACCCCATTACTACGCAAAACTACGATAAAACTTCAAGTACCATATTATTGCACTTTGTCCTTTTTGCTTTATATTTTGTGTTAATTTATAGGCAATGGGCACAATGATATTACTAACAACGCGAATAAAAAAATGAAAAACAAAACTGTGTACTTACGGGCAAGGTGTGACATGTTTTATGGATGTGTTCTTACCTTTGCGTATTGTCCATGATACCCACGAGTCTCACGACACAGAGTGTGTAGTGTAATTTTATTTTCTTATACTTAAAATGTACAAAACCATTGTGACCAACTTTATCATACCCTATTAATAGATTATAACTATTCCTAAAGTACCGCAAACACATACTAGATGGCGCTGTACGGGTTTCTGAATCACGCTAACGTTTTAACCTTTGAATTGGTATAAGACAACCCCGTTCAACTTGTGTCGTTACTCTGGTTTCCCTTCAAAACGTATAAATCTTTCGCCTTTTACTAAAGATTTCCGTGGAGGGGAACACTCAAATGAGTCTAACTCATATTTTTTCCAAGCTCTGTGTAACCGCAGGGCTTTATATTTATAATTCATATGGAACATATTATTGGAAATTAGATTAAAGTAATTAATAATTATAATATTCCATTTTTTTCGATCATGTCTTTTCCATTCTAATTAAATTAGTTACTTCCTCTAACTCCGTCGGCTCGACTCCATCTCCACCTGGGCAGACATCGCTACTTAATTTAATGATTATGTCAAAAGTGCAGCACAATATTATTACGGCCATAACAAAGATGTGAAAATTTATATTATGTGATAAAGCAAATATTAAAATCTTGCTGATATTTTGTTATTGCAATAAAATAAGTATTAAACGACTTATTACTAAAATTAAGTCAGTTGCTGTATTATCCCAAAAATAAGGTAATTAATCTTCTTTAACATTAAAAAAATAGATATTACAACTAAAAGACAACAATGAACGATATAATATGTGAATGTGACTGTCTAGTCTGGTGACTTAAAAACCGGTCTTTTTTCATATCATTTTGCTAAGGGGTAACGCCTCAACTCTAGAGTCACTAACGGTTACTTTAATCGCTCCTCAGTAAAGAATCATCATTCAAATTTTGTACTAAGGAGCGATTTAAGTAACCGTTAGTGACACTGAGTTGGGGCGTATATCTCATGAATGAACTTTGAAATTTGATAACAATGTACACCCTCACCCTTTTGTATTTCAACTAGACTTGCAACGAATATTCGGTTACTATTCGGTATTCGGCCTATTCGGCTGATTTTATTATATTCGGCCGAATACCGAATATTTATTGATTATTCGGCCGAATACCGAATACTTATGAAATATATTTTTTTATAGGGAGATTATTGGTAAAATGAAAAAAAAATCGATTCATTACGTATATATTCATCTTTTCATTTCTCCTATAATGATTTAAGTAGTCATTGGTACATAACACAGGTACATAATCATCTTCTGTATTAGAAAAGTTAAGGATTCAATGTTTTTGAATTATTGTCGTAATCAAAATTTAGAAGGGGAAGGTTTCAATTTCTTTTATAATCATTTAAGTAGTCATTGGTACATACTCGTATTAGAAAAGTTAAGAATTTTTTTATGCATTTGAATTATTTTCATACTTAATATTTAGAAGGGGAAGGTTATGGCGCAAAAAGACTATTTTTTCTGCATTTTTAGGAAGTAGTTTACTTCTTTTTTTCTCGTATACCACACAGCTTCAGAGAAAAGGCGCTCTGAATAAACACTACTTACTTCCTGGCGCCGACAAATATTTTGCTGCAATCTTGATCAAACACAGAAATTTAAATTTCCTTGCTTGCCACCAAGTATACGGATTGTCATGACGTGATATATTATTACTAATACTTAAAAAAAGATCCATTTCTGTTGAAACTGCATTTTATACCGCGCAGAGCAACTGCGGGCGCGCGGGTTGTGAGTAGGTAGGTACCTTAGAACAAACGAGCGCGAAACAATCACGTCTGTACTTACAAGTTTTGGCGCTAAAATCCGGCCGAATACTTTTGCCTAATATTCGGCTATTCGGTCAGGGGGTTTGCCGAATATTCGGTATTCGGTATACTGCCGAATATACTATTCGTTGCAAGCCTAATTTCAACACAGATTCTGCCGTCCTCAAGCTAAAAGGCGGCTAAATGTCATCTGGTAAATTTTTACTTTATTAACAGTTTTGATATTTTTTTGGCCTTTAGTAATATTTAAGTTCAAAAAAAATGTATATCTTTTGAGTTTGACATAGTATGACAACATTAACAATTGTTTTATAGAGAATCACTGGCACGATTTCAAAATAATCCTGCGTTTTTTGGCTCTATCTCAAAAACTGTTTTTGTCACTTAACCGCCTTTTAGTTTGAGGACGGCAGGATTGTAATCTGTGAAGCGTTTCAATAGTTCCGCATTGTTAAACTAGATGTCGCTACAAAAAAATGTAGCGAATTCTGAATCACGCTGTTGAGTTCCTATGTGGTTTATATAAGTTAATGCAGAAATTTCAGTTCAGTATCGCTTCTCGGCCTTTTGGCTAAGATCAAAGTGTAGTATCTGTTCTTTTCAGCTTAATATCTGAAAGTTCCCGCACGTCGGGACCAGTATATTAAACTGATTTTTGTGACTCGACGGGATGTTCGGGGCTCGCTCCACTCCCGTCACGGGTCGGCCCGGCATTGCAGTGCCGCCGGGATCGGCCCACATAATTAATCTTGAATATGACTAATTAGAAAGAAGTCCAGAAATCTAAATTAAATCCAAATCCGATAATATATCGCAAATCAATGTAATGTACGGCGGGATTGTTGATTGTTCCTCTTTTAGATCTACAAAAAAGTCCGCGAAGTCATAACACTCATAACTCAGGTTTAGGCGCAAAATGACCCATTCGCATCATGTCCGATCATCCAATTCGCAGAATTATTAAGCTCAGTTTTAAAGCCTGGCGTGTCGAAGCACGCGATTTTATATCGCGCGTTTACTTCTGGAATCAGAAGCGCACGTTTGCATGACTGTATTTATGCCTAGGAAATAATGTGTAGGCACATTGTCGTGTTATTTTTTATTTTAGTAAACACAACGTGTATTTTCGTTTAAATTTCCTTCCCACTTCTTTACCTTTGCAACTATCAAAATTAAATTTACATTTAATAATAGAGAATATGCTAACATAGCCGTGATAGTTTTCCTTTTAAATTCATCACGTCATAACCTATTTTTGAGAATTTTTCGTGAACTCCTGTCGTTTAGCTGGCAGGTGGTGGGGACACTTGACTCTAACCAAAATTAGCATTTAAAAGCCAAATATTTCGCAAACGGACTTCTAATTCCAAAAATGGTCTTAGAAGACCCATAAAAAATCACACTATACGGTACGTGACGAATAAAAAATTCATCCTCACGATACCTGTAGGGGAGGTACCCTGAAAAACATATTTTTTAATACAGTTGCTCAAAAAGTGGCGTATTGCAGGGACGTATAGCGTTCGGGATGTGGGCTATTATATGTATACAGTTTGTGCTTTTTCTTTACCTTTTCCGAATTCGTGCGTTCTCTTTCCCAACTGTCAAAATAATGTCTATTAAAAAGAAAAAAAACCAACCACGAAGTTTTTACAAAAAAATCATAGTTTTTATGATTCATGCAAATATTTCTAAAAAGAAGCTACTAATTTGTTTCAATATCAGATTTAATGATTTGATTTTGATTTTCATTTCATATCAATAAAAAAATCTACTGAAGACTTGGCTGTATGGGCATAGTTCCCTTTGCCTACCAAGAATGAGTGAAGAAAACAAAAAAATCGCTGCATTATATTCTTTTACGGTTGGCGCCATTTTCCAAAAAGTTTCTTTTTATTATTCTATTAAATTGCTTCATTTTTTCGCAACTGTATTAAAAATATTTGTTCAGTACACTTGCGGAGCCGTCATTGCAACTTGTTCTGACTGTCAACCCTCACCTTCGGCTGCGCCTCGGCTCGGGTAGACATTTGTTGGAACTCTTTGCAATGACAGGCTTTCCGCACTCGTAATGAAATATACTATTTCAATATTTTATTCTACGATTCTGGACTTTTAAAAAATATGTATAACCATGCCAAATTACACCTTTTTAGCACTAAGGGTCTCGGCGTTTTTCTTCGGACAGACGGACGAACGGACAGATCGAAACTATAAGGAGTATAAGGGTTCCGATTTTACTTCGGAACCCTAAAAATGAGTAGAAGTAGAGCTTATCCTGCCGCGGGAAAGAGGGGGCTAAATACGCAAGTTCATTGGCGTATGGGAGCGTCTTAATTAGGTGTACGCGCGCGTGTTATCAAATCGCTGGCTTCAAATCCAGAACGTATACCACACAGAACATCTAATAATTAGTTAGAAAGGGCATAGCGCGTAATTTGTATGGGAACCGTTGTCGCCGTTTTGATCCCCTCCATTTGCTTACTACTACGAAAATGAACAAATACGCACGAGGGTCGTTATGTGTGCGTGAGGGGCGTGACACTGTAGCTAAGGATTGACTGACGATAAACTTTTATCGGTATTTATTTTCGTAAGGTCGACAGGTGTGTAAAATAAAGGTTTACCTTAAATCCATAAAAAATAACATAATTATTGGAAAATAATATAGGATATTGGAAAATCGCTACATATGTCAGATTTAGATTCATTTGTTCTTCATCATACGTATTTTATAAATTTTATTATATATACCTACTTATTTTCAAGGCAAGAGTGAATAGGCTTTTGCTAATTTAGTTCGTTTTACCACCCATGACTACAACGCCACTTACCATCAGGTGGGATTGTGGTCAAGCATTAACTTATAAGATATAAAAAAATTGGATTAAAAAAATATATTTTAAAAATAGGTATTAAAATAAATAGGATGTAAAATACTTCAATGTTCTTTCAAACTATATTTCAATGCATAAAATATTAAATTTATCTGGTCACATGTATATTATTTTAAGTACGTTGTTTATAATATAACTTCGAAAGAATCTATCGAATATCGATGTCATCTTTTACTACGCCCAACGCTAGAGCTACTACTACGTAATACATTACGCGTTCTATTTGATGTGTTAAAAATGACGATCGCATGAAGCCCGCAATGTATATTTTGTGGGAAAAGAATCGTTTGAAGGACATTTTTAAAGATTTAAACTAAAATATCCTAGTTTTTTGCTTATCGATGAAGAGAAACGCTTCCTTTGTTTATTTTAAGCATTTCACTTCTTGCAGGGCAAGTAATTACCGCACATGTAGGCATTTTTATGTAATTTAGTCGCAGTATTTCGCAGTACTTTTCTCCGTTGGAGTTCGCGAGTCACTAAACGGCGCGATCGCATGTTTTTGAGGATTGCGCACGTTTGCTCATAATTTGGCGCGCCTACCACGCCCACAACACCTTTCTAACTAATTATTAGGTGTTCTGTGGTATACCACCTGCAAATGTCACTTTCCTTAAAAGTTACCAAAATTGCACATAGATGGCGTTGTTTAGTAAAAAACTTGAAACACGCTGTTGAGATTCTATAGCATTTCTGTAAGTTAAACACCGATGGCCTTTGAGATGAAAGTGTATAAATGAGTCCTGTCTCTAAAGACACCATTTTTTGAAAAGGCGTTCTTTCTAACGTCCTTTATACCTCGTTTACATTCAGCTCATTTGAGCAGGAAAGTAGGTAGGGAAGTGGGCAGGACGAGTATGTGAACACGATACTTCTCATGCTCCTACCACTGCTACTCGCGCTGCCCGGCGCTCCCCAAAAGAGCGGTTTTTCAGCCAGTGTTGCCAATGCTACGGCAATTACCGTGTTCTACGGCTTTCAGGCCAAAAAATCACAAAATCTACGGGCTACGGCTGGAATCCTATTGCCGTAGCAAATTCTACGGCTTTTCACAAATTTTCACACAGTCAATTTTATTTATTGTTTTGCAAACATTTAACGAATGTTAAACTCTTAAAACAGCGCCACCAGGCTTATATTGATGTTAATGTAGGCTAATGAAAAGTATTACTCGTTTTGTGGGCATCAAATTCACTGTCGATGACCTTTTTTTTTAGTTCGAGCGCTGAACCGATGGTATATATTGGCGTAATTGGATTGCTACAGCCCACACTTGATCCTTTCCCATATAAACACGGCTTTTTTATCTAATGGGCTCCATTGACGATGCGATCGATCGGTGCGATCGATCGCATCGATCGATTGCACCGATCGATCGGTTCAAAAGTGCCACTCATAGCGGTAACATACACTACCGATCCGTCGGTGCGATCGGTCGGCAACGACGGATCGCACCGATCGATCGCATCGTCAATGGCGCCCATAATGTACACGGCCTTCCAAAAATTTTCATTGGCAACACTGCATTCAGCTCCGTTGCAGTAATATTTCGACGTCTGCCATTGCTGAAAGTCGAAAGCGATGTGAGTGGTAGGGCAGTATGTAAACACTACACTTCTCTCGATCCTGCCACGGCAGTATCAAGGGGATTATTGCCGACAGCGCGAGGAGCAGCGGTAGGGGCTGAATGTAAACGAGGTGTTATACCTCGTTTACATTCACCTCGTTTACATTCAGCTCATTTGAGCAGGAAAGTAGGTAGGGAAGTGGGCAGGATGAGTATGTGAACACGATACTTCTCATGCTCCTACCACTGCTACTCGCGCTGCCCGGCGCTCCCCAAAAGAGCGGTTTTTCAGCCAGTGTTGCCAATGCTACAGCAATTACCGTGTTCTACGGCTTTCAGGCCAAAAAATCACAAAATCTACGGGCTACGGCTGGAACCCTATTGCCGTAGCAAATTCTACGGCTTTTCGCAAATTTTCACAAAGTCAATTTTATTTATTGTTTTGCAAACATTTAACGAATGTTAAACTCTTAAAACAGCGCCACCAGGCTTATATTGATGTTAATGTAGGCTAATGAAAAGTATTACTCGTTTTGTGGGCATCAAATTCACTGCCGATGACCTTTTTTTTTAGTTCGAGCGCTGAACCGATGGTATATATTGGCGTAATTGGATTGCTACGGCCCACACTTGATCCTTTCCCATATAAACACGGCTTTTTTATCTAATGGGCTCCATTGACGATGCGATCGATCGGTGTGATCGATCGCATCGATCGATTGCACCGATCGATCGGTTCAAAAGTGCCACTCATAGCGGTAACATACACTACCGATCCGTCGGTGCGATCGGTCGGCAACGACGGATCGCACCGATCGATCGCATCGTCAATGGCGCCCATAATGTACACGGCCTTCCAAAAATTTTCATTGGCAACACTGCATTCAGCTCCGTCGCAGTAATATTTCGACGTCTGCCATTGCCGAAAGTCGAAAGCGATGTGAGTGGTAGGGCAGTATGTAAACACTACACTTCTCTCGATCCTGCCACGCCAGTATCTAGAGGATTATTGCCGACAGCGTGAGGAGCAGCGGTAGGGGCTGAATGTAAACGAGGTGTTTTAATTAAATAAAACAGGCAGTAGATTTAGCCTGCGGCTTCGCCGGTCGCTCGCGGGGCGCGATTCGGTAGTGGTTTCGAACGAAAGTCGAAAATCGAAATTAAATTTTTAATTAATTAATTAGATTTTGCTCGTAGATGATACCCATTGCCCGTGGCTTCGCGCGCGTGGATATTGGTTTTTTACAAATCCCGCGGGAACCCTGAATTTTTGCGAGATAAAAAGTAGCCTATCTGTTAATCCAGATTCTAGGGTATCTCCATTCCAAACAGCCAAATTCTAAGTAGTTGAGGATTGAGGAACAAACATCCAAAAATCACACAATACACATAGTCCGTGAGCCAGGAGGTATTTTTTGTCAGTCATTTCCTCTCAAGCGATAATTCGTGAAATACTTCAGAGAGTTGCATTATATAGCATGGTGAACGTCAGCTGCCGCTCCAAGGGTGGGTAGGGGGGCGGCAGCCTTTCAATCATGTAAAAAAAATAATTGTTTTCAGTCATTTCCTCCCGACTGAAAATTTGTTAGATGATAGATAACGTAATTATTTAAAGGTAAAAAAAAGTCAGCTGGCCATACCGTGGTGGATTATACGTCAGCTGGGCACGCGAACATGCAAAAAAAAATTTTTTGTTCAGTGATATCCTCTCACTTGAAAATGCGTCAGATGATACTTTACATGTTATTTTGAGTAAATAAAAACGTCAGCTGGCTGTATGTTGGTGGAAAGGTCGTCAGCTGATGCAGTGAAAGGTGGAGATCGCTTATTTACATTCGTCAGCTGACGGGTTTTCCACCAACTTAGAGCCAGCTGATGTTTTTGTTTATTCAAAATAGCACGTAAACTATCACCTGACACATTTTCAAGTGAGAGGAAATTACGTAACTACAATTATTTTACTTTAGGCTCTGTGCACGCGCTCTTATATGTACTAATCGAATCGATACTCTCATATCTATTTTGAATAGGAATCAATTACGTAAAAATTGATAAATATATAAATAAAAAATGAAATTTAATAATATATAAATGCAGTTATTTATTTTCAATGAAACTGTAGTGTATAGAACGATATTTATTTATTATACATCTTTAAATTTCGTTTCAAAAATAATCATTCATCTGCTTCGCATTCACTTTGACTCGTGCCACTCTCATCTTTTTCTGATTCACTATCACTGTCATCAGAGTTGTCCATTGTGGCTATTTCTTCATCGTCATCTATATAAAGATAAAAAATGAAGTATTTATATCATTTGTTATTTAATCAATATAAATAGAATAAATAAAATGTTACCTTTTTCTTGTTGGATAGTTATTTCAGTAATCGATGATGGTAATTGGTTTCCAGAAAACCACCTGAAGTCATATCTATTGTCGACTTCTTCCCATCCATAGTCTATGGTATGGGTATGGTCCATAGACTTGAAATCTATAGACTTGTATTCCTTGTTCTTTACACTACATTTTGTGTAAGTTTGAGCAAGATAGAAACAGACTATGACGCACAGTGACATTAAATGTGGCGCGATGAGGGAAATACGCTTATAAAGATCATTAACATTTCACGGAAGTTTTTTCGATACGCTTTTAAAGCGTATTCACAGATGAGGGGACGAAATAAAGGAGGGGGCCCAACTACTTTCTACCAGTGGAAAATTTGAAAGGTGGGGCATATTACATTCTGTCTGAGAATGTACAAGAAGCGTTTATTTTGAGCAGCTACATTAGATATAATGTAATACTATACATCTACAAATACCCACATACACATGTTACGTATATTTTTTCAATGCTAAACTTACTTCAGAATATTTATTTTATGGAAATATTTTCAAGTTTTAATATATTTTAAAATTTATGAAAAATATTAATTTAATTGAAATATAAATTGTCTAAAGTAAAATAACTGTAGTTACGTAATTTCCTCTCACTTGAAAATGTGTCAGGTGATAGTTTACGTGCTATTTTGAATAAACAAAAACATCAGCTGGCTCTAAGTTGGTGGAAATTGTGGAAAACCCGTCAGCTGACGAATGTAAATAAGCGATCTCCACCTTTCACTGCATCAGCTGACGACCTTTCCACCAACATACAGCCAGCTGACGTTTTTATTTACTCAAAATAACATGTAAAGTATCATCTGACGCATTTTCAAGTGAGAGGATATCACTGAACAAAAAAATTTTTTTGCATGTTCGCGTGCCCAGCTGACGTATAATCCACCACGGTATGGCCAGCTGACTTTTTTTTACCTTTAAATAATTACGTTATCTATCATCTAACAAATTTTCAGTCGGGAGGAAATGACTGAAAACAATTATTTTTTTTACATGATTGAAAGGCTGCCGCCCCCCTACCCACCCTTGGAGCGGCAGCTGACGTTCACCATGCTATATAATGCAACTCTCTGAAGTATTTCACGAGTTATCGCTTGAGAGGAAATTGGTCATGAAAATCTGTCGCTAGCTCACGGACCAACAACATTTACAAACTTTCACATTTATAATATTAATAGGATTAAATTGTTGGGTTCCTTTGAAGACAGCAACACAACACAATGATTAGTACTTCTAGTAGACAATGTCCAACAATCAGTACCTACTGGAGCAACGTGTATTTAGGGTAGGCCTCCTGAAGATGAGAGACCCGTACTGAGGCTTTATATTGTGAAGTCAAACGCATTGAAGCGCTTATATCTCGGCTTGCCGCTCGGATGGGTGAACGCAAATGAAATGCAAAGATTCTTGTTGTATGTTTGTATGTACGATTATGACGTAGTAAACATGATTTCAGACAAAGTACTAAGACTAGATTATCTACAGATGTTAAAAATGTTGGTGAAACAGTATTTCATGGACCCCGTTATATAAAGCGTGTTTACTACCAATATAATATTGAAGTGTCCTCTCCGTTCCCCAGTGTCCCCGCAAGAGATGGGCATCGTCCGTCGGTCGGTGCCGCCCAACGTGCGGCGCGGGCTGATGCTGATGTCGAAGATCCTGCAGAACATCGCCAACCACGTGGAGTTCTCCAAGGAGCAGCACATGTTGCCTTTCAACGACTTCCTGCGTGCGCACTTCGAGCCCGGACGCAAGTCAGTACCGCCGCTACCGCCGCCGCTCTCATAATGTTTCACGTAACAGTTCCCTTCCCTGTCATACTAATAGAATGTCAGATGGGTGGGATTAAGGATGTTCTAGAAGAAGCTTGCTGTGATTTTTCGTGCACAAGTACTTTGAAAGTGGTATGGCCACATGGTTGCAAAATTGAGTATTTAAATAATTATGAACTTAGATGTTGACATAACCAGTATAATTTTAAGGAACCGTATGTTAACTGTGTGTGACGAGTAGCACGCACAAGAAATTTAAATGTGTGCAATTCACACGTGGTAGAAGTGAAACCTTCAAAATTGTTTTCAAGATAATGAGACGAATGTAAAATTTCGGGAAGATGATAAATGTAGGTTTCACTACTCCACTCCGCTCCGCCCCGCTCCGCTCCACTCAACTCCCCTACCCTACCCCTGTACAATACTATCTCACTTTAGAATTTGTGTTTGTCTCTTTTTACTGGACAGTTTCGTTTCATAAAATTTCAAATCACCCCCGTACTAAAGAAGTTTTCATTTCAAAAAAAGCGTGAAAGAAAGGAATCGCGACAGGCAATATTAAGAAGGTTTAGTTGTATTTTATTTAACTATGTATTCCTTCCTTTGATATGCTTAACTCAACATGTAATGTGTTCGTCAGGTTCTTCATCCAGATAGCGTCAGACTGCGAGAGCGCCGAAGCGTCCTCCCACACGCTGTCGTTCATCAGCGACGCGAATGTCGTGGCGCTGCACCGGCTGCTGTGGACGCACCAGGAGCGCATCGGAGACTACCTGTCCTGCAGCCGGGACCATAAGGCCGTGGGGCGGCGGCCGTTTGATAAGGTAATGTAGGACTTGTTGTGTAGGGGATAAGGTTCATTGCTGTGTGAAATGGATGATAAGGTAGTGTAGGACTTCTTATGTAGGGGGTAAGGTTTATTGTTGTGTGAAATGGATCAACAGTCAACACAGATCTTCTCAGTATTATAAGTATGGTGTTTAAGTTCTTTACTGATTGACAGTCTTACTGTGTGGTCATTCTATGCACGATTGACAGCTATATTGTTGTATAATTTTTGGCGGCCATTCCATAGTTTTTGTAACTTTTATAGAGTTTAAGTATTTAGTGTGGCCTTTACGAGTTAGTTGCTTGGTTCTTAAGATTCGATAACAGTGAGTTTTATGTGTTATTAAATCTTAGAATTATCTGATATTGATGACATACCCATTACTTTTCTTTTGAAACTGACAAGCAATTACCAAATTATAGTTCAGAAAGTAATTTTGAATTATTTTTTTGTTGTAGATGGCAACTCTGCTTGCGTATCTTGGTCCACCGGAGCACAAGCCTGTTGAATCGTAAGTGGCTTGTATTTTTTATATTATATTGTTAACAGAATAAATACATATGTCCATAACAAAATATTTAATAAAAAACACAGGAAAAAAAACCTACTGCGGGGGTGTGAGTGTGTAAGCGCTTGTTCACACGCGGTCGCGAAATATCAAACATATGAGCTACTATGAAAGTGTTCACATCAAAACGCGCGCGCGGTGTATGTAGCGTTTACCGCGCCCGCGCCCGCGCCCGCGAGTTCAGTGAGAACAAGCACTAAGCGTTTATTTATTTATTATTTAATTATGTCTGTTATATAATGTTTATATAATGTTCTGTATACATTTCAAGATCATTTAACTACAATGTAGTTTGCACTGTATCCGCAGCGCGTCTAGCCTCCTGTTCTCGTCGTACGCGCGCTGGTCGTCCATCGACATGTCGTCCACCAACTTCGAGGAGTTCATCGTGCAGCACAACATGCACGAGAAGGAGGAGTTCAAGACCATCAAGAGCCTCAACATCTTCTACCAGGCCGGCACCAGCAAGCTCGGGAATCCCGTCTTCTACTTCATCTCGCGGAGATACAAGTTAGTTTATATGTATTGCTTGAAGTATAATGTACAGTACGGCCGCTGTATCTTGGCGCGTCTGAACATAGACTTTGTGAACTTTAGCGCATGTAAGACAGAGATGGCAACACGAACATGCTAACGTATGACTGAGACATAATAGACGCGTCTCGAGTACTGGCGAATTATGTTCTTCTGCGCGAAGTTCAGACGCGCCAAGATACAGCGGCCGTGCTGTACTAAAGTACTAGAACAGACATCGCGAACAAAATGTGTGTCGCGCCGGGAGGTTCTATTTCCAAAATCGCCCCGTTCTCTTTTCAAAATGGACTGAATCCACTGAAAACTGTAGCCAATTGGCTACATACATAGTAATAATACTAATAATAATAACATAGTAATAATAGTTCAATGGTCTCAGTCTTATATTTTGTAGTGATTTAACCGTCATGGTGGAAGTTATTCTTTACTAGCTCTCGCTTCGGGAATCTTTATGACTTACGCCCCAACTCAGAGTCGCTAACGGTTACTTTAATGGCTCCTTACTAAAGAATCACCATACAAATTCTGTACTAAGGCGCGATTTAAGTAACCGTTAATGACTCGTGAGTTGGGGCGTTAGTACTTAAACTCGATATTTCAAATTGTGTTTTTTTTTTATTTGTGACTCGATTAAATAAAACAAATACCAAATATAACCAATACTTACTAAAGTGCATCGGTTCAAAATCGCATCGAAAACGGTTAATTCGTTTCTGATTAGCGGAACAGCCATTCTAAAAATCATAGTTTTGAGGTTCTATTGCTTTGAAAAACCCCTAACTGAAAGTTTCAAATCTTCTATAGTTCTTCCTGATTTTGAAAATTTTCTTTAGTTTCAAATTGTCCTTTACTTTTCCCGGTGCTAAAACAAATTGCGTTGAACCAACTACGTATGTATGTTTGTATGTTTCCCAGGATCGGCGAGCTGAACGCGGACCTGCTCATCTACCACGTGATCCTGACGCTGAAGCCGTTCTGCCAACAACCCTTCGAGCTCATCGTCGACTTCACGCACACCAATTCCGATAATCGGTTCAGGTATGTGTGTGTTTGTATTAAAGAGAATGACAGATCAGTGTTTTTGTGTTGATGACGTTAATGCGCCATCTTTACATACTATCTTCAAATTGTTGTATGGGAAAAGTGGAAAATCGACTTTATCAATGGATCGAATGTCCCTAATACATTGTTCGGATGCACCTTCGGATTATTGCCTTTTAAATGAAACCATTTTGAGGCATATCGGTTGGATGGTTTCAGAGTCTATAAAGGACATCTGTACAAATCATTTTCTGTGTTTTATATAAATAGACTAGCTGACTCGGCAAACGTTCTGCCAAAAATTTAGGGGTGGACCACCCTTAACATTTAGGGGGATGAAAAATAGATGTTGTCTGATTCTCCAACCTAGCCGATATGCACGCTAAGATTTACGAAAAGCGGTCGAGCCGTTTCGGAGGAGTTCAACTTCTAACACCATGACACGAGAATTTTATATACCTATTAGATAGATGTGTGTGAATGTGAATGTATATGTGTGTGTGATGGCAGGACGGACTTCCTGCAGAAGTGGTTCAGCGTGCTGCCCGAGGTGGCGTACAGCAACGTGCACGCCGCCTACATCTACAACTGCAACGGCTGGCTGCGCGAGTACACCAAGTTCCACGAGCCCATCCTCGCGCCGCTCAAGGTATATACAGCTATACACTCGTCACCGCCATCTTGTCCACACAATACACTATACACATACCCTGGGTCGGTGGCATGGACAACAGAAATAAGATACGACTAAAGCGGTCTCTAGAGTCTATACGATCAAGCAATGTAATATCATGCAAATTTTTTAATGTCATCAATTCCTTGTTGGATGATACCGTGCCAACAAGTGGGTCAAATGGTCGTTTGTAATGGAGTTCGATTACGTGACACACGTTATGTGACAAATAATATTTCCGGGTTATTTGTGTTATCAATGCTATCTGCGTCAAAGGGAATCCTATTGCTTGGTTATGAATGTATAACCATTCTCTAAAAAATAACATCTCCATATTCTAAGGCTTAAGTACACTCCGTTTTTTCTGACGAGACTTATTTGGTAAACAATCTTTCTAAGATTGTATTGTGTTAAAAAAATAAGAAATTCGTTTTGGCATTCTATGATTATTGTCTTATCTTTTAATAATTTTAATTTAGTGTCCGCCTTATTTTTAAATAAAACAACTGAGTTTATTTACCAAATCATTCACACTCAAATGATTTATTTCGTCATAGGAGCAAACGGCTTATTTATCGAAAGTCAAAAGTTTCAAAGTTCTGACTACATGATTATAAAACATACATTGAAAAAAGTAGATTAAAATTAATTTATTAACCGACGAAAAAAAAAGGAGGAGGTTCTCAATTCGACACGTATATTTTTTTTTTTATGTATGATCACGCAGAAATCGGCACAGGGTGGTCCGATTTGGATGATTCTTTTTTTATTGGATAGGGTATGTCCTGAAGTTGGTCCCATATTTTTTTGAAAATTTTATTCCCACCCTAAACACACCTCGCCTGAAGGGGAGACAGGTTGACCTAAAATGCCAAAGAATTCTGAAAGCGGGGTTTTGTTAACAGTTGATTTGACATGAAAAATCACTTTGAATCGAAATCCTAGCTGATCCTATTCTTGAGATATGTACACTTTTCACTTTTTATGTAAGCACGTACCAACGCAAGCATGAAAAACTATCATGTTGGTCCAATTCTGGTATTTTCTCATTGTGTGTGTGTGTGTGTGTGTGTGTGTGTGTGTAGGCGATATTTTTTCCACATCATCTAACGAGATAAATATCACGGCGCGTTTTTTTTTTTGAGTGGTATCACCTGTAGGCCTAATCCACGAACTTTTTTATAGCATGTTTATATATGTTGCGAAGAAAATGTGACTACTGCTTTTTTTAATCGACTCGAATATGTTGGATCTTCCACCAAATTAATTTTGAATCGATTCCAAAATTTTAAAAATTCCCTGTATATAGATTCACCGGCCTGCTCCGACCATAAGCCTAAATCATCGTTGTTCAATAATAAAATTCCCTCTTTTAAATGATCAAGTAGACATGAATTTTTTATCAAATCAGAAAGATTCTTAGTTACTGAAAATTCTGAATGAGGACGATTGCCAAATAAATAGTTTTTGCCACATGGCGCGCATACTTTCAATCTTTTTTATTCGTGATCACATTTATGTTCATTAGAATATGTAGGTAATATTTTTTGAAAGACTATTTTTCTCCATCGTGTATTTTCCAACTCAATTATTGTGTGTAAGTATATATTCAACCAAGTAATTAACCAATATAATATATACAATACACCAAATTAAAAACCTCGGGTTATTAATTTATTATAAGCATGCGACCTCTGAATATCAATTGTGGGTAGGCACACGGTACTATGCACCACCTGTTAGTCTTTTGCACAACTTAATCTCTCAAGTGCATTAAATAAGTATTAAATTGTAGATGGTCGGTGTTTATATTATAGAAAATCTTTGATGCCAAACTTGGCACAATTTAGCACAGGTTTAAAGTTTTAATTTAATTTATTTATTATTAAATTCTTTATTAATAATAAGTTGATATAATTAATATGTAAATAAGAAATAATAAATATTATTTTAATGTTAATATATAAACATATTATATAAACATGCTATAAAAAGTTCTTGGATTAGGCCTACAGGGGATACTACTTTAAACAAAACGCGCCGTGAATTTATCTGGTTTGATGGTGTGGAAAAAATATCTACACACACACACACACATAAACACGCGAGCACACACACACACACACACACACACACACACACAATGAGAAAATACCAGAATTGGACCAACATGATAGTTTTTCATGCATGCGTTGGTACGTGCTTACATAAAAAGTAAAAAGTGTACATATCTCAAAAACAGGATCAGCTAGGATTTCGATTCAAAGTGATTTTTCATGTCAAATCAACTGTTAACAAAACCCCGCTTTCAGATTTCTTTGGCATTTTAGGTCAACCTGTCTCCCCTTCAGGCGAGGTGTGTAAAGGTACGAAAATAGGGAATGATTGATTATTCACCCGTTTTTTACCCGGAATTTTTACATGTTAACCCCAATAACTTTGTACTGGATGATCCGATTTCGATGATTCTTTTTCTATTGAATAGTGTATACCTTGAGGTTACTCTTGTTTAAATTTCGAAACAAAATTTTACCCCTATAGGTACGAAAATAGGGGATGATTGATATTTCATCTACTACATTTTTACCTGGTAACTGAATCTATAATTCATAAAATCAATAATTTATTATTAATTATAAGTATTATAGCAACTAAAAATTAAAAAATAATTACTTTTTAACAAAAAATAAAACCAACGAAAAAAAAAACTGAAAAGCAAAAAATAAAATAAACCATTTAGTATTATAAATTAAGATCCGAAATTAACAGTAAATAAATAATTTTGAGGCGGTGCCAAACCAATGAAAAAACAAACGGCGAAAAGATGTGCGCCGCGCTGCTGCTGCCATGTGCATCGCATACTGCTGCCCTCATAATATGAATTTTATGTAATTAATTTTGGTTGTTTGTTTGGCACGGTCTCAAAATTATTTATTTACTGTTAATTTCGGATCTTAATTTATAATACTAAATGGTTTATTTTATTTTTTGCTTTTCAGTTTTTTTTTTCGTTGGTTTTATTTTTTGTTAAAAAGTAATTAATACATTACGAGTAACCGCCCTCGCTTATGTCACCTGGGGATAGTGTAGCTTTCCAACAGTGAATGAATTTTTCAACTTGATTCAGTAGTTTCGGGGCCTATTCAATGCAAACAAACAATCATATCTTTCCTCTTTATAATATTAGTATAGATAATAAACTACCTTATTTGTTACTGATCTAGAAATCAGTAGCCGCATTAGTTTATGCCTAATGTCTCTATAGACAGTACCTCACGGCTCACACCATTCTGATAAACCCGACGTGTAACAACTAACAGTGCAACCGCAAGCTGATCTTCATCGACTGCAACACGCGGCTGTCGGACTTCGTGGACCCGGAGCAGCAGAAGCTGCCGGGCGCCACCATGGCGCTCGAGGAGGACCTCAAGGTGTTCAACAATGCGCTCAAGTTGTCGCATAAGGACACTAAGGTTGCTATCAAGGTGAGTGGTTGGGGTTAGAAAAGTCTGTAAGTATGTTGAGGAGAATCGATTGGAATTGAAAGAATTAGATATAACTGCAGTAAAGAAGCAGCAGCAAGCTGTGGTTACCTAAGCTTCAAGTTCAGACCTGCGATGGCTTAAGCCCCATGCATACGTAACTGGTTTTTTTGGATACGGGACGGGACGTAAAATTTTGGAAACATCGTTTCATAGAAAATGTATACGACAGTGCATACGCAGCGGAATCCCCTACGGACTGGGAAAACTGAGATTGGGCTTTACTTTGGAGTTATTTTGGAACCTGCGCATAAACTATCATCAATATGCCGGTGACATAATTGAATCTGTGAATTTAAGGCTAAATCACCACGTTGTTTGTCTATGTCAGATATGGTGGCAGCTCTGTGAATCAGTTGCCTACGAGTATCACATTTTTATGTCAATTGAATGACCATAATAATATGATTGTTGAATACGGATACGTATACGTACGCATTGCATAGCAGAGTAACTCGACCGCTTGAGTCTAGCGGTCCGCATGTACAAACGCGCATCTTTAACCTTTATGCTTAAACTGTATTACTATGATGGGTTAGGGGCCATTCTTAAATTACGTTACACTAATTTCAGGACCTTTTGTCCCCTCCCCACGTCCTTGTCACAGCTGGTCACATTTGTGAGACCTCCCCCCCTTAGTGTGACGTCACATATTATGAAATTTTACACCTAGAAGTTATTAAATTAAAACGGCAGTTTAGAAATAAGTACCAATATTCGATTTTGAAATGTGACGTCACGAAATTTAGGACCCCTTGCCACACAATGTAACACTACATCGACCCCTTTCCCCCTCCCGCCTAACGTATGACGTAATTTATGGATGGCTCCTTAAAGGTATTTTCTTTGCACTTTACAAGTATATTGTATACAGGTGGGCCCGACGGCTCTGCAGATAACCTCCATAGAGAAGACTAAAGTGCTCGGCATGCCGGTGTTACTCAACGACGTCTACTACGCTTCGGAAGTTGATGAGGTTCATGTACATATATGAATTTTTCTCTTATGTTCTTAGAAATTAAGTTTGTTTTTATAACTATTTTACTAATTTCATTATTAGAATGATTGGAGTTGTTCAGTTATTAAATAGAAGTTTTAGTGATAAAACTCGTCTAAGACATTTTAAAGAGTTATGTATGTATAAGATATTGGGGAGACAGGTGAAGTAAAGATACCATTATTAGTGTAACTTAAGTGTTAAAAACTTTAGGAGCGTTTCCTTGCTTCGGAGGGCATGTAAAGCCGTCGTTCCCGGTTGTTATCATAAGATAACAGTCGTTAAGCCATGTCGGAGGCCCTCGGGCGGTTTGAAAACTTCCGACACTTGGGTTGGCCACTAACCCCTCCACCAATCCGCACTGGAGCAGCGTGGTGGAGTATGCTCTAGGCCTCCTCAAGAGGAGAGACCTGTGTCCAGTAGTGGGCCATTAATGGGTTGAAGCCAAGTAATACAATTAATAAATGATTTGTTAAATTCATAAAAAACATGTGCAACGGATGTCACAAACGCAACGTTCTATACCCAGGTGTGCCTGGTGGACGACAACCAGTTCTCGCTGTCGATCATCAACGAGGCCACGCCCCTCAGCTTCATCCACAACGACTGCGACAACATCGTGCAGTCCATCATACACATCCGCAACCGGTGGGAGCTCAGCCAGCCGGTGAGTGAGCCTTTGTGCGTGTGTGTATATATATGTATGTGTGACGTCATTCGTCCGTCGATGCGTGCGTGCGTGCGTATGTGAGACGTAATTTATTCGTCGATGCGTGCGTGCGTGCGTATGTGGGAAGTAATTTGTTCGTCGATGCGTGCGTGCGTGCGTATGTGAGAAGTAATTTGTTCGTCGATGCATGCGTGCGTGCGTATGTGAGAAGTAATTTGTTCGTCGATGCGTGCGTGCGTGCGTATGTGAGAAGTAATTTGTTCGTCGATGCGTGCGTGCGTGCCTATGTGAGACGTAATTTGTTCGTCGATGCGTGCGTGCGAACGGGCGTGGGGGTTAATGTAAAAAAAAATGTCAGTAGTGTATGGCATCTAAGTGGAATCCAGTTAGTTATTGTGTAGATAAGAATGAAGATGTTTATCCATTGATATACGATTTCTTTTTATAGATTAATTTCTATTTTTAAAGATACAAACTTTTTTTATTGTTTTTATTGCGAAAAATGTTTCTTGTATAATTGTAACTACGATTTTACTGTACTATCACAATCAAGAACAGTAATCATATTCTCAAAACAACCAAGTTGCACATCTAAGCATATGCCTAATATACATAGGCGTTCTTATAACAACGTTCTCTGCTAACAAATACCTGTCCTGTGGGGGACAGGACTCGATGACAGTGCACCAGAAGATCCGGCCCAAGGACGTGCCGGGCACCCTGCTGAACATGGCGCTGCTCAACCTGGGCTCCTCGGACCCCGTGCTGCGCACCTCGGCCTACAACCACCTGTGCGCGCTCACCGCCACCTTCCATCTCAAGATCGAGGGACAGCTCTTGGAGTCCTCGGGTATGTGATTTAATACTAAGGATTTTTGAAGTGAAAACTTCTTTAGCATCGTAGTGATTGGAAAGTCGATGGAACGAAAATGGGACAGTAAAAAGAGACAGACACATAAATTCGAAAGGGGAAGGGGAGGGGGAGAGAAGAGGAGATTAATACCTTTGTTTTTGAAGGTTTCACTTCTATCACTTGTGAATTGCACACATTTTAATTTTGTTTTTAATAAAAAAGACCCCGACGGTTTTGTTTACACTAAAGTTAAAAATTACGTCAGCTTAATCAGCTTAAAAAACCGCATCATAATCGGTCCATTCGTTTAGGAGCTACGATGACACCGACTCTTCTTCCGAGTCTCAAAATGTTTTATGCTCTGAGTTACCGCTAACTTACGTGTGAGATGCTTTGGGCTGCCAACATTGAACTAACTTAACGCCTGTAACCGATCACAAACCATTTTAAACTGAAATCCTCACGTAACAAAAATAACAAACACTGGAGCGATGTGGCCTAGTGGTCCAGGCCTCCCAGTCCCTGACGAACCAGAGGCCCTAAGGTCCCGCCGTTTACAGGTCAACAGTCAAACACATTCCACCTCAAGGTCGGGGGGCATCTGCTGGAGACCTCAGGTTAGGCCTGGAGCTGGAGTAAGAATACTACCAACGTTTTCCCGGGACAGTATGCGATGTGCATGTCTTTGTCTATCAGAGCCGTATTACAAATACTTTTGTAGAAAAAGTAAAATATGAAAGTAAAATGTTTTATGTTTTATGTTGTAAATTGTAATACTGTTCTTATTAATTTGAGTTTTACATTACCAACAATTGGCTTTTAATGTTTTCAAAATTCCCCATTGGAGCAACGTGGTAACTTCAAGCCTCCCCCAGTTAAGATAATGTAACTTTAAAAAATTACCATCAGGTAAGGCGACTTAATTGTCAGGGATGAATAGTATTCTTATTCAGCTGTCCTGGGACTGAATCACTGGCTTATTATTATGTATCCCGTCAATAAATGTTCCAAGACCTTTATTCTTTCGTGTATGTTATTGATTATGATTGTGATGTGTTATATGTGTAGTGCATTCCACCCATTTATTTATTTATTTATATACCCTTTCAAAAGATATATAACTCGTCCCAAGGCAGCATGTATATGGCGATGCAGTATCTGTGGGCAAAGTGCCTAACTCTATTTGTACACATTAGTGTACGGAACGAATTAACGAGTACATAGCAATGTGGTAGTGTCCAGAATTGGATTTGAAAAAGATTTATATAACACTGAAACTGCAATTTCAATTCAAAAACTGTTTATTTCGCGTTACACACACAGGATTACATACAATATTACAATAATGCCGTAAATCACTCGCAACAACATGAAGCGAAGGCGGCTAGCCGTTAACTTAAACAACATTAACCAAAATCAACCGAATTACTTTTAAGACGCCACGCCATATTCCTTTTTCGCGCGGGCCTCCTCGTCTTATTCCCATTACCATCCCACACAGGATAGCAGAGGACGCAAATCGACCAATCGACACAGGATCGAGGGCCCGCGCATCGCCCCGATTGGCCGATGCAGAAATCAGGCGATCCGCGGGACTCCTCGATTTGCCACTACAACCGCGATGTCCCACCGTTATAATAACTCCAGGATCCGAGCAAACCACCGGGAACCAATGAAATCAAATTCGCTGCAATTTTTAAAACTCCCGCGCTACATCCTCCCCCTATAGCCCTACTCAGCGACCTCGCAGTTGGGCTAACACTCGGTGATAAGCCTACGGGGTCTACCGCGCCTACGCTTTTTCCTGATAATGCCCACGAAACGATTCGCATATTCAATAGGCCTTTCGTCTGGGCCCTCCCCCTGCATTAAAACCGTGCCCAGACAGTATCCACTACTATCATTCTTCGACACTCGAACAACGTTTGAGGCCCAAGGTGACTCCGGTGAGTATTCCTTTTCAAAACTGTAATACCTATCGGGCATGTCCGCAAAAGTCCATTTACCCTGCGCAATATCCATAATAATACCCGCGCGCGATAGGAACTCAACACCTAATAGTGTTCTCGTATCATCTCCAGGTAGGACCAAAAAATCTGCTGGTACCCTACGTCCCTCTAATGTCACCGTTACCCTAGCTTCTAACAACTTCCTCTCTACTCGAGAACCGTCAGCTAACCGTATACGAGATTCGATTTCTCGGAACTTTACACCAGAATCGACCAATATTTTATAAAGCGACGGACTGGCAATGCAATGTGTGGCGCCGGTGTCCACAATAGCCACACCGCAACGGCCCATAATGCCAATTTTTATCAAAGGTTGCGATGAGGTACTACGCGTTGCCGCGCTACAAGCGTGCGCTATCGACGCCTCGAGGTGTGAGTACCTACTGTCGGCGACAGGTCCGCGCGTATCACGAACCTCGCCGTTCCCGTCAAACATACCTACAACCTCACATTCATGCCTATAGTTAAACCTAGACTGACTATAACTACCTACGACTTCGGATCCGTATCCGATGGCAGAGCTACACTCGTCATGTTTACGTACACTGCTAGACCTACTGTCAACACTATCGAACTTATCGAAAACGTTATCGTATCCGACGGCAAGTTCGTATCCGTTACGCATACTATCATTACTAGCCTTACTAGTTAAATTACCTACAACATCGGAACCATATCCGACGTCGGTGCGCATACGTTCGGTGTTGGACCTTTGTCTATAATCAATATTATCATACCTACTACGCGTGTCAACAATATCTGATACATCGGACACGTATCCGATGGCATGTTCGTATCTGTTACGTACACTATCATTACTAGCTTTACTCGCACTAGTCAAATTACCCATAACATCGGAACCGTCTCCGACGTCGGCGCGTATACGTTCGGTGTCGGACCCTTGTCTATTACCAATATTGTCATACCTACTACGTGTGTCAACAATATCCGATACATCGGACCCGTATCCGACAGCAATTTCGTATCCGTTATGCACAATATAATTACTAGCCTTACTCGCACTAGTCAAATTACTTACAAAATCGGAACCGTATCCGACATCGGTGCGCATACGTTCGGTCTTGGACCCTTGTCTATTATCAATATTATCATACCTACTATGTGTGTCAACAATATCCGATACATCGGACACGTATCCGACGGCATCGGGCCTTATCTCAAAGTTTGTCCCCTGTTTAACACTATACGTATCATAAATATCGAAACCACCCATCACATCGGATACGTATCCGACGCTGCCAGGCCTAATTACACCGTTGGAATTTCGCCTAAAACTAGGTTTTACGGGTTTTACCTTGCAGTCCGTTTCGACACTTACAACATTAAAATCCGTAGGTTTAATATTGTTACTCTTACTATTACATATATCGCATTTCGACCGGATCACTCCCACTTTCCCGCAACCGTAGCAACGGATAACATTCGGTCCCCGGTTTAGGCAATTATCCGCCGCGTGTTCAAACGTTTTACCTACATTGCTACGGGCACGATTAGCACAGGACCTACTACTTGTGCTTTGAGTTGTGGCAATGTTCTCGTTATTCGACTTAGTTACAGAATTGTTGGCATAAGATCGATTTGCACATACCTCGCTAGCCTCCCTGGCTGCGTCCTCCGCTATCCGTGTCCTCTCGAGTAAATGGTCGAGATCTACAATGTTCTCGCGAGGAACGCGCTTACGAATGCGGCGGTCGAGGAGTCCATACACAATATCTACCTGGACTTCCTCGGCCAACCGGTAGGGAAATTGTGCCATAAGGGCTCTTTTACCACTAATGAACCTATCGCTAGGTTCCGCACCTTGTTCACTACGAAACACTTCACGAAACACTTTAAATGCTGGCCTTGAAGCCCCGTACATGGCGCGCAGACGCGCCTTCGCGTCTGCCCACGTCGACACGCTGTCTCGTACACCTCGCCACCACACCGCAGCGTCGCTGGTGAGCAGCATTGGAACACCACGCAAAGCGTGCTCGTCTGACACGTTGGCACACTCCTTATACACGTCGACGGAGTCCAGGAACGCCTCCAGAACTTCCGGGTCGTTTGAGGCGCCGTCGAAGCGCGCGGTGCACCTGGTGAAGTTACCGGCCACCGCCTCGCTGCTTACGAACGGCGACAGCATCGCAGCCGCCACTGGCTGTGATGACACACCTGGAGACGACGCCTCGGAGTGCTGAGCTCCACGAGGCGCCGTTAACAACGCGCTGACGAGGGCCCTGTTGGCCTCCGCTTGCGTCTTGGCGATACTCTCCAACAGATTGGTGACAAATTGTTCTGAGAACGGCGTAGGTATTGATGCCGCTCCGACCGGCGCCTTCTCGGCGACGTCTGAGCTCACATCCACGGCGTCCACATCGCCTTCCTCCTGTCGTTGCTGTTGTTGATGTCTGGTCGTCGGCATTTTCGAGTCCGTCACAACGAGACCGTGACTCGAGCACAACAACCACCGTTACTGGATAGCGGATATCTGACTATATCTCACTCACAGTTCACTATCAACACACGAGCTCGTGATTCGGCCACTAGTTGAGCGCCATTATAACACTGAAACTGCAATTTCAATTCAAAAACTGTTTATTTCGCGTTACACACACAGGATTACATACAATATTACAATAATGCCGTAAATCACTCGCAACAACATGAAGCGAAGGCGGCTAGCCGTTAACTTAAACAACATTAACCAAAATCAACCGAATTACTTTTAAGACGCCACGCCATATTCCTTTTTCGCGCGGGCCTCCTCGTCTTATTCCCATTACCATCCCACACAGGATAGCAGAGGACGCAAATCGACCAATCGACACAGGATCGAGGGCCCGCGCATCGCCCCGATTGGCCGATGCAGAAATCAGGCGATCCGCGGGACTCCTCGATTTGCCACTACAACCGCGATGTCCCACCGTTATAATAACTCCAGGATCCGAGCAAACCACCGGGAACCAATGAAATCAAATTCGCTGCAATTTTTAAAACTCCCGCGCTACATTTATTATTTAGGGCAGCGGTGTGGGTACCTGGGGAGGCCTGGATTTTACTATCGATGCCCTATTATTTACCTAAGTTAATCGAAGACATTTCACTGAACGGCTTATTATTTATGCTAAGTCCGGATTCAACATCCATTGAACGAGCTCACTGATAAAATGTAAGAAAAATAATATATTTCAGATATCTGAGTCCGACACCCCTTTGTATAGTTTTGACAAAATTTGTAACGGATCTCATAATCGGCCTTAGCATAACAAGTTCAAAGTTATTAGTTTGTTTTGGAGGACCTTCTAAGTGTTTCATATTCATTCTATACCTTCATATCTGTATTCCATAGCATGTTTTTGCAAATTGATACTAGCATGCTTTTTAAATATATCAGTATCAACAAAAAAATCTTTAACGGGCTAAAAATTAATCTCTCATTATGTTTTGGTAGCTTTTGTTGCATTTAATTGTACTTGTTTAACATTGAATTAGCTAAAGATCCCCTATGAGTACCCGCCGTAAAATCTATATTCTTAAGAATTGTGTTAATCTTAAAAAATCCCATATTTTAACACCCTATTCATAGGTTGGATATAGTCATTAAACACGTTAACACAAACAACGTCAAATGTTTGTAGGAATGATATTATGTACAGATTATGCTATAGTATAATACATTACATTCTACAGACTTTTGCCATAAAATTGCTGTATTGACAACCTTAATCTCAACCTATCACAAATATCATAAATAATTCTTGACAAAAAATAACCGACTTCAAAATAAGTGATGACTCAAAAACTACTTGTCAGATTTCGCTCAAATTTAAGTGGGACCACATGGCAAGAACCACCTCCTCATTGTTTTAAAGTCTGTTAATTACTATTTTGCTGAGTTTGTATTATACTTCTGAGTAGGAATTCTAACACGTTTTAGCTTTGTTAGAATAGAGACGTGACGGTAATATCTCTGCAGTACTCTTACATTAATACACAATCTAATACTTGAAGTTTTTAAATACCATTTTAAAATTTTGTACCATCATTGCATTACAGCAAAATTTTACATTGTTTTGGTATATTTTTTAATAAGAGGTCCAACATACTTTAGTTACATTTATTCTGTAAGTAATCATCATCTCCCTAAAATATTTTTAACATTTCGGATAACGAGAAGACCATTGAAAAGTCTAAATGATGTTGACTCAACCCTAACATATTATTTCAGGTCTGTGCATCCCGTCTAACAATACGATTTTCATCAAGTCTGTGAGCGAAAAACTGGCGCATAATGAACCGCATCTCACTTTGGAATTTTTAGAGGAGTGTATACAGGTAAATAGATACTATGAACTATGAATGATTTAGAGGGCCCGGGTTATACTTTGGAAATCAGAATAATAAATTTTTTCTACCACATTTTTTGGTGGAAAAATTCGATTATTTGTTGTATTATTTTGCAGGGATTCAGAACATCAACGATCGAATTGAAACATCTGTGTCTGGAGTACATGACGCCCTGGTTGGCTAATTTGGTGAGGTGAGCAGAACTTTCATAACCTTTCATTTCATAATCTTTGGGTATTCTGGCTAATAAGACCATTTTTGGAATTAGGGATTTTGCAAAATATTTGGCTTTAAATTGCTAATTTTGGTTAGGCAATGTTCCCCGACCCTGCTGGCTAAACGGTTGGAGTTGGACAAGTGAAAACATCTCAAGTAAACATCAAAAGTAGGTTATATGATATATTATGGTTATATGATGAATTTACAAGGAAAACTATCACGGCTATGTTAGCATACGTAGTTGATGATTAATAGTCGATAAACTTACTACTTCGGAACCTTACATTGGACCACACTTGCCCGGTTTTTTAAATACCTTTCTCAAGATATGTAATATATCCTCATAAACCATACACCTCGTTTCACCAACTTCAGATTCTGCAAGCCATCCGACGAGTCCCGCAGGACGAAGCAGGTGGCTCAGATCCTGGAGAAGCTGATCACGCTCACCATCGAGGAGACCGAGATGTACCCGTCCGTGCAGGCCAAGATATGGGGCTCCATCGGGCACATACCCGAGCTGATTGACACTGTGCTCGATAGCTTTATACATCGCAGCGTCAGTTCAGGTTAGACTCGCGAATGGACTTACACGCGTACGCACCTTCACACGTACGCATACATATACGTACACTTGTCAATATGAATGATTTTATTTGAGTTACTTGTAAATGGGAATATTTCAGGTACTGACTTTAATTCCCTGGGTGTTTTATACCTATTTAAGTAAAAATATCAGAGGGATTGCAAGGCTTCTATAAAAATGCGTTCGCCTTTAAAACAATATTTTTATAAATGTACAGGTCTTGGATCACCTATGATTGAAATAATGGCGGACACGGCCGTAGCGCTCGCGTCGGCCAACGTGGAACTGGTGTCCAAGAAGGTTATCGGAAGAATGTGTCGAGTAAGTATATGTTTATAACTCACTAGCGCTTTACCCGTCTTCGGGGATAATGTGTATCCTATGTCGGCTAAGTCTTATTCCAGATCGTGGTCTACCTGTATGCAAAATTTTATGAAAATCTGTTCAGTAGTTTTTGGGTGACGATTATACATGTGTGACATCCATATAAACATTCACATTTATAATGTTAGTAAGATCAATCATCCACTGTAGGGCACGTTTTCGCCTCATAACATTAATATGTTCTTTGAATCAGAGAAATATTGAAACTTTCCCAGCCCATCCAACGAGATCACCTTTTGTACATGACTATCGTCAATGTAAATTGTAGCATAGTTTTTTCTACTCTTATTTTAGTGTATAGCTGTATACTAAGTTTAAGAAATAAAAAAATAAAAAGGGTGCGTGTAGTTTTGTACGCGCGTGAGAAGTTATACTTCTTTGACATAATTAAATAAATATTTAATTTAATAACGAGCGTCAGTTTTAATTATCTTTCAAAAACTATTTTGTATTAAATAAAAACAAGAAACATTAATCATAAATTATCTGAACAAATATTACTTGTGTACTACCTATGTTTACATAAGTACAAACTAGATGACGTTGTTCAGGAACCTAAATGACGCTATTGAGACTCTTGTGAGATTTGTAAATGTTTCTTCTTATTAAGAAGTATAACTTCAATAATTACTACATATGTTGATGTTTATATGCGTCACAAATAATACCATAGGTGTAATTTCTAATCTGTTTATGACAGGCCTTGTCCAAACTGCCGAACAACATTCTGGGCCCGGTGACCCCGGCCACCGTAGTGGACAAGACGTGCCACTCGCCCACCGCCATGCTGGAGCAGCACATGATGTGGGACGACATCGCCATCCTCGCCAGATACCTGGTAGGTTCTCCAGCACGGTAGAGATGTTGAGAACTAAGTATTAGCAATGTCTGGCAACAAATAAAAATAAATGTTTTCGTTATTTAAAATGTGATAAGTATAGAGCAGTGTAAAAATAGAGAGTACAGTAATAAAAGAAGGTTCACTGAAGAGCATGTTTTTATTTAAACAAATAAGTAAAAATCTTATAAAAAAACTATAGATAACGTTGAATATTCTCAATGTGACTGAACTTTGCCCTAAAGTTTATGATCGGATATTTTGTTAGAGTAAGTGGCCTGACATACCACGGCTATTATATGATTATTATAGTAACTATTAATTGATTATCTTCTATAACACACTATCCAATACGAAATAAAAACTTCAAATGGGAATATTTTCTTGTTTCATACTTGTTGGATCATTTCTAGTAATCCCGACTACTTTTAGGTTCGTATTTAATAAGCCCTTAAGATATCTGCTACCTCAGATTATAATTGAGATGCTAAAATATGTTAAAATTACATTTGTAAGATCTAAGATCGCACCTTGAGCCGAAATCGGTTCTCTACGTTCCTTACGGCCCAACTCAGAGTCATTAACGGTTACTTAAATCGCTCCTTAGTACGGAATTTGTATGGCGATTCATTACTAAGGTGCGATTAAAGTAACTGTTAGAGTCTGAGTTGGGGCGTTAGTGCTTGTTCACACTGAACTCGCGGGCGCGGTCGCGAAATATCAAACATATGACCTACTATGAAAGTGTTCACATCAAAACGCGCGCGCGGTGTATGTAGCGTTTACTGCGACCGCGCCCGCGCCCGCGCGTTCAGTGTGAACAAGCACTTAGTGTTGTAACTACATATAGTGTTGTTCGTGATGTATGTCCAATGTCCAACGTGCAATGTCCAGCTGATGCTGTCGTTCAACAACTGCCTGGACGTGGCGCGCCAGCTGCCCTACCTGTTCCACACGGCCACGCTGCTGGTGTGCTCGGGCACGGTGTGCATGCGCGCCGCCACGCACGGGCTCGTCATCAACATCATACACTCGCTGTGCACATGCAACGCGCCCAGCTTCTCCGGTACGTGCCGTATGTGCGAATAGTCATAGGTGGAAATGCGTTCATGTGTTATGTTAAGTAAATAATATTAAGAAATATTAGGAGGATTTCAGGTTTAAATAATATGAATCATACTAGTATTATAAATGTGAATGTAAGTCTGTTTGTTACGCTTTAATGCGAAAACTACCTAACCGATTTGGTTGAAATTTGGAATGGAGATAGCCTATACCCTGGATTAAAACATATGCTACTTTTTATCTTGGAAACGTTCAGGGTTCCCGCGGGATTTGTAAAAATTGATCTGTACCGCGGGCGAAGCCGTGGGCAACAGCTAGTAATTACATAAATTACAATATTACAGATAAAAGTTAAAATATATTTAAACCTAGGTATTTCAAATACGAGTAGGCACACCTGTATTAAGATTAGTCCATAATCCTTGGCATGGAAATTAATGTCATAACATTTATTAGCTGTTGTTACTTGACATACGGGCAGTTTGCTTCGAGACGAACGCCGTCAAACCTCTAAGGTTTGACTTGTATTCGTTTCTCACTAATAAACAATGTAACATTCCGGGAACTTGTTGTGAGTGATGAGTTAATCTGACCCAATGATTCCAGAGGAGACCCAGCGCGTGCTGATGCTGTCGCTGGACGAGTTCGCGCTGCCCAAGTTCTACCAGATGTTCGGCATCTCCAAGGTGAAGAGCGCCGCCTGCACCGCCTTCCGCAACCCGCACCAGCGGTACAACTCCGATTGGTAATAACGTCCGTCCTTTATACTATCCGTCCATGATCCTTGGGTCAGGCTGATCTGATCAGCTTAGCAACTGTGAAAACGTTACAAAATTATAGTGTTGTTATTACTTTACCTGTTACTCAAATCAAACCAAATGTTTTTATTCAAAATTGGTTTGGTTGACAAACACTTTTTGAAAGTCATGCAAGCTACGCCAATGCTTCTACAAGGCCCTACTGTAAGAGGGCCCGGGAGAAGGTACTAGGTACTAGGTATCTTATCCTGCGATTACAGATGGGTTATTCAAAATTGGTGTAAATTAATAAACACACATTTAGGCTTGCACCGGGATTCGTTGTGGTGACATTTTATGCGCTTCTTATTACTT
Organism: Thymelicus sylvestris; assembly: GCA_911387775.1. Lineage (NCBI taxonomy): Eukaryota > Metazoa > Arthropoda > Insecta > Lepidoptera > Hesperiidae > Thymelicus > Thymelicus sylvestris. Next base: position 2,460,559 of record OU426903.1, read on the forward strand.
GTTACGTGACGAATTCCATAGACGACTTAGACGATACCTAAGAGTTAATTCCTACGATTGGTATCATATAATTTAAATTATACACTAAACATTTTAAATGCAACTTGTACTCACGATTGGTTCACATGCTCAACGTCACTTACGCTTTAGGTCACATAGTGTCGTTTGACATACGATTTGTCATAAAGTTTCATTGAACCCGTCCCTATCCACCCAGGTACTACACAGAGCACGCATACACGTGCCCGGAGTCGTCAGCGTACGGCTCGGTGTTGGGGGGCGGGACGTGGGGGGGCGGCGCGGGCGGGGGCGGGGCCGACCGCGAGCGCCTGCCGCTGCAGTCGCTGGAGACCATCACGGACGCGCTGCTCGAGATCATGGAGGCCTGCATGCGGGACATACCGGACTGCGACTGGCTCGATACTTGGTACGTTGCCGTTGTTAATAGGTTACTGGCTTGATACTTGGTACGTTGCGGTTGTTAATGGATGAGGTACCAGGGAATTGCTGGTTTCAACTTCAGTGCTTCGTTAAGTATTTAAAAGATTAAGTCCCGACGCCAAGGAGGAAGAATTTCGTATATTAACCTGTTATTACCTGTCACTGTCACTCCCGCGTAAATATAATGCGTCTCGCTCGCACAGTGCAATGGCCACCGTTCTATACGAGCGAGACGCATAAATATGCGGGAGTGACAGAGACAGGTAATAACAGGTCAATGTACGAATTTCTTCCTGCTTCGCGTCCCGACTATAGTATTTTCCGATGAAGTCACACATTCAAGGTTACAACAATTCGCATAGAGCTGAAAATTTGTACGAATGTTCGGAACACCATTATAAATGAATTGTGAAAAGTACCCATCGATCTTACCCCTATTTTTTGGTCTAACTTGACCGGACTAGTATCTCTCAAATTCGGGATAAACACCGCAGCCTGACATTATGTAATTTTCAATAGGTATTGTATAATGGCAGAAATTTACACAGACAGAGAACTTAGTAACTATTTTTCTTGTGCTTGTTTTGTTGAAAATGTTGAAATATAGATTGAATTTTACGTTTTATCCTTGACATATGACAGTACAGTACTCGTAGTATAATACAGTAAGTGCTTGTTCACACTGAACTCGCGGGCGCGGGCGCGGTCGCGGTCGCGGTAAACGCTACATACACCGCGCGCGCGTTTTGGTGTGAACACTTTCATAGTAGCTCATATGTTTGATATTTCGCGACCGCGCCCGCGCCCGCGCCCGCGCCCGCGAATTCAGTGTGAACAAGCACTTATTCACCAATGTCCGTCATTGGCAGGACCTCTCTGGCCAAGAGCTTCGCGTTTTGCTTCAATCCGGCGCTGCAGCCACGCGCGCTCATCGTTTTCGGATGCATTAGTAAGTTACATGTGTATTACTATTATTTTTTATGTTAATTCGGAATTTTAGTAAATTATAATTCTAGTATAGTTCTCAGTAGCCAATGTAACAAGCAATTCAAACTGAATTATAATATAAAGGCTTGATACGTATGAATTTTAACCGTACCGGTCACAGGGTACAATAGTAGATGTATCTTTGAAACACAGTAAAAAAATAAAACGATGATGAATTTTATTTTAAATTCGGGACACGAAGCAGGAAGAAATTTGTACATTCACTTTTTATTACCTGTCTCTGTCACTCCCGCGTAAATATAATGCGTCTCACTCGCATAGAACGGCGGCCATTGTACTGTGCGAGCGAGCACGCATTATATTTACGCGGGAGTGACAGACAGGTAATAACAAGTCAATGTACGAATTTCTTCCTGCTTCGTGTCCCGACTTTAGTAACGATTATTAATTATTTCATTATTTTACAAACGTGCAGGTAAGAACGTGACGGACGACGACATGAAGCAGCTGCTGCGCATCCTGGTGAAGGCGCTGGAGTCGTTCAACGACCTGGCGCTGCTCGAGGCCATCATCATGTGCCTCACGCGCCTGCAGCCGCTGCTGTATCCGGTACATTCCTTACACCTCACACATACACACGGAGACACGCACGTTGGCACGTACACACCATCTTTAACGCCATCTTTAATTACAGTTGTCGTCGGAAATCATATCAGATATTTTCTTGTTGATAAAATAATAAAATATTTTGAAAATCATGACACGTACGTACGCACGTGTACGTATAAGTATATACAACGTACATGTAAGAATAAGTATATACGTGGACGTATAAGTGCACTCACAAAAATATACATCACTAGCGCTTTGCTCGCGTTTTCCGGGATAATAAGTACCCTATAATATATCTTATTCCAGATCATGGTCTATCTGTGTGCTAAATTTCATGAAAATCCAATTATTTTTTTTTTTCGTGAAAGAGTTATAAGAATCCACACATCCTAACAAACTTTCACATATAAATTTTTTATGGTTTTTACTTTTTCTTGTTTCCTACTTGAACCTCGACCCCTTTTTTTCGTGAAAGAGTTACAAGAATCCACACATCCTAACAAACTTTTACATTTATAATATTAGTTTAATTTTTTTCTTGTTACCTACTTGAACTTCGTCACCAGCCACATGGAGTATAGAGGTAAGGAGAGCCATCTCTGTGTATGAAAAGTGTCCGTAAAAACGCGTCCAATAACGAGTGGCGCTGCGGTGTGCTAGGATAAATTTTATTGAACACAGCAAACTTCACTCCGCAGCTCCGTCTACAACAGCGTCAACAACAGCGTCAACAACAGCGTCAACATCAGCAACTAATTCTAATTTCAATAAACAGCTGGACACTTTTTCAACTTTCCCCTCACATGCGATGGCTCTCCTTTCCTCTATACTCCATGACAAGGCTGGTGGCAAACGCTCGCGTCATCCATCCCGTGTGGACTGTGGTGCAGGAGTCCCCGATCCACCGCGCGCTGTTCTGGGTGGCGCTGTCGGTGCTGCAGCTGGACGAGCCCACGCTGTACGCGGCGGGGCTGGCGCTCATCGAGCAGAACCTTCACACGCTCGAGTCGCAGGGACAGTTCGCCGACAAGGTGCGTGCGACGTGACGACACGACCAACGCAGCTTAGTGCTTGTTCACACTGAACGCGCGGGCGCGGTCGCGGGCGGCGTCGCGAAATATCAAACATATGAGCTGCTATGAAAGTGTTCACATTAAAACGCGCGTGCGGTGTATGTAGCGTTTACCGCGCCCGCGCCCGCGCCCGCGCCCGCGCCCGCGCCCGCGCCCGCGCGTTCAGTATGAACAAGCACTTATAGTTCGCTCAATGAAAAGTGATATCGTTCACCTAGTAATATAATGGCACATCTGCAAAATGCGAAATTAAGTTTATCTGGTATGCGTGTTTAAAAGTGCATAATCTACATAGTGGTAAATATGTGTTAATGTCTACACTAGTAACCAACCCCATACAATCTGTAAAAAACATGAAAAGAACCCATAAATTAATTTTAAATATTTTTATAAAATTTTTGATCCTCGTTTCTGTAAAATATGACTAACGTAGATGTGCCGTTGTATTACTGGGTGAGCGAATAGTGCATTTCAACTAAATCTGTAGTTGGGCGTCATGTTGGTAGCATTGAAATAGGAGTATAAAAATTTAAATGTTATATTAAATGTAATGTTTTATATTATCTCGTAATATATACCGTTAGTATTTTAGATAAACTTGATAACAACGCTATCATTATGTCCATAAAATGGTTTTTGAAATATAAAATACACTTATTTCAATGCTACCAACATTACGCCTAACTGCAGATACAGTGAAATCCTGAATACAGAATAACGTTTAGGTATTGAAGTAATTTTGTGTTTTATGCTTACGGTCTCGGAGTTACTTACGGAATTTATGTCAACACATTTTCAGCGAGGATTCGTGAATATGATAATGGCCAAGTTTGTTTCCTAGTGGTCATTCACGAACATGAAATGGTCGAAAATGGTTTTAGTTTTCATTACGATATCTGATTTATTGTTAAATGTTTTGCTACCATAATTAAAAGATCTATTTATCTGCAGTCGTTGGAACAACTGATGATGGAGACGAGGGAGCCTCTGGAGTGGCATTTCAAACAGATGGATCACGCCGTTGGCTTGAGGTGACTGACCTTTTCACGTAGCTTGTAGAGCGAAACTATTACACAATATAATACGTGAAGTAACATGAATATGCGTATAACGTGTGCTTGCTTCCTGCACTAATCTAGGTAAAAATGCAAAATCGTTTAGTCTTTTTGTCTTACTTTGGGAATTTAGCCCCAGCCAGTAACATCAACATGTCTGTTTTTTATGGAAATAGCTGGTAAACGAGCTGACGATCCACCTGATGGTAAGTGGCTATGGACATCAGCAACTCTAAAGGCATCATTGATACGTTGCCCGCCAAGAAAGAGAGAAGAAAAAGAAAGAAAGAACTGGAACACGAGTCGTTTGGCAGCTGACTCATGCTCAAAGGTGGTAGCTATCCAGGCGAACACCTGGAGAAAAGTCAATAATAATAATATGTGCAGTTTCCGTTCGAACTTCCACTTCGCGCTGGCCGGGCACCTGATGAAGGGGTTCCGGCACCCCGCGCCCGCCACGGTGTCGCGCACGGGCCGCGTGCTCACCGCGCTGCTGGCCGCCGTGGCGCGCCCCGACCACGACAAGTTCCAGCTCACCAGGGACTCGGTCGCCTACCTCACAGGTACCTCATACCTCACACTCACCAGTCATACCTCACCAGTCACCTCACACCACACCACACTCGCCAATACAATTAGAATGTCGACTGGCAGAGAATGCTTTTAGCATTAAGTCCGCCTTTTGTTCCATTACTTGTGTAAGGTTCATTTATTTATTTATTTATTTAATACTTGTACTCACAGCAGTTATCACAGTTTTATGTTACTCGTTACATATAACTTAATCTTATGCCAGATTGAATACATATTATGTAGGTTATTCTTTTACAATATTTGGAGGGTTGAAGTGATGAACATTTAAAACTATACAAGGATGAGATACCAAAAACAATAGTTATTGCGGCAACAGTTCAATAAAGAATAAATAAATAAATCAGGTATGCAGGGCATGATTCTAATTTCTTCTGTAATTGTTGATATATTATAAATTACATGTCACGTTGTTTGTCTGCGATGGACTCCTAAACTACTTAACCAATTGTAATCAAATTTGCACACCGTGTGCAGTATGATCCAACTTGAAAGATAGGATAGACGGAAGGTTTTAACAAAAAAAAGCTTTTGACAGAACGAAGTCTGTCCGGGCAGCTAGTTATTGATATAATAATATACATATTACAGATTGTTTTTGTTATTACCAATGTTAAATGATACTTGTATACGTAAGGTATGATTTAACATTGATAGTAACGTAAACAATATGTAATATTAAATTACAGAGGGTTTTAGAATCATGCCCTGTATACTTAATTATTTTGTCGACTGTAGTCACATCTTTACACAACTCCCCACACACACTATGTATAGCATTTTCAGACACAGGATAACTCCATACAAGCGCGAACTACGCATAGGGTAGTTTCGAAAAGTGTTTGTAAGAAACTTGTAATAAAACGGTTTAAGACATTTATTTTGTCAAAATATTTACAAATTCTCTTATTGAGAAAATACAAATTTGATTATTTAAATTATAAAATAACTTAAGTTAAGATCTATGATACTAATAACAGAAACTAATAGATGTTAGTATCTTAAATTAATTTCATTGTAATGTTTCCACAAGCCACTATACAGTATAAGTAGTATATATCTCATATCGACAGCTCTGGTGAGCGTGAGCGAGGAGGTGCGGTCGCGCTGCCACGTGAAGCACTCGCTGCCCAAGTGGCTGCCCGACAACTGCGACCACTACTGCCCGTCGCTGTCCGACATACATCAGGTAATGACGATACACACGCATAGCTCCACACTAGGGTACCCTGTGTCGTGGGTGCCATGGACGACACACAAAAATACACACATAGCGAGAGAGAGAGAGAGGGAGAGAAAGAGAGAGAGAGAGAGAGAGAGAGAGAGAGAGAAAGAGAGACGGAGAAAGAGAGAGAAAGAAAAAAAAAGAGAACAGAAATTCATTATTATTCAAATTTCTGCCACGCTGGGAATCGGACCCAGGACACTTGGCACGGCGATCTGACATGGTGACCACACTGGTCGTCATAGGGTACATCAGGTATATAATATGTCGGAAAATATCGATTAATGTGTTGATGAGATGACTTGTACGGACCTATTTTCAATGAGTCAGTTGTTCGAGTGAGCTGACTGAGACTGACAATGTCAACACAGAGTACTTAAATGATTGTTTTCGGCACGATTTTGTGTGCTCGACGACGCCAATGTGCGTACTGATTCTATTATAAACCGATACAAAATGCCAGCCAAAACAGTTCATAATCTAATCATATTGTTCACCACAGGATAATATAAAAACGTACCATGTTTTTATATTATTGTATGTTTGGACGAATGATTTTCCATATTGTTGCAGTCGTCAATGCTGATACATCCCCAGTCGGCGTCGCATTCCTCGTGCCAGGGTCGCCGGCAGAAATCCTGGGACATACTGGACCAGGCGTCCTTGACATCAGCTCACGGGGGTTGGATATTAAATATTATATTCAGGAGTATCTGCCTAGTCTCCCTACCGTGATATTGCAGACTGGTTCATGATGACCATTTAACCATGGGGTTATCATTAAAGAAACGGAACTTTAACTTCTGTTGCGTCCTTTTTTTATGGAAATAGCCGGCAAACGAGCTGACGATCCACCTGATGGTAAGTGGCTATCGTCGCCCATGGACATCAGCAACACCAAAGGCATCAGCATCATTGGTACGTTTCCGGCAGTTCGTTTATCGGGTACTTCCATTAAACATTTACTAATAAAGAGTTATTTGCAGGTAAATCTCCCACCCAGTACTCGGGCAGCGGCGGCCACAGCCCCCACCTGCCCAACATGCCGCACCAGGTGATATATCGTTCTCATCACTCCGCTCATCATCACACCACACTACACTCATCACTTTGTTATGTTAATGTGATATCGTTAGTCATCTGTTTTACAATGTCTTCTACCGCTGTGTGACTGCAGTGGTGAATTAGTTATTTTTAGGTTGATTATAATTCGGTTTTTTATGTAAAAAAAAGATAAATACTTCATGTGTTGATTATATTATTTTCTCTATCGCGTTAAACTCTCATCACTATAACGCTGCAATAAAACTATTCAGAAATGAGTAATTAAATTTAAAATAGAGAAAATGATAATTTGGGATCACAGGTATAAAAATTGTCGTTTCAGTTACTATAATAATAAAAAGGATTTAGAGTTTCTTATATTTTTATCCGTACACGTACTATGTAACTGAAAATAATATAATTTGAGACAGAGAAACCTGTCATTTTGCAATTTCTCATAACATTGTCTTGAATTTAGGCACAAAAGGCCTCACGAACTTACGCTACTCTGCTCATTTATTAACAGTATTTGAAGATTTTTAGTGATAAAATATCTCTGATCTAATAATTCAATTTGATGTTTTCATAACCTAAGACATTGTGAAACAATTGAACAGTTTACAAGGATCATTAATAATTGGCGCATTTCTTGTTTCGAATAGTTAGAGCTTATGTGTGTATTTTGAAATCGCTCATGTTTCTAAATCGTTCATGTTTTTGCATATGGTTATACGTATACGTTAAGCATGGTGACGTCACAAGTTACATGCTATCTGTTAATCAAAATAGCGAATTAAAATGGTGTGTTGCAGATAATAAAATTAAAATCATATCGCTCACCTAGTAATATAACGGCACATCTACGTTTGTAATATTTTACAGAAACGAGGATCAAAGATTTAATAAAAATGTTTAAAATTAATTTATGGGTTCTTTTTACGTTTTTTACAGATTGTATGGGTTTGGTTACTAGTATAGGCGTTAATACATATATACCACTATGTAGATTATGCACTTTTAAACACGTAGATATCATATAAACTTAATTTCGCATTTTTTGCAGATGTGCCATTATATTACTATGTGAGCGATATCGTGAGTCGTAACACAGGACAACGCTAATAAAGGTATAGGTAATGGGATAACGTTATAAAGAGGTGAAACCTCTCTTGCACTTGTCTGAAATTCAAAAACAATATAATTACAGTCAATTAAATAGTACCAATTATGTACTTCGTCCTTCCAAGTGTAGATTTTTTCTACTTCACCTTTCCATCATTGCACCACTCGCAGATGATTGAAGTTTCATCCACACAGATTGGATTCGTGGAGAACCTCTACGGTCCGATTCTCACGATCTTTTTTGCCACACACTTGCAAGCTGTGGAATGAGCTTCCTTCTGAGGTATTCCCGGAGCGCTATGACATGGGGTTCTTCAAAAAAGGTGTAAAAAGAGTTCTCCTTCGAGGCCGGCGATGCATTGGCGATTCCTCTGGTATTGCTCATGTCCATAGGCGACGGTGACCACTTACCATCAGGTGGTCTGCTTTTTCGTCAGCCCTTCAGGCTATAAAAAAAGTGTGTTTACCACCCAAGATTAAGTTACCACATAAGAACCGTAGACCCAAAATATAACCATATGCAAGACTTGGATAAATAGTAGATAGAAAAATTTTCTCGTGAGACTCATATAGGTACACACTGTTATATATAATGTTATATATTTTATTTCATTTCCGACGGTAACTGGAAGTTTAATTATATAATTTTAATCTACACACTTACTAAATCAAAGTCAACATTCTTCCATTTATTGTCAACACATAACTACTCGATACCTTTTTTACAGTATTGCGGATAGCTACTCTATGCGTCATTCTGTTCTACTATAATCATATTGTGTTTTTTCATGCAACTTCTTTCCGGACTTGGTTGACAATCGTTTATCGTTTGTATTGTATACTATCACGACTTTTACCAATCATCCCCGCTGGCTGCAAAACATCTGTATTCGTTGGAAATAACACTTAAATACCGGTAAAAACGATACCGTTACCATACCGTTATTATTTGTACAAAAAAAATGATATTTTTGTAACGTGTGTTATTTAACGAATATTGATAATTATCTTCTGAAATAGCATTTGTTATTAACGCTTATCGTTTTTAACTTGCGTTTTGGATTGGTGGGTATGCTTGCACTGCTTTTGACTGCATAGACCTCGGGTAGAACTCGCTTTAAGACTCAGAGATCGTTTTCCGTGCCGACTTCCAAAGATACCATTGGACCGCCAAGGGTATAGTGATTTTGTTTACTGTACTTTATACAAAAATCGTTGGTCCTAAGCTCAACTTAAATGTCTTCCATAAATTATAACTGTTGGAGATTTTATATTTAGAAAATTTCTTCATACTGTGGTTTGATAGGACAAAAATGCATTCAAATTTAATATTCTTATCAAGTATTCTGAAATTTATTTAGTTTATTATTATAACAATTAAATTTTTTTTTTATTATTTCTTTTACTGAATTAGACGTGTGAATCCTTGTGTGACCCTTAGCTATAAAAATAAATTTGTATATTATACAACCTGCATGGTTGACCCCTCTCATAGATTTGATTTAGAATTTAGAAAAATATACAATATACATTACAAATATTACAATTGAACAGTATGGTCATTATAAAATTAATTTTGAATAGTTATACGCTGAACATGTAAAGGGTTCTAAATTTTTGAATTTGCATTTACATTCTTTACAACGAATATTAAAACATGCAGTATAATATTTGCATACACCGCCATTGGTACCTAAACTGATAATGTTTTTAACATTAATCCGCTTAACTTAACGGGCTTAAGGGGCTGAGCATTCCATGTAAATTTTGTAGGTGTAAAAATTTTTAAATAAATTATATACACGCACATTCACATTTTGTGCAAAAAGTTAGTACGATTCTGCATTTGTAAAAAGTTAATTGCAAGTTATTCAATGCAATATAAAATATAACACATTACATATCTGCACTAAGTCGCTGCAACGCTGCAATATTCAGTGCAGCTACAACGTTAAATCTACACCTGTTTTCAGTTGCACAAGACAATGACAAAATAAACGTTAACTTAGCGAATTATAAAAGCACCAAGTGTCCATACACTGAACACATCAGAGAATGCTTCTAGCTTTATTAGACAATAGAGAAAATATAAATCTTTGATTAGAGCCCTCGTTTTGTTCGTCGAATGGTAATTACCATTATCTTAAATACTCCGCCTTTTATTCTTAGGTGTGCCTTTGGTAGAACTAATTCCATCTGTTAAAAATTAATTCGTCGTTATGGTTTTGTTGTTTAATTTTTATAAGAATTTTAATGTTTTGTAATCTACAAAATATTAAAATTTGATAAACATTTAGAAATAAATTGTTGAATTTTAAATAATATATTAATGTCACATATTTACTTGAGCGATTCTTTTGCATCAAACAATTGGACTGATTAAAAAAAGTAGATAATATTTCAAATAACGACATGTATATAATTAAAAATAATATAACCGAAATATAACGATACCCACAGACTTTAAACTACAAAATACTATTTCCTGTCTAACTCCAAAGGCACATCGACCAATCAGATCCTCCCACATTCATTTGGGCATAAAAACACAAACGCTGTGGTAATTAAAGTGTGTGTGTGTGTGTGTGCAGGATAGCGAAGGCCGCGCCCACAGCATGCAGCACGGCGCTGCGGGCGACGCTGCTAGAGATCTGGCTGATGGAGACGATGTGAGTGTCATATCGCATAAATACATCACACTAACCAAACACACAACACTTACACAAACCATACGTCATAATAAACACATCACCAAACCATACCACACACTTTCACACAAACCAGACACTTCAAGTAATCTAAAAACATCACACAATCGAAACAATATGTATTACGCTTTGCTTCGGTTTTCTTATTTTTTTACACCTTGGGTACATTGGACTTTTATTAAGAATCCCTAATTTTTGAAAATATAATATAGCCTGTCACCCGGGGATAGTGTAGCTTCCCAATAGTGAAAGAATTTTTCAAATCGGTTCAGTAGTTTCGGAGCCTATTCAATGCAAACAATCAAATCTTTCCTTTTTATAATATTACTATAGATATGTAAACTATGCTCCCTCCCTCCTCAGGCCCTGGACGACGAGGGTCGCGGCTCCCCGGGCAGCCTGGACGAGACCGAGCGGCCGGCCTCCACCAAGTCCGGAGACAGCGACTTGCCTGACACCAGCGGCAAGGTAACTATTGCCCTATGAAATGTAGTTGAATCTGTTTGCAGAAAGTAAGTAATAATAATTATACATAATCTTAAATTAAAATTTAAAAAACCTCCGACAGTTTTATTAACACTAAACATAGCTAAGAACACTATTGATTATGTCACTTTTCAAACAAAAAAACTAGATCAAAATCGGTTCATCTGTTTGGGAGCTACGATCCCACAGACAGACATACAGATCCACAGATACACAAGACACGTCAAATTTGTAAAAATCCTCTTTTTGTCGCGGGCTAAAAACTCTAATGAAACATAAAGTTATCATGTTAGTTCTTTAGGTTGTAGGTATATTCTTTTTCAACACCCTTGCTCATAAATTAGTTTTTATCACATGGCTTTTACACTCGTAAACCATGGTATTAAACACTTGTGCTTTTTTTTCTTGATCGCACTAGTCTTTTATTTTATATTCCATCAAATTAAGTTTGTACCTTGCTGAAAGATATTATTTATGCATTCTATTTGCTCTTAACTTAGCCGGGTTATAGTTTTATTTTTAAATTTCGGAAAAAAGTTTTGACTTAGATACGTTTCGTTTCAACATAAGACTAAAAATAACACTATTTTTGTAAAAAAAAAAAAGAAGTGTACCACCTTGAATATGATAAATTTTCAATATACCGATGCTGACAATAATGAAGTGATTAACAAAACAATAACACAGACTGTAAAAATGCCTACAAAAACTGGCAACTACCATTTCAGCAACTGTTCATTTAGTAATAATTAAACATTAATAACTATAAAATTTGTTTTTTTACTCGTAAGTGTGTTGAAAAACGTCGTATGACACACGTGAGGTTTGGTCATTACACTCTCGGTTTTCTTGTAGCACTCGCCTTCGGCTCGCGCTGTGCAATATCACCTCGAGTGTAATGACCAACATACCACACTTGTATCATAATGTACTATTTTATATTTGCAATTACATCTCTAGATGAACGTTTTCTGCACTAAATTGTTGCAGTGCTACATCAACTTAGAATATAGCTGTTTAGTAATTGAATGCGTAATTGAATTACAATTAAAACACACTTGATAAATTCAAAGTATTTTTTTTATTATACTGCAAATTTGAACAAAATATTTATTTTACATTTAAAAGCAACTTATCAGCTACTTACGGTAATTGTTCGCGCCAATGATAATGCAACAGCAGTGTCTAACCCAATCCCTCTCCCTCCCCCCCTTCCGCAGCAAACATCGACGGACAAGGACACGACGGACGACAGCCCCGAGTGCACCAGCCTGCTCGACCCCTCCGTGCTGTCCGACTTCACCACGCAGGCGCTCGTGCTCACCATGCTCGCCACGCTCGTCAAGTACACCACTGGTAAGTGGGGGCGGAACGGGTGCGTGCGTGCGTACGTGCGTGCTTACGTGCGTGCGTACGTCCGTGCGTGAGTGCGTGCGCACGCTACTGCTACGTACTCGTACTGCTACGGGGATAATCTGGATAGGCTTTCAAAAAGCAATTAATTAAATCAGCGACAGATCTGGAGCCAACCGTTTCCAATGTAGTTCCGAAGTTGACTAACGCCACAACTCAAGAGTCACTAACGGTTACTTTAATCGCTCCTTAGTAAATAATAACCATACAAATTCTGTACTAAGGAACGGTTTAAGTAGCCGTTAGTGAGTTAGGGCGTAAGGTTTCCCACCATAGTAACCTAGGACTAAACAAATTGCTAACAGATCGATTACTCAGCCACACGAGTCAGCAGGACCACCTATAGACTAGGGATGTAACACTGCGTACCTACGTATGTGCATGCGTGCGTGCGTGCGTGCGTGCGTGCGTGCGTGTGTGTGTGTGTGTGTGTGTGTGTGTGTGTGTGTGTGTGTGTGTGTGTGTGTGTGTGAGAGAGAGAGTGTGTGTTTCCGTATTCATTTTAGTTTTTTGTTTAATATAACTGATTTACCATCATATTGACAATGACACATGTTTCATATTACGTTTCCCGCCCACGTCAGACTTTTTGTAGAAGATAATCGGGCCGAATTTTCCTCCCATATTATTTCTGACCGACTTTTTGTAGGACGTGTGCGTTGCACTATTGCTATCAGTACGTTTTATTTTTCTCCTACAAAAAATCGGTCACCGATTATCTGACGTGGGCGGGAAGTGTTAAGCTGGTGTTTAATACATAGCAAGTGGTACAATAGATGTAATCGTAAAAAGCGTTCCGCTATTTGTGTCAAGTGTTTTTCCAGCGCTGATTTTACGAAGCGTTTTGCTATGCAAGGCTTTAATGAATTCTGATTGTTTTTTCAGATGAAGACCAAATCAGGATTCTGTATCAATATCTGGCAGAGGGGTCTGTCGTGTTCCCTAAAGTCTTTCCGGTTATGTAAGTTATAATATTAGTAATATTTACTTTTGCTTATTGATTTTCGATTCCAGTTTCATATTAAAATAAATATTTTTTTATTTCCCCCACAGTCACAGCCTGCTGGACATGAAGATCAACCACGTGCTGATGCACTGCCACGACCAGCTCATCCTCAGCGCCGTGCAGAGCATCATACAGGTGAGGGGTCATCACCCTACACTAGCGTTCTCTGTGCCGTAGGTACCATGGACAACACAAAGACTAGGACACACACACCCAGATCGAGAACAGTAACTCAAACTCATCATTCTAATTTTCGCCTCGCTGGAATTCGAACAGGACCCTTCGGATATTTTTAGATTCGTCTTGATAACCCAAGTATTCTTAGATAAGTGAAATTAATAAAAAAAACAAATATGTTGGCTATTGTTTGAAGCATCAAAAAATAAAAATAAAGCAAATAATGCAATAAGGGTATCAAATTAAAGAGCTCATAAGAATTTCAAAAAGGCATATCATGATAGGTTTTTTGATAGCAGGCGCGTTTTTTTAATTTTTTAATTTATACACATAATTCATGATAATGTGAGAGTGTGTGTTGTGTGTCTCAGAACATGATAGCGTCGGAGGACGCGAGCCAGCAGCAGCTGCACTACATGCAGAGCTGCGGCTTCGGCGGCCTGTGGCGGTTCGCGGGGCCCTTCACCAAGGTAACGCGTGTATACACACACACGTCTAAATACAATATGACGGGCGTGATACAATAATGTTCGGTAAGGTAATGTTTGTGATATTATCAATGTTAACTCATGTCTTGCGTTTAAAAGTAGCAATACATTCTGTAGTTTTAAAATTATGGAAGGTTTTTGTATCTGCATATATAAATCTATTGCTGACTGTACTCTCAGGGTCAACCGAGAATTAGAACATTACAATTAGGACATAAAGGTTCATTTTGAAATTACGAGTAGTTGTTTATTTCAACAAGTAATCATTATTAAATTCCTCTAATAGTTCTAAATGTAACTAATCAAGTGAAAAATATTTGTCTTTCTATCTTCATTCGTTTTTATTTTGTGGACGGCAACGCACGGAAGATCTGACCTTGATCTTACTCGATCTTGCTCGTTCGTCAGCCTTACATACAAATATTTACTTAGACATAATCATCAAAACAACTGTTTAATGTTACCTTCAACAGAAGCAATGCACGGCGGAGAGCAGCGAGCTGTTCGTCAACTGCCTGGAGGCCATGGTGGAGACGTATCTGTCGCGCGCCGCCCCCGCCGCGCCCGCCGCGCCCCCCGCGCCGCTGCCCTCGCTGGCGCCCGCGCCCCTCGCGCCCCTTGCACCCGCCGCTGAGGAGTCGCGACTTGGTGAGTGATGGAAATTATTCTACTAATATAATCTTAAATTTTTATTTAAAACCCCTGACAGTTTTATTTACACAAAACAGCTAAGAATACTATTAAGTCACATTTTATGCAAAAAAAACTAGATCAAAATCGGTCATCCGTTTGGGAGCTACGTTGCCACAGATAGATATACAGATACATAGGCACGTCAAATTAATAATACACCTCTTTTTTCTTTGGGGGTTAATAAGTTGATCTCAACCTTAGTTGATGGCAAGTGCGGTATAACGTTATTTAGAAAATATTTTTTTATGTAAAAAAACTCCTATTTCTCTTGTTTCAGGTGGTGTTCGCCAAAATGTATACAGTCCCGTCATCGAAACATAGCCCATGACTAGGTACTCGTATATATGGGACAATTTAGTGAACGCTATATTTGAATATTATTATCATATTGGTTGTCCGCGCTAACAAACTAACTGCGCTAACACTAAACAAACACACACATATATACATATATACATGACATGTGTGAGTCGCTTGAGACTAACAGAACATTATTCATGATATTTTCCAGTGTTTTGTTATAAGGAGATTTGGTTACAGGTACCTAATATTGATTCATATGAATGTTCATTTAAGGTTGTTAACTTGTGAGATTTGAATGTATTTACTTTTTATATTACGTTTTAATTGTTATTTAATGTATATTATATATTTTCCGAGGTAATAATTGCATTCAGTGTATTAGACATCACAGCTTAGTTTCTAATACTGCGAAAGTCTTTAGATAAAATGTATTTTATGACAAGAGAGATCATGTCCTTTATGAGAGCAATGTCCTCTATGACAAGAAAACTCAAGAGACTCAGTAGTCCATAAACTGAGAAAAAAAAGGTGCAACAGACAAATTATGGTGCCACCAGACATCGCGCGGTGTTAGGGTACCTATGTGCTAGGTGCGTACAACTCATTTAACTATAATGTACAGTCACCGGCAGAGAAAAGTAACCCATCTGTTTATAAATATACGAACAGCAACGTAAACAGATTGGTTACTTTTCTCTGCAGGTGACTGTACTAACGTACCAGAACAGACATCGCGAACAAAATTTGTGTCGCGTCGGGAGGTTCTATTTTCAAAATCGAGCTCCCGTTCTCTTTTTAAAATGAAAACTGTAGCCAATCGGCAACAGTTCATTGCGAAAACATCGGGGTCGCGGTGTAGGTTCTATACGCTATTAATAATAGTATCTACAATGGTACAACTCAGTATTTTGACGGTAGATGTTAATAATTATGTTTACTGGATCTCATTTTGCTGCACAAATTTACGCGAGAATAATCTCATACGTATTGTTTTAATTGAATTTTGACGGCATTTTAATGGCTACCCTCATCTGTTTTAAAGGTATCCGTTACGTTTGAAATGTTTTATCGCCCGCAATGATAAAGCTATTTCGTTTTGGTGATCTCATTTATTACTAAAATGTAGACCTACTCCTATATTTATGCTATTTTATAGATAAGTCGCACAAAATTTATACTAATTATAATGTCCAAGATTTTTAATGTCATGTGTGTTCTCTCTTAACATAGATTTGGGCACATCTTATAAGTACATTGTATATAGAGTTTTTGATTTTAGTTAATAGATATCATGATGACGTATGAACATATGAAAATTTTTCATTCTTTGAAGAAATCAAAAATCGTTCTGAGATTTTTAACTCAGTCAAGAATTCGAGATAAAAATAAGATTATATTCATGAGCATTTTAATAAAAAAGTGTTATAATTTTAAATAATGGCATAAAGTTTTTACAAACATAATTTAAGACAGCTGTTTATTTTTAACAGTAAAATGTTGAGCTATGCGATGTTAGACGAAGGGAGTCCCATGAGTATGTCACATACATTTCACTACAATATATGTATTTTTTTATAACTTAATTTAAAGCTTTATTATAGATCTTGGTATGTTTTTCTGGAAGCTTAAAGCATTTAATTTTTAAATGGATACCGCAGTTGTTTATTTTTAATAGTGGTTATTCTTATTCATTTAAATAAGTGAGATCTGATTTACCAAAGGGAAATTCACGCGGTAAGTAAAATACCTTTTGATGATGATGACCTTTTGTGTTGGATGGGGCACTAAATAAAAAAATTATCAAACGCTTACACACTCAGTGACAATGAGGGGGCAATGTCCCGGAATGAGGATCAGTAAAGTTATAGCAAATTCTATAGATCTAGTATCCACGCGATTCTTTATGGCATAAGAATGATATATCTTTTTGAATCATCGAAATCGGACCATTACTTACGAAGATATTAAGTAATAAACATTGCCGTTCCGGCCGCTAAAATTCAATCTACGCGGGCGCGTGTGACGTCACGATCTCCAAACCGAGCGCAGCCGGCCGCGGCAGCAGCAATTACTTCTCGATTCGACCGACAGGCGCACGCAGGCGGCGAGGCAGTTGGTCACTATAGTCGGAAATTTATTTACATAAAGTGTTGTTAGAGTGTAATTTTGTGACATTATGTACTTATAAAACGTACATAATATGAGTACTAATAAAGTAGAAGCTGGTTTTGTGCAAGCTCAATCAGATAACCTTCCAAAAGTGGATTCTTTCATTGGTTTTTGATTACCTAGGTAATCATTCTAAGTTCACCAGCGCTAAATCCGTGGTTGGAAACCACAAAGGTAAAGGTGCTGTTTATTTATCTACGTGTACGGTCATCATCAGAAGTAGCTTAACATTTTAGTACCTTGTCACATATTTCTTGAATTTGTCATAATGTTGTTCGGAAACCGTCGAAACAGTTACTACGCGTTCACTCTAAGTTTGCACTCGTCGACCGTTACGATTTAACAGCTAACGGTACTGTAGACAAAAAAGTAATAAAATAATTTCACTAACTTAAATAACAAATTACGTTTGCCACTGTGTAAAAAATTTTCTATTTTAGTCATTGTAGCGACAAAAATCAACGAACGTAAAATAAATCAATAGAAAAATAATTTAACGAAAGTAACATCAAAATCAACAACAAACTCAAGAATGCACGCGCCGCACGGGACCTCAAAAATACGCGACTAGCGTTGCTGTCCGTACTAAATGAGCTGCGGTATGAGGAGCGGGACGGGAGGTAAGTGCAAACTTAGAGTGAACGCGTAGTACTATTACAAAGTACTATAATGTTAAGCTGTTTCTGAGGCTGACTGTTGGTAGGTATTTATTAGGAATCTTTAGGTCTAACTTCTAAGCTGTTAGTAGTAGGTAGGGGTAAGAAAGAATGAATGTAAATTATACGTACAGGGATGTATTCAGAACTTATGAATGAAGTGTTTATAGTTTATTGATAAACGTATGTTGTTTTCCGTATAGGTATGTAGATCATTTCGCGGATGACTTTTAGGGTTCTGTAGCCAAATGGCAAAAAACAGAACCCTTATAAATTCGTCATGTCTGTCTGTCTGTCTGTCCGTCCGTATGTCACAGTCACTTTTCTCCGAAACTATAAGAACTATACTGTTAAAACTTGCTAAGTAGATGTATTCTGTAAACCGCGTTAAGATTTTTACACAAAAATAGAAAAAAACAATAACTTTTGGGGTTCCCCATACATAGAACTGAAACTCAAAAAATTTTATTTCTTCAAACCCACACGTGTGTGGTATCTATGGATAGGACTTCAAAAATGATATTGAGGTTTCTAATATAATTTTTTTGTAAACTGAATAGTTTGCGCGAGAGACACTTCCAAAGTGGTAAAATGTGTCCCCCCTCCCCCCCTCCCGTAACTTCTAAAATAAGAGAATGATAAAACTAAACTAAACTACATTACGGAATAAAAAATAAGGCTCTTAGCTTGATCGCGTCTTATTTGAGTGATAGAATACAAAAAGTCAGCATAAATGATATTAAGTCATCGGGGTCACCGGCGGTGATGGGTGTACCACAGGGCTCGATCTTAGGTCCTTTTCTTTTCCTGGTATACATAAATGACTTACCTCATTATGTAAAAAACCAAGCGGATATTGTACTATTTGCTGATGATACATCATTAATATTTAAGTGTGATAGGAATAAAGAAAATTTCGACGACGTAAATAGTACTCTTTCGTATGTCTCGCGTTGGTTCACTATTAACAATTTACTGTTAAATGCAAAAAAAACTAAATGTATAGAGTTTGTACTACCTAATGTTAAAAAAGTCAATAAACTTATTAAACTTAATAATGAAACATTGAATATGGAGGAATCCACCGTATTTTTAGGGGTGACCTTAGATAATAAACTTCAATGGGACCCACATATAACAAATCTCGCGACTAAACTCGGTAGGGCTGCTTACGCTGTTAGAAAAATAAGGCAGTATACTGACATCGAAACTGCTAGGATGGTTTATTTTGCATATTTTCACAGTATTATGTCATATGCCATCTTGCTGTGGGGCAAAGCAGCCAGTATAGAACAAATTTTCATACTACAAAAAAGAGCTATTAGGGCTATTTATAAACTTAGATCTCGTGAAACTTTGCGTGACAAGTTCAAAGAAATAGGTATACTTACAGTAGCCTCACAATATATCTATAGTAACGTGGTTTTTATACGGAATAATATAAGCGCGTATAAACAAAATTTTGATATCACTAATCGCCAAACAAGAAAAATGCACCAGTTAGTAACGCCATCTTACCGTCTTTCTAAAGTGAAGCGATCTTTTATGGGCCGTGGTGTACAGTTCTATAATAAAATCCCAAAGTTAATACGTGATTTGCCAGTGGAATTATTTAAGAAACATGTAAAATCTCAACTTTTAGGCAAAGGCTACTATACTGTAGATGAATACATAAATGACAAAGACGCATGGAAATGACCAGATCTGCAACCAGTTCCGTACAGGTTAGTGATACTTCTTTGTAAAAAATATACCAATGTATTTTATTTTTAAAAGATGTGCTGAGGAGTTTCTTTCGGCTTTTCTTCTCCTCCATGACAAAGCACCTTTCCGAAAAGCTGGTAAATTAAAAAAATGACGTGCATAAGTGTATCAATGATACCTACATGAATAAATGATTTTGAATTTGAATTTGAATTTGAATTTGAAAAAAAATGTATGATGTACATTTGATTACCATGCAAACTTCCACCGAAAATTGGTTTGAACGAGATCTAGTAGTAGTTTTTTTTAATACGTCCTAAATCATGGGCGTAGCCAGGGAGGGGGGTTTCGGGGGTTCAAACCCCCCCCCCCCCCCCCGAAATGTTAAGGACTGACATTTTTATGTGCTAATAAACCCTTAAAAACATTTTTCTAGATGTCATTCCGAATCGAATGAGCTATCCTATTTGACGACCCGTGTGGCGCAAAGGTTACCATGCCGGATCGCCGCACCGAGGGTCCTGGGTTCGATTCCCAGCGAGGCGGAAATTTGAATGATGAGTTTGAATTTCTGTTCTCGGTCTGGGTGTGAATGTCCTTGTCTATGTTGTGTGTTGTCCATGGCACCCACGACACAGGGAATCCTAGTGTGGGGCTGTGAGTGTGAAGCGTTATTTATTTATTATTTATTTATTTATCGCACATATTTTTGGGAGCTTAATTTCTATTAAACACGTTTTTGAACTTTTTGACTACATAGACTAATAATAGATGGCACTACATACGCCGTGAGAAAAAATAAAGTCTCAATTTTCTTTAGGGTTATTGTATGTACTTTTAGTCGTTGTATTATCTTGAACCCCCCCCCCCCCCCCCCCCGAAACTTGAAACCCCCCCCCCCGAAACTAAAACCTGGCTACGCCCATGTCCTAAATCGTAAACCGCAAATTACCTATCATTATGTTACTTGCTGCTACGGAACCGCACGAAACGAACTCGCACTTGGCCGCTTTTATTTCCCTCTCACTCATCGTTACAAATCATCCGTTGAGTAGTAGTAGGGGCTCGACCAAAATTTGCACTATAAAGGCAAATATTTTCTAAATCCAAACATGGTCCTAGAAGATCCATAATATTTTTCGAAGACCTTTTCAACGATATCCCACACTAAGGGTACGCAACGAATAAAAAATTCATCCTCACACCTGTGTAGGGAAGGTACCCTGAAAAAAAAGTTTTTCAGTATTTTATTCCACGATTTTGGAGTTTTAATAAATGTGTATGTCCATGCCAAATTACAAACGGACGGACATGACGAAACTACAAGGGTTCCGATTTTACTTCGGAACCCTAAAAAGTAAAGCGTATTGCTGCTGGACGGTTGAGAAGGTGGATTTCCATGACTCTGCTGCTCAAAAAGGAGGCTGCAAACATAGCGTAGTATTTTTGATGTGGCTCCATAGACGCAGCGAGGAGCCATCTCCCACTGAATAAAAATGTTACTGAGCCGAACCACAGCTGACTATACTTAATAAAGATACAACTACGAAATTTATATAAATTAAAGATATGGTTCCCAGCTCAGTTACTATTGAAGATAAATCATATATTATCTCTTTTTACAACGGAATACCATTTTCTACGAAGTTTTGGCTTTTTCGGCACGTTAAAAAATTGTTTTTTGGCGTTTTCATAGAAGTGTTTGAACGTTTAAGCAATATACAATATTGATACATAGTTAAAAGATGAATTAGGCACAAATCGGACACTTAATTTGTTTCAAAGTCACAAATTATCCAAACAAAACATTACGCGCCGTCGGCGCCGTATCGCTGCCAGCGGCTAACTAGGAGATCGTGACGTCACAGCCTACCGCGGCGGCCCGCAGTGAACTTCGCTAGTAATTTGGTCATAACTTCGTCAATTTTTGTCGTAGAACAAAAATTTTTACACTGTCTGTTAAGGATTTCTTAGCTCTATAAATCTGCATTCTCAACTAAAAACGTTACGGATCCTCATTTAGTTTTGATAATGAACAGGTGTTTCGGCGTCTATTATTATTATTATTACTTTATGTTTCGAGCAGGCAAATGAGCAGACGGGTTACCTGATGGTAAGTGATCATCGCCACCCCTGGACATTAGCAACAGGGGGGCGTCACCAACGCGTTGCCGGCCTAGAAGGAAACGATTGAACCGTTTCTTGAAGGACCCCATGTCATAGCTTAAAGGGAACACCGATGTAGGAAGTTCGTTCTACAGTTTACACGTGCGAGGTAGATTACGTGAGATAGTCTTGGTGTTTAATGTTATAATGTAGTAGTAATAACGTATTGTGGGTGGAGGTATTTCGGTGGAGAGTATTAAACGTACAGTCAAAGTCAGCGAAAGAGTTAGGTATTCAGGGCATGATTTGAAAACTTTCTGTAATGTTTAATATTACAGAATGTTTGTTTCTGTCATTGTACCAACAATCCTATTGTTAAACATATGGTAACACAACAAACTCTTGCTTATTGTACATAGAATAAAGGGTCCGAATAATAATGTGATAGGAATGTGACGCGGTTTGTTTTAATATGCTGTTTGTGATAGTCTTACATCTCCATGGACAAAGTACGTTAAGTCGCTGTTGTAGGCAATCGTTATTTATGGTTATTACGCGTTGTCTATGGTTTTCAGGATGCATTCAGACAGCATATCGTACTAATAATACATACTTATTTAATGTGCACTGGAGTAGTGAGTAGTGCAGAATGTTCTAGGCCTCCTAAATTCTAAGCTCAGGCCATGTAATGGGTAGCTAATATAATATCTTAAAATTAATTTATTTTCTATATTTGTGAAAAGTTAGTAATGGAGTAGATTATAGTCCCCCTCAAATATTTTTGAGACTTCGCTGTTACTTATCCTTATTTATCTTTGATAAATAAATAATCCGTCAGAGCTTAATTTAATGAGTAAAATTGTGTGTTTTTATTTATTGAAACAAAAATGTAGTTACAATTAATAATAGAATAACTTATAGGCAGCAAGGAATGGATGGATTGGATGGTTTATAGAAATCAGCCGTATATTTAAATGAATAGGTTTTTTAGAGAGATTAAAAGTTCTGAAACATGAGGTAAACTTATGGTATTTTGGAAAGGACAAGCCACAAATATGTTGTCCACATTTACTACGGCCTGTTGAAGACTCTCAATTGCTTTTGATTTACATTTTTGCTAATGTGACGTTGTTATAGCATATAGTGAAATAATCGGTGTTTGTAAAATATTAACTATAGAGTTATTAATTACACGTAGCAATCCATCATTGATAAATCTAGTCGATTTGCCGACTTTTTATTTTATTTTCCATCGTCATTGTGGTTTTATCGAACTCCGAATATTTATATATATTTTCAAAATTCTTCTTGTTTTTGAAGTTATAATTCTTATGGGGCGTTTGGAAAAAAATATGAGAATATTTTTTTTACGATGCGACAGCCATAAAGCGACATGATGAAGGTACGTGATACTAGGCGCACAGCATTCGCTGGAGTTGTTTTGGATTGCTAGCGCGCGCCGGGTCGTGGGTGCGAGCGAGAGGTAATTATAACTTCTTACCTACGTACATAACGTGCGTACACACACTTTTTTATAGTTTATAATCTTTACAATCTTTATGATAATATTAATACATATTTATAATTATTATTTAGTCTATAAATTTCACTGGGTGTCAGCAACGTTACATTATTAGCGCTTACTTCACCACACCTACTGCATACCTTTAGTGCAGTCACCGTAATTGAAAGTTAGTTTTATCCATGCAGCATTGAATTAAATTAAATTTGTCTTTTTTATCTGTCACAGCTGTCAAGATACGCGCAAAAGCGCACTTAAGAACTCTCTGGCTGTAATAAGGTAAATGTTGCCGACACTTGACTACAACTCGTGCTTATGAAATCTTCTTTTAAATAGTCCATTAATTATACGAAATTGCTATATTTATTCATTGAATTTTACTATGTTCTTTTATGAGTAGTCTAATTGAAATTTTACAAAATAGAAATGTATCATGTCTACATATTATGTTACGCTTACACTATCATATTTAAATTATACTGAACGTGAAATAGGTGTATAATATACTTAAAAAATTATATTACCGTACTATTAGCCAACTAAGAATGAGATTGATCTTGAACTGAGAATCCTATATTTCATGTTGCTTATCAATGCTTTGAAGCACCTTGCTTCACAGTGGAACAATCCGATGATGTAATGACATGTTCTTAGCTGACCTGTTATTTATAAAATTGTTTGTTTATTGTGATTGTTACTGAACTTATTTCAATTAAATTTGTTAGATAACAATCTATTCATCTATATGAATTCGATACCTACTTCATCTAAGTATACACAGGAATATTGCCATCACCGCCATATCACAGATATATCAAGGGTTAATATTTAGTGAAGTTTTCTTTGAGGATCCTATAAAATGTCCCTTAAACATTAATTGACCGAGTACCTGTCAGGGCTTGGGTAATGTAGGGTTTCGTAGATCAACGAGTAATACTCATACGACTTAAGCTAGCCTAGCCGTGATAGTTTTCCTTTTAAATTCATCATATTATGTATGTACTACTGTAGTGAATTTTATCACATGTCCAAAACCTACCATTTGGGGGGAGTGACTCTTGACTAGTTAAAATTAGTACTTTAAAGTCGAATATTTCCCGAACGGATCGCTGCATTGAAAAATTGTCTTTGGAGAGCCATATTTTTGAAAAAAAAAAATCATCCTCGCTTTACGACTTTGTAGTTTTATTCTACGATTTTATTCTATGACTTTGTAGTTTTAATAAAATACATGCATATCCATGCCAAATTGCAGCTTTCTTGTATTATACTGCGGAAGGACGGACGGACGTTTTAACTACGGAAGCCTAAAATGGCGCGACCCTACATGCTCCATTCTATTAGAGGACGGATGATCCACAACTACGGTACATAACAATCAAATTGACTAAACTACATCGAATTGGTTTAGTACGATTATAATTCGAGCAATAAATGATTTACTAATAATATTTACTATTAGTAATGTGATTGCTGGACAAGTAGTAAATAGCCTGTGCTTCCTGAACACAACCTTAATTGTAATCTTAATGTTTTTAAAAGGCCCACCGTTTAACAATTTTAATTGTTTAGTATAGGTATATTTAAGTTAAGTTTTATATATTTGAACATTAAAAATGTAGAGCCTACAAAAAGTTTATTATAAATGTACAATGTTTCGAAAGATTTACTCTATTGATGTTCCAAATTATATACCTATATTTATGTGTTTAAATAACTGTGCTATGTATTAAAGATGTGTGTTTAGTGTGATGTGTGTGTTGTCTATTACCTATGTTTTTAATTTTCAATACAGTATGATAGAAATGTAACGGACAGTGTCGGTACATTTGGATATTTTTAGACAATTGTAATAGAGTTAAGCAGTTATTGAAATAGTTGGTAAAAGAGCAATTGTAACTTTGTCTGTCTGTTAATAAGAGTGAACAATTTATGTTTCGATTACATAGTACTTTCACGTGTGAAACTAAATATAATTTGTAAATGTGGTGTCTATGTCCTTCTTTCAGTAAGTTTCTGTATACTACACTTGAGTCTTTCACGCGACAGTGATATATGTAGAATATGTGTGAATATGGTATTGGCGCTCGGTGAAGTCTATAGCGTAAGGCGATTATCACACGGCACCGCGTACCGCCGCGGTAGGAATAATGCGTCGGATAAATATGAATACATTTCAAATGTTTATTAACTATAATTATAACATTAAAAAAACTGATAGGGCAACACTATTCAGGGTAAGTCGGGGCATAATATGACAAATATCAACAAAGTCATATTTTACCTAACCTTACTATTACATATTATATTACAGATTGCCTTCGCTGATTTTTAATTAAATTTTGACATGTTTTCACATTTATGCGACAAACTACATATAGTACATATTATTATTGCTACTGTTACACCTGCGTTGACGTTAACTAACTCTGCGCCGAAATGCGCCTTAATTAACACGTTATGAAAGTGTATACATACATTAATGAAACTCGATTCAAAATGTTATTTCCCATTTGTAACCAAAAAAGCTAGAACACAAGTGAGGCGGTCGCTGTAGGAACGCTATTAAATTTTGTCATGTTTAAAGAAACCAACATAATATTTTTTATTTATGTATTATGTTAGATATTCATATACATCACACTAAACATGTTATATTTACAGTATTACTATTTAAGGCTAGATTGATTTAAATATTGTGGAAATCTAACTATTTATTGTGTATTAAATACTACTTTAATTCAAATTGATTTTTCATTTTCTGCTTCTCCCCACTAGCTTTTTACATCCCAATATATTGATGCACTATACTATTCAATATGATATCTATCTATCTATCTAATTATTACACGGAGATAAAATCTGAATTCCGTTTCGATAAAATTATAATCGTTTATTATGAATGAAAAAATCTTGAGAGTGTGCAGATTTCACCGTAGAATTCTAAAATGATAATGTTATGAAAGGATTATTTAATTAATTTTATTTAAGTGTGGTTTTGGCCCACAACGTCGGAGAAGTCGCTACACTATATTGATAAAAAGACATTCGTATCCGGCTCGAAGGACCAAAGTATTTAGTTGTAGACTGAAGAAGTATTCTGAGAAAATGACTTGTACAAGGAGGTAATTGAATTTATTTTATTTTGTATATTCCCTGCTATATTTATTTTGAAGGGAAAATTAAAAAAAATATATTAGACAAAACCTACGCTTACATTGGCAGGTCTTGTCAACCTAGCAACCGACATCAAATATTTTTTTCAACAAAAAATATTAAATATCCAAAATCAAATATAAACACCCAACATCAAGTATTTTTTATACAAAAACTAGGCTGATAATCAAAAGAATTACCACCATAAACGAGTATCGTCGAGTTACAACCTTTAATAAATAGTCTGAAGCTGCACGAGCACGGTACTTGGAGATTGGACTTAGAGCAATTTAATTTTTATACTTAGACCTACGTGTAGACCTAGATAGTTGTAACTAACACGGTTTAATAGCCACAGCTGCAACTTATTATACTAAGTTAAATTTAGTTCGCTTTCGTTACAAAATAACAGTTTTACGAATATGTGCATAGTGCTGTAGACAAAAGTTTTTATTATCCTTCCGAATAAATATTTTAAGTAACCCAAGAGAAATGAAAAAAATAAATTAATGAAAATTCGAATAAATACGTATCCTACCCTCATTCTGAAAATTGGAACGCGGTAAAGACAGACGCGTCTCCATAGCAACCGCACTTCACAACAAGTACTTATAACTATTTCTAAACTACTTTGCATTTAATTTCAATAGTGAAATAATATACAATACATTACGGATTACATTAATGTAAGTTGCATTATTTTATTCAAATGTTTACTATCATTTACATCGCTTCAAAACTTCAGGAAGCTTTTTGTTTCATAGGTGTACTACCTAGTTACCTATTTATTTAATTAAGGAATGTTTTTCAATTAAATCCGATTAAGTGTGGACACTACTTAAAACCAAAAAAAACAACTTTTGTAATGTAGCGACATTTGCATTTTATTGAATAGGTATTACTTTTATAATTGCTTCATGTGTATTACACATTTGCATTCAAACAGTCTGCCTATAAATGATTACTTTGGTGTACCTAAGAGGTACGTACTATTGTTTATAATTGTGTCTGCCCTAAAGTTGGCTGTGGCCAGTTGGCAGTTGCCCCTCCTTGTGATATACCCTGGCACCCTGCGGAATAGCGGACGATGATGCTATGACCTAGTTAATATGCGCTTTTTCTTCGAGCATTTCATGATGCTGTTTCTTATTTTCAATTATTATTTTTTTTGCAGAAATAAGTACCTACGTATAATAAAACAAGAATATGGCATCTACCAGTTGTTTGATCCTTTATCAGTTGCTGGGAGCGTTGCTAGGAGTCAACGGGAAGTGGGTGGAAGGAAGGATTGATACGAAAGAGGTAATACAGAAACATGGTAAATTCATTGGTCTTATGAACATTTTATCACATGAATGACTAACGCCCCAACTCAGAATGAAAAAACTACAGAATTTGTATGGTGATTCTTTACTAAGGAACGATTAAAGTAACCGTTAGTGACTCTGGGTTGGGGCGTAAGACTAACTTTGTTGATAATGATTCTGACTAAATAAATAAACTTAGGAGTCCGAGTAATAAAACTGAAAAGTAATGAGTTCTTGATTTTTTGTGCTTTTCTTGATTTTGCCTTTTTCTTTTTTTAATAACTTTTCTTACACCATAGCTTCCTATTCCGCTACCCCCTTATAAATTACGGTGAAACCCTTCTAACATTTTCAGAACTGGGCCTTTCTAGCGCGCTTCTGTTTCTTGTCACTGGAGGGCCAGTTCGAGTACCTCATAGAGTTCGAGCGAGACATGGGCACGCCCAACCTGCTGCTGTACTACGACGACGAGAGCCAGTGGCCAGCCGTTTATCATAGCAGCAAGGTTAGAAAGACAATTTATTTCTTACTATAATTTTAATCATTAGGGAGCTAAATGGGTGTGTGTTCTCCTGTCAATCATTGTTTATACATATAACTACAGACAATTAACAAGCGGCTTTCTACCATAATTAGTCATGGCCCCGGAGAATGAATGTCAATGAGTAGAGGTGAGCAAGAAGTTTCAAGGTATATACTACCCAATAAAAAAAGAAACATCGAAATCGGATCATCCAGTACAAAGTTATTGGGGTAACGGGTAAAAATTCCGTGGGTGAACAATCAATCATCCCCTATTTCGTTTTTCAAAAAAATGGGACCAACTTCAAGACATACCTACTCCATCCATTAAAAAAAGAATTATCAAAAGCGGACCACCCTGTGCTGATTGCTGCGTGATTATACATTTAAAAATATATATATATGAAGCAGAAGGGGTATTCTACGGTGTTGGTTATTCAATAATATTTCTTTTACTTTGCTCCATGATATATTTCCAGTTTTCCTATCAATAACAATCTGTACTAGTCCGTGATCACTATTCGAATCCCCATAGAATGTCCCACCATATTATTCTCAATGGATTGACACATTCCCAATTCTAAACATTTGGTTTTTCTTCATGACTTCTCGTATGACAGACCAAAGAGGTCGCTCGGCGTCATATACGTGTCGAATTGAGAACCTCCTCCTTTTTTGTCGGCTTTTTTTAACTGTGTTCTATTAAGGAAAGGTTAGATAATAGATATCGATGAACTTCACATAGGGATAGAACGCTGTTTTTGTACTGCGTTTATTAATTTGTTAATTCAATCTAATAAGCTGTTACTAACTGTTATTGCAGTCTTGCAAGGAACGTGAAGCAGTGCTGAACAAGGCGGGACAGAACCAAGTAATAAAGCTCTCCCACTGGTACCCTGACACGGAGTACTCCGGGTGTATCCTGACGAAGGCAAACAAAGAGCTGCCGGCAGGGAAAAGGTGAGTGTTTCGTCGCTGCGTCACATACTACATATAATAATAATACTTCAATTCCATTCATACGTCGTGAATATCCCACGGCTGCGAACGGCGCGATACGCCTCATCTTTCATAGTGCGTGCCGCGAAGAACTGGAATAGCTTGCCCGCGTGGGTGTTCCCGTCCACCTACAATGTAGGTGTCTTCAAGAGTAGAGTGAATAGGCATTTATTAAGTTAGTGCGTTCACCATCTTGGACTTCATCGCCACTTACCATCAGGTGGTATTGTTGTCAAGCACTAACTTATTTCATGTAAAAAAATATAATATTATGGGAAAGAATCATTACCTATGCAGAAAGTTCTAAAGTGTTTGCAACTAGGATTTTTCTTTGTCCAGGAGGGAAATTTTTAAAGATTCCCGATAGCTGTCCTGGCTAAGGGTTGATATTTTTTTTTGTTTTTGTTCAATTTATTGAATGTTACTGATTACAAAAATGTGATATAGCAATGTGCTATATTCTAAGAATACTATATTTTTAGTTTTACCTATTTCAGTACAACAACACCTCCACCAAAAATGACTACAAAAAGTTCCACAAAGACGAATAAAAACGGCACTTCAAATGTTACCAAAAACGATCTACCCTCTGACCCGTCTTACTATGACAAGTTCTTGAAGACAACAACGCCCAAACCAATATCTACGAGTACTATTGTTGATACAAATGCTACCACTTGGTACGAGTTGCTGCCAACCGACGATCTCAATTTCTCTACCACGGAGCTTCCAGAAGATGAGCTGTGGGAGAGCATCGGTCCAGAACATAATAGCAGTTACTTGGAGAACTTAAAGGACGTGGAGCTTATGTTTGATAATAACAATAACAGAAGTGTAAGTACTATCACAGAATAAATAATAGTACTTATAAATAAGTAGTACTATGTTATGTAGGTAGTCTACATGACAAAGTGGGGCTAGATACAGGGGGTAGATCAATAACCTGATAAGGTCTAGAAATTTAAAGTATTTCATATCATAGGAAGCACTTTGTTACTTAGTTACTCCATCTTCTGTACCAGACCCGAGTCTTCATATAAATAAGCAAAGATAAAGAAGGCTTATAGAGTGTTTTGTTTCTTTCACTCTTTTGGAAAACGATACAGATAAAACATATTATAACAGCGCCTTGGCTAAAATTATTATGAATAAGGCCGTAAATGTATTTCTTTCGGCTACCCGCAAAAAATTACAAATGTTATATTTCTGGCTTTTACTGCAATGATTATAACAGCTTCCTTATAAGTTCTTTCTCTGTTATTCCCTAGCACAAAATAAAGCGTTCCATAGAGCTGTACGAGCGGTACCGGCGGCGCCGCCTTAACTCGCAGGCCGAGGGCGGAGGCGCCGCGGGCGGCACGGAGCGCCTGGTGGTGTCGTGCCACAACTCGCGCCGCTTCCGCTCCGCCAGGGAGCGCTGGTGGTTCATTGCGATCAGCAACTGTGATAGTCCTAGGGTAAGTTGAAGTGGTAACGTAAGGCTTCAATTATAGTTTAAGTACCTAGGCTTGGCTGGGACAAATCGATAAATCGTTTTTTGTATTAAATACGTGAATACGTACGTGAATTTGCTAAATGGGAAAAAGAGTCAAATAATTTCTCAAGTTCTTGAGCACCTACCATACTTATTAATGTTATGTTATGTTGTATGTATATTATGTTAGTTTATTATATTATAATTATATTTCCAGGGTCTGGATGTGAAATATAAGTTCTTGATGACCAACGGCCCGGATGGTGATTTTTGGCACGAACACTTTTCAGCCGACGAGTTCTGTAAGAATTAATGCTTTAATAATGTATGATCAAAATAATTTATTAGCCGACTAGCTTTTGCCCGCAGCTTCGCCCGCGGTAGAGATCGATTTTTTACAAATCCTACTTACTTTTACTTAGTTAGATTTAAGACTTAACTAATTTACATGTATCATTAATTATTTTGATGGTGTGATTCAGAACTTGCAAATGAATTTTAATAACGCCATCTATTAACATCATCCGGAACTAAATCTAGCAACCAACAAAATATTGATCTTCCCATGGGGATATTTTACCGCGGTAAAAAGTAGCCTACGTTACTCTCCACCCTCCTCACTATCTCCACACACAAAAACCATACCATATAACAGCTTCGTTGCGACGTGAAAGACGGACAAACAAACAAACAAACACACTTTCACATTTATAATATTAGTATGGATATGGATTTGCGCCTTTTATGGAGTTTTTTTTATTCTAGACGTCCTCCCAGTCCTGCTAGCCTACACCTTCGCGTACGTCGCCGTGCTGGTAGCAGTAGTGATGTGCAGCGTGGAGCTGCGCTCGCGGCACCTGCTGCACGCCACCTACAAGCTGTTCGCGGGCTCCGTGACGTCACAGCACGCGGGCGTGGCGGCGCGCGCGCTCGCCGGCGTGCGGTACGCACTGCACGGGCGGGCTAACGTGCCGCTGCACACTTTTGGTGAGTTGTCTAAGTGAATGAGATTTTGATAAACATAATCTTTCTTTCTGTTTCTTTTTTTTTATATACCGAATAAGTCAGTGCTTGACCACAAAACCACCTGATGGTAAGCAGTAATAAAGCCTTGGATGGTAAAGCACACTAACTTAACTTCACTCTCGACTTGAAGACAATACACACACAACACATCTTTCTTTTTCTTTTCTCTTTCTTGGCCGGCAACGCATCAGTGATGCCGTCGGTGTTGCTGATGTCCATGGGCGGCGATAGCCACTTACCGTCAGGTGGATCGTCAGCTCGTTTGCCGGTTATTTCCATAAAATCAATAATACTAACGCATTAGGCTAGACCTGTAATGTTAGTATGTTCATAGACAAATAAATAAATAAATAATAAATAATAAAAAATAAAAAATCAGAAAACTCTTATTATGGCGTAAAGGTTTACCAATTACCTGAGTTACCATACCGGACCGTGCCAATGGTCCTGGGTTCGATTCTCAGCGAATCGGATATTTAAATGATGAGTTTGAATTTCTGTTCTCGGTCTGGATGTGTGCCACAGGGAATCCTAGTGTGGGGCTACGAGTGTATAGCGTTACTATTATTAGTTAATAGTATCAGGCGTTACTTTGCGGAAATCCATTGTTATTAAGTTAGTATTAGTCTACTTTGCAACAATCCGCGTTTAACATGTATGATGGTATATACTTTAAAACATGCGTGGCACCTCCCTCCCTCCCACAACGGAAACATGCACTACAATAATTAAACGTATATACCAACATACATACCAGCACCAACACGTGTTTCGCCCCGAAACGGAGCATCATCAGGGTAAGTTGACTCTACGATGGTTAGTCGGAAAGTGAGCATCGTTCGTACGCCAAGCTCAGTGAACGATGCTCACTTTCCGACTAACCATCGTAGAGTCAACTTACCCTGATGATGCTCCGTTTCGGGGCGAAACACGTGTTGGTGCTGGTATGTATGTTGGTATATACGTTTAATTATTGTAGTGCATGTTTCCGTTGTGGGAGGGAGGGAGGTGCCACGCATGTTTTAAAGTATATACCATCATACATGTTAAACGCGGATTGTTGCAAAGTAGACTAATACTAACTTAATTACTATTATTACTCGATCTAGGTGAATTCCTATGCGGAGTATCAGAGATGACGTTCCTGCTGCTGCTGATCCTGATGGCGAAGGGCTACACCATCACGCGCGGGCGGCTGAAGGTGGCTTTCACCATCAAGCTCACCGTGTTCATGTGCTGCTACGTCGTCACCTACATCGTGCTGTTCGTTTATCAGGCTAAGGTAACATAACGTATGGGTAACTTCGTCATCACAATATTAAGTACTAACGTCCCAACTTAGAGTCACTAACGGTTACTTTAATCGCTCCTTAGTTAATCACCATACAAATTCTGTACTAAGGAGCGATTTAAGTAACTGTTAGTGACTCTGAGATGGGGCGTAAATGTTTAGTTATAATGGTCCTGAGCCTATCTAAATGGCTGTCTTCTGCAGCTCGTCAGTTCACCTGGTCGGGTAGTCTTATATTCCTTTTTCTGAGCCGTAGATTCCATTCGAAGACCTTTTGAGCTTATGTCATGGCTGTCGCGGATTAGCAATGCCACAAAATCAGCAGACAGAATCTGTATT
Source organism: Thymelicus sylvestris (assembly GCA_911387775.1). Classification (NCBI taxonomy): domain Eukaryota; kingdom Metazoa; phylum Arthropoda; class Insecta; order Lepidoptera; family Hesperiidae; genus Thymelicus; species Thymelicus sylvestris. Next base: position 2,494,215 of record OU426903.1, read on the forward strand.
TTTGGTAACGCCTTCTCGCGGTACCTAAACCTCTTTCAGATGGTTTCTGACGAATCACATTAACAAAATTAACAAAAAGATTATTCCTATGAAACATTAACAAAAACATTATTCCTAGATAGAACCTATTAGTGGACAATTTAAGTCTATTTGTTAACCCCCGAAGAAAAAGAGTGGTGTTATAAGTTTGACGTGTCTGTGTATCTGTCTGTGGCATCGTATGACGGATGAACCAATTTTGATCTAGTTTTTTTTGTGTGAAAGGTGACGTAAGGTCAATGCATACGTAACGGGTTTTATCCCGTACGAGACGGGACGTGAAGTTTTGGAAACATCGTTTCATAGAAAATGTATACGATAGTGCAAACGCAGCGGAATCCCGTACGCCCCGTCCCCGTCCCGTACGGGGTAAAAACCCGTTACGTATGCATCGACCTTTAATCGAGTGTTCTTAGCTATATTTAGTGTTAATAATAATAAAAACTGTAGGTTTTTTTAATGTAAGATTATATACAGGGTGTCCCGTAAGTAGCGGATCAACCGAAGGTAACAGATAGCTTGAAGGTTGATCTATCATATGTCAAAAAATTACCTTAGTAAAAGTGTCACCGTTTTCGAGATATTGACCATTCTTTAAAATTTAGAAAATTCGGCTCCTTTATCCTACTTTTTCCTGTTGAGTCCACAAATGAGCAGGTATTTTGATAATTTTTTTTCCTAGAGCTCTCATATAGTTGCTTTATAATTATCAGTATGTAATATTGTTGAAATTATTAGGGAACGCTGAGAAAATAGCGTCTACTTTGGATATTTTTGTTTTTGATTTTCTTCGACACCTTTGATGCGAGGTGGTTGAAAAAAAATGTACTGGGCAAGTATGCCCCGGTATTTTAAAAACTTGTCTGTTTAATGCAGATTTTAAAAAGGTACAATACAGGCTACTTTGATAGGGAAAATTTTCAAGTAAAAGCCATTTCAGTGTTAAAGGGGTGAATTTGAATCAAAAGTTATTTTACTGTTTACTGTTATGGGATGAAGTTTTTCAATGGTTTTTGCTTAATATTACGTTACGTTAAATTATTGCTCTAATAAATATTGAAAATAATGATTATTTTCCGATATTCCAACCTAATAAAGAAATTACCAATTACTTGAAAAATATTGTTTATTTCAAAAATAATGCTATGATTTACTGTTTTTTTAATACTAGATGATCAGGATGCCTTGTAAATTATTGTTTTAAGATTATTTGTGTACGAATATTCAACAAAAAACAAAGAATGAGAACAAATGTAAGTAAAATAATTATTTTTGTTTATTTTATCATACAAAAATAATCTTAAAGCAATAATTGAGAAGGTTTGCTGATCATCTAGTATTAAAAAATAGTAAATAATAGCATTATTTTTGAAGAAACAATATTTTTCAAGTAATTCTTAGGTAATTTGAAATTTCTTTTAAAAGTTGAAATATCGCAAAATAATCATTATTTTAAATATTTATTAGAGCATTAATTTAACATAACGTAATATTAAGCAAAAACCATTGAAAAACTTAATCTCATAACAGTAAAAAATAAAATAACTTTTGATTTAAATTCACCTCTTTGACACTGAAATGGCTTTTACTTGAAAATTTTCCCTATCAAAGTAGCCTGTATTGTACCTTTTTAAAATTTGCATTAAACAGACAAGTTTTTAAAGTACCGGGGCATACTTGCCCAGTACATTTTTTTTCAACCACCTCGCATCAAAGTTGTGTCGAAGAAAATCAAAAACAAAAATATCCAAAGTAGACGCTATTTTCTCAGCGTTCCCTAATAATTTCAACAATATTACATACTGATAATTATAAAGCATCTATCTGAGAGCTCTAGGAAAAAAAATTATCAAAATACCTGCTCATTTGTGGACTCAACAGGAAAAAGTAGGGTAATGGAGCCGAATTTTCTAAATTTTAAAGAATGGTCAATATCTCGAAAACGGTGACACTTTTACTAAGGTAATTTTTTGACATATGATAGGTCAACCTTCAAGCTATCTGCCACCTTCGGTTGATCCGCTACTTACGGGACACCCTGTATAGTATGGTGTTTGTGGCAGGCGTTCGACCCCGGCGAGGTGTTGTACCTGTACGAGAGCCCCGCGGGGTACGGGATCATCGTGCTGCGCGCGGCGGGCTGGGCCGCCTTCGCCTACTCCACCTTCTTCACCGTCAGGAAGTACCCTGAGAAGGTGGGTTGAGGTTCCAGCTTGGTTCATATCTCAGAGTCCTACCAGGCTTTTAGTGGCTCATATATGGAATGTGTGTTGCCGTTGTGTTTTATTTATTGAGGTACTAAATTACACTATACTTTGCAATGAAATATTTGAGGTGATGGGGAGGGAGAGGGGGTTAAATATTTATTTATTTATGCCAAAGAAGTATAACTTGTCACGCGCGTACAAAAGTACACGCACCCTTTTTTTTCTTATGTAGGCGCCACAATATTCTTGCATTTCTGGCCTATATAGGGCGTCAGTGGCTCTAACGCCGGCACTGATTAAGACCTATTTGGCGGCAAGAAAGGCAAAGAAGGGTTATACAATATCTGGTGACCTATATGATCGTGACCATGTATGTGTTCCAGAGCATGTTCTACTGTCCGTTCTTCATCTGCGGCACGCTGTGGTTCTACGCCGGCCCGCTCTTCATATTGACGGCTAACTCATACATCGGTAAGCTTTGTAAATAAAAAATCTTAATGAAAAATAACCGACATCAAAATTAGGGATAACTCAAAAAATTCTCGTCAGATCTAGCTCAAATTTAAGTGAGACCACACGACAAGCACTAGCTTTCTTTTTTATATATATTTATATATTTTTTAATACGTCATAAATCGTAAACCGCAATTTACCTCGATCAAAGTTACAACGAAATTCAAGAACTTTTATATTATGTTACTTGCTGCTACGGAACCCTTCATGGGCGAGTCTGACTCGCACTTGGCCGCTTTTTTGAAGTCGGTTAAAAATTAATGATAAACGTAATGTGACTTAAAACTAAAATCCTGTTTATAATTGTAAGTTTTTGGACCAAATATTTTTCTTATAAGACTCATTTTTCCACTTTTTCAAATTGTTGTTTTTTTTTTCAGATAAGTGGGTGCGGGAGAGTGTTGTCATAGCTGTTCTGCTCTTCATCACATTTAGCGGACATATTATGTTTTTGGTAAAAAAAATTATTTGCTTTGGCTGTTAGCATTACAAGTTTAACTATCAATAAAAAATATATTCAACAAATGAAATGAAAATGTAATGTTTCCAGCTGCTGACATTACCGGTGTTCGCCAACAAGAACTTCCCGTACCACGTGCGGACAACGCAGATCGGGGTCATGGAGGTAACGCTATGTGTACAAATAAGCATTAACTTATTGTAAGTAAAAAATTAACAAAAATTGAGGCAATCGCCTTGCTAATTATTATAATACTCGTAGTTTTATATGTATAAAATACAGATTTTAGGGATATTTCCAGGTTGATTTCGTTTAGTTAGGTGTCAATCTTTTTGTATAAATTGTTTAATAAGCAAATAAAATTTAGAATAATTCAAAAAGTTAAAATTTTGGTTAAGAAAAATCTTACAACACGAAAAAATATTTTAAACAAATTATAAGGCGAGTTAAGTGACAGTAAAATAAAAATAAATAGTAATATTTTTTTTAATTTTAAAAAGAAAAGTTAATTAAGCAATTTCTGAAGTTACAAAAAAAATATCCGCCCAACGTGGGGCTCGAACCCACGACCCTGAGATTAAGAGTCTCATGCTCTACCGACTGAGCTAGCCGGGCTATTGCTAGACCGGCAAATTTAAGTAATATAAGTTGGAATAGAAAATTGCCGTAGTTCGTATCGAATGTTATTTTTAGTTTTTTTAACCGTCTTTGTTAACATTGCTATGTTGACTATTGAAGTGTTTCCAAACAATTTAGAACGCTTTTTGTCGGGTTTACACGGCATCACGGTTACCAACACGTTTTTAGCGTTCCGTGGTCAAAACGGAACCCTTTCGTCACTTCCGCAGTCTAGTTAAAGAGACCCGTACTAGTAGACAGCTGTAATTAGGCATGGACACATACACATTTATCACGCCGACCCTATGTGGTAGAATAAAATATTTATAAAACATTTTTGAGGGAACCTCTCTGTCTCCGACATTTAAAATGAGGATGATTTTTTTTCTCGTTTACCCCAAAGTGTGTAGTGTTGATGTGTGTTGTGTAGACTGTAGATAGGTATTTTTAAATATATTATGAGTTCGTCAAGGTTAGCTATTCGTTTTCAAATTATTTTAAGCTTTAAGTGCAAATTTTATGATTGGACTTAAGTCGTATCAAGAGTCTCTTTCCAGCTAAATGAACGATGTATGGAGATGTGAAAAATTCACAGCAGTACCTAGCATTCGATGGTGGGTCGGGGTAGACGAATGAGTTAATAGATACCTAATTTAGTTTTCCTGTAGGGGGCCATCCATAAATTACGTCACACGTTAGGGGGGAGGGAGGGGGTCGATGAAGTGTGACATTGTGTGACAAGGGGTGGGAGGGGGTCCTAAAATTCGTGACGTCACATTTCAAAATCGAATAATTGGTATGTATATGTAAATATTTAAAAAAAATAATGGAAATAAAACTTATTTCGGAACAGGTGTTTTAATTTTAATAATTTCTAGGTGTAAAATTTCATAATATGTGACGTCACACTAGGGGGGGGGGGGAGGTCTCACAGATGTGACCAGCTGTGACAAAGGGGGGGTAGGGGTCAAAAAGTCATGAAATTAGTGTGACGTAATTTATGGATGGCCCCTAGTGGGTATTTCTGTGGATTCATAAGATAATACCTAAGTATGTAACAAGATTTTGTCTGTGTCCGCAGGTGACTGGCAACACTGCTATCGACGGGTTCGGCCCCACCGCCTACCACCCTACCAACGGCGCCGCGCAGACCGTCATCATCCCACTTACTAGGTAAGTTAATAACTTTACTTTTTACTTTTTAACGCCCCAACTCAAGAGTTACTAACGGTTACTTAAATCGCTCCTAACTCCTAAGTACAGAATTTGTATGGTGATTCTTTACTAAGGAGCGATTAAAGTAACCGTTAGTGACTCTGAGTTGGGGCGTAAGTGTTTCAAGCCACACTTAATATAGTGGTAGGAACCTAGTATGACTAATAATAAGGTATGCCTACTGAGATTACCGAGTCTATGAACTGTGCTATGAACTAAATCGTTTAAGTATTACTTTACTGTAGTGACCATGTCCGCCGAAAGGATGACTGCGGGTTCCACCAATAGCAGAGACAATCATTTTTGTGACATAAATATTTACTTTTAAGTTTTGGAGTTCGGCGATTCCTCTCGTATATCCTGGCCTGACTCCTGACATTCCTGATGCACTATGAGTCCGTTTAAATTGATAAAAAACATTAACTGTTTTGTACAAATAAATAGGTACCATCTTTGTTTTGACTTTGGCAGGAGAACCGAGGAACTCATAGGTAACATCTACAACCAATACATGGCCTCCGCGCCGCCGCTCTCTTTAGAGAACGAAACACCCAAACTGAACGGAATACCCAAACGAATGGATTCCTTCCGGTCACGCAACGGGCTCATCCAACAAGACAGCACAGACACCAATACCTCCGATGACATACATCCGTACGTTCCAAAAAATGAACCAGAAATATTTACTGTGGAGGAACAAATGTCAAAAATCGAAAAAGCGCGGGAAAACGAAC